>CM046662.1:27230201-28657207 GCA_025594165.1 Tamias sibiricus | reverse complement strand
CAGGCAAAATTATCACAATCAATCAGGCTATTCTGGGCAAAATCCCCAAAGAGAAATAAGACCAAGCTCATATGTGGCCCAGGCCGCTGCCCCAGGTGTAAAAAGGGAAATCATAGGGCCAATAAATGCCATTCAAAATTTGACATCCATGGAAATCATTTGTTCAGGAATTCAAAAATGGGGCACGGGGCCCAATGCCCCGGGGCCCACAAATGTACGAGGCATTGGAGGAGGAGTATCCTCAAGCATCCACTCAGATGCTTCCCCAACACAATCCCTACTACCCATCCACTCCCTCGCCAGAGGAACAGGAGGAAATGCAGGATTAGACCTCTGTTCCACCACCCGAATAGTGTTAACACCTGAAATGGGGGTTCAACTGATTCCCACAGGAGTCAGTGGACCTCTTCCCTCAGGGACTGTAGGACTTATTCTCGGGTGATGTCCTAAAAGCTTATTAGGTTTGCAAGTGACCCCAGGTGTAATAAATTCAGACTACAAAGGGGAAATAAAAAATAATGCTTAGCTCACCCCAAAGTATAAGTTCTGTTAATCAAGGAGATAGAATTGCTTCTCCTTCCAAATTTACATAATTAATTTAAAATGAGTATGCCTCAAAAAAGGAACAATAGAGGATTTTGTTCCACTGACTCGAGACCCATGGCTTGCTGGGTTCGAGATTGTTCAAGGAGGCCTATGTGTAAAATAAAAATCCAAGGAATAGAGATGGAGGGACTAATAGATACTTGAGCTGACTCTTCCATCATTAATCTATGGCAATTGCCCAAGCACTGGCCTCTGCAAAAAGCTTCAACCAGTTTAAGAGGTTTGGGATATAATAACCTCCCAGAGAAAAGTGCGGTAATTTTAAAATGGGAGGATGATGAAGGGCATAAAAGAATATTTCAGCCTTATGTTTTACCTAACCTACCAGTTACTTTATGGGGAAGAGATATTTTACAACAAATGGGAGTACACCTTGCAACCAAGCCAGCAGGTGTTAAATGTGAAAATCTACAGGGTAAGCTTAACCCTAAAAGAAGTCATTATCATAAAGGAAAAAGATATTTTTCTTGGGGGCCACTGAGAAAATAATTTTGAAAATACCATGGCTTTCTGATAAGCCAGTGTGGGTCCCTCAGTGGCCCCTATCTAAAGAGAAATTACAAGCGGCCCACCTACTAGTTCAGGAACAACTAGAAGCAGGACATATAGAACCTTCCACTTCTCCCTGGAATTCCCCCATATTTGTGATCAAGAAAAAAATCAGGAAAATGGCGATTGTTACATGATCTTAGAGAAATTAATAAAACCATGCAAATCATGGGCCCTACTCAACCTGGACTTCCTAATCCTGTAGCTATTCCAAAAAATTTCCATCTTATTACTCTTGATATAAAGGATTGTTTCTTTTTCATTCCCCTACATCCTCTGTATGCCACCTGGTTTGCTTTTTCAGTTCCTTCTATCAATAATAATGGCCCTGATAAAAGATATCAATGGAAAGTGCTACCGCAGGGAATGGCTAATAGCCCCACCATATACCAAATATATGTGGACAAAGCAATCCAACCCATTAAAAATAAATATCCAAACCTCATGTGTCTACATTACATGGATGATGTTTTACTGGCCCACCCTAATCAAAAAATCTTATTTAATATATTCAGTGACGTGGCAGAAAATTTAAAAAAATTTGGATTATATATAGCAGAAGAAAAAGTTCAAACCAGATATTCTCCCATATTATATTTAGGATTTAAAATCATGGATACCTTTGTTAGACCCCCCAAAATTTTAATAAATAAAGAACATTTGACCACCCTCAATGATTTCCAAAAACTACTGGGAGACATTAATTGGCTTTGCCCTACACTAAACCTCACTACTGGTCAACTAAAACCTTTATTTGACATTCTTTGCAGAGACCCTGATCCATCTTCACCGCAAACATTGACTCCTGATGCTAGGAAAGCTTTAAAGTTAGTAGAAAAAGCCATTGAAGGAGCTCATTGTGATAGATTTTATTTAATTCAACTGCTGATATTGATTATTATTTCTTCACAATATACACCCACAGGAGTATTTTGGCAACAAGGGCCTTTATTATGGATACATTTGCCCGTCTCTCCTAAAAGTATAATTGAGTCTTATACCTCCATGGTGGTTTAACTTATTCTTCAAGGACTTAAGACTTCTACTAAAATATTTGGCATTCACCTTGCTACTATTATTATTCCCTATTCATCGTCACAGATTGAATATTTATGCTTCAATGATAATGATTGGGCTATAGCTAGATGCTCTACTTCTGCAAATTTTGATAATCATCTTCCTAAGTCTCCTATATTATCTTTTTGTATCAATCATCCTATTATATTTCCACAGGTAATAAAAAATCAACCTATTCCTAAGTCATTAAATGTATTCACAGATGCGTCCTCAAATGGTACTGCTGTAGTAGTCACTACAAAAGAAAATATGACTTACATAACTGCACACAAATCAGCTCAACTAGTGGAACTGGAAGCTGTGGTAAGAGCTCTGGAAAATTTTAGAGAGCAGCCCATGAACATTTTTTCAGATAGCCACTATATTGTACATGCAGTCCCCAAATTAGAGATAGCAGGACCAATAGCACCTCATACTCCAGCCTTTAAATTGTTTTATCAAATACAAGAACTTTTGTGGGCAAGAAAAGAACCACTATTCATAGGGCATATTAGAGCACATACCAACTTACTTGGTCCCCTCCATGAAGGTAATCAAAAGGCTGATGCTCTTACCCAAACAATCTTTATACTTTCAGTGCTCCAGCAAGCTACTTTATTTCACTCCCAGTTTCACGTCAATAGCACCACCTTGCAGTGTAGGTTTAAAATCACAAAGGAGCAAGCCATAACAATTGTAAAAGACTGTAAATCTTGTATGATACACTTTCCCAATCCACATTATGGTGTTAACCCTAGAGGATTAATGCCCAATCATTTGTGACAGATGGATGTTACTCATGAGCCAAGTAGTTACTCATGATCGGGTAGGCGCCATTTGGTGTGTGGGTTTTTTTGGTGGTGTGTGGTGCGTGTTAAAGTCGTTGTTAGAGCCAGAGAGAGAAGTTATCAGAATAAAAAGCCTGTTCGTTTCCAGTTCGCCTCTGAACTTCTTTCCGCGGCTTTGTTGCTCCAAGCAGCAGTCGCTTCTTCGGACAACAACACACACCCATAAATAAATTGCATTTCCATATATCAGTGATGAATCTACTAAAAGAGAAATTAGGAAAACTACCCCATTCACAATAGCCTCAAAAAATTATTTGGACATCAATTCAACAAATAAGGTGAAAGACCTCTACAATGAAAATGACAGAACACTAAAGAAAGTGACTGAAAATGACCTGAGGAGATGGCAAGATCTCCCATGCTCTTGGATAGGCAAAATTAGCATTGTCAAAATGGCCATACTACCAAAAACACTATACAGATTTAGTGAAATTCCTGTTAAAATACCAATTACATTCTTTATAGAAATAGAAAAAGTACTCATAAAATTCATTTGGAAAAAATAAGAGACCAGAATAGCCAAAGCAATCTTTAGCAAGGAATGTGAAGCAGGAGGCATCACAATACTAGACCTTAAATTATAGTAACAAAAATGGCATGGTATTGGCACCAAAACATTCATGTACAGAATAGAAGATACAGACACAAATCCACACAAATCTACTCTTTTGATGTGTTCATACATTAGTTATCTCTGTGTTACATTTTGACCACAGAGTAGTCTCTCCAAGGAGGTAGAAGATTTTGAGATTCTGGACTTATATGACTCATTTGCAAACAGTCTGAAAAGAATTGTCTTTTTACAAAAAAATCGTTTGGGAAAGAAAAAGACTACAAACTTCTCTCAGTCCTTCTTCCATGGAAGAGACCCTTCAATGTTGAATATCAAGACTTAATATTTCAAAATAGGTTACAAATGCCAAAAATTAATCTAATACTGAGACTTAACAAACATGGTTTTCTGCACTAAAGGCAAACCTTGATGCTCAGAGACTGGTAAGACAAGAGAGAGAATGATCACAGGTCTGAAATCTATGAGGTGTCATTCTTCTCCATCTGCCTTTGCTGTCCCTCCCCACTTACTCCACACACTGATGAATGAATTCACAGACCATGCTACTGAACTGTGATGACATAAAGCAGGTTGATTTTCGAAGAGTTAGAAATTAGCATTTAAAAAATATTTACCCTAAAGACATGATGTAATGATAAATGTCATGTTCCAGTCTAGCACTAGTCCCTATTGCTTTACTGTTTTGTTTTGTTTTTTAGAACTAGAATTATTGACAAAATAATTTATTTTATTCAAGTTTATTTAAGCAAGCAAGTTATTTTCTACCATTAGTGTTTTTATTTATTTTTTATTCAAATTTGTTGTATTATAAAAATAAACAAAACCATCTTTTCACAAGTCTTTGTAAAGCATATAATATGTTATCTATTTCAGGAACAGTTTATTCAGAGGTGGAGCATAGGAATCGTCCCCACGATTCTAAACACCTTACTCCAGTATTGGTTGACATGAACAAGGGCATAGCGGAGGTTCTCGCAAATGTCTTCAGGTGCACATATGTAAGAGTAGGCCTGGAATGTGGGTACAGGAGAATGAGGCAGGCAGCTTTCTGACACTATACGGAATACCTGAGGTCATCAACTCAGAAGGAGCAAAGATTTTTTTCAGCTTGTGGTTTTGGAGGTTTAAGTCCTTGATCAGCTGGCGTCCTTGCTTCTTGGCCTGTGGTGAAGCAGTGTGTTATTGTGGGGAGTGGATGGTGAAGAAAGGCTGCTCACCTCATGACCAGGATGGAAAAAGAGAAAAGAAAGGGCTAGGTCCCACTACCCACTTTAAGGACACATCCCCAGTGACCAAAAGACCTCCACTAGGCACCACCTCTTAGAGGTTCCACCACCCAATAACACCATGCTGGGGACCAAGCCTTCAACACATGTACTTTCTGGGGACACTTAAGACCCAAACTATCATAGAAATGAAATGCTGGGAGGCAGTGAATGTATTTATTAAACCTTACAAGGTAATGTTCTATTGTTTTCCAAAGTGTGTATACTAATTTATATTATGGCCAGCAGTTTAGGTTACTCTAAATTCTCACAGATGCTTGGTAGCATCAGGCCTATTAATCTTCACCAAATATCCATCTACATGTGGAATCAATCATAGTGAAAAAAGTCACAAAAAGATGACATATGGCCATTATTTTTATAAAAGTTTGTAAAAGAGAAAAATGAAATAATATATTATTTAGAAATATATTCATAAAACATTTTTAAAAGAACATGATAAGTCTAAAACTCAATAATGGTTACTTTGGAAAGTATAGAGAAATTGGATTGGACAGGAATATAACAGTGTTGGTAGCATTCTAGCTTTACTATTGTGATGTCTAGTTACAACTTGATTGGACTGAGGGATGCCCAGGTAGCTGGTGAAATTTTATTTCTAGATATGTTTATGAGGGTGTTTCAGAAGAGATTAGCATCTGGGTACAGATCAACCATACAAGAATAAAAAATAAAGGTGGACCTTATTGAGAACTTGACTAGAACAAAAGGCACAGCAAGGAATTGTCTGGGGCATCCATCTACTTCTCTCTCAAGACATTGGTGCTCCTGATTCTTGGGCTTTTGGACTCTGATGGGGACTTACAGCTTTGTGCCCCTCCCCATTTGTCAGGTCTTTGCACTCAGATTAAACAACAGTATCAGCTTTCCTGGTTTTGCAGTTTGCCAACTAAAGATCATAGTATTTCTTGACCCCCACAACTACATGAGCCAATTCCTATAATGGATCTCTCTCTGTGTGTCCTATTAATTCTGTTTCTCTGGAGGACCCTGGTTAATACAACTATTATACTCCATATGTTACATATATTCTTTTGTGGCACTATTTCATAATATTTTAAAAACACTGACATAGAAGCAAACTATAGACCAGTGGAACAGAATAGAAGATACAGAGACAAACCCACACAGCTACAGCCCTCTGATCCCTGACAAAGGTGCCAAAAACATACACTGGAGAAATGACAGTCTCTTTAACAAGAGGTTCTAGGGAAATTGAATATCCATGTGTAGAAGAATGAAACTAGATCCTTATCTCCCTCCTTGTAGAAAAGTAAACTCAATATGGATCAAATACCTGATTATAACACCGGAAACTTTGCAATTGTTAGAAGAAAAAATAGGGGAAATACTTCAACATATAGGTGCAGGCAATGACTTCCTGAATAAGATACTATAGCTCAGGAAATAAGAGAAATAATCAATAATGGAATAAAGTCAAATTAAAAAGCTTCTATACAGAAAAGGAAGCAATTAACAAAGTGAAGAGACAACCACAGAGTGGAAGAAAATCTTTGCCAGTTACTCCTTAGAGAACTAATATCTAGAATATCTACATATAAAGAGTTCAAAAACCTCTACATTAAAAACAAACAAACAAACAAATAACCCAATCAATATGGAAAAGTGAACCAAACAGACATTTCTTAAAAGAGGAAATATGGATGGCCAACAAAGAAAACAATATCTTTACCCATCAAGGAAAAGCAAAACTACACTGAGATTCCATTTCACTGCAGTTACAATGGCAATCATTAAGAATACAAATAACATTAAATGCTGGTAAGGGTGCAGGGAAGAAGAGAACTCTCATATGCTGTTTGTGGAAAGCAAATTAGTACAGCCCCTATGGAAATCAGTATGGATGTTCCTTAAAAAGCTAAAAATAGATCCATGATATTATATAGCTCTACCACTCCTTGGTACGTATCCAAACAAACTAAAGTCAGCATATTTTAGAGATACATACACACCTATGTTTATTGCAGTGCAATTCACAATAGCCAAGTTATGGAATCAGCTTAGGTATCCACCAACAGAGGAATGGATAAAGAAAATGTGGTATATAAACACAATGGAGTTTTATTCAGATATGAGGAAGACTGAAATTAATATCATTTGCAAGAAAATGGATGGAACTGGAGAACATAATTTTGAGTGAAATAAATCACACTCAGAAAAGAATTGTATATTTTACATGTGGAAGTTAGAAGGAAAAAAAACAGGGGAAAAAAGGACTCCATGAAATTAACAGGGAGATTAGCAGAGTGGAGAAAAGTGATCTGGGCAGAGAGGAGGGGATGGTAGGGGAAATATTAGAGAGTGAAACTAATCAAATTATGCATATTTTGTGTATATTTGAATATTGCCACAATGAAACTCACCATTATGTATAATTAATATGCACCAACAAGATTGATAAAAAATAAAAATAAAAGACTTTTCCTCCAGTTCGAGTTGGAATCTTGGAAATGACCTAAAAGTTTAACTTAATTAACTTTTTTTTTTTTTTTTTTTTTCCAACAACCTACCGGGGATTGAACTCAGGGGCACTGGACCACTGGGCCACATCCCCAGCCCTTTTTTGTATTTTATTAGAGACAGGGTCTCACTGAGTTGCTAAGTGCCTCACCATTGCTGAGGCTGGCTTTGAACTTGCGATCCTCCTGCCTCAGCCTCCCAAGTACTGGGATTACAGGCGTGCGCCACCGCGCCCGCCCGGCTAACTTAATTAACTTTTAATGCAACTGATAAAAATCACAGAGGCAGAGAATGAAGGATCAAAGACATGGCACTGAAAGAATTTGTGAGGAGCTCAAATTGGTCAGAAATAAGACCATTGCCAGTTCTGAATTTGAGTCTTGACTCTGTCAGTTTTAAGAATGTGGTTTGGGGAAAGTAACTACCTCTCTGGATTCCAGGCATCCTCTCTGTAAAGGGAGGAAAAGGAAGAGCATGCATTTTTTAAGGTTGCTTTGAAGGTTCCATGAGAAGATGCAAGTAAAGTTCTTACTCTAGAACTGGCACCTTTTAATATTTATTGTTTGTTTTACAAGAAGAGCTCAGATACACTAGAACTTGTCCTTATACATGTATTGGACTCTAGTCCTAGAACAATGATAGTGGATATCAATCAAAACAGGCCAGAATGACACCACCACTCTCATACTGCAATAATGATTTGCAACAGAAGCAATGTGAGCAACATGAACAGGAGACGCAATCTAACTTCTTTTTTTCCCACACTGGATTTCCTTGAATTTTGATCTGAGCAGTAATCAGTGAAGATGGTGCAAGTGCTCGTGAACCTGTTTGAATGCCTTCTTAGTTCATTTTTTATTACAATAATAAAATATCCAGGACCAGCCCATTTAGAAATAAGAGAACTTTACTTAGCTCATATTTGTAGGGTCTAGGAAATCCAAGATGGTGCTGGCATTTGGTGAAGGCCTTCCTGTTGCATTGTAATGTGGCAATATAGAGGAAATGTGCTAGATTGGATCTCTCTTCCTCTTTTTACAAAGTCTCTGATGCTATTACAAGCGCCCCACCCTCGTGACCTCATCAAATCCTAGTTGTCTGCCAAATGTCCTACCTCTAAATACCATTAACATATGAATTTGGAGAATAAGTTTCCAGCACATGAACTTTGGGGGATGCATTCAAAACATAGCAAAGTATTTTTTCTGGAACAAGCAGTACTGTGATTGGTCCAACAGAGACATCTGTGGCAAACAGTCATTTCTTTGACAGTGGTTGGGAGATCCTAACCCCAATTTGAGTTCTAATGTGACAGCAAGCAGGTGTGGATCTTGTAGCATAAAGAGCATACTCCACTCAGTTTGTATCTTTTGGAAATAACAGAGGAGGGGAGCCCTACATGGAGGAAAGACAGGCATCCCCCACAAAGTTTGGCCCAGGGAGGGCTGTGCAATGCTGTACTCTGGGTATGATTGGGTGAGGAGTGAGGACCATCTACAACCCAAACTGTAAAACCAGATACTCTAATGAAAATGTGTTCTCATTAATTAAATTAGACAGCATGTCTATAAAGTGTCTGTATTATGCTGGCGACCATGGGTTGAAAACTCTTCTGCATAACTTCTCCATCAGGGAATATGTTTGCATTCTCATTTGCTTAGCTCTTGTAGAATGGGAGAAAAACTAATTTATGGGTGCATGCCAGATAACTCAGGGTCCAAAGTAATAGGTTAGTCTTCTAAACTGCCTCTAGAGGTTTTTAAAAATTATTTTCATATAATTTTAAAATCAGAAATTAATATAACAAATCAACATTTGTAATATGTGCTTAATTTTTTAAGACATGGAACAAAATACTATAAATAGATGAGGTTGAGTTCCCTTTGCTTTCCTGTTCCATCCCATTTCTCACCTGCTCTCTCTAGCCCATGAGGCAACTGATACCATAGCCTGGAACCCATCCTCCCTTTTCATGTTTTGATAACTTTACCTTATATTGATGTGTCCATACAACATATAGGTTTACATCCTTCACTTTTAAATCAACATCAAATTTATCATCTGTATATATATTTTTTAGAAATTCCTTTTTCACACATTCTGTTTTTGATATCTATCCATGTAGATTTATACAGAGCTACATAATACATTATCATTATAGCATAACATGAATTCTATAATATAAATATTCTATAATTTAAATATAATATATTTTATTTATCTACCCTTCTACCAGTGGACAGCTGGAAATATTTTAAAATATATTCACAATTATAAACAAAGCTTTAATGAACATCCTCTTTAAAGACCTGCCTACTTTATAGAAATGCCTGGACTATTTTAGCATCAACATCAATTACAGCAACCAGATACTTCTGTAATCACACTGTGCTGTGCTGGGGCCAGCTCATTTTGGTCTGTTAGATATAACTATTATAATTTCCAGAATTGTGTAAGCCTGGTATTAAACACAGCCATTGTGAAAAAAAATTCTAGAAATTTGTGATGAATAAATCATATTGTTAAAGGTAACGCATACTCAAAACCCATCATTTCCTGATTATTTTGTAACATTTTACTATTATCTGCACTCTTGAGATTATGTATGGCCACTGTGTCCATGAAGTGAAAATAGTATTGAATAGTATTGGACTGTGCATTTCTTCCCAGCTCTGCATTATATTTTTAGCCACAGAGGAAATATTTGCCCCAAAGAAATCAGCAGTGCTTCAAAATCAAGACTTGATCTATTGTTTTGTTGATTGAAAAGACCCAGGGTCAACAAACCTACAGTAAATATTTTAGGTTTTAAGTATTTGTTTCCTCCATCCCCTATGTTATAGTGCTTTCTGAATGAGGAAGAAAAAGCCAATCAGCTAATGTACCTTACAAAAATAGAGGCCTGTGGGCTATAGTTTGCTAACTCCTGTATGGACATTAAAAAGTAACTCAAGAATTGATTGTATACATATTCTTTTTTAAATCATTATTTTTTTAGTTATATATAACACCAGGACACACCCTGACATAATTTCAGAAGCATGGAATATAACCCACTCCAATTCAGTCTTCAGCACTCCCACCCTCCCTGCCCTGCACAGCTCCCCTCCCTTCACTCCACTGATCCCTCTTTAGTCCATTTACACTTTACTTTTTTGTTTTTCTAAATTAGTGGACTCTATATATTCTTTATTTTGTGAATAGCAAGAAAACATAAGGCACGTTTTCTTCTAAGGTTTGAAAACTATTGCTCAATTCAGCAAATAAGTTACATCTTTCACAACCAAATGAAGTCTTGACATATGTTTTCATCATTATTTATTTTTACACATTAATACACATGAAAATATCACCCACATTAAGAACTCCACCTGGAAATCTTGTTAAACATTTGTCAACACCACTGGATCAGACCCATTGAATTCATGTAGAATAAAAGCATTTGTTCATCTGATTTGAGATGCCTTACTATACCTAATTCTACATTTTCTCTCTTTTCCACATATACCCCACTTGCATCGATGCCCACCTTCTTTGGTTTTATGTATAGTCTTCTAATTTTTCACTTAGAACTATTTTCAGTTATTATCATCCCCATTTAACCTTCTGACTGCCCACCTATCAGGAAGTCACTAGATATCAGGGCTCACATTACAGTTTTTCTTCCTGTGCCTGAGTCCCCTTTTGAAAATGGGCCTACTACTCATAACTACCTTGTAGGGCTGTTAGGAGGGCTAAATGGGCTACTCAGTGTGTAGTGCTCAGTTTGGCAGCTGGCAGAGAAGCACCCAGTGCTGATAACTGTCATGACCATGGCTAATTTTAGTTCTGTTAGTGTTATCCTCATCATCCCCTTATGGTGGTGGCTTTCAATCCCAGGACAGCTCTTGCCAGAGAGGGCACATTTAACAGGAATGTCATGAATGCCCCTTCTTCTCAATATGTGGAGTGTACTGATTTTCAAACTATTTACACTGCTTCTAATGTCTCTAGGATGAGATGCCAAATGACTAGGTGGTACTAAGATGAGTATGATGTAAACATACTCCCCCTGAGAAGAGCTGAGGAGGCTGCCACCTACACAGCAGGAGAAAGCACTGTGAATGAAAGGCAGGAAGAACCTGGTGGCCAGGGATGGTGGTGCAAGATCAGAGAAGTCCTGTTTTCTGTGAGGTTAGGGAAACCTGAGGGGTGACATGGGGCACTCTGCCTCTCTGTTTTTGCAAATTATTTTCTACTTCTTATGAAACATCCTCAATCTCTCTCACTTACGTATCAAGAAAAAGTCTTTTACATCTGGAATGATAGAAATGAACTTGGCCACATGAACAGCTCTGTACATCCTTGAAGACACTGGCAACTTTCATACTGAAAAGCTTTCCCAAATTTCAAATTCCTAAGATCCATAGACAGTATTCCTACATCACATACAGTGCTGCAGCAAGCCACTCTGGGAATATTCCACATTCTTGCTAAGGTTCTCAGTATCTGACAGGACATCTGCCTTGAGGGCCTGATGTCCATCTTCAGGTACTCATCCATAAAGCAGTTTTCCTGAGCCAAACCCCCATTGGAATGATCTCACCAGCTCCGCAGACTTTTGCTTTCTACATCTCCTTGATATTTCTGATCTATGAGGTATTGGAGGGCTTTCATCATAAACTCAGGAAGAGTGAAAGCATGATTTTAAAACAGTGGCCTTAGGGTATTTGTCGACTTGCCAAAAGGGCCTCCATAGTCTACCAGTGGCATTGTTGGGCTGCAAGGCAGAACTGTTATCAGACAGTATCTTTCTTTCTCTTTAGCTGTCACGTTTCTGATGGGGGCTAATAAATGTCTATATCATAACTGGCAAAACTGGTGAAAGAATGTGACCTGACTGGAACCCACTGAGTGCACTATTACCCACCCCCAAATCTAGAGTGTGGGAGGAAAATGGAGGAAATGTATCTACCCAGAAGATAACCACTAGCCAGCCAGAGAGGGCCAGACTCTCACTGTGCTGAGGTCAGAGACCTATAAAAGAGGCAAGAGACTGGGCCCTTTGTAGACACTGACTTTAAAATGTTGCCCTTTCCCATAGAGAATGGTAGATCAATTGAATGGTCAGATTGGGATCTTTGTCAAGCAGATGAATCACTTCTGGAGAATAGATTAAAGCCAGAGATGAGGGGCAGTCTCTCACTCTTCCCCACCCCAATGCTTCTGAGAAGAGAGTATTCCTATTTTGGGGGCAAGATTTTGGGCAGAGAAAAAAAAATTGCTCTACAGTATCATATACACTTTCCAAAAAAACTGCTAAGCAATCTCTATGCATCCTGTACTACAGGATGGCCTGTAGTTGTGAGTGGCCTAGGGAAAAGTTCCTCTCTTCTCCTCCCCTTTTTTACCCTCCCTTTTCCTCCTTTTTTTCCTCTTCTTCTCCCTTCCTTTGGACTATTTTTTTCCCTTTTCTTTCTATTATCCTTTCAATGATTACTCACTGAGTTTGTAGTGTATGCTGGAGACAGGATGGTGAACAAGATGGCTATAGCCCTTACTTTTAAGGAACTGATGTTCCAGTGGAAAAAACCTTTGCCCAGGTAAATAAATAATAAGCCATGATACATAACATGAATCACACAAAACCCGAGTGGAGGCATGTCAGCATTGATTTAGATAGGCAAGGTCTCCACAGGAAGGTCTTCTCAGAGGAGTGCCTGTATGCTGAGTCATAGAAGACAGAGGTGAGAAAGGAGTGGAGAGGAAGGAGGTGGAGACCTTTTTCCAAGCTATAGAATCGGCCTTTTGTGGGAGCCAAAGAGGGCAGCTTGAACTGCCAGATAGGAGCTGGCCTGGTGGTTTCCTCTCTGCTCAATGCTGATAAAGTGGTGGTGGTTTCACAGATTGTTAAGATGAAAAGAATTCAGATTCCTTAAAGACTCAGTAGTAAAGAAGTCCATGAAAAATTAGTCATGTCTGTCATAGGTGGGGGTGGAGATCCAGGGCCATGTTTACTCTTCCTGATCATTTGTCCAGCAGCCTGATGAGCAGGGCATAAGCAGGAGGATGATGGGGGTGATGTACTATTCCACTGCTACACACTTCATATCATCCCAGCAGCAGGCTCCACCACTTGTTTATAAACCCTTTAGCCAATGAGCTGCATGGTTGACTATACCTGACCCCACCTTCATTAGTCTCTTCAATACTGTCCCTTAACTCTCCTGTGTCACTTTAAGCACATGGACAAGTTACTAGAGAACAGAAAAGTGAGGAGTGGATTGCTCTTCATCCTGCTTTTCTGTTATGGTTTGGATATGAGGTGTCCTGCAAATGCTCATGTGTGAGACAATGATGCTAAAAGGCTTAGAAGTGAAAAGATTGGGTTATGAAAGCCTGAACTCAATCGGTGAATTAATCCCCTGATCAGGATTCACTGAGTGGTACCTAAAGGCAGGTAGGGTGCAGCTGGAGGAGGTGGGCATTAGGGATGTGCCTTTGGGGTATATATTTTTGTATCTGGTAAATGGAGTCTCTCTCCTTCCTGGCCATGTCCTGAGCCACTTTGCTCTACCACACTCTTCTACGATGATGTTCTACCTCACCTCAACCCCCGAGGAATGGAGCTGGCTGTCTATGGACTGAGACCTCTGAAACTGTGAGCCCCCAAATAAACTTTTGCTCCTCTAAAGTTGATCTTATCAGATCTTTTAGTTTTAGCATCAAAAAAGCTGACTAGTTTAGGCAAATTATACGACTCTAGAAATCTGTCAATGCTTACAATATTTTCTATTTTATTAGAGTACAAGTTTTCAAAGTAATTTCTAATTATCTTCTGTATATCTGAGGTGTTTGTTGAGATATTCCCTTTTTTATCATGAATGTTAGTAATTTGAGTTTTTTCTCCTCTTCTTTTTGTTAGCATCACTAAGGGTCTGTCAATTTTGTTTATTTTTTTCAAAGAACCAACTTTTAGTTTTGTCAGTTCTTTGAATTGTTTCCTTAGTCTCAATTTCATTAATTTCTGCTCTGATTTTAATTATTTCCTGTCTTCTACTGCTTTCCATAGTGGTCGCACCATTTTGCAGTCCCACCAGCAATGTATGAGTGTGCCTTTTTCCCCACATCCTCTCCAACATTTATTGTTGCTTGTGTTCTTGATAGCTGCCATTCTGACTGGAGTGAAATGAAATCTTAGAGTAGTTTTGATTTGCATTTCTCTAATTGCCAGTGATGTTGAGCATTGTTTCATGTATTTGTTGATTAATTATGTATCTTCTTCTGAGAAGTGTCTTTTCAATTCCTTAGCCCATTTATTGATTGGGTTATTTGTTTTTTTGGTGTTAAGATTTTTGAGTTCTTTATATATTCTAGAAATTAGTGCTCTATCTGATGTGCATGTATTAAATATTTGTTCCCAATTAGTTGGCTCTCTATTCACCTCACTGATTGTTTCTTTTGCTGAGAAGAAGCTTTTTAGTTTAAATCTATACCATTCATTAGCACTAGAAAAAGAAGAACAGATCAACAGTATGGAAAGCAGTATGGAGATTTCTTGGAAAACTGGGAATGGAACCACCCTATGACCCAGCCATCCCAGGAATAGTCCTGGGTCTATTCCCAAAGGACTTAAAAACAGCATAATACAGTGACACAGCCACTTCAATGTTTATAGCAGCACAATTCACGATAGCTAGGTTGTGGAACCAACCTAGATGTCCCTCAGTAGATGAGTGGATAAAGAAAATGTGGTATATATACAAAATGGAATTTTACTCAGCAATAAAAGAGAATAAAATAATGGCATTTGCAGGTAAATGGATGAAGTTGGAGAATATAACGCTAATTGAATTTAGTCAATCTCAAAAATCCAAATACTGAATGTTTTCTCTGATATAAGGAGGCTAGTTTACAGTGTTGTTGGATGGGAGGATTAGAGGAACACTAGAATGGTCAAAAGAAAGGGAGAGGAAGGGAGGGAGCAAGCGGGGAGGGAGGGGGGACAAAAAAAAGAAAAGAAAAGGTGGTTGAATGAGATGGATATCATTATCCTAAATGCATGATTGAAGACCTGAATGGTACGAATATACTTTGTATACAAACAGTTGTATGTAAAAAGATGCTATATATGTGCATTATGAATTGCAATACATACTAATATTATAAATAAAAAATAAAATAAATAAATAAATAAAATATAAAAACAAAAAAAACTACCTATATGATTTTTAAATCAAGATAAATATTTGAGATGTTAAATGCTAATCCAATAGTTGTGTAACTAGAAACACATTTTATATAAACATATATTTAGACTGTGAACAAGACCCAACATATGCGACAGACCTCTTGGAAAGCCTTACTTAAAAATCTGTGTGAAATGATATAGAATACTCATGAACTGATCCAATTAATCCACTTTATTTTATTTTCTTCATAGGGTACCAGTGATTGGACTCAAGGGCACTAAGGGCATATCTCCAGCCCCATTTTGAATTTTTTTGTTTGGAGACAGAGTCTCACTGAGGTGCTTTTGCTGAGGCTGGCTTTGAACTCTCAATTCTGCCTCAGCCTCCCGAACTGATGGCAATTAATCCACTTTTGAGATCAATCTAATCTAAGAACATAATGATGGATACTAAATTTTTTGGCATAAAAAATATATAGCCATATAATAAAAAATATAAATAATTTCATCTAAAGTGATGAAAAACTGGAAATAATCTTGAATATTCTAAAAATATAAGTCTGTCACTATCTGAAATTTTTCAAAAAAATATGATTTCAACACCATTTATTTAGTTTAAGTGTATTTAAATAATGGAATGCTGACACTATTTAAACAGCATTTTACAAGTTTTTTTTTTTTCAGAATGTTTTAAATGAATGATAAAATGTTTCATTGATTCAGTATCATTTAATATGCTCTTATTAAAGATAAATACTTGGAAAGATCACTTCCTTGGATTTTTCTAGAATAAGTCCTTATAATTTTTATTTTGATTGATTACAAAAAGACAGGATTTTACTTTTACTAAACATAACAGCTTTTGAACCTTCTACTGTGTAAAATATGGTGTAATCAAAGTTTGCCTTTGTCCATACAGCATACAAAATCTCCAAGAGATCAGATATGGTCCTTTAGATGTGGCCTCCATGCTACCCCACCTACAAAGCACTGAGAATTACACACAACTGTTATGAACCATGAGTTAGAATATGTTATTCATTTCTTTATACAAAAGCCATTTCAAGCTTTGAACAATTTACAATTTTCATGATTTTCAAGCAAGGACAATGTCCACATATATTGGGCTTCAGCTATAATGAAACACCTGGGATCACGGCCAAAAATATACTTTAGTATAGCAATTATATAGAAGCAGAGGCACGTTATCTTTGAAAAACTTTCTATAAATTAGGAAATCATGATGTCAAAAATCCAATCATGTTCTGTATGTTAGTTGGAACGTGGAACAGTAACCAAAATAAAAATTGTAAAAATATTGCAAGAAAAATGCTATCAAATCCAAACAGATTAAGACATTTTGTGATAGTAGTGTTCCTAAAATGAATGATCAAATCTAAAAGGTATTTAAAATGAACAAAAATCTAGTGGCAACACAATAAAGCTGGGGATTGAACCCAGGGGAGCTTAACCACTGAGACACATGCCTTCCCTTTTTGTGTTTTATTTAGAGACAAGGTCTTACTAAGTTGCTTAGGGCCTCACTAAATTGCTGAGGCTGGCTTTGAGTTTGTGATCCTCAATCTTTCTGCCTCAGCCTCTGGGGAGCACCATTGCTCCCAGCTCAAAACCGCTGTTTTGATTTTATAGCACAAGGGATTTTTTTTTAAAACCCACAAATGATTATTTGGTTTGCTCATATTGAATGTAAATTACCTTGCCTGTGGGCAATTTCAATAATCTGCCCATTATGTATTTGTGATGACCGAAAGAAGTCACTTAAACTAGGGAAAATGTGAAATTAGAATAACACATCACTCAAAATACTATCATAGTAAGAAAGTTTATGAAAAATGCTTGCAAGAGATTCTAGAATTTAGTATACTGTCCATAAATGATGTATCCATTTCCTTCCTGATTTTTCTTGTCCCCAATGCAGTTTCATCAACATTTGAAATTTTCTTCATAATTTCTCACAAACACAAATTTTCTTCAAAACACCTAAACCTAGATTGGAATAATTTGGATACTGAGAAATTTAATGACATCCTCAGGCCACAGTTGAATTTAAAATATAATTCTGCACAAATTTAAATCATAATTCAAATGCATACAAAATTGTTCTCTGAGGTTTTTTGTTTTGTTTTGGGGTTTTTTTTTTTTTTTTTTTTTTTTTTTTTGGTACCAGGGATTGAACTCAGGGCCACTCAACCACTGACCCACACCCCCATATTTTTGTATTTTATTTAGAGACAGGGTCTCACTGAGTTGCTTAGCACCTTCATTTTTCTGAGGATGGCTTTGAACTCACAATCCTCCTGCCTCGGCCTCCTGAGCTGCTGGGCTGAGTTGTTTTTAAAGAAAAAATACATTAGCAGAAATATCCATGCATACATGCTTATACAATATGATATATGTCCATATGGTAGGAACAATAAATATGATCTAGAAATTTTTTTTTAAAGCTGATGTTCTTTTTTTTTTAATTTTTTTTATTATTTATTTACTTATTCATCATGCACAAGTATAGTACCTTTTTACATACAACTGCTTGTATACAAAGTATATAAGTACCATTCAGATCTTCAATCATGCATTTAGGATAATGATATCCATCTCATTCAACCACCAATTTTTTTCCAACCCCCCCCCTTACTCCCTCCCTCCCCTCCCTTTCCGTTGATCATTCTAGTGTTCCTCTGATCATATGTACCCCCTTCCAACAACTCTGTGAACCAGCCTCCTTATATCAGAGAAAACATTCGGTACTTGGATTTTTGAGATTGACTAATTTCACTTAGCATTATATTCTCCAACTTCATCCATTTACCTGCAAATGCCATTATTTTATTCTCTCTTATTGCTGAGTAAAATTCCATTTTGTATATATACCATATTTTCTTTATCCACTCATCTACTGAGGGGCATCTAGGTTGGTTCCATAACCTAGCTATTGTGAATTGTGCTGCTATAAACATTGAAGTGGCTGTGTCACTGTAATATGCTGTTTTTAAGTCTTTTTTTTTTTTTTTTTTTTTTTTTTTTTTGGTACCGGGGATTGAACTCAGGGGCACTCGACCACTGGGCCACATCCCCAGCCCTTTTTTGTATTTTATTAGAGACAGGGTCTCACTGAGTTACTAAGTGCCTCGCCATTGCTGAGGCTGGCTTTGAACTCGCGATTCTCCTGCCTCAGCCTCCCAAAGTGCTGGGATTACAGGCGTGCGCCACCGCGCCCGGCCTGTTTTTAAGTCTTTTGGGAATAGACCCAGGAGTGGGATGGCTGGGTCATAGGGTGGTTCCATTCCCATTTTCCCAAGAAATCTCCATACTGCTTTCCATAGCGGTTGCACCATTTTGCAGTCCCACCATTAAAGCTGATGTTCTAATGTAGAAAAGCTACTTTGGGAAACAAAGATAATTACTATATAGGCTCTTCATTTTTTTCAGTTAATAGTTCTAATATTAGGAATATATATATCAACATGGTTTTCAGATCCATGATCTTGAGAGAAGAAATGTTAATAACAGGTCTCTTCTATTTCATCAAACATTTCCTTTTTGGTATATATATATGTATATATATTTTAAGCTTCCACTCTTCAGCTTCAGCAAATAATACAGACCTTTTAATTTGCTTTAAGCACTGTAGAGTTGAGAGCTTCAATTTTCAACAGAGTACTAAATAAATATCCTGTTTTGTTTACACACTTCTAAAAATTCCAATTAAGAACTAAATCTTACCTTTATTCATTGTCCTTAGGGAAATAATGACCTCTTCGAAAGTCAAGTTAAAGATTTAATCATTCTTGGCTGGTTCTGTCTGCTCTGTGGAATTTTAGTATCTGTGTTAAGAAGCTGATGAAGGAAATGCTTTAAATCAGAGTACCAGATTTCTACTTCCAAATGGTAGACTGACTAGCTTTGTGACCCTAGAAAAGCATGCATTGTTTCTGAGCTAAAACCCCATGATTTATACAATAAAAGCATTGTATTATACTTTTAATAAAATTTCAATGCCCCAAACTAGAATTTTAGATGAGCAATTATTGTCCCAGAACATACTGCAGCAGAATCTCTTAAACTCAAATTTCATGAATATAAATTGCTAAAACCATTTTGGAAATCAACTTGAAATTATCTAAGTTGATTTCCAAATAATCAGCTTCACCTAATAAAGTTGAAAAGGCACACACACTGTGACTCGGCAACACATAGCCTAGGAAAACTCTTCTAAATGTCAATCAGTAAGTTTACATAGTAATGCTCATGGCAGAAATATAGTATATCCTAATGCTAGAAAAAAAAAAACATGTTTTCCCAAAAAAGAGTAATTAGTAAACAATTTGCATAGAGGACCAAACACAATACATTATATAATTAAAAATACCTACAAAAGCATGCTTTTTAAAGAAAAATGTCTCATGTATACTGCCTATATTTCTGTAAAGATATAAATATTAATAACTTTTATTAGAGCACACATACATATGACAAACTATAACTGATACCTAAAAATAATTAACATAAAATTGCAAAAAAGTGTTTAACTCTGGGGTGGAGGGACAAGAATGTGATTGTTGAAGATTCCTCAGTTGACATTTAACTTCTATTTCTATATCTTTCTTTCTTTTAATTTTATTTACTGGTTCTTTTTAGATATACGTGACAGTAGAGTGTATTCTGACATATTAGATATACACTAATTAGGATCTCATTTTTGTGATTGTACATGAGGTGGAGTTTTACTTGTCATGCATTCACATATAAACATAGGAAAGTTATGTTGAATTCATTCTACTGTCTTTCCTATTCCCAAACTATCTCCTTCCCTTCATTCATCTTTGTCTAATCCAATGAACTTCTATTCTTCCCTCCCCACTGTATTTTTGAGTGTGAGTATCGCATATCAGAGAGATTATTTGGCCTTTGCTTTTTGGGGTTTGCCTTATTTCACTTTACATAATAGTCTCCATTTCCATCCATTTACTGGCAAATGCCATAATTTCATTCTTCTTAATGGCTGAATAATAGTCCTTTGTGTACATTTACCACATTTTCTTTATCCATGCATCTGTTGAAGGGTACCTAGGTTGGTTCCATAGCTTAGCTATTGTGAATTGAGCTGGTATAATCATTGATGTGGCTGTTACTGTATTATGCTGATTTTAAGTCCTTTGGGTATTACCAAGGAGTGGGACAACTGGGTCAAGTAGTGGTTCCATTCCAAGTTTTCTGAGGAATCTTCATGCTGCTTTCCAGAGTGGTTGCACCAATTTGCAGTCCCACCAGCCATGTATGACTGTACCTTTCCCCCCACATTCTTGCCAATGATTATTGTTACTCATTTTCTTGATAATTGCCATTCTGACTGGAGTAAGATGGAATATCGGTGTAGTTTTAATTTGAATTTCTCTAATTGATACAGAAGTTGAACAATTTTTCATATATTTTTTTGGCCATTTGTATTTCTTATTCTATGATACACATTTTCAGTTATTTTGCCTATTTATTGATTGGGTTTTTTGTTGTCGTTGTTGTCATTCTAAAGTTCTTTGAGTTCTTTGTATATCCTGGAGATTAATGCTCTATCTGAGGTTCAGGTGGCAGAGATGTTCTTCCATTTTGTGGGCTCTTTTTTCACGTTCTTGTTTCTCCTACTGTGAAGAAGATTTTTAATTTGGTACTATCCCATTTTCTAATTCTTTTTTTCCTTAAAGCTGACATGATGGAAAGATAGGCCTAAAGTTTCTTCTAGTAGGCACAATGTCTCTGGTCTAACTCTGGTCTAGGTCTTTGATCTATTTTGAGTTTTTTTTGCCGGGTGATGGAAAAGGGTCTGTTTTCATTTTGCTACATATGGATTTCCAGTTTTCCCAGCACCATTTGTTGAAAAGTCTATCTTTCCTTCAATATATACTTATGGTGCCTTTGTCTAGTATGAGAGAGCTGTATTTATGGGGGTTTTTCTCTGTGTCTTCTATTTTGTTCCATTGGTCTTCATGTCTTAATTGAGGTCAATACAATGCTGTTTTTGTTACTATAGCTCTGAAGTATAATTTAATATTGAGTATTATGATACTTCCTTTTTCATTATTTCTTGCTAAGGATTGCTTTGTCTATTCTGGGTCTCTTATTTTTCCAAATAAATTTCATCACTACTTTTCATATTTCTAGGAAGAATATAATTAGAATTTTAATAGGAATTGAATTAAATCTGCACATCACTTTTGGTAGTATGACCATTTTGACGATATTAATTCTGCCTATCCAAAGACATGGGAGATCTTTCTAAGGTCTTCTTCAATTTCTTTCTTTAGGGTTCCATGGTTTTTGTGGTAGAGGTCTTCCATCTCTTTGTTAGATTAATTCCAAATATTATCTTTTTGAGGATATTGTGAATGGTATAGTCTTCCTGATTTCTCTTTTAGCTGCTTTGTTATTGGTATCATTGGTGCTAGTTTACTGATTTATTCATGAGCTTTTTCTGAGTCTTCTAAATATAGAATCATGTCATTGGCAAATAGGGATCATTGAGCTTTTCTTATTTGGATCATATAATTTTTTCTTTTGACTCATTGCTCTGGCTATAGTTTCAAGGATGATGTTGAATAAAGTGGTGAAAGAAGACATTCATGTTTACATTATGTAAATAGTACTAATGAGATATAGCCTTTACTTTTTCTATGAGACAAGCATGGTTCTGAGCCTGACCTCCCTGGTACTGCCATAACCACACCAATGAGGAGATTGAGAAATGCAGTACCTAGACACACAGAGGAATTTCCTTTGTGTAATCCATATCATCTCTCTAATTTTGGTATCAAGTGCCATGTATGAAAGTTCAAGTTGATACAATTTCCACTGTATAAAGTTTACTACCTTAGGTGATGGGCTTTAACAATCCTGCAGTACTGTGAACACTGCCCGGACTGTGCTGATGTCATCAATAGGTCATAATACACATCTGAGGCCTTAGTGATAGCTGCTCTCATAACAACCCTGATGCTGTATTGATAAGTGTGCAGGATACTAATTTTGGTGCACAGATAGCCTCTTTCCACTTTATTTGTTGTTCTTGAAAGTAAATATTTAATTTTAGTCATCATCTATGAACTTTTTTAGAATTGAGCTTCAGAGAGAAAGTTACCTGATCCGAGTAACCCTCCAAAGAGTTGCAATATGAAGATAAGGTAAAAGAGGAAGCATCTGAATGTATACTCATCTCTGAGCCTGCTAAGAATTTTAAGGGTGAGTGTTGGCTTGTTCTCTGGGCCTATCTGTTTATAGAAGAAACTGCCTTCTGAAAAGCAAGATGTGTGAAAAAGTGAGATGTGTTGATTTCCAGTTAGTGGCAGAAAAGGGGAAATGAAGGAGAGAAAAAGAGGAAGAGAAGTAACTGAAGGAGGGAAGGAAGAAGAATGGGGTGTTTTCCTCTATAGTTCCTGAAATCTTCCTGAGGTGCCATATTGTCTGAGAGTCAAGAGAAGATTCAGATGATCCAGGTCTTGTCTATGTGGCTTTGGATCCAGGCCACCCACACAAAGGCACCGTGTGTCTGTCCCAGGCATAGTGGATGGTCCAGATTACTTTTCCTTAAAAAAAAAAAAAAAAAAATTGCATTTCCTTTCATTCGAGTTCTTCTGAAAACAATTGCGGAAATAAATGATGTGATGAATTTTCTAATGATACTTTTAAAAAATATATATTTGTTTAGTTGTAGATGGACACAATACCTTTATTTTATTTATTTGTTTTTATGTGGTGCTGAGGATCAAACCCAGTGCCTCATACATACCAGGTGAGCACTCTATCACAACCCCAACCCTGGTACTTTTCTTTTTCACGAAGATGAAAGTAGCTCCTGTAAATGAGGGAAACATTGAAGAATGCTTAACGCAGACACAGAACAGCTCTCAGGAAACTGACAGGGTGCCTCACCTCAAACTATAGATTGTATTATGCACAATGCTCAGGGTAGACACCAGCAATCAGCAGGAACAGAAATGTTATGGGGATCTGAATTTTCACCTGGCCCTCTGTTCATGGAAACCACCAGTGTGTGACTACCTATAATGGTTTCAAATTCAATGTGGCATGTATGTGAGGAGGTGGCCTCACTCACGCAGCTTTCAGTGTTCACTGGCATGACCTATGTACACACTTGAGAGCTGTAATTACTATGTGGAATGTTTACTAAGTGAAATTATTTACCCTTGTTTAACCATGAAAATGGTCAATCACAAGAACCATAAAAAAATAGGATGAGTACTCTTTATGATTTTAAGAAAAATATTTCTGGGCTGGGGTTGTGGCTCAGTGGTAGAGCACCCACCTAGCATGTGTGCAGCCCAGGTTCGATCCTCAGCACCATGTACAGATAAAGGCATTGTGTACAACTAAAGCAAATAAATATTTTAAAAAATAGTTCTTCAGAGGAATCCATATCTGCCACCCATCGATTTAAAATAAGAGAAAACAAGTATTTGCTCACTGACCACAAAGTTAATCTAAATTCATCATGTCATTTTCTTAGTATTGCTTTTCAAGGCCTACTGGTTTCCTAGAAATCACATCTGTAGGTGAATGGGTTACTGTGTGGAATGAAGCAATGCTTGTATGCCATTGAAGTGTGGAGGGGAGTCTATAGGAAATCAATCAACAACTTTTGGAAGAAGCAACTTGGCAATATACAAATTCAGAAGTGCATACTTCCTGGCCATGATGTACCTGTAACCACAGTAACTTGGGGGATAAGTCAGAAGAATAGCAAGCTCAAGGCCAGACTGGGCAACTTAGTGGAACTCTGTCTCAAAATAAAAACTAAAAAGTGCAGGGGATATAGCTCAGTGGTATGGTACCCTTAAGTTCAATTCCCAGTACCACAAGAAAACAAAAAAGTGCATGTTCCTCAGTAATTGCACTTCTAGAAAAATATCATATAGAATCCATTGTCATGTCTATAAAAATATTCACTATCTTAATACTGAAATAAGACTGCAAGTGGTCCATCTACAGGTGACTGGTTAAGTAAATAGTGGCCATCTGTGTTCTGTGATACCAGGCATCAGTGAGAAGCAATAAGTAGAGCCAGCTGAATTAGCCTGGAGAGCTCTCTAGGGCACTGTCAAGGGAGAAAATAGCTAGCTAGTTGAACACTACCAATAGTTTAAAAAGAAAGTTTTTACAATATAAAAGAAAGCATATCCCATGCATTTCCTACATACTTACATCCTGCATAAATGCATCAACAGGATCTAGAATGAGACAGAGCACTCACACAGAGTGTGAGAATCTCCCTGAGAGGAGATTCAGATGGGGGTGTGGTACTCAGGTGGTGTTTGTGTTGTCCACATTTTAATCAATTAAAAGTGATGTGGGTTAATGGGGAAATTAAATTTAAATATCTTAAGTTGTTTTTATTCACTTACTTTTACTCTTTCCCTCTTTTTGTGCCTTTCACAAAATGCCATGATGTGTAAAGGCACGTTTTTCACACCTGAACTTCTACCCTCTTATATTGCCATGTTCTTCAAACTACTCCACAGACCTTCCCACCTGGGTAAGCAAGTGGCATGAATAGTAAGTCAATCTGTAATTTTGATGAATAAATGGGTTGGTAAGGAATTACTTTATCTAAGGACTGATTAGAAAAATGGATTGTTATTTTGATATTAGTATGTTTTCACTGTTTTCCAATTGTCTATGATAAACATCCATGAATAATTTTATTGGAAAAAGTCCAAACCAGTGATTTTGATGGGGCTGATTTTGCCCCAAGGATGTTTGGAAGCATCTAGACACTTTTGGTTGTCATAGGTGGAGAGGACACGTTTCTAGCACTTTCATGGTAGAGACCATGGATGCAGCTAAATATCCTACAATGCATAGGAAAATCCCACAATAAAAATTTATCTGGAAAAGAATATAAATTGTGTCAAAGTGAAAAACTTCAAAATATACCACACATAAGGATCATGTAACTATTGAGGTTCTGTTTACCGGTTTTGTTCACTCCACTAAGAGGACTGGGGAGAGTCTGAGCTCATACCTGAATAATGAACCAGTAGATCATGACCAGGCTGACCAGCATGCTGAGCTGGCCAGCAGGGAGAAGATGGACTGGATGCAGAGGTTCCTATGAAAGCCAGCACCAGGAAGGGCAGGAAGGTAAGTAGAGTCTGGAGTTCATGTTCAGTGTCAGCATCTTCATCTCATTGTCATGCAGTTGTTGGTGGTCCATTGGTCTTCTATCACTTGGAAGAGGGGATGAAAGAAAAAGGAAAAGGCCTTTTATCACAAAGCTGGTGACTGTCCTGCTGGAAAAGGCTCCTGACTAAAAGTTCAGTGTATCCACTAGGTGTTAGAGGCACCTGTGCTGGTGAGCCCTCCATGGAGGTCTTCATGGTTATTGTTGTTAGCAACCCACCTGTCTGAGCTGCATTTGATCTATCTAAGACAAGAATGGACAGGACATCTTGAGGTTTCCCTACATCCTATGTATTTATATGAGACTCAAACAAAAGGCACTGTACATAAAGTGTTAAGACCTCAACTCTTTTGTTGACCAAAATTGGCTTGGAAGCAATCCTAAACAGAAATTCCACTCATCTCTGATCATACTCTTCCTTTTTACTAGAACCCTACCTGTTTAAAGTTGTCAGCCAGAAACAGAAGAGACACAGCAGAATCCTAGCTGAGTGACAATCAGGAAGACATCCATGATATGTCTGGAGATGTGAAGGAGGAAAGACAAAGGTCATTGTAATACAACCCAGACCCCCAGAGAGACAAATACTTTCTATAGTGATTTTTTTCTAAAACATCGACCACTTTTTCCCAACAGGTGTCAGTCTAGAGTTTTGGGAGGTGAGGAGACAATACTGTGTGATTTCTGAGGTCTTATTTTTGGTTTCTCTAGGATGCTGCATGAGGTTTGGAATCACAAGAACACAGCACAGACACCATGATGCCTGCCCAGCCCCTTTGGCCTCCTGTGTAACCCCCTGCCAGCATACTCCACCTCAAATGGGGAGCTCTTGGCATAAAAGGCAAGGAAGTGTACCACTTCACAGTCTTTCCCTAAAAACTTGGACCCAAAATCCAAGTTAGTCTCATATGAAGATGCAGAAATAAATGTACTCAAACAGATTGCTGGTTGAAGCACTGTTGGACAACAGCTGGTCACAACCTAAAGGGCCATCAAAAGGAAAGTTATTGTATTATAGACTTCTGGAATGGAACCACGGTACTGCAGTTAGAAAGAATGGTAATTCCATATGTGCTGAAAGAGAAAAACACTTAAGTGATTTAAGGGTGAAAAAACAGTTTCTGAACAGTCTACACAGTATGCTCCATTTGTTCACACACACAAAATTTAAGAACATATAGATATATGGAAAATTCCAAGAGTATATCCATGCAAACAAGACTTGTATTTATTTTTGCTTTTTCCTTTATGTCTTTGTCTCTTGTTTTAAAAATGCTTTTCCCTGTGAGCACACATTTAATTAGAGGAATTAGGCCAAACTTGGTCTTGTGTGACATCCATTCTGCACACAAATGACTTGGGCCATCAAACCTCGTGGGTTAACCCATACATGGGGATTGGCCAAAGTGTTACACAAGATGGACATTCTTTTACAATTCTGACGAGCTTGTTCTTTTGGGATTTTAAATTTGTGTCTTTAAGGTAGTGGTATGTTAACTGGGAAAAGGGAATGAAATAAAGTATAGCTTGTTGTTCTGTAGATAAAAATAACAATAATATTGTTTTTAGTTGAGGGCGTCAGCTTTTTGGATTACCTTCATGTGAGAGGACCAGGCAGATTAGGTGTGAGCTCTTATGTGACCTGAGTAAATAAAGGTTCTTTTGTTTGCCATAGGAGATTTTTGGATTTTGAGAGAAAACAATTTTAATACAAGCTGGAGTTGTATGTGGTGCGGGATATTGGACCTGCTAGCTCCAATTTTGGGACAGCACATGTACAATATAATGGGACGGTGTTATGAAAAAATATTCATCAGGGAATATGTAGGAGGGAAAAGGGACAGTAAGGAGAAGGAATATGATTGTCAAAATTTGCAGAAGTAGAGCATCTAGCTATAGCCCAATCATTTAATCATTGAAAGCACAAATATTCAACCTGTGACGATGAATAAGGAGTAATATAATAGTAGCGGGATGAATTCCAAATATTTTAGTAGAGGTTTTAAGTCCTTGAAGAATAAGTTTAGCCAACCATGGTGGTATAAGACTCAATTGTACTTTTAGGAGGAGAAAGGCAACAAAATACTCCTGTTGGAGTATATTGTGAAGGAATAATAATCAATATTAGTGGTTGTGCAAAATCAAATCTATCGCAATGGGATCTTTTCAATGGCCTGTTCTAACTAATTTTTAGAGCTCCTCCTGGCCTCAGGAGTTTAATGTTCGAGGTGAGGATGGGTCAGGGTTCCCACGACGAGGATGTCAAATAAGGGTTTTAATTGGTCCAGTAGTGAGGCTTAGTGTAGGGCGAAGCCAATTAATGTCACCCAGTAATTTTTTGGAAATCATTGAGGGTGGTCAAATGTTCTTTACTTATTAGAATTTTTTTGGGGTTTAACAAATGAGTTATCCATGATTTTAAAGCCTAAATATAGTATAGGTGATCTCGCTTTGAACTTTTTCTTCTGCCTAATATATTAATTCCATATTTTTTTTAGATTTTTTGTTATTTCACTAAATATATTAAATAAGATTTGAGTTGATTTGGGTGTAGCTAATTTTAATAACATCGTCCATGTATGTGTAGACTAATTAAGGTCTTGATATTTCGTTTTTAATGGGCTGTATAGCTGCGTGTACAACATATTAGTTGGCAACAGTGTAGGGCTATTTTTTGTATTTTATTGTACCATTCCCTGCAGGCAAATACTTTTCCAATGATATCTTTTATCAGGGCCATTATTAATTACATAGAAGGAATTTGAAAAAAAGCAAAACCTGGGGGCCATCCAGAGGAAATGTGAGGGGGAATGGAAAAGAAACCAGTCCTTTATATCCCAAGGGTTATAAGGTAATACGTTTTTTGGATGTGCTACAGGATTAGGAAACAGTCCAGGTGTTGAGTAGGGCCATATTTGCAATTGCTTTTGTTAATTTGTCTTAGATTCTTGTAATAGTCCCCATTTAACTGATTTTTTCTTAATTACCAAATATGGAGAAGTCCGGGAGAGGTCTGGAAAGGCTCATATGTGTTCCGGCTTCTAATTGTTTTAATTAATTGATGGGCCCCGCTAAAATGTCAAAGCAATGGTCACAATCATCACCAACAAGGAAAACAGTCCCAGTTCCATAGATCTAGGAGGTGGCAATACCCCAGAGTACTCATGCCCCCCACACCTGCCTGCTCAGCTCCCCAGGTTCAGTGCCTAGTAGTGAAAGGATGAATGAATAGAAGGAGGGGAGGAAGGACAGATCAGGTGGCTCTAAGGCCCAGAGTTACTGGAAGGAACATTATGACATAAGCAAGAACTGTGAAAGTGAGAAAGTCCCAGGCCCCCTCCATACCTCCAGATCTGGATCTGCCAGCAGCCCAGGTGGCCTTCCTTCCATCGGGCTTCAGAGGCTGGGAGGAGAGCCAGAGCAGAGGGTTCCCCACACTGTCCCCTGGTCTGGCCCATGGCCCAGAAAACTTCCCTGGCTCAGCCCTGGGTTGGGGAGTCTGCTAGGCAAGGAGCAGCCTTTGGGATGGGAATGAGGGCAAGGAGTGGGAGAACCAGGAGCAAGAGGCCAAGAGAGGACAATCTTCCACACTCCTGCTGGGTTCCCCGTGTCTTCCTCTACTGACATCCTCCCCAGGCCCAGTGAACCCCTTCCTCCCACACCACACACACTCAGACATGCTAGTGTTCACCCTCCCCACATCCCAAGTCCTTCCGTTAAAACACTAATTGATTTTCTTCCTGAAGAAAAGGAAAGTGTACCAAGTCTTCTCAGGAGTCATCTGAGCAAAAAACTACATCTACAGGCATCTTTCTGCAGTTTCCCAGGAGTTGGAAAATCTGGAGGTCCCAAGCAAAAATAGACCCAACACACGAAGAGGGCACAGAAAGCCCTTCTCACCCCTCTGCCTCTCACCTCCTCGGGTCGCCTAGGACTCATTCCAGATCCAGGATGGTCTTGATCATCTCTTTCATCTTGGTTTTGCAGGCTGCTGAGGATCCTTGAATGGAGAGGAAGAGAGGGGGCTCCACCTGGGTTGGGCTGACATTCCCTGGGGCAGGCAGGTCAGGACAGGTGGGCAGAGGCTGTTGCCCATCCCAGACTCTGGCGCTGCTACAGTTGTTTCCACTGGAGAGCTCCCACATCTCGGGCACTCCTGGGGCAGCTGCAGATGACTGGGTACTTGCCCCAGCGTCCACAATGTGCTGCATCCAACAGCTCAGCCAGTGACTTCCACTCAGGGCTTTGGACGAACCAGCAGTGCCATTGAGCCTCCAGCTGCCTGCAGAGTTGGATCTCTCAGGTGACACCTCCTGTGGTGGGGAGGGTGCAGGTTAGCTGTCTCCAGTGGTTGTGGATCTGAGGTGAGGCTGAAAACTATGGTAGAAGGGCATTTGGAGGAGAGCAGCTAAGCTCCTGGGAGCCAGGAAGATAGAGGAGACTGGGAAGAGATAAAATCCAAGACCACACATTCAGTGACCTGTTTCCTCCAGCCATGTCCCACCACACACAGTTATCACCCAGTTGTCCACTCAGATCATTAATCCTTCAAATAGACTCATCCACTGAAGCTTACCAGGTAGCTCAGAATACAGGTGTGTGTCACTATGCTCAGCTGGTTAAGCACTTTCAAGCTTACCACACTTATATTAAAAGTCACATTAGGTTAACCATGATCCTCACAACCATCCTACAAAAGAAGCATTTCCCCATTTTACAGATGAAGAAACCAAGTGTCAGAAATAAACACGGAAAGTTCTTTCACCTCTGCACATTGCTCCATTGCCAACACTTGAATATTTTGGGGGACATTCCTAGATCCAAACCATAGAGTTGGCAATGTTATTGAGTGTGTCTCAATATTTTATTGAATGTTTTGGTTGAAGTTTACATCACTATAACCTAATTAATCATGACTTAACTTTTTATCATTTGTTAATGAGGAAAGAATGATAAACATCTTCATCAGGACTATTCTACATCCTTATGTATATCAATTACACACTAATAAAGCTGTTTAAATGTGCATGCATGAAGAACACATGATGGATACAGAAATATGTTATTCTCCAAAATTTGAATCTACTATAATTATTTAAATCACATATAAAATTCAATAATTCTTGAAAATGTCAGAAAAAATGAAACAGAAATGAATCTACCAGTGCTGTTGAACTTCAAATATTTACAGAAATAGATTTATTACTATTTAAAATTACCCTGATAAAGAATAAAGATTTAAAATATGGAGAGGGTACAGTGTTAAGTTTTATTCTAAGTGTAAATGAAATCCTGATATCAGAGATGAAGAAATTAACATATTTTACCCCTTTCTTCATTCAATCTCATTATTTTTGTTGCTATTTCTACTTTGTAATACTTATGAAAATTTACTTTTGCTTCTTTATTTGTAATTTCTACATGTATGTGTCTTGTTTTTGTATAGACATGCATTCTGTGATCATCTTAATTCCTTGGCTATAATTGTATTAGAGAATTTGCCAGTCATTTCTTAATCTGTTGGACTTCATGGTCAAGCTAATTGTTTTGGATGCACTTTCAAAAGAGAACCATGAATACTGAATTACTGACAATTGTCAAGGCTGTTAAAATTTTATCATAATCTGGAAACAGCTCTTTGGTTGCAAAGGGATGGGAATCCAGTACCATGTGAGATCAGGGGCACAGAGATGCATTTATGAAAATTCCTGACCTGAAAAACAATCAAACATACACTGTGCACAATACAATTATAATTTATCCCAGGATGTTATGTGAGCTTTCAAGACAGGAAAAACAGATGGAGCAAAAGCAAAAAAAGAGGTGAGAGACATCATGTGGAGGAGATACCATGGGAATTGAGATGGTGCTGGAGCCTCTGGTAATAGAGAGCAGGATAGAATAAGACTCAGCAGTCCCTGAGCAGGGCTTAAAGGACCTGAGGATACAACGGTATTCCTAGGAAACTGTATAGTATAATTGGATGGAGCAATTCTTACACTGTTCCACTTTTATCTGTGTTCCAAGATGGTTATTGTCAAGATTTTACTGTCTTCAGCATTGAAAATTGTGCTTATCTCTTTTCATGATGCATCCATTTATCTTTCAGTTGACTCTCTTACAAAGTTGTTGATCTATTTCCTTCAATAGCTGTAATTATTACTTTGTTGCATAATTTGGCTTTACCTTTATAAAATTTATTTTCTTTAAATTAATTTTATCTTTGTTTCATTCCTTGCCCTTACTTTAAATAAATTTATATGATAAATATTAAATTTTAATCTTCACCCAATTTCTTTCTGATCCTAGTTTAGTTTTTCCTCTGATAAATGTTTTCAGCATTTCTATGTTATACATATCTAAATTATTCATGTTTATTTCTTTACCTTGACTTATCATACTGTCTTCAAGATTTTGTTTATTAAATCAGAGTAGCTAAATTTTATAACTTGAAACATTCTTTTGTATTTGCCCGAAATTCCTTGGGTTAATGTTTAATATCCAAGGATAGTTTTTGCTTCTTTATTTCATTCTGCTTTGATTTTCTATATTCAGTGTATTTATACAGTTGCTGTGTCATTTATTCCCTAAGATTTTGGATTTCTACTCTCATACTCCTATATTTTAATATGGCTAAAATTTGCTTTGATATATTCCACCTTTATTTTGGTGTAGTAGAATAAAGAATGAAACTTCTCCCTCCCCAAAACAACCACCACAACAATAACAATACTTGTTAACTCTCTAATCCCTGGAAGCTGTGAATATGTGACTTTGCAGGGTTAGAAAAGACTTTGCAGATGGAATTAAGTTGATAATTTTGAATAAAAAGATTTTCCAGGATCATCTGGATACAGTCAAGGTCATCACAATGACCTTTATGACAGGTACCTACGAGGCTGCTGGACAAAGTGGAGCTGTGACCATGAGCAGATTTTGCACTGATGTCTTATTTATTTATTTTTATTTGTTCTACTTAGTTGTGCATGACAGCAGAATGCATTTCAATTCATCATTCGCAAATGGAGCTCAACATCAATTCTTTGGTTATACATGGTGTAGAGACACACCATTTGTGCAATCATACATGTACCTAGGTTAATGAAGTCCATCTCGTCCACCATCTTTCCTACCCTCATAATCTCTTCCCACCCCCCTTGCCCAATCCATAGTTCCTCCATTCTTCCCATGCCCCCACCCCCACTCCACCAATAATAGATCAGCATCCACTAATCAGAGAAAACATTCAGCCTTTAGTTTTGGGTGATTGGCTTACTTTGCTTAGCATAATAATCTCAAACTCCTTCCATTTACCTGCAAATGCCATAATTTTATTCTTTTTTAATGCTAAGTAATATTCCATTGTGTGTATATATATATATATACATATGCATATATAGAACAGTTTCTTTATCCATTCATCTATTGATGGGCATCCAGGTTAGTTCCACAGTTTAGCTATTGTGAATTCAGCTTATATAAACATTGGTGTGGCTATGTCACTGTAGTATGCTGATTATAAGTCCTTTCAGGACTGGGATAGTTGGGTCAAATGGTCTTCTCAGCAAAAGAAACAATCATTGAAGTGAAGAGAGAACGTACAGTATGCGAGAAAATTTTTACCACATGCACATCAGAAAATCTCCAGAATATATAAAGAGCTCAGAAAACTTAACACCAAACAAACAAAAAACAAACAACAACAACAACAACAAAAAACAGTCAATACATTGGGTAAGGAAGTGAACAGACACTTCTCAGAAGAAGATATACAATTGATCAATAAATATATGAATAAGTGTTCAATATTTTTCATAATTAGAGAAATTCAAATCAAAACTATTCTAAGATTTCATCTCACCCCAGTCAGAATGACAGTTATCAAGAATACAAGCAATAGCCGGGCATGGTGGTGCACATCTGTAATCCCAGCATTTGGGAGGCTGAGGCAGGAGGATCGTGAGTTCAAATCCAGCCTCAGCAATGGCGAGGCACTTAGCAACTCAGTGAGACCCTGTCTCTAATAAAATATAAAGAAGGGCTGGGGATGTGGCCCAGTGGTTGAGTGCCCCTGAGTTCAATCCCCGGTATCTCTCTCTCTCTCTCTCTCACACACACACACACACACACACACACAAAAAAAAAAAAAAAAAAAAAGAATACAAGCAATAATATGTGTTTGTGAGGATGTGGGGGGAAAGGTACACTCATACATTGCTTGTGCGACTGCAAATTTGTTCAACTACTTTGGAAAGCAGTTTGGAGATTCCTTAGAAACCTTGGAATGCACTGATGTCTTTTGAAGATGAAGAATGTGAACATCAGCTAGGAATGCAGGCAGCTGGCTATAGAGCCTGGGGGAAAATTAAAAAAGGAATTTTAAAGATCCTCCAGCAGAAGTATGGAGATTTCTTGGAAAACTGGGAATGGAACCATCCTATGACCCAGCCATCCCACTCCTGGGTCTATTCCCAAAGGACTTAAAAACAGCATATTACAGTGACACAGCTATCTCAATGTTTGTAGCTGCACAATTCACAATAGCTAGGTTGTGGAACCAACCTAGATGTCCCTCAGTAAATGAGTGGATTAAGAAAATGTGGTATATACACACAATAGAATTTTACTCAGCAATAAAAGAAAATAAATTAATGGCATATGCAGGTAAATGGATGAAGTTGGAAGACATAATGCTAAGTGAAGTTAGTCAGTCTCAAAAATCCAAGTACCAAATGTTCTCTCTTATATAAGGAGGCTATTTCAAAGTATTGTTGGATGGGGGTACATAGGAGGATTAGAGGAACACTAGAATGGTCAAGGGAAGGGAGGGTAAGGGAGGGAGCAAGAGGGGAGGGAGGGGGAGAAAAGAAAAAAAAAAAGGTGGTTGAATGAGATGGATATCATTTTTCTTATTGCATGATTGAAGACCTGAATTGTACGATTATACTTTGTATACAAACAGTTGTATGTAAAAAGATACTAAATATATGCACTATGAGTTGTACATATTAAAAATTATAAAAAAAAAAAAAAGATCCTCCAGCAGACACACTGAGGCCTGAAGTCTTGAGTGGAACTTTGATCTGCAGAACTACAAGATAACAAATTTGTGTTTTAATCCATAAAATTCTAGAAAATGAATATAATAAGAACAACCCTTTCATTTAAATTTAGGCCTATGAGAGTCATTATGAACTTGGGTGATATTATTTTTTTGTCTTATTTAAAAATGATAGAGTATTAAATTAATACCCTTATTATTACATACTAGTCTGTTCATGAAGTCACTTGTACTTATTTTATAAAGTTAAATTTTCTTTTTGATCCTTAATCACCAGTCACCTCCTGATGCTCCTTCCCAGGGAATATTTTACTCAGTATGACCTCTAAATGAGTTCTATAGCAACATCCCACTGTCATTTGCTTATTTACATTTTGTGTTAGAAGCAAAAACATCCAAATCCCCAAGAACAAAAGTAATGTCTTTTATATATTAGACACACACACACACACACACACACACACACACACATATATAAGAAAGAATTTACTATATAAATCCATATATCATCATTTACAAGGATAATATATATATGCATATATATACATATTTGAACATGTATCAGTCATATATATCATCCTTGTCTTCAGGCTTGACAAGAACTGATATATGTATTACATTTATGTATATGTTATATATATATTACATTTATAAATGATGCTTTTTACAGTGAGATGGTAGGATTGTAGATTATGTCATTTTTTTTATGAATTGTTGCTTAATTATTCTTCAATAGAGTTACATAAATCAATACTAGATTTTAGTTCATGAAAATACCTCATTACCCTATATCCTCACAAGCATTTGGTATATTTTGATGCTCTAAATTGTATAAATTTGATACATAAAAGATAATATCTATTTTAATTTTTGCTATTTAAAGAGCTACAAAGAGAAAAGGCTGTTTAAGCAACATGCCTATTATTCAGTGATGGTGGTGAATAATAGAATACCCAGCCCACATGAGTGTAGGAGTATGTGGGGTCTTGGTCATGGTAATTACTAAGATTTAGAGTAAAAATGCTTTCAAATTAGAAGATGAGGTGCATTTGACACTGGGTGAGAGGTAAAAGAGCTGCTTTGGAGCTAAAACTCTGTACAGAATCTACAGGTTTCCAGAAAATGGATTAGGTCCTGGAACAGAATCCAGGACAGTGAGAGCCTCAGGCTTAACAAGAACTGAATTCCTGAGAGAGGCTAGCTGTGGTGAAGCCCAGAGTTATCTTCTCTCTACCAATGTGGACCTGATGAGGAAGAGTGGTGGTGGAGACAACAAGTCTGGCTGTGAAGGTACAGGAGACTGTTGCCAGCAGCAGGGGAAGTGCAATAACTGCTCGAGGTGTAGGGATGGATGAGATGTTCTCAAACCCACACCTACATTCCAACATACTTCTCACCAAGGTTTCTATTTAATGTAAACAGTATTTATGAGATAGATCCTTTACTTTTTCTCTGAGTCAATTTTGGTTCTGAGCTTAATTCTTTCTAGTACTGCTTTATCCTTCCAATGGGGAGTTTGAAAAATGGGGTATGCCTTAGACAGAAAGAATTTCCTGTATTAAATCCATATCATCTCAATAATTTAGATGTCAAGTGTAAGTTTGGAAAGTTCAAGTTAATGATAGCATTTTCACTCTATAAAATGTATCACATTCGATGGTAGGTTTTAGCAATGTGCAGTATTGTGAATCCTGCCTGGGTCTCTGGACTGTGCTGATGTCATCAATAGGTCATAATACACTGCTGAAGCCTTAGTGATAGCTGATCTCATAGCAACCCTGATGCTACAGTTAGCCCTGCTCATGACAGCAACCTGGTGAAGAGATAGCCTCTTCTCATAAAATGTGTTGTTTCTGATGGTACAGATTTTATTCTTTATCATGAGTTTAGTTTCAGAGAAAGTTACCTGATCTGAGTAACCCTTCAAAGAGTTGAACCCTGAAGAGAAAAGCAAAAGAGGAAACATCTGGAAAACCCATTCATCTCTGACACAAAGAAGTTGAGGGGTATGTGTTAACATCATCTCTGGCTCTATGGGAACAAGGAACTGCCTTCTAGAGAGGGAGAAGAGGGGATTTCTAGTAGACAAGGGGGTGGGGGGAGAAGAGCAAAAGAAGAGACTGAGGGAAAATGGAAGGGAGAAAGGGTTTTTCTCCACAGTTTCTGAGTTCTTCCTCAGGGACCAGGTTGTCTGAGAGTAAAGGGAAGATTTGTGTGATTCATGTTTTGTCTCTGAGGTTTTGGGCCCAGGCCACCTACTTAAAAGTCATTCTTTGTCACACAGTGGTTGGTCTAGGCTAATTTTAATTAAAATTAACTATTTCCTTTCATTAGATTTTGTCTTAATGTAATTGTGAAAATAAATGTTTTTACAATTTGTCTAATAATACTTTTATACTTTAATGAAGAAAATTGCTCCTAGATCTGAGGGAAATATTGAAAAAGAATTGAACTGTTTAAAACTGGCTATACAATGATGACTATAAAGTCATAGAATTTGTATACTCGGAATAAAAACTAATTATTTTATTTCATACTCTAAAGCTTGAAATGTGGGTCTCCTTTGTGAAATGTAAAGAAAAAAAATTCACACATTGTTTAACCATGATGGGTAAATTGAAGAGATAAGATTTGGCCCTTTGTGGGAAATGAGGTATTGGTGGACAATAAAGAGATTAATGGTAAACAAATATCTCCTATGAGACAGAACCATTTTTCAGTGGTGCTAGGGGACAGAGTAGAGCCAACCTTGAGATTCCAAATCATGCTTCACATTTCTGGGGACAATCTGTTATTTCCAACAACAAAACAATTTTTTGAGAATAACCTGTTATTTCCAATGAAGTTTTGGGGCTTGTGCATTTTCTGATGGTCCCTTTGGAGAGGACTGAAGAGTGAAGTTTTCATTTTCCAATAAAATCAATATATATTCAAGATGCTATTGATTATAACCTTAGATGTGCCAGCACATACACCAATTTATACCCATGTGTATACACATGCCACACACATCAAACACATAGTAGACTAAGGAAAGATACATATTTAAATTTAACATAAGTGTCCACTTATTATATACCAGTTTAGATTATTTGCTTCTCAGCAGCCTAAACTATAATAGCTATTATGAGGAATCTCCTTCTTACTTATGTAATTCAGAGCATCAGTGCAGATGGAAATGACAAGTGTCCTCTGTGATATAATTCACAATTCTTGGGCTGGGATGGAAGAAAACTTCATTATCATGAACATAGAGCTTTCTAGGCAAATTTGGATTACTAATATATCAGACAGCTAGGAAATGCAAGAGCATGAGAAGACAAAATGGTCATACTACTAAAAGTGTCATACAGTTTCAATGCAGTCTGCATCAAAATATCAATGACACACTTCACTGAACATTAAAAAAAAAAAAAAGTTCCAAAATTCCTATGGAAAAATAAGTAACCCAGAACAGCCAAAGCAATCTTGAGAAAGAAGAGCAATGCTGGAGGCATCACAGACTGGAACTCAAATTATGCTACAGAGCTATAGTAACAGAAAGAGCATGTTATTGCCACTAATGCAGGCATGAAGACCAATGGAATAGAATAGAATATACAGAGACAAACCCACACAGATATTCATCTGATACCAGACAATGGCACCAAAAACACATGTTGGAGAAAAGACAATTTATTTATTTATTTATTTTTTTTTAACAAATGGTGTTGGGAAAACTAGATATCCACATGCAGAGAACAAATCCAGACCACTATCTCACCCTGCACAAAAGTCAACTAAAAATGTGTCAAAGATAATAATTAGACCAGAACCTCTGCAAATGCTAGAAAAAAAATGTATGCACAATACTCCTACATATGTGCACAGGCACTGACTTCCTTAACAAGATTTCTGAAGTGCAAGAAATAAAACCAAAAATCAATGAGTAGAATGGCACCAAATTAAAATGCTTCTGTACAGCAAAAGAAACAAGAGTGTAAAGAGAGAGACTAGTGAATGGGAGGAGATATTTGCTACCTGCTTTGACAAGGGATTAACAATCCAGGATACATAAAGAACTAAAAAACCGTAATACCGGCCCCCCAAAAAGAAAACCTCAATCAACAAATGGCAAAACAACTAGATGTAAACTTCTCAAAAGACAAAACAAAAATGGCCAACAAATATATGGAAAAATGTTCAACATCTAGTAATTAGGGAAATGCAAATAAAAACTACACTAAGATTTCATCTTACACCATTCAGAATGGCAATGACCAACAATAAAACAATAGTAAATGCTGGTGAGGATGCAGCAAAATAAGGGACACTTGGACATTGTGTTGGTAGGTGGGACTGAAAATGAGTACAACCACTCTTGCATCACCATATGACCCAACAATTGCACTCCTTGTTATTTATCCAAAAAAACTAAAATCAGCAATTACCATATACTACACATATACTATAGCAATTACCACAACTTCAATGTTTATAGAAACATAATAGCTAAATTATGGAATCAACCTACGTGCTTGTCAACAGATGAATGGATAAAGGAAATGCCGTACATAAACACAATGGAATATTACCTGGTCATAAAGAAGGATGAAATTATTACATTTGCCTGTAAATGGATGGAAATGAAGAACATAATGCTAAGTGAAATAAGCCAGACTCAGAAAATCAAGGGTCAAATGTTTTCTTTCATATGTTGAAGCTTCTTGGAAACCATATATAAATTATGGGTTGTTTGGGCCAGCATAAGGCAGGGAAGCTGCTTTTCTGGGAACTCCTGCGTGAAATTCCCAGTTCTAGAAAGCCCAGCTCATGCTAGTGATGTGCCTTAATTCACAGCCCTTGGATCAAACGCAGCCACCCAGAGATGGGCATAGCCTGCCAAGTACCAAATAACCTGTTTACCTCAAGATACCTGCCACACTAAAACCTTGGGTCTACTTCCTCTTAAATAAAGGGTTATGGCCTTGTTCAGTTGTTCAGTTCCAGTTCCTATCAGGGCTGGAAGACCCATCAGGTGCCTTCCTTTAAATCTAATTTCTGACTTTGTCTTTTATTCCTTACTGTTTATTTCAGACTTTACTTTCCCAGGTGGCTTACACTTGTAAGCAGGAATCTGCTCTACTGGGGTGCTGGTAACCCTGGCATAGAAGCTAGAGCAAAATAAGGGAAAAAAGTCAGTGGAGTGTATTGGAGATCATAAATATACAGGGAAGATCTGTGGAGTGAAAGAAGGAGATTTAGATGGAGAAAGGATGGCGATGAGGAGGAATTAATATCTAACGATCATGTTATATGCATGTACAAATGTATCAGAAATATTTCACCTTTGAATCTAGAAAGTACTAATCAACATAAATTAGTGAAAGGAAGATCAATAGAGTAGAGAAAGTAGAATAGGCAGATGAAGGAAGGGAGATAATGGGGGGAATTGGGATTGAAATAATGTTTCACATATGTATGATTTTGTCAAAATGAACCTAACTACTATGAGCAACTATAATTCTCTAATTTAAAAAAGCACACACACAAAAACAAACAAAACACTTAACACTTAGTAAAGAATGTAGGCGAAACCAACCAAGAGTTTACACCAAAAATCTGCAAATCCCCAAATTTTCACTTCCGGATAAAACTCTTAATTTTGTCAAAATGTGATTTTAACCAACAAATCTTTTTGTAAGGGAAAAGAATTTTTATTTATATTCCATATTTGATATCAAATCTCTTCTTATTACATTTATTAAATAAAAAGTATTTAACTGTAGAAAAAGAATGGAGGTCCCCTTCATACCCTCTCTGAGTAAGTTCTCTTGTCTGGAAAATAGAGACTATAATACTTAAAGTGAGAGCATTTGCTGAGGGTCATAAGACACAGTTTAAAGACCTATAGAGTGTGAGGCATGAGGGAATTCTCAATGTATTTTTACATTTTCATTAATGAAGGAGCCTATAATCAAGGAGATAGCTAAAGATTGCGGTTAGCTGAGAGCCATAAAAGATGTTCTAGTTTCCACCTGATGTTGATACATTATTCAAAGAATCTTTGTATGCCCGTGAACACTGCGTGACGCACCTGTAAGCTCGAGCTGTAAGCACGTGTCCTTGTTAAAGCTATATGTATATAACTGGGTGAGGTTCGTTAGTGTGTGTGGGGAAGAAGAAGGTGGTGGTTGGAGTTAGAGCATTTGGAGTGATTGCTGGAGCTGGAGAGAGGAGAAGAATAAAAGACCTTTTTTCATTTTCATCCTGCCTCCGAATTTTCCTGTGGCGTTCGCTGCTCCAAGCGACTTCCGCTTCAGGCAGCGACAGGTGGCGGCCTGTACGGGGAATTCGGCGGCAAGGTAAGAAAAAAGAAAATTTAAAAAGATGGGAGCAAATATAACAAAAAGTCGGTTTATAAAAGCCATGAATGAAATTTTTGATATTGAGAACTCAGAGGATAGTGAGAAAAGTGAACAAGAAAGCATATCCTCTGACTCAGTGGAGACCAGCAAGGAGAGTAGGAATGTAAATTCAAAAGTAAGATCTGCAAAAGCCATCAGAAGCTTAATAAAATTAGCTGAGGAGTATGTACTCTCCTTAGAAACTGAAACTCAGGATACTAGTGAAAGTAATAATAGTAACAAGGAGCCAAACCATGAAAGTACAGTCTCCTCTACTGAGCCGGTTAGGAATTATGAAGCTAGTAGTGAAGAGGAATCAAAAAGCGATTCGGAGAGCACAGTCTCCAATAAAAAGAACAAAAAGAAATTAAAAAAGAGAAAAGACCGTCAAATAGAGGAACCACTAGCGCCCTCTGCTCCTTCATGGATAGAATCCCTAACAGAAACAATAAAGAGTATGGATCAGAGTATACGTGCCCTTGAGGTAGAAATTGGCGGCCTTTCAGAGCGCTTATACGCTCTCGAACAACATAGACCGCAGGAGCACCTAGAACTGCCAGTATTTCAAAATGAACAGGGACAAAGATATCATGAGTTCCTAGACTTTAAAACAATAAAGAATTTTAAAGAGGCGGTAATGACCTATGGGCCTCAAGCTCCGTTCACATTAAGTATGATAGAGTCACTTAACACCCTAACCTTAGCCCCCTCAGATTGGAAAAGTCTATGCAGAGCGGTACTAAGTGGGGGACAATACCTAATCTGGAAAACTCAATTCCAGGAACTTTGTTCAGAAATAGCAAAGAGAAATGCTGCAGCAGGTTTCCCTCATCGCAATATAGATATGCTCACAGGGGAGGGTGAGTTCGCCGAACTACAAAATCAGCTACAATACGATCCAGGTGTGTATGCCCAGGTACACACTGCAGCTGTGAAAGCCTGGAAGACAATCTCAGGCACAGGGGATCTGCAAGGCAGCCTATCAAAAGTTATACAAGGGCCTAACGAACCTTACGCTGATTTTGTAGATAGGCTCTTAAAAACAACATCTAGAGTTTTTGGAGAAGTCGAGCAAGCTATGCCCCTAGTTATCCAATTAGCATACGAGAACGCTAATAAATATTGCCAGGATGCAATAAGGCCATGGAGAAGTAAAAAAGACTTATCAATTTATATCAGACTGTGCAAAGACATTAACGAGGCTGTTATCACAGGCAACGTAATTGCTGCAGTGATGAAAAATTCCTCCCCTCAAAATTCCCAAAGGTTTCAACCTAGAACAGGATATTCCAGACAAAATTATTATAATCAACCAAGATATGCTAAGCAATATCCCCCAAGGGTAATAAAATCAAATTCATACCGTGCTCCAGGCCGATGCCCCAGATGCAAAAAAGGTATACATTGGGCCAATCAATGCCATTCTAGATATGATATATATGGAAATGATTTATCAAGGATTTCAAAAAACGGGGCACGGGGCCCAATGCCCCGGGGCCCACAAATGTACGAGGCACTAGAGGAGGAAGGCCCTCAGATTCAAATGATTCCTCGTCACAGTCCCTCCTACCCATTAACTCCCTTATCAGAGGGACAAGAGGAAGTGCAGGATTAGATCTCTGTTCTACTGCCCGGATGGTCCTGACACCTGAAATGGGGGTTCAGCTGATTCCTACGGGAATCAGGGGACCTCTCCCTTCAGGAACTGTGGGACTAATCCTTGGGCGTAGTTCCAAAAGTTTATTAGGCTTTAATGTTATACCAGGGGTTATTGATTCAGATTATAATGGAGAGATTAAAATAATGCTAAGTACACACAGGGGCATCATCTCCGTAAATCAAGGAGACAGAATCGCACAGCTGCTCCTCATTCCCAGTCTCCATAATTCTTTTAAAAGCATGCCACAAAATAGAAATAGCAGAGCATTCGGTTCCACTGGTTCAGGACCTATGGCTTTCTGGGTCCAGGACTGTTCACGGAGGCCTATGTGCAAATTAAAAATTCAAGGTATAGAGATGGAGGGGCTGATTGATACAGGAGCTGACTCTTCCATCATAAATCTACAACAATGGCCTAAGCACTGGCCTCTACAGAAAGCCTCAACCAGTTTAAGAGGCTTGGGATACAGTAATACCCCAGCTCAAAGTGCTGTAATCTTAAATTGGCAAGACAATGAAGGCCATACAGGAACATTCAAACCCTATGTTTTAAACAGCTTGCCAGTTACCCTATGGGGAAGAGATATCTTACATCAAATGGGGTTACACCTAGCGACCAAGCCTGCAGGTGTTAAGAATAAAAATCCTACTCATAATAAAAAAAGCAAAGGACATTTTTTCTAGGGGCCACTGAGAAAACAATTTTAAAAATACCATGGCTCTCTAATAAGCCAGTTTGGGTCCCTCAGTGGCCCCTATCCAAAGAAAAATTGCAAGCGGCCCACCAATTAATTAAAGAACAATTAGAAGCAGGACACATAGAGCCTTCCACCTCTCCCTGGAATTCTCCCATATTTGTAATTAAGAAAAAATCAGGTAAATGGAGACTATTACAAGATCTAAGACAAATTAACAAAACAATGCAAATTATGGGCCCTACTCAACCTGGACTTCCTAATCCTGTAGCTATTCCAAAAAACTATTACCTTATAACCCTTGATATAAAGGACTGTTTCTTTTCCATTCCCCTACATCCTCTGGATGCCCCCAGGTTTGCTTTTTCAATTCCTTCTATTAATAATAATGGCCCTGATAAAAGATATCATTGGAAAGTATTGCCGCAGGGAATGGCAAATAGCCCTACACTGTGCCAACTATATGTGGACAGAGCTATACAGCCCATTAAAAACAAATATCAAGACCTTATGTGTCTACACTACATGGACGATGTTTTATTAGCTCACCCTAATCAACAAATCTTATTTAATATATTTAGTGAAATAACAAAAAATCTAAAAAAATATGGATTATATATAGCAGAAGAAAAAGTTCAAAGCAGATCACCTATACTATATTTAGGCTTTAAAATCATGGATACTTTTGTTAAACCCCAAAAAATTCTAATAAGTAAAGAACATTTGACCACCCTCAATGATTTCCAAAAATTACTGGGTGACATTAATTGGCTTCGCCCTACACTAAGCCTCACTACTGGACAATTAAAACCCTTATTTGACATCCTTCGTGGGAACCCTGACCCATCCTCACCTCGAACATTAACTCCTGAGGCCAGGAGAGCTCTAAAATTAGTAGAACAGGCCATTGAAAGATCCCATTGCGATAGATTTGATTTTGCACAACCACTAATATTGATTATTATTCCTTCACAATATACTCCAACAGGAGTATTTTGGCAACAGGGACCTATATTATGGATACATTTGCCTGTCTCTCCTAAAAGTACAATTGAGTCTTATACCTCCATGGTGGCTAAACTTATTCTTCAAGGACTTAAAACCTCTACTAAAATATTTGGAATTCATCCCGCTACTATTATTTACTCCTTATTCATCGTCACAGGTTGAATATTTGTGCTTCAATGATAATGATTGGGCTATAGCTAGATGCTCTACTTGTGCAAATTTTGACAATCATATTCCTAAATCTCCTATACTGTCCTTTTGTATCAATCATCCTATCATATTCCCACAGGTAATAAAAAATCAACCCATTCCTAAAGCATTTAATGTATTTACAGATGGATCCTCTAACGGTACTGCTGCAGTAGTCACTCAAAATGAAAAAATGATTCATATCACTAATCAAAAATCAGCTCAATTAGTGGAACTCGAAGCTATAATAATAGCTCTGGAAAATTTTAAAGAACAGCCTATGAATATTTTTTCAGACAGCCATTATATTGTACATGCTGTCCCAAAATTGGAGCTAGCAGGTCCAATAGCACCACATACTCCAGCTTTTAAATTGTTTTCTCAAATCCAAAATCTCCTATGGCAACGAAAAGAACCTTTATTTATAGGTCACATAAGAGCTCACACTAATCTGCCTGGTCCTCTCCATGAAGGTAATCAAAAAGCTGACGCCCTCACTAAAACAATATTTATATTTACTACAGTACAACAAGCTACTTTATTTCATTCCCAGTTCCACGTTAACAGCACTACCTTAAGACAAAAATTTAAAATCACAAAAGAACAAGCTCGTAGAATTGTAAAAGAATGTCCATCTTGTGTAACACTTTTGCCCAATCCACATTATGGGGTTAACCCACGAGGTTTGATGCCCAATCATTTGTGGCAGATGGATGTCACACATGAGCCAAGTTTTGGAAAATTACGATTTATTCATGTCACCATAGATACATGCTCAGGCATGATTTTTGCTTCTTTACATTCCGGAGAAAAAGTTAAAGATACTATATCTCATTGTCTGCAAGCTTTTGCTGCATTGGGCATCCCCAAAATGCTTAAAACAGATAATGGCCCTGCATATACATCCACATCCTTCAAACAATTTTGTACAAAGTTCAATATTATCCACAAAACAGGTATCGCTTATAATCCTCAGGGACAAGGAATAATTGAAAGAGCAAATCGGACACTTAAAAATATGTTACTAAAGCAAAAAGATGGAAACTGGAAAAATCCTAAGGACAGATTGGCAGTTGCCCTGTTTACCCTAAATTTCTTAACTTTAGATTCTAATGGACATTCGGCTGGAGATAGACACTGGAACCCACAACAACAACATAAACCTTTGGTTTACTGGAAGGATGTTCTCTCAGGTACATGGAAGGGTCCAGACCCAGTATTAATTTGGGGGAGAGGATCTGTTTGTGTTTTTCCAAAGCACGAATCCTCTCCAATATGGATACCATCTAGATTGATAAAGCAGGTACAAAGTCAAAGGGATCAAGACGAAGTTATTGAGGAGTCTAGATTGAATAAACAAGTGCAAGGTCAAGAGGACCAAAATGAAGGTATGGAGTGATTCCCTTAAAAGAGTTCTCCATTAAATTTACAACTTAAATTTCATTCTTCCCGGCCGGGACAAGAAGATCTCTCTTCAGTGTATACACAATTGTAATTTTTTTTTCTCTTTTATATATGTCTTTATGTCTGTGCATTTGTCTAAATTTCATGTTAATGTGATGTCACAAATATGTTTATATGTGCGTCTGTCTAGTGTGACGTCACAAATAATTAAGCGCTTAAAAAAAAAAAAAAAAAAAAAAAGGTAGATAGATATAGATCCAAATAACAAATAACGTTAATTCATTTAAGCTTAGAATATTCTAATTTGATAATCAATAGATAGATAGATAAATAGATATTTATATAAGTTCAGAATATTTTTAGATAATCAATTATAATGATAATCAATTTTGATTTATAGTTGTCTCCGGGACTTCTCTTCAGCTGTGAATATGTTTAATGTTATATAACCTGATATTTTGGTGTTCCGACAGAGGATCATTTATTTGTTATTGACTTCATTTGTTTAGTAGCTGATTAATTTGAATTGTTTCAACAGGTATAGGATTGCTGTGTATATAGAGACTCGAGGATTCCAGCTAACAAATTATTTTTCCAAAATGCCTTTAGCTTTTCTTTATCTTTAATGCAGTAAACACCCTCAGTTTCTCTTTGATTATTTCTGAATGTGATATTTTGCCAGCTTATGTTTGTGGGAGCTTGAGCAGCAATGTGTGTGAGCAGAGATCAACTTTTATTTTCTACTCTAATAGTTCTTTTTTTTTAGTTTGACAGCTCACCTTTTGATCTCAGTGCTGGAATAGCACTGCCTTTCCCTTAATAATGGATGCTTGAGTTTTTTAGGTAGCGGGCCCTGAAGATTTGCCGGTGGAAATGTCTGGACATAAAAAAGACGGCTGCTGCTACAACTGCAGGGACCGCGGTCGCTGCAAGCATCCCTGCTGCTCAAGCATCAACAACCTCACCAGCAGTGTGGCCTCTGCTCTGCATGCATGGGGCCTCCTGAATCTATGTGTTATAACTTATGGACATTTTGATTTTCCATTAATGTCAACCTGAGGAGGAGCCTATAATCAAGGAGATAGCTAAAGATTGCGGTTAGCTGAGAGCCATAAAAGATGTTCTAGTTTCCACCTGATGTTGATACATTATTCAAAGAATCTTTGTATGCCCGTGAACACTGCGTGACGCACCTGTAAGCTCGAGCTGTAAGCACGTGTCCTTGTTAAAGCTATATGTATATAACTGGGTGAGGTTCGTTAGTGTGTGTGGGGAAGAAGAAGGTGGTGGTTGGAGTTAGAGCATTTGGAGTGATTGCTGGAGCTGGAGAGAGGAGAAGAATAAAAGACCTTTTTTCATTTTCATCCTGCCTCCGAATTTTCCTGTGGCGTTCGCTGCTCCAAGCGACTTCCGCTTCAGGCAGCGACAGGTGGCGGCCTGTACGGGGAATTCGGCGGCAAGGTAAGAAAAAAGAAAATTTAAAAAGATGGGAGCAAATATAACAAAAAGTCGGTTTATAAAAGCCATGAATGAAATTTTTGATATTGAGAACTCAGAGGATAGTGAGAAAAGTGAACAAGAAAGCATATCCTCTGACTCAGTGGAGACCAGCAAGGAGAGTAGGAATGTAAATTCAAAAGTAAGATCTGCAAAAGCCATCAGAAGCTTAATAAAATTAGCTGAGGAGTATGTACTCTCCTTAGAAACTGAAACTCAGGATACTAGTGAAAGTAATAATAGTAACAAGGAGCCAAACCATGAAAGTACAGTCTCCTCTACTGAGCCGGTTAGGAATTATGAAGCTAGTAGTGAAGAGGAATCAAAAAGCGATTCGGAGAGCACAGTCTCCAATAAAAAGAACAAAAAGAAATTAAAAAAGAGAAAAGACCGTCAAATAGAGGAACCACTAGCGCCCTCTGCTCCTTCATGGATAGAATCCCTAACAGAAACAATAAAGAGTATGGATCAGAGTATACGTGCCCTTGAGGTAGAAATTGGCGGCCTTTCAGAGCGCTTATACGCTCTCGAACAACATAGACCGCAGGAGCACCTAGAACTGCCAGTATTTCAAAATGAACAGGGACAAAGATATCATGAGTTCCTAGACTTTAAAACAATAAAGAATTTTAAAGAGGCGGTAATGACCTATGGGCCTCAAGCTCCGTTCACATTAAGTATGATAGAGTCACTTAACACCCTAACCTTAGCCCCCTCAGATTGGAAAAGTCTATGCAGAGCGGTACTAAGTGGGGGACAATACCTAATCTGGAAAACTCAATTCCAGGAACTTTGTTCAGAAATAGCAAAGAGAAATGCTGCAGCAGGTTTCCCTCATCGCAATATAGATATGCTCACAGGGGAGGGTGAGTTCGCCGAACTACAAAATCAGCTACAATACGATCCAGGTGTGTATGCCCAGGTACACACTGCAGCTGTGAAAGCCTGGAAGACAATCTCAGGCACAGGGGATCTGCAAGGCAGCCTATCAAAAGTTATACAAGGGCCTAACGAACCTTACGCTGATTTTGTAGATAGGCTCTTAAAAACAACATCTAGAGTTTTTGGAGAAGTCGAGCAAGCTATGCCCCTAGTTATCCAATTAGCATACGAGAACGCTAATAAATATTGCCAGGATGCAATAAGGCCATGGAGAAGTAAAAAAGACTTATCAATTTATATCAGACTGTGCAAAGACATTAACGAGGCTGTTATCACAGGCAACGTAATTGCTGCAGTGATGAAAAATTCCTCCCCTCAAAATTCCCAAAGGTTTCAACCTAGAACAGGATATTCCAGACAAAATTATTATAATCAACCAAGATATGCTAAGCAATATCCCCCAAGGGTAATAAAAATCAAATTCATACCGTGCTCCAGGCCGATGCCCCAGATGCAAAAAAGGTATACATTGGGCCAATCAATGCCATTCTAGATATGATATATATGGAAATGATTTATCAAGGATTTCAAAAAACGGGGCACGGGGCCCAATGCCCCGGGGCCCACAAATGTACGAGGCACTAGAGGAGGAAGGCCCTCAGATTCAAATGATTCCTCGTCACAGTCCCTCCCTACCCATTAACTCCCTTATCAGAGGGACAAGAGGAAGTGCAGGATTAGATCTCTGTTCTACTGCCCGGATGGTCCTGACACCTGAAATGGGGGTTCAGCTGATTCCTACGGGAATCAGGGGACCTCTCCCTTCAGGAACTGTGGGACTAATCCTTGGGCGTAGTTCCAAAAGTTTATTAGGCTTTAATGTTATACCAGGGGTTATTGATTCAGATTATAATGGAGAGATTAAAATAATGCTAAGTACACACAGGGGCATCATCTTCGTAAATCAAGGAGACAGAATCGCACAGCTGCTCCTCATTCCCAGTCTCCATAATTCTTTTAAAAGCATGCCACAAAATAGAAATAGCAGAGCATTCGGTTCCACTGGTTCAGGACCTATGGCTTTCTGGGTCCAGGACTGTTCACGGAGGCCTATGTGCAAATTAAAAATTCAAGGTATAGAGATGGAGGGGCTGATTGATACAGGAGCTGACTCTTCCATCATAAATCTACAACAATGGCCTAAGCACTGGCCTCTACAGAAAGCCTCAACCAGTTTAAGAGGCTTGGGATACAGTAATACCCCAGCTCAAAGTGCTGTAATCTTAAATTGGCAAGACAATGAAGGCCATACAGGAACATTCAAACCCTATGTTTTAAACAGCTTGCCAGTTACCCTATGGGGAAGAGATATCTTACATCAAATGGGGTTACACCTAGCGACCAAGCCTGCAGGTGTTAAGAATAAAAATCCTACTCATAATAAAAAAAGCAAAGGACATTTTTTCTAGGGGCCACTGAGAAAACAATTTTAAAAATACCATGGCTCTCTAATAAGCCAGTTTGGGTCCCTCAGTGGCCCCTATCCAAAGAAAAATTGCAAGCGGCCCACCAATTAATTAAAGAACAATTAGAAGCAGGACACATAGAGCCTTCCACCTCTCCCTGGAATTCTCCCATATTTGTAATTAAGAAAAAATCAGGTAAATGGAGACTATTACAAGATCTAAGACAAATTAACAAAACAATGCAAATTATGGGCCCTACTCAACCTGGACTTCCTAATCCTGTAGCTATTCCAAAAAACTATTACCTTATAACCCTTGATATAAAGGACTGTTTCTTTTCCATTCCCCTACATCCTCTGGATGCCCCCAGGTTTGCTTTTTCAATTCCTTCTATTAATAATAATGGCCCTGATAAAAGATATCATTGGAAAGTATTGCCGCAGGGAATGGCAAATAGCCCTACACTGTGCCAACTATATGTGGACAGAGCTATACAGCCCATTAAAAACAAATATCAAGACCTTATGTGTCTACACTACATGGACGATGTTTTATTAGCTCACCCTAATCAACAAATCTTATTTAATATATTTAGTGAAATAACAAAAAATCTAAAAAAATATGGATTATATATAGCAGAAGAAAAAGTTCAAAGCAGATCACCTATACTATATTTAGGCTTTAAAATCATGGATACTTTTGTTAAACCCCAAAAAATTCTAATAAGTAAAGAACATTTGACCACCCTCAATGATTTCCAAAAATTACTGGGTGACATTAATTGGCTTCGCCCTACACTAAGCCTCACTACTGGACAATTAAAACCCTTATTTGACATCCTTCGTGGGAACCCTGACCCATCCTCACCTCGAACATTAACTCCTGAGGCCAGGAGAGCTCTAAAATTAGTAGAACAGGCCATTGAAAGATCCCATTGCGATAGATTTGATTTTGCACAACCACTAATATTGATTATTATTCCTTCACAATATACTCCAACAGGAGTATTTTGGCAACAGGGACCTATATTATGGATACATTTGCCTGTCTCTCCTAAAAGTACAATTGAGTCTTATACCTCCATGGTGGCTAAACTTATTCTTCAAGGACTTAAAACCTCTACTAAAATATTTGGAATTCATCCCGCTACTATTATTACTCCTTATTCATCGTCACAGGTTGAATATTTGTGCTTCAATGATAATGATTGGGCTATAGCTAGATGCTCTACTTGTGCAAATTTTGACAATCATATTCCTAAATCTCCTATACTGTCCTTTTGTATCAATCATCCTATCATATTCCCACAGGTAATAAAAAATCAACCCATTCCTAAAGCATTTAATGTATTTACAGATGGATCCTCTAACGGTACTGCTGCAGTAGTCACTCAAAATGAAAAAATGATTCATATCACTAATCAAAAATCAGCTCAATTAGTGGAACTCGAAGCTATAATAATAGCTCTGGAAAATTTTAAAGAACAGCCTATGAATATTTTTTTCAGACAGCCATTATATTGTACATGCTGTCCCAAAATTGGAGCTAGCAGGTCCAATAGCACCACATACTCCAGCTTTTAAATTGTTTTCTCAAATCCAAAATCTCCTATGGCAACGAAAAGAACCTTTATTTATAGGTCACATAAGAGCTCACACTAATCTGCCTGGTCCTCTCCATGAAGGTAATCAAAAAGCTGACGCCCTCACTAAAACAATATTTATATTTACTACAGTACAACAAGCTACTTTATTTCATTCCCAGTTCCACGTTAACAGCACTACCTTAAGACAAAAATTTAAAATCACAAAAGAACAAGCTCGTAGAATTGTAAAAGAATGTCCATCTTGTGTAACACTTTTGCCCAATCCACATTATGGGGTTAACCCACGAGGTTTGATGCCCAATCATTTGTGGCAGATGGATGTCACACATGAGCCAAGTTTTGGAAAATTACGATTTATTCATGTCACCATAGATACATGCTCAGGCATGATTTTTGCTTCTTTACATTCCGGAGAAAAAGTTAAAGATACTATATCTCATTGTCTGCAAGCTTTTGCTGCATTGGGCATCCCCAAAATGCTTAAAACAGATAATGGCCCTGCATATACATCCACATCCTTCAAACAATTTTGTACAAAGTTCAATATTATCCACAAAACAGGTATCGCTTATAATCCTCAGGGACAAGGAATAATTGAAAGAGCAAATCGGACACTTAAAAATATGTTACTAAAGCAAAAAGATGGAAACTGGAAAAATCCTAAGGACAGATTGGCAGTTGCCCTGTTTACCCTAAATTTCTTAACTTTAGATTCTAATGGACATTCGGCTGGAGATAGACACTGGAACCCACAACAACAACATAAACCTTTGGTTTACTGGAAGGATGTTCTCTCAGGTACATGGAAGGGTCCAGACCCAGTATTAATTTGGGGGAGAGGATCTGTTTGTGTTTTTCCAAAGCACGAATCCTCTCCAATATGGATACCATCTAGATTGATAAAGCAGGTACAAAGTCAAAGGGATCAAGACGAAGTTATTGAGGAGTCTAGATTGAATAAACAAGTGCAAGGTCAAGAGGACCAAAATGAAGGTATGGAGTGATTCCCTTAAAAGAGTTCTCCATTAAATTTACAACTTAAATTTCATTCTTCCCGGCCGGGACAAGAAGATCTCTCTTCAGTGTATACACAATTGTAATTTTTTTTTCTCTTTTATATATGTCTTTATGTCTGTGCATTTGTCTAAATTTCATGTTAATGTGATGTCACAAATATGTTTATATGTGCGTCTGTCTAGTGTGACGTCACAAATAATTAAGCGCTTAAAAAAAAAAAAAAAAAAAAAAGGTAGATAGATATAGATCCAAATAACAAATAACGTTAATTCATTTAAGCTTAGAATATTCTAATTTGATAATCAATAGATAGATAGATAAATAGATATTTATATAAGTTCAGAATATTTTTAGATAATCAATTATAATGATAATCAATTTTGATTTATAGTTGTCTCCGGGACTTCTCTTCAGCTGTGAATATGTTTAATGTTATATAACCTGATATTTTGGTGTTCCGACAGAGGATCATTTATTTGTTATTGACTTCATTTGTTTAGTAGCTGATTAATTTGAATTGTTTCAACAGGTATAGGATTGCTGTGTATATAGAGACTCGAGGATTCCAGCTAACAAATTATTTTTCCAAAATGCCTTTAGCTTTTCTTTATCTTTAATGCAGTAAACACCCTCAGTTTCTCTTTGATTATTTCTGAATGTGATATTTTGCCAGCTTATGTTTGTGGGAGCTTGAGCAGCAATGTGTGTGAGCAGAGATCAACTTTTATTTTCTACTCTAATAGTTCTTTTTTTTTAGTTTGACAGCTCACCTTTTGATCTCAGTGCTGGAATAGCACTGCCTTTCCCTTAATAATGGATGCTTGAGTTTTTAGGTAGCGGGCCCTGAAGATTTGCCGGTGGAAATGTCTGGACATAAAAAAGACGGCTGCTGCTACAACTGCAGGGACCGCGGTCGCTGCAAGCATCCCTGCTGCTCAAGCATCAACAACCTCACCAGCAGTGTGGCCTCTGCTCTGCATGCATGGGGCCTCCTGAATCTATGTGTTATAACTTATGGACATTTTGATTTTCCATTATTTTGGGACATTGCGGGACAATGCCTTGCGGGTATTTGTCTAAGAGAACTCAGTGCGTTACTTGATGAAACTAAGGGCAGCTGATTGGCTTAAAGAACTTGATACGCTATGGAAACTTGGCTCGTCAGCAGTAGGCTTGCCGCCTTAAAGCCGCAGCATCTCCTAAAAATTGGACGGCTGTTAGTCAACACACAGTCGATCCTGAAGGGCTCTAGTGGATGGCTGGTTAGCCTATGACGGGTAAGATCCCCAGAGGGGGACAACCTAAGACACGGCACAGTCGCACGGGACAGTCTAATGTGGCCGGCATGTCAACCTAAGCCAGGAGTCAGGACAGCCTAGACTCCCATGACGGGTAAGAATGTCGGTTGCACATGGACGTCCTAGAACATCCCCTCTTTTAAAACTAAAAGGGGGAAATGAAGGAGCCTATAATCAAGGAGATAGCTAAAGATTGCGGTTAGCTGAGAGCCATAAAAGATGTTCTAGTTTCCACCTGATGTTGATACATTATTCAAAGAATCTTTGTATGCCCGTGAACACTGCGTGACGCACCTGTAAGCTCGAGCTGTAAGCACGTGTCCTTGTTAAAGCTATATGTATATAACTGGGTGAGGTTCGTTAGTGTGTGTGGGGAAGAAGAAGGTGGTGGTTGGAGTTAGAGCATTTGGAGTGATTGCTGGAGCTGGAGAGAGGAGAAGAATAAAAGACCTTTTTTCATTTTCATCCTGCCTCCGAATTTTCCTGTGGCGTTCGCTGCTCCAAGCGACTTCCGCTTCAGGCAGCGACACATTAATATTTATATAATCATGTAATAGATGATTAGAGATGAAATTGATAACACAATTTACTGTCTTCTTCTGTGCCTATCCCTTGGTTTCACAGTTAGTTCTCTTCAAAATTTATATTCTCATCTCTTATATAATTATCACTTAAACTTCTTCTTGTGTTTCTTGGGGGAAAGTGAGATAAACATGTTCATCAGGACTAATCTACTGCCTTGAAACACTGGACACTTTGGCAATGTGATGATCCATTCATTACTAAGAAAAGAAATTTCAAAAAGGATATACTTAGCAAAATATTACTAAACTATGCAAACATTTCAAAATATTTTTCACTTATCATAATCCAGTGATTATGATTGATACCTATTAGAATTGATTTCAAAAGTTATTAAAAACTATAAACTTAAAAATTACTCCAGATTCTACTACTTTAATGAAAATATTCTCAACATCAGTTAGATGTCACCCCAAAAGAATATCATATCTATACCTATATATAAATAGAAGATAAAATAGCTGAACCACACTCATCCAAATGCATACCTAAACTATGCTGTTTTAATGTATATCATTTACATAAATAAAGCTCTTAAAATGAAAGTATGTGTGAAAAATGTAGGATGGAAAGTGAAACAAGTTCTTCTCCAATAATTAAATCATACTATAATTATTTTAACCACACATTAAATCTAATGATTTTTTAATTTGTCTAGAAAAAAATCTAAGTGCTGTGGAACTTTAAATGTTCCATAAACACTACTAATTTACGAATAGTTAAAATTCATACTGCACTTAAGAAGAAAGATTTAAAATATTGAGATGGGTTTAGTGTGAAGTTATTCAGAGAAGTATAAATCTGATTGTGAGATTAGAGATGAAACTGATAATACAATTTACTGTCTTCTTCTGAGCCTATCCCTTGGTTTCATAGTTATTTCTGCTCAAAATTTACATTCTCTTTTCTAATCGCAATTTCTATAGTTGTTTTCCTTATTTTTGTGTATACATGGATTAAGTGCTTATCTCAGTCTTTTAACATACTCAAGAGACTTTTAAATCATTTCTTATTCTGTTGGATTTTATAGTGAAGCTAACTGTTTTAGATGCATTTTCCAATAAGCCTCTTGGACATTGAATTATTGACAATTTTGTTAACGGTTTAAAAACGTTGATTATCCATGCACAGCCTTTGGTTGAAAAAGGACACTGGGATGGAAACCCAGTACCATTTGAGATCAGGTATACAGAGATGTATTCATGAAAATTCCTCACTTGAAAAATATTTAGGTTGAACAATGAAATATACACTGCACCCAATACAAGAATATTTCATCCCAGAATGTTTATATGTGGGTTTTTAAGACAGGATGAAAAAAAGGAACAAAAGCACAGAGGTGAGAAACATCATATAGAGTTAACATGGAATTGAGATGATGCTGCATCTCCTGGTAAGACAGAGCAGGATGGAAGAAGAGTCTGCAGCAGCAATCCCTGACCAGGGCTTAAAGGACCTGAGGACAGAACAGTATTCCCAGAAAAATGTATAATGTAATTGGATCCATCAACTCCCACTCTGTCCCCCTTCTACCTGCATTCCAAGATGGTTCTGGTCAACGTTCTATCTTCTAGCTCTGAAGGTTGTGCTCCTTTCTCTTCATGACATTTCCATATATTTTTTTTGTCAGAGTGAGAAAACATTATATTAAGTATGTGAAATGTGTACAAATTTCTTGGGAAATTTAATAAAATTCTAATGTAATTTATTAATTAAAATAGAAATAAATGTGAGAATTTTGTAGAAACAACATATGTATGTGGAAACAAAACCACAATGTTAAGTTCTAAATTTATTATGGTACTAATGAAAGTGTGACATTGGATCAAAGAAATTTTGAGTAAAAAATTGTACCTGCTAAAAATCATGGATTTAAAGTACAACATTAGATCTACTTATCTAATGGATAAGGGTGTGAGGTTGATGAATTCAGTGGCTCCTGGCCCACATTAAGATCATAAAGATAGGATGGGGCAAACTGAAGCTGTTGGGCAAACACAGCCTCTTGCCTGGATTTTTTTTTCAAATTAAAAAAAAAATTATTTGTTCTTTTTTTTAATATCCATTACAGCAGAGTGTATTTTGACATATTATACATACAAGGAATATGACTTATTCTAATTAGGATCCCATTCTTCCAGTTGTACATGATGTGAAGCTTCACTGGTCAGGTATTCATATATAAATGTAGGGATGTTATGTTGGATTAATTCTACTATCTTTCTGTTTCCATGCTCCCTCCTTTCCCTTCATTTCCCTTTGTCTAAGGCAATGAACTTTTATTGTTCCTTTCCCCTGACTCTTATTGTGTGTTATCATCCATATATCAGAGAAAATATTTGGCCTTTGGCTTTTGGGGATTGGCTTATTTCACATATCATGATAGTCTCCAGTTCCATCCATTTACTGGCAAATGCCATAATTTCCCAAGTGGGAGATGAATGCTAGGAAATGAATAGCTGTTTTAGCTGTAAGTTCTTGTCCCTAATGGAGCTCAGGTATTTTTGTTCTTCTGGGTATGCAAATGTGCTCCGGAACCAAGAACCAGAATGTGTGTCTCCACACTTCATGTCAGCAGATTTTTCAAAGCAAAATTGGCAAAATAATGGAATTCAACAGTTCTGGAACTTCATGAACACTGACACCATCAGGAATAGAGCTTTAGTGGGTGGCACGGAGTCCAGTCCAAATGAAGGAAGTCTAATGCAAACCTCAACATGCAATGACAATATAGTGCTCACATAGGTTTGCTGTTTGGCAGGATACACAAGTTATTTTCTATAAAGTTAGAGGCCATATCTATTCTTAGAACTCAGCACATGATATTCAGATTTTTTGTTTGAATAAATGAATGCACTAAATTTCTACTTTAGCTCCATGATCTTTTTTTCCCTTCTTTAGGAGCTTCAAACTTATTATCTAAATCCTGTGTATTCATTGGATGACTATTTCCTGGTTCTTTGTTGGGAGTGGTGATGTGGATCAAGGTGTCTGATTTGCTTGCAGTTGTGATGGTCTGTGCTGGGATCCCACTGTGCAAAACTATGGGTTAACATTGCCCAGTTGCTATAGTGATGATGGCCTGCAGACACTCTGTGCAAAAGCTCAGATTTATTAGTTTTTAACCTTGAATCTCAGACTCTAGATCCCAGGGATCAAGGATTCTAAGAATAGTAAGATAACCATAATGTTTTGTAAGTGCTAGGAACTTTAAGCCTCCCTGCTTTGCAGAAACTGCCCCACAAAAAAACTTTTGATGATAAAACCTACATAATAAACATGGCAAGCTAGCTCTGGAACATTGATTGCATCACCATCCACATAGAGTGTCCCACCTGGTCTCAGCTTTCTCTCTATGCGTGTCTGTTTGTCTTGTCCTTACCAGTGTCTGATAATAGGCAGGTTGTGGCAGTCCTTGAGGTTCAAGATTCATTCACTGATTTGCATAACTTCTCCTGTGACTCTTCCTTCTGTACACACTCTCATGCTGGCAGGGTGCCAGGTAGAACAGCAAAGTCTAGGACAATAGAGCAGAAATCTGATCCAACCTGAAGAAATCCAGCTCTGCATATTTTGTTCAGTCCCAGAAAGAAAGGGTTAGTTTGGACCGAATCCTAATCTTCACCTCCTCTCTCCTTTGTTGGGAGTCTGGGTCTCTGTTTCTGTCCCATCAACAGGACCTCATCATGAACAACTTTACATATTGAGGGTTAGGGGAGGACATCTGTGGCTACATTTTGTGGACAAAATGTCAACTTTCAGAGCAGAAGAGGTGAATTCACGAGAAATGTCACTTCAACTTGTATTTTCAGTCAGACCTAAAGCGAAGAACAAACATAAAATTAAACCATGTCTAGTAGTAGCCCAGAAATGTCTGGCATGTAAAAATATAGAATTACGAATTATCAGTCAACGTGCTTTAGTTGGTCCTATAGATAATAACTTGAGGTAAAGGGGTTAACAATCTAAAACTACAAAACATGCAACTATAATGTTATATACCAAATATTAAATTAAGCTTCATTCTATTTCTTTCTGACTCCTATTTATTTATTCTATTATGAACTTGTTCAGCATATCTATTTTACACAACTTTAAGTTTTCCATGTTCATTTCTTTGCAGTGACTTGTCTTGGAGTTCTTGCTCATTCAATATGTTTGCCTATGTTTTGTAGCATGAAAACTATTTTTGTGATTGCCCTTCCATTCCGTTGGTTAATTTTGATTAATTTCCAAGTACAGTTTTTGTTTCTTTATTTCATGTTGCTTTGCTCTATTGAATATGTTTATGTAGTTGCTATGTCATTTTTTTCTCTGTTGTTTAGATAAATGTTGGTTTCTACTCTCAACCACTATATTTTACCATAGGTAAATTCTCTTTGATACACTCTGACTTTATTTTGGTGTAGTAAAGATGAAGAAGAACCCCCCCCCCTTACAAATACCAGTCTCCTAATCCCTGGAAGTTATGAACATGTGACCTTGCATGGCAAAAGAGACTTTTCATATGAAATTAGGACAATGATTTTCAATGGGAAGATTTCCCTGGATCATCCAGATACAGGCAAGGTCATCACAATGAGCTTTATGAGAGGCAGCTAGCTAAGAGGGTGACCAAGGAAGCAGATGTTGGACTGATGCCTGTTGAAGATGAAGAACGTGAACAACAGCTAAGATTTGCAGCCAACTCTGGAAACAAAAACAAAAACAAACAAACAAACAAACAAACAAAAAAAAAATGAAGGAAAGTTCCTCTAGTAGAGCTCCCAGAGAGGAGAAGCCTTGCTGACATACTGAGTTAGACCTGAAGCTCAGAGTGGACTCTTGACCTCCAGAACTTCAACATAACAAATTAGCATCTTAAGTCATGAATTTCTGATAATTGTCTATGGAAGCAGCAGGAATCCAGTATTAGAACAATACTTTCCCTTAGATCTAAACCTAATGAGAGTCATTAAACTGTGGGTAAGATTAGTACTTTTCTGTCCTGTTTCAAAATTATGAATTACTCAGTTATCCTTAGTGTTACCTACTGGCCTGGTCATGAGCCACCTGTGCGAATTTCATCGAGTTATATTTTCTTTTTGAAACCTGATCAACAGTCCCTTTCTGATGCTCCTTTCCAGGGAGAATTTTACTGAATTTGACCTGTATTCTTGGAAATGGATTCTAGAACAATCACCCACCATAATTTGTTTATTCATTGTTTTGAATTAGAAACTAAAATTCCAACTCCCCAAAAGCGGGAGTCATGTTACTGATTTCATCCTGGTAAATGTCCCATTTTAAAGTGAAATTATAGAGTTGTAGGATGTGTGTGTGTTTGATTTTAAGAAAAATTGCCTAATTGTTTTTTTTCCAATGCAACTATTTAAGCAATACATTCAGTTCATGAAGATTCATCATTCCCTTATATCTACAGAATTATTTAGTATAGTTTGATCTTCTAATTTTTATCAATTTGATACATGCAAGATGGTATTTATTTTTGTTTTTATTTAGGATTATTTTTTATTTATTTTTATTTTTTCACATTTTTATTGGTGCATTATACTTGTACATATGGTGGAATTTTTTGTTACATATTCATATCTACACACAATGTAATAATATAATTTGACCAATATCATTCCCCAATACTTCCCTTTCCCCTTCTCTCCTCCCACCCCCTGGTCCATTCCTCTACTGAGGTCCCTTTAATTTTCATGAGATCTCCTCCTACACTTTTCATTTCCTTTTTTCACCCTACCTTCAACTAAACAGAGAAAACATACAACCCTTCACCTTCTGTGTTTGGCTTATTTTGCATAACATAATGATCTCAAGTTCCATCCATTCTCTTGCAAATGACAAAATTTTATTTTTCTTTATGGTTGAATAATACTCTAAGGTGCATATGGACCACATTTACTTTATCCATTCATCAGCTGATGGACACCTGGGCTGTTTCCAGAATTTGGGTTATTCTGAATTATGCTGCTACAAACATAGGTATGCATGTGTCACATGTATTACTATAGCATGATGTCTAATTCTTTAGGATAAATACCAAGGAGTGATACAGCTGGGTCTTATGGTAGTCCCATGCCTAGTCTTTGCAGAACTTCCATACTTATTCCCATAGTGTTTGCGCTAATTTACAATCCCAGCAACAGCATAAAATTGTTCCTTTCCCTCCATATCCTCTCCAGTACTTTTTATAGTTTGTATTCTTGATGACTGCCATTTGGATGGACATGAAATCTTGGTGTAGTTATTTTTCTTTTCATTTTCCTAATTGGTAATGATGTTGCACTTAAAAAAAAAAAAGTATGTTCTAGTCCTTTGTATTTCTTCTTTTGAGAAGTGTCTATTTAGTCATTTTCCCAATCATAATTTGAGGTGTTTCTCAATGTTTCACAATGGTGATTTGCCATGCAAGGATGTTTGTGGGCATATAGAAGTAATTTTCATTGTCACAGCTGGGGGAGTAGATGCTTCTAGCACTTTCATGGTAGAGATCAAAGATGCACCTAAATATCCTACACTGCACAAGAAAATCTCACAATAAAATTGATCTGGTAGCCAAAATGTTAATAGTGTTGAAGTTAAAACCTTCTCTATCACTACAAAAAAAACTAACATGTAACTATTTAAGTTTTGCTTACTGTTTTTGTTCACTCCTGTAAGAGGATGGGGGAGGCCTGGGCTCACACCCGAACAGTGAACTGGTAGATCATGACCAGGCTGACCAGCATGCTGATGTTGGCCCATAGGGAGAAGATGGAGAGGATGCAGAGATTCCTGATGAAGATCAGCAGCACCGAGGAGGGCAGGAAGGTGAGCATGTAGAGTCTGGAGTCCATGGCAGGTGTCAGAATCACCATCTGATTCTCATGGCAGTTGTTTGTGGTTCACTTGCCTGCTCTTATCATCACCTGGAAGAAGGGAAGAAAGCAAACGGAGAAGGCCTCCAATCACAAAGCTGGTGACTGTCCTGGTGGAAGAGGCTCCTGACTAAAGGCTCAGAGTGTGAACCAGACCTTAGAGGCATCTGCAGCTGGCAAACCCTCCATGGAGGTCTTCATGGTTATTGTTCTTAGCAACCCAACTGTCTGAGCTATGTTTGATCCATGTAGGACAGAAGAATGGACAAGAGAATTGAAGTTTCTCTATATCCTAGGTCTTCAGATGAGAATCAAATAAAAGCCACTGTACATAACGTGTTAAAAGTTCAACTCTTTTGTTGACCAAAACTAGCTAGGAAGCAATCCTAAACAGAATTTCTACTCATCTCTGATCATATTCTTTCTTTGTATTAGAACCCTACCTGTTTGAAGTTGTCAGGCAGAAAAAACAGACACAGCAGAATCCCAGCTAGTGACAATCAGGAAGGAGTCAACATAGCAGTGTTAAATAAATTACACACATGTAACAATGGTTACATCTGAAAGTGTCTTCTAAGTAGGATCATTCTGGCCTAGAAGCATTCATTTCTACCACTTTTTTCTCCTATGTGGCATGTGTCACATCTGAGTGTCAAATGATGTAATGCTACAATTTTATTTCTGAAAGTCCTTTACATAATATTGCCTTTCTATGAATTTTAACGCAAAGTGTACAAAATTAGTTTATTAACTCTACCTTTGCCATACTTTGGCAACTTTTTTAATATATATAGACTAAATATTATAAAATTAGGACTCCTTTGTCCAGTATGTATACAATATATACAGTACAGCAAATTAATGAAATGAACATTACAGGGCAATGGATAAGCTGAAATTTTCTAGCACACTCTAACAAAACACCTTTTGCAACTTTTTCTCTTTCATCTCCCTCAACCCAATGAACAAGTCTAGACATTATTCTGTTTAGAGGTGGTTTTAAAATTCCAAACACAGTTTTCCCCATCAGTTTTTAAAATCTATCTACAAAAAGTTTCATTTTACTATTTCTACTTTTAAATATATCAAGCACTTCTAAATATATAGAAGGACTAGATATTCCACATGAGAACTTGGCTACTATACACACAACACTGGTAAATACAATTGCACACATAGCAGTGGTTGTAATCTGAGGTATCTTCTAACATGACCATTTTGTTCTTGAACCTTCCCCTCTTCACTTCCTTCTCTCTACTTTTATTTCCAGTGGACAAGTACAGGCATATATAAGGCTTAGAGAAGGTTGAACAAATTAATATCCAAAAGTAATTTACAGAGGACAAGTCTCCTATGAATCTCAACACAAAGTGTACAAAATATGCTAATTTTACTAACCATTTGGTCATTCAATGGCAACCTCTTTAACATTTAGAGACTAGATGTTGCAAAATGGAACTCATTTGTCCATCATATACACTATATACACAGCAAAACAAAATGCACAAAACACACAGAAAGCTGATGTTGGATAATAATCCAAGTACGAACACACTAACATGTTACCTTTTGCAATTGCTTCCCTCTTACGTCCTTCACATCACTGAACAAGTACAGACAGTACTATATTGCTCACAGGGGTGGTTTGACAGTTCCATTCCCAAAAGACAATATTTCATATGAATTTCAGCAAAAAGATATTTACAAAATGATGTTTCACTACTTGTACATTTAACATACATCAGACACTTCTACACATGTAGACAGACTAGGTATTTCAAGTAGACTCAATCGTCTACTATGTACATTACAGTCTTCAAAATATGGGCATTCTGGCCCTCACCAACCCAGTGGGCTATAATGCTCAAATTTTCAGAAGACAATCATTCCTAGGAATTTTAACACAAAACATACAAATTTGTTTACTAACTCTACTTTTGTCATACACTGGCAACATCTTTAAAATCTAAAAAGAATAGATGTAGATTAGGATGCATTTGTGCTTTTATACACTATGTACACAGCAAAGTAAAACAAAACCCATAGACATAAGGTCCAACTCTTGTTTCATGTAAGCACACTGGCATGGTGCTCCAGAGGACCAGAACACAATGTGCTACTCAAAAGGGGGTTTGGCTATTGCCCCCCCCCCAAAAAAATTTTATAAAAATTTTAAGAGAAAGAATTTACAAAATGTGTTATAATTTAACACTTCTGCTTTTAACATATATCAGGCCATTTAGAACATCTAGGAAGTTTAGATAGTTCAAAAAATGTACTTAGCATTTTCGATATATGCAGTAATAAATAAAATGCACATACAGAACAATTATTATAAGAAAAACATATTTTACATAAAACCAGTCTGGCACAGGACCTCCTCCTTCTCACAGTCAAAGTCTTCTCCATGTCCTTTGGCCCACTGAACAACGTGGACAAATGTCACTCTTAGAGATGGTCTAACAAATCCATTTCAAGGTCACTTCCAGAAGACATTTATGATTTTTTTTTAAATGGGCATTTACAAGACGTTATTTTCTAACTCCATCACAGTCGGGCAACTTTTTTACATTCAGAATGTCTGAATGTAGCACAAATTTTAAAAGGTTGGGGGCAAGTTGAGAGCAGGTTTTTCATATTCTATACACAGGTCTTCCACAAGTGGCCACTAAACCTTCCCAGAGGGCGGTGGGCATTTCCAAGTGGTCAAATACCTGTGTCATGCTATGGTTTCTCCCTTTGGTGGATCAACACCAACAGCCAGTGGCCCACTGTTGTCATCTGGGGCTGTTAAGGCTGTGTGTTTGCCTGGTGGGGAAAGGTGCTCTCGCGTGGGCTGAGGTGCCCTCTCATGGGCTGAGGTGCCCTGGGGCCGGTCTCACAGGAGGAAATGCTGGTCTAGAGGAGCTGTCAGGGAGCCGTCACCTGGGGCCTTAGTCTGCATATGAGTGGTATGATTTTTCCCAACCTTTCACCTTCAGTCTGTGAATGTCTTTTCCTATCAAATGAATTTCTTGGATACAGCATATTGTTGGGTCTTTTTTTTTTTTTTTTTAATTTGATCTGCTAGCCTATGTCTTTTGATTGGTGAGTTTAATCCATTTACATTCAGTATTATTATTGAAACATGATTTGTATTCCTAGACATTGTTTATTTTTGGTATTTAACTTGAATTCATTTCTCCTTTGACTAGTTTTTCCTTTAGTGTAATACCTGCCTCTGTTGATATTCATTGTTGTTTTTCATTTCCTCTTCATGGAATATTTTGCTGTATGTTCTGTAGTACAGGTTTTCTAGTTGTAAATTCTTTTAACTTTTGTTTATCATGGAAGTGTTTTATTTCATCATCAAATCTAAAGCTTAATTTTGATGGATATAAGATTCTTGGTTGGCATCCATTTTCTTTCAGAGCTTGATATGTGTTGTTCCAGGATCTTCTAGCTTTCAGGGTCTGGTTTGAAAAATCTGCACATAACCTAGTTGGTTTCCCCCTATATGTGATCTGAATCCTTCCTCTCATGGCTTTTAAAATTCTCTCCTTATTCTATATGTTAGGCATTTTTCATTATAATGTGCCTTGGTGTGGATCTGTTGTGATTTTGTACATTTGGCATCCTATAAGCCTCTTGTATTTGGTTTTCCACTTCTTTATTCATGTTTGGAAAATTTTATATTATTTCATTGAATATATTGTTCATTCCTTTGGTTTGAAACTCTATGCCTTCTTCTATCCTAATAACTCATAAATTTGGTCTTTTTATGCTAATCCATGTTTCTTGAATGTTCTGCTCATGGTTTCTTACCATTTTCACTGTGTGGTATACATTCTTTTCATGATTATATATTTTGTCTTTATTGTCTGAGGTACTGTCTTCCAAGTGGCTTAATATGTTGGTGATGCTTTCAATTGAACTTTTAACTTGGTTTATTGTTTCTTTCATCTCAAGGATTTCTGTTTGGTGTTTCTGTTAGAACCCCAACTCCCTATTGAAGTAATTTTTTGCTTCCTGTATTTGCTTGTGTAGCTCTTTATCAAAAATGATCTTTTGCTGCCTGTATTTGCTTCCTTATATCATCCTTTAATTCACAGAACAGTTTAATTATATGCATACTGAATTCCTTCTCTGTAATTTCTTCTGGATTCTAATAATGTGGTATTTGATTTGTTTGGGGCACTTTCTTCCCTTGTCTTTTCATGTTGCTCTTGTGTCTTCCCTTCCAGCATTGTGAATCTGAGGCGTTACCATTTTCATCCTATAGGCTTATAGTGCCCCTGCAGGGTTCCAATAACTCTCCTTTAAGGGGAAGGACAATGATAACAGATCCCAATATAAACAATATACAACTTTAAACCAAATAGTTGCTATTAAGACGTTTACAGTTTGGTCACAATGTACAGAAATGGTGAATTTGATTATTATATACAATAAAATCAGTAGGTTGAAAAAGGGTTTACAGTTTCTGATGGTAGGAAAAGAATCAGGGGTGAGGTGTAGGATGATATGCTGAGGAGGTAGGAGGTGAGGATATAGTTATTTATCTTAGGAAGTGTGAAAGAGGAATCTAAAGAAGAAGGGTAGTAGCAGGAGAAGAGAGAGAAGTAATTTTGGGTAGATAAGTAGGTGGGAGGACAGTAGAGTACATAAAACAAACACACATATGTATGAAGAAAAACAAGAAATGTTAAAATAGTAAAAATTGGAGGGCAAAAAAGAATATATAAAACACATCTATAATCTACTATTCAGACATCCCAGTCCTCAGTATCCTAGTTCATACAAAGTACTTTGTTTCACATATGTTGGGGATGTGAAGGTGGGTGAATAGAAAGGGAGAAGGGGGAAAAAATCTCAAAGGTAGGAACAAGGATTGTTTTGGTTGGAGATGAGTATCTTTCCCACTTCCCCCCTCATCCAATAGGTAGGGTTGTCTATTGTTAGCTGGTATCTCCACCGTCAGAATGGTCAAAGTTACCTGGCCATCTGGAGTTCCAAACTTTGTCCCACTACAGATGGTGATGGAGGTGACCCAAGATGGAGGCAGCTACTTTCAGGGATGGGATGTCAGGCCTGGTGTGGGGAGCCTGGCGATGGCATTGGATGATGTGTTCAGAGATGAGATCTGCTGTGGCGTGCAGTGTGTGACTGTCAGTTGTCTTCAGAGCCTGTGTGATGTCCCCAGGTGCAGGCAGGCTACTGCACATAGGGGTGTATCTCAGTTGCTGCAGAGTCCCAAGATAGAGGCAACAAGGGAGTCCCATGTTGGTAGATGGTGGTCCACACAGGAGCGGTGGCCAGAGTTCCTGCGCGTGAGTAGCTGCTGGGTGTCCTTCATAGGAGTGACATCTGGAATTTCTGCCCAGGTGAGTGGCCAAAAGTTATGCATGGGTGCTGATGCTAGTGGTTCTGCTCAGGCACCTGGTAGTCCTGTGTGGGTGAGTAGTTGGGTTACCTACTCTGAAGCTGAGGCCTGGAGCCATGCATGGTCATTGCGGCTATGATTCCTGTGTGGGAGCAGCTATGGGGGTGTCTTCCATCGCTTTTTTTTTTTTTTATTTTTTTTTTTTTTTTTTTTTTTTTTTTTTTTTTTTTTTTTTTTGCAGAGAAGCAATATTATCACTACTTGAGTCCCAGGTCACAGAGTGACACAGAATGCTGCCTCCCTCTGGCCTGCCATCGTGGATCCCCCACCAATTTGGTTTTGATTAGTACTCTGTAAATGTAACGATGAAATTTTCTTTGGTATATTTACATATGCATGTAATGTGATTTTCTTAAATTCATTTCAAAATTCCTACTCTTTCTCATCCTTCCTCTCAATCTCCTTTTATTCCACTGATCTTCCCTTATATTGATGATATCCAATATACCCCACTGCCTTCTTTGCCTTTTCCTCTATCTTCCACATCTGAGAGAAAACATTTGACCCTTGATTTTCTGAGTCTGGCTTATTGCACTTAGCATGATGTTCTCCACTTCCATGTATTCACTGGCAAGTGTAATAATTTCATTCTTTTTTATGACTAATATTCCAAATGTTTATATATACCACATTTTCTTTATCCATTCATCATTGACAAGCACCTATGTTGATTCCATATTTAGTTATTGTGTTCATATAAACATTGAAGTGGCTGTATTACTATAGTATACTGATTTTAAGTGCTTTGGATAATTAACAAGGAGTGGGATAGCTGAGTCATATGATGGTTCCTTCCTAGTTTTTGTTTTGATATTTTGAGCATGGTTTTACTAATTTTTAATCCCACTGATGGTACACAAGTATACCTTTTTTGCCACATCCTCACCAACATTTATTAATGTTCATATTCTTGATCATTGTGATTCTGAACAGAGTAGAGATGAAATAGATGAAATCTTTGCGTAGTTTTGATTTGCATTTCTCTGATGCCTAGATGTTGAGGATTTATACATATATTTCTTCGCCATTTGTGTTTCTTCTTATGATAAATTTACATTTAGTTCTTTTGCCCACTTATTTATTGGACTTTTGTTTTTAGTGTTAAGTTTTTTTTTGTTTGTTTGTTTCTTTATATATTCTGGATATTAATCCCTAGTCAAAGCAGGTGGCAAATATCATCCATTCTCTAGGCTCTCTTCAAACTTTTGTTTCCTTTGCTGTGCAGAAACAATTTTGTTCCATGCTGCTTATTGATTTTTTTGGTTTTATTTCTTGCACTTTAAGAGTCTTGTTAAGAAAGTCAATGCCTGAGTCAATATGTAGGAGTGTTGTGCCTACATTTTTTCCCTAGCAGTTGCAAAGTTTCTGGTCTTATTCCTATGTCTTTGACCCACATTGAGCTGACTTTTGTGCAAGGTGAGATAGTGGTCCAGTTTCATTCTTCTACATATGGATATGCAGTTTTCCCAATGCCATTTGTAAAATAAACTGTCTTTTTCAAAATTTGTTTTTGTTGCCTTTGAATAATATCAGATAACTATATCTATACGGGTTTGTCTCTGTCTTCTATTCTATTGGCCTTCATGCCTGTTTTGGTGCCAATACCATTCTGTTTTTGTTACTGTAGTTCTGTAGTATAATTTGGGGTTCACTTTGTGATGCTTCCAGTATTGCTCTTTCTTTCTCAAGATCACTTTGTCTCTTTAGAGTCTCACATCTTTTCATATGAATTTTATTACCTTTTTCTAGTTCAGCAAAGTATGTTACTGATATTTTGATGCATAATGCATTAAATATATAACACATTTGGTAATATGACCATTTTGACTTCTTCATGCTCATGCATTTTCTAGCTGACTAGAATATTAATAACCCAAGGTTATTAATTATATTCCTAGTAAGCTTTATGTTCATGATAATGAAGTTTTCTTACATCCCAGTCCATGAATCATGAATCAGATCACAGAGGACACTTGCCATTTCTATCTGCACCTATGCTCTGAATTGTTACAGGAGTAAGAAGGAGATTCTCATAATAGTTGCTATTGTTTGGGCTGCTCTAATGAAATCACGATATGAGGAATTTGGGGGGATCAAATAACCTGACATAGTATATAATAAATGGACAATTATAGTAGATGTAAACATGTATATTCCCCTGATCCACTATGTGTTTGATGTATGTGCCATATGTATACACATGGATATAAATTGGTGTGTGTGCTGGCATATCTCAGGTTATAATCAATAGAATCTTGAACATATATGCGTTTTCTTGGTAAAGAAAGGAAACTCACTCTCCTGACCTCTCCAAAAGAGCCATCAGAAAATGCATAAGACCCAAAACTTCATTGGAAATAACAGCTTATTCTCAGAAATTTTTATTGGAAATATCAGATTATCTTCAGAAATATGAACCATGATTTGGAATCTCATAGTTGATTTCAATCTGTCCCCTAATACCATTGAACAATGGTTCTGTCTCATAGGAGTGATTTGATTACCATTAATCTCCATGGTGACCACCATTATTTTATTTCCCATAAAGAGCCAAATCTTATCTCTTCAATTTGCCCATCATGATTTAAAATGTTTGTATGTCTGTTTTTTTTCATTACATTTCACAGAGAAACCCTACATTTATAACACTTATTTCCCAAATTACATTAAGAAGAAATCTAATGAAAAGAAATGTAATTTTTAAAATTAAAATTAGCCTAGACCACCCACTGTGTCTTTGATAGAAAGTGACTGTGTAGGTGGCCTGGGCCCAAAGCTAGAGACAAGACCTAAATCATGTGAATCCTCTCTACTCTCCGACAACCTGGGCCCCCAGAAAGACCTCAGGAACTATATAGAAAAACTCCCCTTTCTTTCTCCCATTTGCCTTCAGTCTTTTCTTCTTTTTCTCCCTCTCTCTTTCTCTCCTCTACCACTAACTAGAAATCCTCTCTTCTCCCTTTGAATAAAGCTGTTCCTGGTTACCTGAGCCCCAAAGAATATGCAAATACATACTCTTGACTTTGCAGGCTGAGGGATGAATGGGTTTTCCAGAGGTTTCCTCTTTTGCTTTTCCTTTAAGATGCAACTCCTTGGTGGATTACTCAGATCAGGTAACTCTCTCTCTAAAGCTAAACTCACAAAAACATTAGTTGATGATGATAAAGAATGAAATCTGTGTCTTTTTGAACCTGCCAAATCACATATGTTCCAGGAATTAGACAGTTAACATGGTGGTGGTGTTGTTTTGGGGAGGGAGAAGTTTCATTCTTCATCCTACTATACCAAGATAAAGTCAGAGGTATCAAAGAGAATTTTACCTATTGTAAAATATAGCAGTATGAGAGTTGAAATTAAAAATCATAGGGAAGAAATGACATAGCAACTGTATAAACGTACTGAATAAAGCAAAGCAAAGCAGAATGAAATAAAGAAGCAAAAAACTACACTTGGAAATTAAATATTAACCAAAGGAATGAAAGGGCAATTGCAAAAGAATGTTTCAAGGTATAAAACTTGGTACCCTGATTTAATATATAAAAACTTGAAGAAAAGATGCTAAGCCAGGGTAAAGAAATGAACATAGAGAATTTAGATTTGTGTAACAGTCATTCTGAACAAGTTTATCAGAGAAAAAATAAATTAGGATCAGAAAGAAATTGAGTGAAGCTTAAAATTTAATATTTATCATATAAATTTATTTAAAGTAAGGGCAAGGAAAGAAACAAAGATAAAATTAATTCAAAGAAAATAGATTTTATAAAAGTAAAGCCAAATGATGAAATAAAGTAATAATTACAGCTTAGGAAGAAAATAAATGAACAACTTTGTAATAGAGCCAACTGAAAAATAAATGGATATATCAGGAAAGAAGATAAGCACAATTTTCAATGCTGAAATCAGTAAAATATTGACAATAACCATCTTGGAATGGAAGTAGAAGTGAAACAGAGTGGGAATTGATGAATGCGATTACACTATATGGTTTCCTAGGAATAATGTTCTGTTCTCAGGTCCTTTAAGCCCTGGTCATGGACTGTTGATTTAGACTCTTTTTCCATCCTGCTCTGCTTTACCAGAGGCTGAGCACCATCTCAATTCCCATGGTATTTCCACATGGTGTCTCTCATTTCTGTACTTTTCCCCCATCTGTTCTTTCTGACTTGAAGACACACATTACATCTTGGAATGAATTATAATTGCATTGGGCACAGTGAATGTTTGATTGTTTTTTGGATCAGGGATTTTCATAAATACATCTCTGCATACCTGATCTCAGATGGTCTGGGTTCACATCCCTTTTCAACAAAAAGGCTATGCACAGATAATTATAAAATTTTAACAGCCTACACAATTTTCAGTAATTCAGTGTCATGATTCTTATTTGAAAATGCATACAAAACAGTTAGCTTGACCATGAAATTCAACAGACTAAGAAATTACTTACAAAGTCTCTAATAGGATTATAGTCAAGGGATTAAGATGATTACTAAATGCATGTCTACATGAAAACAAGACACAAGTGTAGAAATTATGATCAAAGAAAAAGTAAATTTTCAAGAGTTTGACAAAGTAGAAATAGCAACAAAAATTATGAGATTGAACAGAGGAAAAGGGTAAATAATGTGTTAATTTCTTCATCTCTAATGTCAGGATTTCATTTACCCTTCGAATGAAACTTAACACTTCAAAGTTTTAAATCTTTATTCTTTACCGGAGAAATTTTAAGTATTAATAAATTCATATCTGTGAAACATTTGAAGTTCAACAGTACTGCTAGATTCATTTCAGTTTTATTTTTTTCTGGCATATTCAAGAATTATTGAATTTATATGTGATTTAAATAATCATAGTATGACTCAAGTTTTGGACAATAACATATATCTGTATCCATCATCCATTCTTCATGCATGCACACTTAAAAAGCTTTATTAATGTGTGCTTGATACACATAAAAATCTACATATATCATGTATACAATTTTCTGAGTCTCATTCAGCTACTCATTTCCTCCTCTATAAGTAGGTACAGGTATGATATTTATTTGGGATGACATATAACTGATGCTCAGACTGGTTACATTTGAGTAGTAAACTCAGATAAGTTTTAAATTTATGATTTTTAATAACATTTGAATTTCTATTTGAATATGTATCAGTAATACAAAGTGACTAGTTCATGGTAAGAGCAAAAGAAACTAAGGCTAGGGAAGATATTTTGAAACTTTTGCATAGTTTAGCATGTATTTTCCTAAGTACCTCCTTTTTGAGGATCTTTTTTTAAAAAAAAATAGGTCATCACATCACCAAACTTTCCATATTTTTAAAGGTGTAATAGTTCTGATGAAGATGTTTTTCTTTATTTCCTCTCATTAACAAATAATAAACATTAAGTGATTATTCATAGGTTATAATGATGTAAACTTCCACCAAAAACAATAGTAAAATACAGAAACACATTCAATAATATTGCCGACTATATGGTTTGGATCTAGAAATTCCCTCCCCAAAACTCAAGTGTTGGCAATGGAGCAATTAGAAGGGGTGAAAAGACCTTTCCTTTTTTATTTCTCCACCTTGGTTTCCTCATCTGTAAAATGGAGAAATGCTTCTTTTGTAGGATTGTTGTCAGGATCAAGGTTAACTTACGTGTGGCTCTTAATAGTGTGCTAAGCATGAAAGCGCTTAACAAGCTGGGTTTAGTGGCACACACCTGTAATCTGACCTATCTGGGAGGCTGAGGTGGATGAGTCCTTTTGAAGGATTACTAATCTGAATGGACAGCTGGGTACCAATGATGGTGGTGGGACCTGATTGGAGGAAAACTGTCTGGGTGTGTGGTCTTGGACTATGTCTCTTCCCAGTCTCATCTATCTTCCAGGCTGCTAGAGCCTATTAGCGGCTCTCCTCCATCAGTTCTTTCTGCCATGGTTTTCAGCCTCTCCTCAGATCCACAACTACTGGAGTCATCTAACCTGTGCCCTCCCCATTTCCAGGAAGGTGGCCCATGAGAGAGCAAACTGTTGTAGGCAGCGACTTGGAGGCTTAGTGGTGCTGCTGGCCAGTCCACATCTCTGAATAGAAGGCAGGATCTGAGTTGTAGGGTGAAGCAAAGTTTGAACACCTGGTAAGTACCCAACCCAGTCATCTGCCACTGCTCTGGGAGCACCCAAGATATGAGAGCTCTGCAGTGAAAGCAGCTATAGCAGCGCCGGAGACTGGCATGCTCAGCAGCCTCTGCCCACCTGTCTTGACCTGCCTGCTTGCCCCCAAAGAATATCAGCCAAGTCCATGGGTAGCCCTTCCTTGTCCTCTCCGTTCAAGGATCCTCAGCAGCCTCCAAATCTGATATGAAAGAAATGACCGAGATCATTGTGGAGGATCTGGAATGACTCCCTGGGTGACCTGAAGGAGGTGAGAGGCAGAAGAGTGAGGAGGAAGTTCTCTGCCCTCGACCCTTTCACATTTAGGGTCTGTTTTTGGTAGGGACCTGGAGATTTCTCAGCCCCTGGGGAACTTCAGAGAGATGCCTGCAGATGGACTTTGTTTTCTCAGGCAACCCCTGAGAAGAGTTACTATGCTTTCTTTTTTCAATCAGGAAGAAATTCAACTAGTGTTTTAGTGGAAGGACCTGGGATGGTGGGAGGGTGAATGCTAGTGTTTCTCTGTATCTGAGTGTGTGTAGTGTGGGACGTGGGGTTCAATGGGAGGTGTCAGCAGAGGAAGACATGGGGAACCAGACAGGCACATGCAATATTCTCCTCTCACGCCCTCTTGCTCTTGGTTCCCAAGCTCCTTGCTCCCTTGCTCAACCCCCAAGAATCCTTTCACAAGGCTGCTCCTTGCCTGGCAAATTCCTCAAGCCAGGACTGAAACAGGGCTGTGTTCAAGGTCCTGGGCCATGTCAGGGAGGACAGTGTGGTGAGTTTCGGCTGGGTCTCTCCTCCCAGCATCTGGTGCCCCAATGGAAGGAAGGCGACTGGGCTGCAGGCAGATCTATCTCTGGGGATGTGGAGGGAGACTGGGTATTTCTCATTTTCACAGTTCCTGAAGCTGAACGTGCTCATCTCAGAATGTCCTTCCCAATAACTCTGGGCCTTAGAGCCACTTTATCTGTCCTTCCTTCCCTCCTTCCATTCATCCTTTCAGCACTAGGAATTGAACCTGGGAAGCTGAGCAGGCATTGTCGGGGGGCATGAGCAACGTGGGGTCTTACCACCTCCTAGGACTATGGACCTGAGACTGGTTTCCTTGCTGCTGTTGTTTGTGACTGCTATTTTTGACTTTTGCCTTCTTCCTTCCCTCCCTTTTTCCCTCTTGCTCTATAAACCCTACTTTCTCTAATGAAATAAATGCTCACAGGAAAAGCACTTTTAAAAACAAGAGAGAAAGACATAAAGTGAAAAGCAAAAGCAAATTTAGGTCACATTTGCATGGATATCCTCTTGGAATTTTCAACATATCTACAAGCATACACATGCACTTAAATTTTGTGTGTGTGTACAAATGGACTGTACTGTGTATGCTGTTCAGAAACTTGCTTTTCCTCCTTAGATCTTTTTGTCTGTCAGCACATATGGAATTAACATTCTTTCTAACTGCAGTGCAGTGTTCCATTTAAGAAGTCTATAATGTAATCAATTTCCTTTTGATGGCCCTTTAGGTTGTGACCAGCTGTTGTACGACTGTGATTCCACCAACAATCTGTTCGGATGCATTTATTTCTGTATCTTTATATGAGACAGGGTTGGATTTGGGGTCCAAGTTTTAAGGAGAGACTGTGAAGGGGTTCACTTCCTGGCCTTTTGTGTCAAGGGTTCCTCATGTGATATGGAATAGGCTAGCAGGTGGGTACAGAGGAGGACAAGGGGCTGGGCAGGTGTCATGGTGTCTGTGCTGTGCTCTGTTGATTCGCTGACCTCATGCAGCAACCTAGAGAAGCCAGGAAGGGGAGCTCAGAAAACACACAGATAAATGTTTCCTTACCTCCCGAAGCTCTAAACTAACATGCTTGTCATTGTCACCTGCTGGGAAGGGTCTGTGATGACTTAGAAAAAAGCACCAGTGGAAGAATTTGTCTCTCTGCGGGTGGTGGGAGTCTTAGGTTTGTGTATTAATGACCTTTGTATTCCCTCCTTCCCATCTCCAGGGATATTGTAGACTTCTTCCTGATAGTTACTCAGCTGGGATTCTGCTGCGTCTACTCTGTTTCTGGTGTCAACTTTAAACAGGTTGTTTTCTAATACAAAGAGAGGATAAAATCAGAGATGAGTGGAATTTCTGTTTAGCATTGCTTCCAAACTAGTTTTGGTCAACAAAAGAGTTGAGGTTTTAATACTTTATGTACAGTGCCTTTTGTTTGATTCTTATCTGAAGACCTAGGACATAGGGAAACCTCAAGACGTCTTCTCCATTCTTGTGTCTTAGAAGGATGAAAGCAGCTCAGACAGTTGAGTTGCTATGAACAGTTATGAAGAAGAACTTCATTGTGGCCTTGCCAACCACAGCTACTTCTAAGGCCTGTTTGACACATTGAGCCTTAGTCAGCAGCCTTTTCCAGCAGGACAGTCACCAGCTTTGTCATTGGAGGTCTTTTTCTTTCTTCCCCTCTTCTATGTGACATAAGTGGCCAATAAGACCATCACCAACTGCCATGACAATGAGATGATGATTCTGACACCCACCGTGAACTCCAGACTCTATATGCTCACCTTCCTGCTCTTCCTGGTGCTGCTGGTCTTCCATGTCCAGTCCATCCCTGTTTGGCCAACATCAGCATGCTGGTCAGCCTGATCACAATCTACCAGTCATTACTCAGGTGTGAGCCCAGGTCCTTCCCTATTCTCTTGAGGAGTGAACAAAACCAGTAATCAAAACCTAAATAGTTGTGTGATACCTATGTATGGTATATTTAAAAGTTTTTAACTTTAACACTATTGACATTTTGAGCCAGATCAATTTTTATTGTGGGGTTTTCCTGTGCATTGTAGGATATTAAGCTGCATTGTTGATCTCTATCATGAAGGTACTAGAAGCATCTACTCCCCCAGCTGTGACAACCAAAATTATCTCAAGATGCCGGCAAACATCCTTGAGGGGCAAAATCTCCCCAATCAAAGTCACTGGTTTGGACTTTTTCCAATAAAATTCTTCAAGGATGCTTATTATACACAATTGGAAAATAGTGAAAACATAATAAGATCAAAATAAAAATCCATTTTTCTAATCTGTACTTACATAAAGTAATTCCTTACCAACATATTTATTCATCATAATTATAGATTCACTTTCTGTTCATGCCACTTGCTTCCCCAGGTGGGTGGACCTGTGAGGTATTTTGAAGAACATGGAAACATAGGTGGGTAGAAGATCAGGTGTGAAAAACAGGTCTTTACACATCATGACACTTTGGCTCAAAAAGAGGAAAAGAGGAAAAGTAATTGAAAGAAAATGACTTAATATATTTAAATTTAATTTCCCCATTAACCTACATCATTTTTTATTGATTAAAATGTGGACAACACAAACACCTCCTGAGTATCACACCCCCACCTGAATCTCCTCTCAGGGACACCCTCTATGAAAGTGGTCTGTCTTATTCTAGATGCTGTGAATGCATTTACACACTATGCAAGTGTGTAAGAAATACATAAGATATGTTTGTTTTATATTTTTTTTAATAATTTTTAAAAATTATTGGTGGTGTTCATCTAGCCAGCTATTTTCTCCCTTGACAGTGCCACAAAGGGCTCCCCAGGCTGATTCAACTGGCTCTATGTCATTGTTTCTCACTGCTGCCTAGTATCACAGAGAACAGATGGGCCACCATTTACTTAACCAGTCCCTGGTAGGTGGACCGTTGGGTCATTCATATCTTGTAGTCTTATTTCAGTAGTAAGACAGTGAATATTCATTTTTTATGGACATGATGGATGGTTATATAAGATACTTATCCAGAGGTGCAATTACTCAGGAACATGCACATTTAAAAAAAAAAATTTTTTTTGTAGTTGTAGATGGACAGAATGCCTTTATTTTATTTGTTTATTTTTATGTGGTGCTGAGGATGAAATCCAGTGCCTCACACATGCTATGCAAGCGCTCTCCACTAAGCTACAGCCCCAGCCCAAACATGCATGTTTTTTCCATGTGGTATTGGGATTGAACTCAAGGGCACCATACCACTGAGCTACATCCCCTGCACTTTTTAGTTTTTATTTTTGACAGGGTCTTACTAAGTCTCCAGGCTGGACTTGTACTTGCTATTGTCTTGCCTCATCCCCTGAAGTTGTTGTGATTACATGCATTTACCACCATACCCAGGAAACATGAACTTTGAAATTTTATGTTGTCAAATCGCTTCTTCCAAAAGTTGTTGATTTCATGTAGACTCCCCTCCATGCTTCCATGGCATGCAAGCATTGCCTCATTTTCACACAGTAACCCATTCATCTACTGATGTGGTTTCTAGTAGGCCCTGAAAACCATTACTAAAAAAATGACATGATGAATTAGATTAACTTTGTGGTCAGTGAATGTTCACTAGTTTTCTCTTACTGTAAATCAGATGGGTGGCAGATATTGATTCCTCGCAGAACTATTTTTCTTAAAAACACATAGAGTTCTTGTTCTATTATTTTTGGTGAGTGTGTGATGGGCCATTTACAGGATTAAACAAGGTAAATAATTTAACTTTGTAATTGCTTTACATAGTAATTATATCTCTCAAGTGTGTACATAGGACATTCCAGTGAACATTAATGGCTAAGTGAGGCCACCTCTTATAGACACACATACGCGCCACATGGAGTCTGAAACCATTGAACCCTAGTGGTTGCCATGATTTGAGGGCCAGGTAAGAATTCAGATCCCTGTAACAGCTCAGTTCCTGCTGACTGCCGGTGCATAGTAAATCTGCACTTTGAGGTGAGGCAGCCTTGCCCATTTCCTGAGAGCTGATATGTGTCTGTGTCTGTGTCTGGACTCAGCCTGCAGGGTTTCTACAATGTTTCCCTCATTTGTGGAAGCCACTTTCATCTCGATTAAAAGGAAAAGTACTATTAGAAAACTCTTCACATCAATTATTTCCCCAATTGCTTTCAGAAGAAGTCTGATGAAAGGAAATGCAATTTTTAAAGGAAAAGTAATCTGGACCAATAACAATGATTGTAACAGACACACAGTGCCTTTTGCGTGAGTGTCCTGGATCCAACACCACATATGAAAGACCTGGATCATCTGAATGTTTTTTTGACTCTCAGACAACCTGGAGACTTCAGGAACTGTGGAGAAAAGTACTCCTTTCTTTTCTGTCCCTTCTTTAGTTACTTCTCTTCCTTTATTCCTTCCCTCTTTCTCTTCCCCTTCTCTGCCACTAACTGGAACTCCACATGTCTCCCTTTTGAGAAGGTAGTTCCTAAGAAAGGTAGGCCTAAGAAAGGTTATCTTAGACCCAGAAAATATGCTAAAACCTACCCCTCAACTTCTTATACATTCCATTGTTTCCTCTTTTGCCTTCTCTTTGTGGTGCAACTTTTTGAAGGTTTACTCACATCAGATAACTTCCTCTCTAAAGCTAAACTCTCAAAAAGTTAGTAGATGATGACTGTGAATTAAATACTTTCAAAAACAACAAATATAATGGGAAGAGGCTAACTGTTCACCAAATTGCTGTCTGAGCAATGCTCAGTAGAGCATCAGGGTTGTTATGAGAGCAGCTATCACTAAGGCCTCAGCAGTGTATTATGACCTATTGATGACATCAGCACAGTCCAGGCAGTCTTCACAGTACTGCAGAGTTGCTAAAGCCCATCACCTAAGGTGGGAACTTTTATACAGCAGAGATTCTATCATTAACTTGTACTTTCATACATGGCACTTGATACCAAAATTAGAGAGATAATATGGATTACTCAAAGGAAATTCTTCTGTGTGTCTAGGGATACTTCATTCCCCAGTCTCCTCAGTGGTGAGGATATGGCAGTACCAGAGAGGGTCAGGCACAGCGCCTTGCTTGTCTCATAGGGTAAGTAAAGGCTTTATATCATTAGTACTGTTTACATGATGTAGAAACCTAGGTGAGACATGCTGCAATGTATGTGTGGGCTTGAGGACATCTCATCCATCTATCCACTCCTAGAAATTAGTGAATTTCCCCTGCTGCTGGCAATAGTCTCTTGTATCTTCACAGCTGGACTCATCTCTTCTACCACTCTTCCTCATCACATTCACATTGCTAGGGAGAAGATAACCATGGGCTTCACCACACCTATCCTTTCTCAGGAATTCAGTTCTTGCCAAGCTCAAAATTCTCACTCTATTTGATTTTGTGACAGAGTCCAATCTGTCCTCTGGAAACATTTAGATCCCATACAGAGTTTAAGATCTGTGTGAGCTTTATTTGACCTTGCATGCAGTGTATATTGCATTTAATCTTTTAAATTGAATGTATTTATTTTAAAATCTTAATAATTACCATGATCCAGCCTTCTTCCATCTCTCTTACCCCATAATATTTGCATTAGTCTTGGTATTCTCTTATTGAACACTAAATGACAGGCACATTTATCAACAAATATTCAACTTTGTAAGCTTTATAAAGAAACAAAAATAAAAAGATACTATTTTGCATGCATAAAACTGGTAAAACGCAGAGGGGCAAACTTTACCACAGAGTGTTCTAGATGTAAAGGAATAAGGAATATTCATGAATTAAATGAAGTATTGCTCTATGAAGGTCTCTTAGAGAAAAATTCCCCAATGTTTCATGAAATAAAATATGCACATAACCTACAATTCTATGAACTCACTTTGAAAAGGGACAATTACAAGGATAATATTTGAAACACAACTTCTGATTCTGGGAAGTTGGAATTTTTATTTTCTAACACAAAGAATGAATAAACAAATTATGGTGGATGATTGCTGTAGAATTCATTTCTGGAGATACAGCTCATGCTGAATTAATTATTCCTGAGCATCAGGAAGGGACTGGTGATCAGGGACCAAAAGACAATATAACTCCATGAAGTAAGCACCAGTGCCTTCATGAACAGGCTAGTATGTACTAAGCATATTACTAACTCAATCATCTATAATTTTAAAACAGGGCAAAAAAATAATCTCACCCAAGATCAAAATGACTCATACAGGCCTAAATCTAAGGAAAAAATGTCTTTCTTATCATATTTGCTTCTGAGAATTTTTGGACTAAATTACAAATTTATTCTGGAGGTCAAAAGCCCTCCCTGGACCTTAGACCTCAGTGTCAGCAGGGCTGCTCCTGTCTGGAAGCTCTACTGGAGGATTTTTCCCTTTACTTCACCGCCCTCCCTCCCCACAGTTTGCAGAGCTGCCTGCCTTCCTAGCTGTTGTTTATGTTCTTCATCTTCAAAAGGCATCAGTCCAACATGTGCTCATGGTCACAGCTCCACTCTCTCCAGTTGCCTCCCATAAAGACCATTGTGATGACCTTGGCTGTACCCAGATAATCCAGAAAAATCCTTTCATTCAAAATTATCGCAGCTCAGATCCCAATTTTGTACGTGGACATAAGTCATCTATTCAATATCCAACATGCACCATTATCTTCACCATCCTTGGCTCTGCAACGGGGCTCCAAGCCAGGTCTCTCAGCCAGCTTCAGTTCTGCAAACTCCAGTCCCTATTTATGCATCACTGCAAGGGCAACACCAAGTCTAGCTGAGTTTGGAGGCTGGTCCTGCTATTTTCAAGGCTTGAGAATTATTCAGTTCTTCACTTCAGCCATACAGATCTCAGCCAGCCTTTATGCAAAACAGTCTATCCTAACCATCTGTGGTGCTTTCTGGTACTGCTATCCACAACTTCCCAGCTGTCCATCACTAGGAACTTGCCAAGGCACAATAAGATCCTGCCTTTCAACAAACTTCAAATACTCAGCCTATTCCTATATTGTATGAACACCAGCTGGGGCAGGCATCAGGACTGGGAAGTTCCCATCTGATTGATACACATCTTCTCTAGGCTAGAGCAAATCTGACCCAGGCCTCAAACCTCTATTCTGGACAAGTTCAACAGCCAGGGCAAACAAATTTTTGTAACACTGCCCAATCACTGAGTGCTTTCCAGCAGGTTACAATCCCTTTACCAGTATCCTAGCTTTCCTTGCCTAATTTTGGATCTCCAGGGCAGCCTCTGATTGCTTTGCCTCAGACTCTTCAGCCCCGTTTACAGCATACCACCCCACAACTCAGGTTCAGAGCCTGATGCTAGCCATCCTGCACAAGTAAGCCAACCCTTCAGAGGACTAATCCCTGCTGGGACACAGCACAGCATGATCGCAACCACAGGAAAAAATGTCTGAAATGGAACTAAAAGTCTTTGGGAGTTGCATTAATATAAAACCTGGCACACATCCAGTTGGTGGTAGAAGCAAGCCACACCAATATCTAGTTCTTTCCAGGCTACAGGTACAAACAGCCAGTCCAGCAAAATGAGTAGCACTGTCTATCAGAAACAGTTCCAGTCAGCCCCTGCCACCATGAGAATGACACAGCCATTTCCTACACAGTTTGCACCCCAGAAGAGAGCTGTGGGAAGAGGACTCAGCCACAAGACATTTGGTCCTAGGTGTTGGCAAAGCAGAGAGCAGAGGTTCTTCAGTCCATGCAGCGGTTCTTCTCTGAACAGCAGCAGAGCAAACAGGAGGCAAAGCCCAGAAAGCGGACAGTGATTCAAGTAAACCTCCTGAAACACTGTCGGACCCTCCTGATGTCTGTCAGGAAAAAGTGAAAGAAAAGCCACCCGCTGCATCCCACCCTAGCCAGCAAACCTGTTAGAACTGGACCAATCAAACCTCAATCAATCAAAAGAAACCAAATCTTAAAGGCTATGGTATATTACAGGGTATTGATGGAGGGCGGAGGGGAAACAGAATGAAGTCAGATAATGCCATAGCCACCAGGTTAAAATGGTCTGTGACATTATCCTGTCTAGAGCTTGGAAATGCACGAGGACATAAGAGTGATTTGCTCTAACACCCAGCTGCAGCACCAGTTAAAACCACGCTTTGCAAGCTTGCACCTACTGTATAACATTTGCTGAATTGACAGCCATGCATCTTCTTTCAGAATCTATACACGAACATGTGCATATATTCCTTAAGTGCATATAATTTGGAACTAAAAATCTTTATGGTTAGATGAAACACCAGAAATAGGAGGAAAATAATACCACAGAGGAATAGCTAAACCTGAACAGTGTGGTGGACCCAGCCAGTAAATCACATGTGGTTTCTTTGCTTCCTTATGTTTGTTGAATATGGTTATGGCATCTGTAGACTTGGAGTTAAAGGGCTGAAGATAATTGGTGCTGGAGAGAAGAGCCTTATTTTTTTTTTTTATGCCAGCTTGCTATTTTTGTAACATGATGATTGAGTTGAACACAATCAAGGTACAGTAGTAACTCATCTCCTGTTCCTCCTGATTAAATATGGACATCAGCATCCTTGAGCACATCTGAATGAGCAGTGTTTGGCGACTGCCTCTGTTTGAAATGATGCTGGGATTTGTTTGTGGTCTAAAGCTTCGAAGCACTACTGGGCATCTCCTTTCTTCCATGGAGCGTTCACCATTCAAACATGACAGATTTGGTAAAATGCTAGTTAGGTTGAGTCTTGCTTGTCTCCACTTGGTCACCTTTGTATGGATCCAATGGTGGTTTTGTTTTGCTTCTTTTTTTTTTTTTAATTTTTTTTAGTTGTAGATGGACACTATATCTTTATTTATTTATTTTTATGTGGTGTTGAGGATAGAACCCAGTGCCTCACACATGCGAGGCAGGTGCTCTAACACTGAGCTATGGCCCCAGCCCCTTGTTTTGCTTTTTGTATTTATTCCCATTTATATATATATATATATATATATATATATATATTATATGACATAAATTTTTGGAAAGTTTAGCTGTGCTGTCAACTTTGGAAAAAGTATTACAGTTTACCATGTTGAGTTGGCATTATACAGAAATTAACACCCATATTGGTTTAAAAACATTAAACAATTTTTTTTTTCCATTTGTACAGGGGTAATTGTACTAAATATGTAAAGTCTCATCTATGTGGGTTTGATTACAGAAACGAATAAAGTATTCTCTAAATAATAAAAAAAACAAAATTATCAACTTAATCTCATCTTCCAAGTCTCCTTTTGCCATGCAAATTCACATATTCATAGTTTTCAGGAATCAGGAGGTTAACTTGTGGGGGACGTAAATAGTCAGAGAATGGGGTTCATTCTTCATCCTACTACACCAATATAGTTTATCAAAATGAATTCACCTATTGCCAGGAGCAGTGGCCCACACCTGTAATCCCAGCACTTGGGAGGCCGAGGCAGGAGGATCTCAAGTTCAAAGCCAGCCTCAGCAATGGCGAGGCACTTAGCAGCTCAGTGAGACCCTGTCTTTAAATAAAACACATAAAAGGGCTGGGGATATGGCCCAGTGGTTGAGTGCCCCTGAGTTCAATCCCCGGTACCCAAAAAAAAAAAAAAAAATTAATTCACATGTAGTAAAATTAATAGAATGAATAAATTAGAATCAGGAAGAAATACAATGAAGCTTAAAATTTAATATTTATCATATAAATTCATATAAAGTATGGGGAAGGAAGAAAACAAAGTTATAATTAATTCAATGGGTATAGATTTTAAAAAAGAAAAGCCAAATGATGCAGCAATTTAACAATCGCTGTTTCTGAAGTAAATAGGTTGTACTGTAGCCAACTCAAAAAATAAATGGAAATGTCATAAAAGAAGGGCTCAACTTTCAATGCCAGAAGACAGTAGAACCTTGACCAGAACCAACTTGGAATGCATGAAGAGGTGGAATGTGGTGGAAACTAATGGATCCAATTACATTATACAATTTCCTTAGGAATAATGTTCTGTCCTTAGTTCCTTTAAGCCCTGGTCAGGGACTGCTGCTGCAGATTCCTTTTCTATCCTACTCTGTCTTACCAGGGGCTTCAGCACCATCTCAATTCCTATGGTATCTCTACATGATTTTTCTCACTTCTGGGCTTTTATCCCATCTGTTTTTTTTTCTGTGTTGAAAACTCACACAACATCCTTGGATGAATTATTATTGTATTACGTGCAGTGTGTGTTTGATTGTTCAACTTAAAATTTTCATAACCCAGGAGTTCTGATAAATGCATCTTCATATACTTGATTGCATATCATCCTGAGTTCCCAGTGTTCTGGGAAATGAGACAAATGAGTGTAGAAATTATTAGAGAAGAGAATGTAAATTTTCAAAAGTTTTACAAATAGAAGTAGCTACAAAAACCATTATATAAGGACAGAGGAAAAGGGTAAATGTGTTAATTTCTTCATTTTCAATATCAGGATTTAATTTATACTGAGAATGAAACTTAACACTAAACCTTTCTCAGTATTTTCAGGGAGATTTTAAGTATTACTGATCTAGTATCTGTGAAACATTGAAGTTTGACAACACTGTAAGTTTCGTTCCATTCCATTTTTTTTTTCTGACAAATTCAAGCATTATGGAATTTGATGTGTGATTTAAATAATTATGGTATGATTCAATTTTCAGAGAATAAGTTATATTTCTTCATCATCCATTATTCAAGCATACATATAATTCAAAAACTTTATTGATGTGAAATTAGTATGCATAAAATCTACATATTTTATGAAAACAGTTTGCTGAGTCTGATTCAGTCTCCCATTTTGCCTTCTATGTATATAGATACAAAATATGATATTCATTTGGGATGACATCTAACTGGGGTTCACAAAGGATGCATTTGAGTAGGGAACCCTGGAGTAATTTTTAAATTTGCATTTAATAACTTTTAAATTTCTATTTTAATATGCACCAGTCATACAACTTTACTTTTTCATAGTGAGAGCTAAAGAAAATAGTATAAGTCTGGGGAAGACATTTTGAAATTTTTGCATAGTTTAGTATTTCTTTTGCTTAGGACCTTTTTTTTTTTGGATATGTTTGCTTAATTATGTCATTATATTGCCAAAAAATTCCTATTTATCAAGGGGGTAAAATAGTTCTCATGAAAATATTTATATGGTTTTACTCTTTTTAACAAAAGATAAATTTTAAGTGATGATTAATTGGGTAATAATAATTAAATTTGTACACAAAAAAGATCAATAAGGAAACATATTCCATAACATTGAATGTTTGGCTCCAAGAATGCCCCCTGAGACGCTAACAATGTGCACAGGTGAAAACATTAGGTCATGAGAGCTGTAACCTTATCAGTGGATGAGTGCATTTGAAGGATTAATGATTGAGTGGACAGCTGGGTGCCAACTGTGGGTGGTGGATCATGGCTGCAGGAAGCAGGTCCCTGGGTGTGTGGTCTTGGACTACACTTTGTCCCAGGTTCCTCTTTCCCTGCTTACTTTCTGCTATTAACTTACCTCCTGTCCTCCACCTGGACCATCCTTCATAGTTTCAGGCTCACCTCGGACACAACAGAGGAGACAGCTAAGTGGCACCCTTCCCAGAGCAGGGAAATAACACATGAGAGAGCTAGAGACATGGACAGCAACAGGAGGGGCAGGCACGCTGATGGCCACACCCAGAGCGGAAGACCGCATTAAGAGCAGTTTGAGGACAGCTCCGGAGAGCGGGTGCCCAGCCAAGGGCTCCACCACCATCCACGGCTGCCCTGGGAATGCCCAAGATGCGGCGGTGGCACAGGGGTGGAACAGCTGCAGCAGCGCCAGAGACCCTGGTGCGCAGGAGCCTCTGCGCGTCTGTTCTGATCTTCCTCGCAGCCACCACAGAATGTCAGCCACGTCCAAAGGAAGTCTCTCCTTGTCCACTCCAGCCCAGGATCCCTGGCAGCCTCCAAAACCACAATGAACGAGATGGTCGCAAGATCATCATGGAGGATTGGAATAATTCCCAGGCAACCTGAAGGACCTGGTCAAAGAACTTAGGAGGTGAGAGGCGCAGGAATGAGGAGGGAGTCCAGCGCTCTTGTCCCTTCTAGCTTCCTGGTGCATTTTTTCTTGGGACCTCCAGATGTTCCAACTCCTGGGAAACTACAGAGAGACACCTGCAGATAGACTTTACTTGCTCAGGTGGCTGCGGGGAAGAGTTGTCACACTTTCTTTTTTCAATCAAGAAGAAAATGAACTAGTGTTTTCCTGAAGCGGTGGGAGGGTGAACACTAGGGTGTCTCTGTATCTGAGTGTGTGTGGTGTGTGAGGAAGGGGTTCACTGGGGGTGTGTCAGCAGAGGTAGACATGGGGAACCAGACAGACACCTGAAAGGCGCCCCTCTCCTGCCCTTTCTCACCCCACCCACTTAAGAATTTTCTGCAAGGCTGCGCCTTGCCTGGCAGCCTCCCTAAGCAGGGGTGAAGGAGATGGGTTTCTGGGTCCTGGGACAGGACAGGGAAGACTTTGTGGGGGACCCTGGGCACTGGCTCTCTTCCCAGCCTCTGGAGCCCCAGTGGAAGAAAGATGACCTGGGCTGCTGGCAGGAGACTCCACTTCGGGGATGTGGAGAGGGCCTGGGACTTTCTCACTTTCACAGTTCCTGCAGCAACTCCTGTTCATCTACAGATATCCCTCCCACTATCTCTGGGCCTTTGTGCCACCCTGTCTGTCCTTCCCTTCTTCCTTTCATTCTGTTCACCACTAGACATTGAACTGGAGAGCTGGGTAGTCAGGCAAGTGTATGTGTGTATGTGTGTGTGCGTGTGTGTGGTGTGTGTGTGTGTGTGTGTGTGTGTGAGAGAGAGAGAGAGAGAGAGAGAGAGAGAGAGAGAGAGAGAGAGGAGAGGGAGAGGAGAGGAGAGGAGAGGAGAGGAGCATTCTGGAGTATTGCCACCTGCTAGGCCTATGAAACTGGGACTATTTTCCTTGCTGCTGCTGTTTCTGACTGCTGTTTTGGCATTTTTTCTTGTTCCTTTGCTCCATCTTTTCTTCTCTCCTGTTCTATATACCCTACTTCCTTCTAATAAAATATGTACTCACAGGGAAACCATTTTCTAAACAAGAGAAGAGGAAACAAAGTGAAAATCCAAAGTAAATACAGGTGACATTTGCATGGATATCCTCTTGGAATTCTTCATAAATCTACAAACACACACATTCTTAAATTTTTTGTGCGTGTGTACAAATGGACCATATTGTGTACACTGTTCAGAAACTTGCTTTTCCCCCTTAAATCACCTAGATGGTTTTCTCTGTCAGCACATATGGCATTAACATTCTTTCTAACTGCAGTACAGTGTTCCATTTAAGAAGTCTATGATGTAATCAATTTCCTGTTAATGGTCCTTTAGGCTGTGACCAGCTGTTGTGCAATTGTGCAACAGGAAAATGAGTAAAAGTAGGTGAATAAAAACAACTTAAGGTGTTTAAATTTAATTTTCCCATTAACCCTCATCACTTCTTCTTATTGGTTAAAATGTGGACAACACAAACCCCGCTTAGTACCACACCTCCACCTGAATCTCCTCTCAGGGATCCCCTCTGTGTGAGTGCTCTGTCTCATTCTAGATCCTGTGGATGCATTTATGCACTATGTAGGTATGTAGGAAATACATGAGATATGCTTTGTATCATATATTAAAAACAATTTTTTAAAATTATTGGTGGTGTTCATTTAGCTAGCTATTTTCTTCCATTACAGTACCTTAGAGAGCTCTCCAGGCTGAGTCAGCTGCTCTATTTCATTGTTTCTCATTGCTGCCTAGAATCACAGAGAATAGATGGCCACCGTTTACTTATTCAGTCCCCAGTAGTTGGACTGGTCATTAATATCTTGTAGTCTTATTTTAGTATTAAGACAGTGAATATTCATTTTTGTGGATATGATGAATGATTCTATAAGATATTTATCTAGAGGTGCAATTACTAAGGAACATGCACTTTTTTTCTTGTGGTACTGGGGATCTAACTCATTGATGCTCTATCACTGAACTTCATTGCCCCACATTTTAATTTTTATTTTGAGAGAGGGCCTTGCTACGTTGCCAAGGCCGGCCTTGATCTTGCTATCCTTTTGCCGCATCCCCTCACATCACTGAGATTATAGATGTGTACTACCACACTCAGGAAGCATTCTCTATTGAATTTTAACATTGACAAGTTGCATCTTCTGGAAGTTGTTGACTGGTTTCCTAGAGACTCCCCTCCTTACTTCCATGGCATACAAACATTGCCTCATTTTCCCACAATAACCCAGTCACCTACTGATGTGGTTTCTAGGAAACCAGTAGGCCCTAACAAGCAATACTAAAATGATGACATGGCGAATTAGATTAACTTTGTGGTCAGTGAACCTATTACTAGTTTTCTCTTATTGTAAATCAGATGGGTGGCAGATTTTGCTTCTTGTGCAGAACTAATTTTTTAATCATAAAGAACCTGCATTCTATTTTTTTATGATAATTATGTGATCGACCATTTCCATGATCAAACAAGGGTAAATAATTTCACTTAGTAATACCTTCACATAGTAATTATATCTCCCAATTGTGTACAAAGGATATTCCTGTGAATGTTAATGGCTAAGTGAGTGAGGCTACCTCCTGTAGACATATATACATGCCACATACAATCTTAGCATTGTAGGTAGTACAAACTAGTGGTTGCCATGAACAGAGGGCCAGGTGAGAATTTGGATCCCTGTATCATCTCAGTTCTTGACTACTGATGGTGTCCGCCATGAATGTTGTGCATAGTAAATCTGCACTTTGAGGCGAGGCAGCCCTGCCAGTTTCCTGAGAGCTGTTCTGAGTCTGTGTCTGGGCTCAGCCTGCAGGGTTTCTTCAATGTTTCCCTCATTTATTGGAGCTGCTTTCATCTTGCCTCAGCAGTGTATTATGACCTCTTGATGACATCAGCACAGTTCAGGCAGTGTTCACAGTACTGCAAGATTGATAAGCCCATCACCTAAGGTGGGAAATTTTATACAGTGGAAATTAACTTGAACTTTCATACATTGCATTTGATACCAAAATTAGAGAGATGATATGGATTATTCAAATGAAATTCTTCTGTGTGTCTAGGGATACTGCATTCTTCAGTCTCCTCAATGGTGAGGATATGGCAGTACCAGAGATGGTCAGGTTCAGCACCTTGCCTGTCTCATAGGATAAGTAAAGGCTTTATCCCATTATTACTGTTTACATGATGTAGAAACCTAGGTGAAAGACATGCTGCAATGTATGTGTGGGCTTGAGAACATCTCATCCATCCACCTACTCCTAGAAATTACTGAATTTCCCCTGCTGGCAACAGTGTCCTGAATCTTCACAGTCAGACTTGTCTTTTCCCCACTCTTGCTCATCATGTTCATATTGGTAGGAATAAAATAATCCTGAATTTCACCTCACCTACCTTTTAAAATTATTCAGTTCTTGTTAAGCCCCAAGATTTCACTCACCTTGATTCTGTCCCAAGGCCCAGACCATCTTCTAGAAACATGTAGGTCCTTTACAGATTTTGAGCTCTGAGGAAGATTTATTTTACCTCCCACCCAGTGTAGAATGTATCTCATGTTTTAAGTTGAATATGTGTTTACTCTAAATCTTAATAATTACTATGACACAGTCCCTTCGCTTGCCTTTACCCCAGTCCCATTACTCTGGTTATTGTCTTAGTCCCATGCCCACTGAATAACAGTCATATTTATCAACTGTTTTTCAGATATGTGAATCATGTAAGCTGTGGAACATGGAAGAAGGAATTTGAAGAAGACATAAGAAGAGGGAAAGACCTCCCATGTTCATGGATAGACAGAATTAATATTGTTAAAATGACAATTTAACAAAATAATTATACAGATTCAATGCAATGCACATCAAAATATCAATGACATTCTTCACAGAAGTAGAGAAAACAGTTCTAAAATTTATTTGGAAGAATTAACCAAATATCCAAATAAGGCAAAGAAATTCCAAGCCAAGATAGCAATGATGGACTTCAAACTTTCCTACAAATCTATAGTAACAACAACTGCATGACACTGGCATATAAACTGCTACATAGACCAATGGTACACAATAGAAGACACAGAAACAAACTCACTCATCTAGTCCCTAACCAAGGTGCCAAAATATACGTTGACAAAAAGACAGTTTTAAAAAAATGGTGCTGGGGAAATTGGTTATTCATATGTATAAGAATGAGACTAGATACTTCTCTCTCTCTCCCTGAAGCAAAATCAACTCAAAATGGATCAAAGATCCAGAATTAGACCTAACCCTGTGCAACTTCTAGAAGAACGTGTAGGGTTAACAACCCAACATATAGGCACAGGCAAGGGCTTTTTCAGTTGGGCCCCTAAAGCTCAGGAAATAATGCCAAGACTTAATAAATTAGATGACATCAAATTAAAAAAGCATCTGCACAGCAAAGAAAATTCATGTGAAGAGAGAACCTATAGAATGAGAGAAAATCTTTGCTAGCAAACTCTTCTGACAGAATTAATATGCAGAATACATAAAGAAATAAAAAACCCTGACACCAAAGCCGGGCATGGTGGAACACACCTATCATCCCAGTGGTTCAGAAGGCTGAGGCAGGAGGTTTGCAAGTTCAAAGCCAGCCTCAGCAACTCAGCAAGGCTCTAAGCAAATTAGTGAGACCCTGTCATAAAATGAAATATACAAAGGGATGGGGATGTGGCTTATTGGGTAAGTGCCACTGATTTAAATTCCATGTACAAAAACAAGCAAACAAAAAACCAACACACAAAAAAACTTGACATCAAAAAAAATAACTCAATTTATATAGAGGTAAGTAGCTAAACAGACCCTCCTCAAAAGAAGATATACAAAGAACCAGCAAATACATTTTTCAAATAGTGCAACAGCATTAAATAACAAAAAAAAATTAGAGAAGCAAAAACAAATAAACAAAAAAAACTAAACTGAGATTTCATCTCACAGCAGTGAGAATGGCAGTCATTTAGAATATAAACAATAATAAGTGCTGAAGAAAATGTGGAGAAAAATGAACACTTTTACACTGTTGGTGAAATTTTAAGTTAGCCCAACCACTGTGAAAATAAGTATGGAGGTTTTGCAAAGACTCCTCATGGAACCACTGAGCTACATCCCCAGCCTGGATCTTCCTCATTCTTGGTTAGACCTTTATGTTGATGGGCATATTTCAGCTACCTTCATTAAATATATTAATAGATACAAACCAAATCTTTTTCTCAAGAATCAATTATTTGGCTATAAAATGTAGAATGAAAACAGTGCCAGAGTTTTTGAAGTTTTCCATTTTGAAGCATTCTACCATTTTAGTATCATACCGAGACATGCAATATTTTAATAAATATTTTTCATTTTTTTTCTTTTTTAAATTTGTTCTTTTTATATATACATGATGGTAAAGTGTATTATGATACATTATACATATATGTAGTATAATTTACTCTAATTAGGATCCCACTCTTGTACATGATGTGGAGTTTCACTGTTCTTGTATTCATATGTGAACATTGGAAAGTTATGTCCAATCCATTCTACTGTTTTTACTATTCCTATCTTTTCTCCTTTCCCTTTATTCCTGTTTGTATAATCCAATGAAATTCTGCCCCCCCATCTTATTGTGTATTAGCATTCACATATCAGATAGAACATTTGGCCTCTGATTTTGGGGACTGGCTTATTTCACTTAGCATGATACTCTCCAATTTCATCCATTACTGGCAAATGTCATAATTTCATTTCTCTTCATGGCTGAGTAATATGCCATTATATATATATATGAAATTTTCTTTATCCATTCATCTGTTTAAGGGAAGCTAGGTTGGTTCCATAGCTTAGCTATTGTGAATTGAGCTGCTATAAACATTGATGTGGCTGCGTAGCTACCATACGCTAATTTTAAGTCCTTTGAGTATATACTGGGGAGTCAAATGGTGGTTCCATTTCAAGTTTTCTAAGGAATCTCCATACTGTTTTCCAAAGTGATTGCACCAATTTTTAATCCCACCAGCAATGTAAAAGTGAACACTTTCCTCACATTCTCATCATTTATTGTTACTTGTATTCTTGTTGATTCCATTCTGACTGGACTGAGATGGAATCTCAGTGTAATTTTAATTTTCATTTCTCTGATTGCTTGAGATGTTCAACATTTCCCCATGTATTTGTTGACTGTTCATATTTCTTTTTCTGTAAAGTACCTGTTCAGTTCTTTTGCCAATTTAGTGATTGCATTATTTGTGTGTGTGTGTGTGTGTGTGTGTGTGTGTGTGTGTGTGTGTTTTTTTTTGAGTTCTTTATATATCCTGGAGATATATAAAGGTGCTGGTGGCAAAGATTTTCTCCCATTCCATAGGCTCTCTCTTCACATTATTGATTGTTTCCTTTGCTGAGAAAAATATTTTTAGTTTGATACCATCCCATGATTTTTATTTCTTGCATTTTAGGACTCTTGATGAGGAATTCAGTTCTTAAGTGTACATGATTGAGAGTTGAGCCTGCTTTTTCTTCTAGTATGTGTAGGGTCTCTGGTCTAATGCCTAGGTCCCTGATTCACTTTGAGTTGATTAGGTGAGAGATAGGGGTTTAATTTCATTTTCCTACATATGGATTTCCAATTTTCCCAGCACCATTTGTTGAAGAAACTATCTGTTCTCCAATGTATGTTTATGATGCCTTGTCTAGGATGGGATAACTATATTTATGTGGGTTTTTCTCTATGTCTTCTATTCTGAACCATTGGTCTTTATGCCTGTTTTTGTGCCAATGTCATGCTGTTTTAGTTACTGTAGCTCTGTAGTATATAATTTAATGTCTGGTATTGTGAGGCCTCTTGCTTCACTTTTCTTGCTCAGGTTTGCTTTGTCTATTCTGGGCCTCTTATTTTTCCAAATACATGCCATGACCGCTTTTTCTATTTCTATGAAGAACATAATTGGAATTACAATAGGAATTATATGAAATCTGTATAGCACTTTTGGTAGTAGGGCCATTTTGACAATATTAATTCTAGGCATATATATATTTTTTTTGAACTCAGGTTTTTACATATCAGATCTGTGTTCTCCCTTCCTCTGGTGAGTCAACATTGCTGTCACTGCTTTTCAGTGATGGTGTGGCAGGTGGGTTGGCTCCAACATATTTTTTCTTTGTTTATTGTACACAAATTTCTGATTCAAAATCCAATTTAAGTATCCAATATTGTATTTGAGTGAAATCCCTTTCATTCACCTCACCGAGAAGCTGTGCACATGCTGGTTTGGTCCTAGGCCATGGAGGACTTGGACTGCAGCTGTCCTCTACCTTGCCATCTGCCCTCTCTCTAGCTGAATTCCTATGAGAACCCACTGCAGGATGATCTGGCTGGAGGTGGGGAGATGCACTGTTGAGTTAAGGGGGTGTCTGGTCACCTGCGGGCTCCCCTGTAGTGCCCAGCAGGGCTTTCTCTTCACAATTTGGTTTTATACAGCTTGATCTTCTTCAAGGACACTGCTGTTCCAGACACATTTAAAATTTTTCTTCTTTTCTTTCCCTGCTGTTAAGGGGGTGAGTTGATGTGCTTTTTTGCTCCATCTCCCTCTTTCTCTCTCTGCTGTCTCACTGCACTTCCCCACCATGGTCTGGATTCAGAGTCGAGGAACTCTGCCCTTATTGTTTACTCTGGTAAACAATCTTCACATCTCTCCAGGTGTGAGACTTTGTACCATTGGGTCTTAGTACATTTTGTCACCCATCTCTCAGATCTATCGTTTCTTCACTGTTATCTGTCTATGTTGTGATGGGAACAGGAATTGCTGCCTAGTTCCTTTCTGCAATCTTCTGAATCTCCATAGGTTTTTTTTGAAAGGCAAATAATACATGTTCAGTTATTTTAGCTGTTAAAAAATGTCAACCCCTGACCCATTTATGTGTTTGATGTGTGTGTATATATATAGAAGTGGATATGAATAGGTGTATGTGCTTGGCATGTCTAGCTTATACTAACATCTTGAAGGTGAATGACAACAACTTCACTCTCCAGGTGTCTATACAAGAGGCCATTATAACATGCAAGACCCAAATACTGTTGGAAATATCAGATTAGCCCCAGAAACATGACCAACAATTTGAAATGTTAGGGTTGGTCTCAAACTGTCCCACAACCACCATTGAACACTGATGATTTTTAGTAGTGATTTGTTTACTCTTAATCTCCATGTTGATCACAACTGTCTATTTTCTCTTCTAATTTCCTCAACTTAGCCATCATATTAAGGGTTTCTTTCTTTATATTTTTTGTATGTGTATGTGTTGTCTTTCTGTTTTGCATATGAGCCCCACAGTTGCATCTACATAGTCTGAAACAGAACAATTACCTTCTGCTCCTGAGCATATACATTCTATAAGACTTCCTCTTCATCTGTACATAACCAGTTTTTTAATGGTGTAAATGTCTTTCAATGCTTCCTTCATTTCTATGAGACACACTTTTATCTTCCTTAGAAGAAAAAAGTACTATGAGAAAATTTGTGACATCATTTATTTGCCCAATTTCTTTAGGAAGAGGTCAATGAAAGTTTTTCTAGACCAACCACTATGTCTGTGATAGACCCATAGTGACTTGGTGTACGTGATCTGGGCCAAAAGCCACAGAGACAAGACCTGGATTACCTGAATCTTCTCTTTGCTCTCAGACAACCTGGGTCCTCAGGAAGACCTCAGGAACTGTACAGACAAATATCCCTTTGTCCCTTCTTCAATCACTTATCTTGCGCTTTCTCACTCTATCCTCATGTCATCTATCACAAATTATAAATTCTCTCTTCTCTTTTTAGAAGGTGGTTCCTGACTACTTTATGCACATAGAAGATGCCAACACATACCCCTTGATTTCTTTGATAGCTTGGTGATGGTGTTTTCTAGAGAGTTCCTTTTCTCTCTTCTCTTCAAGGTGCAACTCCCACTGGGTAAATTTCCCTCTGAAGTTCAACTCTTAAAGAGTTAATTGATGATGACTTAGGATGAAATCTATACCTTCAAAAACAACAAATAAGGTGAGGATCTTTGACAAACCATGGTCCTGAGCAGTGCTCAGTACAGCATCAAGGTTGTTATGAGACCAGCTATTGCTGAGGCCTCAGCAGTGTATTATGACCTATCAATGACATCAGCAGCAGCAGCAGCAGCACAGTACAGAGAGAGACTAAGGCAGTGTTCACAGTACTGCAGAATTGCTAAAGCCCAACACCTAAGACACCATTTATGTAGTGTAAATTCTATCATTAGCTTGAACGTTCCAACATTGCACTTGATACCAAAATTAGAGAGATGATATGGATTACACAAAGTAAATTCTTCTGTGTGCCTAAGGCTACCACATTATGCAACCTGTGGAAAGGTGGTGAGGATATGGCAGTATCAGAGAGGGTTAGTCTCAGAACCATGCTTGTCTCGTAGAAAAAGTAAAGACTTTATCTCACTAGTACTGTTTATGTTATGTAGAAACTTAGGTGAGAGGCCTGCTGGAATGTCCATGTGATTAGCCCTACTGATCACTCACACACCCCCCCCCCCACACACACACACATGCACATATACACATATTCTGATTCTATCATATATTCACACTCATAAAGCATAACTCTATAGGTCAAAATTTCCTGCTGCTTTAAACATTAATTTAAAGACATTTAAGCTACTTTACCGTTATGAAATATGTATTAATAATAATTTTTGTGGGAATTGAACCAGAATACGAAGCACAAAGCCATTAGTGGATCCTGAATTAACTATTTAACAAGTGGAAGCAGAAAATATTGCAGATAAAGAGTTTTTACTAACAACTATTCTTAAAGCAGATAATTTCAAGAAAATAAAGGAAAATAAAAAACATTCGCACAAGGAATATGTCATCTTGTATCTGACATCCAAAATTAGACAAACCACAAATTTTCTCCAGGAAGCCTGCCCTACCAGTATATGCAATGTGACTTTTAAAGTCTTCATTGCCCTCAATTCATAAATACAATCTTGTCAGAAAAAGAGGGCAAACTCTCAAACAGATGATGGCTCTGAAAACTTCCTAATCATTAAATATTTGCTCTAAAATGACATTTGAAGGTTTATTATACAGAACATTTAACCCCAGGAAAATATCATAAACTATTTCTTCCATATAACATTTTAAAGTGCCTCCCCATATATAAGATTGATTATCACAAATCATTTCTCATGTTAAAGTATTTTTTTTTATTTAGTCAAAGTCGACAGTTCCTCACTCATCTCTGATCTTAACTCAGACATGGATGAGGACGCAGGACTGACTGGGTTTTATGTGAGGTAGCTGTTAGCCCAGAGTATATTGCATATGCTCATTAAACTGGTGTTTAAAAACTTTATTACACTATTTACTGCATTACCACATATTTATTACATTTTTACAAGTCTTTTATGTTTCTGCCATTATAAATACAATTAGCTCACTTATAGTTTACTCCCTTTCATTGTTATCTATACTTAGAGCTAAAAATCTTGTACAGATCTTGCACAAGTCCTTTCACTGAGTACAGTATAAATGGATGGCAAATAAACACAGTAATCTATTCAGTAAATTTTGTTTAGTGCTCTCTTGGGCTGATTCAATACTTTGTGTTTTGGGGGCTGGGGTTGTGGCTCAGCAGTAGAGCGCTCGCCTAGCATGTGCACGGCCCGGGTTCGATCCTCAGCACCACGTAAAATAAAGGCAACTAAAGCAAATAAATAAATATTTTTAAAAAAATACTTTGCGTTTGAACAATTGATAATTTATTTGAACCTATGAATTCATATCCCATAAAGTGTAAATGTAGATTTAGACTACTCATCCCACAACCTCAAAATTGTAAAATTAGCATATATGGTATTATGGTTTGGATGTGAGTGTCCCCAGAAAGCTCACATGTGAGACAATGCAAGAAGGTTCAGAGGAGAAGTGATTGGGTTGTGAGAGTCTTAACCCAATCAGTGAATTAAGGTAACTGAAGTGGTTGGGTATGGCTGGAGAAGGTGGGAATTGCGGCATGGTTCTCAGGTATATATTTCTATCTGGAGAGTGGAATTTCTCTTTTTGCTTCCTGACCACCATGTGAGCTGGTTCCTTCTGCTGCACTCTTTCATCATGATGTCCTGCCTCACCTGGAGCCCTGAGGAATGGAGCCTGCTGTCTATAGATTAAGACGTCTGAAACCCTGAGCCCTCAAATGTTTTTCCTCCTCTACAATTGTTCTGGTTGAGTCCTTTAGTCACAGCACCGAAAAACCTAACTAAAACATATGGGGAAAAAAAACAAAAAACTCAGAGAAATTTCAAATCTGCAACTCTATTGTACATAAAAATTATCCTCATTTTATCATCGTTTTATAGTCATAGTTTATAATGATCCCAGAATTTTTAATTTGCTTAGGCGATAATCTTGTTTCTGACTTTTTATTACATTTTTACTTTTAGGGAGTTTTTGTTTTTGTTGTTGTATCAGGAATTGAACCCAGAGGCACTTAACCACTGAGCCACAACCCCAGCACTTTGTTATATTTTATTTTGAAACAAAGTCTTACTAAGTAGCTTACAGCCTAAGTTGCTGAGGCTGGCTTTGAACTTCAGATCCTCCTGCCTCAGTCTCCTGAGTGCCTAGGACTATAGGACACATACCATGACCAGCTACTTTTAGTTTGTTTTAATGAGAAAAAATACTAATGAAATGTGAACTATTTCTTAGAATTCTATACCTTAAAACCAATATAACACAAAAATATTAAAATGTACTCTATTTAAAATATTCAACATTTTCAAAAAGGTGGTCTGCCCAGAAAAATACAATGAGCCACTGGGATTACAGGTTGTGCTACCAAGCCCGGCCAGTGATCTAAATTTATACTAATAAGATAAAGTTCTCTGGAAATGAAAGTAGAATTAGTAATTTAAAAAAATTCTATGAACTACATATATTTAAAATTACCTATTTGAAGTATGCAATTGAATGACTTTAATAATTTTCAGAACTGTACAATTATCAACAAAATCCCATTTACATTAATCCAGAAGGATCATTTGTGCCCAAAGGCAGTCATTCCTTTTCCATATCCCACATATAACACCAGGCAACCTCAACCTATATTTATTTTCAATCATTTGCCTTTTCTGGACTTTTAAAATAAATGGAAGATTATAGCATATGATCTCCTAGTGATTAGCTTCCTTCACTGATCATAATATGTTCCAGGTTTATCTGTATTGTAGCATTCATCAGTACCTGTTTTTCTTTTTTTATTGGCAAATACAATGAATGAAGTTAAATGAATACATTTCATCTATTCACCAATCAAAATTTGAATTGTTTCCATTTTTCTTTTTGGCTGTTTTAATCATTTTTGGGATATATATAATGTTTACCTGCTAAAAGATGTAATAAATTCTATTGTGATTTTTGCCATTTACATAGAAAGTAGCATGCAAGGGGATTATAAAAATATAAAATAAAGCTGTGAGTGGTGGCACATATCTGTAACCCCAGTGACTCAGGAGGCTGAGGCAGGAAGATTGTTTTTTCAAGGAGAGCCTTTATATCTTAGCAAGGCACTAAGCAACTTAGCAAGACCCTGTCTCAAAATAAAAATAAAAGCTGGGCGCGGTGGCGCACGCCTGTAATCCCAGCACTTTGGGAGGCTGAGGCAGGAGGATCGCGAGTTCAAAGCCAGCCTCAGCCATGGTGAGACACGTAGCAACTCAGTGAGACCCTGTCTCTAATAAAAACCAAAAAAAGGGCTGGGGATGTGGCCCAGTGGTTGAGTGCCTCTGAGTTCAATCCCTGGTACCAAAAAAAAAAAAAAATAAATAAATAAAAAAATTAAAAAAAATAAAATAAAAATAAAAAAATAAAAGGCTGGGGAGGTGGCTTAGGCGAATAAGTGCCCTAGGTTCAATCACTGGTACGAAATACATGTGTGTGTGTGTTTGTGTTTGTGTGTGTGTGTGTGTGTGTGTGTGTGTGATAAAACATTTGAATATAATGCTCTAGACTACCGAATGGTCATCAATGCTAGCTGCATATTAACTCACCTAAAAAACCATTAACACCTGAAATTTGTATCCTATCCCTCAAAAATGTTAGTTTAATTTGTATAGGGTACAACCTGGGGAAAGTTTTATACAAGTATCCTAGGTGATTTGAATAGGCTATCAGTTTCAACAACCATTATTGTATAACAATATCTTCTACATAGATTTTGCTTTTACCTAAATTTCACTTTGACTAAATGGATAAAAATCTCTTCAGAATGTCACTTGGATAAAAATTTAACTTTGACTAAATGGATCAAGATCTCTTCAGAATGTCACCTAGTCTCCTTTATATGTGGGGTAAAGAATGAAAGCATTGTATAGCTCTTGCCTGACACCTGAAACTTGTTGGTTTCAACTCCCAGAACTGAAAAAAAAAAAAAAAAAAAAGAATTATCAGTTCTGCCTATCCATGACAGTGACTAAAAACATGGTTTATTGTTGCCGCCTGAAAGCAATGGCCGCTTGGAGCAACGAAGCCGCGGGAAGAAGTTCAGAGGCGAACTGGAAACAAACAGCTTTTTTTTTTTTTTTTTTTTTGGTACTGGGGATTGAACTCAGGGGCACTCAACCACTGGGCCACATCCCCAGCCCTTTTTTGTATTTTATTTAGAGACAGGGTCTCACTGAGTTGCTAAGTGCCTCGCCATTGCTGAGGCTGGCTTTGAACTTGCGATCCTCCTGCCTCAGCCTCCCAAAGTGCTGGGATTACAGGCGTGCGCCACCGCGCCCGGCACAAACAGCTTTTTATTCTGATAATTTTTCTCTCTGGCTCTAACAACGACTAACACACACCACATACCACCACAAAATGGCGCTGACCCGATCAGCAATCTCGGCGCAAGTCACTCGAGATCCCGGGCCAAGTCCGCGAGATCCCGGGCCAAGTCCCGCGAGATCCCAGGCCAAGTCCTGTGAGACTACGGAAGGCAGCAATGCCCAAAACTCCATGGCCCATAGTCAACCGCAATTTAAGCCATCTCTCCAAACAGGGCTCCTGCAGTTTATTCCACAAGTGTCATACTCTAGAGCAGGGTGCATGGTATTTAGAATATCATCTAACCACTGCCTTCATCGATTCTTTTGAAATTACAAACTCTGTCTTTTGTAGTTAGCTAAGCTTCATTTGCCACTAATCACTGCTGATAGGGCTGTTATTAAACACTTGTATTTACTGAAAAAGCAGTTTTACCAGGAAAGAAATCTCTGGCCATTTAGTCCAATTACTTAGCATCTTTCTATGTTTTTCTATTGTTTTCAGTGACTTAATGCATATTTAAATATATTCATCTGATCAGTAACACTTAGAGGAGAAAGGAGAAAAGAGAAGACAAGTCACACTAGAAGTTATTTCACATCTGAATCAAATATTTAGATTTTGAAATCTAATTGTAGTTGGAAAATATTTTTAAAGGGCAGAATTAGATACTTTTGAATTTTGAAAAAATAGTAGGCAATAATAACGATCATGTTACTTAATGCAGTGTTTACTTTGCACTAACTCTTTGGAAGACTTTTTAAAGATTAGCTCATTTTAATATTAATAAGTAGCATATGAGCTATACTGAGCTGACAATAGCATACTTTGGTCATTTTCATTTTAGAGATAAAGAACATGAAGCATGAAAATTCATAGTGTTACACATTAATAATTGTCTGAGGCAGCCTGAATCCAGATCTGTGGTCCAAATCTCTCCATCATTTTCATCAGAATAGAAGAATTATGATGGAATACTTTCATCCAATTACATATACAAATATTATACCAACATCATGAAGTCCTGCCTGAGATACGCAGCATTACTCATTCCTTGAGCCTAAAGTTTTACTGTCCTTGTTCAAGGAAAAAAAAACATTATCATACTAAATACATTGTTTTAAATCTGTCAAGAAGTATAAATATCATTCTGAATTCATGAAATAGTAATATTTATTAAAGGCAAGAAAAGTAAAGCTATATATAGAACAACACTGAACAGAATAGTCAATCCAGCAGGATTTCTGAGATAATATTTACATTAAGTTTCTTCTAGTTCAGATGGATGATTAGAAAAGACAAGAGCAAAACATGACTTTTACAGATTTGTGTCACCCATGTAAGCTAAAGTGACTACATATAGATGACATCTACATCTCTTTCTGCAAATCTGAAAAGCTTATTTGGGAAGAAAGAATCAGGAACATAAGTAAAATATAATGAGGACCCATATATTCATGTTTAGAAAGGGTTGAGACCCCAAAAGGTCATCTGAAGAGCATATGAACAAATAATTCATATGTGTAAGTGTGTACATGCATACAAATATGCACATCATTTTTCATATATATCTACACACACATTACCTGATATTCAAATTTATAGTAAGATAAGCAGTGCAAATTAAACCAATGAGGTATGATTTAACAGATAATTATAAAAAATTCAAAATCATACCAAATGCTTATGAGGCCAATACTTTCAGCATTGTGTTGGATTGAACATGTAGGCTTTTATCCTAAGACTTTTCTAAGGTTATTGGGGTGGGGAAAATGAAGGAGGTGGAAAACAACAAACATCAAGACGAAGAGATACAAATTTAAGGGAAGGAAAATTCAATACACAAAGTGAGAATCTCTTAGAGCAGGGTTACTGAGTAACTTTGCTGGAGAAATTAGAAATTCAACATTTTGCAATGGGCCTCAAAAACTTCAGGAATGATGTCCCGGAATAGTGTGGAGTGCAGGGGTTAGGAAGAGAGCTTGAAACAGGAAGATAGAACGTCCACGCATAGAAGAAACTTTTCTTTCCATGGCCCGACTATTGGCAAACAGCTACATACTGCCAGAGTAAATTTTGTTGTATATTATCTTGTTCTAGGTTGTCACTTAAGCAAATTGGTTTAATTTTCAAAGAAAATCAATGAACTAAGTACGAATTTTTATCCCCAAATGAGGAAATACTAGGTGTGTAACATACTTGCCCAGGACTTCCAGACACTGGATGATGAAGCAGAAATTTGAACCCATGTGATCACATGAATGGTCCCTCCTATGAGACGCCAGGCTAAGTTTCCTGCCTCTTATTCCTAGCCAACAGAAAATCACATAGTTATTTTCTGCAGAAATTGAAAAGATAAGAATCCAGGCACCGTGGAGAACAGAAATATGCAAGTGGTTGGAAAAAGAAAGGATAATGTTTAAAATGCTACAGATGGAGTAGCCCTGGAGCTACCTGCCTGGAGAGAGGATGAAGAAAAACTTGGACAACTTGGGGAAGAGGAGCTTGTGAGAGGTGAATCCCATAGTAGAATCAACAGACAAGTGATGGATGGGACATAAAGTTTAAAGAAAATAATAAAAATGGATACGTCTTAGATTTTAATACTGCAGTAGGTGAGAGATGATGCCTCATATGAATGGAAAACATTTGTGTGAGGAATATTGAGCATTTTTTTTTCACACAAAAAAGTTTTGAGATGGTTATTAAGCTTTTAAATAGCAATTATGATTCTTTCTGAGTTCATAAAAAAGGTAAAGATTACAGAGAGAAGTTTAAAATAAATAAAATTCATTAAAAGTGACAATTTATTTCTGTAAATAGCCAGTGGTGTTGAAATAATATTTTTAAAGATACCATTAAAAGTAATTAGAAAATGAGAAGGAGTTTTGGTTATTAAAAGTATTCAATTGTCCAAACTAGAAAGGTCAAAAATATTATTTCTGGCACTTTTGGCTTTTGTTTTTGTTTTGTTTTGTAACCTGGATTGATAAAGAGGGGTGCATTGACACTGATCTATATTTACAGTCCTTGTTAATTTTTATTTTCTGAGACAAGGTCACACTAAGTTCCTGAGGCTGTCCTCAAACTTGCAGTCTTCCTGCCTCAGCCTCCCTAGTCCTGGGTTTATAGGCATGCACCAGTGGTGCCCCAACTTCTTTGTTACTTCTTTACAGGTAAATTCTCCTTTCTTTTTTTTTTTTTTTTTTTTTTTTGGTACAGGGGATTGAACTCAGGGGTACTCCACCACTGAGCCACATCCCCAGCCTTTTTTTGTATTTTATTAGAGACAAGGTCTCAGTGAGTTGCTAAGTGCCTCGCCATTGCTGAGGCTGGCTTTGAACTGGCCATCCTCCTGCCTCAGCCTCCCAAGTGCTGGGATTACAGGCATGCATGCGCCACCGCACCTGGCTACAGGCAAATTCTCTAATGTCCTCCTACCATCTCTTTTGATTAATTATGTATTCCATTCTCACATATGGAATTACCAAGAGCTCTTTCTTGATTTCTAATTGTTTATTTTATGATAAGCTCCAGAATTTTCAACTCTTATTTTGAAAAACAAATAATAACTAAAGAAATGGTAGGGAAGGTTCTCTTCAGAGTGAATGGCCTACTCAATGCTACTCACTGTGAGTGAAATAATCTATAAACATTCTAATTCTAGCAAAATCTTAGAAAATGATAGCTACAGGAAAGCCAACCTAACTTTCATAAAAATAAAATGACAGATTCATCAAATTATTGTATTTCTCTGTACAAACTGACAAATGATAGAATACTTCAAAATGGAAAACTTCAAGAACTCTGATACAGTTTTCACGCTAGAGTTTTATAGCCAAATGACTGATTCTTGAGAAAAAGATTTGGTGGGTATCTTTATTATACTTTTAATGAGGGTACCTGAAACATAGTCATCTACATAAAGATAAGAGCCAAGGATGAGGAAGACCAGGCTATAGCTCAGTGATAGTGCACTTACCTAACAAGTGAAATTCCCTGGGGTCAATCTGCAGCACACAAACACACAAAAAAAAAAGTGAGGATGTTCCAGGATTCAAAAAATTTGGGAACCAATACAAGAGAGGTACACCCAACATATACTGGAGCAGAAGGATGTAGCTCTGGACATACTGCCTTAGTAGAATTCTCTTTAGTAAGCTTTTTCGCTGCTGTAATAAAAGACCCAAACAAAAAAATTGTAGAAGAGGAAAAGTCTATTAGAAGACTCACAAGACCTTTCTTGTACTGCCATATCCTCACCACTGAGGAGAGGTAGGAATGCGGTATCCCTAGACACACAGAAGAATTTCCTTTGTGTAATCCATATCATCCATCTCATTTTGGTTTCAAGTGTAATGTTCAAGTTAACGATGGAATTTCCACTGTATAAAAGTTACCATCTCAGGTGATGGGCTTTAGCAATCCTGCGGTACTGTGAGCACTGCCTGACTGTGCTGATGCCATCAATAGGTCATAATACGCTGCTGAAGCCTTAGTGATAGCTGGTCCCATAACAACCTTGATGCTGCAGTGAGAATTGCTGAGGACAGCAATGTGGTCAACAGATACCTTCTCTCCATTTTACTTGCTGTTTTTGAAGGTAAAGATTTAATTCTTAGTGATCATCTACTAACTTTTTGACACTTGAACTTCAGAGAGACAGTTTCCTGATCTGAGTAACCCTCTAAAGAGTTGCACCATGAAGAGAAGGTAAAAGAGGAAACATCTGAAAGCATGCTCATTCCCTAGTCTGCTAAGAAGTTGAGGGGTATGTGTTAACATATTTCCTGGGCCTAAGATAACCAGGAACTGCCTTCTCAAAAGGGAGACCCACGGATTTCCAGGTAATGGCAGAGAAGGGGAAATAAAGGGTAGAAAAAGAGGAAGGGAAGTGACTGAAGGAGAAAAGGAAGAAAAAAAAAAAGGTATTTTTCTGTACATTTCCTGAGGTCTTCCTGAGGGCCAAGTTAAGACTCAAGAGAAGATTCAGATGATCCAGGTCTTGTCTATGTGGCTTTGGATCCAGGCCACCCTCAAAAAGGCACTGTGTGTCTCCACAGATATAGTGATTGGTCCAGATTATTTTCCTTAAAAAAAAATTGCATTTCCTTTCATTAGAGTTCCTCTGAAGGCAATTGAGGATATAAATGATGTGGTGGATTTTCTAATAGTGCTTTTCCTTTTAACGAAAATGAAAGTGACTCTCATAAATGCAAAAAGCATTGAAGGAACCCTGTGGGCTGAGTCCAGACGCAGACTCAGAACAGCTCTCAGGAGATTGGCAGGGCTGCCTCACCTCAAAGTGCAGCTTATACTAGGCACAACAGTCAGGGGGGACACCAGCAGTCAGCAGGAACTGGAATGTCACAGGGACCCGAATTCTCACCTGACCCTCTGTTCATGGCAAGCACCAAAGTGCAACTACCCACAATGGTTTGAGATTCAATGTGGCATGTATGCTAATGTACAAGAGGTAGCCTCACTCAGCCATTAATGCTCAGTGGAATGGCCTATGTACACACTTAAGAGATATAATTACTATGTAATATGATTACTAAGTGAAATTATTTACCATTGTTTGATCATGGAAATAGTCACACATATACCATTAACAAATATGACTAGCACTCTTTGTTTTTAAGAAAAATACTTCTGCAGAGGAATCAATATCTGTCACCCTTCTGATTTACAATTAGAGAAAACTAGTATACACTCACTAACCACAAAGTTAATTTAAATTCATCATTTCATTTTCCTAGTACTGCTTTTCAGGGCCTACTGGTTTCCTAGAAACCACATCAGTAGGTGACTGGGTTACTGTGTGAAAATGAGGCAGTGCTTGTTTGCCATGGAAGCATGGAGGGGAGTCTATATGGAATCAGTCAACAACTTTTGGAAGAAGCAACTTGGCAATATAAAAATTCAATAGTGAATGCATCATGGCATGGTAGTGCACGCCTGTAATCCCAGTGACTTGGGGGATGAGGCAGGAGGATTGGAAGCCCAAGGCAAGCCTGAGAAAGGCCAACATGAGGCTCTGTCTCAAAATAAAAATAAAACGTGCTGGAAATGCAGCTCAGTGATAGAACACCCCTGAGTTTAATCCCCAGTTCCACAAGAAAAAAAGTGCATTTTCCTCAGTAGTTTCACCTCTAGATAAATATTTTATAGAGTCATTCATCATGTCCAAAAAAAAAAAAAAAAAAAAAAAAAAAAATGAATACTCACTGTCGTAATACCGAAATAAAGCTACAAGATCTAAATGACCTGATGGTCCACCTATTGGAGATTGGTTAAGCAAAAGGTGGCCCATCTGTTCTCTGTGATTCTAGGCAGCAGTAAGAAACAATGAAGTAGAGCAGCTGAATCAGCCTGGAGAGCTCCCTAAGGCACTGTCAAGGGAGAAAGTAGCTGGCTAGATGGACACTGCCAATAATTTTAAGAAATTGTTTTTAAAATATAACAGAAAGCATATTTCATACTTACTTACATAGTGTGTAAATGCATTCACAGGATCTAGAATGAGACAAAGCACCCACTCAGAGGGCATCCCTGAGAGGAGATGCAGGTGGGAGTGTGGTACCCAAGAGGTGTTTGTGTTGTCCAATATTTTAAACAATAAAAAGTGATGTGGAGGCTGGGGTTGTGGCTCAGTAACACTTTCCTAGCATGTGTGAGACACTGGGTTCAATCCTTTGCACCACATAAAAATAAAAATGAAGGAGCCCTAATTAGGAAGGGCTGTTGCAGCTAGCTGGAAGCCATAAGTTCCACCTGATATGTATGTGACGCACCTGTAGGCACCCGCAAAGCTGAAGGTATATAACCGGGTGAAAGCAGTCCGAGTTAGGAGAACGAATTCATTCAGTCAGCCGGGCAGTCACTCGGTCGGTCAGAAGAATCAGAGCGGCCAGAACGTAGGCAGAGCGGTTACAGAAGAGAAACCAGATAGAAGACAGAAGAGAAACCAGATAGAAGAAGAAGTAATGACTGGTCAGAGTTAGGCCGAGGCTCCTGAGGAAGACAGAAGACAGAAGAAAGAAGAAGGAAGAAAGAAGAGAGAAGAAAGAAGCTCTAATCTTTCTCTAAGCTAAGCTCTATCTTTCTTTCTACTCTTTCTTTCTACTCTAAGCTAAGAAGAAGAAAAGCTCGCTTTAATCTTTCTCTCTAAACTTTCTTTCCCTCTCTAAGCTCTAAGAAAGTAGAAGTAAAAGTAGTAAAAGCTTGACTCTGCCCGAGATTTCCTCCCGGGTTTCGGTACCAGGTAGCTTACAAACAAATGTATTGTGTCTATCTACAACTAAAAATATTTTTTAAAAAGAAGTGATGTGGTTAATTGGGAAGTTAAATTTAAATATATTAAGTTATTTTATCCACTTTATTCTTTTTACTTTTTTGACTCTTTTTTTAAAAAATATTTTTAGTTGTAAATGGACACAATAACTTCATTTTGTTTATTTGGTTTTCTTTTTGTTTGTTTGTTTTGTTTTTGTTTTATGTGGTGCTGGGGATTAAACCCAGTAACTCATGCATACTAGGCAAGTGCTTTATCACTGCGCCACAACCCCAGCCCTTTTTTTGAATCTTGATATGTAAAGGCACGTTTTTCACACCTGGTTTTCTACCCACCTATGTTTCCATGTTCTCAAACTACCTCACAGACCTGCCCACCTGAGCTAAGCAAGTGGTGTGAACAGTAAGTGAATTTATAATTTTGACAATACATGGGTTAGTAAGGAATTACTTTAAGTACAGATTAGAAAAACTGATTTTTATTTTGACCTTAGTATGTTTTTTACTATTTTCCATTTTTTCATAATAATCATGTATTAACAATCTAATTGGAAACGTCCAAACCAGTGATTTTGATGAAGGTGATTTTAACCCTAAGGATGTTTGGAAGCATCTAGTGATACTTTTTTATTTCACAGCTGTAGGAGTAGATCCTTCTTCCAACTTCAAGGTCCAGACCAAGGATGCAGCTAAATATACTACAATGCACAGGACAATGCCACAATAAAAATTGATATGGCCCAAAGTGTCAATAGTGTTTAAGTTTTAAACTTCTATATATACCGCATATAAGTAAGATGTAACTATTTAGGTTCCACTTACTGGTTTTGTTTTACTCCTCAAGGAGAATGGGAGAGGGCAGGCCTGTGCTTACACCTGAAGCACAGTTGTATAAAACCTGGTCATAACCTAAAGGGCCATCAACAGGAAATTGATTACATTATAGACTTCTTAAATGGAATAGTGTACTGCAGTTAGAAAAAATGTTAATTCCATATGTGCTGACAGAGAAAAATATCTAAGTGATTTAAGGGAGGAAAGTTTCTGAACAATATATGCACTATGGTCTATTTGTGCACACACAAAAAATGTAAGAATGTGTGTATGTTTGTAGATATACAAAGAATCCAAAAAGATATCAATGCAAACGTGACCTGTATTTACTTTTGATCTTCACTTTATGTCTTTTTCTTTTGTTTTAGAAAATGCTTTTTCTGAGAGCACACACTTTATATTAGAGAAAATAGGGTGTACAGAACAAGAGGGGAAAGGGAGGGAAGGAGGAAGAGAAAACTCCAAAACTCAAAAACAGCAGCAGCAAGGAAACCAGTCCCAGGTCCATAGACCTAGGAGGTGGCAAGACCCCAGAGTGCTCGTGCCCCAGCCCCCACGCCTGCCTGCCCAGCTCCCAGTTTCAATGCCTAGTGGTGAAAGAATAAAATAAAAGAGGGGAAAAAAGACAGATAGGGCAGCTCTAAGGCCCAGAGTTACTGGGAGGGACAGTGGGAGATGACCTAGGGCTGCTTCAGGAACTGTGAAAGTGAGAAAGTCTCAGGCCCCCTCTATATCCCCAGAGCTGGATCTGCCAGCAGCCCGGGTCAGCTTTCTTCCACTGGGGCTCCAGAAACTAGGAGGAGATAGCGCTTTCTACTCAGGGCTTTCAACCACTCAGATACCACTTTCTACTCAGGGCTGCAGACTGGCCAGCAGCACCTCTGCATGGTGGCTGTCAGAATCACCATCTCATTGTCATGGAGGGGGTTGGTGGTCCCATTGGCCACATCAATCATCAAGGAGGTACTGCTTGCACCTCCAAGTGTTGGCAATTAATCATCACTTAACGTTTATCATTTGTTAATAAGAGGAAAGAAAGATAAATATCTTCACCAGGACTATTCTACACCCTTAAAAAAATTGGAAACTGGCAATGTGATGGCCTATTTTTAAACAAAGATCCTCAAAAAGGAGGTACTTAGCAAAATAAATGCTAAACTATGCTAAAGTTTCAAAATATCTTCCCCAGACTTATTTTCTTTTGCTCTTACCATGAACTAGTGATTTTGTATGACTCATAGAAATTCAAATGTTATTAAAAATTATAAATTTGAAAACTATCCGAGTTTACTACTCAAATGTAAGCATTCTGAACATCAGTTAGATGACATCCCAAATAAATATGCTTATACCTAGTTAAAAATAGAAGGGAAAAAGAGGAGTTGAATCAGACTCAGAAAATTGTATATACAATATATGTAGATTTTTATGTATATCAAATTACACACCAGTAAAGCTCTTTAAATGTGCATGCATAAAGAATGGTTAATAGAGAAATATAAGTTATTTTTTCCAAATTGAATCAAACTATAGTTATTTAAATCACATATCCTTTCATTCTTGAATATGTCAGGAAAAAATGAAACTGGAATGAATCTAGCAGTGCTGTTGAACTTCAACTGTTTCATAGAAATTAGCTTATTAATAATTAAATATTCCCTAGTAAAGAATAAAGATTTAACATATTGACATAGGTATAGTGTAAAGTTTCATTCTAAGTATAAATGAAATCCTGACATTGGAAATGAAGAAATTAACACATTTTACCCTTTCCTCTGTTCAATCTCATGACTTTTGTTGTTATGTCTACTTTGAAATACTTTTGAAAATTTACTTTCTCTTCTTTAATCATAATCTCTACACTTGTGTGTTTTGTTTCTGTGTAGACATGCATTTTGTGACCATCTTAATCCCTTGGCCATAATCCTATGAGAGACTTTGTAAGTCATTTCTTAATCTGTTGGATTTCATGGTCAAGCTCATTGTTTTGAATGCATTTTCAAATAAGAATCATGAACACTGAATTATTGACAATTTTGTTGACTGTTAACAGTTTTATAATTATCTGTGCATGGGCTTTGGTTGAAAAGGGATGGGAACCCAGTGCAAAGTGAGATTAGGTATTCAGAGATATATTCATGAATATTCCTGACCTGAAAACAAATGTACACTATGCCCAATACAATAAATTCAACCCACAATATTATGTAAGTTTTCAAGACAGGAAGAACAGATGAGGAACAGCATAGAAGTTAGAGAAATCATGTGGAGATACCATAGGAATTCAGATGGTGCTGGAGCCTCTGGTAAGACAGAGCAGGATGGAAGAAATGTCTGCAGCAGCAGTCCCTGACGAGGGCTTAATGGACCTGAGGACAGAACAGTATTCCTACAAAACTGTACAGTATAATTGTATCCTTCAATTTAAACCCTCTTCTGGTTCTACCTGCATTCCCAGATGGTTATTGTCAAGATTGTAGTGTCTGGCTTTGATAATCGTGCTTATCTTTTTATGTGAGATATCCTTTATTTTTTATTTGGCTCTATTATAAAGTTGATCTATTTCATTCAAAAGCTATAATTATTACTTTGTCACATCATTTGGCTTAACTTTTATAAAACCTATTTTCTTTGAATTAATTAATCTTTGTTTCTTTCCTTGCCCTTACTTTATATAAATTCATATGATAAATATTAAATTTTAAGTTTCACTCAGTTTCCTTTTGATCCTAATTTATTTGTTCTGTGATGTACTTGTTCAGCATGATGATGTTATACAAATCTGAATTCTCTATGTTTATTTCTTTACCTTGGCTTATCATCTTTTCTTCAAGTTTTTGTTTATTAAGTCAAGGTACATAAGTATTTTATTTTAATTTTATATTCTTTTTTTTCTTTCTTTTTTTATTTATAATAGTAGTATGTATTACAATTTATAATGCACATATATAGCATCTTTTTACATACAACTGTTTGTATACAAAGTATATAAGTACCATTCAGATCTTCAATCATGCATTTAGGATAATGATATCCATCTCATTCAACCACCAATTTTTTTCCTCCCCCCACCTCCCCCCTTGCTCCCTCCCTTCCCCTTCCTTTCCTTTGACCATTCTAGTGTTCCTCTAATCCTCCTATGTACCCCCATCCAACAACACTGTGAACTAGCCTCCTTATATCAGAGAAAATATTCAGTATTTGGATTTTCGAGATTGACTAATTTCACTTAGCATTATATTCTCCAACTTCATCCATTTACCTGCAAATGCCATTATTTTATTCTCTTTTATTGCTGAGTAAAATTCCATTTTGTATATATGCCACATTTTCTTTATCCACTCATCTACTGAGGGACATCTAGGTTGGTTCCTAGATGTCCTACCTATTGTGAATTGTGCTGCTATAAACATTGAAGTGGCTGTGTCACTGTAATATGCTGTTTTTAAGTCCTTTGGGAATAGACCCAGGAGTGGGATATCTGGGTCATAGGGTGGTTCCATTCCCAGTTTTCCAAGAAATCTCCATACTGCTTTCCATAGCAGTTGCAAGGTAGATAAGTTTTATACCTTGAAATATTCTTGTCCTTCCATTCCTTTGGTTAATGTTTAATTTTCAAGGGTAGTTTTTTTTTTTTCTTCTTCATTCTGCTTTGCTTTGCTTTATACAGTGGCTGTGTCATTTCTTCCCTATGATTTTGGATTTCTACTCTCATGCTGCTATATTTTACTACAGATAAAATTCTCTTTAATATATTCTGACTTTATTTTGGTGTAGTAGGATGAAGAATAAACTTTCTCCTCCTATGCCCCCTGCAACCCCCCTCCAAAAAAAAAAAAAAAAAAAGAAAGAAAAAAAGAAAACAAAACCTACATGTTAACTACCTAATCTCTGGAAGCTAGGAGTACGTGATATTCAGGGCAAGAACACGATGTTGCAGATGAGATTAAGTTGATCATTTTGAATGAAAAGATTTTCCTGGATCATCTGGGTATAGCCAAGGTCATCACAATGGGCTTTATGAGATGCAACGAAGAGGCTGCTGGACAGAGTAGAGCTGTGACCTTGAGCAGATGTTGGACTGTTGCATTTTAAAGATGAAGAATGGGAACAACAGCTAGGAAGGCAGGTAGCTCTGGAACCTGGTGGAAAAAGTAAAGGGAAAGATTCTCCAGCAGAGCTTCCAGACAGGTGCAGCCCTACTGACACACTGAGGCCTGAGGTCCAGAGTGGACCTTTGACCTGCAGAACTATAAGATAATAAATTGTTTATTGTAATCCACAAAATTCTAGAAAATGAATATGATAAGAACTACCAATTCCCATAGATCTAGGCCTTTGTGAATCATTTTTGACCTTGGGTGACTTTTTTTTTTTGTCTTATTTAAAAATGAGAGAATACTGAGTTAATAAGCCCCTTAATATTATGTACTAGCCTGCTCATGAAGTCACTTGTGCATATTTTATGGAGTTAAATTTTCTTTTTGATCCTTGATCACCACTCCCCTCCTGATGCTGCTTCCCTGGGAATAATTTACTGTGTGTGGCCTCTATCTTTAGAAATGAGTTCTATAGAAACATCCTACTGTCATTTGCTTATTCATTTCTTTGTGTTAGAAACAAAGACATTCTAGCTTCCCAACAGCAAAAGTAATGTTATGGATATCATCTTTTTTTTAAACATTTTTTTAAAAATTAATTTATTTATTTATTTATTCTAAATGCACAAGTATAGCATCTTTTTACATACAACTGCTTGTATACAAAATATATAAGTACCATTCAGATCTTAATCATGCATTTAGGATAATGATGGATATCATCTTTTTAAATGTCTCTTTTTATAGTGAGATCGTAGAGTTGTAGTTTATGTGCATATTTTATGAAACATTGCTTACTTGTTCTTCAATGGAGTCATGTGAATTAATACTAAATTTTGGTTCAGGAAAATACCTCATGACCCTATATGCTCATAAGCATTTGCATAAAAGATAACAAAACCTGATGAAAAAATGTGCCTATTATTCAGTAGTGCTGGTGAATAAGAGAACACACAAAGTAATGAGCCTGTAGGAGTGTAGGAGAGTGAAGGGTTATGGTAATTACTAAGATTTTGAGTAAAGGTATATTCAACTTAAAAGATAAGGTGCTTTCTACACTGGTGGGAGGTAAAATGAGCTGCTACAGAGCTCCAACTCTATACAGGACCCACACGTTTCCAGAATATGGAAAGCACTCTGGGACAAAATTAAGGAGAGTGAGATCTTCAGGCTTGACAAAAATGAATTCCTAAGAAAGGCTAGGTGTGGTGAAGCCCAAGGTTATCTTCTTCCTAACAAAGTGGACGTGATGAGAAAGAGTGGTAGGAGAGACAAGTGTGACTATGAAGATATAGAAGACTGTTGCCAGCAGCAGGGGAATTCAATAACTGTTAGGAGTGAATGGATGAGATGTTCTCAAACCCTCACCTACATTTCAACGTTTCTGTCATCTAGGTTTCTGCATAATGTAAACAGTACTAATGAGATATAGCCTTAATTTTCCTATGAGACAAGCATGGTTCTGAACCTGACCCTCTCTGGTCAGGTTGGGGAGATTGAATAATGGGGTATTTCTGAGACAAAAAAAGAAGAATTTCCTCTATAAATCCATATTATACCTCTATTTTTGGTGTCAAATACTAGTTTGGAAAGTTCAAAATTAAAAGAATTCCCACTGTATAAAAGGTGTCACTGAGATGATGGGCTTTAGCCATGTGCAGTACTGTCAACACTGGCTGGGTCTCTGAATGATGCTGATGTCATCAATAGGTCATAATACACTGCTGAGGCCTTGGTGATAGCTGGTCTCATGACAACCCTGGTGCTGTACTGAACTCTGCTCACGGTAGCAAACTGGTGAACAGATAGCCTCTACTCATAAAATGTGTATTTCTGAAGGTACAGATTTCATTCTTGGTCATCATCAACTATTTGTGAGTTTAGCTTCAGAGAAAAAGTTACCTGATCAGAGTACCTACCAAGGAGTTGCATGATGAAGGAAAAGCAAAAGAGGAAACATCTGGAAAACCCATTCATCCCTCAGCCTGCAAAGAAGTCAATGGGTATGCGTTAATATATTCTCTGGGCCTAATTTAGCCAGGTAGCACTCTACAAAGGGAGAAAAGAGGATTTCTACTTAGTGTCAGAGGAGAGGAGGAGAGAGGGAGAAAAAGAGGAAAGGAGTTTGAAGGAAAATGGAAGGAAGAAAGTGGAGTTTTTCTATATAGTTCCTGAGGTCTTTCTGAGGACCCAGGTTGTCTGAGAGTAGACAGAAGATTCACAAGATCCAGATCTTGTCTCTGTAGCTTTGGCCCAGGCCATCTACACAAAGTCACTTTCTGTCACAGACACAGAAGTTAGTCTAGGCTAATTTTAATTTTAAAAATTACGTTTCATTTCATTAGACTTCTTCCTATCTTAATTGGGGAAATTGGGGAAGTATTTTTCAAATGAAGAAATTGGCTCCTAGAACTAAAGTTTTTGGTATTCAGTACTATTTTAATCAGTTGAAGTTGGAATGAAGAAATTCAAAACACATACACTGGCTCTGAATTGAAGAGATAAAATTTAACTCTACGGGAAATGAGGTAGTGGTGGTCAACATGAGGGAAACAAGCAGGGGGCATCACCATACCGGACTTTAAATTATACTATAGAGCAATAGTAACAAAAACAGCATGGTATTGGCACCAAAACAGACTGGTGGACCAATGGTACAGGAGGACACAGAGACTAATGAATATATTAACAAAGGTGCCAAAAATGTACATATAGAAATGGTGCTGGGAAAACTGGAAATTTAAACCCTTGTCTCTCATATCAATTCAAAGGAGGATAAAAGGAATTAGACCAAGACAGAATAATGAAGAAAAAGTAAGCTCCAATTTCCAACATGTGTGGCCCCAAGTCTTAAGAATCAGTAGCACAAGAACTGAATTATGTAAAAACTGAAAAAAAAGAGGTGAATAGAGAGCAACTAATCAAATATTTAATACATGCACATCACACTAATTTCTAGTTATAAGAACTAAAAATACTTAACACCAAAAAAGCAAATAACCCAATCAATAAATGGGCTAAGGAATTGAAAAGACACTTCTCAGAAGAAGATACACGATTAATCAACAAATACATGAAAAAATGCTCAACTTTGCTGGCAATTAGAGAAATGCAAATCAAAACTACTCTAAGATTTCATTTCACTCCAGTCAGAATGGCAGCTATCAAGAACACAAACAACAATAAATGTTGGAGAGGATGTGGAGAAAAAGGCACACTCATACATTGCTGGTGGGACTGCAAAATGGTGCAACCGCTATGGAAAGCAGTATGGAGATTTCTTGGGAAAATGGGAATGGAACCACCCTATGACCCAGCCATCCCACTCCTAGGTCTATTCCCAAAAGACTTAAAAACAGCATATTACAGTGACACAGCCACTTCAATGTTTATAGCAGCACAATTCACAATAGCTAGGTTATGGAACCAACCTAGATGCCCCTCAGTAGATGAATGGATAAAGAAAATATGGTATATATACAAAATGGAATTTTACTCAGCAATAAGAGAGAATAAAATAATGGCATTTGCAGGTAAATGGATGAAGTTGGAGAATATAATGCTAAGTGAAATTAGTCAATCTCAAAAATCCAAGTACCGAATGTTTTCTCTGATATAAGGAGGCTGGTTCACAGTGTTGTTGGAAGGGGGTACATAGGATCAGAGGAACACTAGAATGGTCAACGGAAAAGGAGGGGAGGGAGGGAGTAAGGGGGGGGGTTGGAAAAAAAATTGGTGGTTGAATGAGATGGATATCATTATCCTAAATGCATGATTGAAGATCTGAATGGTACTTATATACTTTGTATACAAGCAGTTGTATGTAAAAAGATACTATACTTGTGCATGATGAATAAGTAAATAAATAATAAAAAAATTAAAAAAAAAAAAAAAACAGGAAACAAATCCCTTCTATGAGACAGAACAATTGTTCAATGGTGCCAGGGCACAGATTGGTGCCAACCATGAGATTCCAAATCATTTTCCATATTTCTGAGGATAATCTGATATTTCCAAGAAAAAAAAAATCTGAAAATAAGCAGTTATTTCCAATGAAGTTTTGGGGCTTGTGCATTTCTAGATGGTCTCTTTGGAGAGGCCTGGAGAGTCAAGTTTTCTTCATACACCAAGAAAATGCATATAAAAGATGCCATTGATTATATCCTGAGATATGCCAGCATACACAGCAATTCATATCCATGTGTATACATATGGCACATACATCAAACACATAGTAGCCAGGGAAAGATACATATTTACATCTACCCATAATTGTGCACTTTTATATTTGGTCAGATTATTTGCTCCTCACTTTCATTGTACCCATGACTTCATTAGAGCAGCCCAAACAATAGCAACTTTTGTGAGGAATAATGTCCTTATTACTTAAGTAACAATTCAGAGCATAGATTCAGATGGTAATGACAAATGTCCTCTGTGGTATGATTCATAATTAACGGATGGGATTGAAGAAATTTTCATTATCATGGCCAAGGAGCTTTCTAGAAAACCTTGGATTATTAAGACTCCAGTTATCTAGAAAATGAGAGAGTATGGAGATGTCAAAATGGTCATACTACCAAAAGTGTTATACATATTTAATGCAATCTGCATCAAAATGTCAATGATACATTTAACTGAACTAGAAAAAAACAGTTATAAAATTCATATAAAAAATGAGAGACCCAAAACAAACAAAGCAATATTGAGAAAGAAGAGAAATGTTGGAGACCTCACAGAACTGGACCTCAAATTATCCTACAGAACTACAGCATGGTATTAGCACAAAACAGGCATGAAGACCAATTGAATTGAATAGAAGACAGAGACAAAGCACATAAATACAGTCATCTGATATTAGACAAAGGCACCAAAAACACATGTAGGAGAAAAGAGTATTTTTAACAAATGGAATGGGAAAATGATATATCCACATGCAGAAGAATAAAACTGGACCACTATATCACCCTGCATAAAAGTAGCAAAGTGGGCCAAAGTCAGGAATAGAAACTATGCAACTGGCAGGAAAAAAAAAAAAGTAGGCCCAACACTCCTACCTATTTGCACAGGCAACAACTTTCTTAGCAATATTCCTAAAGTGCAATAAAACCCCAAATCAATAACTGGGATGGCACAAAATTGTTTCTTCACAGCAAAGGAAACAACAATATGTGAAGAGAGAGTCTAGAGAATGGGAGAATATCTTTGCCACCTGCTTTTCCAGGGCATTAATATTCAGAATATATAAAGAACTAAAAAAAAAAAAAAAAAAAAAAAAAAAAAAACCAAAAACATGAAACTGAAAAAATAACCCAATCAATACAATAAATGGGCAAAAGAACTAAATGCAAACTTTTCAAAAGAAGAAAAAAAAAATGACAACAAATATACGTGAAAGTGTTCAACATCTCTAGAAATCAGTAAAATGAAAAACTACAGTAAGATTTCATCTCACTCCATTCAGAATGGCAATGATCAAGAACACAGAACAATAAATGCTTGTGAGGATGTGACAAAAAATGATTTACTTGTATATTGTTGGTAAGACTAAAAAAAATATGAAAACCATGCTAGAAAGCAGTATAGAGATTCCTCAAAAAATCAAAACAAAACAAAACAGCATGGTATTGGCAGCTAAATAGACATGAAGACCAATTGAACAGAATAGAAAGCAGAGAGATAAACCCATGTACATAGTATCGCCTGATACTTGACAAAGGTGCCAGAAACATCTTTGATTCAAGACAGCCTTTTCAACAAATGGTGCTGGGAAAATAGGAAAGCTATATTTAGACAAATGAAACTAGATCCCTATCTTTCACCTTGGCACAAAAGTCAAGCTGAAATGGAGCTGTTAGAATGAAACTTAGGCTCAACACTCCATCATGTTGGTGCTGACAACAACTTTCTTAACAAGAACCCCAAGTGCATAAAAAGCAAAACCAAGAATGAAAAAATAGGATACCATCAAATTAAAAAGCTTCTGCACACAAAAAAGGAAATGATTGAGTGCATGAAGAGAAACCCTACAGAATGGGAAAAATCTTGGCCAGGCACTCCTCCAACAGGGGATTAGAATCCATATTATATAAAGAACTCCATTGATTTCTAATTTCATTCCATTATGGTCAGATAGAATGCATGGTAGTATCCCTACTTTTTTATATTTGCTCAGAGTTGTTTTGTGGCCTAGTATATGGTCTATTTTAGAGAATGTTCCATGTGCTGCCAAGAAGAAAGTGTATTCACTTGTTGAAGGATGAAATATTCTATATATAAGTCAGTTAAGTCTAAGTTGTTTATTGTATTTTTGAGTTCTATAGTTTCTTTGTTCAGCTTTTGTTTGGAAGATCTATCCAGTGGTGAAAGGGGTGTGTTAAAGTCACCCATAATTATTGTGTTGTAGGTCAATTTGACTCTTAAACTTGAGGAGAGTTTGTTTGATGAACATGGATGCTCCATTGTTTGGGGCATATATATTTATTGTTAAGTCTTGTTGGTGTATGGTTCCTTTGAGCAGTATATAGTGTCCTTCTTTATCCCTTTTGATTGACTTTAGCTTGAAGTCTACTTTATTTGATATGAGGATGGAAACCCCTGCTTGTTTCCTCTGTCCATATGAGTGGTAGGATTTCTCCCAACCTTTCACCCTCAGCCTATGAATGTCTTTTCCTATGAGATGAGTCTTTTGGAGGTAGCATATTGTTGGGTCTGTTTTTTTGATCCAATCTGCTAGTTTATGTCTTTTGATTGGTGAGTTTAGGCCATTAACATTCAGAGTTATTATTGAGATGTGTTTTGTATTCCCAGCCATTTTTATTTCTGGTATTTACCTTGACATGGTTTCTCTTCTGATTGCTTTTTTTTTTCCTTTAGTGTAATCCCTCCCTCTGTTAATTTTCATCATTGTTTTTCTTTTCCTCTTCATGGAATATTTTGCCGAGGATGTTCTGTAGTGCTGGCTTTCTACTTGTAAATTCTTTTAACTTTTGTTTATCATGGAAGGTTTTCATTTTCCTCAAATCTAAAGCTTAATTTTTCTGGGTATAAGATTCTTTGTTGGCATCCCTTTTCCTTCAGAGCTTGGAATATGTTGTTCCATGATCTCCTAGCTTTGAGTATCTGAGTTGAAAAATCTGCTGTGATACGAATTGGTCTCCCCCTATATGTGATCTGATTCCTCTCCTTTGCGGCCTTTAAAATTCTATCCTTGTTCTGTATGCTAGGCATTTTCATTATAATGTGTCTTGGTGTAGATCTGTTGTAATTTTGTACATTTGGTGTCCTATAAGCCTCTTGTATTTGGTTTTCCAATTCATTCTTCATGCTTGGGAAATTTTCTGATATTATCTCATTGAAGAGGTTGTGCATTCCTTTGGTTTGAAACTCTGTGCCTTCCTCTATCCCAATTACTCTTAGATTTGGTCTTTTGATGCTGTCCCATACTTCTTGGATGTTCTGTTCATGGTTTCTTACTATCTTCATTGTGTGGTCAACTTTATTTTCAAGATCATATACTTTGTCTTCATTGTCTAAAGTTCTTTTTTCCAGTTGATCTTGTTGGTGATGCCAGTTGATTTTTATTTGGTTAGTTGTTTCCTTCCTTTCAAGGATTTTTTTTTTTTTTTTTTTTTTTTTTTTTTTTTTTTTGTCTGTTGAACTCAGTGACCACTGCCACATCCCCAGCCCTTTTTTGTAATTGTGGTTTTTTATTTGGTGTTGTTTCTCCTGCCTTCATTTCAAGCGACTTTCCTTTCAGACTGATTTTTTTTTTTTCCAGAGTTTCTATCTCTTTTTTGAAGTAATATTTTGCTACCTGTATTTGCTCTCTTATATATTTGTTGTAGTGGTCAATTTTTGCCTGTATTTGCTCATTTAGGTCATTCTTTGATTCACAGATCATTTTAATTATGAATCTGCTGAACTCCTTCTCTGACATTTCATCAACTTCGCTGAGCATGGGTTCTGTTATTGTAGAATGCTGGTTTGTTTGGGGAATTTTTCCTCCCTTGTTTTTTCATGTTGTCTGTTTACCTTACTTTCTTGCAGTGTAGATCTGAGATTATTGCAGTTTCTTCCCTGTATTCTTATAATACTCTTGTAGGTTGTCTGTGCCTCCCCTTAGCGCTGAACTATCAAAACCTGCCGCTGATCCTCAAAGTATGCTACCTATACCTGGGTCCACACTGCTTGGTGTGGGTGGAACTGGTTGAGTCTTAGTTACTGCGGTGGTCTGGGGCTAACCAAGCTGGGTTGAAGGTTAGCAGGACTGCCCTGGGCCCACCTGAACTCAAAGCAGAGTTGGCAGGTTTATCCTTGCTGTCTCCTGCTCTGGGGCAGAGGTCGGCGGGGCTGGCTGGAGCCTTGTCACACACCAGTGGGGGGGTCAGTGGGACTGACCTGGGGCTGACCTTACTCAGGTGAAGGTCAGCAGGATTTCATCTCACACCTGCCAGAATGGCACTATTAAGAACACAAACAACAATAAATGTTGGCGAGGATGTGGAGAAAAAGGCACACTCATACATTGTTGGTGGGACTGCAAAATGATGCAGCCAATATGGAAAGCAGTATGGAGATACCTTGGAAAACTTGGATTGGATCCACCTTATGACCCAGCTATCCCACTCCTTGGTCTTTACCCAAAGGTCTTAAAAACAGCATACTACAGGGACACAGCCACATCAATGTTTATAGCAGCACAATTCACAATAGCTAAACTGTGGAACCAACCCAGATGCCCTTCAGTAGATGAATGGATAAAGAAAATGTGGTATATACACACAATGGAGTATTACTCAGCAATAAGAGAGAATAAAATCATGGCATTTGCAGGTGAATGGATGGAGTTAGAGAATATAATGCTAAGTGAAGTGAGCCAATCCCAAAAAGCCAAATGCCAAATGTTTTCTCTGATATAAGGAGGCTGATTCACAGTCAGGTTGGGATGGGGAGCATAGAAGGATTAGAGGAACATTAGAATGGCCAATAGGGAGGGAGGGGAAGGGAGTGGGAAAAAGGTCAAGGAAAAAAAAAAAAAGATGTAGAATGAGATGGATATCATTACCCTAAGTGCATGTATGAAGTCACGAATGGGGTGAATATACTTTGTATACAACCAGAGATATGTAAAAATGTGCTCTGCAAGTATAATATGAAATGTAATACATTCTGTTGTCATTTCTAACAACTTAGAATAAAAAATAAAAAAAATAAATTGTTGATATCTCTAAAAAAAAAAGAACTCCAGAAACTCAATGTCCAAAAAAAAAAAAAAAAAAAAAAAAAAAAAAAAAAAAAAAAAACCCAGTCAATAAATGAGCAAAAGAACTAAAAAGCTTCTCAAAAGAAGAATAACAAATGGATATTACATGAAAAAATATTCAACCTCTCCAGCAATAAGGGAAATATAAATCAAAACTATACTAAGAAATCATCTCACTCCAGTCAGAATGGCAATGATTAAGAATACAAACAATATACACAATAGATAAACTATGGAATCAACCTAGATGCCCTTCAACAGATGAATGGATGAAGAAATTGTGGTTTATATTGCAATGGATTATTACTCAGCCATAAAGAAAAATGACTTTATGACATTTGCAAGTAAATGGATGGACCTACAGACTATCATGCTAAGTGAAATAAGCCAATTCCCTCCCACCCAAAACCCAAAGGTCAAATGTTTTCTTTGATATGTGGAAGCTAACACACAACAGGGGGAGAAGAGAAAATAGATATACAGTAGATTGGACAAAGAGAAAGAAAGGGAAAGGAGGGGGATAGGAAAAGGAAAGACAGTGGAATGAACCTGAAACAATTTTCCTATGTACTTGTATGACTACATCATAATGAATCCCACCAACATGAACATATATAAGAATGGGATCCTTATTAGAATAAGATATACTCCATGTTTGTACAAGTATAGCAAAATCAATTCTATTGTCATGTATAACTAAAAAGAACCATTTTTAAAAAAATAATACAAATAATAAGTGCTGGCAAGATTGGGCAAAAGGAACACTTGTACATTGTTGATGGGACTAGTACAACCACTCTGGAAAACAGTGTTGAGATTCCTCAAAAAACTAGGATGAAACCACCATACGATCCAGCTATCCCACTCCTTGGTATTTTTCCAAAAGAATAAAAACAGCATTCTCACCTACAACCCGCACAGATGAGACGAACTGGTTTTAAAAGAGCTGGCTGAAACATTAAGCTAAGAAAGGGGAGTAAAATCATGTAACACAGACATAAGTTTTTCAGATGGAGGGAGGGACTGCTTTTCAACCTTAAGGGTCAGCTTCCACACTGGAAAGAGCGCTGGAAAAGAGAGAGAGAACGTGAACCCAAATTCCTTTATTTATAGGTGGGGCATCAGAGGGTGATAAGGTTTTAAGGGTGGAGTGTTGCTTCCAGATGTCTCCTGGTCAGCAGATTGATTGATGTCTTGGTGAGTCACACACATCTCAGGTGTCCTGTGGGATCTTAGGCAGAGCTAGAGCGGGAGGTGCACATACATCATGCGATCAGTTCCTTGACAGGGAGTTCGTAGAGCCAGGCCTATCCCTTCAAGAGTCTACTACACACAACTTAAGCCACATACAGCCCAGGGATGGCTCATGACAGCATATTAGTCACACAATCATCTCAATGTTTATAGCACCATATTTTGCAATACCTAAGTTATGGAATTGAACCAGAAGCCTGTCAAAAGATGAATGGATAAAGAAATTATGATACACACACACACACATATATACACATACATACAATGGAGATTTACTCAGCCATAAAAAGGAATAAATTATGGCATTTGCTGATAAATGGATGGAAATGGAGACTATGATGCTAGGTGAGCTAAGTCAGATGCAGAAATTCAAAGGTCAAAGATTTTCTCTCATATCTGGAAGCTAAAGTAAATTAAAGGAAAGGAGGAGGGAATGATAGTATGCATGAAGATACAGGTTAGATTATTAGTGTAGAAGAAGACCAAGAGGCAGAGTGGAGGGTTGGGTAAGGGAAGGCAACACAGAATGAATTCTTTAAAAATGTTAAAAATAAAAAAGAAAAAGAAAAAATATGTTTAGTGCATATACAGGGAATTTTACCATTATGTACAAGTAAAAAGAAACAATAAAAATAAATAATGAGCAAAAGGAAGTCTAGCAGAGTAGAGGAGGAGGATGAGGAAGGGGAGGGAAAACTGGAAAGAAAATAAGGAGGGAAAAGGGGGAACCATGAACTGAAATTGAATTCCATGCATGTATAATTTTTCCAAGATTAACACAACTACTATGGATAATAACAATGCTCTAATAAAAACATAGAAAAAAAAAAAGAAAAAATAAACAGTGCTTTCCAAAATTAGTAATATCATCCTCAAAGATTGTTGTCACTTTTTTTTTAATGAGTGGAAATACCATATAATTCCCACATGGTTGGTCTCTGAGTGTAAAATGTGCACTAAATGGAACTTCAGAGATGAAAACATTCTGTTTTTCAATTCCATTTTACTAAAGCTTGTGAATTCAAAGGTATGGCTCTCAACTTATATTTTCAGCGATACCTAAAAGTAAAGAAGAAACAGAACTGTGCCTAATAGTTCCCAAGTAATATCTGGCATGTGAAACTTTAGAAAAATTGTGAATTTTCAGTCAACCATTCTTAAGAGGATCCTAATAGTAATGGCTTATCTGGGATTAGTTAACAATCTAAAACTACAGAACATGTAACTATAGATTTTTCAAACACACAAAAAAAAAAAACATATTTTAAGTTGTAGGAAGTCATATTTTAAGGGCAAAAATCACACCAAAGTCAACCGTGCAGCCAAGAGATTTATTCACCAGCCTTATGGCTGGTCAGAGGTAGAAGAAGTACAGAGAGAGAGGAGTCAGGGAGAGGGAAGTGTGCAAGCTCTGGTGAGAGAGAGGAGTCAGGAAGATGGGAGTGTGCAAGCTCTGGATGGAGGGTGGGTGCCTGGTCATGCCAGCTGTGGTCTCTGGAGCTGTTGGCTGGGGCAGGTGCCATCAGGCTGGAGACGGTGAGTTTGGAGCTGTTGCAGCAGCTGCTTCCTCTCAGCAGGGACAAGCTCTTGTGTCTGAGCTCCGGGCAGGCATGAGCTTTAAGTAGGGATTTATGGTGGTGAGGGGGGTGTATCAGAGTGACCTTTAATGCTATTGGCTCTTTTCCCAGGGAACAAGGCGACCTTTAAGCCGATTGCCTCCTGCCTAGGGAAAATGAAACCAGGTTGCTCCTCATGGAAATTCCCATGTGGGAGGTGGCCCATCAGCCCAAGCCTATCTATCATTCCCCCCTTTTTGTTTTCTTAGGAAGTGGGATGTCGTGTATCTGTCTGGCTACTTCCTGCTGAAATGGGGCAACGTGGGGTATTTTGGGGATATGACAAGACAGGTAAGTAAAGCTTGAGGGTGAAAAGGATTCTCAGGAGGCTGGTGCCAAAAAGATGAATCTCTGCAGGTATGGATGAAGGTTCCCTGAAGCCATAGGTCAGCGAGGGTGTCTTCCCAAAGAGAGGAATTGTAGGTATGAAGGCAGCATCTTATAACAAAGAGAAAGAAGGAGAGAAGGATTATTGTCCATCGGCCTGTCCCTAAGGAGAAGTTGGTTAAAGGTTCAGAACAAGAAAGACAGAAAGGATTATTTTGAATTGGTTTTGGAGACATGAGGCAAATTTTTAGGGGATCAGTGGAAGGGAAGAACAAATATACTGGGGTAGGTGTCTGTCTGTCATCCTTTTGTGGATCCTCAGCTGACTGGGCAGCTGGTTTCAGTTTGGAGATATGAATTCAATATGTCAATTTCCCTGAGGTTTCATGAAGTTTAGCAGCCGTGGGTGTGCACAGCACAACCTGGAAGGGGCTTGTCCACTTCGGGGCAAGGGAGACTGATCATGTATCCTGGGGAGAGGAGAAATATACCCAAGAACCAGGTGTTATTGGGAATGAAGTGGAGAGTCTACCTGGGTCCGGAAGGATGTAATCTTGGCACATCCATAGCTGATGTCTGATGAAGGACAAGAGGGGAAGAGAGAGGTCTTTGGGCAAGGGTCCTTGAACTGGGGAAATACTGGGTGGAAGAGCTGGCCACCCAAACATAACCTCAAAAGGGGATAGTGAGGAAGGTTTCTTTGGGAGGACTCGGAGCCTAAAGAGGGTGAGGGGGAGTAGCTTGACCCAGTCTAAGTGAAGCTCCAGGGAAAGTTTAGTCAGAATGTTCTTAAGAGTTCTATTGGTCCTCTCTACATTCCCTGAAGACTTGGGGGTGATATGGGATGTGAAAATGCCAAGGAATGTTAAGGGGAAGTAGATGTATTTTGGGTGACATGAGAGACAAATTCAGGCTCGTTGTCAGACTGGATGAATGTGGGCAACCCAAAGTGGGGAAAGATTTCTGAGACTAAAATAGAAGCTACTGTGGAAGCTCTCTTGTTGGAAGTAGGAAAGGCCTCTACCCATCCAGAGAAGGTATCTACCAAGACCAGAGATACTTATGTTTCCGGACAGTTGACATGTTGGTGAAATCTATTTGCCAGTCGGCTCCTGGGAACTGACCCTGAGCTTGGTGAGAGGAAAACATTCCTGGTTTAAGAGAAGTGTATGGATTGGTGAGCTGACATATAGTGCACTTGGAGTTGAGCCTATGGAGGAACTATGCATCATCTGAGGTCAGGATAGGAAGGAGGTAGCAAGTGTTTTAAGAGCCTGAGGGTTAGGATGGAAAAGAGAGTGAAGGTAAGAGAGGATTGATTGTATGGGAGGAGATGTGGAGGTCTGGGTGGTGGATTGGATGGAGGCCAAGAGAGAGGAAGAAGATAGTGCTGCCTCCCTTGCTATCTGCCTTTATGTTGCCCTGAGTCATGGGAGACCCATCGTTTTGGTGTGCGGGACAATGAGAGATCCCTGTTAGATTGGGCAGAAGAGAGGCCTGTAGAAGCTTTGATATTAGTTTGGAATTAGTGACTGCGGAGCCCTTTGTGGTCAGAAGTTTCCGCTCTTTCCATATTGCAGAATGGGAGAGTAAAATGTGATAGATGTATTTTGAGTCTGTGTAAAGGGTGAGGTTTTGGTCAGCCATCAATTTGAAGGCACGAATAACGGCTGTAAGTTCGACCTGTTGGTTTGTGGTGTTAGGAGGAAGGGGTGCTGCTTCAATAACCTGTGATAGGGAGACGACAGCGTAGCTGGCAAAACATTGCCCATCCTTCAGGAAAGAGCTGCCATCCGTGAACCAGATTAGGGAAGAGTCAGGAAGTGGTCCCTCTTGAATGTGGGAGGGGTGAGGGATTAAAGCCTCGAGCATCTCTACACAATCATGTTCTGGAGGCTCAGAGGAGACTGGGAGGAGGGTAGCTTGGTGTAAAGAAGAGCAGGGTTGGAAGGAGATTGAGGAATCGTGTAGAAAAGAAATGAGAAGAGAGAACGTGACAGGGCGGGAGAGTTTGAAGGCTCTTATAGGTCAGTAGATCCTTTCGATGGTGAGGAGAAGCAACAGTGATATGGGCACCAAAGGTCAGCTTTTTCGATTCTTGTAGAAGTAGGTAAGCAGCAGCCAGAGCCTGAATATAGGGTGCCCATCCACAAACAGTGGGATCAGTTATTTAGAAAGGTAGGCAACAAGAGCAAAAGTGGAGGCCTTATATTGGCCTAAAACACCTGGAGCCAGACCCATCATCTCATGGACATAAAAGGTGAATGGCTGAAAAAGGTCTGGGAGACAAAGAGCTGGGGCCTGTAATAGCGCCTGCTGCAGATACTGAAACTCAGCCCGAATGCATTCGGGGAGGGGCTTTTCTTCAACCCTTTTAGCTGCCTCATATAGGGGTTTTGCATTAAGAGAGAAATTGGGAATCGAGGCATGGAAATATCCCTCTAGCCCCAGGAAGGAAAGAAGCTCTTCCTTTGTCTTGGGACATGGGAGAGCCTTGATGAGGGCCTTTCAGTCTAGGGTAATGGCCTTTGATTGATGGGAGATCTGAACTCCTAAAGAAACTACCTGGGTCTGAGCAAATTGTACCTTAGATGGGGAAACACGATACCCACGAGAAGCAAGAAAATTTAAAAGGGTGTAAGAGTCTACACGAACTGTGGGAAAGGAAGGGCTGCAGAGGAGGAGGTCATCTACATATTGCAGAAGAGTGGAGTCAGAAAACTCAAGATCCTTGAGGTCGGCAGCCAGTGTCTGTCCAAAGATATGAGGGCTGTCATGAAAACCCATGTCCAGGTCTGAAGGAGCCTATAATCAAGGAGATAGCTAAAGATTACAGTTAGCTGAGAGCCATAAAAGATGTTCTAGTTTCCACCTGATAGGTCAATTGTTGGGACCATTGAGTATCAGAATCAGTCCAGGTAAAGGCAAAAATGTCTTGGGACAGTGAAGAAGGCATCCTTAAGTTCAATGACCGAGAAATGGGTAGATAAGGAAGGAATTAGGGAGAGAATAGTATAAGGATTAAAGACCAGAGGGTGTATGGGCCTAACAGCCTCATTGATGAGATGAAGATCTTGGACTAGCCAGTACGACCCACTGGACTTCTTAACCTTCAATATGGGAGTATTATAAAGGGAATAGGTGGGTCAGAGAAAGCGTTTCTGCAGGAGGTCTAAGATAATAGGTTGGAGACCTCTGAGGCTAGTGGCCAGGAGTGGGTACTGGGCTCTGTTGGGGAAATTCTGGGGATCTTTAAGGTGTATTTGTACAGGGTCACAGGGAGCAAGGGAGGGAGTCTGGGTGTCCCAAACTTTGGGGTCTACCAGATGGGCAGGGGCAGGGTAATGGGAGGTTTCTGCACTGTTAGAGCATTGAAAGGTCTTTTCAGGGTTATCAACTTCTAATACGGTGAAGAGAAAGATGGAGGAGGAGATGGAGTGAGACAAGTCAGGAGCAGAACTGAGCGAGGCGGGTCAGAGAGCACAATTGAGGCCTGAAATTTGGCTAGTATATCTAGGCCCAGTAAAGGCACAGGACATTGAGGGATTACTAGGAACTGGTGGGCAAATGAATGGAGGTGGAGGTGGCAAGACAGCATGGGAGTCTTGTGGAGGTGAATGGTGTGTCCCTCTACCCCAACAATAGGAGGGGACTCCCAAAACTCCCTCAAGACTGAGAAAGTAGCTCCCCTATCTAGTAGGAAATATATGGGGTGGCCATCAACAAGAAGGGTGACCCTAGGCTCCTGTAAGGCGATGTCAACTGTCTGGAGAGGAACTCCAGGGTCCTGCCAATCTTCTGCAGCCAGTCCCAGCAGGTCGGGTTTCATGACTGATCCAGTCCCCCTGTGGGAACTGGGGCAGTCGAAACTCCAGTGGCCCATCTTGGAGCATTTAGGACATGGGCACACAGGGGTTCTGGGGTTGGGGCAAGTTCTAGCCCAAAGTCCTTCGTTCCCACACCTGAAACAGGGCCTTGGAAGTCCCCTCTGCATGGGGTCATGGCCCCTTGTTTGTGAGGCCCGAGCATCAGAGCCCCGTAAGGCCTGGGCCAGCATTTGGAATTTTGTTTGTTCAGCCTTTTCATATTTCTGAAACCTACGGCGTTCGGTATCCTTATCTCTGTTATGATAGACCTTAAAGGCTGTGGCCAAGATCTCGGTCTGAGGTGTTGCAGGTCCTTGCTCTAATTTTCTCAATTTAACCCCTATGTCAGGGCAACTTTGGGACAAAAAGTAAGTCATAAAAACCTGACGTCCCCCCAGAAATTCAGGATCTAAATTGGTGTATTGTTGGAGAGCTTTGGTCAGTTGATCTAGAAATTCGACGGGGGTCTCTTCCCTTTTTTGTATGATTTCCTGCAGCTTGTCAAAATTAACAGCCTTTTTTGCTGCACGCTTAAGACCAGCTAGTATACAAGTGGAAAACTGATCTCGCAAGGCCATGTCCCCTGGGGAATTATAGTCCCAGTTAGGGTCCCTTTCGGGGACAGCCTAAGGTCCAATAGGATGGTTAGGGTCGGTTCTATAGTTCTAATCAGCATAGGCCCTTGTCTTCTCCCAGACTTGCCTACGCTCCTCAGGAAGGAGGGTATTCGCTATATATATATATATATATCATGGAAAATAAGGCTATAAGCTTGGAGGACCCATTGAAATTCCCTGAGGTATGTAGTGGGGTCAGTGGGGTAAGAGCCCAACCATTTCTCAATTTGTACTACCTCGTTCATTGAGAAGGGAACGTGGACACGGACAATTCCTTCTGGCCCTGCAACTTCCTGAAGTGGGGCCAGGACTTGAGCGGGAGCATGTGAAGGAGGGCAAGCAGACATTGTGCGAGAGATTGCGTGGAGGGTGGGCTGAAGGAGGAGGAGGTGGCAGGAGTGGGTCGAAGTGGGGCTGGAGGGGCTGAGGGAGGGGGAGAGGTTTCAGGTAGAGTCCGTTATGGGGGTGGCTCATCCACCAGATCGAAATCAAGAAAGGAGGGGGATGTTAGGGGAGCAGCCAGTTGACAGGCAAGGAGGATATTTTCGGGGTTGCAGCAGGTACAGAGTGAGGGATTTGAATGGCGGAGGGAGAAAGCCTGAACATATGGAATCTCTACCCATGTTTTTGACAGCTCACAGAAGTCAAAAAGATCTCTCAGTACAGAGGGATCCAGGAACCCAGAAGCAGGCCATTTGTTTTGGTTACCTAAGGGGTATATGGGCCAATCTTGGGTGCAAAACTTGATAAGTCTTGTTGGTTGTATATCAGGAGTTAGGCCAAGAGTGGCTAGGTTGTTTAAGAGGCATTGTAGAGGGGAGTTGGCTGGGAGGGATCGGAGTGGGTATGAGAGCGACAAAGAGTGAGGGATTGTGAAACCGAAGAAGAGAGAGAGACGAGAGACGAAGAAGAGAGTGATCAGAGGGTAGTCGGCCAGGAGGGATGGGAGTGGTTCAGTCGGTAGGGATGAAGGAGGAGGAGGAGGAGAAGAAGAAGCCCCCATTTTCCTGTTCAGAACGGGAGAGATATATTATCCTGAGGAGCGTCCCCCTCAAGATATATATCAGAGAGATTCAACTCCGTGAGACTCAGTTGTCACTGGAGTCAGACAGACATGGGGTCCAAGGGGAGCGGAGGACAATGGGCAATCCTGCGCAGGGATTTTCCATGTCTTGTCCCGGACAGGAAGGAGAGACCCAAGTCTGGAGGCCAGAGGCCGGAAAAAGGGCTTTCTTCAACTGTTCCCAGAAAAGAAAGAAAGAGAGGGAGGGAGGGAGAAAGTGAGAGAGAGAGAGAGAGAGATAGCTCCGTGAGGTCCACTGTGACCTAGGTGGGGTGCAGTCCTTCCTGAACGGGCCACCAGTGGGGCTGTGCTGGATGATCAATGGTCAGTTCCCACTGTGAAATGCCTGATGGGTTTAGGAGCTCTGGGGACAAGGAGACCTTCCCAGAAAAGGGAGAGAGGGAGGGAAAGAGAGAAAGAGAAAGAGCTCCTGAGGTCCACTGTGACCGTGAAGGTCTACGTGGGGTGTGGTCCTCCCTGTACAGGCCACCAGCAGGGCTGCTGGACGATCAACGGTCAATTCCCACTGTTCAAGGCCCAACAGGTTTAGGAGCTCTGGGGATGAGGAAACCTTCCAAGGAAAGGGAGAGAGAGAGAGAGAGAGAGAGAGAGAGAGAGAGAGAGAGCGAGCTCCTGAGGTCCACTGTGACTGTGAAGGTCTAGGTGGGGTGCAGTCCTCCCCGTACAGGCCACCAGCGGGGTTGCCGGATGATCAATGGTCAGTTCCCACTGTACAAGGCCCAACGGGTTTAGGAGCTCTGGGGAGGGGGGAGCTTACCAATCTGATGGCCGGTGGTGGATGTGTTGGAGCGGCGATCAAAAATGGGTGAAGGCTGAGGCAGTTCAGGGTGATTATGCCCTTTGGCTCGGGACAGGGTCCCGGGTTTCTGCACCAATGAAGGGCAAAAATCACACCGGAGAAAACTGTGCAGCCAAGAGATTTATTCACCAGCCTTTATGGCTGGTCAGAGGTAGAAGAAGTACAGGGAGAGAGGAGTCAGGGAGAGGGAAGTGTGCAAGCTCTGGTGGGAGAGAGGAGTCAGGGAGATGGGAGTGTGCGAGCTCTGGACGGAGGGTGGGTGCCTGGTCGCTGGAGCTGTTGGCTGGGGCAGCTGCTATCGGGCTGGAGACGGTGAGTCTGGAGCTGTTGCAGCGGCTGCTTCCTCTCAACAGGGATGAGCTGTTGTGTCTGAGCTCCGGGCAGGCAGAAGCTTTAAGAAGGGATTTATGGTGGGGGTGGGGGGGTGTATCAGAGCGACCTTTAATGCTATTGGTTCTTTTCCCAGGGAACAAGGTGACCTTTAAGCCGATTGGCTCCTGCCTTGGGAACAGAGTGACCTTTAAGCCGATTGGCTCCTGCCTGGGGAAAATGAAACCAGGTTGCTCCTCGTGGAAATTCCCATGGGGGAGGTGGCCCATTGGCTCAAGCCTATCTATCAATATTAATCCATAATTTTTGTAAAGGTGGTATATAAGTATATGTAAAACTACTGAGAAGTTATGGGGTAGGAAAACAGTGAAGCTGAACATTAAAAAGCAGCATGCACAGCTCCTACAGAACCCGTGAACAATTCTAATCTGTACATAGTCAGCTATCACCTATTCATATTTACATCTACACCTCTGTCTCTATCTCTCCATGTATATGTATGAGTATATATCTATATATACAAATACATATCTGTCAATATAAATGCTTCTTCATAAAAGCTATAATTCATATTCTTTATATACACATTTTTCCAGGAAATTGGCCTAATAATAATATCCAACCTTTAGTGATTGCATGTCATAGTCTAGGTATGGTCCCACTTCTAATGTTCTGTATACTTTCCAAAAATATCAGAAACAAATTTTCCAATTCCAGTGATATCTACCACACAAAGATAATAACTCCTTTTTACTTTTATTTTGGAACTTTAAATGGCAATGCACCTTATTAAGTGATTTAACAAGTGTGAGCATAACTTTCAATTGGTAACAATGCCTAAAACAAAATATTAATGAAACCCATGTTTGATGGAACAAAACCCACATAATGCCTTTTCTTGGTTTGTTGTTGCTGCTCCTGCTATTGTATTTTCATCTCCAAAATTTTAGAAGCCTCAAGGGGTTGCTTCTGAGTCATGTTTGGTGGCCCCTGCCTGACCTTAGGCAGCAGGAGAAAATTCTCCTGCCTCAGTGTACTTCTCCTGTGTGTCTTCTGCAAGTAAGCTCCTTCCTAATGATGGGCATGGTAAGGCAGATGTAAAGGTGAGTCTGAGCTTGTGCAGGAAGAGAAGCTGAGTTGTGGCCCAACTCTTGCTCACTTCACTCTTCCTTCAAGTACAGGAAAGGGATTCAGGGCAGAGAGACTAACACTGAGTCCTCTTGGCAAAAACAGACATGGAATGTGCCTTCAAGAACAGGACACAATTTGTCAGCACAGACCTCCATGTGAACATGTGAACCATGGGTGTGATGGTGGAGGCGTGAGATGTGTGTGGGAATTTGATCAGACACTTACCCCTCACTTGCACAAACTTAAGAATTCTGAAGAGAATATACTTTTATATACAGACATTCTCACCCAAATTTCCATGATTGACACTGTTTTTAGCCCTTTATCAACCTGTACTTTCATATACACACTGTCATAACACACAAGTGACACACACACATTCATACAAAGACACACAGAGACACAAACACACATGCTCAGACATACACTCATCAACTCCTTTTAATAGCATCAAAAATATCCACCACATGTATACTTGAACATACACAGAATTCCATAAGACATACAACCTCATATTCCACGTATGTGTGCCAGGTTCACACAGGCCACACAGACAATTCAGAAACATCACATATATTTATCCACATTCCACATGCCTGCACATAGGGACATTTGGAAATTTCTTTCCTAGAAATCAATAAATCACATTTGAATGTTCCATAACCTAATCCTTCTGAGATACCTCTAGTATAGAATTGGGAGGGATTGGAGCCTTTCTCCCCTCTTTACCACATATTCAATTTCCACCTCACTTGGCTGATAACTCTACATATTCCCAGTACATATGAAAAAGGAAAGAGTCATGAAAGTTTACTACATGCATGTCAGAATGAAGAGGGGTGTGGTGGTCTTAGGAGATACAGAAAAAAAGGAAGGGAAGTTTTCCAAAAAGAAGGCAAGAATTCAAACCATTGCCTCTCTAAGGCAGCACAAAAGACCTCGTAGCAGACAGTGATATCAGTGTGGACAGTGTAGCACAAGAGAAAAGGAAAGGGGCTGCCGGCCAGCAGGGCTGCCTCCTCTGGAGGAAACGCCTAGGGCCAGAACCCCTAAGTGGCTGGTGGGCCTGGAGAGGCTACAGGTCTGTGGGTTCATGCTAGGTTTCCCCAGGTTGGAGGTCCTCAAGACCACATGCAGCATGGGGCCAGGGAAGGCTTTAGCTAACAAGGTTTCCATCTTGCCTTTGCCATACTGAGAACAAAAAGGAGTGGAAAAAGGAGAGGAAGAAGTAGAAGGAAATAGAGACAATGACCTCTGGAAGCCGTTATTAAAACTGTTGTAGGTGATAACAGCCTTGTATGTAAATAACCAGTACAGGTAGAGAGCCCTGAGTCCTGTGGGAGTTACACTTTTCAAACCTAGAGTGATGAGCAACAGAATTGAAGATGGATGATCACCCTGTAAAAGTTTATGGGAAAAGAGTTTTAATGACAGAGGATTTAGCAGGATGTTGTAGTTTGGCTACTCCCTCCTCATATCTCTACATCTCATCTATTGTGGGCTTGAACACCTGGCTCTTCATGTTATCCTCCAGTCCAGATAACCATCACTTCATTCAACCTGTTTGCACTTGTATGCACTTCCAAAGATGAATTTTAATTTTTGTTTATTAATTGGCCATCTGCAAGCAGAGGAATAAAAACAATAATCATGAAAGTTGAAAAAGTGTCAATTCACTTATTTATTTATGTATATATATGTTATCACTTTTCCCTGTATGACTTCCCATCTATAATTATATAATTTTGTGAATCACCAATAATAATACTTCATAATTTTCCCTTTCCCCCTTTTTATCCATATGACACAGGATGGCAAAGTAATGGACAAGAATTAAAATTTGTCTTTGGAATTGCACACAATTAAATAATGTGAATGAAATGAAGCACACTGTATGTTCTGGAGGGTTAAGATGATGAGTCTGATGTTCAAGTCCATATTAAATAAGATATAAGACTTGAAGAGATGGAAGTAGAAGTCTAAGTAAGAAGCAAAAATATTACATCCTTTCACTCCTCAATACTTCATTTTAGTTTGTGAACATTCTTCAACCCCTTATATCCAGATAATCATTTGTTATAATTTGTCTGAATGTTACCAATTTGACACATGGAAGACAGTGGAATTTTTTTTTTAACTTTTACATCTTTAAATAGCTTACCAAGCTAAAATTTTGTTGGTAGATGTACCCATTATTTGGTGGCAAAGGTAAATAGGAGCACTCAGAGGAACAGGCCTATGGGGTAAAGGAAAATGCAGGAGACTAGGTCATGGTAATTACTAAGACTGAGGGTAAATACCTATCTACACTGCAAGATGAGGTGCATTCTACACTGGATGGGAAGTAAAATAATTTGCCTCAGAGCTCAAACTATGTACAGTACCTACATGTTTGCAAAAGACAGATTGGGCTCTTGGACAGTGTTGCCGCCTACAGCAACGATACCGCGGGAAAGAAATCGGAGGCAGACTGGGAATGACTGGTTCCTTTATTCTTGCTTCTTCTTCTCTGCTCTCTCTTCTGTATTCTCCATTCCCCTGTGTTTCCCCCACAGTCTTTTTAAATACTTTTTACCTTAACAAGTATACACGTGTCACAAGCTTAACTTATAGGTGTGTCACACAGTGTTCACGGGCACAGAAAGATTCTTAGTTAATTATATTAAGATCGGGTGTTAACAATTAAACGCCTCCTCTTTGGCTCTCAGCCAGCCGCCATCTTAGCTACTTCCTCATACAAGGCTCTTACAGGACAGAGTCCAAGACTTGACAAAAACAGAATTATGAAGAAAGGCCAGTTGTGGTGAAACACAAGGTTTTTGCCTTCCTGCCAATGTGGAAGTGATGAGGAAGACTGAGAGAAGAGGTGAGTCTAGCTGTGAAGATGCAGGAGACTGTTGCCAGAAGCAGGGAAATTCAATAACTGCTAGGAGGTGGATGAATTGGTGAACTGTCCTCAAACCCACACCTACATTCCAATATGCCTCTCACCAAGGTTTCTATATACTAAAAGCAGTACTAAAGAGATAAAGCATTTACTTTTTCTATGAAACAAGCAGGGTTCTGAGCCTGACCCTCTCTGATATGCCACAACCTCACTATTGAGCGTGATTTAGTAGGAGGTAACCTTGACTATTTTCAGGAATTTCCTTTATTTAATCCACATCACCTCTTCCTAAATTTGATTATAAATGTAAGTTTTAAAAGAACAAGTTATGATAGAATTTCCATTGTATACATGGTACCTTCTTGGGTGATTGGCTTTAATAATTTTCTAGTACTGTGAATACTGCTTGGGACACTAGAGTGGTGATGTCATCAAATAGGTCATAATATACTGATGAAGCCTTAAAAATAGCTGGTCTCACAACAATCCTTATGCTGTGCTGAACACTGCTCAGGAAAGAGATTTGGTAAACAGCTTCTCCTCATGTTACTTCATAGTTTTGAAGGTAACAATTTCATTCTCAGCCATCATCAACTAACTCTTCAAGAGTTGAACTTTAGAAAGTTACCTGGTCTGAGTGAGCTTACAAAGAGTTGCACCATGAAGGGAAGACAAAAGGGAAGCATCTGGAAAACACCTTCATCATCCAGCCAGCAAGGAAATCAAGGGGTATATGTAGAAAATTCTTGTGCTCTTTATATGCAATATGAAATGAATTGCACTCTGCAAACATGTATAACAAATTAGAATAAATTTTTTTAAAAAAAGAAATATTCAGGAACTGCCTTCTAAAAAAGAAGAGAGCATTTCTAATTTGTGATGAACGACGTGAGGACAGAGGGAGAAAGCTCAAGAGAAGTGACTGAAGGAGGAACAAAGGGCTGTCTGTAGAGTTTCTGAGGTCTTCCAGAGGACCCAGGTTGTCTGAGAGTGAAGAGAAGATTCAGATGGTCCACGTCTTGTCTCTGTAGCTTTGGCCCCAGGCCACATACATCAAGTCACTGTGTGTGTTTTGTGTTTTGTTTTTCTTTTATTTTTTTTTTTAGTTGTAGGTGGACACAATACCTTTATTTTATTTATGTGGTGCTGAGGTTTAAACCCAGGAGAACATTTGGTACTTGGATTTTTGAGACTGACTAACTTCACTTAGCATTATGTCTTCCAACTTCATCCATTTACCTGCAAATGCCATTAATTTATTTTCTTTTATTGCTGAGTAAAATTCCATTGTGCGTATATACCACATTTTTCTTAATCCACTCATTTACTGAGGGACATCTAGGTTGATTCCACAACCTAGCTATTGTGAATTGTGCAGCTACAAACATTGAGATAGCTGTGTCACTGTAATATGCTGTTTTTTAAGTCCTTTGGGAATAGACCCAAGAGTGGGATGGCTGGGTCATAGGATGGTTCCATTCCCAGTTTTCCAAGAAATCTCCATACTGCTTTCCATAACGGTTGCACCATTTTGCAGTCCCACCAGCAATGTATGAGTGTGCCTTTTTCTCCACATCCTCTCCAACATTTATTGTTGCTTGTGTTCTTGATGGCTGCCATTCTGACTGGAGTGAAGTGAAATCTTAGAGTAGTTTTGATTTGCATGGGGCCTCACACATGGGAAATTGGAGCGCACCATTTGTTGAAGAGGCTATCCTTTCTCCACTGTACATTTTTGGCACCTTTGTCTAATATAAGATAGCTGTAATTAAATGTATTAGTCTCTGTATCCTCAAATTCTGTACCATTGGTCCACCAGTCTGTTTTGGTGCCAATACCATGCTGTTTTTGTTACTATTGCTCTATAGTATAATTTAAAGTCTGGTATGGTGATGCCCCCTGCTTCACTTTTCTTGCTCAGGATTGCTTTGGCTATTCTGGGTCTCTTATTTTTCCAGATGAATTTCATGACTGCTATTTCTATTTCTTTGAAGAATGACATTGGGATTTTGATAGGAATTGCATTAAATCTGTATAATGCTTTTGGTAGTATGGACATTTATTTGACAATATTAATTCTACCTATCCAAGACTATTGCAAATGGGGTATTTTTCATCATTTCCCCTATCAGAGTCTTTGTTGCTGATTACACAAATTGCCTTTGACTTATGTGTATTGATTTTTATCCTGCAACTTTCCAAATTCGTTTACTAGTTGTAAAAGTTTTCTGGTAGAGTTATTTGGTCCTTCTAATGTAGATTACATGGTCCATTCACAAATAGTGCAAATTTGAGCCTTCATTTTCCATCTTAATCCCTTTAATTTCTTTCGTTCTGTCTAATTGCTCTGTCCAGAGTTTTTCCAGTACTATGTTAAATAGCAAGTGGTTGAAAGGGCACCTGTCTTGTTCCAGTTTTTAGAGAAATGCCTTTCATTTTTCTCCAATTAAGATAATGTTAGCTCGGGGCCCTTGCATAAATAAGCTTTTTATCTGTTTAAGATATGTTTCCGATATTCCTAGTTATTTCTAGTGTTTTTCACATAAAGGGGTGTTTATTTTGTCAAATGCATTTTTCTGCGTCAAATTGAGATGATCATCCATGATTTTTGTCTTTAATCTATTGATGTGATGTATTATGTTTATTGATTTCCGAATATTGAACACAGCCTTGCCAATCCCTACAGGATAAACCCCACTTGAACGTGTGCCTATCTTTTTGATATGTTTTTGTATCCGATTTGCCAGATTTTGTTGAGATTTTTGCATCCTATGTTCATTAAAGATATGGGCCTGAAGTTTTTCTTTTTTGGATGTGTCTTTGCCAGGCTTATGGAATTAAAGTAATATTGGCCTCATAGAAAGAGTCTGGAAGAGCTCCCTCTTTTTCTATTTCTTGAAATAATTTGAAGAGCATATGGTATTAAGTTCTTCTTTGAAATTCTTATAAGAACTCCGGCACTGTAAACCCATCAGGTCCTGACATTTCCTTGTTGGTACTTTTTTGATGAATCTTCTATTTCTTCGCTTCGTAATTGATCTATTTAAATTATGTATACCTCCACAACAATCCATTTTTAGGCAGATCATACATATGACTCTAGAAATCTGTCAATGCATTCAGTATTTCTATTAATTAGAGTACAAGTTTTCAAAGTAAGTTCTAATTATATTTCATATATCTGAGGTGTTTGTTGTGATATTCCGTTTTCACACATGGTTAGACTCCTTCTTCTTTTCGTAGGCATTGCTAAGGTCTGTCCATTTTGTTTATTTTTCAAGAACCACTTTTTTAGTAGGTAATCTCCTATTTTTTTTATATTTGAGAGTGCCTTGTGACATAATAATATGGTCTATTTTGGAGAAGGAAGCCATGTGCTGCTGAGAAAAATGTGTATCGTTTACTGAGGATGAATATTCTATATATTTCTGTTAGGTCTAAATTGTTAATTGTTTTGAGGAGGCTTAAAGTTTCTTGTTTAGCTTTTGTTTGGATGATCCCCCCTTTAAAAATCAATTGTGAAGAGGTGTGTTGAAGTCCCCTAGAATAACGTGTTGTGGTCTACATTTACTCTTAACTTAAGAAGCGTTGTTTGATGAATGTAGTGCTTCCATTAATTTGGGGGCAATACAGATTTATGATTTGTTAAGAATCCTGTTGATGTATGACCCTTAAAATCAAAGCTATCCATCTTGATCCCCTCTTGATTAATTTTGGTTTTGAAGTCTACCTTATTTGATATGAGAATGGAAACCCTGCTTGCTTCCGCCGGCCAAGTGATAAGACTTTTCCCAGCCTTTCACTTTTCAGTCTGATGATGTCTTTTTTCTATGAGGTGTGGTTTTTCTTGGAGACAGCAAATTGTTGGGTCATATCTTAAATCCATTCTGATAATCTGAGTCCTTTTGATGGCGAGTTTACCATAACATTCAGGGTTATTATTGAGATGTGATTTTATTCCCACCATTTTTATTTGACTATGGTGCTTTAGCTTGATTGGTTCTCTCGGTTGGCATTTCCTTAGTTTAATATCCCCTTTTGTTGATTTTCGTTATCATCTTCTCTTCTTTCTCATGAAATATGTTTGCCTCACACATGGGAGAAGTGCGGCTTTCGAGTTGTGAATTCTTTAAAACTTTTGCTTGTCGTGGAAGGTTTTATTTCATCTTCGAATCTAAAGCTCAATTTTGCTGGATATAAGATTCTTTGATGACATCCCTTTTCTTTCAGAGCTTGAAATATGCCTATTCCAAGATCATACTTTGCTTTTAAAGGTCTGGTTGAAAAATCTGAACATAATCTGATGTTTCCCCTATAGTGTAATTTGCTTCTTATCATCTTGTGGCTTTTTAGTATTCACCTCAGTGAATTAGGCTTTTTCATTATACGTTCTAGGTGTGGCTCTTTTGAGATTTGTTTGTTTGGTGTTCGTATGCCCTCTTGAACTTGGTTTTCCATTTCATTCCTCAAGCATGAAAATTTTCTGTACATAAATCGATTACTCAACTCTGCCCCTTCCTCAAACGCCAATCACTCTTAAGTGGTCTTTTTATGATGCTGTCCCTAATTCCTGATGTTATGTTCAATTATTAACAAGTATTGCTGTATGGTTTAAATTCTTCTCTAAGACATAATTTTTCTTCATTGTCAGGTTTCTAAGATGGTCTATTTCTGTTGGAGATGTTTTCAATTGAGCGTTTATTTGGTTTAATGCTTCTTTCATTTCTGAGATTTCTGTTTTGATTCCTCTTAGAGCCTCTATTTCCTATTGAAGTAATCACTTCCTGTATTTGTTTTTTGAAAATGATCGAGTGCTCTACTTCTGAGCCATAGCCACAAGTTGATCATTTTCAATGAAAAGCTTTTCCTGGATCACCTGGGTACAGACAAGTTCATCACAATGGCTTTTACGAGAGGAAGCTAAGAGCTGCTGGACAGAGTGGAGCTGTGACCATGAGCAGATATTTGACTGATGCCTTTTGAAGATGAAGAACAACAGATAGGGATGCAGGCAGCTCTGGAACCTGGGAATAAAAATGAAAGGGAAAGATCCTCCAGCAGAGCTTCCAGACAGGAGCAGCCCTGCTGACACACTGAGGTCAAAGTCCAGGGAGGGCTTTTGGCCTCCAAAATAAATTTCTATTTTAGTCCATAAAATTCTAGGAGACAAATATAACAAGAATAAACTTTTTTCCTTAGATCTAGGCCAATGTGAGTCATTGTGATCTTGTGTGAGAGTATTTTTTTGTCCTGTCTTAAAATTATAGATGATTGAGTAATACTCTCAGTACATACTAGCCTGTTCACGAAGGCACTTGTTCTTATTTCATGGAGTTATATTTTATTTGATCCCTGATCACCAGTCCCTTCCTGGTGCTCAGGAATAATTGACTCAACATGACCTCTATCTTTAAAAATGAATTCTACAGCAATAATATGCCATATTTTGCTTTTTTATTCTTTTGTGTTAGAGGATAAAAAGTCTAACTCCCCCAAAGCGGAAATCATGTTATAACTATTATCTTTGTGAATGTCCCTTTTCAAACTGAGATTGCAGAGATATGTTATATATTTTGTTTTATGAAACACTGGGTAATTTTTCTCTAATACAGCTACATAGAACAATACTTCATTTAGTTCATGAAGTTTTCTTATTCCCTTATATCGAGATCATTATTTGGTATAGTTCGACCCTCTATGTTTTGCCAATTTGATACAGGCAAAATAGTATCTTTTATTTTTATTTCTTTTAAAAGCTTATAAAGTTAAATATTTGTTGATACATAGGCCTGTCAATTAGTGTTGAATAAGAGAATAACCAGAGTCATGGGTCATGGTAATTATGGGGTAAAGGAGATAGAAGGAGGCTGGGTCATGGTAATTAAAAAAAGGGCTAAAATTTAAAAATAAACACATATTCAACTTAAAAGATTAAGTGCAATGTACACTGCATGGAAGGTCCAATAAAGCTCCCTCAGAGCTTAAAATCTGTATGGGATCTAAATGTTTCCAGAAGACAGACTGGACCCTGGCACAAAATTGAGGAGAGTGAGGTCTTTGGGCTTGACAAGAACTGAATTCCTGAGAAAGTCTAGGTGTGGTGAAGCCCAAGGTTATCATCTTCCTAGCAATGTGGACATGATGAGGAAGAGTGGCAGAAGAGAGAAGTCTGGCTGTGAAGATACAGGAGACTATTGCTAGGAATAGGGGAAATTCTATAACTGCTGGGGGTGGATGGATGGACCAGATGTTCTCGAACACACTCTTACATTCCAACATGCGTCTGACCTAGGTTTCTACGTAATATAAACAGTATTAAAGAATTAAAATCATTACCTTTTCTGTGAGTCAAGCATGGTTCTGAGCCTGACCCTCTCTGATACTGCCCTATCCTTACCACCTCTTAGGGTACGAAATGTGGTATCCCAAGAAACATAAAAGAATTTCCTTTGTGTATTCCATAATGTCTCTCTGATTTTGGTATCAAGTGCAAGATTAATAATAGAATTTATACAGTATAAATGGTGCCTTTTACATGATAGGCTTTAGTGATGTGCAGTACTGTGAACACTGCCTGGACTGCGCTGATGTCATCAATAGGTCATAGTACACTGCTGAGGCCTTGGTGATAGCTGCTCTCATGACAACCCTGATGTTGTACTGAGCACTGCTCAGGAAGTGGTTTGGCAAAAAGCCTCTCTTTATTTGTTCTCTTTGAAGGTATAGATTTCATTCTCTGTCATCATCAATGAACTCCTTCAGAGTTGAGCTTCAGAGAGGAAGTTACCTGGTCTGAGTCGGCCTCCAAAAAGTTGTACCTCGAAGAGAAGGCAGAAGATGAAATAGCTAGAAAAAAAAAAAACCCCTTCATCTCTCAGCTATCAAAGAACTCAAAGGATATGTACAGAATCTTGTCTGGGCATAAAGTATCCAGGAACGGCCTTCTAGAAAGAGAAAAGAGCATTTCTAATTTATGATGGATGATGTGAGGGAGGAAGGGAGGAAGCACAAGAGAAGTGACTGAAGAAAGGACAAAGGGACATTTTTCCATATAGTTTCTGAGGAAAGGAAATTTAAAAAAATTAAAGTGTGTCTGGAAGAGCAGTGTCCTTGAAGCAGATCAAGCTCTATAAAATCAAATTGTGTACAGAAAGCCCTGCTGGCAATGCAGGGCAGCCCATATTTTGGGTATCCCACGGTTGACCAATCACCCCCTTAAATCAATGGTGCATCTCCCCACCTCCAGACAGAGCAGCCTGCAGTGGGTTTACATAGGAATTCAGCTAGAGAGAAAGCAGATGGCAATTCAGCTAGAGAGAAAGCAGATGGCAATTCAGCTAGAGAGAAAGCAGATGGCAAGGTAGAAGACAGCTGCAGTCCAAGCCACTCAGTGATGCTGGACAAAAGCAGCATCTGGGTGAGATTCTCAGTGAGAAGGGTGAGAGAGGGACTTCACTAAATTTCAATATTAGATACTCAAAGTGTTTTTTGAATCGGAAATTTGGGTACAATGAACAAAGAATATATTGAAGACAACCCCACTGCCATACCCATGCCGAAAAGCGATTAGTGGTGCTGATTCACCAGAGGGAGGGAGAACACAGATTTTATACGGAAAAGCCTGAGTTCAAAAAAATCTGCCTAGAATTAAAATTAATAAAGTCAAGATGACCATACTACCAGAAGTGCTATACAGATTTCATGCCATTCTTATTAGAATTCCAATAATGTTTCTTTACAGAAATAGAAAAGGCAGCCATGAAATACATTTGGATAAATAAGAGACCCTAAGGGGGAAAAAAAAAGATGGTGGAATAAGATGGATATCATTACCCTAAATGCATGTATGAAGACACAAATGGTGTGAATATACTTTGTATACAACCAAAGATATGTAAAAAATGTGCTCTATAAGTATAATACGAAGTCTAATGCATTCTGCTGTCATTTATAACAACTTAGAATAAAAAATAAATTAATTAAAAAAAGAGACCCAGAATAGCCAAAGTAATCCTTAGCAAGAAAAGTAAAGCAGGAGGCATCACTATACCAGACCTTAAATTATACTACAGAGCTGTAGTAAAAACAAACAGCAAGGTATTGACATAAAAATAGGAATGAAGACCAATGGTTCAAAATAGAAGACACAGAGACAAATCCACATAAATATAGTTATCTCATCCTAGATAAAGGCACCACAAACATACATTGGAGAAAAGATAGCCTCTTCAACAAATGGTGCTGATAAAACTGGAAATCCATGTGTAGCAAAATGAAAGTAAACCTCTCTCTCTCAACCTGTCCAAACCACAACTCAAAGTGAATCAAGGACTTAGGCATTAGATCAGAGACTCTACACATGTTAAAAGAAAAAGGAGGCCCACCTGTCCATTATATAGGTTTAGGAACTGAATTCTTCATCAAGGCTACTAAAGCATAAGAAGTACAATCAAGAATCAATAAATAGGATGGTATCAAACTAAAAAATGTCTTCATGGAAAAGCAAATAATAAAGAATGTGAAGAGAGAGCCTATAGAATGGGAATAAATCTTTGCCACCTGTGCCTCAGATGGAGAATTAAGCTCCAGGATATATAAAAAACTCAAAAACTTCACCACCAAAACCAAAATAAAATAAAATAACCCAATCAATAAATAGGCTAAGGAACTGAAAGTCACTTCACAGAAGAAGAAATACAGTCAACAAATACATGAAAAAAAATCTTCAACATCTCTAGTAATTAGAGAAATGCAAATTAAAACTACTCTATGATTTCATTTCATGCCAGTCACAATGGCAGTTATCAAAAATACAAACAACAATAAGTGTTGGTGAGGATGTGGGGGGAAAAGCACATTCATACATTACCAGTGGGACTGCAAATTGGTGCAAGGACTCTGAACACCGTATGGCGATTTCTCAGAAAATGTGGAATGGAACCACCATTTGACCCAGTTATCCCACTCCTCGGTATATATCCAAAGGACGTAAAGCAGAATACAACAGTGACCCAGCCACATCAATATAGATAGCACCTGACTCACAATAGCTAAGTTACAGAAACAACCTAGGTGCCCTTCAACAGATGAATGGATAAAGAAAATGTGGCATATATACACAATAAAATATTACTCAGCCATACAGAAGAATGAAATTATAGCTTTTTCCTATAAATGGATGGAATTGGAAAGTATCATGCTATGGGAAATAAGCCAATCCCCAAATACCAAGTCCAAATATTCTCTCTGATATGCAAATGTCAACTCACAATAAGCAGGGAGTGGGAGATAGAAGTTCACTGGATTAGACAAAGGGGAATTAAGAGGTAGGAGAAGGGATGGGAATAAGAAAGTCAGCAGAATGAATTGGACATCACTTTCCTATGTTGCTATATGAATACATGAGCAGGGTAACTCCACATTATGTACAAACACAAGAATGGGAAGTTATACCGCATGTATGTGTATAATACATCAAAAGCATATGGATCTTAAAAAAAATGCTGTCTAAACATAGTTGATCCAGAGGCTGCACTGTACACTGGTACTTGAAAAGCACTCTCTGTATCCCACCTGACCATGAAGAGCTGAGGCAGGAGCCATCTTGAGGCCATCTCACTGCAACAGTGGCCCAGGAGACTGCTCTCAATATCCCAGCAGATGCCAACCAGGTGGGCCAGGGTGTGCCTAGCAGAATATGTGTGGGGAAAAAAGGCATGGAGAAGACAATATCTAGGGGAGTTCAAGTTGGAAGGGGGAAGGGTAGCCCAACTCACCTCTCCGTTGAGTCTGGTGGTTCCCATGACCAGTTGAAGTAGACCAGGAGTCTGAGCAGGAGGAGTAATTTCACTCATGGACTAAGCCTGGGAAGGCCATGCTTGTGGGCAGCAGTGAGTAGAGGATTGCCCCCCACCCCTGCCCCATGATTGGATTTCCTTGGAGGCTGCTGAGAATAAGATAAGCTACTGTCCAATCCTAGAGGTAGGTCAATCTAATCTCTTCAAAACAGACACCACCCAACAAGGCCTGATTAGACCTGAGGCCTGATTAAACCTCAGCTCCACCTGCTGGAACTCCCCTCACAGAACCCTGCAGAAGCAGTTCCCTGAAAGTGCAGCTAACTGGTCTGAATGGACAGAATGCCAACTGACAGTACATCCCAACTCATCCCACCTCATACTGGTGAGAAGGGGAGCTGAGTCTTATATCAACCAGCTTCAATATTAGGCTGCTTGAACTGGCAGCTCAGAGAGCAAAACAAACACAGGAAGGGGTTAACAATCCCAGTCCTTGCTCTATCAGTGCATACCTCAAGAAGGATTGGAAAGGAAGAGTATTGGACATAGACAGCGACCACCCAATCTGGGCAACTATTTTGACCATCTCAGTGGTCAATCTATTCTTTAGGTATTTTTTTCTTGTGTGTGTGTGTGTGTGTGTGTGTGTGTGTAAGTAAGTATATTTGTAAATTCTTACTGTGCTGCTTGGTTCAGGGACATATATACATACACTTATTTGTTTCTTTTTCTCTAATGTTTACATTTTAAAAATCTATTTATTCTTTGCTTATCATTTAGGGTTCGAGTTTTTTACATTGTAGGTCTGGGTTTGATTTTGTATTATTTTTATTGCTTCACTTCTCGTTTCTCTTTCTCTCTTCTGATAATGACTAAATTCTATTGCTTTTCAGAGTGTTTGCACCAATTTGCAGTCTCACCAGCAAGTATGAGTGTACCTTTGTCCCCACATTCTCATCAACATTCATTATTATTTATATTTTTGATAATTTTCTGGAGTGAGATAGAATCTCAATGTAGTTTTCATTTGCATTTCTTTAATTTCTAGAGACATTGAACATTTTTTTTCATACATTTGTAGGCTATTGGTATTTCTTCTATTGAGAAATGTTTAGTTCCTTTGTGTGTTGGCTTCTTTCACTCATCATTTTATATGAAGAATTCATCTATGTTACATATGACTCTAGTTTGTTCATTCTCATTACTTTGTATGCTACATGAATAAGAAAATACCATATTAATTACACATAAACCTGTTTTGGAAAGTCATGTTTTTTGTGTAAACACATTGATTTTCATATCTCTCTATTTTTTGAAGTTTTTCTTCAGATTCCACAAATGCACTAATTGCTCTAGTCCAGATAATATTTTCTTAATTATATTGAACAGATAATCCCCATAAAAATGAACAACACACACAGGCACAAACACACCAACTACACATACGTAAACAAGTTCTTCATCACAGGACAAAAAAAATCTCTGCACAGAGACATATGTCAATCTAACAAAGAGACACAAAACTATATTCATTCTCACTCAAACTGTACTCTTCCCATACTCCCCTTTGAAAAACCTAGTCCATTGTACACTAAACAAGGATCCAATTTTAACCATTGTGCTATGAACTTACTCACACCAAGCTCACTCATTCACCACAAACCATTTGACTGCAGTGTGTACCTAACATACATGCAGAAGAATTCATGAGAGATCTTGATAATCTTGGACAGTTAAATACTGGCTGGGGTGCTTTCTTAGCATTGTAAACAGGGACAGTGACAAAAGATCATAAATATTTAATGTCTTCAAAAACCAAATTTTGAGCCGGGCGCGGTGGCGCACACCTGTAATCCCAGTACTTTGGGAGGCTGAGGCAGGAGGATTGCGAGTTCAAAGCCAGCCTCAGCAATGGCGAGGCACTTAGCAACTCAGTAAGACCCTGTCTCTAAATAAAATACAAAAAAGGGCTGGGGATGTGACTCAGTGGTCAAGTGCCCCTGAGTTCAATCCCCGTACCACAAAAAAAAAAAATAAAAAAAAAAAAAAAAAAAATTGCCAATGTTTGATTTGAGACGGAATCTGCAGGATGTGAGATGGAGAGGATGAACATGTGGAAATGCAGGAGAAGGTGAACAGTATCCAATATCTTAACCAGGATGGAGTGTATGCAGAGTAGTCCTGAGGGCAGGATCTCAGTGGAAGAACAGAGTATTGAAACATACGCGTTCCCTGTTCAAGCCAGAGATATAGAACAAAATAAGAATTTGTGTGTGGAGGGCTGGAGAAGTAGGATGGGAAGATGAATGCTAGGAGGTGAGCAGCTGTTTTAGCTGTAAGTTCTTGTACCTAATGGAGCTCTAAAAATTGCTCAAGTATTTTGGTTCTTCTGGGTATGCAATTGTGCCCTGGAAACCAGGAACTGGAGTGTGTGAGCCTCCAGGCTCAATGTCAACAGAATTTTCAAAACAAAATTTGTCAAAATAATGGAAGTCAAAAGTTCTGCTACTTCATGAACTCTGACACCATCAGGAATAGAATTTTAGCGGATGGCATTGAATCCAATCCAAACGAAGGAAGTCAAATGCAAACCCCAACATGCAATGATAATATGGTGCTCATATAGGTTTGTCTTTTAGCAGGATATAGAATTTATTTTTGCTGTAGTAAGAATGAAGAATGAGTCATTTCCTTCAATAAATGTCACAAATCCCTGACAGTTATGAATATGTGAGCTTGTATGGCATCTCCTTACACAGAAGATGCACACACTCATGCAAGTACACACACACAATAAATAATCATCACAACCCCCATTAAACAGCATCAGAAATATTCACCAGATGTGTTCCAGAACACACTTATAACTCCACAAAACATACCACAACCTCATATTCCACATATTTATGGCAGGTTTACATGTCAGATAAGACATGCCACAAAGAAAATTTTCAGTTATGACAGAAACATTTACCCACATTTCACAGGCTCACACAAAGGGACATTCTTATGGACATCCTTTCTCCCTACATTTGAAGTTTGCTTTCCTAGAAATCAATAAATTCATGAGAGTGTTCCATGACCTGGTTTCTTTGAGATGCCTTTAGTACAGATTTCAGAAGAATATGAGTTTTTCTTCCCTTTTCCACATGTTTGATTTTCAACAACCTTGGCCAATAAGCTTTTTGCATATTCTTGGCAAGTGAAAAAGGAAAGAGTTATGAACATTTACAACATGCATATCTAAAGGAAGAGGGGTGTGGCTTTCCTATAGGATATAGAAGAAAAGAAGTCTTCCAAAAAGAAGGCAAGAATGCAAACTGTAACCTTTCTTGAGAGGTCACCCTGTCCCATGTACCCACAAAAGAACACTAATGGGCAGTGATGTCAGCTTGGACAGTATGGCACAAGACTAGCAGAGCTGCCTCCACTGGAGGAGAGACCTGGAGCCAGAACCTCAGGGAGGCTGGTGAGCCTGCAGAGTAGCCATGGGTGTATGGGTTATTGCTGGGTCTTCCCCAAGCTTGCAAGCTCTTCAGGTTCAAGTGCAGCATGGGGTCAGGGAGGGATTTAGCTGCCAGGGTTTCCATCTCACCTTTGCCAGAATGAGGAACCAAAGTAAGAGAAAAGGGAAGAAGGAGAGGAGTTACCAAAGGGAGGAGGAAATGACCTCTGGATGCATAAAAACCACTGGAAATGAGGACAGGCTTGTGGAGAAGTGACCAGTATAGGCAAAAAGACCTGAGTTCCATGGGAAATGTGCTTTTCATGCCTAGACCTATAAGCAGGAGAATAGAAGACAGATGACCATTTGTCAAGAGTTAGGGAGAGAGAGTCCTGAGGACAGAGAATTTAGATATTGTACTTTGGCATCTCACTCCTCAAGTCTCTGTATCTCATCTATTGTGGGCATGAACACCTGGCTCTTCACATGATCCTCCAGGCCAGATTGCCTTCACTTCATTCAATCCATTTAATTTTATTCACTTCCAAGGATAAATTTCAATTCTTATTTGCAGGGAGAGGGGGGGGGAGAGATACATACACAAACATATACATATATGTATATACATATATATATCATCATAATTAAAATGTGACAATTCATATTTGTATACTTGTATATGTTATGTATCACTTTTAACTTCATCAGTTCTCCTGTATGAGTGTATAACTATGAATTGTGAGTAATAACACTTCTTAAATTTCCAATTTCTTCTTTTTGTCCCTCTGATTGGAATGGCAAAGTAACAGACAAAAGTTAAAATTTATCTTTGGAATTACACATAACTAAATAAGTTGAATGGAGGGAAACTTTGTGGTGAAACAGTAAAGAACATCCTTAACCACAGTGGATACAATGTGTCCTTGATGGATTTGGGATGTGCATTAAGTATGGTTGGAGGTGGAAACAAAATGACAACTTCAATCCTTTATTGCCATTAAGTATCTTTGTACCTTTTAAAAATAAGATCTTTTATCTTGAAAATGGAGACTATATTACTTAAAATTGTAGTATTTTTGAGGATAATAAGATACAGGTAATGAAATCATAGAGTTTGTTGCCACCTGCAGCTATCGCCGCCTGCAGCAAGGATAGCATGGGAAAGAATTCGGAAGCAGACTGGAAAATGAATAGGCTCTTTATTCTTGCTTCTTCTAACTTCTCTCTCCGGCTCCAACAACCTCTCCAACTTCAACCACCTCTCTAGCCAACCTCACCCAGTTAAATACTTTTTGCCTTAACAAGTATACACGTGTCAACAGCTCAAACTTACAGGTGCGTCACATAGTGTTCACGGGCATAGAAAGATTCTTAGATAAATGCATGAATATCAGGTGAAAATACTGAAACACCTCTTATGGCTCTCAGCTAGCCGCCATCTTAGCTATCTCCTTATTAGGGCTCTTACAAGAGTTGTAGGCTGTGTGTGTTTTATGAAATGTTGCCTAATGGTTCTCCAATAAAAACTACATAAAACAATATATTCAGTTCAGTTCATGGAGATTCCTCATTCCCTTATATCTATATAAAGGAATACGGCTAGAGTATGTCACCTGATTACTCAATGAAAAATTTTCACTCATTTTTAACTTTAACCTGTGACTTGGATATATTATAAAAAATTTTAATCTATTTACTCCAAAAACCATAATTATTTCTTATTACTTTATTGTATCATTTGGCTTTTTGTTTTTTTTTAAAAAAAGCTATCATCTTTGAATCAATTATAACTGTTTCTTTCCTTCCCCTTACTTTATATAAGTTAACATACCAAATATTAAAATATAATATCATGCTATTTCTTTCTGATTCTTATTTATTTATTCTGATATGAACTTGTTCAGTTTGTCTATATTACACCACTCTATGTTTTCCCTATTCATTTCTTGGCAGTGACTTGTCTTAGAGTTCTGTTTTTTCAAGTGGGGTGCCTAAGTTTTGTACCATGAAAAATATTTTTGTGATTGCCCTTCTATTCCTTTAGTTAAAGTTTAATTTACAATTATAGTTTTGTTTATTTCATGCTGCTTTGCTCTATTCAATATAGTTATACAGTTGCTATGTCATTTATTCTGTATTGTTTTGCTCAATGTTGGGTTTCTACTCACATAGTACTGTATTTTACCACAGGCGAATTCTCCTTGATACACTCTGACTTTATTTTTGCTGTAGTAAGGATGAAGAATGAATCCTCTCCTTCAATAAATGTCACAAATCCCTGACAGTTATGAACATGTGATCTTGTATGGCAAAAGAGACTTTGGAGATGAGATTAAGACAAGGGTTTCGATTGGGAAGGTTTTCCTGGGTCATCTGGGTACAGTCAAAATCTTCACCATGGCTTCATGAGAGGCAGCTAAGAGGGTGCTCGTCAGAGAAGAGCGTGACCAAGGAAGTAGATGTTGGACTGACGCCTGTTGAAGATGAAGAACATGAACAACAGCAAAGGATGGCAGCCAGCTTAAAAATAAATAAACAAATAAAGGAAAGATTCTCTAGTAGTTTTCAGACAGGAGGAGCCCTGCTGACATACTGAGTTAGACCTGAAGCTCAGAGTGGAATTTTGACCTCCAGAACTTCAACATAATAAATTTGTTTTCGAAGTCATAAATTCATGGTACTTTTCTATGGAAGCAGCAGGAATCCAGCATGATTAGAACAACCTTTTCCCTTAGATGTGGACCTAATGGGAATCATTAAGACGTTGGGTGAGATCAATATTTTTCTGTCCTGTTTAAAAATTAGAAATCACTTAGTTATCAGTACCCTTGGTGTTCCATACTGGTCATGAGCCAGTTGTACTTATCTCATGGAGTTATATTTTCTTTTTGAAACCTGATCACCAGTACCCTTCTGAGGCTCCATTCTAGGGAATATTTTACTGAGTTTGACCTGTACCCTTGGAAATGGATTCTAGAGCAATCACCCACCATAATTTGTTTATTCATTGTTTTGAGTTAGAAACTCTAAATTCTAACTCCCCAAAAGCAGAAGTCATGTTACTGACTTGATCCTTGTAAATGTCCCTTTTTCAAGTGAAATCATAGTTATAGGCTGTGTGTTTTATGAAATGTTGCCTAATGGTTATGGAAACAATACATTCAGTTCATGGAGATTCCTCATTCCCTTATATCTATATAATTCTTTGGTATAGTTTGATCCTCTAATTTTTTATCAATTTGGAACATTCAAGATAAAAAGTATTTTTTATTTTTATTTCATTATTGATAATTATTTTTATTTTTCCATAATTTATTGATAAATTACATTTGCACATAATGATGGGATTTCTTGTTACATATTCATATAGATGCACAATATAACAATATAATTTGATCAATATTATTCCCCTTTCCCCTTCCCTCCTCCCTCACCCTCTTCACTTTCCTCTACTGAGGTCCCTTTGATTTTCATGAGACCTCCCCTTTACTTTTCTATGAGACAATCATGGTTCTGAGACTGACCCTCTTTGGTACTGTCATATCCTCAGCACTGAGAAGAGTGAGGAATGCAGTATCCCTAGACACACAGAAGAATTTCCCTTGTGTAATACATATCATCTCTCTGATTTTGGTATCAATTGCCATATATGAAAGTTCAAGTTAATAATAGAATCTCTACTGTATAAAAGTTCCCACCTTAGGTGATGGGCTTACCAATCCAGCAGTACTATGAAGACTGCCTGGACTGTGCTGATGTCATCACTAGGTCATAATACACTGCTGAGGCCTTAGTGATAGCTGGTCCCATAACAACCCTGATGTTGTACAGAACACTGCTCAGGACATTGGCTTGGCAAAAAGCCTTTCTTTATTTGTTGATTTTGGAGGTAAAGATTTAATTCTTAGTTATCATCTACTAACTTTTTCAGCGTTGGGCTTCAGAGAGAAAGTTACCTGATCTGAGTGACCCTCCAAAGAGTTGCAACATGAAGAGAAGGTAAAAGAGGAAACACCTGGAAGGTTAATCATCCCCCTGCCTGCTGAGAAGTTGGGGTGTGTGTTAGCATATTCTCTGGGCCTAAGATAACCAGGAACTGCCTTCTCATAAGGGAGATGTGTGGATTTCCAGTTAGTGGCAGAGAAGGGGAAGAGAGAGAAAAAGAGCCAAGAGAAGTGACTGAAGGAGGGAAGGAAGAGGAAAGGGACGTTTTTCTGTGCACTTCCTGAGGTCTTCCTGAGGGCCCAGGTTAAGAGTAAAGAGCAGATTCAGATGATCCAGGTCTTGTCTATGTGGCTTTGGATCCTGGCCACCCTCACAAAGATACTGTGGGTCTGTCACAGGCATAGCGGTTGGTCCAGATTACTCGTCCTTTAAAAAGAATTGTGTTGCCTTTCATTAGACTTCTTATGAAGGCAATTGGTCGCCTCTCCTGAAGGCCATTGGAGAAATAAATGATGCGATGAATTTTCTAATGATACATTTCCTTTTAATGAAGATGAAACCGGCTCCCATAAATGAGGGAAACATTGAAGGAACCCTGTGGGCTGAACCCAGACACAGACTCAGAATAGCTCTCAGGAAATGGGCAGTACTGCCTCACCTCAAAATGCAGATTGTACTATGTATGAACAATGCTCAGGGTAAAGCAGGAACTGAGCTGTTACAGGGGCCCAAATTCTCACTTAGCCCTCTCTCTGTTCATGGCACACACCAATACTAGTTACATACGTAACTACCTACAATGGTTTAAGATTCAATTGGGCATGTATGCATGTCTATCGGAGGTGGCCTCACTCTCTTAACCATTTATGTTCACTGGAATACCCTGTGTACACACTTAAGAGATATAATTACTATGTGAAATTATTTACCCTTCCTTTTTTGATCATGGAAATAGTCAATCACACATTCACCATAAAAAAAATAGAATGAAAGCTCTTTATGTTTTTAAGGAAAAGAGTTCTGCAGAGGAATCAATATCCACCACCCATCTGACTTACGGTAAGAGAAAACTAGTATATACTCACTAACCACAAAGTTAATCTAATTCATTGTTATTTTCTTACTACTGCTTTTCAGGGCCTACTTGCTTCCTAGAAACCACATCAGTAGGTGACTGTGTTACTGTGTGAAAATGAGGCAGTGCTTGTTTGCCATGGAAGCATGGAGGGGAGTCTATGAAATCAGTCAACAACTTTTGGAAGAAGCAACTTAGCAATATAAAAATTCAAAAGAGTGTGCATCCTGGGCATGGTGGTACCTCCTTATAGTCCCAGTGACTTGAGGGATGAAGTGGGAGAATAGCAAGTTGAAGTCTAACCTGGGCAACTTAATGAGACTCTGTCTCAAAATAAAAAATAAAAAGTTCTGTGGATATAGCTTAGTTGCCTGGCACCCCTGAGTTTAATCTCCAGTACCATAAGAAAGAAAAGGGCATGTTCCTCAGTAATTGCACCTCTGGATAAATATCTTACAGAATCATTCATTATGTCCATAAAAAAATTTATATTCATTGTCTTAATACTAAAATCAGACTACAATATGACCTTATGGTCTACCTACTGGTCACTAGTTAAGCAAATGGTGGCCCATCTGTCCTCTGTGATACTAGGCAGCAGTGGAAACAATGAAGTAGAGCCAGCTGAACCAGCCTGGAGAGCTTTCTAAGGCACTGTCAAGGGAGAAAATAGCTAGCTAGATGAACACTACCAATATATTTTTTTAAATTATTTTAAAAATATAAAACAAAGGATATCTTATTACTTCCTACATACTTACATAGTGTGTAGATGAATTCACAGAATCTAGAATGAGACAGACCACTCACACAGAGGGCATCTCTGAAAGAAGATTCAGGTGGGGGAGTAGTACTGAAGAGGTGTTTGTGGTTGTCCACATTTTAACCAATAAGAAGTGATGTGAGTTAATTGGGAAGTTAAATTTAAATATCTTAAGTTATTTTTATTTACCTACTTTTATTCTTTTTTTTTTTTTAATCTTGGCAAATGTGCTTAACCACTGAGCCACATCCCCAACCCTTTTATATTTTATTTAGAGACAGGTTCTCACTAAGTTGATTAGGGCCTTGCAAAATTTCTGAGGCTGGCTTTGAATATCAATCCTCCTGCCTCAGCCTCCTGAGCCATTGGGATTACAGGCTTGTGTCACTGTACCTGCCTCCGATCTTGTCCAGGCATCAGCTGCATCAGGCTGCCCAGATATGGCCTTTGTCACAAGGCCGTGAATTGGCCAGCAATGCTCCTGCAGCTCTCCTTCTCTCACAGGCCACTTCCAGCAGTGGGGAGGGCGCAGGTTAGCATACTCCACTCTCAGAGGTGAGGCTGAAAACCATGGCAGAAGGGCCTGATGGAGGAAAGCCACTAAGCTCCTGCTAGCCAGGAAGCAGAGGGAGAGAAAGGAAGCTGAGAAGAGATATACTCCAAGAGCACACACCCAGTGACCTGCTTCCTCCAGCCACATCCCAGCATGCACAGTTGGCACCCAGCTGTCCATTCAAATCATTAATCCTTCAAATGGACTCATCCACTGATATGGTTACAGCTCTCATGACCCAATCTCGTCACCTCTGCACATTGCTACATTGCCTAACACACGAGCTTTTCCAGGGACATACCTAGAGCCAAACCTACAGACAGCAATGTTATGAATGTTTCTATATTTTGTTGATCATTTTTTTGTTTACATTATAACCTAATTAATCACCACTTTTATCTTTAGTTAATAAGAAGAAAGATAAACATCTTCATTAGGACGATTCTACTCCCTTAAAAAATCAGAAACTTGGCAACGTGATGATCTATTATTAAGCAAAAAGGAGGTACTTAGCAAAAGAAATGCTAAACTATGCAAAAGTTTCAAAATATCTTCCCCAGACTAATTTTCTTTTGCTCTTATCATGAGCTAGTGATTTTGTATGACATATTCAAATAGATATTCAAATGTTATTAAGAATTATAAATTTGAAAATTACTGGAGTTTACTACCTAAATGTAACCATTCTGAACAGATGGGGCAAACAGTTACAGGTCATCCCAAATAAATATCATACATGTACCTAGTTATAAACAGAAGGCAGGTTCGGCCTGCGGGCCCTGCGACCTGTGGGCAGAGTTTCCAGATCAGCGGCTGGCTTAAGTTCCCAGTTCGGCCTGCCCGCGTGAGATCCCAGTTTGGCCTGCCGGCTTTGGGTTCCTGGTTCAGCCTGCCATCCCTGTGGACTGCAGGCGGAGCTTGCAGTTTGGCCTGCTAGCTTAGGTTCCCAGTTCAGACTGCCCGCAGGGGATCCCAGTTCTGCCTGCCAGCCCTGTGGCCTGTGAGCAGAGCTCCCAGTTTGGACTACCAGCTTATGTTCCCAGTTCGACCTGAGGGTGGGAGCTCCCAGTTCAGACTACAGGCCTGAGTTCCTGGTTTGACCTGCTGGTGGGAACTCCCAGTTTGGCCTGCCTACCTGTACTCCCAGTTCAGCCTGAGAGCAAGGGTTCCCAGTGGGCCTGCCTGAGTGAGTCCCTAATTTGGCTTGCTGGCTTGACTTCCCAATTTGGCCAGCCATCGGGAGCTCCCAGCTGGGGCTGCAGGCAGGAGCTCCCAGTTTGGCCTGCTGGTGTGGGTACACAGTTGGCCTGCTGGCAGGAGTTCCAAGCTGGATATCCCAAGGTGAGGTCCAGCTGGGCACGCCTGCAGGATTTCCACCTCTGCCCATCCACCTTGGAGAGGCCATTCCCGCTGAGGACAGCAGGGGAACAAGCCCCACCCACCTGCATCCATACTAGCTCAGCCCACTTACTAAGGAGCCATAGTGACAAAACTGTAATATAAAAATAGAAACTGATATATGGATGTATATTGGGTACACTGAAAGCTCTAATATTGATAGTTCCCTAAAAAGTGAGGTTTGGGTTACCCGTAGGGAACTTATAAGACAAAAGAACTAACCTTGCAAGAGAGGGAAATACATAGGCATCATGAAAAAAACAAGGGAGGAAAATGCCCCAAACAAACCAAGATACTAAAACAATAGAAGCCATAGAAAGCACAGTAGGTGAAATGTCAGAGAAGGAGTTCTGGATATACATAACTAAAATAATAAGAGATTTGAAAAATGATCTAAGTGAACAGATACAGGCAAAATAGATCTCTCCAACGAAGAGATAAGAGATCAAATACAGGCAACCATCAATCACACCAACAAAAAGATAACAGAACAAATCCAGGTAGCAAAAGATTACTTCAAGAAAGAGATAGTTTGAGAAAAAAACAAACAGAAATTTTTGAAATGAAAGAAACAGTAACCCACTTAAAAAATCAATAGAAAGCATCACCAACAGATTGGACCACTTGCAAGACAGGACCTCAGACAATGAGGACAAAATATATAATCTTGAAAATAAAGTTGATCTCACAGTGAAAATGGTAAAAAAACATGAACAGAATATCCAAGAATTATGGGATACCATCAAAAGACCAAATTTAAGATTTATTGGAATAGAGGAAGTGCAGAGTATCAATCCAAAGGAATGCACAAACTCTTCAATGAAATAATATTAGAAAATTTCCCAAGCAGGAAGAATGAATTTGAAAATCAAATACAAGAGGCCTACAGGACGCCAAATGCACAAAATTACAACAGACCCACACCAAGGCACATTATAATGAAAATGCCTAGCATACAAAATAAAGATAGAATTTTAAAGACTGCAAGAGAGAAGAGTCAGATTACCTACAAGGGAAAACCAATTCACATCTCAGCAGATTTTTCAACCCAGACCCTCAAAGCCAGGAGAGCCTGGAACAACAAATACCAGGCTCTAAAAGATAAGGGATGCCAACCAATAATTTTATATCCAGCAAAATTAAGCTTTAGATTTGAGGATGAAATAAAAATCTCCCACGATAAACAAAAGCTAAAAGAATTTACAACAAGAAAGCCTGCTCTACAAAATATTCTTGGTAAAATATTCCATGAGGAGGAAATGAAAAATAATAATGAAAATGTGCAAAGGGAAGAACTACAATAAAGAAACAAACCAACCAAAGGAGAAACCAAGTCAAGCTAAATACCAAAAATAACAAATAAATAAATAAATAAATAAATAAAAATGACTGGTAATACAAATTATGTTTCAATAATAACCCTGAATGTTAATGGCCTAAACTCACCAATTAAAAGACATAGGCTAATAGATTGGATTAAAAAAACAGACCCAACAATATGTTGCCTTCAAGAGACACATCTCATAGGAAAAGAAGCCCATAGACTGAAGGTGAAAGGATGAGATAAAATATATCACTCACATGGTCTTTGAAAGCAAGCAGGGGTCTCTAGCCTCATATCAAATAAAGTAGACTTCAAACCAAAGCTAATCAAAAGAGATAAAGATGGACATTTCATACTGCTTAAGGGAACCATAGATCAACAAGATATAACTGTTATATATGCCCCAAATAATGGAGCATCTACATTCATCAATCAAACTCTTCTTAAGTTCAAGAATCAAATAGACCACAACACCATAATTCTAGGTGGTTTTAACACCCCTCTTTCACCACTGGATTGATCTTCCAAACAAAAGTTTAACAAAGAAACTATAGAACTCAATAATACAATTAATAACTTAGACTTAACTGATATATATAGAGTGTAGCATCCATCAATGAGCCAATACACTTTATTCTCAGCAGCACATGGATCCTTCTCTAAAATAGATCATATATTATGCCACAAAGCAACTCAAAGCAAATATAAAAAAGTGGAGATAGTACCCTGCATTCTATCAGATCATAATGGAATGAAATTAGAAATGAATGATAAAAAAGAAAGCAAAGCTACTCTAACACCTGGAGACTAAATAATATGCTATTGAATGATCAATGGGTTACAGAAGACATCAAGAAGGAGATTAAGAAATTCTTAGAGGTAAATGAGAACAATGATACAACATATTGAAATCTCTGGGACACTCTGAAGGCAGTTCTAAGAGGAAAGTTCATTCATGGAGCTTATTCCTTCAAAAAAAGAAAAAGTCAACAAATAAATGAACTAACATTACATCTCAAAGCCCTAGAAAAAGAAGAACAAATCAACCCCAAAAGAAGTAGAAGACAGGAAATAAAATGAGAGCTGAAATTAATGAAATTGAAACTAAAAAAAAACAATTGAAAAAATTGACAGAACAAAAAGTTGGTTCTTTGAAAAAATAAATAAAATTGATAAACCATTAGCTATGCTAACGAAGAAGAGAGAAAATACAAATTACCAATATCTACGATGAAAAAGGAAATATCATGAAGGACACTATAGAAATACAGAAGATAATTAGAAATTATTTTGAAAATTTATACTCCAATAAAATAGATGATAATGAAGGAATCGACAAATTTCTAGAAACATATGATATGCCCAAACTAAATCAGGATGACATACACAATTTAAATAGATCAATTACAATCAAAGAAATAGAGGAAGCCATCAAAAACTTACCAACCAAGAAAAGCCCAGGACCGGATGGATACACAGCCAAGTTCTACAAAGGCTTTAAAGAAGAACTAACACCAACACTTCTCAAATTATTTCATGAAATAGAAAAAGAGGGAACACTCCCAGACACGTTCTACGAGGCCAATATCACCCTGATTCCAAAACCAGACAGAGATAAATCAAAGAAAGAAAACTTTAGACCAATATCTCTAATGAATATAGATGCAAAAATTCTTAATAAAATTCTGGCAAATCGAATACAAAAACACATCAAAAAGATAGTACACCACGATCAAGTGGGCTTTATTCCAGGGATGCAAGGTTGGTTCAATATAAGAAAATAAATGTAATACATCACATCAACAGGCTCAAAGATAAAAATCATATGATCATCTCAATAGATGCAGAGAAAGCATTTGACAAAATACAACATCCCTTCATGTTTTTTGAGTCTTCTAAATATAAGATCATATCCTTGGCAAATGGTTTGATTTTTTCCCCCTAGTTGTATCCTTTTGGTTTTCCTTTTCTTGCCTGAAGACTGGCCAATGTTTCAAGGACTATACTGAATAGGAGTGGTGAGAGTGGACAGCCTTGTCTGTTCCTGATTTTAGTTTTTCTCCATTTAGTATGATGTTGACTTTAGGTCTGTCCTAAGTGGACTTTACAATGTTGAAGTTAGTTTCTTGGATCCCTAACTTCTCTAGTTTTTATTGTTTGTTTTACTTTCTTTACATGAATGGGTGTTGGGTTTTATCAAAAGCTTTTTCTGCATTTATTGAGATGATCAGGTAAGTTTTGTCCTTAATTCTAAGTGGTGAATTACATTTTTTACTTAAAATGTTGAATGAATCTTTCATCCCTGAAATAAAACCGACTTGATCATGGTGTGTTATCTTTTTGATGTGTTTTTGAATGAGGTTTGATAATATGTTATTAAAGATTTTTAATCTGTGTTCATCAGGGGTATTGGGCTGTAGTTTTGTTGTTGTTGTTGTTTTATTTTCCTTAATGTGTCTTCATCTGGTTTTGGACCAGGGATACTGGTTTTATAAAATGTATTAGGGAGTGTTCCCTCCCTTTCAATTTTATGAATTAATTTGAAAAAGACTAGCATTAGTTCTTTTGTAAAGATCTGGTTGAGAACTCATCAGGTCCTGGGCTTTTCATTTTTGGACAGCCTTATTTTTTTTTTATTTATTTTTTATTTTTATTTTTTGCAGGGGTTGGGGAAAATACCAGGGATTGAACTCAGGGGCACTCAACCACTAAGCCACATCCCAGCCCTAATTTGTATTTTATTTAGAGACAGGGTCTCACTGACTTACTTAGTGCCTTGCTAAGTTGCTGAGGCTGGCTTTGAACTTTGAATCCTCCCAAACTGCTGGGATTACAGGTGTGCACCACCTGCACCACCATTGGAAAGCTCTTAATTGCTGTTTCAATTTCATTATATTCAATATCAATTTCATTAAAATTGGTCCATTTAGGTTTTTTATATCTTCAATTTGGGCAGGTCATATTTGTCTAGAAATTTGTCAATGTCTTCCAGATTTTCCAGTTTATTGGAGTATAAATTTTCAAAATAGGTTCTGATAATCCTCTGGATTTCAGAAGGTTCTGTGGTGACATCTTATTTTTCAATCTTTGATCTTGTTGATTTGTGTCTTCTTATTCTTTATTTTAGTTAGTTTGCCTGAGTATTTTTTAATCTTATTTATCTTATTTATTTATCTTTTCACATAACTTCATTGCATTGATTTGGTGTATTGTTTTCTTATTCTCAATTTCATTGATGTCAGCTCCAATCTTAATTATTTCCTATCTTCTACTGTTTTAGGAGTTAGTTTGTTCTTCTTTTTCTAAGGCCTTGAGGTTGAACATAAGCTTGTTTGGTATCTTTTTTTTTTTTTTTTTTTTTTTTGTGGTACCGGGGATTGAACTCAGGGGTACTCGACCACTGGGCCACATCCCCAGCCCTTTTTTGTATTTTATTTAGAGACAGAGTCTCACTGAGTTGCTAAGTGCCTCGCCATTGCTGAGGCTGGCTTTGAACTCGCGATCCTCCTGCCTCAGCCTCCCAAAGTGCTGGGATTACAGGCGTGCGCCACCGCGCCCGGCTTGGTATCTTTTTAATTTTAATGTGGGCACTCAGTGCTATAAATTTTTCTCTTAGAATTACCTTCATACTGTCCCAGAGATTTTGATATGTTGTATTTCTATTCTAATTCATTTTTAAGAATATCTTGATTTCTATTCTCATTTCTTCTTTGACCCATTTTTCACTTAAGAGTATCATTCAATCTCCATATTTTTATGTGGTTTCTATAAATTTTTCCTGCTGTTGATCTCCTGTTTCATTCCATTATTACCTGATAGGATACATAGGATTTTATTTATTTATTTATTTATTTTTGTATTTGCTAAGATTTGCTTTGTGGCCTAGAATATGACCTATTTTGAAAAAAGTTTCATGTGCAGCTGAGATGAAGGTAAATTCAACTATTTTGGTATAAAATATTCTGTAAATATCTATGTGTTCATTTGATTTATAGTGTTTTTTGGGTTGTAGGTATGTTTATTGATTTTATGTCCATTGGTGATAAGGATATATTACAATTACCCAGTATTATTGTGTTGGGGTCTATGTGGGATGTAATGTCATCAAGTATTTTTTTCTATGTAATTGGGTGCGTTGAAATTTGTGGCATAAATGTTAACTATGATTAAATCTTCTTGTTGGATTATTCTCTTTACTAGGATATAGTGGCCTTCTTTGTCTATTCTCTTCTTTGTCTCTTAATTTTTGCTTGAATTCTGCTTTCTCACATATGAGAATAGCTAATCCTGCTTTTTTTGTGTGTGTGTGTGGTTCATATGCATGGGATATTTTTTCCAGCTTTTTGCCTTCAGCCTGTGGATGTCTTTGCTTATAAGATGATTCCCTTGCAAACAGTATATAATTGGATCTTGTTTTGAGATTCCTCCTGCTAATCCGTGTCTTTTAATTTGGGAGTTGAGACTGTTAACATTCAGCATTCTTTTTTATATGCATTTGTGGCTTCCTGCCATTTTCATTTTTTGCTATATTTCATCCTGTCTTGATTTTCATTTAGTGGACAATTTTTCTACTGAATTTCCTGTGTTTCAGAGCTTTGGGAATTGTTTTTGTAGTTCTTCTGTGTACAGTTTATCTTTGAGTGTTCTTTGTAGTACTGGCTTTGTACTCATGAATTATTTTAGTTTATTTTTGTTGGGGAAAGTTTTTATTTCTACCTTGAATTTGAAACTGAGCTTTGCTGGGTATAGTAACTTTGGCTGGCAGTTGTTTTCTTTTAGGGCTTGGAATATTTCACTCCATGCTCTCCTTGATTTTAGGGTCTGAGCTGAGAAATTAGAAATAAGCCTTTTGGTTTGCCTCTAAATGTGACCAGATGTTTCTCTCTTGTGGCTTTTAATATTCTTTCTTATTTTCTATATTGGGCTTTTTGATTATGCTATGTCTTGGTGAGCTCCTCATTTGACTAAGTCTATTTGGGGTATGTGGATGTCTATCTCATTGGTGATATGGGAAAAATTTTATGTGACTATCTCATTAAAATGTTCCTTATGCCTTTATTTTGTATCTCCATATTCCCTTCTATTCCAATCATTCTCAGGTTTGGACTTTTAAAGCTATCCCAGAGTTCTTGTGTATTCTGGTCAGGTTGTATATTTTTTTCCTTTTTTACATTGTGTGTACTCAATATCATATACCCTGTCTTCAGAGTTTGAAATTCTGTCTTCAAGGGCTAAGTTTCTATTTTCTATGCAACCTAATCTGTTGGTGATGGTTTCAAGAGAGTTCTTAATTTGATTGTGTCTTTCATTTCTAGGAGATCTGGTTGTTTTTTTTTTTTATTTTTTCTTGTTGTTGTTGTTGTTTTTTTTATTTCATTGCTTTATTGAAGTGGTCTTTCATCTCCTGTAATTGCTCTCTTAATTTCTTCCTTAGACCTTATTTTAGTTCACTGAACATTTTAATAATCAGATTTTTATAATCTTTCTCTGGCGTTTCATCCACCTCATTATCAATGGAATCCTTTGTTAGGGGATTGTGGATTTTGTGGAGAGATTTGTTTGCCTGTTTTCCCATTTTTTTTAGAGGTCTTGGACTCGTGCATCACTTGAGGTAGATTCTCCTCTCTCTCTCTCTCTCTCTCTCTCTGTTATGTTTGCTTTTTTTGTATAATTATCTTATTTTGTTCTGGTACTTCTCTCCATTTTTCAAATGTGGGTAGATACCAAGGAGTGGAACCTGAGTTCCCTCTCTGATTGTTTCTCCTTGGGTCATTGTTGTTGGTTTCAGGCTTTTGTCCCTCACTTCTCTGAGTTGGAATAATATCAGGGCTCAGATGGAGCAGATTTTGCGTAAAGTAAGATTCACTGTTGCTTGACTAAGATGTATTTCATAGCTGTAAGACCTCCACTCTGTGATCTTTAAGTGTCTCAATCACTTTCTGGCCCCTCTGAGAGGGAGAGGGGAGCCAGGAGTGACACCAATGTCAGCAACAAATGTACAGGTTTATGTTAAATGTCTGGTGTCAACTTTGACGTCTGTAATACCATTTGTCACCTACATAGGAATTATGGGACCAGAATATAACAATAGTATCAATAATAAATAACCATGGACTAGATTAGGAATTCTATAGCAGGTGTCTCCTTTGTTTGCTAGTATATATATGATCACTCCAACTTGAAAGAGGTGGGAATTACATAGTATAATAATTAGTTTTGGTTTTCATCTATTCTATTCTGTGTATTAAATTATGACAGAATTAAGTGTCTTAATTTGTGTGTGGAGAAAGGTGCTTTTTTGGTTGAATTTGATTCAACATCAGAGTCTCTAACCTCTGAACTTTTGGTGTCCCTATGAATTCCTAGCACTTCATAGAAAAGGGGAAAATAATAGTAACAATAATTGCAAACAATACACAGCATTAATGTAAATACCCAGTTCTTGTTTTTAATAAGATTATTACATTATTTTAATACCTTTAATTTTCTTATTAATTTTTTATATGGTGCAGAGGATCGAACACATGCAAGGTGAGCACTCTACCATTGAGCCACAATCCCAGCCCCAATACCTGGTTCTTATTATGACATCTTCAAAATTAATTACCACCAAAAACCAGGAATGTTGTGGTCAGCAGTTGTCAATAGTACAAACAATAACCATGAATGAGTTCTGGCTTTAAGGAAAACAGCAGGAGTCAACTATATCAACCACCACAGTAATGATTTGTATTAGCATTAATGGTGGGGCAGAAGTAATATAAGCCAATTATTTCTGAAGGATGGTAAAAATGCAATAAATCAGGGGAAAAGGAAATGTGTTAGGAAGTTAGAAAACACTTTATGATTTCAGAAAGTGAACAAAGAGAATTCAGAAAACATGTAACAGGTCATGTTTATATGGGGGGGGGATAGAAGCAAAGTATTGGAAAAGAGGGAGAGAGAAAATAAAATTTTGTAATTAGCAGATAAAGAGAGAAAGTGAAACAAGAGGAACAAATGAAAATGATACAAAACCAAACCAAGATACACAATCCAAAAAACCCAAACACTCAAAAGACAAAGCAAGGAAAAGATAAATACATATTAAAAATGCTAAAAATTAGAGAAAAATAAACAAATAAGTGTATGTATATATGCCCCTGAACCAATCAGCACAGAAAGAATTCACACACACACACACACACACACACACACACACACACACAGAAAAAAAAAAATCTTAATGAAAAATGTACTGTCTCCTCTGAGGTGGTTAAAATAGTTACCCAGATTGGGTGGTCACTGTCAATGTCCAACAATAATCCTCCTTAATTCTTCATGAGCTATGCACTAATAGAACAAGGGGTGGCGTTGTTAACCCCTTCCTGTGTTTGTGCAGCTCTCTGAGCTGCTAGGTTGAGCAACCCAATATTGAAGTTGTCTGACATAAGATTCAGCTTCCCTTCTCATAAGTACAAGGTGGGATGAGTTGGAATATACTGTGAGTTGGCATTCTGTCCATTCAGACCAGTTTGGTGCACTCTCAGGGTACTGCTTCTGCAGCGTTCTGTGACTTAAAGACAAGAATAACATGATCTTCTAATAGATGCAGAAAAAAAGCATTTGACAAAATATAGCACCTCTTCATATTCAAAACAGTAGAAAAACTAGGGGTAGTAGGAACACACTTCAACATTGGAAAAGATCTATATGTACTAAACTCAAGGCCAACATCATTCTAAATGGAGAAAAATTGAAAGCATTCCCTCTAAGATCAGGAACAAGACAAGGATGCCCTCTTTCACTACTTTCATTCAACATAGTCTTGGACACTCTAGCCTGAGCAATTAGACAGAAGAAAGAAATTAAAGGCTATGAATAAGAAAAGAACTCAAATGATCATTATTTGCCAGAGACATGATTCTATATTTAGAAGATACAAAACAAAAACAAAATTCTGTGTTTTTAATATGAATGGGTGTTAGATTTTATCAAAGGATTTTTTTTGCGTCTATTGAGATTATCATGTGATTCTTGTCCTTAATTCTCTTTAGTGGTTAATTACATTTATTTATTCGTGTATATTGAACCAATCTTGCATCCCTGGAATAAAACCCACATGATAATGGTATATTATCTTCTTGATGTGTTTTTCAATACAGTTTGCTAATATTTTATTGTGGATTTTGCGTCTATATTCATTGGGAATATTGGTTGTTAGTTTTCCTTCCTTGAGGTGTCTTTGGTTTTGTTATCAGGGTTATACTGGCTTCATAGAACATATTTGTGAGTGTCTTTCCCTTTCATTTTCATGGATTGAGAGAGACTTTTTAAAATATCTATAGACCTCAGCTCAGAATCCATCTACTTCTGGGCTTTTCTTTGTTGGAAGGTTTTAATTAGTGTTTCAATTTCATTACCTGGTATTTCATTACCTGGATCAATTTGGGCAGGTCATCTGTGTCTAGAAATTTGCCAATGTCAATGTCTTCTAGATTTTCTAGTTTATTGAAGTATAAGTTTTCAAAATAGTTTTTGATGATCCTTGAAATTTCAGAAGGGTCTGTGGTAATATCTCCTTTTTCATTTCTAATTTTATTGATTTGGTTCTTCTCTCTATTTCTTTGGGTTAGTTTGGCTAAAGGTTTGTCAATCTTATTTATCTTTTCAAAGAACCAACTCTTTATTTTTTTTTACTTTTTATTTCATTAATTTTGCTTCTGATCATAATTATTTCCTGTCTTCTGCTTGTTTGGGGGTGGTTAGTTTGTTCTTTTTCTAAGACCTTGAAGTGGAACATAAGCTTATTTATTTGAGATCTCTCTCTCTCTCTCTCTCTCTCTCTCTCTCTCTCTCTCTCTCTCTCTCTCTCTCATTACCAAGGATTGAACCCAGGGGTGCTTAACCACTGAGTGACATCCAAGCCCTTTATTTATTTATTTGTTTTGTTTTGAGACAGGGATTCACTAAGTTGCTTAGAGCCTCACTAAGTTGGGGAGGCTGGCCTTGAATTTTCAGTCCTCCTGCCTCTGCCTCCCAAGTTGCTGGGATTACAAATGTGCACTACCATTTCTGGCTCTATTTTTAACACTGAGAAAATTAACTCTCAGTGTTAGTATCAATATTTCTCTGTGGTTTCCTGCCATCTTGTTTTTATCAATATTTAATACTGTCTTGATCCTCAGTGTTCCTTTGAAGATTGCTTTTATATTGTTTCAGAAATTTTAATATGTTGTATCTCTGTTCCTGTTTAACAATTTCTTAATTTTTACTCTCATTTCTTATTTTAACCACTCTTCATTTAGTTCAGTATTATTCTATATCCATTTGTTTATGAGGTTTCTACTATTTTTCTTGCTGTTGATTTTGATTTCTACTGTTTTGCTTATTGCAAGATTTTATTATGAACTGATATGAAGCATGGAATTATATTTACTTTTTGTGTTTTTCAAGATTTATTTTGTGACCTAGAATATGGTCTACTTTGGACAAAAGTTCCACGAGCTACTGGAAAGAAGATAAATTCACCTGCTTTGGGATAAAATATTGTGTAGATGTCTGTAAAGTCCATTTGATTTATTGTTTTATTTAGGTTAGAAATGTCTTTATTGATTTACGTTTTGATGACCTGTTTGGTGATAAGGGTGTATTGAAATCACCCAGTATTTTTTCTTTCAAAATAACCATTTTTACTATTTTTGTGTAAGTTTTTAAAAGTTGCTTATATTATAAAATAGAAAATATAAGCAAACAAATAGAAGAAAAAAATCAACCATATTGTTACCATTATAGGTTTTCTCTTAGGTCCTTTTGAATTACATAAACTTATTTTTTATAAAACTGTTTAATCTTTTGCAACCTATTGCTTTCACTTAATAATGTGTCATGAACATTTTTCTACTTCTTTAAATTATCTATGACATAGTTTTTAGTGATTGGAAAACAGTCTACTCCAGTGGTATATTATTTTACTTTAATCAGTCCTCTATGGTTGGTTAATTTAGATTGTTCCTAATAAAATTTTTACTATTAGAAACACTATTGTAATGTGCTCAAAAATAAATATTCACATCCATCTACTATTATTCTTGTCTTAATATTTCTAGAAGTAAATAAACTTCTAGAAGTAAAATTACAGGGTCAGAATAATAAAGATATTTTATACATTGTAAATTTCTCTTTAACAAGGTTGTCTCAAGTTTTATTCTGATTAGGGAAGTATGCGAGGGCTCTTTTCTACAAAATCTCAAAGACCCTAACTATTACTTCTTAAATCTTCACCATTTTCATTGTTTTTTTTTTTTTAATTTATTTTTTTTTTATTATTTATTTACTTATTCATCATGCACAAGTATAGTATCTTTTTACATACAACTGCTTGTATACAAAGTATATAAGTACCATTCAGATCTTCAATCATGCATTTAGGATAATGATATCCATCTCATTCAACCACCAATTTAATTCACATTGGGGTTTTCAAAATTTATTACTAGCAAGGTGAATTGCTTCATCATTTAGCTGTATGTTATATTTTTTCTTCTGGAAAACTCCCAGAATCACTGTGTTTGGTTCTATCTGAGATTTGATGTAAGGAGTATTTTGCTTAAATGTAATTGAGGTGCTGGCACTTGAAGCATAAATATTTACTATCATTATATCTTCTTGTTGGATAGTTCCATTGATCAGTATGTAGTGGCCTTATTTGTCTCTTCTGATAATTTTTGCTTGAAATCTGATTTTTCAGATATGAGGTACTCCTGCTTGCTTTCTGACTATATTTGTATGGAATATTTATTTCCATCCTTTTACCTTCAACTTGTGAGTGTCTTTTCCTACGAGATGAGTGTCTTCTAAATAGCATATAGTTGAATCTTGCTTTTTGATCAGTTCCACTAATCTATTTTTTAACTGGGGTGTTGAGAAAATTAACTCTCAATGTTTTAGTATCAATATTTCTTTGTGGTTTCCTACAATCTTGTTTTTTCAATATTTAATACTGTCTTGATCCTCATTTGGTGGATTATTATTCTGTTGATCTTCCTTTATTTGGGAGCTTTGGGATTTGGGGTGCTGGTTTCCTCTGTGTGCATCCTATCTTTGAGTATTTGTACTATTGGTTTGGTGGTCATGAATTATTTTAGCTTATCCTTTTCATTGAAATTTTATATTTTTCCTTTGAATTTGAAACTGAATTTTGCTGGGTATTGCAACCTTGGCTGGCAGTTGTTTTAGAGTTTAGAGTATCTCATTCTAGGTCCTCCTTGATATTAGAGTCTAAATTGAGAAATCAGAAGTGATTTCTACTGGTTTGCATCTTAAAGTGATGTGATGTTTTTCTCTTGCAGCTTCAAATATTCTTTCTATTCTGTGTTAAGCATTTTAATTATATTATGTCTTGGAGAACTTCTCTATTTGGGTTCTGTATGATTCCTGTATGTTTGTATCTATCTCATTTCTGATATGAGAAAATTTTCTATAACTATTTCACTGAAAATGTTCTTAATCCCTTTACCTTGTATCTCCCTGTTCTATTCTATCTAATGATTCTCAGGTTTGGTCTCTTCATGTAGTCCTAAGGTTCTTGTATATTTTGAACATGTTCTATCATTTCCCCCTTTATTGCATTCTGTTTACTCAAGTTCATAAACCCTGTCTTCAAGGACCAACATTCTGTCTTCAAGGGCTGAAGTTCTGTTTTCTACACAATCTAATTTGTTAGCAATGCTTTTAAATAAATTTTAATTTGATTTATTTTATTTCTGAGAATTCTGTTTGGTTTATTTTCAGTGTTCCTGTTTCTTTCTTTCTTTTTTCCTTATTTATTTATTTGTTGTAGATGGACCCAATACCTTTATTTTATTTATTTACTATCATGTGGTGCTGAGGATTGAATCCAGTGCCTCATATGAGCTAAGCAAGTGCTCTACCACTGCGCCACAACTCTAGCCCCGGATGTTCCTATTTCTTCATTGAAATAGTATTTCATGTCCTGTGTTTGTTTTCTTAGTCCATTCTTTAGAGCTTCTTTTAGTTTGTTGAAAATTTTAATAATCAATCTTTTACAATTTCTTTTTTGCTGGGATTTTGTTCAATTCAATATCAGTGGGATCCTTTGTGGGGGATTATGAATTTTGGGATGATTTGTTTGTCCTTTTCCTCATGTTTTCAGAGGTCTTGGACTTGCACATCAGTTGAGACGGATCCCCCCCTTCCTCTATTTTATGTATGTCCTTCTGTGCATAATTATTTTATTTGTTCTGGGACTTCTCTCTGTTTTTAATGTATGAATAGATGCCAAGGGGTGGGACTTAGGTTCCTCTCTGATGGTTCCTCCTTGGGTCCTGATTGTTGGATTGTTTTTTGTTTTGCTTTGTTTTGTTTTTTCTCTCCTCAATTGGTTGATTTGGAGTAATATTAAGGCTTAGGTTAGGCTAGGTCATGTGTGGGGTAAGATTCACTGTTGCTGGATTTAGATGCAAGTATTTCTCAGGAGCAGGATCTCTAGTTTGTGATCTTAAATGTCCCAATCTCTTTCCAGCCCCTCTTAGAGGAAGAGGGAACCAGGAATAACACTAATGTCAGCAACAGGAGTACAGCCTTAAAATAAATGTCTTGTGTCTACTTTGACATCTCTAACACTAATTGCTAGCCATATCAAAATGGTGGGGTCAGCATTTAACAACAGCATCAACAATGAAAAACCATGAAGATCATGAACTAGATCAGGCATTCAATAGTAGGGATATACTATATTGTCCACTATCTTAATAATCACAACAACTTGAATGGGGTGGGAATTACATAAATCATATAATTTGGAATACAGTTTCTTAAGAAAGAAAAAATAGGGTAGGGAGACAAAAACAAATTTGAAGTCTTTGAAAAAGTGATCAGAAGAGATAGGTGGTAGTTAGCAGGTGTCAGCTATAAATTTAAAAAAAGTAATAAAAATTAACTGAAAGCAATGGAAGAGGATGGAACATAACAGTTTGACTGTTACTGGGGGAAGAGAGAGAAGAAGGGAAGATAGGAGGGCCCAGAACCATAAAATGTAAGATCAAAACAACTTGAAGCACAGCATTTTCATGATACATTGGTTTTAGTCCCAGCATAAGTCCCATATCTTGTCTGGGATGATTAGAAATATGCATCTAAAAAAATTATATATATATAGCATATGTTGGAGAGAGAATTGCTACTCATTAGTGCTACTACTGGGATTTCATTATAACACAGCCTTACTTTTAAAAGGCTACTGTGAGCTGTCTTCAGTCACATTGTTAAAGTTTCTAGCAAATACTAGAGCTTGTACAAACTACATGCCCTCATAGGGATACTCCACACCTCACAGCACATTCCCTGGTAGAGTTACTCCACACTTGGCAATATGGAGGTTAAAGCAGAGAGCCTGGTTAGCAGCCAGCTGTGCCTATCCTCTGGTACATAACTTTCTTCAACACATCCATTTCCATGCCTCAAGATTCAGGGTCTCAGGCTGGTGATGTGGCTCAGTGGTAGAGTGCTTAATTAGCATGCATGAGGCCCTGCATTCTATCACCAGCACTTGGGGGTAGAAAGATTCACATGACTGCTGCCACAAAATTACAAATTACTGTAGGTCACATACCACTGGAGTGACAAAGTTTCAAAGAACTTGTGTCCACTTGTCTGAAATTAGTTTATCAATTGAATTCTCATATTTTAAATCAGTTTCTGAACCCTACAAAAACTAAGCATGGTCAAATGTTCTTTTTTCCTTGTTCCTAATAAAATGCAGATTTTTGCTTTAATATGAAATTAGTATATATTTGATTATGGTACTTACAGATGATCATGTCTCCAGTTCTAAACTTGCCTATACTTTTGTATGGCTCAGAATAGTTGACAGTTGTATTTCTGTTAATGTATCATTTTTGTATTCACATCTGCTTGCTTATGCTGAGTCAATTTGGAAGTTAATTTACCACTTTATTCTCAATTGCAGTATATTTTAAATGGGGGGGAGTAGATGAAGACTTGGAGATGTTTTGAGGTCAATGTTAACATTGACTTGAATGTCAATTTCAGACATTTCCCCTACTAATGCAACCAAAATTATACATATAGAACCAATGTAGCATGTATAGAAAAACTATCCCTAGTGCTTTAAAGTCCTAGTTGTTTATGGTTTAGCTGTATGAGGAAATGCCTGACTAGTGGGGATTTTTAAAGGGTGAACACTCGTTGTGGTTATTTGAAGTATATTTTATAGGCTCATTGAGTTTGTGAGCAGGACAAAAACCATCATTCCTTAGTTCTTCATTATGCAACTGAAACATTTCTGTAAAGTGCACCGAAGCTCTGAATTGTTACTTAAGAGATTCCTCATAATAGTTGCTATTGTGTAGGATGCTCTAATGAAGTCATACTATAATTTTTTGAGGGGCAAATAATCTGACCTAGTATATAAGTACACATTTATGGGTAGATGTAAATATGTATCTTACCCTGGTCTACTATGTGTTTGATATATGAGTCACATGTATACACATAGTAATTTGTGTGTGTGCTGGCATATCTCAGGTTATAATCAATAGCATGTTGAATAAATATTGGTTTTATTGGTGAACGAAGAAAATTTCATTCTCTAGGCCTTTCCAAAGGGACCATCAGGAAATGCTCAAGCTCTAAAACTTCACTGGAAATAACAACTTATTCTCAGAAATTTTTGTTGGACATATCAGATTGTCCTTAGAAATATGAGTCATAATTTGGAATCTCATGGTTGACTCCAATTTGCTCCCCAGCACAATTGAACACGGGTTCTGTCTCTTAGGAGTAATTTGTTTACCATTAAGTTCCACATTGACCACCAATACCTCATTTCCCATAAAGGGCCAAATCTTATCTCTTCAATTTAACCATCATGGTTAAACAATGTTTGTGTGTCTTTTTTTTTTTAACATTTGACAGAGGAACCCCACATTTCCATCTTCAGAGTCTAAAATAAAATACTTGGTTTTCATTCCTAAATATATAAATTCTATATGACTTTATGTTCATCTTTGTATAGCCAGTTTTAAAGTATTTAATTTTTTTCAGTATTTCCCTCAGTTCTATGAGCCACTTTTTTATTAAACTGAAAAAGTATTATTAGAAAATTTATAACAACATTAATTTTCCCAACCACATTACAGTGGTTGTGAGCATGGCTTCCTTTGGGTGGAAGAGGAAAATTAGTGAGAAGGTCTCCAAGGCCACTTCACAGCAGTTTGAAGCTGAAGCTGCTGATGAGAAAGATGTAGTTGAGAATGATGAAGGAAACTGGCTTCATGCCACTAAACGTAGGAAAGAAATTCTCCTTGAAAGCTGTACTGAGAAAAGTAAACAGCTGAAGGATGAAGGAGCCAATTTGGCTGAAAATAAAAGATATCGGGAGGCAATTCAGAAGTGGGATGAAGCACTACAGTCAACCCCAAATGATGCCACCCTCTATGAGATGAAATCACAGGTTCTGATGTCTCTTCATGAAATGTTCCCAGCAGTACATGCGGCAGAAATGGCTGTCCAGCGAAACCCACATTCATGGGAGTCTTGGCAAACTTTGGGGTGTGCTCAGCTTGGATTAGGAGAGATAGTCCTGGCAATTCAAAGTTTTCAAGTAGCCCTTAATATCTATCCAATGAACCCTGAACTATGGAAAGAAGACCTTTCTTGGGCAAGAACACTTCAGGAGCAGCAGAAGGTAGCACAGAGGATTAAGAAAAGTGAAGCACCATCTGAAGGAACACATTTTTCACCAAAGTCAATTCCTGACTATGACTTTGAAAGTGATGAGATTGTTGCTGTTTGTGCGGCTATTGCTGAAAAACAGAAGACAGTTTCAGCCAATAAAACAATGGTTATTGTGTCAGCTTCTGGGACTGTTGAGATTGGAACTGAGAAAGAGGATGGTGCTGCCCCACCAGATGGCTCTGTTTTTATCAAAGCCTGATGGAACAATATGCAGAAAGGAGTTATTTGAATCTTTTTGATTGCTACTTTAAGTTTAGACATTAGGGACATTCACTCTGGAGAAAGAAAGCAGAACTACTGTTTGTATAAGTTTTTCAGATGAAGAATATAAAAACTAAATGGTAGAATTATTGTATAGTGTTTGGACTACGTCTTGATAAGTTACAATTTATGCTTCTTAAAATTAGAATTCTGAGTAAAATGTGTTTTGATTGATAAACTTAGTTTGATTTGACTATTTTAATAAATACATTTTTAAGGACCCAACTTGAGAAGTTTATTCTTGAATAATAACTAATTTGGTGGCCATTTTTTAAAATGTTGACTTATTGACTTTTGCTTTATGATAAAGGCAGTGTGCAATTTCTTTCCCTTCTAGAAATATGCTGCTTGTTACCCTCCACTCTTCCATTTTTTCTGCTTCACTAAAGTAAGTCTTCACAAGGCTTGAATATTTTTGACATTAATTTTGATTCAAAATTACTGTTTGGTTATATCTGAAATTTTTAAAAGTTTGTCTGAAAATGTGTCCATTCTGAACATTTTCTTGATGCTTCATATTTGTACTTCTGTTTTGACTTTAAAGTTCTACCAGTGGCAGTTGTCTTCTTAGATGTGTAAAATACTGATAATGTAAAAATGATGGTTTTATTATTTTCATTGTTATGATTACAGATATGTCATAACATATTGTGCTCCAAAATTATCACAATCAAAACCCAAATTTCTTTTCCTTATTTTTAGATGCTTAAAAAGCCCTGAGAATATTTCTTGGTTGTGACTTTCCAGCTGATGATTTAGAATTACTTTTCAAAATATCTTTTGGAACTATTCAGTGAAATGAAAAAACAATTAAGATTTAAATATGTACCATGTCTTTCTAAAAATAAAACAGTAGGGCTATTGTTAAAATGCCAGTGAATGAACAAGTTAAGCAAAAAATACAAAGACACTAGAATGTGATATATGGTATAATCTCATGAATATGAGAATATATTAAAGAAGAAGTTTATTGAAAGGACACATTTGTAAATCAATACTATCATTGTTAATGTGATTATTTTTACACTGTATATTATACAACCCTATAGGACGGTTGGGAACTGTTATTCTGACACTCAAGAGATATTATTGGCATAAAATTAATTTTATCTTTTGGAGGTGAGAGTTAGCTACTTTTTGTGTAATCTTACCTAACACTGTTGGAGTATGTAAATAATGGTCTACATTTTTGTGAGAATTCCATTTCTTAAAAATTTGTCTTAGTAGAGAGCCTGTTTTTTTTTTTTTTTCAGAGTTAGGAAATCAGCACTTGCCTTAAAAAGTATTATAATTTCCCCCTAAGTTATATCATCAAAAAGCCCTGGTTTGAGAGATCAGTTTTAGAATGATACAAAAATTACTTATTTTATTTTGTTTAATAAGGAATATTCTCAGAGGGTAGATGGGTACTAGAGAAGTAATTTGTCACCATTTGGTATGTTGTTTTGTGTAATGGATATTTGTTTATTGTGAAATATGTGAATAAATAGTTTTTTTCTGAAAAAAAAATGCCTCTATCTCACCGTACACAAAACTTAACTCAAAATGGATCAAAGAGCTAGGCATTAGACCAGAGACCCTGTGCCTAGGAGAAAATGTAGGTGCATCTTTCCAGCATGTCACCTTTAGAACTGACTTCCTCAACAAAACTCCTAAAGTGCAAGAAGTAAAATTAAAAGTCAATAAATGGGATGCTATCAAAATAAAAAGCTTCTTAACAGCAAAGTAAACAATAATGCAAAGAGAGAGCCTGTGGAATGGGAGAAAATCTTTGTCACCTGCACCTCACATAGAGCATTATTCTCCAGGATATATAAAGAACTCAAAAAATCAACAACAAAACAAATAACCCAGTCAATAAATGGGCAAAGGAACTGTACAGGTACTTCATAGAAGAAGAAATACAAATGGTCAACAAATATATGAAAAACTGTTCAACTTGTCTAGCAGTTAGAAAACTGAAAATTAAAACTACACTAAGGTTGCATCTCACCCCTGTCAGAATGGCAATTATCAAGAATACAGGCAACAATAAATGTTGGTGAGGAGGTGGGAGAAAATGAACACTCATACATTGCTGGTGAGTCTGCAAATTGGTGCAACTACTCTGGAAAGCAGTATAAAGATTCTTCAGGAAACTTGGAATGGAACAACCATTTGACCCAGTTATCACACTCTTCAATATATACCCAAAGAACTTAAAATAAGCATACTACACTGACACTGCCAAATCAAAGTTTATAGCAGCTCAATTCACAATAGCTAAGCTATGGAAACAACTAAAGTGGCCTTCAACAGATGAATAGATAAAGAAAATGTGGTATATGTACACAATGGAATATTACTCAAACATTAAAAATAATGAATTTTGGGCTGGGGTTGTGGCTCAGCGGTAGAGCGCTCGCCTAACACATGTGCTGCCCGGGTTCGAACCTCAGCACCACGTAAAAATGCATTGTGTACAACTAAAAGCAAATAAATATTTTAAAAAATAATAATAATGAATTTATGACTTTTACCAGAAAATGGATGGAACTGGAGAATATCATGCTAAGTGAAATGAGCTAATCTCCAAAAATCATAGACTGAATGTTCTCATTGATATGTGGATGCTAACATAATAAGAGAGGGGGAGGGAAGAATAGAATGTGATTGGATTAGACAGAAGGGAATGAAGAGAGAAAATATCAGAATAAGAAAGACAGTAGAATGAATTAAACATATTTTTCCTATGTTCATATATGAATATGTGACCCATGAAACTTCACTTCATGTACAACCACAAGAATGGTATCCTAATTAGTATAAGTTATACTCTTATACTAAATACGTGAGTTTGATTAAATAGAGGAACACTGTTATTAAAATTACTACTCTCAAGATTATGGATCTGAGAAACATGTTGATATATATGTTCCTAACATTTGGACTATTACTTGAGAAAAATTAAGAGCCTATACAGTAATTATCTTTGTTCCCATAAAGTAGCTTTTCTACAGTAGAACATCAGATTTTAAAAGGATATTTTATGTCATATTTTTTGTTTCTACTGTATGGATATATTTTACCATATGTGTGGATAGATATTTCTGCATTGTATATTTTTCTTCTTTAAAAAGAGCTCAGAGAACAATTTCATATGTATTTCAGTTATGATCGAAATTTGTACAGAATTATATTTTAAATTCAACTGTGGCCTGGGGAGGTTACTGAATTTCTCAGTGCCCAATTTTTTCCAATCTACATTCAAGTTTTTTGAAAAAAAAATGACAGATAATTTGGGTTTCTAAGAAATTATGAAGTGAATTGCAAATGTTGGAGCAACAGCATTTAGAAACAAAAAGAATCAGTAAAGGAAATATATACAGCATTTATGAAGAGTTTACTAAATTCCAGATTCTCTGGCAAATATTTTTTATAAACTTTCTTCTTATGATAGTATTTTGAATGGTGTGTTATTCTAATTTCACATTTTCCTTAGTTTATGAGATTTATTTTGGTCATCACAAATACATAATGGGCAGATTATTGAAATTGCCCACAGGCAGAGGTAATGTTCAATAGGAGCAAACCAAACAATCCCTTGTGATTTTTGAAAAAGAAATCCTTTTTTGTGTAAAATCAAAACAGCAGTTTTGAGTTAGGCACAGTGGTGCTTGCCTGTAATCCCAGTGACTCTGGAGGCTGAGGCAGAAGTTTCCCAAGTTCAAAGCCAGCCTCAGCATCTAAGCAAAGCCCTAAACAACTTAGTGAGACCCTGTCTCTAAATGAAACAAAAAAAGGACTGGAGATGTGGCTCAGTGGTTAAGCAGCCCTGGGTTTAATCCATACTTTTTATTCAGTTGCCACTGGGTTTTTGTTTATTTTAAATATCTTTTAGATTTGATCATTTATTACTATCCCAAAATGTCTTAATCTGTTTGGATTTGATTACGTTTTTCTTGAAGTATAATCATAATTTTTATTTTTATTACTTTTTCATGTTCCAACTAACAGAGAGTATGATTAGATTTTTCAATGATTTTCCCTCATTTATAGAAAGCTTTTCAAAAATAACATGCTTCTGCTTCTATTTAATTGGTATTCAGAAGTATAGTTTTGGCCGTGATGTGAGGTGTTGCTGTCTTGCATTACAGTTGAAGCCCAGTATACATGGACATTATCTTTTTTTGAAAATCATGAATTGATCAAACCTTGAAATGGTTTTTGTACCAAGTGCTGACATTTTGTTACACTTCACAACAGTTGTGTAATTCTCAATGCTTTGTTGGTAGGGTAGAATGGAGGCCAAGTGTGTAAGAACCAGATCTCCTGGACATTTCATATACTGTATGGACAAAGGCAAACTTTTACTACACCATATTTTATACAGTAGAAGGCTCAAAAAATGTTATGTTTAATAAAAGTAAGAATCCTGAACTTTGGGATTCAGTCATAGTAAAATTATAAAGGCATTCTAGGAAATGTTCTTTCCAAGTATTTATCTTTGATAAAGATATATTAAACAAAGGTGAATCAAAGAAACATTTTACCACTCATGTGAGAACATTCTGGGGAAAAAAAAAACACTTTTAAAATGTAGCTTAAATAATGTCAGCACTCCATTATTCAAATGCAATTAATTTAAACATTTTTGAAATCTTAAATTGTTTGAAAACTTTCAGATAGACTACCTTAAATTTTTAGAACATTTAGATTATTTCCAGCTTTTCATTATTTTAGATGAAATTATTTAGATTTTTTATTATCTGGCTGTGATTTTTTGTGTGTGTGTCAAAAATTTCGTATTCATTATTACATTCCTAGACCAGAGTGATCTCAAAAGTGGATTAAATAGATCAGTTCAAGAGTATTAGTCATTCCATAAAGCTTTTCTAATAAAGCTTTCCAAAAGGTCTAATGCATACTTTGGACCTTGTTTACAATGTGAATATATGTTTACATAAAAATCTTTTCTAGTTTCACAACAATTGAGTTACCATTTAATATTTTAAAATCTGTAGTCGCCTGAAGCGCTTGGAGCAACGGAGCCACGGGAAGAACTTCAGAAGCAAACTGGAGACAAACAGCTTTTTATTCTGATAACTTTTCTCTCTGGTTCTAACAACAACTAACACACGCCAAACACAAACACTAAAATGGCGCTGACCCGATCAGCAATTTCGGCCAAGTCACTCGAGATCCCGCAACAAGTCTCGTGAGACTACGGGAGGAGACAATGCCCAAATCTCCACGGCTCATAGTCAACTGCAATTCAAGCCAATCCCCAAACAGGGCTCCTGCATTTCCCCCTTTTTGTTTTAAAAGAGGTAATGCTCTAGGACGTCTATGTGCAACCAACATTCTTACCCGTCATCGGATAATCAAGGCTGTGCCCTTGACTCCTGTCTTAGGTTGATATGTCGGCCACATGAGACTGTCCCGTGCGACTGTGCCTGTCTTAGGTTGTCCCCCTCTGGGGATCTTACCCGTCATTGGCTAACCAGCCATCCAATGGAGCCCTTTAGGATCGACTATATATGATGACTAACAGCCGTCCAATTGTGAGGAGATGTTGCGGCTTTAAGGCGACAAGCCTTTTGGTGATGAGCCAAATTGCATAGCATATCAAATTGTTTAAACACAATCAGCTGCCCTAAGTTCCATCAAGTAACACACTGAATTCTCTAGACAAATACCCGCAAGGCATTGTCCCGTAAAGTCCCAAACAATGAAAGATCAAAATGTCCATTTGTTGTAACATGTTGATGTAGGAGGCCCCATGCATGTAGAGCAGAGGCCACACTGTTGGTGAGGTTGTTTGATGTTTGAGCAGCAGGGATGCTTGCGGCGGCCGCGATCCCTGCAGCTGTAGCAGCAGACGTCTTTTTTATGTTTAGACAATGCCACCGGCAAATCTTCAGGGCCTGCTACCTAGAAACTCAAGCATCAATTATTAAAGGAAAGGCAGTGCTATTGCAGCACTGAGTCAAGAGGCGAGTTGTCAAACTACAAAATAGAATAATTAGATTAGAAAATTAAAGTTGATTTTTGTTCACACACATCGCTGGTTGAGCTTCTACAAACATAAGTTGGAAAAATATCATATTTAGAACAAAACAAAGAAAGACTGAGGGTAATTACTGCATTAAAGATAGATTAAAGAAAAGGTAAAGGCACTTTAGAGAAATAATTTGTTAGCTGGAACCCTTGAGTCTCTGTATACAGAGCAATCTTTTACCTGTTGAGATAATTGAAATTAATGAGCTATTAAACAAATGAAGTTAATAACAAATAAACAATCTATGTCAAAACACCAAAATATCAGGTTATATAGCACTAGTCATATTGTTTGCTAAAGAGAAGTCCCAGGGACACCTATAAATCAAAATTGAAAGTACCTTCATTTATAAAATTATTTACCTAAATTGAATACTCTTAACCTAAAATGAATTAAAGTTATTTGGATCCATATATATATATATATATATTTTCTTTTTCATAAGCGCTTTGTTCTTTGTGACGTCACACTGGACAGACGAACAAGCATACAAACATATATTTGTGACGTCACATTAACATGAAATGTAGACAAATGTACAGACATAAAGACATGTATAAAAAGAAAAAAAAATACAATTGTGTGCACACTAAAGAGAGATCTCCTCGTCCCGGCCGGGAGGAATGACACTTAAGTTGTGAAATGTTTTGAAGGACTCTTTTGAGGGAATCATTATGTACCTTCATCTTGGTCCTCTTGATTTTGTACCTTTTTTATTAATCTTGATTCTTCAATAACTTCATCTTGATCATTTTGATGTGGTACCTGTTTTATTAATCTAGATGGTATCCATATTGGAGAGGATTCGTCTTTTGGAAAAACACAAACAGATCCTCTTCCCCAAATTAATACTGGATCTGGACCCTTCCATGTACCTGAAAGAACATCCTTCCAGTAAACCAAAGGTTTATGTTGTTGGTGTGGATTCCAATGTCTGTCTCCAGCAGAATAACCATTAGAGTCTAAAGTTAAAAAATTTAAGGTAAACAGGGCAACTGCCAATCTGTCCTTAGGACTTTTCCAATTTCCTTCTTTTTGTTTTAATAACATAATTTTCAGTGTTCGGTTTGCTCTTTCAATAATGCCCTGACCCTGAGGATTGTATGGGATGCCTGTTTTATGGGATATATTGAATTTTGCGCAAAACTGTTTGAAAGATGAGGACGTATATGCGGGGCCATTATCTGTTTTAAACATTTTGGGGATGCGCAATGCAGCAAAAGCTTGCAAACAATGAGATGTAACATCTTTAACTTTTTCTCCAGAATGTAAGGAAGCAAAAATCATGCCTGAGCATGTATCTATGGTCACATGAATAAATCGCAATTTTCCAAAACTTGGCTCATGAGTAACATCCATCTGCCACAAATGATTGGGCATTAATCCTCTAGGGTTAACGCCGAAATGAGGATTGGGCAAATGTGTCATACAAGATTTACAATCTTTTACAATTGTTCTGGCTTGCTCCTTTGTGATTTTAAACCTACGTTGCAAGGTGGTGCTGTTGACGTGAAACTGGGAGTGAAATAAAGTAGCTTGTTGTAGCACTGAAAGTATAAATATTGCTTTTGTAAGTTCATCAGCCTTTTGATTACCTTCATGGAGGGGACCAGGCAAATTAGTATGTGCTCTAATATGGCCTACGAATAGAGGTTCTTTTCTTGCCCACAAAAGTTTTTGTATTTGATAAAACAATTTAAAGGCTGGAGTATGAGGTGCTATTGGTCCTGCTAACTCTAATTTTGGGACGGCTTGTACAATATAGTGGCTATCTGAAAAAATGTTTACGGGCTGGTCCCTAAAATTTTCCAGAGCTCTTACCACAGCTTCCAATTCCACTAGTTGAGCTGATTTGTGTGCAGTTATGTAAGTCATATTTTCTTTTTTAGTGACTACTGTAGCAGTACCATTTGAGGACCCATCTGTAAATACATTAAATGCCTTAGGAATAGGTTGATTTTTTATTACCTGTGGAAATATAATAGGATGATTAATACAAAAAGATAATATAGGGGACTTAGGAAGATGATTATCAAAATTTGCAGAAGTAGAGCATTTAGCTATAGCCCAATCATTATCATTGAAGCATAAGTATTCAATCTGTGATGATGAATAGGGAGTAATAATAGTAGCAGGGTGAATGCCAAATATTTTAGTAGAAGTCTTAAGTCCTTGAAGAATAAGTTTAGCCACCATGGAGGTATAAGATTCAATTATACTTTTAGGAGAGATGGGCAAATGTATCCATAATAAAGGCCCTTGTTGCCAAAATACACCTGTGGGTGTATATTGTGAAGAAATAATAATCAACATCAGCGGTTGAGTTAAATCAAATCTATCACAATGAGCTCCTTCGATGGCTTTTTCTACTAACTTTAAAGCTTTCCTAGCATCAGGAGTCAATGTTCGTGGTGAAGATGGATCAGGATCTCCACGAAGGATGTCAAATAAAGGTTTTAGTTGGCCAGTAGTGAGATTTAGTGTAGGGCGGAGCCAATTAATGTCTCCCAGTAGTTTTTGGAAATCATTGAGGGTGGTCAAATGTTCTTTATTTATTAAAATTTTTGGGGGTCTAACAAAAGTATCCATGATTTTAAATCCTAAACATAATATGGGAGATCTGGTTTGAACTTTTTCTTCTGCTATATATAATCCATATTTTTTTAAATTTTCTACCACATCACTGAATATATTAAATAAGATTTTTTGATTAGGGTGGGCCAATAAAATATCATCCATGTAATGTAGACACATGAGGTTTGGATATTTATTTTTAATGGGTTGGATAGCCTTGTCCACATATATTTGGCATATGGTGGGGCTATTAGCCATTCCCTGTGGTAAAACCTTCCATTGATATCTCTGATCAGGGCCATTATTGTTCATAGAAGGAACGGAAAAAGCAAACCTGGGGGCATCCAGAGGATGTAGGGGAATAGAAAAGAAGCAATCCTTTATATCAAGAGTAATAAGATGGAAATTTTTTGGAATAGCTACGGGACTAGGAAGTCCAGGTTGAGTAGGCCCCATAACTTGCATGGTTTTATTGATTTGTCTAAGATCATGTAACAATCGCCATTTTCCTGACTTTTTCTTGATCACAAATATGGGGGAATTCCAGGGAGAGGTGGAAGGTTCTATATGACCTGCTTCTAATTGTTCCTGAACTAATTGGTGGGCCGCTTGTAATTTCTCTTTAGATAGGGGCCACTGAGGGACCCACACTGGCTTATCAGAAAGCCATGGTATTTTCAAAATTATTTTCTCAGTGGCCCCGAAAAAAAATATCTTTTTCCTTTATGACAATGATTACTTTTAGGGTTAAGATTACTCTGTACTTTTTGATAATGAGTTCTTTTATGGTTAAGATTACCCTGTAGGTTTTCACATTTAACATCTGCAGGCTTGGTTGCAAAGTGTACTTCCATTTGTTGCAAAATATCTCTTCCCCATAAAGTAACCGGTAGATTAGGTAAAACATAAGGCTGAAATGTTCCTTTATGGCCTTCATCATCCTCCCATTTTAAAATTACTGCACTTTTATCTGGGAGGTTATTATATCCCAAGCCTCTTAAACTGGTTGAAGCTTTTTGCAGAGACCAGTGCTTGGGCCATTGGCGTAAATTAATAATGGAAGAGTCAGCTCCAGTATCTATTAATCCCTCCATTTCTATTCCTTGGATTTTTATTTTACACATAGGCCTCCTTGAACAGTCTCGAACCCAGAAAGCCATGGGACTTGAGTCAGTGGAACAAAATCCTCTATTGTTCCCTTCTTGAGGCATACCCATTTTAAATGAATTATGTAAATTGGGAAGGAGAAGCAACTGAGCAATTCTATCTCCTTGATTAACAGAAGTTATACTTTGGGGTGAGCTAAGCATTATTTTTATTTCCCCTTTGTAGTCTGAGTTTATTACACCTGGGGTCACTTGCAAACCTAATAAGCTTTTAGGACTACGCCCGATAATAAGTCCTACAGTCCCTGAGGGAAGAGGTCCCCTGACTCCTGTGGGAATCAGTTGAAACCCCATTTCAGGTGTTAACACTATTCGGGCGGTGGAACAGAGGTCTAATCCTGCATTTCCTCTTGTTCCTCTGGCGAGGGAGTGGATGGGTAGTAGGGATTGTGTCGGGGAAGCATCTGAGTGGATGCTTGAGGATACTCCTTCTGCAATGCCCCATACATTTGTGGGCCCCGGGGTATTGGGCCCCGTGCCCCGTTTTTTGAATTCCTGAACAAAGGATTTCCATGGATGTCAAATTTTGAATGGCATTTATTGGCCCAATGATTTCCCTTTTTTACACCTGGGGCAGCGGCCTGGGGCACGATATGAGCTTGGTCTTATTTCTCTTTTGGGATTTTGCCTAGAATTGCCTGATTGATTATGATAATTTTGCCTGGAATATCCTGATTGATTATAATATCTACATTTAGCCTTTGTGAAATTTCGAGAGGAAGCACCTCTCATTGAGGCTGCAATCACATTTCCTGTGACAAAGGCGTCATTTATATCTTTACATAGTTGTATATATACGGAAAGATCCTTTTTAGTTCTCCATGGCCTGATGGCTGCTTGGCACCATTTATTTGCATTTTCATAAGCTAATTGAACAACTAATGGCCTAGCTTGGTCAACATCTGCAAACACACTACCTGCAGTTCTCAAAGTCGATCAGCAAAGTCGGCATACGGCTCATTAGGTCCTTGAATCACTTTTGACAAGCTACCTTGTAGATCCCCAGGTCCTTGTACAGTTTTCCATGCCTCTAAGGCAGCTGCATTTATCTGAGCATATATATCTGGGTCATAATCTGTTTGAGCCTGTAAGTCTGCGAATTGCCCTTCTCCTGTGAGCATGTCTATATTATAGTTTTCAAACCGTGCAGCCGCGTTTCTTTTAGCCGTTTCTATACAAAGTTCTTGGAATTGCGATCGCCAAACCAAGAATTGCCCCCCGCTTAATGTTGCTTTACATAGACTTTTCCAGTCTGAGGGGGTTAAGCTAAAGGTGTTAAGGGACTCCAGCATACTCAACGTGAAAGGAGCTTGGGGCCCATAAGTCATTACTGCCTCTTTGAGATTTTTTATTGTTTTGAAATCTACTGACTGATGGACACTCTGTCCATTTTTCTTTTCAAATGCTGGCGGTTCCCAATGCATCTGTGAGTTGTCCTCGAGAGCACATAAGCGATCAGAAAGATTTTTTATTTCTGTTTCTAGGGTATGCAAATGCCTAGTAATACCCTTCATATTTTCTGTAATGGATTCCACCCATGAGGGAGTAGAGGACACAAGTGACTCCTCTGCCTGACGGACCTTTTTCTCGGTCTTTTTAAATTTCTTTTTCCTCATTTTCTCAGGATCACTTTTACTAGATTCCTCACCACTGCTAATTTCACTGACAGCAATATCCTGAGGCCCAGGTTCCAGTGAGAGCAAGTATCCTTCAGCTTTCGCCAATAACTCCCGAATAGCTTTAATAGCTTGGATTTTTGTCATTTTTGGGTCTCTTCTAATACTCTCTTTACTGGTCTCAGTTGGCCCAGTGGAATCTACACTTTTTTGATCACTTTCACTTTTGTCTATATACTCCTCACTGAGAACAGAGTCAGGTATATCAAGGAGTCTTTGCATAGCCTCTATCACTTGGGATTCAGTTATATTCGAACCCATCTTTAGAGACCTTTCAGTTCTTACCTGTCCGCTCCGAAGTTCCCCGTACGGGCCGCCACCTGTAGTCGCCTGAAGCGCTTGGAGCAACGGAGCCACGGGAAGAACTTCAGAAGCAAACTGGAGACAAACAGCTTTTTATTCTGATAACTTTTCTCTCTGGTTCTAACAACAACTAACACACGCCAAACACAAACACTAAAATGGCGCTGACCCGATCAGCAATTTCGGCCAAGTCACTCGAGATCCCGCAACAAGTCTCGTGAGACTACGGGAGGAGACAATGCCCAAATCTCCACGGCTCATAGTCAACTGCAATTCAAGCCAATCCCCAAACAGGGCTCCTGCATTTCCCCCTTTTTGTTTTAAAAGAGGTAATGCTCTAGGACGTCTATGTGCAACCAACATTCTTACCCGTCATCGGATAATCAAGGCTGTGCCCTTGACTCCTGTCTTAGGTTGATATGTCGGCCACATGAGACTGTCCCGTGCGACTGTGCCTGTCTTAGGTTGTCCCCCTCTGGGGATCTTACCCGTCATTGGCTAACCAGCCATCCAATGGAGCCCTTTAGGATCGACTATATATGATGACTAACAGCCGTCCAATTGTGAGGAGATGTTGCGGCTTTAAGGCGACAAGCCTTTTGGTGATGAGCCAAATTGCATAGCATATCAAATTGTTTAAACAAATCAGCTGCCCTAAGTTCCATCAAGTAACACACTGAATTCTCTAGACAAATACCCGCAAGGCATTGTCCCGTAAAGTCCCAAACAATGAAAGATCAAAATGTCCATTTGTTGTAACATGTTGATGTAGGAGGCCCCATGCATGTAGAGCAGAGGCCACACTGTTGGTGAGGTTGTTTGATGTTTGAGCAGCAGGGATGCTTGCGGCGGCCGCGATCCCTGCAGCTGTAGCAGCAGACGTCTTTTTTATGTTTAGACAATGCCACCGGCAAATCTTCAGGGCCTGCTACCTAGAAACTCAAGCATCAATTATTAAAGGAAAGGCAGTGCTATTGCAGCACTGAGTCAAGAGGCGAGTTGTCAAACTACAAAATAGAATAATTAGATTAGAAAATTAAAGTTGATTTTTGTTCACACACATCGCTGGTTGAGCTTCTACAAACATAAGTTGGAAAAATATCATATTTAGAACAAAACAAAGAAAGACTGAGGGTAATTACTGCATTAAAGATAGATTAAAGAAAAGGTAAAGGCACTTTAGAGAAATAATTTGTTAGCTGGAACCCTTGAGTCTCTGTATACAGAGCAATCTTTTACCTGTTGAGATAATTGAAATTAATGAGCTATTAAACAAATGAAGTTAATAACAAATAAACAATCTATGTCAAAACACCAAAATATCAGGTTATATAGCACTAGTCATATTGTTTGCTAAAGAGAAGTCCCAGGGACACCTATAAATCAAAATTGAAAGTACCTTCATTTATAAAATTATTTACCTAAATTGAATACTCTTAACCTAAAATGAATTAAAGTTATTTGGATCCATATATATATATATATATTTTCTTTTTCATAAGCGCTTTGTTCTTTGTGACGTCACACTGGACAGACGAACAAGCATACAAACATATATTTGTGACGTCACATTAACATGAAATGTAGACAAATGTACAGACATAAAGACATGTATAAAAAGAAAAAAAAATACAATTGTGTGCACACTAAAGAGAGATCTCCTCGTCCCGGCCGGGAGGAATGACACTTAAGTTGTGAAATGTTTTGAAGGACTCTTTTGAGGGAATCATTATGTACCTTCATCTTGGTCCTCTTGATTTTGTACCTTTTTTATTAATCTTGATTCTTCAATAACTTCATCTTGATCATTTTGATGTGGTACCTGTTTTATTAATCTAGATGGTATCCATATTGGAGAGGATTCGTCTTTTGGAAAAACACAAACAGATCCTCTTCCCCAAATTAATACTGGATCTGGACCCTTCCATGTACCTGAAAGAACATCCTTCCAGTAAACCAAAGGTTTATGTTGTTGGTGTGGATTCCAATGTCTGTCTCCAGCAGAATAACCATTAGAGTCTAAAGTTAAAAAATTTAAGGTAAACAGGGCAACTGCCAATCTGTCCTTAGGACTTTTCCAATTTCCTTCTTTTTGTTTTAATAACATAATTTTCAGTGTTCGGTTTGCTCTTTCAATAATGCCCTGACCCTGAGGATTGTATGGGATGCCTGTTTTATGGGATATATTGAATTTTGCGCAAAACTGTTTGAAAGATGAGGACGTATATGCGGGGCCATTATCTGTTTTAAACATTTTGGGGATGCGCAATGCAGCAAAAGCTTGCAAACAATGAGATGTAACATCTTTAACTTTTTCTCCAGAATGTAAGGAAGCAAAAATCATGCCTGAGCATGTATCTATGGTCACATGAATAAATCGCAATTTTCCAAAACTTGGCTCATGAGTAACATCCATCTGCCACAAATGATTGGGCATTAATCCTCTAGGGTTAACGCCGAAATGAGGATTGGGCAATGTGTCATACAAGATTTACAATCTTTTACAATTGTTCTGGCTTGCTCCTTTGTGATTTTAAACCTACGTTGCAAGGTGGTGCTGTTGACGTGAAACTGGGAGTGAAATAAAGTAGCTTGTTGTAGCACTGAAAGTATAAATATTGCTTTTGTAAGTTCATCAGCCTTTTGATTACCTTCATGGAGGGGACCAGGCAAATTAGTATGTGCTCTAATATGGCCTACGAATAGAGGTTCTTTTCTTGCCCACAAAAGTTTTTGTATTTGATAAAACAATTTAAAGGCTGGAGTATGAGGTGCTATTGGTCCTGCTAACTCTAATTTTGGGACGGCTTGTACAATATAGTGGCTATCTGAAAAAATGTTTACGGGCTGGTCCCTAAAATTTTCCAGAGCTCTTACCACAGCTTCCAATTCCACTAGTTGAGCTGATTTGTGTGCAGTTATGTAAGTCATATTTTCTTTTTTAGTGACTACTGTAGCAGTACCATTTGAGGACCCATCTGTAAATACATTAAATGCCTTAGGAATAGGTTGATTTTTTATTACCTGTGGAAATATAATAGGATGATTAATACAAAAAGATAATATAGGGGACTTAGGAAGATGATTATCAAAATTTGCAGAAGTAGAGCATTTAGCTATAGCCCAATCATTATCATTGAAGCATAAGTATTCAATCTGTGATGATGAATAGGGAGTAATAATAGTAGCAGGGTGAATGCCAAATATTTTAGTAGAAGTCTTAAGTCCTTGAAGAATAAGTTTAGCCACCATGGAGGTATAAGATTCAATTATACTTTTAGGAGAGATGGGCAAATGTATCCATAATAAAGGCCCTTGTTGCCAAAATACACCTGTGGGTGTATATTGTGAAGAAATAATAATCAACATCAGCGGTTGAGTTAAATCAAATCTATCACAATGAGCTCCTTCGATGGCTTTTTCTACTAACTTTAAAGCTTTCCTAGCATCAGGAGTCAATGTTCGTGGTGAAGATGGATCAGGATCTCCACGAAGGATGTCAAATAAAGGTTTTAGTTGGCCAGTAGTGAGATTTAGTGTAGGGCGGAGCCAATTAATGTCTCCCAGTAGTTTTTGGAAATCATTGAGGGTGGTCAAATGTTCTTTATTTATTAAAATTTTTGGGGGTCTAACAAAAGTATCCATGATTTTAAATCCTAAACATAATATGGGAGATCTGGTTTGAACTTTTTCTTCTGCTATATATAATCCATATTTTTTTAAATTTTCTACCACATCACTGAATATATTAAATAAGATTTTTTGATTAGGGTGGGCCAATAAAATATCATCCATGTAATGTAGACACATGAGGTTTGGATATTTATTTTTAATGGGTTGGATAGCCTTGTCCACATATATTTGGCATATGGTGGGGCTATTAGCCATTCCCTGTGGTAAAACCTTCCATTGATATCTCTGATCAGGGCCATTATTGTTCATAGAAGGAACGGAAAAAGCAAACCTGGGGGCATCCAGAGGATGTAGGGGAATAGAAAAGAAGCAATCCTTTATATCAAGAGTAATAAGATGGAAATTTTTTGGAATAGCTACGGGACTAGGAAGTCCAGGTTGAGTAGGCCCCATAACTTGCATGGTTTTATTGATTTGTCTAAGATCATGTAACAATCGCCATTTTCCTGACTTTTTCTTGATCACAAATATGGGGGAATTCCAGGGAGAGGTGGAAGGTTCTATATGACCTGCTTCTAATTGTTCCTGAACTAATTGGTGGGCCGCTTGTAATTTCTCTTTAGATAGGGGCCACTGAGGGACCCACACTGGCTTATCAGAAAGCCATGGTATTTTCAAAATTATTTTCTCAGTGGCCCCGAAAAAAAATATCTTTTTCCTTTATGACAATGATTACTTTTAGGGTTAAGATTACTCTGTACTTTTTGATAATGAGTTCTTTTATGGTTAAGATTACCCTGTAGGTTTTCACATTTAACATCTGCAGGCTTGGTTGCAAAGTGTACTTCCATTTGTTGCAAAATATCTCTTCCCCATAAAGTAACCGGTAGATTAGGTAAAACATAAGGCTGAAATGTTCCTTTATGGCCTTCATCATCCTCCCATTTTAAAATTACTGCACTTTTATCTGGGAGGTTATTATATCCCAAGCCTCTTAAACTGGTTGAAGCTTTTTGCAGAGACCAGTGCTTGGGCCATTGGCGTAAATTAATAATGGAAGAGTCAGCTCCAGTATCTATTAATCCCTCCATTTCTATTCCTTGGATTTTTATTTTACACATAGGCCTCCTTGAACAGTCTCGAACCCAGAAAGCCATGGGACTTGAGTCAGTGGAACAAAATCCTCTATTGTTCCCTTCTTGAGGCATACCCATTTTAAATGAATTATGTAAATTGGGAAGGAGAAGCAACTGAGCAATTCTATCTCCTTGATTAACAGAAGTTATACTTTGGGGTGAGCTAAGCATTATTTTTATTTCCCCTTTGTAGTCTGAGTTTATTACACCTGGGGTCACTTGCAAACCTAATAAGCTTTTAGGACTACGCCCGATAATAAGTCCTACAGTCCCTGAGGGAAGAGGTCCCCTGACTCCTGTGGGAATCAGTTGAAACCCCATTTCAGGTGTTAACACTATTCGGGCGGTGGAACAGAGGTCTAATCCTGCATTTCCTCTTGTTCCTCTGGCGAGGGAGTGGATGGGTAGTAGGGATTGTGTCGGGGAAGCATCTGAGTGGATGCTTGAGGATACTCCTTCTGCAATGCCCCATACATTTGTGGGCCCCGGGGTATTGGGCCCCGTGCCCCGTTTTTTGAATTCCTGAACAAAGGATTTCCATGGATGTCAAATTTTGAATGGCATTTATTGGCCCAATGATTTCCCTTTTTACACCTGGGGCAGCGGCCTGGGGCACGATATGAGCTTGGTCTTATTTCTCTTTTGGGATTTTGCCTAGAATTGCCTGATTGATTATGATAATTTTGCCTGGAATATCCTGATTGATTATAATATCTACATTTAGCCTTTGTGAAATTTCGAGAGGAAGCACCTCTCATTGAGGCTGCAATCACATTTCCTGTGACAAAGGCGTCATTTATATCTTTACATAGTTGTATATATACGGAAAGATCCTTTTTAGTTCTCCATGGCCTGATGGCTGCTTGGCACCATTTATTTGCATTTTCATAAGCTAATTGAACAACTAATGGCCTAGCTTGGTCAACATCTGCAAACACACACTACTGCAGTTCTCAAAGTCGATCAGCAAAGTCGGCATACGGCTCATTAGGTCCTTGAATCACTTTTGACAAGCTACCTTGTAGATCCCCAGGTCCTTGTACAGTTTTCCATGCCTCTAAGGCAGCTGCATTTATCTGAGCATATATATCTGGGTCATAATCTGTTTGAGCCTGTAAGTCTGCGAATTGCCCTTCTCCTGTGAGCATGTCTATATTATAGTTTTCAAACCGTGCAGCCGCGTTTCTTTTAGCCGTTTCTATACAAAGTTCTTGGAATTGCGATCGCCAAACCAAGAATTGCCCCCCGCTTAATGTTGCTTTACATAGACTTTTCCAGTCTGAGGGGGTTAAGCTAAAGGTGTTAAGGGACTCCAGCATACTCAACGTGAAAGGAGCTTGGGGCCCATAAGTCATTACTGCCTCTTTGAGATTTTTTATTGTTTTGAAATCTACTGACTGATGGACACTCTGTCCATTTTTCTTTTCAAATGCTGGCGGTTCCCAATGCATCTGTGAGTTGTCCTCGAGAGCACATAAGCGATCAGAAAGATTTTTTATTTCTGTTTCTAGGGTATGCAAATGCCTAGTAATACCCTTCATATTTTCTGTAATGGATTCCACCCATGAGGGAGTAGAGGACACAAGTGACTCCTCTGCCTGACGGACCTTTTTCTCGGTCTTTTTAAATTTCTTTTTCCTCATTTTCTCAGGATCACTTTTACTAGATTCCTCACCACTGCTAATTTCACTGACAGCAATATCCTGAGGCCCAGGTTCCAGTGAGAGCAAGTATCCTTCAGCTTTCGCCAATAACTCCCGAATAGCTTTAATAGCTTGGATTTTTGTCATTTTTGGGTCTCTTCTAATACTCTCTTTACTGGTCTCAGTTGGCCCAGTGGAATCTACACTTTTTTGATCACTTTCACTTTTGTCTATATACTCCTCACTGAGAACAGAGTCAGGTATATCAAGGAGTCTTTGCATAGCCTCTATCACTTGGGATTCAGTTATATTCGAACCCATCTTTAGAGACCTTTCAGTTCTTACCTGTCCGCTCCGAAGTTCCCCGTACGGGCCGCCACCTGTAGTCGCCTGAAGCACTTGGAGCAACGGAGCCACGGGAAGAACTTCAGAAGCAAACTGGAGACAAACAGCTTTTTATTCTGATAACTTTTCTCTCTGGTTCTAACAACAACTAACACACGCCAAACACAAAACACTAAAATGGCGCTGACCCGATCAGCAATTTCGGCCAAGTCACTCGAGATCCCGCAACAAGTCTCGTGAGACTACGGGAGGAGACAATGCCCAAATCTCCACGGCTCATAGTCAACTGCAATTCAAGCCAATCCCCAAACAGGGCTCCTGCAAAAATCTATTTTCATTTAAAAATAATGTACATGGTTTTAATATCAAATAGTCCAAGCAGTCTTTTAATAATCAATGATTCCTAGCCTTACCCATTTCTAGGGAAAACCCACGCCTACAAGTGGATAACTCCACAGAGATCACCAGCTATATATTTTTGAGTTTAACAAAATGATTCTAGGTTAATGTGCTTTTTCTTCTCTCTTTAGATCACTGGTAGACAGTACACTTCAGTCTCCTTTCTGAGAGAGTTTTGAGGGGACACCTCACATCCAAGCCACAATAGACTCTAACTCATCTCTGAGTCAATTCAGGGAGAAATTCTAAGAACTTTTCTCTATGAAAACATTTATTTATTTCAAATCACCATTTGCTCTCAACTGCATTACTTTGTGCTTGATGTAAATAATGAAATAGGTAATTTTTTTCCTCAGAGGAAGGCCACAGAAGGCACTAACCCTGCTTAAAGTTGGTCCATGAACAGACTGAGAACTTGATACTTCCCTGTCCCTCAGTTGATCTCACTTACACCATTCTTTCACTCTTTACTCCACAAATAAAGGAGAATAGGAGTATACAAAGTGACATTCTAAAGAGATTTTTATCCATTTAGTCAAAGCAAAATCTAGGCAAAAGGATGTAATTTTATAATAATGTTCATCAAACCTGATAGCCTATTCAAATCACCTAGGATACTTGTACAAAGTTTGAACCTTACAAAATTAAATTTAGAGTTTTGAGGGGTAGGCTGCAAAATCCAGGTGTTAATGGTTTCTTAGGTGACTTAATGTACAACTAGCATTGATTAGTATTCTCTAGTCCAGAACATTATATTCAAATGTTATATTACACACACACACACACACACACACACACACACACACACACACACATATAATTATTTTGTTTGGTTTACTAGGGATTGAACCCAAGGGCACTTTGCCACTGAGCCACAACCCCAGCCTTTTTTTTTTTTTTTTTTTTAATTTTGAGTCAGGATCTTGCTAAGTTGCTTAGTGCCTTGCTAAGTTACTAAGGCTGACCTTGAACTTGCAATCTTCCTGCCTCAGCCTCCTAAGTCTCTGGTATTACAGAGATGTGCCACCATGCCCAGCTTTATTTTATATTTTATAATCCCATTACATGCTACTTTCTGTGTAAAAGGAAACAATTGCAATAGAATTTATTAATTAATTTAGCAGGTGAATATCATATATCCCAAAGATGGTTAAAACTGCCAAAAATGGAAACAATTCAAAGTTTGATTGTTGAACAGATGAAATAAAATTTATTCATTTAATTCCATTAATTGTATTTGCCAGTGGGAAAAAAATGTACTGATGAATGCTATAATACACATAAACCTGGAACACATTATGATCAGTGAAGGATGCTAATCACTAGAAGACCTCATATTGTAATCTTCCATTTATTTTAAAAGTTCAGAAAAGGCCAACTATGAGAGGGAGGTGGATTGTAGGAACCAAGGATGTTGGTACCCAGACACATCAGTCTCAGTCCTTGGTTGCAGCCTTGCAGGCTCAAACTGCCTCACTTACTGAGGCCCTCACTACTGCTCTCTCTTCCTCCACTAATAAAGGAAAAGGGGTCTTTTATGGCTGCGGCCAACAGGGCCACTTTAAAAGAGACTGCCCCACTGGCCGGGTGCGGTCAGAGGCCCCACATGGGCACCCTACAGGCCAAACCAAAGGGCAGTCCGTCCCTAAGACACCTTGCCCACAATGCAGGAAGAGGCTTCATTGGCAGAGAGACTGTAAGTCTAAATTTGACATCGAGGGGAAGCCTTTAAACTGACGGCGGGGCACCCTCCAGCCCCGTCACACAAAGAAGGCATCCCTTCCAGCGGCCCTCCTAGGGCACACTGGACAGTCCCCATTGTCGCAGGGATCAGGCCAAAGATGGACATTTTCATAGCGGGGGGGAAAAAAGTTTCACTGCCTGATCGATGCCGGGGTGGACCGCACTGTACTAAGGAAGGAAGAGATTCCGCCTCAGTGGAAATTAGTTCCAGGGCCCCAATTACTCTGGGTAGGAGGTAACACTAAGTTAGAGGAAACCAAAGATTGGCTTAAATGGGGAGACATGGCCGATAGTCAAGGGGACATCTGCCCCCTTGTGGCCACGGCCTCTCAGCCAATTTATTGGGACAAGATATCTTGGGGGAGGCAGAAGTGTACATCACCACAGACCACAAAATGATCTGTGATGTTATCTTGGAAGATGAGGAATACCAACAGCAATTTAATTTGCCAGGCTCCCTTAGCAATTATAGCAGGGATCCACTCTTTTAGGCATCAAGGTGAAATGTTCCTGCTCCCCGAGTGAGGCCTCACCCCCAATCCTAAGGGCCACTGTTCCAACAACCCCTGCCATCCAATGGCATCCAAGCCCCCCCCCGCCATGTGGGTGGAACAGTGGCCATTTCTTCGAAATAAACTTCAAAAATTAGAAGAGATAGTACATGAACAATTAGCCCAGGGTCACATTAGACCCTCGTTGAGCCCTTGGAATAGCCCTGTCTTTCTTATACAAAAAAACCTCAGGGAAATGGAGAATGTTGCAAGACCTTAGGAAAATTAATGAGCAAATAGTCCCAGTGGGCAGCCCCCTGCGGGGCCTGCCCTGGATCCCCTCCATTCCGCGGGACCTGACGCTCATTGTGATTGACATTAAAGACTGGTTTTTCTTATTCCCCTTGACCCTAATGATTGTGAGATGTTCGCCTTTTCTATTCCTTCCATCAATTTCCAGGGGCCTGATAAGAGATATGAGTGGATGGTTCTGCCCCAGGGTATGGCTAATAGCCCAGCCTTTTGTCAACACTTTGTCTCCCATGTATTACAACCCCTTCGGCGGCAACCACGGGTTACACTTTATGTGTATATGGATGACATCATTATTGGAGCTGTCGATGCCCAACAGTTGAGTTCTGCTTATAGGGAACTCCAAGACCTCTTAGAAAAAGGGGGATTACATGTCTCTAGTGACAAGGTTCAAACTATACCTCCTTTTAAAATCTTAGGAGCTGAGCTTAAATTGGACTCTGTCTGCCCCCTTAAACCTCAGCTGCTCCTCCAATCATCTCACTCTTTGGTAGAGTTGCAAAAGCTATTGGGGGAACTCAACTGGTTGAGGCCTTGGTTTCACATTTCCACTGAAGACATGCTCCCCCTCTTTGACCTATTAAGGGACAAGGGTCCCACAGATGTCATTGTACTACAGTCTCTTATCACTTGTCAGACTTCGAGAGGGTTCAAAGAAATAACAACAGAGTATCTTGTGCATTAGAAGGGTTTTGGGGGAAGGTTGATTGCCACTATGGGTCAACTAGGTGGGTAACTTCCTTCTCCAGGCTGAAATGGATTCCTCCCACTCTCTTCTTCACTAGGCCCCTCCCTAGAGCCATAAATGTGTTCACTGATAGAGGAAAAGAGGGATCTGCCATCATAGTTTATTTCTCTCCCTCTTGCACGCCCAAGCAAAAAAAAGTTAGCTATTTCGAGCCAGTCACTGGATCTGCACAGTTTAAAGAATTGTATACAGTTTCCTTAGCTTTAACTCATGTCCATGAGCCCATGAATCTCTTTTCAGACAGCCTCTATGTAGTAAACCTGCTGCCAGCTTTGGCTTCATCTTATATTAAGCTAGATAAAAATCCCATAACTCCCTTAATGATTCAGGTACAATCCCTGTTAAAGGGGCATGCCAAGCCCATATTCCTACAATACCTAAGAGGACACCAAGACTTGCCCAGGTTCCTAACACGGGGTAACCAAATGACTGATCATTTGGCCACATTGGGGACACTGGTGGCTACAGCCCAACCCCAACAAGATCTCCAGCTGGCCCAAGGCCTTCATGACCTCACTCATGTAAATTGGAGAGGGCTACATCATAAATTTCCCTTGGTCCTATAAAAGATCTGAAAAAGATTGTAAGTACCTGTAAATCTTGTATGCCCTTCTTACAGGTCCCACCCCTCCAGTCCCCTGGGGTAAATCCTAGAGGCCTGCAGCCCAATGCCATCTGGCAAACTGATATAACCAATTATGCACCATTTGGAAAATTGAAGTACATATTTATGTCCATAGATACCTACTCACATGCCTGTTGGGTTTGGCCCATTCTGGTGAAAGTGCCGAACATGCTGAAAGCCATTTTTTACAATGTTTTGCCATCTTAGGCCTACCCCTACAGGTTAAAACAGATAATGGACCCTGCTTTGTGAGCAAATCATTGCAAAAATTTTAATAAAGGTGGCACGTTAAACATACCACAGGGATCCCATATAACCCAAAAGGACAAGCCATCATCGAGAGGCACAATAAGACCCTAAAGGACCAGTTAATAAAACAAAAAACAGCGATGCTTACATTAAATATTTTAAATTTTTCCAAAGACCAGCCCTTAACTGCCTTTCAGAGACATTGGTCCAACCAGACGCCCTACCTAAAGGTTGAGGTCCAATGGAAGGACCCACTAACTGGATGTTGGCGTGGTCCTGATCCACTCATAAGTGCAGGCAGAGGATTTGGATGAGTCTTCCCAATTGGGGATCCAAGCCCTATTTGGGTACCTGCCAGGGACCTCATATACCGCCAATCAGAACAAAATGACCACCCAGGAACACATTCTCTTGAGGTGTGATCTTTTCCCTTTTTCCACAGGAATGAAAAGACCTTAGTGGACCTTCTGTCTCATTGTGATTGGACTCCCCATCATCTCCCTCCTAATATTCATCAGGAGCACTATTGTCCTGGACACCCTTCGTAAGTATTCCAACTCCCCGCAGCAAGAGAAGGGGGACTATGTCTGTTTCTGGGAGAGGAGTGTTATTTCTATGCCAACCATTCGGGCATTGTCCAAGACAAAATCAAAAGGCTACAAGAAGACCTGGAGCGCCGCAAAAGTGAGCTTCACTCTAGCTTCCTTTGGACTGGACTAAATGGGTGGCTCCCCTACCTTCTCCCCTTTGTGGGACCCCTGATTATCCTTGTGTTCACCTTTGGGCCCCGTGTAATCAACAAGCTTGTTCAATTCCTTAAGGACAGGGCCAAATTGGTACAGCTTATGGTGGTCAACAATATGCTGCCTTCAGCAATGCTGATTAGGAGCCCTACGAACTTGGCCATGGTCCTTGTCAGGATGTGGAGGTCTAAATCATCCATGGGAAGCCTTCCCAAAGGCAACTGTTCTGTCCCCTGTCTTCCCCTCAGCTGCTGCTTGCTTGCCTTGGGTAAGTCCGCCTGAAGTGCTAGGGTGGTAGTCAATGATGAGTAAGATCCCCAGAGGGGGACAACCTAAGACAGGCATACCCTCAAGTAAGGTGGGCTCCCATCAATAAAACAAAAAGGGGGAAATGTTGGGGAAATTAAGAACATGTCAGCCGAAAAAATAGAAATTTAAGTCAAGGAAATGAAAACCTAACTCTCTATCTCCCACTTCCTGATACGTGGACTTGGCCTAGCCAAGGGGTGTTGCCCCGACATATGATGAAAAATCAAACCACCACTAGGATAGGCTAGTGGCTGTTCCTCCAATGTGATCTGCTCGTGCTCCCTGTGCTCCCCTATAACCTTTCTGCTGATTGGCCCATGTCTTCCATAAAGGCCATCCAACTTCCTCAATAAACTGAGCTCGTGCCTTGACTGGTCTCCCTGATGCCTCTGTATGATTGTCCTCCAAAAGGAGGGCTGGGTGCGGGCGGTCAGTAGGCTCTTACCTTTCCTGATCCATCCTTGTTGGGGCGTGCTCCCCCTTCTCTTGCGGGTCGAGAGGAGTTGGGGGCTAAAAACCCCAACATTTTACAAGTTATAAATCTAACTCTAAAAATATATTGTTTAGTTTTGTGTATTTTAGATTTTTTATAAATGGAATCATAGATATATAAATTGCTTTTTTCCATGAAAATTACCTTAAGATTTATCTATTTTTATGTATGCAGCAAGTTCATATATTTTCACTATGTATGGTTTAATATGCCCTGTGATATTGACAGAAGAAGGAAAATAAACACTTGAAGGGAACTTTTTTGTATGTTTATTTTTTAAAATAGTGATAGAAGAAATCATCTGGAATCCATTAAAGCCTACCTTAAAATGCTTACTCTGTGCTTTTGTGATATATTAAAAATATTTTCCTGAAATCTGTTGAATAAAATGATGTTCTCCATAAGCCTCTTTTATTCAGAATTATACTGCAGAGCAGAGTCAGTTCAATAAGATAGAAAAGGAAAAGGCATAAAATTGGAGAAGAGCACAAATCAACACCATTAATGCTTGCATTCAAAAATCACATTTACCAGATAATTTTATCACATTTTCTTGGTTTCTGTTTGATTTTCCTATGGGCAGTGGGGCTTCTTTGGAAAGAAAGTATTTTTCTAATGCTACATTTTCCCTGTTTTGATTCGGAGTTTATACAATCTGTCATTTTAGTTATTATTGTTGGAATTTAAACATGCATTTTAATTTAATGTGAAGTTTCCTTAACCATGTCTAACCTTGCTAAATATATTTACACTTATCCCAAATACGTAAGAACACATGAAAGCCTTAATTCTGATTTTTCTTTTTTCTTTTATTCATGTAGAGATTCTTATGCTAAATACTTTTTTCTCGAATGTTTAATGTCTTGCACAATTGGGGTTTGCTTGGATATAGTCACATCTTCATTTTTTGGCTCACATTTCCTTCCTGTATCTCAGAATTTCTCTATAAGATTTTCTTCATCCTGGAGTAAAGTTCTTCGTAGATATGTTGTAAACTCCCTCATCTTTTTTGTAGTGTATATTCCAGCTTTTTATGTTATGTTATTTAAGAAAATCTGCTGTGAGCCTAATTGGACTGTGTTTCTTCATGATTAATAATTTTAATAGCTTTATTCAGGTACAAATGATAAATAGAAAAAATAGAAATTTAAGTCAAGGAAAACTGCTCATATTTAATATGCACAATTTGAGGAACTTTTGACGTATGGAAACACATGAAATACCATCACCATAGTCAGAGTAGTAAACATATCTAACAACAACTCAAAATTTCCTTGTGTCCCTTTTCCTGAGTATGTGTGTAGGGGGGGATATGGTAAGAACTCTTAACACGAAATGTACCATCATAGCAAACTTTGAAGTTTTATGTCTTTGAAGTGAACACTACTATTTTGTTAAATATAGACCTTGATTTCTCTAGAAATTATTCATCTAGCATAGCTGCAACTTTATACCTTTTGAATAATAGCTCCTTGTTTCTCCCCACCTTCACAAGCCCCTGTAAAAAAAAACACCATCCTAATTTCTTTTTTCTTTTTCTTTTTCTTTTTTTTTTTTTTTTTTTTTTTTTTTTTTTTGCAGTGCTGGGGATTGAGCCCAGGGCCTTGTGCATGGAAGGCAAGCACTCTACCAACTGAGCTATATCCCCAGCTCCCCACCATCCTAACTTCTGCTTCTATGAGTTTCACTATTTCAAATACCTCCTCCAAGGATAATCTGTAATATTTATCCTTACATGACTGGCCTCTTTCACTCAGGATAATATCCTTCAGGTTCATGCATATTCTGACAAATGCAAGATTTCCTTCTTCCTTCAAACTGAACAACTGTCCTATGTATGTGTGTGTGTGTGTGTGTGTGTGTGTGTGTGTGTCTTTATTCATCTGTGTTGCAGCTGGTGTTCATATCTTTATTGCAGCTGGTGTTCATATCTTGACGATATACTGCCAATAATGTTGCATTGACATTGGAGTTCAGATAGCTCTTTAAGATCCTGGTTTCAATTCCTTTTAATACAAACCCAGCAGTGGAATTACTGGATCATATGGTAGTTCTGTTTTTAATTTCTGAGGGCCTCCATACTCTTTCCCATAGCTTCTCTCCCCTTCTACATCCCAATCAGTAGTGTCAAAGGATTTCAATTTCTCTACTATTCTACCAACACTTATATTTATTTTTTAGTAATATCTGTCCAACTGATGTGAAGTGATATCTCATTGCAGTTTTGATTTGTTTTCCTGATCATTGTTACCTAATTATCTTTTAATGTATCTGTTGGCTATTTGCATGTCTTCTTTATAGTATAGAAATGTCTGTATCCTTTGCCCATTTTTTATTCGGGTCATTTTTTTTTTTTTTTTTTTTTTTTTTTTTTTTTACTACTGAGTTGCTAAGTTCCTTATAGATTTTGGATATTAAACCCCTACTAGAGATGTGCTTTGTAAATCTTTTCTCCCATTCTCTTGGTTGCCTTTTCATTCTGTTGTTTCCTTGGTTGGGCAGACACTTTTCGGTTTGTTTTGGTCCTACTTATCTAATTTTTATTATTGTTTGTATTTGTGGTCATTGCCAAGACCAATGTTAACAGGCCAAAGCCGCTGCAGAGTGGGAACTACCTCGCCCACGCGGTGGAGCTGCGCGGTAGCCGCTAGAACCTGAGTGCGCAGGCTCAGAGAACTCGTAGCCAGTGGAGCTTCCAGCACCAGCCAGTGTTTGTGACGTCAGAAAGGCACGTGATCCGCTGTGCAGAGGCTCCTGGTAGGACAGTGCAGCCGAAGGCTTGACATTTTACTTGTGTTGGGCAAGATTCAGGCTTCGGGACAGAAAGGTTGTAGACTATTCCATCAGATCCTCACTTGTGAAGAGAGTTGGACCAGGGGGTGAAGGATCTGAATTTCAGACAGCAGGAGAGCTGCCACCAGCCCTGTAGATGTCCAAGACACCTGCCAGGAGGCTGCCTGGGGCTTCCCTACCCGTGAGCTCTGCCAGTGTATACAGTTTGGGAAGGACTGGAGGTCCAGATTTACCAGCTGCTGCAGGAGAAAAGCAGCCAGGCCTTCTTGTACACTGTGCTTCTGAGCCCCAACCCTGCGAGGCTCCTGAGTGGGGCTGCCCCCTGCATGGCTGACTTCTGGAGCTCCATGGTTAATGCTCTTTTCCTCCTGATCCCTGATTTTACTCTTAGATGTTCTACCTGTGGATGTGGTATTCCTCCGTAAACTATGCATAGGGAATAGAAGAAGGTATACAGAAATGCCAAAATAATGACCATTAACTGTTTTCTTTAACCAAAGGGAAAAGAGGAGTTATCCATTGTTTTGTAACACTTGTGCCTGTTCTTGGCCTAATTTGGCCTTTGCTCCCTCAACTGCTGGATTAAACAAAGGTTTGAATAAAGCAATGGAGTAGATGTTACTAAGGAAATACCTGGAATTTCCCAGTGACTTTTTATAAATAAAAACTAAATGGTAAAGTATATGTGGACAATGAGAAAATGCAATCCTTCCAACTATAAAAGAATGATAGCAATAATTAATTTAAGAATATTTGGAGTTCCAGAAAAGTGAGGAGAAAATTGGGCAGAAGGAATATTCAAATAAGTATTGTTTGAAAAAAAAAAATTAGTAATCAGAAGGAAGATGTAAAAAACGCAAAAGATAGTTCTGCTGACCCAATGTAATCCTGGATAGAAACATGAAGATATATGAATGAACAACACTGGCAAGAGGAACTATATGTATAAGTGAACTATATGTATGACTAACAATGGCTGCATTTAACAGCCAGAGCAACATATGCAGTTTGAGATGCATACCTAAGTAAAATGTGTGAGAAATTAACAAAAAAAAAAGGAAATATGAATGGAATTAAAGGACCTAATAGTTTCTGAAACCTGGCAAAGTCAGTATGCTATTAGGCAGTAATAGGACAAGGAAATCTCTTGTAAGTGAACCTGTAATTACCAGTTTAACATAATAAAGTTCTATAGTACATGAATGTACAGTGCAAAAATATAAATTTGTGAGGATTTCAATTTGATGTGCTCACAGATTGCATGTGGATGTATATTGGAAAAAAATGTCAGGCAAGGTGTTCAAATATGCCCAAGTTTTCTAAGATCATCAGTAAATTTCAAGGCTTATAACCAAGATATGAAATGAATATGCCCACCATAGGACATGCAAAGGAATGTGCATAACAGCTTTATAGCCAAAAGTTGGATACAATCCAAGTAACTTAACAACTACAAATGTATGAATTGTGGAATATTTACAGAAGAAATGTTACATAATGATCAGAATATTTACTATTATCCACGATGAAATGAATGTATCTCACACATAGAATGATAAGAGAGAGCTGCTAAAAACAAAAGCATGCTTACTTCAATGTACATGAAGTTCCAATCCAGGAAAAAAGAAAGTTATTATGATGACCTGCAGAATAACAGTTACCATGGTTGAGGTTAGAGGAAAGTATTGACTTGGAAGATTTATGAAGGAAGTCTGGAGAGCTCTGTTTTGATCTGACAAGTGAATACATGTAAAATTCTTATTTGTACAATTCATATTTCTTCTATTTAGAAGTATACTTTACCTATTTTTTAAAGACCAAAATTATGCCCTTACATGATACATGAACATCTACTAAAAATCACATATTTATGGACATACTGCCTTTTAAAGAAAGCATAAAATGTGTCCAGAAAAATGTAACAAAACAAAACAAAACCTTGATAACTGGGAGAGGAAATGGAAGAAAGCAGATCATTAGAAATTTTTTCCAACACACTTAGATGTAGCTGTGTATAAATACCGCAGACTATTAAAAATAATAGGCAATGTTTTGAAATATATATTGGAGAAGATGCAACAGATGCTCTAAATAGATGAAGCCCATTTAGTGAGCTGGCACAGAAAGCCAGAGGTCTATTGGAATGAGGTGGTATATGAACTGAAAAACAAACAAACATAAAGTCCAAGTCTTGATGGAGTTCTGAAAATTCTACCACCCATGAAAGTGACACACAGAGGACATTGAGAATGCTAATGAGAAAACCATCAATAGAAATAAAAAGAATCAGCAATTTCATATATTTGACTTGCAAATACTTTCTCCCATACAGTGGGTTCTCTTTTTACTCTGTTGATAGAGTTTTTGATAACTCTTTGATGCATAAATAGTTTTGAGTTTAATTTAATGCAATTTTTTCTTTTGTCGACCCTTTTATTGTGATGTCCAAGAAATAATTGCCAAATCCAATATCGTGAAACTTTTTCCTGTGTTTTGTTTTATAGTTTTTGGTCTAACCCTTAGGTTTATGATTTTTTGCATGATTTTGAGTTACTGTTTATACACGGATCAAGTTAGGAATTCAGCTTCATTTATCAGCTTATGGATATCTGATTTACCCTGAACTAATTACTGAAAACATTGTCCTCTCCCCTTGAACTGGGTCCCTTGCTGAGCATCATTTAACCTTAAATGTGAAGTTTTATTTGTGGACCACATCATTGGGCTGTGTGTCTGTGTTTATGCCAATACTGTATATATTGGATGTCTTAATTTTTAAATTGCTTTATTGATATATAATTCACAAGTGTATTCTCTGGAAAAATATTTATTCAGGTCATTTGCATAATTTTTTGTTGGGTTATTGTTTTTGTTTTGCTTTATTTTTTGTTGCCTACTTAGTTGTGTCAGTTTCTTTTATATTTTGGACATTCGCCCATTATTAGTTATATGGTTTACAAATATTTTCTTTTTCTTTTTTTTTTTAATTTTTATAATTTTTAATATGTACAACTCATAGTGCATATATTTAGTATCTTTTTACATACAACTGTTTGTATACAAAGTATATTTGTACAATTCAGGTCTTCAATCATGCATTAAGGAAAATGATATCCATCTCATTCAACCACCTTTTTTTTCCCCCCTCCCTCCCCTCTTGCTCCCTCCCTTACCCTCCCTTCCCTTGACCATTCTAGTGTTCCTCTAATCCTCCTATGTACCCCCATACAAATATTTTCTACCATTCTATAAGATGTCTTTATTCTGTTTCTCATTCTTCTTTTGTGCAGGGGCTTCTTAGTTTGGTGCAGTCCCACTTGTTCATCTTTGCTTTTGTTGCCTTAGCTTTTTTTGCATAAGAAATTAATCTATATTTTAGTTTACATTAACTTATTAATATTCGATTTAGGGGAAAGCTGCAAATGTTTTTTGATTGATTGTTCCATGTATTTATAACCAAGTTAGTTACATAAAACTTGTTTTTTTACTTACTCAAACCTTCTATATCACTTACTTTTATATATAACCATACAAAGATTTTCCCACTTAGAAAAATTTTTTTCTTCCTACCATTAAAGCCTTTAATACATTAAAGCCTTTTTACCCAGAAATGTTTTCTTTCTTCCTTCTAGAACTCTCCAATTTTTCTTTCTTCTCTGTAGAGGTATTTCTTTTCTATTAGAATTCTTCAATCTTTCTTTCATCTTTGAGGAATCCTCCTTTATAGTTATGTTTTGGAACAATCCCTATAAACCTTTGAATCTAGATAAATTATTATATTTTAATAAGGAGAAATATTTCAATTGAAATGTAGCCAAAGCTTTTGGACACTTTTGTATATAAAATTCTATTTGTTTACTTACCATTTTATGAAAACATAAACAATATTTGGGAGTTAAGATTACTTGATGTTATGTCTAATAGGTAGCATCTTAACTTTATAAGTCAATAAGTATCTCCTGAAATAAGAATTTGTGTAATTAATTACATATAATTAATTTACATAATTAATTATATATAATTATATGTAATTAATTACATTTACTTTAATTTTTTGAAAAATTTATTTATTTATTCTCATTGGTTATACATGACAGCAGAATGCTCTTTGATTCATTGTACCCAAATGGAGCACAATTTTTTACTTCTGTGGTTGTACCCAAAGTAGTGTCACGCCATTCGTGCAATCATATACATATCATATCATTACCTAAGGTAATGATGTCCATCTCGTTCCACTGTCTTTTCTACCCCAATGACCTCTCCATTCTTCCCCTTTGCCCAGTCCAAAGTTCCTCCATCTTCCCATGCACCCCACCCCCGCCATTATGGATTAGCATCTACTTATCAGAGAAAACATTCGGCCTTTGGTTTTGGGGGATGGCTTAATTCTCTTAGTCTGATATTCTCTAAATATATCCATTTACCTGCAAATGCCATGATTTTATTTATTTTTATTGCTGAGTAATATTCCATTGTGTATATATACCACAGTTTCTTTATCCATTCATCCATTTAAGGGCATCTAGATTGGTTCCACAGTTTGGCTATTGTGATTGTGCTACTATGAACATTGATGTGGCTGCGTCACTGTAGTATACTGTTTTTAAGTCCTTTGGGTATAGACCAAGGAGTGGGATAGCTGGGTCAAATGGTGCTTCCATTCCAAGCTTTCTAAGAAATCTATATAATGCTTTCCAGATTGGCTGCACCAATTTGCAGTCCCACCGGCAATGTATGAGTGTGCCTTTTTCCCCACATCCTCACCAACACTTATTATTGTTTGTATTTTTGATAACTGCCATTGTGACTGGCATGAAATGAATCATAGAGTAGTTTTGATTTGCATTTCTTTAATTACTAGAGATGTTGAACATTTTTTTCATATATTTGTTGATTGATTGTATATCATCTTCTGAGAAGTGTCTGTTCAGCTCCTTGGCCTAATTATCGATTGGGATTTTTGTTTTTTTGTGGCTTGTGTGTGTGTGTGTGTGTGTGTGTGTGTGTGAAGTTTTTTGAGTTCTTTATGTATCCTGGAGATTAGTGCTCTATCTGACTTGTGTGTGGTAAAAATTTGCTTCCAAATGTAGGCTCTCCCTTCATTTCAACTATTGTATCTTTCGCTGAAGAGGAGCTTTTTAGTTTAAATCCATCCCATTTATTGATTCTTGATTTTATTTCTTGCACTTTAGGAGTCTTGTTAAGGAAGTCAGGGCCTAATCCAACATGATGAAGATTTGGGCCTACTTTTTCTTCTATTAGGCATACAGTCTCTGGTCTAATTCCTAGGTACTTGATCCACTTTGAGTTGAGTTTTGTGCATGGTGAGAGATAGGGGCTTAATTTCATTTTGTTGCATATGGCTTTCCAGTTTTCCCAGCACCATTTGTTGAAGGGTCTATCTTTTCTCCAATATGTGTTTTTGGTGCCTTTGTCTATTATGAGATAACTGTATTTATGTGGGTTGGTCTTTGTGTCGTCTATTCTGTACATGTATATTTTGGTGCCAAAACCATGCCGTTTGTTATAGCTTTGTAGTATAGTTTAAGGTGTGGTATTTTGATACCTACTGCTTCACTCTTCTTGCGAAGAATTGCTTTGGCTATTTTGGGTCTCTTATTTTTCCAAATGAATTTCATGATTGCTTTTACTATTTCTATAAGGAATGGCATTGTGATTTTAATTGGAATCACATTGGATCTGTATAATGCTTTATATAGTATGCCATTTTGGCAATATTAATCTGCCTATCCAGGAGCATGGAAGATCTTTCCATCTTCTAAGGTCTTCTTCAATTTCTTTCTTTAGTGTTCTCTAGTGTTCATTGTAGAGGTCTTTCACCTCCTTTGTTAAATTGATTCCTAAGTGTTTTTTTTCCTGAGGCTATTGTGAATGGGGTAAATTTTCTAATTTCTCTTTCAGAGGATTCATCACTGATGTATAGAAGTGCATTTGATTTGTGGGTATTGATTTTTATATTCTGCTACTTTGCTGAATTCATTTATTAATTCTATAAGTTTTCTAGTGGAATTTGTTGGATCCTCTAAGTATAGAATCATGTCATTGGCAAATACTGATTGCTTGAGTTCTTTTCTTATCTGTATCCCTTTAATTTCTTTCATCTGTCTAATTGTTCTGGATAGAGTTTCAAGAACTATGTTGAATAGAAAGAGGGCATCCCTGTCTTTTTCCAGTTTTTAGTGGGAATGCTTCCAATTTTTCTCCATTTAGAATGATGTTGGCCTTTGGTTTAGCATAGTTTTTACAATGTTAAGGTATGTTCTTACCATCCCTAGTTTTTCTAGTGTTTTGAACAAGAAAGGGTGCTGTATTTTGTCAAATACTTTCTCTGTATCAATTGATATAATCATATAATTCTTATCTTTAAGCCTACTGATGTGATGAATTATGTTTATTGATTTCTGTGTGTTAAACCAACCCTGCACCCCTGAAATGAACCCCACTTGATCATGGTGCACAATTTTTTAAAATATGTTTTTGTATGTGATTTGCCAGAATTTTATTGAGAATTTTTGAAACTATGTTCATCAGTGATATTGGTTTGAAACTTGCTTTCCTTGATGTGTCTCTGTCTCATTTTGGTATCAGGATGATACTAGCCTCCTAGAATGAGTTTGGGTTCCATCGTCTTCTATTTCATGGTATAATTTGAGGAGTATTGGTATTAATTCTTCTTTGTAGGTCTTGTAGAACTCGGCTGAGAATCCATCTGATCCTGGGCTTTTCTTGGTTGGTAGGCTTTTTTTTTTTTTTTTTCCTTATTTGAAATTGATGTGTTTAAATTGTATATGTCTTCCTGGTTCAGTTTGGGTAAATCATATACCTCTAGAAGTTTGTCAGTGTCTTCAAGGTTTTCTCTTTTGTTGCCTTAGCTTTTGATGTTACATGAAAAAAATATTACTGGCCGGGCGTGGTGGCACACGCCTGTAATCCCAGCACTTGGGAGGCTGAGGCAGGAGGATCATGAGTTCAAAGCCAGCCTCATTAATGGCGAGGCACTTAGCAACTCAGTGAGACCCTGTCTCTAATAAAATACACAAAAGGGTTGGGGATATGGCCCAGTGGTTGAGTGCCCCTGAGTTCAATCCCCAGTACAAAAAAAAAAAAAAAAAGAAAAGAAAAAATATTACTAATTCCAACATTAAGGAGATTTTCCCTTATGCTTTCTTCTAAGAGTACATTTTCAGACTTTACTTTAGTTATTTTTTCATACATTCATAGTTATTTTTTCATACATTCATATTCAATTTATTGCACATTCTTCGTTCTTATTTTTCTTGGAGGTGTTTTGATGAACCACTGTTCAAATATCTTGATCCTTTGAAGGGTAAGGGCAATTGACACTTTAAAAAGCATTTCAACTTTGGGTAATCCTCAGCTCCTGAACTGGAAAGAAGAGTAGAAGTGAAGTTCACTACTGTGAGCCTATGCTTCCTTATGCACCCTCCAGCAGTTTGCTGCATTGACAGTTGTAGTAGACAAAAATAAGGCACTATATAATCCCATTCATTCCTTGTATATTTCTAGTTCTGAATTTGTGACTTTTCTTATTAGGAAACAAAAAGAAGGGAAAAAAAGAAAACATCAGTTGCTTGAAAAATCAGTGTAAGTGGATTAATTTTATCTCATGTTTTTCTGGCTTTCTTGAATTTTCCTTATTGAAAATTCATACAAGCATTTTGTAGATTCTTGGAACTTAACTGTGAAATAAGAAGGAATTAGTATGAAAATGTTCAGGTTATATTCTCAATGTCTTATATAAAACAAAAAGGAATCAAAACCATTTTTTTGTCTATTTGGTATATTCATATAAGTTCTCATATCAAAGGAAGCTTTAAGTACGGTTTAAAAGACTGAAATCGCCAGTCTCCAAAATATTTTTGAGTTCTCTATTCTTCATCTCTCAAGGGAATCATATTTGTTTTTCTTTTATTTTCTCTTTTCTTTTCTTTTTCTTTTTTTTTTTTTTTTTTTGTTACAAAGTCAAACAGAAAAATTCCACGTGGAAAATATTTATTTCTTATTCATCCAGGCAAGCTGTGGTTTTATGAACACCTTCTTTTTAGAACAAACACCCCTGTCTTCAAGAATGTGAACTGACATGGAATCTTCAAGGAGGTAGAGAACTTATAAGACACAGAATACTTGGGCTGTGGAATTATTGCTTCACTGTGTGCAGTTAGGTGGGGGTGAGCTGGGCTCAGCAGAGGGATTAATATCCACAGAGAAAAGCACATGCTTGTGCTTATTTCTATAACTTTATCTTCTACTTCAACAGTTACTTTATAGGAATTTTTTTCTATTTTTTCCAGAAAGACAAAAATAATTTAAATGTTTGGAAATGATGCATATTATGCAGATCCAGATGATCTGGAGATCCAGAAAAGTTTTGTGTGTAAACAAACCAGTTTCTCCCAATGTTTTGAGAGATACATAGTCAGCATCACCTAATAAAAGTTGAGATTTATTGTTCCCCCCCAAAAAATGGTCAAGAAAGTTTTCTTCTAATGCAATTAAAACTACACTGAGATTGTATCTCACTCCAGTCAGAATGCCAATCATCAAGAATACAAGTAAGTAGAAATGTTGGCAAGGATGTGGAGAAAAATGTTCACTCATACATTGCTGGTGGGTCTGCAAATTAGTGCAACCACTCCAGAAAGCATTGTGGAGATTCCTCAGAAAACTGGGAATGGAACCACCGTTTTACACAGTTATCCCACTCCCCCATTTATACACAAAGGACTTAAAATCAACATACTACACTGACACAGCCACATCAATGCTTATAGCAGCTCAATTCACAATAGCTAAGCTATAAAACCAAGCTAGGTGCCCTTCAACAGATGAATGGATAAAGAAAATGTGGTATATATACACAATGGAATATTACTCATTCATAAAGAAGAATGAAATTATGACATTTGCTGGTAAATCAATGGAACTGGAGAATATCATGCTAAGTAAAATAAGCCATTCCCACAAAACCAAAAGCTGAATGTGTTCTCTCGTATGTGGATGCCAACCCACAACAAGGGAGGGTGGAGAAGGGAAGAACAGAAGTTCATTGCATTAGACAAAGGGGAGTGAAGGGAAGGGTATGAGGATGGAAATAGGAAGGATAGTAGAATGAATTGGACATAACTTTCCTATGTTCATGTATGAATACAATAGCAGTATAACTCTACATCATGTACAACCACAAGAATGGAAAGTTATAATTTGCATATATATATATATATATATATATATATATATAATATGTCAAAATACATTCTACTATCATGTATAAGTAAAAAAAGAAAACTAAAGGTTTCACCAGGTGCTTGGTGAAGGGCAAAAATCACACCGGGGACAGCCGTGCAGCCAAGAGATTTATTCAACAGCCTTTGTGGCTGGTAGCAAAACTGGAGAAGAGGTGTTCTGGTCGAAGGTTGAAGAGGTGCTGGGAGAGGGGAGTCAGGGAGAAGGGAGTGTGCAAGCTCTGGCGGGAGAGGGGAGTCAGGGAGAGGGGAGTGTGCAAGCTCTGAACAGAAGGTGGGTGCTTGGTCACACCAGCTGGGATCTCTGGAGCTATCAGCTAAAGCAGCTGCTGTCTGGCTGGAGGCTGGAGCTGTCAGCTGGGAGTGGCCGTCAGGCTGAAGGCGATGGGTCTGCAGCTGTCAGTGAGGCAGCTGCCATCGGCTGAAGGCAATGGGTCTGGAGCTGTTGCAGTGGCTTCCTCCTCTCAGCAGCGACAAGCTGATGTGTGTGTCTTCTGAGTTTCTCGAACAGGGCCCTGTATAGGGATTTCTGGTGGGAGGTGCACCAGAGCAACCCCAATGCCATTGGCTCTTTGCCCATAGAACAGGGCAACCTTTAAGCCTATTGGCTCTTGCCCAGGGAAAAGAAACATCCTGTCCAGGGAAGAAACATCCTGCCCGGAAAATGCTCAGGATATGGAAACCCCTGGGGGGGGAGGGTAGCTCATCTATCACTTGGTGCACATCTGTAATCCCAGTGGCTTGAGAGGCTGAGGCAGAAGGATCACTAGTTCAAAGCCAGCCTCAGCAAAAGCAAAACAGTAAGCAACTTAGTGAGATCCTGTCTCTAAATAAAATACAAAATAGGGCTGGGAATGTGGCACAGTAGTTGAGTGCCCCTGACTTCAATCCCCAGTACCCCCACCAAAAACAATATGTTTATTCCATTTTCTTCTAGAAATTTTACAGTTTTGAGTCCTGTGTTCAAGTCTTCAATCAATTTTTTCTTGATTTTTGTGCATGTGTAAGGTAGGGGACCAATTTCAGCTTTTTACATGTGAATATCTCATTTTCCAGTTTTTGAACAGATTATCCTTCAATAAGCCTGTTTCTTGGTGCCCTTGTCAAAAACCAGTCAACTCTACTGTTTTGAGCTCATATCACTTGAATTCAGTCTGCTGGAATTATTTCATTAATGGATTATGGTCTGTTTCTCTAAATATGATTTGCTTCATTATCTAGAAACTGCCTAGAGATACTACAAACATAAACCAATGGAAATAATTCCATCATTTTGTTTTCTTTTGTTATTCTGTTTTGGCTTATTTGTTTTTTTAAAATACATAGGAGTGAATCATAGCCCCTAACTGTAATAAGAACAAATTAGTTTTTTCAGGATAGACAATTCTTCCCTTTGCTGTGCTCTGCCTTAACTAGGTCTGAGACACATAAGAATGTCCATTAACTGTGAAGCAGGTTTTTATTTCACTGAATGAAATAGCCACTGTTATAGAGCTGTGTTTCATGATGAATTCCTTGATCTAATCAGCCTCTTCGGGTATGCCCCAAAGTGTGTTTGCTCTCTCAAGCTAAAATTTTAGTCCCATTGCCTACTATGTGTAAGACAGTAAGTTCAATTCTCAACACCACATATAAATTAATAAATAAAGGTCCATGGACAACTAAAAAATATTTTTTTAATTAAAATTTTTAGTCCCCTGGAGTGTTCTACTTCTTTTAATGGAACTCATATTTTCTCAAGGTTTCTATCCTTTAGTATTTCTGTTAGTTGACCCACCACAATCAGGCATTGTAAAAGAATATTTTTATGGTTTTGCTATATTCAGCATTGTAATTATTTTATTTTACAGAATTTCTCAAAAATATATGGTGCATATTTGTTTCTTAACAGTGACTTTATGGCCCGGGGTTGTGGCTCAGGAGTAGAGTGCTTGCTAAACATGCATGAGGCACTGGGTCCAATCTTGGCATCACATAAAAACAAACAACAACAAAGAAAGGTATTGTGTCCATCTACAACTAAAAAAAAATATTTTAAGAAGCCAATGTCTTTACTAATAAAGAGGAAGCTAAAGAAGAAGGATTGCATCCACTGTGCAGGAATAAACACAAGCATTTTTTATTAGAAATTGTTCTTTTAAAAACCTCTGTCCTACTCTGTCTGACCCCCTCTGTAGCTCTTAGCTTAATCTGGGGCTCTTCCTACATCTTTTCCACTGCCAGAATTTTAAGTTAAGGATAATGCAATAATTTTAAGTGTTTGGGGTTATACCCACACTGTAAGCCGTAGCGTTGGTGAATTTCTTCTTAGTATTGTCAGAACATATGCCATAGATAAGGTATAATATAGGGTGAAACTTATCAATTTCCCCTGTGTGTGTGTGTGTGTGTGTGTGTGTGTGTGTATCCTAAAACCGAGGTTCTTATTATGTGCTACCTTGGTATTTTATGAAACCAGGAAGACTTCCAAAAGCCTAACTATAAATTTTCCCTCCCCAATTTGCTCCCATATATAAAACCCTCTAGACAGCCCTCTATATCAATGGGAACAGGTGCAAATTCTGCTTCTCCCGAGTTGTGGAATTTAGTTCTCTGTCACCCACGACATTTTTCAAACAAGTAAACCACATCCTTCTGTGACAACCAGGGGATGTCACCCTACCCGCTTGATATTATGAAGTCTGTGTCCCACCTCCTGTGCTTATTCACTCAGATTCCAAATAATACCCTTGTGGGTCCCCATGAGACGTTGTGCCCTCCTCTCTCAAGCCAAGTATGTGTGTTAATAAAGTGCTCTTGATCTTGTCAGTCCAGTGTTGAGTGTTGGGAGAGTGGTCATCCCCATATCCTAGGGTGGGCATCCTTCCCTTACCAACAATGTGAATAGGAAATAAAGTGTCCATGCATTCTTTGGATACACATCCTTCATGCTCACTTTTAGTCTTTCCTCATAAAATAAATCTTTCTCATATGGTACGGGACATGATCATCTTGATGAACCCAGCCTAATTCCATCTTAATATTGGGAGCAATCTCGTCACAAAGTTATGAAAAGTTCATTTCTGTTTTACTGCAAAATACTAAGATTTCTATTTGGCCTGACCATACTTCTTCAGTGTTTTAAAAACTTGTGTGGGATTCCTGCCTGTGCTTTGAACTTACCCATGCCCGGCTCTCCCTGACCAGATATCAACCCTCCCTGAAATCCCAGCTGCTCCTCATTGATGTTGGAATCTGAGTTTACTCCCTACCTTGAGATGTCAAGCCATGTACACCATTAATCTGCTATCTGCCCTTGTATTATGGTTGCCAAAACCCTGTTAGCTGTAAGTTCCCAGGCACCTGCCTTTGTAACTTTTGTTACAAAATCTCCCTTGCCCTTAGATCAGATACTGTCCTCTGGCCCTGTTTTTTGGGGTGAGGCAGTCACTGATCAGCTGTCTTGTGTACACAATATAAGCTTGCTTTAATTTGGTTTAAAATTGGAGTCAGTGGTCTTTTCTTTGTGTTGTGGTTCAACAATCTGTCTTATAAAATTCCAGAAAAGTTTTGTGTCCTTAATTTCTGCCCTTCCAATATACTGCTTTGTCTTATTGTAGGAACAATATTCCCTCTGCTCTCCTTACTACACTGAGCTTGTAATATCTTCTAGATGAGTTTCTGATTCTGTTAACAGTCCTTTAAATCAAACATTGTAAGTAATTGTAGAACTAAATTGATTGGGGGCTAATAAATCCAAATGGTTTCTTTCTTAGTCCAGTCCTCACCTTTACTTCTAATCCAGGTCATCGATTTTATAAATCTTCATTCTGGATCAAAAGTAAAAACAAGTAAATATTTCCCATCACTGCTAGAATATAAAAATATGTGAAAGCATATGTTACCTTGATGATGAACCAATGGCATTGCTTTCAATATTAGAGACAATAGTTTAATATTCTATGTTAAAAGAAATCACATAAGGAAATTATTGGGGGACAGAGGGCCTTCTTTGTACACTTATATGCAGTGTTCTTTCACACATGGATGGCTATAGTGAACAAACAGACAAGAGATTATTTCTTATGTTTCTTGAGTTACTCTTCTCAAGTAGACCTCCTTGATTTGGTTTTACTTATGAAGCAATTTTAATCAAGTTTGAAAATTGCTTAATTTTCAAAGCTTCGATCTCCCTAGTTATGTTTTCTCAAAGAGTAACAAGTACTGTATAAAAATTACATTTATCAACAAAACAGAAAAAAGATAACAAGCATGGATTTGTATGGGGGGGTCTTCTTCCCACTGAAGAGGGTGTAAGCCACCTGAGAAATTAAAGCCTAGAACAATTAGTGAAGAACAAAAGACAAAGAGTCAGAAAGATATTTTCAAAAGCGGAACCCCTGATAGGTCCTGCCCACACAGGAGCTGGAGCTAGACAACAGAAAATGGCTCCAGAGATTTCTTTAAGGGGGTACATCAAAGGCAGGGATAAGTTTTCAGGGGTGGAGTCTTGCTTCCTGATGTCTTGCAGTCAGCAGGTTGATTGGCATCTTGGCAGGTCACACTCATCTCAGTGGGTCTGTGTGGCTACAGCAGGTCACCCCATCTCTGGTGCTGTGTGGGACCTTTGGCAGGGCTTGAATAGGGCTCACAGTGAGTCAGGGTATTCAACCAGAGTAAATGTCCACTGGTCATTATCAGATACCAGATTCTCCTATTCAATAGGCTATGATGCATGGCAGCCAACACACAGCCTATTGATGTCTCCTGACAGATATGGCTTACTTTCTTAGACTTTGAAATGATTGAAAAAAATCCTCATGCAATAACTTTTGGTACACTTAATCTTTTTATGGTATTCCAGGGAACTATCAGGCAACAAGAAAGCACAGACTTTCAAAATTGAAAACAAAGAAATGTTATATTTGCAGAACTTGATTTGAAGTGTGAAAGTATTTTACCAACTTCCTTTCTCAGAACAAACACAAAAGTACAGACTCAAATTTGCTGAGGGTATATGCTTTATATATAATCCATAGAAATATCAAAATCAAGATTAATAATTTTAACATGAATTGGTTGAAATATACTTACAGTAATATTTCCATATATGAAGTGTGAATTCTGTTCTATGTTGTAATACTGAAAATTCTGTGCAACATATGGTTTTATAAAATTTTACTTCCTTCCTCCAAGTTTAAATACTTGAATGCAAGAAGTTAATTTATTACATTGTAGAGGGAGATGTAAAATATGTCTATCTTTAAATGTGAATCACTAAGGACAGTTAATTCCTATATTTATTTAGAAATGATAATTAGATTAAGGTATTTATTGTTCAGCATTAACTTTGCTTTTGTCTTCATATCATGGATATAGGTAATATGTTGTTTAGAAAAAACAAGAAAGAGATATTTAAAGGAAGTGATCACACAACATTTAGGAGTATTAATAATAATAAGATAAATACAAGAAATTTGAGTCAACAAAATAGGAATTAGATGATTTTTTAAAATTTACTATGAATTAACAGTCAGTCCCTCCATGATGTTCAAGACCTCCAGTGTAGGCTAAGAAAAGAGATGACCAACATGGATAAGTTACAGAGAAAACTGACCATAGTTCAGGACACTCTTCTCATGCTTGTCCCTGGGTTGGCTGACTGACAGTGAGTGTAGTCAAAACTTAGGGCTGCTCTGTCCCTCTCTACAACTGGGAAGGGGACCAGAGAGTAGATAACTATAAGAGCAATTCCTGCAGCGAGGGAACTCAGTAGCCTTCAATTAAACTCTCAATATTTCTTTTTCTTTTTTTTGGTACCAGGGATTGAACTCAGGGGCACTCGACCACTGGGCCACATCCCCAGCCCTTTTTTGTATTTTATTAGAGACAGGGTCTCACTGAGTTACTAAGTGCCTCGCCATTGCTGAGGCTGGCTTTGAACTCATGATCCTCCTACCTCAGCCTCCCAAGTGCTAGGATTACAGGCTTGCGCCACCACGCCTGGCTTCAATATTTCTTTTTTAATAAAAATTTATTTAAACAAGAGTTATACACTTTTCTGTGAGGGCTAATTATGGACAAAACTAAACTAAAAAGAGGATGCACCATTCTTAATTTCTCATTTTGCATTCATTTTTCTCTCAACATATGCTTTCATTCCCTATAGTTTTTCTATGGAGAATCATAAGTTGCCAAGAAAACAGAAATGGTTAAAAACTGTCAAGTCACATTCATGTGACTCAGAGACATGATTCAGTATCAGGATTTAATAATTCAAAATTCAAGTAATACTTAAAAGAAAAAATTATGTAAATATAATTAAAATGTGATTTAATTTATATCTCTGGGATTGTTGATGAGTAAAAACTTAATAGAAGGAATAGGCCCTCCGACAATTTTGGTGAAAATGGAAATTGCTATAAAATTATGTAGGAGACTTACATATTTCCAGTTTTAAAATGGGCATACTCTTTGATACCCAAATTTCCATATGGGAATCTATATAATGAACACACACACACACACACACACACACACACACACACACACACATAGGAAGACAGCAGTATATGTGCAAGTATGTTTAAAGCAACAGAAGAACAGGAACAAAGAGAACACTTAAATATATGTATTGGAAGGATATTTTATCAGTTAAAATATTCTCAAAGAATGGAAAGTTATGTACAAGTTAAAATTTTTTATATGTATATATGTACATATACATATAAAATATGTGTATTGCATGTTTGTGTGTGCATATATTACATAATACCTGAGATTTAATTTTTAAAAATACAACAAAGAATTATGATACTATGTGCTTAAGCTCGTAGATGTACATATTTTATATATTTCTAGATATTTTATTAAAGGCCAAGTCAAGACAGAGTTACTTATTGTGTACAACTAAAATAGAAATGAAAAAGGTTGTATGAAGGAAAGTTGTACAGGGTCACCATATTACTCTAGTCTCTTAAAGTTTTACATCAGCAATGTATTATGTCCATAATAAAATTTTTAAAATATTCCATGTATCAGACTTACGAAAATACGGCGGACAGCAGAGAAGCACTCTCAAGAGACTGTCATTAAAAGAGGCTTAGCGGGAAGTTTGAATGCATTCCTAGCAATACTCCTGCAACGGGGAGGGAGCTGAGACATCCGCGCACATCTAGATGGTAAAATACAACGAACTCCAGACCACCTACGCACGGAGTCCAGTGCGAGCAGCCCACAAACCGAACCAGCATTAGCGGCGCAGCTGCCCGTGGGTAGCATTGCAGTACAGGAAGTACAGACCATGGCCTCGAACAGCGCAGAATAAAAAGAAAGCCAGACTCGAGCAGCAGCCTAACAGACTTCTTTCACGTAAATTGCCAAATGGGACCTGCACGCCTTGGAGTGACACACAGGTCCGGGGTACTGCTGTTGGGACCGGGGAAAGCACCGCCATTTTGGAGGAAAGCTGCGACTGACCGGGACAAACAAACAAACAAAAAAAAAACAGCTGCAGACATCCAAGGATCGGTCCAGGGCCCGGAGAACAGCACACACCTGGGTGAGACGCGCGCAGGCAGCCAGCAGGGAAGGGCCTGCCTGAGGCCAGGCAGCAACCATAAGAGCTATAACTGGGGGTGGGCTTAGGGAATGCGTGCCTTTTGGATGAACCATTTCCTGGTGCTATTCACGTACTGACACCCCTCTCCCCCCCAGCCAATCTTCCTCTGTACCAGTCTGCCACTGGCCAAAGCTGCAGACCAGACTCCACTAATTGGTGCTCTGTGACTGTCTGGGTGTGATCCGGCACAACTGGCTTAAACTGGAAGGGCTTCCCAGGGTCCTGTTTATTTGAGACTTGTTCCTGGGTTCAACTCTGTTTTTTGTTTGTTTGTTTTTGTTTTTGTTTGGTTTGATAGTGTGCTTATTTGTGTGTTTGTATTCCTTTTTCTTTTCTTCCCTTCTCACTTTAGTCTCTTCTGCCCTCATATTATCTATTTACACCCTGTCATTATGTACTCATCAGAGGCAAAAACAAATTATATGCAGAAATTGGGACTTCTAGACCTGGGGCAATTGAAATATACAACAAAGTGGTGTTATATATACTTTACTCTCTATTTTTCTTGACTCAGTTTCTCTCTCCTCTCTCTTACACTAATTATTACTTCTTTGTTATCTCTTATTGTTCCTTTTTATTTTTTCTTTTCCATCTTTTTTTTCTTCTCTCAAAGGGCACATAAGTTTGGTTTATGTATAAATCGGTCTTCCCTCTGAATTGCTCACTCATTCTCTTTCCTCTCCCGTCTGCTGATATTAAACCACTTCCATAGAATTCTATTTTCATACTTCCTAAGAAAGAACATCTCAATAACCTCACTTCCTTCTTCCTAAACATATCATCTCTGTGTCCAATACTGAAACTGTAAACCCCAATCAAGCATACAGAGTAAATTGGAAACAATACTTGAGTTAACTAAATCTCGACATTGTGATCAAACTGGGATTTGCTGTAAAGAAAGTGTTAGATCTTAAAGTGTAAGGTATTTATAAGGGGATCTGACAGCATTGTACCACAGGAGAAACATAAGACTATATGGTGAAACCGAAATAGGCAAGCTCCCACAGTGCTAGAAGAATAGACACACAGCATTATGAGGAAGCAAGGGAAGAGAGTGGCTGAAACCAATCAACATACCCCCTCAGTAGATTCCATGGCAAGCACAGTTGGTCAAATGCCAGAGATGGAATTTAGAAATTACATATTCCAAATGTTTATGGATCTTAAGAATGAACTAAAAAATGAGATGACAGAACAAATACAGGCGGTAAAAGAGCATTTTGACAAAGAACTCCAAAAACAAATACAGAAAAAGTCCAGGTCCTGATGGATTTACAGCTGAGTTCAAAGAAGAACTAATACTGATGCTCTTCAAATTATTTCAAGAAATAGAAAAAGAAGGAGCTCTTCCAGACTCTTTCTACGAGGCCAATATCACATTAACTCCAAAGCCAGGCAAAGACACAGCCAAAAAAGAAAACTTCAGGCCATTATCTTTAATGAACATAGATGCAAAAATCCTCAACAAAATTCTGGCAAATTGAATTCAAAAAACATATCAAAAAGATAGTGCACCACAATCAAGTGGGGTTTATCCCAGGGATGCAAGGTTGGTTCCACATTCGAAAATCAATAAACATAATACATCGCATCAATAGACTTAAAGATAAAAACCATATGATCATCTCAATAGACGCAGAAAAAGCATTTGACAAAATACAACACCCCTTTATGTTCAAAGCTCTAGAAAATTAGGAATAACAGGAACATATCTCAACATTATAAAAGCTATCTATGCAAAACCTCAAGCTAACATTATCTTAAATGGAGAAAAATTGAAAGCATTCCCTCTAAAAACTGGAACAAGACAGGGATGCTCCCTCTCACCACTGCTATTTAACATAGTACTTGAAACTCTGGCCAGAGCAATTAGACAGATGAAAGAAATTAAAGGGATCCAGATAGGAAAAGAAGAGCTCAAATTAGCACTATTTGTTGATGATATGATAATATACCTAGAAGACCCAAAAAACTCTACCAGAAAACTTTTACAACTAGTAAATGAATTCGGCAAAGTAGCAGGATACAAAATCAATACCCATAAGTCAAAGGCATTTTTGTACATCAGTTACAAAGCCTCTGAAAGGGAAATGATGAAAACTACTCCATTTACAATAGCATCAAAAAAAAATAAATAAAATACCTGGGAATCATCTTAATGAAAGAGGTGAAGGACCTCTATAACGAAAACTATAGAACACTAAAGAAAGAAATCAGAAGACCTCAGAAGATGGAAAGACCTACCTTGTTCTTGGATAGGTAGAATTAATATTGTCAAAATGTCCATACTACCAAAAGCATTATACAGATTTAATGCAGTTCCAATCAAAATCCCAATAACATTTCTCAAAAAAATAGAAAAAGCAGTCATGAAATTCATCTGGAAAAATAAGAGACCCAGGATAGCTAAAGCAATCCTGAGCAAGAAAAGTGAAGCAGGTGGCATCACCATACCAGACTTTAAATTATACTATAGAGCAATAGTAACAAAAACAGCATGGTATTGGCACCAAAACAGACTGGTGGACCAATGGTACAGAATTGAGGACACAGAGACTAATACATATAATTTCAGCTATCTTATATTAGACAAAGGCGCCAAAAATGTACAGTGGAGAAAGGATAGCCTCTTCAACAAATGGTGCTGGGAAAATTGGAAAGCCATATGCAACAAAATGAAATTAAACCTGTATCTCTCACCATGCACAAAATTCAATTCAAAGTGGATCAAGGACTTAGGAATTAGACCAGAGACAATACATCTAATAGAAGAAAAAGTAAGCTACCAATTTCCAACATGTCGGATCAGGCTCCAAGTTCCTTAACAAGAATCCGGTAGCGCAAGAATTAATACCAAGAATTAATGAATGGGATAGATTTAAACTAAAAAGCTTCTCAGCAAGAGAAACAATCAGTGAGGTGAATAGAAAGCCAACTACCTGGGAACAAATATTTAATACATGCACATCAGATAGAGCACTAATTTCTAGAATATATAAAGAACAAAAAAATTTAATACCAAAAAAGCAAATAACCCAATCAATAAATGGGCTAAGGAATTGAAAAGACACTTCTCAGAAGAAGATACACATTTAATCAACAAATACATGAAAAAATGCTCAACTTTGCTGGCAATTAGAGAAATGCAAATCAAAACTACTCTAAGATTTCATTTCACTCCAGTCAGAATGGCAGCTATCAAGAACACAAACAACAATAAATGTTGGAGAGGATGTGGGGAAAAAGGCACACTCATACATTGCTGGTGGGACTGCAAAATGGTACAACCACTATGGAAAGCAGTATGGGAAAATGGGAATGGAACCACCCTATGACCCAGCCATCCCACTCCTGGGTCTATTCCCAAAGGACTTAAAAAGAGCATATTACAGTGACACAGCCACTTCAATGTTTATAGCAGCACAATTCACAATAAGTAGGTTGTGGAACCAACCTAGATGTCCCTCTGTAGATGAGTGGATAAAGAAAATGTGGTATATATACACAATGGAATTTTACTCAGCAATAAAACAGAATAAAATAATGACATTCACTGGTAAATGGATGAATTTGGAGAATATAATGCTAAGTGAAATTAGTCAATCTCAAAAATACAAATACTGAATGTTTCTGGTTCACAGTATTGTTGGGTCAGGGTACTTAGGAAGATTAGAGGAACACTATAATGGTCAAAGGGAAGGGAGGGAAAGGGAGGGAGCAAGGGGTGAAGGGGAAAAAAAACAATAAGTGGTTGAATAAGATGGATATCAGTATTCAAAAAAATTTATTCAATGTATCACAAAAGCAGTAAAAATGAAAGCAAGTCTCAGAGCTATTTGTTTGAAGAAATCAAAAAAGAAAAAGAAATATATATAAATACAAATAAAATTTTAAATTATGCTATTATAACAGAAATAAATATAAAATATATACACAAATATCATTTTATACTAGCAAGAATACTGCACACAGATTTATACATTTGTTGTTGTATGTTTATGTTATTTTATTTATTTATTTATTTATTGGTAGAGGGATTGAACTCAGGGGCACTCGACCACTGGGCCACATCCCCAGCCCTTTTTTGTATTTTATTTAGAGACAGGGTCTCACTGAGTTGCTAAGTGCCTCACCATTGCTGAGCCTGGCTTTGAACTTGCGATCATCAGGCCTCAGCCTCCCAAGTGCTGGGATTACAGGTGTGCGCCACCATGCCTGGCTTATGTTTATTTAAAATGACCAGGGGATATTGTTTTTTTACTGAAAACATTCCTAAACTGTGAAGCACAAATCATTTTTTAACATAAATATTGAAAAATTGATGATATAAAAATTATATCATTTTGGAGTTGGAAACTCAGAACCTGGTATGAGTTTTGTCTCTGAGACAGAGAAGACTGCTATACTTTTAATTCATGAAGACCCAAATTATCCTGAAAAACTGGTGATATTCAAATCTTAGCAATTTCTGATTTATATATATTAATCTATGATTATATATAAGAAAAATGGGTCTCAGGGAAAAAATATCTGGAGTGGTTTTTCTCCTTTGTTCCATTTATAATGAATGTAATTGTTTGATCCATACATTTATAACCATTCTTATATTGTCAGGTGTTTGGCTGAGGAAGCTCATATTCTTAAGGAGAGTCTGAGTCTGGATAATATCTTCATATAATACAGATGGTCAGGTCCCTGACAAATAATCTGGCTAGAACATGGAGAATGAATGCATCTGGCTCAGCGGAGCTGTTGTCACAGAACCAGTGACCGTAATAAAATTTCTTAAGGTGGTAATGGTCTGGGTCAGTTTGAACAAAGTGAAAGATAGTATCAATAAATTCTATTAGTTACACGATTTATTTGAATTTCTTTTGGGGATGAGACTGTTTTAAAATGATTGATTATAAAGCATTGTTATATTCAATTTAGAGTACAAATTTCTTTTTCTCAGTGAGAGAAATTCCCCAGGTACATAAATGATTTCCTTATCACGAGTCCATCTGAGAATGTCTGCTCTCTTCAGTAGGCAAAGGTAGAAGAAGCCTTCTAATGAGAGGCTGAGCAGGATAACTCTAGAGCTACCCAGTATTAGAGTAACCCTATCTGTTCTAGATCACTGTAGACCAAAGGCCACTCACCTTACAGAACAAGTAGGCAGGGCTGCAGAGATTCAGGGAAATACTCCCTAATGAAGCAGCTGGAGGGAATTCCAGGACAGTCATTACAGATTTTAGCAAGTTTGACACAGGGAAATATGGGGGAATGACCAGAGTCCCTTGGGGGGTTCTTCTTCCTGCTGAGGAGGGTATAAGCCACCTGAGAAGTTAAAGTCTAGAACAATTAGTGAAGAACAAAAGACAAAGAGTCAGAAAGGTATTTTCCAAAGCGGAGCCCCTGATAGGTTTAGTCCACACAGGAGCTGGAGCTAGACAAAGAAAAATGGTTCCAGTAATTTATTTATTTAAGGGATGTATCCAAAGGCAGAGACAAGGTTTCAAGGGTGGAGTCTTGCTTCCTGATGTCTTGCAGTCAGCAGGTTGGTTGGCATCTTGGCAGGTCACACCCAACTCTGGTGCTGTGTGGGACATGGCAGAGTGAAATAGGAATTCACAATGTCTCTGGGCAGTCTTGCACAGAGGAAATGTCCACTAGAAGTTCCCAGGCACCAAATGTTCCTATTCACTAGGCTGCAATGCTGACAAAGTCCACACACAGCCCATGGATGGCTCGTAACAGGAAAATATAATAATTAAGAATTATTGCTACCAATTTATCACAAAATTAATTCCTTTATACTCCAAAGACCATCAGCATTGCTGTTGCCTGGGAGCCTTTCAGAACTGCAAAATTTCCATCCTAGTTCTAGACCTACTAAATCAGGATCTGAAATATTGAAACTTGAAAAAAAATGCAGAAGGCATAAAGAAACTTTGGAGATTATAAATGTGTTTATGGTCTTGATGAGAGTGAAGATTTCATAGGTATATACTTATCTCGAAACTCAGAAATGTATGCATGAAGTACATACAGCTTCTCATTTGTCAACCAGATCTTAGGAAAGTAGTTTAAAACTATAAATAAATAAATCTATCCTTCCCAGGTAATGTGTATGAACATCAGAGCTTCAGAACCACAATCTTTAAATACTTCATACACAGGAAATATTTGTTCTATTCCACCAAATATGAGTTTTTGAGGCTTTCACTGTATATTCTTAATTTATTTGTTATATTTCTAAGACCAGTTCAGTCTGAAGACAGAACAATCATACTTGCACAGTATTTATGCCAGGTACTCCTTCTAATGCCTGCTTTTCCAGTATTTATAGATGGGACTTTCCTCTCAATTAGTATCTTTTACCCATTGCAGTTGGTGGTGGTATTGGATTGGGTTTAGGCATATATGCACTTTGATTTGTGACAGTTTTATTTTTGTTTTCTCCTGATGTGAAAAAACAATGATGTGGTGCTTGCTTATTGCTTCATGTGGAAAAATACTTTGCAGATAGATTTTAAGTGTCAAATATTCTCATCACTACTGTCAGAGTGATTTTCATGAAAATTTAGTATGATCTGATTCAGATAAGGTCAAGAGATTTTAATATATGTTTCTTGACCAGGACATATAGGTGAGATTATACAAGAGGACATTATTGTGTGGGATCCTCAGAAAAAGTGACCTTTACCTATAAATGATAACATTAAAGGCAATGCACATGACCCTGGCTATATAGTTATTTTATTATGGGCACCTAGACTTGAGTGTTGTCAAAAGTCTAGAGGTAAGATAAACAACTTCTTCAGTTGTCTGTAATTATTTTTGTAAGAATAAGTCCTGGTCCTCATACTTTTGGGAGCAGAAGTTATTTTTCAGGACATTTTAAGTTTGTGTAACAGGGGCAGACTTTTGTTCCTCTGTTCTCTCACATTTCATTCCTCTTCTTCAAAATTTTGAGGGTGCTTGTTACGGTGCAGGATTTGTTATGTTTTATTTTTCCTCTCATAATTTATCAGCTGAACCATCAGTAAGCTCCCTATTCCTGGAAAATCATAAACTATACATAAATTTTATGTATAATATTCATATCCATTTAGCTTGGGATGGTGTACAAAATCCATTTGTAAATTTAGAAAAGGAGCCAAAGGGTAAGATATGTTGCCTTTGGTTGTGGCATAAATTATGTCTTTAAAAAAAAAAAGCCTATATTTATGATTTGTATGTAATGTTTGCTGACTTATGTGGTATAAATGCCTCATTGCTATGGTCTGGGTATGGTTTGAGTGGTCCCCAAGTGTCCATTGTGATTGGAGTCTTGATGTCTAGGGTGGTGGTATTTGGAGGTAGTATGGGCCATTAAGATATGGGGCCAAAAAAGAGGTGGGGCCTAATGGGAGTTCCTATGATCACTGGGGGAATGGCCTCAGAAGGGGTTGTAGAACACCAGTTTCTGTCACCATCCTCTTGGTTCACGATGTGATCACTGGGCTGGGGCTATGGCTCAGTGATAGAGCACTTGCCTAGCGCGTGTGAGGCACTGGGTTCAATTCTCAGCACCACATAAAAAATAAATAAAATAAAGGTATTGGTATTATGTCCATCTATAACTAATAAAAAAATATTAAAAATAAAGTGTAATCACTTTCTTGCTCCAGCATATGCTTCTGCCATTGCTATACACCATAATGTGACTAAGTTCTCAACAGAAGAGAGCTCTGATGCAGGCACCATGCCCTTCACCTCCAAAACTGTAAGCTAAATAAAACTTGTCTACTTATAAAGTTAGCTGTCTCAGGTATTTCACTGTAGTAATGCAAAACTGACCAATAAACTTACCATAGCTATTTCAAACTACTAATGGCTTAATTCTCATTTTCTAAAAATTTAAGGAATTTAAAAGAATGACTTTATGACGTTTGCCAATAAATGGATGGGTTTGGGACTGTCAAGCTAACTGAAATAAACCAGTCCCCAAAACCCAAAGGACAAATGTTTTCTCTGATACATGGAAGCTAATCCAATATGGAGGGTTGAGGAATTAAAAAAAAAGAAGGAGAAGAAGAAGAAGAATAGAAGAAAGATCAGTGAAATAGGCAAAGGGAAAGGAGGAAAGATGAGATAAGGAAAGGTAGCGGAATGAATCTGACATAACATTCCTATGTACATATAGAAATATACCACAGTGAATCTCACCGCTGTGTACATCCATAAGAAACAATTAAATACATAACTATGGGTAAATAGCAGAAATATCAGTAGTGGGAAGGGAACAGGGGGAGAAGGGAGGGGAAGATGTACTGGAGACTGAATTAGAACAAGTTATATTCTATGTTTTTATAATTATGGCAAATGGATTGTACTGTCATTTATAGACTAAAAAGAAACAAGAAAAAATTTAACCCTTGCCTCTTACATGCTGATGGAAATCAGCTCTCTCAGATCACTGATTGTACGAACTGATTCACCTGTTTCTGAGGCTAACAGAGGTATTCAAGATGAAATCCAAAGAAATTTGGATATACTGTGGGACAATGAGCATTCCTCACCCTAATTTCTTGGTCCTCTTTTTATTAATTTAAAATAGTATGCAAGAAAAGTGAATATGAATAATCTGGAGAGCACCTTTTGGTGCTTGTCACAAAATATCTAGTTTTAAAATCTTTTGTATTTGGTGCTTAATTGTTTAAATGTTTGGTTTCGAGAAGGATTTTGTAAATTTGCTACATATCAAAAAGAGTTTATTGGGAAAGTCATTTTTGTTTTGCCTATGAACTCGGTTAGAAAGGAAAGAAAATGAAAGCCTATATAGAACATTTTATTTTGAGTAACTTTGCTTTCCTAAAGGAGATCCAAATATGCTGAAATTTCATGTTCTCATAAACACATACTGCAATCACTTTTAAAAAAAACAATTTATCATTTTGAAGCCATGTGTGAATGGAATTGTTTCCCTGATTTCATTGGCAGTGGATTCATTTTTGGTGTATAAAAAAATTATTGATTTTATATGGTAAATTCATATCCTGCGACTTTGCTGAATTTATCTATTATCTTTAGAAGTCTTCTGGTGGAACAGTTAAAGTTTTTTTTTAAGTATGGGACAATATCATCTACAAATAGGTATAATTTGACTTCTTTTCTTATTTGTATCCGTTTTATTTCTTTCTCTTACCTAATTGCTCTGACTACAATTTCAAGTAGTACTATATTGAATAAAAGTGGTAAAAGTGGACATACTTTTCTTGTTTCTGATTTTAGAGGAAATACTTTCATTCTTTCCCCATTCAGTATGATGTTGGCTTTGGGTTTGTCACATATAGCCTTAAATATGTTGAGGGAAATTCTTTATATCCTTATTTTGGTTTCTTTCCTTTTTTTCTTATCATGAAGGGGTGTTGAATTTAGATGAAGGCCTTTTCTGCATCTATTTATATGATCATGTGATTTTTGTCCTTTTTAAAATTTATGTGGTGTGTTACATTAATTGATTTGCATGTTTTGCAACATCCTTGCATCCCTGCAATGAAACCAACTTGATCATGGTGTGTGATCTCTCTTGAATATGTAGCTGAATTCTATTTGTTAAAATTTTATTGAGGTTATTTGCATCTATATTCATCAATGAAGTTTTGTTTCCTTGAAGTATCCTTATCCGGTTTTGGTATCAGGGAATTACTTTAGAAGTGTTCCCTCTCTTTCAATTTCTTAGAATAACTTAAGAGATGTTAGCACTAATTATTATCTAAAGATCTGGTAAAATTCAGCTGTAAATCCATCAGGTCTGGGCATTTCTTTGTTGGGAAGCTTTTTATTACTGCTTCAATTTCATTGCTTGATATTGATCTGTTTAGATTTTTAATCTCCTTTTGATTCAGTTTTGGTGGGTGGCATGTGTCTAGAAATTTGCCCATTTTTTCTAGTTTTTCCAAATTATTGGAATAGAAATTTTTAAGATATTTTCTAATGATCCTTTGGGTTTCAGTTGTGTCTATTATAATACCCCCATTTAAATCCTTAATTTTATTAATTTGGGTCTTCTCTCATTCTCTTTTGGCTAGGAGTTTATCAATCTTTTTTTTCTTTAAATGTTTATTTATTTACTTTAGTTGTACACAATGCAATCCATTTATGTTTACATGGTGCTGAGGATCGAACCCGGGCCGCGCACGTGCGAGGCAAGCGCTCTGCCGCTGAGCCACAACCCCAGCCCGAGTTTATCAATCTTATTTGTTAAAAAAAAAAATAATTTTTGTACAGCCTTTGCTGTATTCCACAGATTTGGGTAAGTTGTATTTCCATCTTCATTTGATTTTAGCTGTTTTTTAATTTCCCTATTTATTTCTTCAATGATCCACTCATAATTCAAAATTGAATTGTTCAACCTCCATGTACCTGCATAGTTTCTGTCATTTTTCTTGTTGATTTTTCATTCCTTTATAATATGAAAAAATGCAAGAGATTATTTCAATTTTTTAATATTTGCTAAGGATTTTAAAGACATTTATAATGAAAATTCTAGAACTCTGAAGAAATAATAGACACTAGAAGGTGGAAATACTTCCCATTTTCATGGATAGGAAGAAGTAATGTTAAAATGGTCCTATTACCAAAAAATATCTATAGGTTTAATGCAACACCTACCAAAATACCAAAGACATTCTTCACAGGATTATATATAAAAAAAAAAAAAGGTCCTAAAATTCATATAGAAGAATAAAACACCCAGAATGGTCAAAGCAACCCTTAGCATAAAGAGCAATGCTGGAGGCATCACAATACCCAATTTCAAATTATAGATTCACTTCAAATAGATTCACTTCTCAAGATCATTATAGGTTTGGCATTCATATGAAAATATTTTTAGCATGAAAAATTAAATTTATTATTAAAATGCATTCTTCTGCTTAATTCTATCTCCCACATGCAAAGATGAATGTTACTTTCTTTAGAGACCATCTGCCTTTACAACATGACCCACATTTAGACTTTTTTTTTTTTTTTTGGTACCAGGAATTGATTTAAGGGGAACTCAAGCACTGAGCCACATCCCCAGCCCCTCCCCCTTTTTTGTATTTTATTAGAGAAGAGACAGGGTCTCACTGAGTTGCTAAATGCATCGCCACTGAGGCTGGCTTTGAACTCGTGAACCTCCTGCCTCAGCCTCCCAAGTGCTGGGATTACAGGCATGCGCCACCGCACCTGGCTCCGCATTTAGACTCTTAAGTCTCAAATCCTAAATCCTGACATTTCTCAACATCTTTTCTTTTGTGTATCAATCTGAAAACTTAACATATTGTTATCATCTTTCTTCTAAGTTATGTCAGAGTGAAAAAATATGCATTTGCTTTGTTTATTTTAGAACACTTTAATTTCACAAATATTATAATTACTTTTAATAACAGCAGCAACGACAAAAAGACTCCAACAAACCCTAACAGTGTACTATGGATTTAATATTTTGTTTTAATGCAAAACAAAATCTTAACCTGAAAAAAGAAAAATCTTTCAAATTTAAAAATTAAATGCTTTCACTAATTAATATAAGTAATACCTTCCATAATTAGTAAAAAAAATATAGTATTTAAATTTTCTTAACACTGAAAACTTGTTTTAAAAAGTCCTCTGGTTCTAGCATCTTACAAATTTTTATTTTTTATATTTTTAGATTAATTATAATATTAATTGAGAAACCAACTTGGAAGGGGCTTATCATAAAAATTTCCCTGCAATCCTATTCTGCAAATATTCACTTTTATATTTAAAATTAGTGGAAGGTTTAGAAAAATATTATTGCAACCATGGTCAGATATTTACTGACCTTTTGCTAAATCACAGACAATACGCTCAGTACTATCAGATAAAAAAATGATCCTTATGACACTGACTACAGAGGTCTAAGTCTTTTTTGTGGTCTTGGAAGATGGAAGATAACTAAAAACACAAAGTAGCAATTGATACATGGTTAATAAAAATAACAGTAACTGACATGGGCAAAGGGATTGATTTGTAGAGGTTTTATAAAGGAAATGTGACCTGAGAATTAAAAGCTAATTGCTTTAACTCCGTTCATTCCTAATAATGGAAGCCAGTATTGTAACTATTTTCTTCAAAATTTCTGTGCTGGATAATCTATGTGATTCTTAATTCATTTACTGTTTTATTCTGCTGAGTTCATGCCTTGTATTGTCTAGCTGTGTCATGCTCATTCCACAATAACACTCTGAGGAGAAAAATGATGTTTATGCAACACAGCTGAGCACAGGTGCTCTTGGTGGCTAGTTTTTCTCCTCTTGTAATGAAAGAACCATTTTATGATTCATCATGTCCCAGGTGATCATTTTCTCACATACCAAGAATATGCATGAAAAGAGAAAGCAGGGCTCAGACCTGTTTCTTCTAAGTCTTCTCCAGAAATGAGGCTCATCATGTCTATTCTCATTCTACTGGCTAAAACTCAGTCACACGGCCAGACTCATCCAACAGGGAAGTTTCAAAGTGCCTTGCAATTGTGTGTGCCCAGGCAAGAAAGAAGGAGTATGTTTGTGAATTTTTGTTAAATAGTGAGGAGTTTCCTCCGCCAGGGTCAGTATGCTAATTTTCTAAGTCTAAATCCATGAACTTAGGATACCATTCTCTCTGACAAACACCTGCACTCTGGATACTTCTGAGACGAGCTAAATTTCAGTTGACAGTCACTTAGTAGTTTTTACAACCTCAGCTGAAAGAATGCTCTTTCTGGAGGATTTTGTGCAGCCTCTCCATTCCGTAGGACTGCTGCTTCTCAATAAGAGGCAGTTTTGTACTCCCACAGGGGACTTACTGCAATGAGTTCATTTTGCATTGTCATAACTGAACGAGTGGAGCTACTGCCCTCTAGTGGGAAGAAGTCCGAGGTGATAATTAGCAGCCTATCAGGCTCAAGACAGCACTTCACAGAGAAAATTTCAGGGCAAAATGTTAATAGGACTGAGGTTGAGAAACCCTGCTTTAATAATTCTGTAATCTTCACTCAGTGAAGCTGTGACATTAGGAATGTGTCTAACCAGTGCGTATTACACTATTTAATTTATTTTATTACTCAACCAATGTTTTTTATTCTGGTGTGATATCTACAAACTATATTGATGGATATTACAGGAAACTGCAGTTCATCTCCATATTTCTTATAAAATAGATGTTTTGCCTAATATTAACTGTTTGAGAAATTGTACAAATGTCTCTAAGTTACTCTTAAAAATAAAGGCAAGTCATTGATTTTCTTTTACGTGGTAAACATCCCTCTAATTAATCATATTCACCACTTGTCTGTTAGCAAGTTTAGAACCAAATATGTGAACAACTGTTGGAGAAGTTAAAGATATGTGATTGTTGTATGTGGATGCTCACTACCTGGATTTTATTTTCCCAGCCTTTTCCTTGAGTGTGCGCGTGTGTGCACACACGCTTATACCTACTACATGCCTAGATTCACATTCTTTTCTAAACATATTTGTCATTATAAATAAATTTTCTTACTCCTTTAAAGTATATTTTTTACCAGGATATGTTATTTATACTTATTTTCAAAGATCATTCTCAAAATGATGTGGAGTTTAAAAATAATGAATTATTGTGAATGAATTAAACAGCAATTATAAATAAGACCATTCTCATAATGTTCATATTTTTCATTAAATAACATCCAAATGTTGGCTGATTTGCCCAATGTTAAGTGCTATTCAGCAGGTTCTTGATCAGGAGATAGAACGATCAAAATATAACTTGAGGGGATCCAAGATGGTGGATTAGAGGAAGCCGCACTTCAGATCGAAAATACCGATCTCCTGGATGGTTTGATTACCACTACCAGGGAGAGAAGGAGACAGGCTGTCTGCAGCGGCTTGAGCCGCGAGGCTTCTGCAGGGCCGCCTGGGTGGTGCACAGGCCGTGTGAAAAACAGAGTCAGTGTGGGGAGACCGCGCTGCGACTGCAACCACAGCCACACTCAGGGAACACCAACGTGAAACCAGCAATAAAGACCAGCGATAACAGCCGGCGGAATTGGTGCTGGGGGACCACGGGTTGACAACACCAGTTCGAATCCACACTCGGCCGGCCGCGACCCTCAGCAGTAGGGCCCCGGAGAGAGCAGCGCAGAGACTGGCGAACAGCAAGCAGGGGCACAATCAGAGCGGTCCACAATCCGAGGCAGCGCTGTCTGCGCCACAGTTACAGTTGCGGCTTTCCGATACCACCTTGGCAAAGAGACATCCACCCAAAGGCTTTGAAATCGATCGGCGAGGACACAGGAGTCTGCGGACCTGCTGTTGACTGGGAGGAGAGCACCGCCATCGTTGAAAGGTGCAGTGGCTGACCCAGACAAAGGGGAGGAGACGAGTGTGAGGGCTGCAGCCATCCAGGGACCCTCCAGCTCTCTGAAGACAACGCACACTTGGGTGAGGCTCGGGTGGCCAGCAGGGGAGGGCGTGTCTGAGGCCAGCACAGTGGCCACAAGAAGCTGCAACTGTGGGTGGGCGTGGGGAGGGGGTGCCTTCTGGAGAGTCCCCTTCCCGGTGCCATTCATCTGCTGATACACAAACCCCCTGGGCCACTCCTTCACTGAGCTGTTCAGCCACTCGCCTAAGGTGCAGCCTTGATTCCAATAACAGGATCGCAGACTGTCTAGACGTGATCCAATAACAATTGGCTTGAACTGGAAAGGAAAAAGAGGGGGGCTTCCCAGGGCCTGTTTTGTTTGAGACTTGGGGTTCGACTTTTTTTCTTTTTTCTTTTTTGTTGGTTTGCTTGTTTTGTTGGATTTCGGGGAGGTTTTTTGTTTGTTTGTTTGTTTGTTTGGCTTTGTTTTGTTCTGCTTTTTTTTTTTCCTTCCGCATTGATCGTCAGTGTGTTTGTTTGCTTCTGCTCCTGTTTTCTTTCCTTCTTTTCTTCCTTCTCACTCTTGCATCTTTTCTTCCTCCTTCATCTTTCATGTTTACACCCTGCCAGTGCATACTAAACAGAGGCAAAACAAGTTATATGCAGAACTTGGGATTTCTAGAACCGGCGCAATTGAACTGGGTAGCAAAGCGGTGTTATATATAGTTTACTCTCTATTTTTGTGATTCTCTCTCTCCTCTCTCTTACACCAATTCCTACTCTTTTATCATTTTTTTTCTTTTCCAACTTACTTTATATATAAATTGGTCTTTCCACTTAATTGTCTACTCCATTCTCTTTCTTCCCTCATCTAATGATACTAAACCACTTCCACTAAACCACTTCAATAGAAATCTCTTTTTATACTTTCCAAGAAAGAACAATTCAAGACACTTCCTTCTTCCTAAACATAACACCTCTGTATCCAATACTTGAAGCTATAAAACCCCATCAGAAGCGTACAGAGTAAATTGGAAATGATATCTGGGTTAACCAAATCTGTACATTGTGATCAAACTTGGATTTTCTGAATAGAAAGTGTTAGGTTTTAAAAGTGTAAAGGAATTATAAGGTGATCTGATAACATTGTACTACAGGAACAACATAAGGCTTTAAGGTAAAATCGAAATAGTCAAGGTCCCACAGTGCAGGAAGAATAGACACACAAGCAACATGAAAAAACAAGGGAAGATGTTGCCGCCTGAAGCGATGGCCGCTTGGAGCAACGAAGCCGCGGGAAGAAGTTCAGAGGCAAATTGGAGACAAACAGCTTTTTATTCTGATAACTTTTCTCTCTGGCTCTAACAACGACTAACACGCACCACACACACCACCAAAATGGCGCTGACCTGATCAGCAATCTCGGCCAAGTCACTCGAGATCCCGGGACAAGTCCCGCGAGATCCCAGGCCAAGTCCCGTGAGACTACAGAAGACGACAATGCCCAAATCCTTATGGCCCATAGTAAACCACAATTTAAGTCATCTCTCCAAACAGGGCTTCTGCAGGAAGAAAATGACAGAAACAAATCAAGATACCTCATCAGTAGATGTCATGGCAAGCACAGTTGGTCAAATGCCAGAGATGGAATTTAGAAATTACATATGCCAAATATTTATGGAACTTAAGAATGAACTCAAAAATGAGATGAGGGAGCAAGTACAGGAGGCAAAAGATCATTTTGACAAAGAACTCCAAAAACAAATACAGGAAGTAAAAGATTACTTCAGTAGGGAAATAGAGGCTCTAAAGAGAATCCAAACAGAAATTCCAGAAATGAAAGAAGCAATAAACCAAAATAAAAGCTCAACTGAAAGCATCTCCAACAGAATAGACCACTTGGAAGAAAGAACCTCAGATAATGAAGACAAAATATATATCCTAGAGAAGAATTTAGACTATACAGCAAAAATTGTTAGAAATCAAGAACATAACACCCAAGATTTATGGGACAGCATAAAAAGACCAAACTTAAGAGTGATTGGCGTAGAGGAAGGGGCAGAGTTTCAAGCCAAAGGAATGAGTAATCTATTTAACGAAAATAATTACAGAAAAATTTCCAAACTTAAGGAATGAATGGGAAAACCAAGTTCAAGAGGCATACCAAACACCAAACAAACAAAATCTCAACAGATCCACACCAAGACACATTATAATGAAAATGCCTAATACACTGAGCAAGGAGAGAATACTAAAAGCCAAAAGAGAAAGGAAGCAGATTACATATAGGGGGAAACCAATCAGACTATGTTCAGATTTCTCAACCCAGACCTTAAAAGCAAGAAGATCCTGGAATAGCATATTTCAAGCTCTGAAAGAAAAGGGATGTCAACCAAGAATCTTATATCCAGCAAAATTGAGCTTTAGATTCAAAGATGAAATAAAAACCTTCCACGACAAGCAAAAGTTAAAAGATTTCACAACTCGAAAGCCAGCACTTCTGAACATCCTGAGCAACATTTTTCATGAAGAAGAAGAGAAAGATGATAACGAAAATCAACAAAGGGAGATATTAAACTAAAGGAAATACCAACCAGAAGAGAAACCAAATCAAGCTAAAGACCATAATTCAAATAAAAATGGATGGGAATAAAAATCACATCTCAATAATAACCCTGAATGTTAATGGCCTAAACTCGCCAATCAAAAGACACAGATTATCAGAATGGATTAAAAGAAATGACCCAACAATTTGCTGTCTCCAAGAAACACACCTCATAGAAAAAGACATCAATAGACTGAAAGTGAAAGGCTGGGAAAAGTCTTATCACTCACATGGCTGGTGGAAGCAAGCAGGGGTTTCCATTCTCATATCAAATAAGGTAGACTTCAAACCAAAACTAATAAAGAGCGACAAAGATGGATATTTCTTATTACTTAAGGGAACCATCCATCAACAAGATATAACAATCATAAATCTATATGCCCCAAATAATGGAGCACCTACATTCATCAAACAAACTCTTCTCAAGTTCAAGAGTAAAATAGACCACAACACAGTTATTCTAGGGGACTTCAACACACCTTTCTCACCAATGGCTAGATCATCCAAACAAAAGCTAAACAAAGAAACTTTAAGCCTCCTTAAAACAATTAACAATTTAGACCTAATGGACATATATAGAATATTTCATCCCTCAGTAAACGAATACACATTTTTCTCAGCAGCACATGGCTCCTTCTCCAAAATTGACCATATATTATGTCACAAGGCAACTCTCAGCAAATATAAAAAAATAGAGATACTACCCTGCATGCAATCGGACCATAAAGGGATGAAATTGGAAATCAACGACAAAACAAGGAATAAGAAAAACTACTCCATCAACTGGAAGCTAAACAACATGCTACTGAATGAACAAGGGGTTGAAGAAGACATCAAAGAGGAGATCAAAAAATTCCTAGAGGTAAATGAGAACACAGATACATCATATAGAAATCTCTGGGACATTATGAAGGCAGTAGTAAGAGGAAAATTCATTGCACTGAGCTCATTCCTTAAGAGGAAAAAAAACCAACAAATAAATGACTTAACATCACACCTCAAAGCATTAGAAAAAGAAGAACAGACCAACACCAAGAGCAGTAGAAGACAGGAAATAATTAAAATCAGAGCAGAAATTAATGAAATTGAGACTAAGGAAACCATTCAAAGAATTGACAAAACTAAAAGTTGGTTCTTTGAAAAAATAAACAAAATTGACAGACCCTTAGCGATGCTAATGAAAAGAAGAAGAGAAAAAACTCAAATTACTAACATTCATGATGAAAAAGGGAATATCACAACAAACACCTCAGATATACAGAATATAATTAGAAATTACTTTGAAAACTTGTACTCTAATAAAATAGAAAATACCAAATGCATTGACAGATTTCTAGAGTCATATGATTTGCCTAAACTGGATGTGGAGGCTATACACAATCTAAACAGATCAATTAGAAGCGAAGAAATAGAAGATGTCATCAAAAAGCTACCTACAAGGAAAAGTCCAGGACTTGATGGGTTTACAGCCGAGTTCTATAAGACTTTCAAAGAAGAACTAATACCAATGCTCTTCAAACTATTTGAAGAAATAGAAAAAGAGGGAGCTCTTCCAGACTCTTTCTATGAGGCCTATATCACATTAATTCCAAAGCCAGGCAAAGACACATCCAAAAAAGAAAACTTCAGGCCCATATCTTTAATGAACATAGATGCAAAAATCCTCAACAAAATCCTGGCAAATCGGATACAAAAACATATCAAAAAGATAGTGCACCACGATCAAGTGGGGTTTATCCCAGGGATGCAAGGCTGGTTCAACATTCGGAAATCAATAAACATAATACATCACATCAATAGACTTAAAGACAAAAATCATATGATCATCTCAATTGATGCAGAAAAAGCATTTGACAAAATACAACACCCCTTTATGTTCAAAACACTGGAAAAACTAGGAATATCAGGAACATATCTTAACATTATAAAAGCTATTTATGCAAGGCCCCGAGCTAACATTATCTTAAATGGAGAAAAATTGAAAGCATTCCCTCTAAAAACTGGAAGAAGACAGGGATGCCCCCTTTCACCACTGCTATTTAACATGGTGCTGGAAACTCTGGCCAGAGCAATTAGACGAAAGAAATTAAAGGGATCAAGATAGGAAAAGAAGAGCTCAAATTAGCACTATTTGCTGATGACATGATAATCTACCTAGAAGACCCAAAAAACTCTACCAGAAAACTTTTACAACTAGTAAACGAATTTGGCAAAGTTGCAGGATACAAAATCAATACACATAAGTCAAAGGCATTTGTGTACATCAGCGACAAATACTCTGAAAGGGAAGTGATGAAACATACCCCATTTACAATAGCATCAAAAAAAAAAAAAAAATACCTGGGAATCAACCTAACGAAAGAGGTGAAAGACCTCTATAATGAAAATTATAGAACACTAAAGAAAGAAATTATAGATGAACTCAGAAGATGGAAAGACCTACCTTGCTCTTGTATAGGTAAAATTAATATTGTCAAAATGTCTATACTACCAAAAGCATTATACAGATTTAATGCAATTCCAATCAAAATCCCAATGTCATTCTTCAAAGAAATAGAAATAGCAGTCATGGAATTCATCTGGAAAAATAAGAGACCCAGAATAGCCAAAGCAATCCTGAGCAAGAAAAGTGAAGCAGGGGGCATCACCATACCAGACTTTAAATTATACTATAGAGCAATAGTAACAAAAACAGCATGGTATTGGCACCAAAACAGACTGGTGGACCAATGGTACAGAATTGAGGACACAGAGACTAATACATATAATTTCAGCTATCTTATATTAGACAAAGGTGCCAAAAATGTACAGTGGAGAAAGGATAGCCTCTTCAACAAATGGTGCTGGGAAAACTGGAAATCCATATGCAACACATTGAAATTAAACCCTTATCTCTCACCGTGCACAAAACTCAATTCAAAGTGGATCAAGGACTTAGGAATTAGACCAGAGACAATACGCCTAATAGAAGAAAAAGTAAGCTCCAATTTCCAACATGTCGGATTAGGCCCCAAGTTCCTTCATAAGAATCCTGTAGCGCAAGAATTACTACCAAGAATTAATGAATGGGATAGATTTAAACTAAAAAGCTTCTTTTCAGCAAAAGAAACAATCAGTGAGGTGAATAGAGAGCCAACTAATTGGGAACAAATATTTAATACATGCACATCAGATAGAGCACTAATCTCTAGAATATATAAAGAACTCAAAAAAACTTTACACTAAAAAAACAAATAACCCAATCAATAAATGGGCTAAGGAATTGAAAAGACACCTCTCAGAAGAAGATACACGATTAATCAACAAATACATGAAAAAATGTTCAACATCGCTGGCAATTAGAGAAATGCAAATAAAAACTACTCTAAGATTTCACTTCACTCCAGTCAGAATGGCAGCTATCAAGAACACAAGCAACAATAAATGTTGGAGAGGATGTGGGGAAAAAGGCACACTCATACATTGCTGGTGGGACTGCAAAATGGTACAACCACTATGGAAAGCAGTATGGGAAAATGGGAATGGAGCCACCCTATGACCCAGCCATCCCACTCCTGGGTCTATTCCCAAAGGACTTAAAAAGAGCATATTACAGTGACACAGCTATCTCAGTGTTTGTAGCTGCGCAATTCACAATAGCTAGGTTGTGGAACCAACCTAGATGTCCCTCAGTAAATGAATGGATTAAGAAAATGTGGTATATACGCACAATGGAATTTTACTCAGCAATAAAAGAAAATAAATTAATGGCATTTGCAAGTAAATGGATGAAGTTGGAAGACATAATGCTAAGTGAAGTTAGTCAGTCTCAAAAATCCAAGTACCAAATGTTTTCTCTGATATAAGGAGGCTATTTCAAAGTATTGTTGGATGGGGGTACATAGGAGGATTAGAGGAACACTAGAATAATCAAGGGAAGGGAGGGTAAGGGAAGGAGCAAGAGGGGAGGGAGGGGGAGAAAAGAAAAAAAAAAAGGTGGTTGAATGAGACGGATACCATTTTCCTTAATGCATGATTGAAGACCTGAATTGTACGAATATACTTTGTATACAAACAGTTGTATGTAAAAAGATACTAAATATATGCACTATGAGTTGTACATATTAAAAATTATAAAAATAAAATTAAAAATATATATATAACTTGATTTTGAGCAAAGTTCAAAATGGTAAAATGAGATATAAAAATGTTCTTCTGGTTGTTTTGAGATAGATTTATTAGTCATGTGGAGTTTAATATGTGCAAAAAATAACACCACAATTCACTTGAAGAATTCACATCATCTAACTATAGTGATACACAGTGGCACAATTCACAATAGCCAAACAACGGAACCGCCTAGGTGTCCATCAGTGGATGAATGGATAAAGAAAATGTGGTATATATACACACATTCAGCCATAAAGAAAAACGAAATTATAGCCATTGCAACTATCATATTAAGCTAAATAAACCAAACTCAAAAGGTTAAGGTCTGTATGTTTTTCTTCAGATGTGAAAGCTAGAGAGGAAAAAGGAAAAGGTGGAAAAGGTGGGGTGAATCTCCTAAAAATCAAAGGGAGATCAGAAGAGGAAATGGACCAAGGGGCAGGAGATAGGGAGGTAGGCGGGAAGTCCTGGGTAGTGATATTGGCCGCATTATATTATTATATTATGTGTGTGTGTGTGTGTGTGTGTGTGTGTGTGTGTGTATGAATATGCAACAACAAACAACTATCATGCACCAATAAAAAAAAGTGGGAACAAAATGACACCAGGAAATTATACCACCTGATCCCAAACTTGTGTCTTCATGAGTGATACATGCAGATACATGCAAGTTTCACTCAAAACCAATATTTAATCATCATCTGACATCCATGAGCTACTCTTTAGAATGCACCAAACTAGGTTAAATGTCTTCTGTAACATAAACTTTCACATCATCATAATTGTTGAAAAATTTTTCAGTACTCTCAGAGTACTTGATTACCAGCCTTTGCTCCCAAATTGCAGATTTGTAAAATCAAAGAATTGCTGAATCTATGAATGGCCCCACAAACACAAATATTTTTAAGCAGTTTATGATTTTCTGTACAATTTAAATACAAGTGCTATTTTCAAAACATTCTGGATTTTATTTAAAAGACATGAGCTGCCTTTTGAAGTACATATATATTTTAAAATTCATAAACAGGCAAGCTATTTGCTTTGGCCAGCCTGGCATTTTAATATTTACTATACTTTTTAAATTATTTGATTTCTTTTAAAAGTGTGGATGTTATTGGCAGGATATCCAGCTACCAGACCTCTTATTTTCTGACAGCATCAATCATCCTAAAATAAAGAGAATTTACATACTTTGTATTTAACTCTATCAAGTTTGCTTATTTCATTCCCTTGCTGGCCCCTGTAGGAATCTCTTCTCAGGACCCACTTTTCAGTTCTATGACTATAAGCTTAAAAATATTAGATACAAGCCAGGAACAATGATGCTCACCCATAATCCCAGCAGTTGGGGAAGCTGAGGCAGGAGGATCACAAGTTCGAGGCCAGCCTCAGCAACTTAGCAAGGCCCTAATAACTTAGTAAGACCTTGCCTCAAATATTTTAAAAAATAAAATAAAAATATTTAGGGATATAGTTCAGTGGTAAAGTTCTCCTGTGTTCCATTCCTACTTAAACAGAAAAAAAGAAAAAGAAAAAAAAAAATGGCAGATGCATTTTGTGTATTTGATTTTTCTTCACATTTATTAAATTTTGAAGATAGCATTGCCATCATAATACTGTTATCATGATAAAATGCACAGTTGCAAAATCAAAGGTGATTTAAACACCTGTCATGAATTCCTCAGGCCTGTGAGTATTGTTGAGCCCTTATCACCAAACCATGAAGAACTTCGCTTATATTTCAGATTTATCCACACTGTAGTTTTTAGCTTAGTTCACCAAGATGTCTTAGAAACATCTCTGATTGCAAGTGATGATAGAATCTTCTCCTTCCCTTGCTTTCTGTCTCAGAAACATGTTTTAGTTTGTAGATGACCTCTGATGGTGAATCTTTTCACCTTTTAGTAATAATTTCAGAAATCACTATGGAAACCTGTCAGAATGCCTTGGAAAAGAATGCATAGCTGTTGGAGGATGAAGTTAGGAAGTTTAGATTGATGAGAACCTTTTGGTTAAATAAATTTGTGGATTAAAAATAAGATAATTAAGACACTTGACTTTATTTATAGCTATATATATATATACATTTTCAGGAAAAAATGTAACTTTAGAAGAGCAAATAATCTGAAAGATAACATTAAGAATTTTTTTTTAAAATTTAATATTTAAAATAGAAAATTTTTTAAATTTAACATTCAATTTTTTAAAAACAAATGTCCCGAGTAATACATAAAAAATGCCGCAATGACCATACCCTTTGATGTGTGTTAAAAGTTAGGCTCTTCCATTCTCACAGGCAATCAACAAAAAGAGAGAGAGAGAGAGAGAGAGAGAGAGAGAGAGAAATCTATTCAGGGATATGATTCACAGTGTCTTTAAGATATAAACAAAACAAGCCGGGCGCGGGTGGCGCACGCCTGTAATCCCAGTACTTTGGGAGGCTGAGGCAGGAGGATCGCGAGTTCAAAGCCAGCCTCAGCAATGGCAAGGCACTTAGCAACTCAGTGAGACCCTGTCTCTAATAAAAACACAAAAAAGGACTGGGGATGTGGCCCAGTGGTCAAGTGCCCCTGAGTTCAATGCCCAGTACCACAAAAAAAAAAAAAAAAAAAAAAAAGATATAAACAAAACAACTGCTCAAAATACTGTTATCTCTTATTCTAAAAATGGAGGCAATTTATCCTAAAATTTTTTATGAACAAAATGTGTTGGAATGAAATTGAGGACAGTATTCATGTAGGACGTTTAAGTAATAATTTCATGGGGAAGTTTTCTTCCTCTGACCTTCAGCATGGCCCAGGGGCATACCATGAAAGTACAATTAGTTTAAATAATGTTTCAAGTGGCTGAGAAAACTTTGTGCTGATCTGAGGCCATTCCTGGAAAGTACAGTGCCCCTGAGTTCAATCCTTAGTAATGGGGGAAAAAATCTTATTGGACCTTGTTTATACTTAAAGTGTTGTTTGTGTAGTCAGCTATCTCAATTCAGAGATCATAGATCTAATGATCATGAATGCTTTCCATTTCAGCCCAACAAATCTTTGTGAAGTTTCTAGACTGAAGGTTCTATGATAGGTGCTGAATAAAATGAGTCTGACGTTACCTTAAATGCTTCTTCCCTCTTAGCAAACAAAATAAGTCTTTTCCTGCCGGTCACTCAGACCACACCCTCAAGACAGACTGGCTGGTATCAGGTCTGAACTCTTTCATTTAGCTGTTTAACTTTGGACAAATAAGTTTATGTCTTCAAAAAGTGAAGATAATAATAATACCCTTCTCATAAAACTGTTATGACAATTAAATAAACATCCCTGCAAAGCCCTTAGTACATGTTTAACTGTTTATTATTACTGTTATTGTCTTCATGTGCAGGAGCCCTGTTTGGGGATTGGCTTGAATTGCAGTTGACTATGAGCCGTGGAGATTTGGCCTTTGTCGCCACCCGTAGTCTCACGGGATTGTTGCGGGATCTCGAGTGACTTGGCCGAAATTGCTGATCGGGTCAGCGCCATTTTAGGCTGTGTTTTTGGCGTGTGTTAGTCGTTATTAGAACCAGAGAGAAAAGTTATCAGAATAAAAAGCTGTTTGTCTCCAGTTTGCTTCTGAAGTTTTTCCCGCGGCTCCGTTGCTCCAAGCGCTTCAGGCAGCAACAGGTGGCGGCCCGTACGGGGAACTTCGGAGCGGACAGGTAAGAACTGAAAAGTCTCTAAAGATGGGTTCGAATATAACTGAATCCCAAGTGATAGAGGCTATGCAAAGACTCCTTGATATACCTGACTCTGTTCTCAGTGAGGAGTATATAGACAAAAGTGAAAGTGATCAAAAAGTGTAGATTCCACTGGGCCAACTGAGACCAGTAAAGAGAGTATTAGAAGAGACCCAAAAAATGACAAAAATCCAAGCTATTAAAGCTATTCGGGAGTTATTGGCGAAAGCTGAAGGATACTTGCTCTCACTGGAACCTGGGCCTCAGGATATTGCTGTCAGTGAAATTAGCAGTGGTGAGGAATCTAGTAAAAGTGATCCTGAGAAAATGAGGAAAAAGAAATTAAAAAAGACCGAGAAAAAGGTCCGTCCGGCAGAGGAGTCACTTGTGTCCTCTACTCCCCCATGGGTGGAATCCATTACAGAAAATATGAAGGGTATTACTAGGCATTTGCATACCCTAGAAACAGAAATAAAAAAGTCTTTCTGATCGCTTATGCGCTCTCAAGGACAACTCACAGATACATTGGGAACCGCCAGCATTTGAAAAGAAAAATGGACAGAGTGTCCATCAGTCAGTAGATTTCAAAACAATAAAAAATCTCAAAGAGGCAGTAATGACTTATGGGCCCCAAGCTCCTTTCACGTTGAGTATGCTGGAGTCCCTTAACACCTTTAGCTTAACCCCCTCAGACTGGAAAAGTCTATGTAAAGCAACATTAAGTGGGGGGCAATTCTTGGTTTGGCGATCGCAATTCCAAGAACTTTGTATAGAAATGGCTAAAAGAAACGCGGCTACAGGGTTTGAAAACTATAATATAGACATGCTCACAGGAGAAGGGCAATTCGCAGACTTACAGGCTCAAACAGATTATGACTCAGGTATATATGCTCAGATAAATGCAGCTGCCTTAGAGGCATGGAAAACTGTACAAGGACCTGGGGATCTACAAGGTAGCTTGTCAAAAGTGATTCAAGGACCTAATGAGCCGTATGCCGACTTTGCTGATCGACTTTGAGAACTGCAGGTAGTGTGTTTGCAGATGTTGACCAAGCTATGCCTTTAGTTGTTCAATTAGCTTATGAAAATGCAAATAAATGGTGCCAAGCAGCCATCAGGCTCCCCAAACAGGGCTCCTACATTCATGAACTTTGTGCAGCTACCCTTCATACTTTAGTATGTGACATTCATCCTACATAATTGTAATGCCAATGTATTACTTCAAAAAATAAATAATTGACAACACAATTAATGGGGAATCTTGAGTCTCCTGGGGATGAAGAGCTGACTGTCTCACAAGACAAATTCCATGGTGTTGCCTTGGTAAATGTGCCAAAATTTTAGTTCTGGCTCAAAGCACATATATATACATTTTTTTTCCTTCTTCTAAATTCTAAGTTGTTATATATGACAGCAGAATGCATTATAATTCATATTACGCTTATAGAGCACATTTTTACATATATTTGCATACAAAGTATATTCACACCATTTGTGTCTTCATACATGTACTTAGGGTAATGATATCCATCTCATTCTACCATCTTTTTTTTTTTTTAACCCTTCTGCCCCCTTTCTTCCCCTCCTTCCCCATTGGCCTTTCTAGTGTTCCTCTAATCCTCCTGTGCTCCCTGTCTCAACCCCACTGTGAATCAGCCTCCTTATATCAGAGAAAACATTCAGCATTTGGAATTTGGGGATTGCCTAATTTCATTTAGCATTATATTCTCCAACTTCATCCATTTACCTGTGAATGCCATTATTTTATTCTCTTTTATTGCTGAGTAATATTCCATTGTGTATATATGTCACCTTTTCTTTATCCATTCATCTACTGAAGAGCATCTAGGTTGGTTCCACAGTTTAGCTATTGTGAATTATGACAAAGCACATATATATATATTTGCAAACTGAGAAACAGCATTTTCTCAGAGGTCTTGTCCCATTAGCCAAGTTTACTGGTGTCCTTACACTGTAAGATGATGAAAATGAGGAATTTTCTAGGGGTCTCTTGGTATAAAAGAGAGAGCAAAGCGTTTAAAGACTTGAAATCAGCATCACAGGTGAACTCAATGGCAATGCCTGTCTCAGGCACTGGCACCAGGTAGGCCTCCAAACACTTTCATTTTCTTTTGCTTTATTTTTTCCCCTTCTAAGAAAGGTATCATAACACAGCAAATAAGAATGCAGTTTTGTGAATCAGATGTCATAGAGACATGCTCAATAGTCTGCAACAGTACCTGGGTAACCTGGGGCAAATGGCAGAACTCTTCTGTGCCTTGGATTCTTCATATATAAACAAGAATTATCGTACAACTTTTGTCATATGGTCATTGGGAAAATTAAACAATTTAATACATGCAAAAAATTCTTAGAAGAGTGACTGGTATTTAGGACATGCTAATGAAATTTACCTATTAGTGTTATAACAATTAGCTTAATTATGATGCTGCGTTGTCTCTTGGAATTTGTCTGCATCAAGTGACCCATGTCCTTTTTTGCCTTCTTATTTCTCATAGCATATAATTATTCAAGGTATTTATTTACTTTTTATCCAAACAGATTGCTATGTAAAATCTAAACTCTCAAATGGTAATTTAAATCTAAGATTATTCTAATTAATAAATTCACCTGACCGAGTTGCTAATGATTTAAAATATTTCAGCTACGAAATACAGGTTTCAATTTAAGAATAGTTCTTTTATTTATTTACTTATTTATTTTGGGGTGTTGATGGACCTTTATTTTATTCATTTATTTTTATGTGGTGCTGAGAATCGAACCCAGTGCCTCACACATGCTAGGCAAGCACTCTACCACTGAGCCACAGGCCCAGCCCCAAGAATAGTTATTTTAATTACTTAAATAATAAAAGAAATGTATAGAGGAATATGGAACAGAGTGTAGCATCCACAGAATCCATAACGTGGCCTAGGTTAGGGTCTTGCCCAGGTGAATAGTCAGGTTTTTTTTTCATCTGCAAGTAAAACTATTACAAATATACAATAAATAATTTTAGCTGAAAATTCTGGTAAGGCACTTCTACATATGGAAAAATTTGAGCAGTATCAGAATTACAGAAACCTTATTCAGTCTATCCATTTACAGCTTTATAAAATAAAAATAAATTTTTGAGAGTTCTAAATTAAACCAAAAGTCTTTATATTTTGTATATTTTTTACATTTGTGTATGTTTGTATGTGGACACACACACACACACACACACACACATACACACAATTTTATATATAGTCAAACATAAAAGAGATTTTTCCTCCATCTAACACACGAAAGTGAAAATATCAGAACTAGCTATAATTCATTCTGGAGACTTAATATAAAAGTTCTTAATTTTATATTTTGATTGAAATTGCTTTTTCATGAGCATTCTCTTGTTTTTTTTTTTTTTTGTTTTGTTTTTTTTTTAATGAAGGCATCAGGCAAACAACTGTGTTATAAAATAGTGAAAATGTAGGATGCATTTCTAATAATTTCAGATAGTCATTTGGCTTTTTTCTTATATACTGTTAACAATATTTAATTTATCTCCAAATAGAAAAAAAAAAAAAAACTAACTGGAAGTCCTTACTGGGTTTCACCCTTTATAGAGTTACCATCTATGACCAGTGTTGTTCCTGCATGCAAACTACTAGGTAATAGCCAGAACAAGACTCTCTGGTATATTTTAAACTTTGAAAATCACACATAGTAATTTAAGAGATAAATCCAGTGACAAACCCCAAGCCATGTTAAAGGACTGAGAGTTTCTATTTATAACCAAACTGTATGCATTTAAGGTCTAAAGAAAGGACTGCATTCTTTGAGGTTGGAAACAGTAAAAGACACGATTGGCTAAGGGATATTAAAAAGAGCTGAGTTCCTGAAGCAAACAGCAGCAGTGTCTATTAAGTCACAATTTAGAAGACAGGGGACTTTAGACAATGAATACTGACTATTTCTGTCTTCTTGGCAAAATGATTACTTTCTTAAATTTTTACTTCTGCAAGAGTGCATTTATATGATGTACAAAAACAGGCAATACCCAGCTATGCTCTTAGAAGTTATGATATTGGGGCTGGGGTTGTGGCTCAGCGGCAGAGTGCTCGCCTCGCACGGGTGCGGCCCAGGTTCGAGCCTCAGCACCACGTAAACAAAAATGCATTGCATTGTGTACAACTAAAGTAAATAAATAAATATTTTTAAAAAGGAAGTTATGATATTGATTATCCAGGTGAGGGGAGAAAATGATAACTCTCTTTTGGGGGCGGGAGTTCCAGAGATTGAACCCAGGGGCAACTAACCACTGAGCCACATCCCCAGCCCTCATTTATTGTTTATTTAGAGACAGGGTCTTGCTAAGTTACTTAGGGCATCACTAAGTTGCTGAGGCTGGCTTTGAATCTGCGATCCTCCTGCCTCAACCTCCTGAGCTGCTGGGATTGCAGGTGTGTGCCATGCCCAGTAAATGATTACTTTCTTAAATGAGGTACTGTTTAAATTTGTAATTATAAAACTCCCACATTTTCAAATACCATTTTCACTCGGCTTAGCACTCAATTTTATCTGACTTCTCATAATATTCTCCCAGTGACAGTTACCACTCTAACTCTAAATGCTAAAGCAGTGTTTTATTTTCTTCACCATTCTTGAGAACTTGGTAAATGGGACCACACCTCTGAGAAAATGCTATTCCTCAGTTTGTAAATAGATATGTGCTTTGAACCAGAACTAAAATTATGGCACATTTACCAAAGAAACACCATATTATCAGTCTTGTGAGACAGTCAAATCTTCATGCCCAGGAAACATAAGATTCCCCATTAATTGTGTGTTGTCGATAATTTATTTTTTGAAGTGATACATTGCATCACAATTATGTATGATGAATGTTATCAAAATATTATCAAATGTATATGTATATGAAGTTAAATGCATTTTAAAAGTTATCAAAGATCCGAAAAATGACCTTAGTATCAATAACAATAATAGGCACTTTTTGGTTTGGTATGAGATGTCCCTCAAAACAAGTTGTTCTGTTAGTGTGGAAATATTCAGAAGTGAAATTCTCAGGAATGGTGGAGAAAATCAAATACCACTTTAGCATTCACGATGAGAGAGATAACTATCATTCAGACTAGGAGAAGATTATGAGAAGTCATTTATAATTGAGTGCCAAGCCTAGTGAAAACAGTATTTGCATGTGGGAGTTTTATAATTATAAATTTAAACAGTACCTCATTTAAGAAAGTAATCATTTACTGGTCATGGTGGCAAACACCTGTAATCACAGTGGTTCAGAAGGCTGAGGCAGGAGGATTGCAAATTCAAAGCCAGCCTCAGCAACTTAGTGAGTTCCTAAGTGATTTAGTGAGACCCTGCCTCTAAATAAAAGTGAATAAAGGGGTTTTTCTACATTCTTTCCATGAGTCTTTTAAGGTTTGATCCTTTGCTTCTGTGCCAGCTAATGAAATCAAATAATTTTTTGTGACTTTATCTTACTCTACTTATTTTTTACATTTTCATCAATTATAATCTTTATATTCTAGATTTGGAGAATAAAGCCCCATGAACATCCATTACAACATGCCTGGGCTCTGTGCACCCTGTTTGAAAGACCACAACAAAACACACCATTCACTTATCTTTCTATTCATTGTATAAGGACTTCACGGTGATTTATGCATGCAAAGATCCTTTCAAATAAACACAAAAGAAGAGACATGCAAACATATACTTGATAAGATCTAAGAGTTACATATACACAGTGCATTTGAAGGTATTGACAAGATCGAAGACAGTGCATTTGAAGGTACAGATGAAGGAGAATGTAAGAAAGATGCCCAGATCCCAGAAGGCTTCCCAGTGAAGAAGATATTTGGGTTACCTGATAGGATGAAAACAAGTTGTTCTGACAGGCAAGGGCGGGTGGCATTTGCTTTCATCAATCACACCTTGGTCAGTCCACTCTGCCACCAGGATATGCTTCAGGTGCAACAATGATGAAAACAATCAAAAAGCATTGATACTTATTTGTGTCAAACTCTTCTAAAAAATTACAGAACTCAGTCCACAGCCAAGTGATGCATCAAGGCCTAGCTTCCCTCTTAATATCATCATAATGTTTGTTCTAAATTTGTGATGCTCAGTGCCTGCTTCTCATTGTTCATTGGAAAAGTTGTTTTGAGTAAATTTGTGAGCTTTAAAGAAGAAAAGTAAATTCTAAGTTTTAGGATCTTCTGCAGGGATGAGATGAAATATTCCACCACTTTCTATAATGGATTTTTTTCTCTCTCAGAAAATGCAGTATTAAGCTGGGCGTGGTGGTGCATGCCTGTAATCCCAGCACTTGGGAGGCTGAGGCAGGAGGATCACAAGTTCAAAGCCAGCATCAGCAATGGCAAGGCACTTAGCAACTCAGTGAGACCCTGTCTCTAATAAAAATACAAAAAAGGGCTGGGGATGTGGCCCAAGTGGTCCAATCCCCGGTAGTGCCCCTGATGTTGCAATCCCCACTTGGGAGGCTGAGGCAGGAGGATCACAAAAAGCCAGAAAAATGAAAAGCAAGTGAGAAAAAAAATAAAAAAAGGGCTGCAGTATTCAATCCCCGTACCAAAAAGAAAAAGAAAAAAGAAAATTTTTTTTTGTTTTCTATGATTAATCTTCTTTAGTAGAAAGACTGTATCATGAAAAACATGTAAAGCATTAAAGAAGTCTTACAGTAGGAACTGCTCATAATTACTCTGAAGGAATCATGGCAATATTTTAGATACTTATGATTTTTGTTTATGTGATTTTAAAAAAGGAGTGCTGCTTTGGTTGCACAATCCACTTGTATCAAAGAGTGCACAAGAGTCAGAATTTTGTATTACACAGTAACAGGGGGAACAGTCAGCATCTCATTGGGGGGTTCTTCTTCCTGGCCAGGAGAATGTCAGCCACCCTAAAACTTAAAGTCTCAAATAATTAGTGAATTACAAAAGACAAATATTCAGAAATATATTTACAAACACGAAACCCCTGATAGATCCAGCCCACATGGGCACTGAAACTAGACAAAGAAAAGATGGCTCCAGGTCCCTGGCCACCCGGGCCCAGAGTAGCAGCTCCCTGCTGCTGCACGCAGGGCCAGACCTGGGGAAGGGCTTCCTTCATTCCCGGGAAGAGTGGGACCTGCCCAGCTGCGACCAGAACAAGAGGTAGGCACCCGCCCACTGGTCCCTGGCCGCCAGGAGAGACCCAGCCTGCCAGTGTCCTGGCCACCTGGGCCCAGAGTGGAAGCAGCCGCCAGTGTCCCTGGCCACCTGGGCCCTAGAGTAGCAGCTCCCTGCTGCTGCACGCAGGGCCAGACCTGGGGAAGGGCTTCCTCCACTCCCTGGGGGAGTGCCACCTGCCCAGCTGCAACCAGAGCAAGAGGTAGGCACCTGCCGGCTGGAAGGAGAGAACCCGCCGCCAGTTTGCCTGGCCTCCAAGGCCCACAGTAGCATCTCCCTACTGCTGTAAGCAGGGCCCAGCCTGAGGATAAGCCCCTTCCACTATTCCACTGTGCCACTCTGCAAGGACCAAAGGTGCAGCCTTGACTCCACTAACAGGGTTGCTGACTGTACGTGATCTGGGTCAGGTGGCTTAAACTGGAAGGGAAAAAAGAAGGGCTTCCAAGGGTCCATTTTGTTTGAGACTTGTTCTTGGGTTCAACGTTTATATTTTTATATGCTTGTTTGTTTGTTTTGTTGTTTCTTGGGAGTTTTTTGTTTGTTTTTGTTTTGATTGACAGTGTGTTTGTGTGCTTCTGCTCCTCTTTTCTTTCTTTTCTTCCTTCTCACTTTTATATTTTTTTCTTCTTCCTTCATCTTCCCTATTTACACCCTGCCATTGCATTCTCAACAGAGGCAAAAACAAGTTATAACACCCAAATTGAGATTTCTAGAACGTGTACAATTGAAATATATAGCAAAGTGGTGTTATATATGGTTTATTCTCTATTTTCTAGACTTATTCTCTCTCTCCTCTCTCTTACACTAATTACTACTCCTTGCCTATTTTTTTTCTCTTCTTTTTTTTTTCTTTTCCATCTTTCTTTATTTCTCCTCTCAACTGCTGCATAAGTTAGGTTTATATGTAAATCGGTCTTTCCATCTATTCATTCACTCCATTCTCTTTCCTCTCTCGTCGGCTGATACTAAACCACTTCCATAGAACTCTCTTTTCATACTTTCTAAGAAAGAACAAGTCAATACACTCACTTCCTTCTTCCTAAACATATTACCTCTCTGTCCATTACTTGAAACTTTAAAACCCCATCAGAAGCATACAGAGTAAATTGGAAACAACATCTGGGTTAACTAAATCTGTACATTGTGATCAAACTGGGATTGTCTGAATAGAAAGTGTTTTGATTTTAAAGTGTAAAGGAAATATAAGGGGATCTGATAGCATTGTACTACAGGAGCAGCAACATAAGGTTTTAAGGTAAAATCAAAGTAGACAAGGTCCCACAGTGCAGGTAGAATAGACGCACAAGCAATATGAAGAAACAAGGGAAGAAAGTGACATAAACAAATCAATATACCTCCTCAGTAGATTCCATACCATGCACAGTTGGTGCAATGCCAGAGATGGAATTCAGAAATTACATATTCCAAATGTTAGCGGAACTTAAGAATGAACTCAAAAATGAGATGAGGGAGCAAATACAGGAGGTGAAAGATCATTTTGACAAAGAACTCCATAAACAAATACAGGAAGTAAAAGATTACTTCAATAGGGAGATAGAAGCTCTAAAGAGAAACCAAACAGAAATTCCAGAAATGAAAGAAGTAATAAATCAAAATAAAAGCTCAATCGAAAGTATCACCAACAGAGTAGATCACTTGGAAGAAAGAACCTCAGACAATGAAGACAAAATATATATACTAGAGAAAAATCTAGATTACACAGCAAAAAATGGTAAGAAACCAAGAACAGAACATTCAAGAATTATGGGACAACATAAAAAGACCAAACATAAGAGTGATTGGGGTAGAGGAGGGGGCAGAGTTTCAAGCCAAAGGAATGAGTAATTTATTTAATGAAATAATTACAGAAAATTTTCCAAACTTGAGGAATGAAGGGGAAAACCAAGTTCAAGAGGCCTACCGAACACCAAACATACAAAATCACAACAGATCCACACCAAGACACATTATAATGAAAATGCCTAATATACTGAGCAAGGAGAGAATATTAAAAGCCACAAGAGAAAGGAAGCAGATTACATATAGGGGGAAACCAATCAGACTTTGTTCAGATTTTTCTACCCAGACCTTAAAAGCAAGAAGATCCTGGAATAGCATATTTCAAGCTCTGAAGGAAAAGGGATGTCAACCAAGAATCTTATATCCAGCAAAATTGAGCTTTAGATTTGAAGATGAAATAAAAACCTTCCACGACAAGCAAAAGTTAAAAGATTCACATCTCGAAAGCCAGCACTTCTGAACATCCTGGGCAAAATTTTTCATGAAGAAGAAGAGAAAAATAACAATGAAAATCAACAAAGGGAGATATTAAACTAAGGGAAATACCAACCAGAAGAGAAACCAAATCAAGCTAAAGATCATCATACAAATAAAAATGGATGGGAATAAAAATCATATCTCAATAATAACCCTGAATGTTAACGGCCTAAACTCGCCATTCAAAAGACACAGATTATCTGAATGGATTAAAAGAAATGACCCAACAATCTGCTGTCTCCAAGAAACACACCTCATAGAAAAAGACATCAATAGACTGAAGGTAAAAGGCTGGGAAAAGTCTTATCACTCACATGACCTGCGAAGCAAGCAGGGATTTCCATTCTCATATTCAAATAAGGTAGACTTCAAGCCAAAGTTAATCAAAAGGGACAAAGATGGATATTTCTTACTACTTAAGGGAACCATTCATCAAGAGGATATAACAATCATAAATCTATATGCCCCAAATAATGGAGCACCTACATTCATCAAACAAACACTTCTCAAGTTCAAGAGTAAAATTGACCACAACACAGTTATTCTAGGGGATTTCAACACACCTCTCTCACCAATGGATAGATCATCCAAACAAAAACTAAACAAAGAAACCTTAGGCCTCCTTAAAACAATTAATAACTTAGATCTAACGGACATATATAGAATATTTCATCCCTCAGTAAATGAATACACTTTTTTCTCAGCAGCACATGGCTCCTTCTCCAAAATAGATCATATATTATGTCACAAGGCAAATCTCAGCAAATATAAAAACATAGAAATACTACCCTGCATGCTATCATACCATAAAGGGATGAAATTGGAAATCAACGACAAAACAAGGAATAAGAAAAACTACTCCAACAACTGGAAGCTAAGCAACATGCTACTGAATGAACAAGGGGTTGAAGAAGACATCAAAGAGGAGATTAAAAAATTCCTAGAGGTAAATGAGAACACAGATACATCGTATAGAAATCTCTGGGACACCATGAAGGCAGTAGTAAGAGGAAAATTCATTGCACTGAGTTCATTCTTTAAAAGGAAAAAAAAAAACCAACAAATAAACGACTTAACATCACACCTCCAAGCACTAGAAAAAGAAGAACAGATCAACACCAAGAGCAGCAGAAGACAGGAAATAATTAAAATCAGAGCAGAAATTAATGAAATTGAGACTAAGGAAACAATTCAAAGAATTGACAAAACTAAAAGTTGGTTCTTTGAAAAAATAAACAAAATTGACAGACCCTTAGCAATGCTAACGAAAAGAAGAAGAGAAAAAACTCAAATCACTAACATTTGTGATGAAAAAGGGAATATCACAACAAACACCTCAGATATACAGAAAATAATTATAAATTACTTTGAAAACTTGTACTCTAATAAAACAGAAGATACTGAATGCATTGACAGATTTCTAGAGTCATATGATTTGCCTAAACTGGATCTGGAGGCTATACACAATTTAAACAGATCGATTACAAGCAAAGAAATAGAAGATGTCATCAAAAAGCTACCAACAAGGAAAAGTCCAGGACCTGATGGGTTTACAGCAGAGTTCTACAAGACTTTCAAAGAAGAACTAATACCAATGCTCTTCAAACTATTTCAAGAAATAGAAAAAGAGGGAGCTCTTCCAGACTCTTTCTATGAGGCCAATATTACATTAATTCCAAAGCCAGGCAAAGACACATCCAAAAAAGAAAACTTTAGGCCAATATCTTTAATGAACATAGATGCAAAAATCCTCAACAAAATTCTGGCAAATCGGATACAAAAACATATCAAAAAGATAGTGCACCATGATCAAGTGGGGTTTATTCCAGGGATGCAAGGCTGGTTCAACATTCGGAAATCAATAAACATAATACATCACATCAATAGACTTAAAGATAAAAATCAAATGATTATCTCAATAGATGCAGAAAAAGCATTTGACAAAATACAGCACCCCTTTATGTTCAAAACACTGGAAAAACTAGGAATATCAGGGACATATCTCAACATTATAAAAGCTATTTATGCAAGGCCCCGAGCTAACATTATCTTAAATGGAGAAAAATTGAAAGCATTCCCTCTAAAAACTGGAACAAGACAGGGATGCCCCCTCTCACCACTGCTATTTAACATAGTACTGGAAACTCTGGCCAGAGCAATTAGACAGACGAAAGAAATTAAAGGGATCCAGATAGGAAAAGAAGAGCTCAAATTAGCACTATTTGCTGATGACATGATAATATACCTAGAAGACCCAAAAAACTCTACCAGAAAACTTTTACAACTAGTAAATGAATTTGGCAAAGTAGCAGGATACAAAATCAATACCCATAAGTCAAAGGCATTTTTGTACATCAGTGACAAAGCCTCTGAAAGGGAAATGATCAAAACTACCCCATTTACAATAGCATCAAAAAAAATAAAATACCTGGGAATCAACTTAACGAAATAGAGTGAAAGACCTCTACAAGGAAAACTATAGAACACTAAAGAAAGAAATCATAGAAGAACTCAGAAGATGGAAAGACCTACCTTGCTCTTGGATAGGTAGAATCAATATTGTCAAAATGTCCATACTACCAAAAACATTATACAGATTTAATGCAATTCCAATCAAAATCCCAATGTCATTCTTCAAAGAAATAGAAAAAGCAGTCATGAAATTCATCTGGAGAAATAAGAGACCCAGAATAGCCAAAGCAATCCTGAGCAAGAAAAGTGAAGCATGGGGCATCACCATACCGGACTTTAAATTATACTATAGAGCAATAGTAACAAAAACAGCATGGTATTGGCACCAAAACAGACTGGTGGACCAATGGTACAGAATTGAGGACACAGAGACTAATACATATAATTTCAGCTATCTTATATTAGACAAAGGTGCCAAAAATGTACAGTGGAGAAAGGATAGCCTCTTCAACAAATGGTGCTGGGAAAACTGGAAATCCATATGCAACAAAATGAAATTAAACCCTTGTCTCTCACCATGCACAAAATTCAATTCAAAGTGGATCAAGGACCTAGGAATTAGACCAGAGACAATACGCCTAATAGAAGAAAAAGTAAGCTCCAATTTCCAACATGTCGGATTAGGCCCCAAGTTCCTTAATAAGAATCCTGTAGCACAAGAACTATTACCAAGAATTAATGAATGGGATAGACTTAAACTGAAAAGCTTCTTCTCAGCAAAAGAAACAATCAGTGAGGTGAATAGAGAGCCAACTAATTGGGAACAAATATTTAATACATGCACATCAGATAGAGCACTAATTTCTAGAATGTATATAGAACTAAAAAAACTTAACACCAAAAAAGCAAATAACCCAATCAATAAATGGGCTAAGGAATTGAAAAGACACTTCTCAGAAGAAGATACACGATTAATCAACAAATACATGAAAAAATGCTCAACATCACTGGCAATTAGAGAAATGCAAATCAAAACTACTCTAAGATTTCATTTCACTCCAGTCAGAATGGCAGCTATCAAGAACACAAACAAGCCGGGCGCGGTGGCGCACGCCTGTAATCCCAGCACTTTGGGAGGCTGAGGCAGGAGGATCGCGAGTTCAAAGCCAGCCTCAGCAATGGCGAGGCACTTAGCAACTCAGTGAGACCCTGTCTCTCATAAAATACAAAAAAAGGGCTGGGGATGTGGCCCAGTGGTCAAGTGCCCCTGAGTTCAATCCCCGGTACCACAAAAAAAAAAAAAAAAAAAAAAAAAAAAGAACACAAACAACAATAAATGTTGGAGAGGATGTGGGGAAAAAGGCACACTCATACATTGCTGGTGGGACTGCAAAATGGTGCAACCCACTATGGAAAGCAGTATGGAGATTTCTTGGGAAAATGGGAATGGAACCACCCTATGACCCAGCCATCCCACTCCTGGGTCTATTCCCAAAAGACTTAAAAACAGCATATTACAGTGACACAGCCACTTCAATGTTTATAGCAGCACAATTCACAATAGCTAGGTTATGGAACCAACCTAGATGCCCCTCAGTAGATGAGTGGATAAAGAAAATATGGTATATATACAAAATGGAATTTTACTCAGCAATAAGAGAGAATAAAATAATGGCATTTGCAGGTAAATGGATGAAGTTGGAGAATATAATGCTAAGTGAAATTAGTCAATCTCAAAAATCCAAGTACCGAATGTTTTCTCTGATATAAGGAGGCTGGTTCACAGTGTTGTTGGAAGGGGTACATAGGATCAGAGGAACACTAGAATGGTCAACAGAAAGGGAGGGGAGGGAGGGAGTAAGGGAGTGGGTTGGAAAAAAATTGGTGGTTGAATGAGATGAATATTATTATCCTAAATGCATGATTGAAGATCTGAATGGTACTTATATACTTTGTATACAAGCAGTTGTATGTAAAAAGATACTATACTTGTGCATGATGAATAAGTAAATAAATAATAAAAAAAATTAAAAAAAAAAAGATGGCTCCAGTGGTTTATTTAAGGGTGTTCATCAAAATCAGGGATAAGGTTTCAAAGGTGGAGTCTTGCTTCGTGATGTCTTGCAGGTTGATTGACATCTTGGCAGGTCACACTGCTCATTATGCCCTCTGTTCAGTTTTCAGTATTGCTACAGGATTTACCTGGATAGCGTATTGATATGTGGATGATTTGTGTTTTGCTCAGAGACATTCTGACTGGATGAAATTATTACTAGAGTGGCTAGAACCTGCTCAGCCTGATGGCGTCTCATGGACCTGTAGAGGAAATTGTGCCTGAAATCCTGCTGTGGTGTTTCTGCTGGAAAATAAAAATAAACCCAGAATTCAAAATAGAGATGCAAAATAGGAGAAGCACAGTACAATCAAAATTACTTCCAAAGCATCACCATAATATTAACTTTTACAGGAAAATGGAATATGTGAGTGAGAATAGATCTTGCCTCTCTCACTAGTCTACCCATTTATTCTCTCTATCAAGTCATTCAGGGGTATATTGCTCATTTTCCATCTATAATTATTAATTAAAATTCCTTAGAACTCCCTTCTTTCATAAGCATGGAATTAGATTAATCATAAAACTTGGTTCACTCTCATTGCTGATCTCAACATGATGTGACTTCATTTAGTATATGTATTTAATTAAATCTTTGCATCTATGTAATAACCAGATAATAATTTAATCTGTGTCTACACGTATGGTTCATCCCATTACTATGCTTTACTTTACTTCATTTACTTTAGTTTTTCTAAAGCTTGTGTCAATCATTCACATGCTTTCTTCTATATATTGTGTGCATCTAAATATTTTCTAAAAAGTATATTTTTTAAAGTATATTTTTAACTTGAGTTTTTTTTTTTTTACTTTTTCTAAAATCTCTCATGCTTCAAATAGTCTTAGATTTGAATTTTTTGCAGTAAATATTATTTTTCCAAGACTCATACACATTGCTGCATCATAGTTTATTCATTTTGATCATTTCATAACATTCTCATGCGCTAAGATACCACAACTTTTTGGAATTTTCCTCAACATGAATATTTGGATTGTGTTTTAGTCAGGTTTTTTTTTTTTTTCACTGTAGCCAAAAGACCTGACAAGAACATTGAGAAGGAAAAGTTTATTTGGGGGTTCACATTTTCAGAGATCTTAGTCCACAGAGGGCCAGCTCCATTGCTCTGGGACCAAGGTGTGGCAGAACATCATGGCAGAAGAAACAATGTGTTGGAGGAAAGCCACTTAGGAAACTGCCACCAAGAGACAGAGAGAGAGAGACTTCTCCTCTCTCCATAGACAAAATAAATTCTCCAAAGACATACCCAATGACCCACCTTCTCTGGCAGCACCCTACTTGCCTACAGTTACTACCAAGTTAAGTCCTACAGGGAAATTAATGCTCTGATGAGGTTAAGAATCTCATAACCCCATCATTTTACCTTGAAACTTTCTTTCATCGTCTCTCACATGAGCTGTTGGGGGATACCTCATATCTAAATCATAACGGATGGTTTATGATATTTTTTCTATTGTGAACAATATTTCTTGAACATTCTTGTATATATCTTCTATTGTACATGAGCAAGAGTTTTTCTTGAATATAAATTTGAGAGCATAATTATTTACTTGTAAGATATGTGATGTCTGGCATTAGCTGATAATGTTAAACTCTTAAAAATATTTGCACTTATTTATACTCTTATGTATAAGAGTATCTGTGTGGTCACATCCCATCTAACATTTGGTATTGTCAAGCAGTTTTTGTCAATAGAATGAATGTAAAATGGTATTTGTGTCATATTGATTTAAATTTTTTGCTGATTTCTAATAATTTTATTCTTATGCTTCTTAGTATAATCCATTAGATATGCTTGCCACAAGTTTTCAGTTGAGTCAGTCTTGCATTTTTACTGAGTTGTCTTTAACTTTTTTAAGTTTTCTGATATTATTACTTTGTACTAGTTGGGATTCTGAATATCTTGTCCTACTTGTAATTTGTCTTCTGATTCTTTTTTTATAGATTTACTTCGTTGAAAAGTGTTCTTAATTTTAACATGGCGAATGTGTTAATATTTTTGAACCATACTAATTGAATCTGGTTTTAAAAAAAAAATGTTGCCTACTGTTCAACAAAGGCCAAAATATGTGAACCTAAATTTTCTACTAAAATTTTAAACGTTTTATTTTTGACAGTAAAATTCTTAATTGATTTAAATTTAAGTTGTGAATATAGTATCTTCTTTTATGGTTATTTTGCCATATGAATTATCATTTCAAGTTATTTTCTCAATGCTTTATTCTGCTGTCATCTGTCCCATCCATACATGGTTCTATTTTTATACTTTCTTGTCAGCTCCATTGATGAATTTGTCTCCCCTGTGCTAATAGTACACTGTCCAACTTTCAATTCCTTCAAAAGTGAAATCACTTGTAATGGGACATCTCATCTTAATCTTTCTTCTTTTAAATTATCCTCTTTGATCTTGACTCTTTAATCCTCCACTGAAGTGTTAGGAATGATAACATTCTGTGTAAATCTTTGTTGATATTGTAATTGAAATTTTGTTAAGCATGTAAATTAGTTTTGTGGTAGTTGGCATATTTGTGATATATTTCTGTGAGTGTAGCACATCACTTCATTTAGTTCTTCTCTGATATGTTGTAATTAAAATTTAAAATTTTACCTGTAGAATGGTTTATACTTTGATTCAGTCCAAGATAGCTAATCATTTTTTCTCTGATAGCATTTGTAAACAGTGTTAATTAATTAATTTGTTATTTTCATTGTTTAGTACTTGTTATGGTTTGGATGTGAGGTGTCCCCCAAAAGCTCATATGTGAGATAGTGCAAGAAGGTTTAGAGGAGAAATGATTGGGTTGTAAGAGTCTTAACCCAACCAGTGATTTAATCCCATTGTAGAACCCCCTTTTTAGCCCCACACCCTTTTTAGTTTAACTGCTTCTTTTGGGTTCTGTAAAATGCTTGGCTTTAAGATAATAAGAGTCAAAAAGCTTCCCCTCAAGGCCAGTTGGAGCTGCATACACCGCCTAAGCCTACGTGCCTAAACCTACATACCCAAAACCATAGGTGCCTGACTCCAGTTTGTAATCAGCACATTCCATTGCTCTGAGAATAGACTCCACCAATGAAGACCCACTAAGTCATTCCCCAATCAATTTAAAATGTGCTTGGCGCAAGCATGCTCCCCTGGCCAATTACAATGAGACAAGACACCCTAACTGTAAAGATGGCCAATCATGTAACCCCCTCCCTCTCCTTGCTTCTACTCCCATAAAAGACTTGCCCCTCCTGGTTTCAGAACTCTCAGTACAGATTCACTATGTTGGTGAGGTCTGGGAGTCCAAGCTTAAGCCTGTATAAAGGCTCTTTGCTTTTGCATACACTCTGGATTCCTTGGTGGTCTTTGGGGGGGTCCATTCTCTGGGCATTACACCCATGATAGGGATTAACTGTGGTTACTGAAGTGGTAGGGTGTGGCTGAAGGAGGTGGGAATTGGGGTGTGCCTTTGGTATATATTTGTATCTGGAAAGTAGAAATTCTCTCTGCTTCCTGATCACAATATGGGCTGCTTCCCGCTGCCACACTCCACCATGATGTTCAGCCTGACCTCGAGACCGGAGGAGTAGAGCCGGCATTCTATGGACTAAGACCTCTAAAACTGTGAGCCCTCAAATAAACTTCTCATCCTCTACAGTTGTGCTGGTTGGGTCATTTAGTCACCGCAGCAAAAAAAGCTGACTAAAACAGTACTGTTAGGTAGGAGTTCAGGGACACCAAGATGGCAGAGACTGGGTTTAAGAAAGAAGCCACTGGAGGACAAGACAAGGAGACCAGTCATATTCATGTTTACAATATGTCCCATTACCATAACAACTCCTGCCACTGAGGATTTATCACCATGACAACTCCTGTCATACAGGTTGCTTATTTTTAAGTGACCAATGGGGGTAAAGTGGGCAGCATTCTAATTAGGTTTTCTAAGGTAACCAGTGGGAGGAAAATTGGAAATATTCGAATCGGTAGCATAAGTTAACCAATGGAAGCAAATAGGATAAAGTCTTCAATTTGGTCTGTATCTGGAGAGAATGCCTCACAGCTCAGCATACAAGACCCTAATTTCCAGACACTGGGACCTAGAGCCTCTCTCTCTCTCTCATCCCACTCTGCTCTACCTAACAGAGTTCTACCTTCACCTTCAATAAATCTGTACTTTGCCTGTTACTTCCATGTGTCTTGCTCAATTCTTTGTTTAGGACATCAAAGACCTGGATGTCAAGACATCCCAATGGTAACAGTCTTGCATAAAACATAGTTGTGGTTTTTTTAAGTTAAACTTACAACCACTCTGCTAAATCCCCTTAAAAATTAATTACAGATCCTTTCAAATTCATTTCTATTCATATTATAGATTTCATTTAAATTCCTTGAGGGAGGAGCTTTTCCTGTTTCCCAGCATAGAAAAAGTGGTCTTTCCTCTGGCAAAGTGGAAAAAAGTATAAAACTCACTGTATTTGTTTTATGAGACAATGTCCCTCCTTGAGGGTTATCATGTAGAGGTGCTGGGTTCATTGTCTTCATTCAGCAAATAATTGAAGAACAAGACACAGAGATAGCAAGCAAAAGGTAAGTTTATTGCAAAAGCAACAGAGATTAAAAAAGACTTCTCCAAACTGAAGGGCCCCCAGAAGTGGGAATCTGGTGGGGGAGTTTTTTGCCTGTTCTTTTTGTGGTCTCTGGAATTTCTTCCTTTCCTTATCTCCTCTCCTGTCCACGCACTTCTCATGATTATTGGTTGGTGCTTCCTCTGCCCATGGCGCTGTTTTAGATTTTCTATTGGATCCCCTGATTAGAAGCACAAGTACAGAAGTAAAAGTGTCTGATTGGGCCTCCCACTTGCGTCCACCAGCACTTTCATCAAGCAGGAAGTTGACCTCATCAGAAGATCCTCTCTGTGCTCTTTTTGTTTGGCCCTGCCCCTGATTCCTCACTCACCATCTTGCCCTGGCTGCCTAAGCCCTTCTGTATCTCCCTCAAGAGTATGTTTGGTGATGAGAAAGCTACATTCATGCCTGAAAATCCAGTACCCTGGAGCTGAAAAGACCATACTGCATTGGTTTATCTTGGAGCAACTGAATTAAGAATTATAATAGAAAATATAAAATTATATTGTTGATCTGCAGTCTCATTATGTGTAGCTTCAGGATTGACCTGAATGTCAGTTTGACTTTTTAATAACCCACAACGATGTTGACTCAATGCACACTTCTGGTGACAGAAGTTTAATATTTTCCCACTGTTCTTGAGAAGCACCACACATTAATCTTCAATACATCCATTCTTTTTCCATTGGTTGAAATAATTTGTTGGGGACCAAAGAAATGTGATATTTGACATGTTTGATAAAGAGACACACTTTCCTTCAAATAAGATGAATAGAGAAAGTAAAATTTCTTAAGAATATCCTCGCTCTATTTATGGGTCCCTATCCCTTCGGTCATTCTTGAAATCCTGGAATGATTGGCAAGACATTTAACAACCTAATGATTGCTATTGTATGGGCATCGGCCAATCAGAACACATGCCAGCTGTAAACAACAGGATTGTTTGCTGGTACATGCAGCCACAAGGCAACTGAATAGGCATTACAAGCTCCTCCTCAGGTATGGAGGCCATCTGCTTCAGTGCACACCGTCTTTTATGGGGAAAAGACCATCCACAATCTTCTCATGCTAAGTTCAAACTGTCCTTGTTCTAGGTATCAATTGATATTCAATTCTATTCTCAACCTGTACAATCTATTTTTTATTTCATCTTCTTCTCCATGAATTTTATTAATGCAGGGGATTTTTCTTACCTGCATATCAAGAAGAGAGGAAGTGTGAAGAACTTGAAGGCCTATTTTATGTGCAAAGTTTTATCTTTAATTCCAAAGAGGCTTAAAGAAGGATAAACACTTTTTGATAATCTAGTGCTAAAATTAAGATATAAGCTTCATTGCCAATAGGGACTTTTGAACACAACACTTTTCAAAAAACAGAAAGGGCAACATTGTTGGCTTTAAGGAATTTTTGATTTAGAAACAGGTTATACTTCCATAAAAATATCTAAGATAGTTTAGAAAATCTTCACTATTGTGTGAGATGCTCTAAGCCTTCCAAATTTAGAAGATTCGTTTTCTGCACTTTTCAAGATTAAACAAATTTTAAACATTGTACTCTGAAATTACCAGTCAACTCTTTCTGTAATACATGCATGTAATGCAAAGTGAAGCAGCAAGTGCTGGCATAGAAGCCACTGCAGGTTATCCAGAAGATCTAGGTGGGATTGTGATGAAGTTATCTTCATTCAACAGCAGATTTTCAGGGTAGATAAAACAACAGCTTTATTTGGAAGAAGATGGATTTTCAAAGCTAGACAGAGGTCAATGTCTGGCTTCAAAGCTTCAAAGGACAGGCCTGTCTTGTAGGGGCTAGTGTAGTTAGCTGATGACTGAAAGCTGCAGCCAAGGCTCATCTTCACTCTGAAAATCCTAGGGCTCTTAAGGATTATACCAAATCTACTCTGCCTGTGCTGAAAAATGGAGCAAGAAAGTCTGGAGGACAGTGTATTTTTATAGCATGGCTTTCTGAATATTTTAAGCCTCATGTCCATACCCATTGCTTAGACAAAATAAGATCCCTTGCAAAATATTACTGCTCATTGACAATGTGTTTGGTCACCCAAGAGCATTGATAAGTGAGATTCTTTTTTTTTTTTTTTTTTTTTTTTTTTTTCATGCCTGCTAACATCCATTCTGCAGCCCATAGAAAAGGGTAATTTGGACTTTGAAGTATTGTTTTTTTTCTCTTTTGCAGTACTGGGGATTGAGCCCAGGTCCCTGCACATACTAGGCAAATACTTTACCACTGAGCTTTTTCTCCAGCCCGTTTTTAAAATTCTGAGACAAGACCTTGCTAAGTTGCCCAGGGTGGTCTTGACTTGTGATCCCCTGCCTCGGCCTCCTAAGTAGGTAAGATTTCAGGAGTACACTCAAGTCTTATTATTTAAGAAATATGTTCTATAAGACTATAGCTGCTATAGATAATGATTCCTCTGATAGATCTGGACAAAGTAAATTTGAAATCTTCTGGAAAGAATTCACCATTCTAGATGCCATTACTAACATTTTTTGATTCAAGGGAGAGGTAAAATATTAAGGTTAACAGGAATTTGAGAGAAGTTGATTCTAACTCTCACAGATGGTTTTGGGGTATTTAAGTCTTAACTGGAGGAAGGAACTGGAGATGTGGTGGAACTAGCAAGAAAATTAAAAGTGAAGACTGAAAATGTGACTGAATTACAATCTCATGATTTAGCAGATTTAATTTAGCAGATGAGGAAGTGCTTTTTGTGGATAAGCAAAGAAGCTGGCTTCTTGAGATGGAATCTACTCTTGGTAAAGATGCCCTCAACATAGTTGAAATGTCAGTAAAAGATTGTGACTATTATATGAACTTGGTTGATAAAGCATTAGTAGAGTTTAAGAGGATTAACTCCCAATTTCGACTATGGATAAAATGCCATCAAACAGCATTTTATGAAAGAGTCAATCTGTGCAGCAAATTTCATCATTGTCTTATTTAAGAAGTTATCACAGCTATCTCGGCAACCACCTCCCTGAGCTATCAGCTGCCATCAACATCAAGGCAAAACTCTCCAATAGCAAAAAAGACTGTAACTTGCTGAAGGCTCAGAAGACTGTTAGCATTTTTAGAAAGAAAATATTTAATGTTGTTTGTGTTCTTGATAGCTGCCATTCTGACTGGAGTGAAATGAAATCTTAGTTTTGATTTGCATTTCTCTAATTGCTAGCAATGTTGACCATTTTTTCATGTATTTGTTGATTAGTTGTGTATCTTCTTCTGAGAAGTGTCTTTTCAATTCCTTAGCCCATTTATTGATAGGGTTATTGGGTTTTTTTGGTGTTAAGTTTTTTTAGTTCTTTATATATTCTAGAAATTAGTGCTCTATCTGATGTGCATGTATTAAATATTTGTTCCCAATTAGTTGGCTCTCTATTCACCTCACTGATTGTTTCTTTTTTGCTGAGAAGAAGCTTTTTAGCTTAAACCTATCCCATTCGTTAATTCTTGGTATTAATTCTTGTGCTACAGGATTCTTATTAAGGAACTTGGGGCCTAATCCAACATGTTGGAAATTGGAGCTTACTTTTTCTTCTATTAGGCGTATTGTCTCTGGTCTAATTCCTAGGTCCTTGATCCACTTTGAATTGAGTTTTGAGCATGGTGAGAGATAAGGGTTTAATTTCAATTTGTTGCATATGGATTTCCAGTTTTCCCAGCACCATTTGTTGAAGAGGCTATCCTTTCTCTACTGTACATTTTTGGCACCTTTGTCTAATATAAGATAGCTGAAATTATATGTATTAGTCTCTGTGTCCTCAATTCTGTACCATTGGTCCACCAGTCTGTTTTGCTGCCAATACCATGCTGTCGTTGTTACTATTGCTCTGTAGTATAATTTAAAGTCTGGTATGGTAATGCCACCTGCTTCACTTTTCTTGCCCAGAATTGCTTTGGCTATTCTGGCTCTCTTATTTTTCCAGATGAATTTCATGACTGCTTTTTCTATTTCTTTGAGAAATGTCATTGGGATTTTGATGGGAATTGCATTAAATCTGTATAATGCTTTTGGTAGTATGGACATTTTGACAATATTAATTCTACCTATCCAAGAACAAGGTAGGTCTTTCCATCTTCTGAGGTCTTCTCTAATTTCTTTCTTTAGCGTTCTATAGTTTTCGTTGTAGAGGTCTTTCACCTATTTCGTTAAGTTGATTCCCAGGTTTTTTTTTTTTTTTTTTTTTTGATGCTATTGTAAATGGGGTAGTTTTCATCATTTCCCTTTCAGAGGCTTTGTCACTGATGTACAAAAATGCCTTTGACATATGGGTATTGATTTTGTATCTGCAACTTTGTCGAATTCATTTACTAGTTGTAAAAGTTTTCTGGTAGAGTGTTTTGGGTTTTCTAGGTATATTATCATGTCATCAGCAAATAGTGCTAATTTGAGCTCTTCTTTTCATATCTGGATCCCTTTAATTTCTTTCATCTGTCTAATTGCTCTGGCCATAGTTTCCAGTACTATGTTAACTAGCAGTGGTAACAGGGGGCATCCCTGTCTAGTTCCAGTTTATAGAGGGAATGCTTTCAATTTTTCTCCACTTAAGGTAATGTTAGCTCGGGGCCTTGTATAAATAGCTTTTATAATGTTGAGATGTGGGGGTTTTGTTTGAGTTGCTGGGGTTTTTAGTTTTTCCTGACCTGGGTTTAGCTTCTTCTGGCCAGTGGAGAAGGCTAGGGGAAAAACACACCCCATTGGAGGTGTGATGGAGAATGGTAGAAGCCGGCTGGAGGCCCACGCCAGCCTTCATGATGGAAGACAATCAGGGACGCACCAGGGAGCCCGGTCAGAGCTGGAACTCAGTTTATTAAAGAAGATGGACAGCATTTATAGAAGACATGGGCCAATCAGCAGAAAGATTATAGGAGCACATAGGGAGCATGGGCGGATTACATTGGTGGAGCCCCTGGCCTATCCTTAGGGTGGTTTCAGTTCTCGCAGCACGTCAGGGGAATGCCTCCTGATTAGGCCAAGTCTCATATCAGGAAGTGGGAGGCAACCAGAGAGTTAAGTTTTTCTATTCTGTCGGCCGATGTGTTCTTAAGTCCCCAACATTGAGATATGTTCCTGATATTCCTAGTTTTTCCAGTGTTTTGAACATAAAGGGGTGTTGTATTTTGTCAAATGCTTTTTCTGCATCTATTGAGATGATCATATGATTTTTATCTTTAGGTCTATTGATGTGATGTATTATGTTTATTGATTTCCGAATGTTGAACCAGCCTTGTGGGGAAAAAGGTACACTCATACATTGCTGGTGGGACTGCAAAATGGTGCAACCACTATGGAAAGCAGTATGGAGATTTCTTGGGAAAATGGGAATGGAACCACCCTATGACCCAGCCATCCCACTCCTGGGTCTATTCCCAAAGGACTTAAAAACAGCATATTACAGTGACACAGCCACTTCAATGTTTATAGCAGCACAATTCACAATAAGTAGGTTGTGGAACCAACCTAGATGTCCTTCAGTAGATGAGTGGATAAAGAAAATGTGGTATATATACAAAATGGAATTTTACTCAGCAATAAAAGAGAATAAATAATGGCATTTGCAGGTAAATGGATGAAGTGGAGAATATAATGCTAAGTGAAATTAGTCAATCTCAAAAATCCAAATTCCGAATGTTTTCTCTGATATAAGGAGGCTAGTTCACAGTGTTGTTGGATGGGGGTACATAGGAGGATTAGATGAACACTAGAATGGTCAAAGGGAAGGGAGGGGATGGGCGAGAGCAAGGGGGGAGGGAGGGGGGAAAAGAAAAGAAAAGAAAAGGTGGTTGAATGAGATGAATATCGTTATCCTAAATGCATGATTGAAGACCTGAATGGTACGAATATACTTTGTATACAAACAGTTGTATGTAAAAAAAGCTATATATGTGCATTATGAATTGTAATACATACTAATATTATAAGTAAAATATAAAAAAGAAAGAAAATATTTAAAAATTAAGATACACATTGATTTTTTTAGATGTAATGCTATTGCACACCTAATAAGCTATATTATAGTGTAAATATAATTTTTTATGTGCACTGGAAAATTGAAACATTCATGTGATTTGCTTTATTGTGATACTTCCTTTATTGTGGTGATCTAGACCCAAATCTGCAATGTCTTCAAGGTATGCCCATATATACCTCAAAATATATGTCATTCATATCTTTCATCAGATCTATTTTCATTTATTGCATTTTTTGATGCTATTGTAAATCAAATTTGAAATTTTTAGTTTCTAACTGTTCTCAGCTAGTATGTAGACTTGCAAGTGGATTTTGTATATGGATCTTGTATACTGAAACTTTGTAAACTCAATAGTAGTTTTGTATAGATTACGTTGGATTATCTACATGAATGACCACGTCGTCAAATAGAGTTGTAATTTTTCCTTTCCAATATGGACACCTTTTAACTTCATGTTTCTTGTCTGATTTCACTGTCTATAATGTCTGGTACAATCTTGAACGGAAGTGGTGAGACTGGTCATCCTTGTCTTGTTTCTGAACTTTCAGGGAAAGCATTCACTCTTTCCCCATTACTGGTCAGCTTTTTGATGCTGTAACAATACCTCAGACCAGTTAGCTTTGTAAAAGAAAAGAGGACTATTTAGCTCAAGGTTTTGGATGCTGAAAGTCCTAACCACATGGCACAGATTGTCAAGTTCCCCCTTTTGGCTACGTAACCTTGAGGTAAATGGCAAGGGCAGGAGCACATATTGGAGGAAGGGGTTATATCGGGAAACAGGAAGCCAAAGAGTGACCCAAGGTCATGATCAGGCTTTGATAACCACTTGCTCTTGTGAGAACTCACTCCAGGAGACCAGTATTCCCTTCCAAGGGTAGTACCCTCTTTGACTTAAATACCTCCTCCCATGAGGCCCCTCCTCATAAAGGTCCCACCACCTCCCAATACTGCCACCCTGGGGTTCAAGTCTCCAGTACATGAACCTCCTTTTCTCTATAGAAACTGCTCATCCCCATCAGCCTAAATAAGCTCTGAGTAGCTTTAAGATATCAGAGAAGGAAAACATAAGGAAGGAAGGAAAGGGGATCTCTAGTTAGGGAAGGCACAGCTTTGAGGTATTAACAGGAAAGACAGATGTGCAATTAAATATGTTTTATTTATATGTAAATAAAATAATATGCAAAGAAATATGTTTTTAATCTCTTAACCTACTCGTATCTCCTCGGCAATAGGTTCTTCATTAGTTCATGGGAAACAACTGTCACACGTGTGTTTGGAGGATGAATTATAAAACTATAAATTTCCCTTTTTACTTTCAGAAGGTCAAAGTTGAAAGAGCCCTTAACAATCAATTAGTCTAATCCTTCATTTCGCAGACTAAGAGAAGGAAAGTAACTTGCCCAAGGTCTCATAGGAAACCAATGGGAGAGCCAGATGCGATGGTGCACATCTGTAATGTTAGTGGCTCAGGAGGCTGAGGCAGGAGGATTTCAAGTTCAAAGATAGCCTCAGCAACTTAGCAAGGCCCCAAGCAATTTGTTGAGACCCTGTCTTAAAATAAAAAATTTAAAATGCTGGGGATATGACTCAGTGGTTAAGTGCCCCTCGGTTAAATTTCCAGTACAAAAAAAAAAAAAAAAATCAGTGACAAAAGTACAGCTAAGTTCTATTGTTTTTGTCACTCTTTCACTTGGAATATCTAAACAGAAAAGTCCCCCTGCCAGCATATACTTTTATAAATTTGATGTTTCTAGGGAAGTTTCTGCAGTTTAGACCAAAAACTTTCTTTTGCATTTATGCTTGGTCTCTTGTTTCCAGGGATCTCAGGAATGAATGACATCCTTGTTTCCATCAAACGAGGTTAATGATATGAATGTCTGAATGTGATGTTGGTTCTGAGGTACAAAGGATTGCCAAAGAAATCAAAAATCAAAAAAGGGGTAGCTTGAGAGGTATCAATACTAGCCTGTGTTATCTACATTTCTCTTAGAAAGATAAAGAAGCCACTAATTAATATAGAGATGTTGGGGTTTGATGAATGTATATAACATCTGCATGGAAACCAAAATGGGGGTAGGAGGAAGGGAAAGCTATTAGAATAAAAACAAAAAATGATGCATATAGACACCTGTAGAGTTGGCCATGGAATGGTTGGTGGGTTGGGTCAACTCATAGAAGGCTTGGTATGTCCCAAAAATACACCCCAAAAGGCCCAGGATGCTGATCATGATGTCCTTCGCAATGGTGGCACAGCTTATGTCTTCAGAGTAAAAGGTGGTGATCTCCAAGAGGGGTGGGATGATGAGGGCCAGGGCACTGCTGCACACAGAGCCCACTAGGGAGATGACCAGGTCCAGGCGGGGGATGAGGATGGCTGAGACACCTGTAGCAAGAAAAATTTAGAATCACTAAATGTTCCTGCCAGCAGCTCAAAAACAAACCACCACTTTGGAGCCCAAAAGCTTCACAGGTGAGATATTTTGTCTATTGGATTTTTCATACATAATCTTTATTGGAAGATCTACTCTACCACTCAGCTATTATAACCTCCTTTGTTATAGAGATGGGAGATCAAGAGCTCAAAAGAAAACAGGGCTTGCTCAAGGTCACACAGAGCTAAGATGAGAATCCACGGGATGCCTCACCTAAAGTCCTTTATAGAGAGGAAAAAAAAACCTCAAATTATCAAAATCCAAGATGAACAACAAATATCACCACAGACACTACTAAAATCCAGAAGTTCATCAGGAACTATTTTGAAAATTTATACTGTAACAAACTAGAAAATCTTAAAGATATGTACAAATTCCTAGAGACATCTGAGTTACCCAAATTGAACCAGGAGGATATAGAAAACTTAAACAGATCAATAGCAAGTAATAAACTTGAAGCAGCCATCAAAAGCCTTCAAACAAAGAAAAGCCCAGTGGTGAATGGATTCTACCAGAGTTCTACCAGACCTCTAAAAAACTAATGCCAATCCTCCTCAAATTATTTCATGAGATGGAAAAGGACAGAACACTGCCAAACTCATTCTATGAAGCCAGTATCACCCTGATACCAAAACCCAACAAAGAAATTTCAGACCAATATCCTTGATGAACATAGATACAAAAATTCTCAATAAAATATTGGCTAGCTGCATACAAAAACACATTAAAAAGTTAGTGCACCATAATCAAGTGGGTTTCATCCCAGGAATGCAAAGTTCATTCAATATATGCAAATTAATTAATAAAAATGTCATTCACCACTTAAACAGAATTAAGGACAAGAATCACATGATTATCTCAATAGATGCAGAAAAAGCATTTGACAAAGTATAGCACCCATTCACGTTTAAAACACTGAAAAACTAGGGATACAAGGAACTTACCATGACATTGTCAAGGCTATATATGACAAACCCAAGGCCAATATTATTCTGAGTGGATAAAAACTAAAAGCATTTCCTCTAAAAACAGTAATAAGACAAGGATGCCCACTTTTACCACTCCTATCCAACGTAGTCCTTGAAACTCTAGTCAGAACAATTAGGTGAGAGAAGAAAATTAAAGGGATATGGATAGAAAATTAAAAAACTCAAATTATCTCTGCTTGCCAGTGACATGATCCTATATTTAGGAGACCCAAAAAACTCTACTGGAAGACTTATAAAGCTAGCTCATAAATGAATTCAGAAAAGTAGCAGGATACAAAAATCAATACCCATATATCAATAATGTTCCTATAATCCAATGATGAATCTGCTGAGAAATAAATTAGGAAAACTGTCCCATTCATAGTATCCTGAAATTTAAAAAATCTAAAAAACAAAGAAATAACAAAAACAAACAAACAAACAACAACAACAACAAAAAAAAAAAAAAAACCTTGGGAATCAATCTAACAAAAAAGGTGAAGGAGCTCCACAATGAAAATTATAGAATATTAAAGAATGAAATTTAAGAAGGCACTTAGAAGCTGTAAAGACCAACCATGTTCTTGGACAGGCAGACTTAATATTGTCAAAATGACCATACTACCAAAAGCAATATACAGATTCAATGCAATTCCTATCAAAATTCCAATGACATTCTTTACAGAAATAGAAAAGGCAGTCATGAAATTCATTTGGAAAAAGAAGAGAGTCAAAATAGCCAAAGAAATCCTTAGTGAGCAAAGCAAAGCAGAAAGCATTATAATACTGAACTTAAAATTATACTACAGAGCTATAGTTCTCTTCAACAAAATGGTGCTGGGAAAACTGGAAATCCATATGTAGTAGAATGAAAATTAACCCCTATCTCTCACTTTGCACAAAACTCAACTCACAGTGGACCGAAGACCTAGGAATTAGAACAGAAACCCTGTACCTGCTGGGAGAAAATGTAGGCCCAACAATCCAACATGTCAGCTTAAGAACTGACTTCCTTAACAAGATTCCTAAAGTGCAATAAATAAAATTAAAAGTCAATAAATGGAAAGGTATCAAATTAAAAAGCTTCTTCACAGCAAAAGAAACAATCAAGAGCATGAAGAGAGAGCCCACAGAATGGGGGAAAATCTTTGCTACCTGCTCCTCAGCAGGATATTAATAACCAGGATATACAAAGAACTCAAAAAAAAACTAACACCAAAAAAAACCAAATAACCCAATCAATAAATGGGCAAAGGAACTATACAGACTCTACTCAAAAGAAGACATATGGATGGCCAACATCTCTAGCAATTAGAGAAATTCAAATTAAAACTACACTGAGATTTCATCTCATTCCAATCAGAATGGCACTTAACAAAAATGCAAGCAACAAGCATCAGGTGCAGAACCAATAAACACACACACACACACACACACACACACACACACAAACACAAACACACCACAATGAGATATCACTGCACACTGGTTAGGGTGGCTATTGTTGAAAAGACAACAGATAACCAGTGTTGGAGAGGATGTGGAGTAAAGGGAATTTCTTTGTACTGTTGCAAATTAGCATAGTCACTATGGACCTCAGTATCAAATTTCCTTAAAAGAATTTTTAAATTGTTTTATAATTACATGAATATAATTATATAAATTTTTGTAAATATAAACAGATAATTATATAACCCAGCAATGCCACTTCTTGGCATATATGTAAAGGAATTGAAATCAATTTGTCAAAGCAATATCTGCATTATCATGTTCATTGCAATGTTTATCACAATAACCATGCCATGGTATAAAGAAAATATTGCATATGTACACAGCAGAATACTATTCAACCTCAAAAATGAAAAAGAAAATCCTGTCATTTGTAACAACATGGATGAAACTGGAAGACATTGTGAAATGAAATAAGCCAGGCACAGAAAGACACATTACATATTCTCACTTATAGGTGGAATCTAGGAAATTAAGCTCATACAAAGAGAGAATGAGATGGTGGTTACCAGAGTCAAGGGGTGTGAGAACTGGGGAGGTGTTGGCCAAAAGACATGAGGACAAATTGCAGTTAGAAAGGAAGAACAAGTTCAAAAGATCTGTTGTAGGACATGGTGATTGTAGCTAATCACGATGTATTGTATACGTGAAAATTGACGAGATAGTACAGTTTAAATATTTTCACCAAAATAATGATAAATATTTGAGCTAATGGATATGTTAATTACCTTGATTCAGTTATACCACCGTGTATGCATATATCAAAATATTTTGTATACCATAAACACACATAGTTTTTTTTTTTTTAATCTATCAAGGAAAGCAGTATGGAGATTCCTCGGTAAACTGGGAATGGAACCACCATTTGACCCAGCTGTCCCACTCCTTGGTTTATGCCCAAAGGACTTAAAATCAGCATACTATAGTGATGCAGCCACATCAATGTTTTATAGCTGCTCAATTCACAATAGGTAGACTATGGAACCAATCTAGGTGTTCCTCAATAGATGAATGGATAAAGAAAATGTGGTATATTACTCAGCTTTAAAGAAGAGTGAAATCATGGCATTTGCCAATAAATGGTTGGAGTTGGAGAATATCATGCTAATCCAAATAAGCCAATCCCACAAAACCAAAGGCCAAATGTTTTCTCTAATATGCAGATGCTAATTCACAATAAGGCGGGGTGCACTAGGGAAAAATAGCTTTACTTTAGATTAGGTAGAGGGAAGTGATGGGAGGAGAAGGAGGGGATATGGGAATAAAAAAGATAGTGGAATGAAACATACATTATTACTTTATGTATATATGTGACTGCATGACCAATATGATTCTGCAACATGTACACTCAAAAAATTAGAAATTATATCCCATTTACGTATGATATATCAAAGTGCATAAATCCATTCTACTCTCATGTATAACAAAACAAAAATAAATAAATAAATAAATATTTACAAACAACAGTAAAAAATAAAGTCCTTTCCACTCTACTATGCTGCCTCTCCTGTATATTAAAGAACTTGGCACACAGTAGGTGCTCATAAGTGCTTAAATCTTATGCAGACACTGAATCAAACTATAGCATCTATATCATACAACTTCTGTCTAGAAGTAAGATGGATTAAAAAAGAAAGATGGTTTTATTCTGTACAAATCTCAACCACTTATTTTCCCATTTATAAAAGGATTCTGGTAATTAAGCAGGACATAAAACATGAAGACAGCGTAGGTGCCCATTCTCCATCCCTCTTCTTCTATAAACACTTTAAATCTCCATCTCCTATACATACAATAAATGTATGTCATGGATTTGCCAACAGGGTCCAATTTTGATAATATTTGGATGAGGGAATATGCAATTTATATGATTTAATTTCATATACCCATATACTTTATCTATGAACAAATTAGAGAAAAATTGTTTTGGAAAGCATCTAAGCTTGCTGTATATTTCTTTTTCCTGGTGCTGGGATGGAACCCAGGGCTTGGCATAGTGCTAGGCAAGCACTCTACCACTGAGCTACACTTCTAGACTCAGCTTGCTGGACCTTTAAGAAAACATCACCTCTTTCTGAAATTGCTCCAACATATTGAGCGTAAGAGGGACTCAGGGTCTCACAGATGGGAGTCCATCACCCCTTTATAGTGTGCTCCCTTGTCCATAGCTTTCCTTCATCCAATGTTTGATAAGCTCATTACCAGTGGAGGCACAGAAAAAAATCAGCATCTTTCCCCAGGAGAGCTCACCCTGAGGGGACAGAGGAGGTGTGCTCAAAGAGAGCTACGCTGCAAGGTGGACAGGAGCCGTGCTTCAAGAGGCACAGCTCTGGTCACAGCAGCCCATTGCTTAGAGCCCTCCCAGGGCTCCCTGTTGCCCAAACTCCTCAGCACTGATTGAGATGGCTGTGAGTTTAGGATTTGAGTCCTTCCATATGTTTGGACCTACTGCCTGATTGTGCCCCACTGCTTTTAGTTCTCCAGTGGGCCACAGGCAAGTACTGGCCTCGGGTTTGTGCACAGCCTGCTCCCTATACGTGGCACATTCTTCACTCCCCCATCTACCTCCTATCTCCACTGATCTCCTGACCTACCCAGCATGATGTACAGGATCCTATAACTATACAGGGTGTCTTCTACTTAGTTTAACTGTCATGTGGGTACTTCATCCTGTGCCATCTGAACATTCATCACAAAGTGCTGCCATTATTTCCTTGCAGATATTTGCAGCTCATCTTGTAAACCCTATGAAAGCCGGAGCTACATCCTCATTATTCTTTATGATGGTGGTGGTGATGATTATGATGATGATGATAATGATGGTGATGAGGAGGAGGAGGAGGATGAGTGGTACTTGGTATTAAACCCAGGACTTTGTATATGCTGAGCCAAATCCCCAGTCCCATTATTCGTGATTGAGTCCCTAGTGTCCAGCACAATGTCAGGCATGTAGGAGGTGCTCAACAAATAATAGTTGAATGAATGAATGATGGATGGATGAATAAAGGAGGAAAAAGTGGTCATTTAGTGTATGCTAGAAGCAGAACATGTCATCAGAAGACCAGCTGTCTTTATCTACACTTTCCCTGATCCAGAGTGGCCTGAACTCCATCTTTCTCTTCAACTTATGCTCCTGAGATTGGGAACAATCTCAGAACAACACATATCCAGGTTTCTGATGTCTGGGAACAGACTGGGAACTCCTAACACCTCAAACCAACAAGGAGTGCTATTTCTGCTGTTAGAAGTCTCGTTATTTAAAGCTGTGATCAGGTAGCATATGCCCCTGCTGGACACAGAGAGGAGCACCGTTGCTCCTGACCTGTATGTAGACTTGATTGCCTGAGCTTTAAGGTCTGGTTTCTGGAGGCTTTAAGACTAAACTTGCTCTCTCCCTTGCACGGTGAGCCCACAGGCATTTGAGGACAAATACAGAAACTCCCTGAGTCCTTTGCTTCTCAGGGAAACAGTCCCCAGTTCTTTTGCTCATTATTTGGGGAGCAATTTTCTGATCCTCTTTCTCTGGACGTGCTCCATGATGTTTCCTAAACACCCACAACAACACCTAATGTGAATGAGTGGGTGAACAAGTAAGGAGAAAAGGAGAGAGGGAGGAGAAGAGAAGGCACCCCAAATGATTCCAAGGTCTTTAACAAATCAGCCTTTTGGTGTTTTTCCCTATAATTAAACACACCTTTATGATGGGGGACTTTGACTTTAATTTCTGATAGGAAGGAATAAAACACAATGAAAGCAGGCTTTGGTGCCTACCACCTGTAGTCAAGTGCCAGCTCTGTCACTTAGAGCTGTATGATGTGGCATGTTACTTGACTTCTCTGGGCACAGCTCCCTCAATTGGTTACACTGCTAGGCTGGCATGAGCGTTAGGTAACGCTGGTATAGTGCCAGGCACACAGGAGAGCAGGTGAATGAATGATACTTCTTTCCCCATAGAATCAGCATATGCTTTCCATAGGTAGGCAATAGAGATTATGGTAACATTTACTATGTGATAGTTCTTTTTTTTTTGGTACTGGGGATTGAACTCAGGGGCACTTGACCACTGGGCCACACCCTCAGCCCTTTTTTGTATTTTTTTTTTTTTTTAGACACAGGGTCTCACTGAGTTGCTAAGTGCCTCGCCATTGCTGAGGCTGGCTTTGAACTCGCGATCCTCCTGCCTCAGCCTCCCAAGTGCTGGGATTACAGGTGTGTGCCACCATGCCCGGCTGTGATAGTTCTTTTAAGCCCATTTTTCAGGTAGAAAAGTTGAGACCCAGGGAGATTAAATATCTTGTCCTAAGTCACAAAGAAAGCAAGTGGCAGAGCCAGTGATGGTGAGGTAGGCACCCGTGTGACTCCTTGCCATAATTTTGGGCAAAGAGTGCCTTTCATCCTACTCACAGGTGAGACAGACCAAGGCTGTGCGGACAGACAGGTCTACAAACAGTGCCCAGCTCTCTGGCACCTGGGAGATGGCAAACGGGATGATGATCTCAGCTGGGAGGTGGAACTGGAGGGCGTAGGTGAAGAAGATGCCCACGGAGTACATCAGCTTGACCGACTGGTACAACCTGCAGACAGATCATCGAGAGGATGTGAAATGCAATTTGGCCCCCAGGAAGGGCTGTGCAGGACTCAATCGCTATTCAGAAACTGGTGCCTGTCCATGAGTTATAAAATTGGCCAATGATTTGGGCCAGACTGGCTGTCAGGACCCCCTGGGGAACTCATTAAAAGTGCACATTCCTGGAGATGATGAGGCAACAAGCCCATGACCCAGGAATCTATGCCCTCCTCCCTGTAATTATTTAAAATGTAGTCTGCATACAGTAAAATTCAAGTATGACAGTCCTACAGGAAAAAGCATCCCTGCCCTTGATTCCCAGTCTCCAGCTCCCCTTTCCTTAGGCAACCATTCAGAATTGTCTTACACATCATGTGGGTCCTTGCACACACCCACACATGAACATGCTACACACATGCATGGTGGCATTTTTCTACATGGAGTGGACCTCCTTATGTTTTCATCACCAAATATTTCTTGGAGATTGCTCCCTGTCAATACCTATAGATCTGGCCCTTCTATTTAACAACAGTTTGGCATCCTGATTGCATGGATATAATACTTTTTAAAACGAGTCAGTAATTAATATTCAAATTATTCTTTTGAGAATAATAGTCTTTTGCCAACAATGCTGCAAAAATATCCTTGTTTGGTTATCTATGTGCACATAATATATAAGTCCACCAATAAAAATGATGGGTAAGAGTGCCCTCTGGTCCTACTGTGTTAAAGTCCCTGCTTGTTAAAAGTGTGTGTGAGTACATGCCAGTCTATGCCATTTTGTGTGTGTGTGTGTGTGTGTGTGTGTGTGTGTGTGTGTCTTTTAAGTGGCATTTCTATAATCTGTTTTGAGCATCATTTCAAATATAAAATGGTCATTTCTTATTTGCTTGTGAATTGTTTGCTTATATCCTTTGCCCGTTTTTTTTTTTTTTTTTTTTTTTTTTTTTTTTTGTTTTTTTTCTTGAGTTGTTGGTGTTTCTCTTATTGGAAAGGGAAATTTGTTTAAGGCTCCCCTGAAGAACATGAAGATCAGCCAGGTTCACACCAGCAGGCACAAAGTCTTGGTGGAGGTCAAAGCCCATGTTTAGCTGTGGTCCTCAGAAGGAAAGAGTCCTGCCTACATGGTTATTAGAATTTCTTCTTTTTTCCCCTCATTATTGGGGGTTGAACCCGGGCCCTAACACATGCTTTGATGAAGGCTCTATCACTGAGCTACACACCTGGCCTTTAAAAAAAATTTTTTTTTAATTTTTAGCCAGGGTATCACTAAGTTCTAGGTTAACCCCAAACTTGTGATCCTTCTGTCTTACTCTCCTAAGTACAGGATATCTTACTTACATAAAATAAGGCATAATGTCAAAGAAATCCCACATTGATTATCTTATCTAGTTATTATCACAACACAGTGAGGCTGGTGGGGCTGGTGACCTTTTCCTCGGTTTACAACCCTGGCTTTGTGGTAAATCGATCCCCCATCATCCTACTTACCTCAGAGAAACCAAAGCTGTGGGGCACAGCAATGACAAGAGCTAACACTCCACAAGGACTTACTATGTGTTAAGCATTTTCTGTATCAAACCAATTAATGCTCACACTCACCCCGTGAGAGGGTGTGGTGGTCATTTGTTGGTGCTCACCAAAGACTTCCAGGTACATCCCTGCCTCCTTGGAGTACCCAGAGTGAGGCGGTGTGAGCAGGAGAGATACCTGCCATTCCAGGTGAAGCTTTGCCAGCTGGGTGCTCCCTGCCATGGCAACCAGCCACACTTTGTAGAGTGGCTGTTCCATCAGCATGAGCCTCAACCATCCTATAATCTACGTGCAGCATGAGCATGCAATTAAGCATTGGTGTGTTCAGCTATTGAGATTATTACTGGAGCAAAACTTCCTCTATCCTGACTGATATAAACAGGCATAAGTATAATCCTCATTTTACAGAGCATGGAAATTGGCCCTGGAAGATCAGGTAGCTTGCCCAAGGTCACATAAGAACCAGGATCCAAGTTACATTAGATAGCTTTCGAACATGTGCTCTTAACCACTGGCTGTCTTGACTACTTGACCACTATGTATCCGATACTGCCATTATAACAGCTAAGGTGAGATGTGTGCGTACCATGGCATACCATGAGCCAGCCCAGAATATTTCCTGGATGAATGAATGATTGAATACAAGAACTCCAGACCAAGTTCCAGCTGGGACACAGCAATGGCGGTGTGGTCTATATCTGAAACTGGGGGTTTGAGTAGCAATCCATCTGTGGGACTTCAATCATTACTTTGAGTTATACTTTTTGTTGTTCTGTCTTGGTTTCTTTAACATTCCCAGAATATTTCTGTTCTAGGGCCTTTACACTTTAGGGTCAAGACAGAATGGATTCAAGCTTCAGCTTCTCACAATGTGAGCTAGGAAAATTAATTAGAGCCTCTCTAAATATCAAATTCCTTATCTATTAAATGGAGTTAATAATAATAATGCTAACTCATGGGGTGTAAGAAATTAAATGAGACAGTGCACAGGGCCTGGATCATCAAACGTACCTATTATTACAATTAACAGTAACATTAACAGTTAATATTTGTTGCTAAAGATAACCCAAGTGAATGCTCATCTCTTGCTAAGGCACGGGTCCCACGCTTCTCCCTGTACCTGAGGTCATCAGGGACGTACCAGCAGTTGGGCAAGTTGAGGGTGATGCTGGCCTGGGTGTCTGACCCAAACTTCATGTAGCCCAGGATCCCCAGGCAGCTATAGAGAAAGATGACAAGGGACATCCCCACGTATAGAACAAGGGGGAAGTGCTGTGGATTCTTCATCTGGTTTTTGAGAGGCAGAACCTGGAGGTGAAAAAGAGTTTGGAAAACAAAGGATAGAAAAAGATGTGGCATAGGGTGTAGGTTCAGTCTTCCCAATAGCGTGGCCATCCTTCTCTGGGTGGGCCCAGAGTCAAGAAGGGCCTCTCCATGCGGCCCCTTCCCCTTTCATTGCCAGCAATGCTCAATTCCGTCTTTTCTCTTTTTGGGAGTCAGGGGGAGTACTGAGAATGGAACTGAGGGACGCTCGACCACTGAGCCACATCCCCAGCCCTATTTTGTATTTTATTTAGAGACAGGGTCTCAGACAGGGTCTCACTGAGTTGCTTAGCACCTCACTTTTCCTGAGGCTGGCTTTGAACTTGCAATCCTCCAGCCTCAGCCTCCTGAGCTGCTGGGATTACAGACCAATTCAATGTTTTCTGATTGGGAAATTCTCAGTCTTCAAGATGCAGTGCAGGGGGCATCACCATACAGGACTTTAAATTATACTATAGAGCAATAGTAACAAAAACAGCATGGTATTGGCACCAAAACAGACTGGTGGACCAATGGTACAGAATTGAGGACACAGAGACTAATACATATAATTTCAGCTATCTTATATTAGACAAAGGCGCCAAAAATGTACAGTGGAGAAAGGATAGCCTCTTCAACAAATGGTGCTGGGAAAACTGGAAATCCATATGCAACAAAATGAAATTAAACCCTTGTCTCTCACCATGCACAAAACTCAATTCAAAGTGGATCAAGGACCTAGGAATTAGACCAGAGACAATACGCCTAATAGAAGAAAAAGTAAGCTCCAATTTCCAACATGTCGGATTAGGCCCCAAGTTCCTTCATAAGAATCCTGTAGCGCAAGAACTATTACCAAGAATTAATGAATGGGATAGATTTAAACTAAAAAGCTTCTTCTCAGCAAAAGAAACAATCAGTGAGGTGAATAGAGAGCCAACTAATTGGGAACAAATATTTAATACATGCACATCAGATAGAGCACTAATTTCTAGAATATATAAAGAACTCAAAAAACTTAATACCAAAAAAGCAAATAACCCAATCAATAAATGGGCTAAGGAATTGAAAAGACACTTCTCAGAAGAAGATACACATTTAATCAACAAATACATGAAAAAATGCTCAACATCACTGGCAATTAGAGAAATGCAAATCAAAACTATCTAAGATTTCATTTCACTCCAGTCAGAATGGCAGCTATCAAGAACACAAACAACAATAAATGTTGGAGAGGATGTGGGGAAAAAGGCACACTCATACATTGCTGGTGGGACTTCAAAATGGTGCAACCACTATGGAAAGCAGTATGGAGATTTCTTGGGAAAATGGGAATGGAACCACCCTATGACCCAGCCACCCCACTCCTGGGTCTATTCCCAAAAGACTTAAAAACAGCATATTACAGTGACACAGCCACTTCAATGTTTATAGCAGCACAATTCACAATAGGTAGGTTGTGGAACCAACCTAGATGTCCCTCAGTAGATGAGTGGATAAAGAAAATGTGGTATATATACAAAATGGAATTTTACTCAGCAATAAGAGAGAATAAAATAATGGCATTTGCAGGTAAATGGATGAAGTGGAGAATATAATGCTAAGTGAAATTAGTCAATCTCAAAAATCCAAATACCGAATGTTTTCTCTGATATAAGGAGGCTGGTTCACAGTGTTGTTGGAAGGGGGTACACAGGATCAGAGGAACACTAGAATGGTCAACGGAAAGGGAGGGGAAGGGAGGGAGCAAGAGGGGAGGGGTGAAGGAAAAAAAATTGGTGGTTGAATGAGATGGATATCATTATCCTAAATGCATGATTGAAGATCTGAATGGTACTTATATACTTTGTATACAAGCAGTTGATGTAAAAAGATACTATACTTGTGAATAAGTAAATAAATAATTTAAAAAAAAAAGATGTAGTGTGGTGAATGGAGCAGTAGGCATCCTGGATGCCTTGCTATTCTGCACTTTTTATGAATGTTATTAATTTAGATACATGGAATTGCAACTGGCCACCCTAAAGAACACTAGGGACCATTCACTCAAACCCAGCAGTCTTACCATACCGACACCTTCAAATGTGAAGATGGCAGTACCAAAGAACAGCAAGAAGGTCTTCCAGTTTGCCATCAGAGGTAGTTTTCTTGGATCTGGAATGTCCTGAAAGCAAGAGAAGAAAGACATTGACTTTGTTATGGTATCAAAGTCATCCCAAACCATCACCTGGTAGAAGTTGGGTCATGCCTGACCTCAACAGAGATAATCAATGTTAGTAGCACTCATGAGATATCTAGAGCCCAGCCAATCTTCTTATCTTTTAAAAAGATGAGCTATTTATTCATTCATTCATTTGATTTTTATTGTGGTGAATTCATATGGCAAAATTTATCATTTTAGCCATTTTTAAGTGTCTAACTCAGTGGCATTAAGAGCATTTGCGTTGTTATATTTTCATCATTACTATCCACCTCCAACCTTTCTCATCAGCCCAAACTGAACATCTGAATCTATTAAAATAGCAATTCCCCATTAACTCTCCTCCTTGTAATCCACATTCTACTTTCTGTCTCTATTGATTTGATTATTGTGGGTAATTCATGTTAAGTGGAATCACATAATATTTGTCTTTTGGTGTGTGGCTTATTTCACTTAGCTTAATGTCTTTGAGGTCCATCCACGTTGTAGCATCTTTCAGAATCTCACTCCTTTTTAGAGCTAACTAATATTCTATCATATATATTTATATGGCACATTTTCTTTGTCCATTCATCATTTGATGGACACTTGAGGTTTTCCCAACTTTTGGCTATGGGGAGCCATTTTATCTTTACCTGTGGAAAAGGCAGGATATGGACAGAAGAAGGGAATTACCCAAGTCTACTCTGCAAGTTACTGACACAGCTCAGATAAGGATTCCGTCTCCTGTTTCCCAGCCCTCTATTGCCTCTTCTCATCCCTCCTTAGTGCTGTGCGGTCCACTGGATGGTGGTCCACTGGCTGGTGGGAAAGCTATGGCAGGTCTAGGGGGAATGATTATTTTCATGGACTTCTCTGGTGAGCAGAACAATCGGTCCCCAAAGATGTGCAGGAACCTGTGGATATGTGATGGCACACAACAAGGGAGAATTAAATTTTCAGATTAAATTAAGGCTGTTAATCATCTGATCTTAAAATAAAATTATGCTGGATTATCCAGATGGGACAAGGGTCCTTAAAAGTGGAAGAGGGAATCAAGAGAGAGAGATGGCTGCATGAGAAAGACTCAGCCTGATTTGCCCGCTTTGAAGACAGAAGGGGCCACGGGCCAAGGCATGCAGGCAAGAAAACCAGAAAAGGCAAGAAAATGGATTCTCCTCTACCCTCCAAAAAGAGTGCAACCTGATGGACACCTTGATTTTAGCCCAGGAGACCTCCAGAGCTGTAAAATAAAATTGTAATAATAATTATAAAATAAAATCCCTAAATTTGTGGTCATTTGTTATAGCAGCAATAGGAAAAGAAGACAACTCCAAAGATTATAGACTCAAAGAAATGAGTGTAATGGTGGAGTTTCAGGACCTGGGATGAGGACAGAGCAAGGGCTCCAGAGGCAAACTGAATGGAGGTAGTGGAAAAACTGCTTTCTGCTTACCAGTTTCCTCGTCTGTAAATGGAATAAAGACAGTACTTCCAAAATAGTAGCATTGTGAAATCCAGTAAGTTAGATTCGTAAAGTACTTGGTACCAAGTAGATCAAATTCCTTTATCACCCATGCATTCTTTGTCACCTACCACTGTTACCATGTTTTTGGTTATTAATCACTGTTAATCTCCCTGAGTGGATGTGACTTCCATGAGAGGAGGCACCCTACCTGCCTGTTGTTACTTACCCCCTGAATCCCCAGCTCCTTGAACAATGCCTGGATTACAGAAGGTAGTAAGGACCTGAGAATTGTTGAATGACTCATATGACCATGCTGATGCTGAGGAAGACCAGGATGCTGCTAACAATGATGGTTAGCTTTTAGAGCTTGTGGAGCAGAAATGTTCCTAGATATTACTTTGGCAGGGTATGCTCAGAGCAGGGGATGGAACTTTCTCACCTCCACCTGTCCACCATGACAATAACCCTTCCCAGCTGTCTCCAAAGGCCCTGGACTCTGACACCCTTCCTCCATGATTTTAGGCACAGACCTGGATGATATACTCAAAGATCAGAATCATGCTCCCCAGGGTGGTGATGTTGGCCATTGTTGAGAAGACAGACAGCACCCTGAGGTTCCGGATAAACACCAACATGATCAGGAAGGGCAGGATTGTCAGCATGTAGATACGAATGTCCAGGATGGGGGTCAGCACCAGGAACTTCCTGGGCTGGCAGGTGCTGGAGGTGACGTTGACTTCTTCCACTAACTGAAAGAGAAGGTAGTGAAAGGCGTGGCCCTTGAAGACAAAGCACAGGATGCCCCAGCTCCAGTGGAATTTCAGAAAATCAACAAATATTGTTTTAGTATAAATACATTCCAAATATTGCATAGCACCTACTCATATATATGTATATACATATATATAGTAAAAATATATATAGTAAAATATATACATAAAAAAATACATGACACTCAGTTAAACTGGAATTTCAGATAAGTAATGAAACATATTTATATATGTTATTTATATATTATGATTAATTGAACATATGTTCATATACAAATATACATAAAATGTATATATACCCTACTTATCTGAAATTCCAGTTTAACTGGATGTCATGTATTTTTTCGTGTGTGTGTGTGTGTGTGTGTGTGTGTAAAAATGCATTCTGGGGCCTGGAGCTATGGCTTAGTGGGAGAGTGCTCGTCTTGCTTGTGTGAGGCCCTGGGTTCGATCCTCAGCACCACATATATAAAATAAAGGTATTGTGTACACCTACAACTAAAAAATATTTTTAAATTAAAAATTTTTTAAAAAATAACATGCATTCTAGTTTACCTAGGTGTCATGTATTTTTACTTGCCAAATCCATCAATTTGAACCAGGAACCCTTAGAGTCATGAAACCTCAAAAGTTGAAGTGTACTTTGTCAGCGAGCCCAACCTCTTCCTCCCCACCAAATGATTTTCTTTCATACTACCAGAGAAAGGGAATTCATCACACAAGCACATCCTCCTCAACCTTAGAGAGCCCTACAAGTCAGAAAGCTCTGGATATTGAGTAAATCCTATCTGCGTGCATAGTCCATTGTCACTGCTCTTTCTGGCTGTTAGGCATGCATCCTCAAGAAGACTGCAAGCTTCCTTCCACAAGAGGCTGTGATTGACTTGCAATGTGTCTTAGGCAGGCAATGACAGTTGGCCACTAGTTTTCCTTATTTTCAGTTATTTTCTATATGATAACCTGAGATGGTACCTAATGTAAATTTTACCAATACTTTTCAGGCTAAAAACTTTTTAAAGTTGTTTGGCTTCTTTACAATCTTTTTATAATATGATTCCCAGGACTGAAAGAATTCCCAGTCGTGATCTAATCTTGGAGTGGAAATGAAGCTGTCTCCTCCTATGACTTAAATACTATGCTTTTGCTAAGGTAGCCTTAGCAGCAGAAGGTCTGCTTTTCTCTCCTTTTGCCCAGAAGAGGCCTCTTCACCTGTTGTAAATTGTCTGCCATGAACATAAAATAAACACTGCAGAAGCCCAGCTGGGTGATGATCAATAAGAAGCTGACAGTGTACCTGGGAAAGAAAAAGAGGGAGATAGAGTGAGAAAACAAACATACAAGTTATGATTTATTACATTTTGGTATTGGAGGTTAAAGCCAGGGGTGTTCTACCACTGAGCCACATCCCCAGCCCTTTTTTAAATTTTTTATTTTGAGACAGTGTCTCGCTAAGTTGCTGAGGCTGGTTTTGAACTTGCGATCCTATTGCCTCAGCCTTATGAGCCACTGGAATTATAGGCATGCACCACTGTGTTTGGCCTAAAGTTATTTTTAAAGTGTTTATTTGGTGAAACAATTATTTTTGTGGATTTATATTTTTATTCCAATTTTTCTTGTTTTGAATAATTTTAAGCCCTCAGGAAAAGTTCATAGAAGAGTATAATTGATATCCATGTATTTGTTAGCTAAATATATCAATTGTTAAGTTTTGGCCCAAATCTTTTCATATGTGTACATATTCACTTGCACACAGGTATGCGCACACACACACACACGCACATGTGTACACACACACATTAATTTTTTCAGAATAATTTGAAAGTCATTTTCAGATGTCATAACATTTTGACTCTACATGCCTCAGCATATTTTCTTTAAGACTGATATCCTGAAAATGAATTTTAATATCTTCAAATACATAGTCCCTATTTTAGATATCACAATTCTCTTTAAAAAAAAAAAAAAAAAACACCTTTTTTTTTTTTGTACCAGGGATTGAACTCAGGGGCACTCACCCACTGAGCTACATCCCCAGCCCTATTTTGTATTTTATTTAGGGAAAGGGTCTCACTGAGTTGCTTAGCACCTCGCTGTTGTTGAGGCTGGCTTTCAACTCCCAATCCTCCTGTCTCAGCCCCCTGAGCCTCTGGAATTACAGGCATACGCCTCCGCACCCGCTTCTCCAAAATATCTTTAATAGCTGTTATACTTTTTTATTTTTTTTTTCAAAGTGCTAGGGATCAAACCCAACACCTCACACATGCTAGGCAATTGCTCTAACACTGAGCTATATCCCTGCATTTTATTAAAACTGAGCTATATACACTGCATTTTATTAAAACTTAAGTTTGTAAAATTGCTATATTCTTCCCGTCCTGTTTTTCTTTTCTCCCACAGTTCATTTTTTGGTTGTTTGGTATCAGGTCATGTGTCCTGTAGTTGATCTGTCTTCTAGACTTGGCTGACGACTTCCTCCTGACATTTATCTTGTTTCTCTATCCCCTGTGCTGCCTGTAAACTGATACCAGATCCAGTGACTATATTAGATGAAGCTCCTTAATTTATTTTTCCGGCAAGAATATACACAGCAGTGCCCTGTACGCCTCACTGTGCCCCGTGATGAGACAGCCTGTCTGACTGTCCCATGTCCACACATGAGCTGAGAGGATGCTACGCTCAGTACTGCGGTAGGTGGCCTCTGTACCTTCTTCTTTATAAAATTTCCCACTGACTTTTTAACCTTAATGGCTTGAGCAACCATTAAAGATTGTCTACACAGTATGGACAGTTTCTAATCAAACTCCCTGGGTATCTCCTAGTACACTAAAAATTACAAATCATTGGTTGAACTAATATTTTCCCAAATGTTTCCAACTCCTTCTGGATTGCTGGATTTCTAAAGAAAGAGTATGTGGAAGCTAGATGAGTGCGAGCTAGATGTTCTGGATTCTAGTCCCTGCTCTGCCACTAACTTCCTGTGTGGTCCTGAGCAACTTTATTGTCCTCTCTGAGCTACCTTATCCTCTGTCTTAACAGGCATGAACCTAGTGATCTCTAAGGGCCATTCCTAACCTAAATAACATTGAGGGTGTCATCAAAAATTGATCATGACCTCACCTTTCTGAAAATCAGAGTGACTATTTTAGAGGAAGTTAGTGACCTCCTGGAATGGTGGCAACCACAATATTAACCCCACTACCTCCCAAAGGACTTTTCTGGAAAAGGTTACAGTATGAGGTTTTGGTCAATTCCCTGCTCCACCATTATCCATGGGCATGCCTTTGAATATGTTATTTTATCTCTGTGATCCTTGGTCACCTCATTTTTCCAGGATCCTGTCTACCTCACCAAGGTTGTTGAGATGATCAGAAAAACATTCTTTTTATCAAGCAAAGGAACAACCTAAATATTCATTTGAGAAATGATCAAATGAAACTATGGTATATATATCCACACTTCGGAGCCCTAAAAAATCATAAGGTGGATCTATATGTCCCAATGAGAGAAAAATTGAGACATATTATTAGATTAAAAAGAAAATTTTAAAAAAAGATTCTAAATAATGTGCAAGAAAATATTAAATTAATATGTCCACTCACATACATATATTGATATACATATAGAGAAAGAAAAAGTCAAAGGGAATGTTTACTAACTAGACCTCAGTGACTACCTATTGAGAAAGAGTGGGGTAGGGAATGGGGCTATTGAAGATATTCTCTACAGACAGTTTCCCAAAAGAACACATTCATTTATTTTATTTTTGTACCAGGGATTGAACCTAGGGGTGCTTAACCACTGAGCCACATCCCTAGCTCTTTTTATGTTTTATTTTAAGTCAAGTTCTCACTACATTGCTTAGGGCCTTGCTTAGTTGCTGAGGCTGGCCTTGAACTTGTAATCCTCCTGCCTCAGCCTCCCAAGCCACTGGTTATATAGGTGTGTGCCACCATGCCCGGCTAAGAACATGTTCACTTAAAACTTTAAAGCAGAAATAAAGAATAAAGAGATGAGGCTTGTCATGATTGTCATTGTCACAATTACTTCTACATCCACAGCTACTACCTTCCCCACACCGAATGGGACCTCAGCCAGGGGCTGGGGCAGGTTTCCAGGCTGTACATTGTGGCCTCTCCATAGTTCACAAAGGTCGTCTGCAGTCTAGGAGGAAAGGACAATGTGTAACTTAGAATGTTTCTGTTGGAGTTACAATTTACTCCTGAAGTGTGTAATTATGATCTATTTGTCAGCATAGAGTGCTCTGTTAATTTTCTGATAATCATATATTTTATACAACTTTCAGAAGTTCGCTTTTTATTCTTTTTTTCCTTTTTGCAGTTATTTTTTTAAGAACACACATTTAAGCTGATCTCATCAGATTTGTTCTCTTTGAAGAAACAGTAGCTGTGTGCTGATTTAGGTCTGCCATGCAGGAGGGAGGGGATGTGGCCAGGGGGAGGAGATGGGGAAGGAGGCAGAGCATGTGTGGCCAGCCAGGGATGCTGTCTTTTCTGGATTATTCTCATCCTTCTCATTGCCCAGGGTGTCAGAACATTTGGGCAGAATGGCCTTGAGCTTGCTGGGGTCATTGCTCAGGGGATCAGGACATTTGGCCCTACATGGGCCACATTCCATGCACAGGAGATCCACAGGCTCCTGCCCAACACACTTGTAGGATGTGATGTCCAGGTTCCAGCCTGTCTCTTTTCCCTGTCCCTCTCCCTTTCTGAGGGTGGGACAGGCCCTGCTGTAGGACTGCCCTGACCCTGGAGAGGAGCAGGTGGGAGCAGCAGCAGGTTGCTGAGATCCTGGATACTCAACATTGATTTCAGGACTGCTAGGACAGAGACAAGGCTCTAGGCTTGATAGGAAACAGGGTTTAAATGCCATCACCTCACGAGCTGGAGACCTTAATTAAACAAGTCTCTTCAGATTTCTGGGCCTCAGATTTTCCCCGTGCAGACTAGGTTTTGAGCAGGAGACTCTGAGAGATGGATATCGGGATGCGTTGGAAACACACTTTTATTATCTGTTATTATTGTTATTTTTAATATTTAATGAGATTGGCGTTCATGAACAAACGGGATCAGATTGCAGAGCACTGGCAAATATGAGTCTGAAGGTTGCAAATTCCACAGCCATGGGGATCAGACAGGGATTCGTGATACGGTAGGTGACACAGGATATAAGAATAGGGAGTAGCGGGGTCAGTGGCTAAACAGCAAGCACGTGTCCACTACTCAATAGGGTCGACTGGGACTCCACTCCAGAAGAACAAGGAAGGAATGAAGGCCCCAAATTGCCAGATCGTCTGACTAACGAAGAAAGCAGAGGGGTTTCTGGTTGTTATCTTAAATGTGAAATCTCTATACATTTTTAAACATTCGCTTAGAAAAGAAAAACTGTGGAAGTCCCCAAAAACATATCTGAAGGCCACAGCTAGCACTACGGCCACCCTTCTGGAGGCCTCTGCATTAGAGAAAAATGGAAGAGAAATCATCAAGAAAAAGTCACAGGCCTACCTGGGGACATGATGACCCCAGCAAGCTCTCGGCCACATGGTTAAGAATGGAGTCAGACAGGTCTATCAAAATGGCTCTGCCACCTCCTAGCTGTGCGGCCCTGGGCAAGGCATTTAAGCCTCGATTTACTTATCTGTAAAATGGAAATAAAAATAATGCCTTCTATAGAGATTTCCTGTAAGGCACGAACCTTTGGATTTGAACGCTCTGTAGATCTCAGCATTTGTGTTTGTGTGTGTGTGTGTGTGTGTGTGTGTGGCTATTGTCTTTTCTTTCTGAAGTTGTTTTTGCATTCATTTCAAGCACATAAACCTTGATATGCAATGTGCTTTCCATGACTGAAAGCGTCATCGTCGTACACCATGCATTTCATGGCTAACCAGGTCTTTACTTTTACTGACTTGTCTTTACAGGGCTTCACCTGGAACAAGTTACCCTGAGGAGGGGTTACTGCTGGGGTGGGAGATTGAAAGGAACAGAAGGACATCACGTCACGTGTCTTGCCTCACGTGGTGGTCGTGGAGGGCTCTAGCATCATATGTCACTTTTGATGTTTCCAGGTGAGGGGATTTAGGCTCAGAGGGGTGCAGGAAACTGACCAAGCCTTCCAGCTGGCCAGCAGTGGACTTGGGTCTGTTCAAGAGTCTCTTCTTGGGATTCTTTCCCACCCCACCACCACTTCTGTTGGTCCAGAGCAGCATGGTGGCCTGGAGAAGTGGCCTCATTTGTTGGTTCAGTGGTCAAAGGAAACTCAACACTCTGGGGCACTGGGCCTGCTGCTGGGGCGAGAGAGCACGGGACCCACCTCTGAGAGAGGTGGTGAGCGCAGTTCAGCAGGATGACCATGCAGTGCACCGTGAGGATCCCGATGGCCAGCAGGCTGATGGGCCCGACCTGGAGGAGAGGAGAGGCCCCTGGCCGTGACTGATGGGCAAACCGGCCCCGCCCACACCCTGACCCTCCCACGGTTTGGGCACTAGGGCTCCTTGCAGAGGAAGGCTCTTGTTGGGGTGAGACAGTGCATGGTTGTCCTTGTCCCTCAGATGATGTGTTTTGAATGCCCTTCCTGGAACCGCTGCAAAGTGGCTACTCAATCCCTGCCAGGATTCTACCTGTGACACATCTCACAACCCAGGCCTTTCTCATCTGCCTCCGGTTTCACCCTTCCGTAGTCTCTCATGATGATTTCAACCTTTTGCACAGCCTAGCCCTCACCCCTGCTAAGATACCTGAAGATCAAAGTTCCTTTTGTGACTTAATTCCTTTCCTCTAGTAAAGAGTTTATCAACAAGGGCCCTATTGACAATTGGGGGCAGATGACTGTTTTAAGGAGCTGCCCTGTGCGTTGTAGGATATCGAGCAGCATCCCAAGCCTCTACCCATTAAGTGTCAGTGACAGTTACAGGTCATAACAACCAAAAACGTCTAGATGTGACAAATATGGAGTGGGGGGAGTTGGTGCACAAATACTCCCATTTGAGAATTTTTTCTCTACTGTGTCTAATTTGTCAGTATTCCAGATGGAAGATCATAATCTTCCATCAGAAAGGCATAGAGTAATGAAGGACTCTCTCACCTCCTTTGTTCTGGATACTCCTGCCTTTATTGATGTGCCCTGAGATAACATTATCTGTCACAAAGAAACAAGTGAAGGATAAAAAGAATCACTACACTATGGAAGAATGCAACCTGAATGTGGCAGAGATTTTCTTGTCTTGGTTATTCCTGTATTCCTGGGGCCTAAGAATACACATAGCAGGTTCTCAGTAAACAGTTCTCAACTGGATCCTTGTCAGGAGTTCTGGGCGGGGGGGGGGGGGGGGGGGGGGACAGAGAATCAAGAAATTATCTAACTCCTCTTAGTAGGCAAAACTTGACCGTATAAAAGAGCCATCTTAAAAAGCATATACCACACTGCAAAGACAGTTTGCTGAAGGTTCTGTGGTCCTACTGCTCTTCTGCAGATGACTGAGAACTCAGAGGATTCCCAAGGGGAGAGTTCCATCTCTGGGTTGGAACCCCCACATATCAGAAGTCACGTGGGGAAGTAAGGGTCTCGCTGTGCCTTCTTCAGACATGAGGCCACTTACCAGGCCTGGAGAGAAGGAAAATCTCCCTGAAACTACATGGATGTTATATATTTGGTATCAATTCAATAGGCATTAATCAGGGCTTCCGATCAATGTGTCTACAGAGGGTACTGAGAGAAGGTCTAAAAGGAAATTAGACAGTTCTTGCCCTCAGAGCCTTCCGTTAGGTGCAGGAGATAAGTCTATTAAAAAATAAATATGTCTCACCTCCATAAGTGCTTTAAGAATTCCAGGTGAGGCAGATACAAGTTGTAGAAGGACAGGAGGTAAGGCTGCAATGGTATTCATGAGGGCAGCATTAATATTCATACGAAACAGGACAGTTTTAGAAAGGAGGCAAATTTCCAAAGACAGAAACAAGAGGTCAGGGAGCAGCCCAGTGCAGGGCAGGGAGGCTTTGGAAGAGACACCCTTGTCCTCATGGTCAAGCCACTTTCTCCTACACCCTCAAGTGGTTTGAAACAGAAGTCACACACACTCAGATGCCTGCAGGGCCCTAGCTGCTGGTGTGATGTACTCCTGGGGACTGGAGAGGATAGTGGCAAAGTGGGGTTGGAATGAGTGTGGTGGGGCCTTATGAGTAGCGTCCCTTCCCCTTCAGAAATGCTCAGTTCAGCTCCAAGAGATTGATAGGTGCATTTCCTACCGTAGAGCGCACCCCCAGGTCATCCATTGATGGCCTTAGAGGCACATGGCCCCTTTGCCCCCAGGCACCAACCAGTTCACAGCCCAAAGATGTCTCTTACCAGTAAGCCAGCATTTTTTATGGCCAGGGGAAGCCCCAGGAGCCCAGTGCCAACGTTGCATTTCAACAGATGGACCAAGGTTTGCAACAGCCTGTGGGGGGGAAGGAGGGAGAAAAGAAGAGACTGTCAGGGGAAGAGAAGGACGGCCCAGCTCAGCCTCTGCTCAGCATTTCCAGGGTGCTAGTTGAGAAGAGGACACAGGAGATTATGGGCTCCGGTGCAACCCACAGTTCTGTGGAGTCTCAGATCCAGGGCTGGTGCTAGCTCAGGTGGCTCAACACACACTAGGCTTTAAAGAAAAAAAAATGAACCAAAATTGCTGTCATTCTGGAAAACATTCTATTATTGAGATCTACTACACATCTAGCACCTAGACAGACGAGAATTAGTAAAAACTGCCTCTATTTACAGAATATTTATTGCACCACATAATTTTTAACTCACTAGAAAAAAAAGCATAATAATTCCCTACCACATATGGAGTACTTACTGGTTTTAGTTCATTCATTCCTTCATCCATTGAATCAACCAATATTCACTGTGGAAATTAATCAAAATTTATATATCCACAACTGCTATATCATATATCCATGCTGGGTTAGATGTGGATAATTTTGTTTTTGTAGTGCTAGGAATCAAACCCAGGGCCTTGCACTTGCTAGGCAAGCTCTCAACCACTGAACTACATTCCCAGCACAGATTTGGACAAACTTTAATAACAATTATGACTGTGCTTACAGAGTATTTACCAGGGGCCAGCAAGGTGCCAGGGTTGTAAATGTTCTTGACATCTGTGCTCAGGGCTCCTGCCCAGGCAGCTCCAACCCTGATATGGATCAGGGTAGAGGGGTAGGAAAAGGAACATGAGAACAGAATCAAAACCAAACTTAAGTGGGAAGTGAGTGCCAGGTGTGGGGGTGCATTCCTGTAATCCCAGAGACTAGGGAAGCTGAGGCAGGAGGATGGGAAGTTTGAGACCAGTTTTAGCAACTTAGCAAGGCCCTAAGCAACTCAGCGAAACCCTGTCTCAAAATAAAAAATAAAAAGGGCTGTGGATGTGTCTCAGTGGTTAAGCTCCCCTGGGTTCAATCCCTGGTTCCCTTTCTCCCCAAAAAATTGTGGGAAATGAATACAAAAGGGCCAAATTAGAGGCAGGAGCCCTAGGTTCTGAGTCCTACTCTGATGTCAACCTACTGTGTTTAGTTACTACTCTGGAAGCCCGTTAGCTGCAGACATCCCCTGCTTCCTCATCTGCCTATGCACCAGGGGTGCTGTAAGAACCAGAAGGGTGACGTGATGGGTCTTGGAATCTTGAAGTGCTTTATAGGTGTGAGCAGCAGCACCACCACCACCCTCGACAGTGCTCACCTGTCAGCAAAGGCCTCCTTCCAGAGGAAGCAGAGCTGGACTAATAGGAAAAAGAAAAACAGGCCTGGTTTAAGCAAGTAGAGGTGCCCCTTCCACCTGGTATGAGAGGGCACCTTGAGGAGACCATCAGAAAAGCAGAGAGGAACCACCCAAGGTCACACACTCCACCTGGCAGACAGTACTTATGATTCCAGGATTTTGTCCCATCTATTAGGGAGTCCGGGCAAAGGGTTATGAGGTATCTGTACCAGGTTTTACAATACCGACCTGGGAGAAGGTGGGGCGAGGAGAACAGAACCTCTCCGACTTCCTGCATCTTGGTTAATTCAGTCTATGTACCTAAGAACAGGGTCATCTCCTGTCCCTTCACTTCAAAGAGGTAACTTTGATTTCTCCATAACAGCAATTATTGGAAAATATGTCAAAGCTACATATAATTTTTTTCTCTTTTGTCAATTCTGTAGTAATTTTTAGTAATTACTTTTAGTAATTATTCCAAAACATGTGTTCTTTCTCCCCACTTCCTGCCCTCCTCCCTCCATCTCTTCCTTGTTCCTGTGACAGATGGCATCTTGCCCCACCTGAACCAGATGTCCTGGGAAAGGTGAGACATTTTGGAGAGACGATTGCCCCTTAGCCAACAGCAGTACACATCAGGACCTTGAAGAGTAAAGTTCCCCTTGAATATTTTTTTAAAAATACACTTTATGCGTTTTCTTGAAAAATAATGCCTTGCCATAATAAAAGGAAATTCCGAAATCCCGCCAATTGACAATAACCATACATAATCATGAGCCTTCCTTTAGGCACCCCTACTTGCTTCAAAGTACACAGATTTTTACACAAGGAGAACTTGCTGGGTCCTGAAATACTTTTCTCTATAAATATTACAGGCTACACATTTTTCCATGTCTGGAGATCTCCTCCGTAATTGTAATGACCATATTGTATTCTACTGTATGTTTATACCATACTTTAACTTTTTTAAAAATTTTTTTATCAGGGATTGAATTCAGGGGCACTTGACCACTGAGCCACATCCCCAGCCCTATTTCTGTACTTTTTATTTAGAGACAGGGTCTCACTGCTTAGTACCTCACTGTTGCTGAGGCTGAATTTGAACTCGTGAACAACCTGCCCCAGCTTCCTGAGCCACTGGGATTACAGGCATGCTCCACCATGTACGGCGTTTTAACCATTCTATTGTTTCTAGATTTTCAATATTGCAATCATTGCTTCAATAAAAATTGTCATGAATACTGTCTATGATTTCATTAGAAAAAAATTTCTAAAAATGATATTGTTGATTAATTTTATATTTATGGAAAAACTAGGTAGTAACACCTTCAGTAAGTAATTCAAAAGTTAAAACAAAACAAACTACAATAAAAACCTGTATAATGTATATAAAGCTCTCTCCTATCTCTGTCTCTCAGTCTCCTGATTCTCTTCCCCAGAGGCAGCTACTGCTACCAGTTATGTGTGCACATGTGTGTAGTCATATGTGTGTACTCTTAAAGACAGGATATATCAAGCAAGTAGTTGTGTGTTTTATACGAATGGCATTTTAAAATTTAACGTAAAACATTGCCATCTAAAAAAGTACCAATGTAATTCTCCCTAAAAGGCATGGTATTCTTATCAATGCTGGTTCTTGCCACTTAACAGTATCAATATAGCTCATGGTTATTATCTGGTTACTAGATAATAGTCTGATTGGAAAAAGTTATAGAGAAAAATTCCCCGTGTCTGAGTTTGGGGTAATAAAAGTAGGACGCATTTACTGTAATACCTAGGAGGCAGGGGAGAGAGATGGCAGGGATTTTGAGGTGAGGAAAGCAAACTTGAACTGTGGATGAAAAAAGAGCATCCATTGGGAGGCTGAAGCAGGAGGATCACGAGTGAGTTCAAAGCCAGCCTCAGCAATGGTGAGGCACTTAAGCAACTCAGTGAGACCCTGTCTCTAATAAAATACAAAAACGGGCTGGGGATGTGGCCCAGTGATCAAGTGCCCCTGAGTTCAATCCCCAGTACCAAAAATAAATAAGTAAATTAAAAGAGCATCCAGCCCAAGACAGGAAATGGTTCCTGGAATCCAGTAGTTTATGGCTCTTCTATCTGGATTCTTTTGCAAAGACTGGAAGCTGGAGTGATCCCCAGAGCTACGGGGATCACTTTCTTAGGTTCTAAGATTTCCTCTCTCACTTAGGCTCCTCCTGTTCCAGGAGCATGCGCATGTTAAGGAGAGAAAAGTAGGAGAATGTGGTCCAGAGCTGCCAAAGCAGCGCTTGCCCTAAGGTCTGGAAGCGGGTGTGGCCACTTACGATAGAGCATTGTTTTCCTCAACAGGAGGGGCATTTTCTGAGGTCATGCTGCTGCTGCTGCTGCTGCTGCTGCTGCTGCTGCTGCTGCTGCTCCTCTTCAAGGGGGACTTAGGCCCATCTTCCAAGTTCAGCTCATTGTCATAGTCCTTTCCAAGCAGTGATGTCCTCAACATGGTGACTAGGTGGCAGAGGCTCAGGGGTCTAGTCCTATAACAGTCTTGAATAGGCCTCTGATGAGTTTTTCTCAGGAGAAGCCATAGCTACAGACCTGAGATGCTGGCTCCCAATTCCCGAGGGTACCTGGCCCTGGCTGAAGACTGAGCGTGTGAGTCAGGGAAGCAGTGGCAGGCAGGAGGCGCTGATGTGGGTGAAGCCTCACCTGGCTCTTGGAAGATTTATAAGAGCCGCATCTCAGGATGATGCTCAGTCCTCTTGCAGTTGCTTGGATACCTGCCAGGAATCTTGCCTGTGCTTTTGGCCTCTCCAGTTTAGCCCTCACGGCTGTAGGGCAAAGTGAACAAGGTGACAGGGAGGAAGAAGGTACCATTTGACTGGAGGTTCTGGTGCCTGGACTCAGTGCACGGCTCTCTGGCTAGGAAGAAACCAGAGCTACCTCACAATGGAGGCTGCCTGGCCAATAAGCTGCTGCAGAATCCCAGGATGCAGGGTGGTCCTGTATAGCATCATCTAGGACCACCTTCTCTGGGTGAAAATGAAAAGTGGCTTATAATAGCCAGTCAAATGACACTTGCTCAGAATTTCTGTACAGGAATAGTGTATGGACTTCCACCTATCTGGAAGGAAGTAAATCAATTTTTAAAAAATTATTTATTCCAAATATATTTATTAAGCACCTAATATATATATATATAGTAGGAACTGGATAGAAAACCTACAGCAGTCTCTTCACATAGAACTTCCCATCTTCTGAGACTGGGGGAGATAATAAACAAAAAAGCACATCAAGAATATGTTAGCTGGTAATTGAAAAATTATGCAGAAAGGGTGAATGAGGAGTAAGGGGAGGGACTGGAAGAGGGTTGCAGTTTTAGAGCGGGTAGTGGTATGGTTCAAATCTTACATGTCCCCCAAAGACTCATGTCTCAGCCTGGTCCCAGCTGATGGTTCCCTTGGGAGCTAGTGGAGCCTTTAAGAGGCTGGGCCTGGTAAAAGGAAGTGAGGTCACAGGGTGCTCTTAAAGGGAGGGTGTGCCCTCCCCTTCTCTTTCTGCCCCAAGGATAGCAGCTTTGCTGTACCACGTGCTCCTATCACAGGTCCCAAATGTATGCCTCACCACAGGCCCAAAATGACAGGGACAACTAACCGTGGCTTTCTGAAACTGTGAGCTAAAATAAAATCTTTCTTCTTTTTAGGTTGATTATCTCAGGTATTTTTGTTACAGCAATGAAATGTTAACTAACACAGAAAAATGGGTACTGAGATGCAGGGTTGTTGCTGAGACTATACCTGACCATGAGGTTCAGAAGCCTTTGGAAATGGTTTGGAGAAGTCTGGAATAGTTTGGAGAAGCAGACTAGAGAAAGCTTAGACTGTTGTAAGTGGAGCTTACGTGGAGCTTAATGGGTGATTCTGGTGGAAGCACAGAAGACATACTGTGTTGACATAAAATAATGACTCTACGTTAGCAGGAATAAGAAAACAGTATGTTCCAAACCACATGTGAGTGGCCATGGCCCTCATAACATGGATTCTAGTTAACCTTAATGATGGGTTCCACTGTGGAACAAGTTACATGAACTTTCATAGTCACAGAATGAAAGAAAGTCATAGATCAATACATTCACCGGTTACGTTGATGAGAACCTCAGGTCGGTGGGTTACAGCAAGGCAGGGAAGTCTCTTCTACAGGTTTCAGATGTTACAGCATTCTTAGCTTTAGGGTGGGTGGAGGCTAGAGGTCTTCTAGGCCATTGTGAGAAGTTATTGTGACCTATTAGTCACAAGAATGTTAGGTCAGATACAGAAGTTAATGTAATTGACTATAAAGGGCCTGAAATAGCCCAAGATAATTTTGGCTCTTGACTCCTAACTTTCTAGTTCTCCACAAATCATGATGATCCATCAGCCAAGATCAGACAGTGGTAAAATAAACAAAATTTGCCATCTTAAGCATTTTTAATTTAAAAAAATTATTTTTATTTTTATTTTTATTTTTATTTATTTATTTATTTATTTTTTGCAGTACTAGGAATTAAAACCAGGAAAGTTCTACCACTGACCTACATTGCTAGCTCTTTTATTATATTTTGAGATATGGTCTTGTTAAGTGCTGAGGCTGGCCCTGAACTTACGATCCTTCTGCCTCAACTGCCCAAGTAGCTGGGATTCCAGGCATGTGCTAACACACATGGTGCATTGTAAGCATTTTTAAGCATGCTGTTCGGTAGTGTGCAGTACACACCAGCACTTCTGGGCAACCAATCTTTAGCTTTCTTTTCATCTTGCAAAGTTGAAACCTATACTCGAACAAACTCTCCATTCCCCTCTCCCCCTATGCCTGGAAGATTATAAATCCCATGTCTCTAGGTATCTGAGTAAGGGGAATTAATTTAGTGTATTTCCATTTGTGACTGGCTTCTTTCATAGCATAATGTCCTCAAGGTCCATCCATAAGGTACCCTTTGTCAGAATTTCCATGATTTTTAAGGCTGAATAATATTCCATTGTGTATATATACCCATATTGTTGACTTATTTATCTGTTAATGGACATTTGGGGGTTTATCTACTTATTGGCTATTATGAATCATGCTGTTATAAAGGATCAATATTTCTTCAACATTACATAACTGTCCCATTTAAAATATACTATAAAAATATTTGTGTCACCCAACTTAAGGAATAATTTTTAATGGTTGGATAATGTTTTGTTCATAAGGTTGGATTGATTGAGGCATAATCTTTATCCAGAAAAACTCACCCTTTTAAAGTGTGCAGTTCAATTAGATCTAAGTGCACAGTCTTGTAACTAACACCATGATCTACAGAACACTTCTAAAATCTTCCTTTATTCCCTGTGCTCCTACAACATCTGGCCTCTGGCAAGCATCACCATGTTCCATCATGACAATTTAAACTTTTCCAAAATTTTCTGTAAATACAATCATATAATATGTAAGCTTTTAAGTGTGGCATCTTGCACTTGGCCTAATGCTTTTGATATTCATCCATGTTGCTGAGAACATCAGTATTTTTATTGCTTCTTATAACTGAGTAATATCCCATTATATGGAGGTACCACAATATGCTTATTCACTCACTTATTCATTCATTTGGAGTATTTGTAGATTTGAGTGATGATGAATAAAGCTGCTATAAACATTCACATATAGGACTTTCTGTGGTCAAAAGCTCTCTTATCTGGTGAAGATTTAGGAGTAGTCTTGCTTGATCATATACATGTATTTAAAGTGTTTTACAAACTGCCAAACTCTTTTCCAGAGTGGCTGTATTATTCTGCATTGCTTTTATCAATTTTTAAGAGTTCCAGTTGTCCCTGGCGTAGTCTTTTCTTGTGCCTTATTTTGCTTAATAAATCCCTTATTGTTAAATATGTAAGATATTTCCAGTTTTTATTGTATAGATAATATATGATGAGCAGCCTTATAAATATGCCTTTGAGCATTTATCAGGTTATTGCTTAGGATGAATATTTTCAATTCTGATTCATATTTCCCTCCAGAAAAGTTTGATGCCAAATATACTATTATCAAAGTAAATGAGTATCAATTTTTCCACATTGTGGAAAATAATGATTTTTATGAATCTTTTAAATATTTAGAAATGTGATAAGTAAAAATGACTCATTGTTGCTGTAATTTTTAATTCTGTGGTTACTACTAAAGGTACACCCTTATGTAACTTGGACATCTCTGTTTTTTCTCTTATAAATTGCCTACTTGTGTTTTTGCCCATTTTTCTATTTCTTTTTAAAGAGGGAGATTATTAAGGGGTGTGTGTGTGTGTGTGTGTGTGTGTGTGTGTGTTTGCATTTGGGTATTTGTCTTCATATAGTCTGCAAAATTTATTTATTTATATTAGAAATAATCATTTATCCTTGTCTATGCTTTTTCTTAAAAATGTTAAATATGTTTGAGTCTAATTTCTTAATCTTTTTCACTTTGGTTTCATATTGAAAGGATTTACTACATCAAAATTATAAAATGTAGCCGGGCGCGGTGGCGCACGCCTGTAATCCCAGCACTTTGGGAGGCTGAGGCAGGAGGATCAAGAGTTCAAAGCCAGCCATCAGCAATGGCAAGGCACTTAGCAACTCAGTGAGACCCTGTCTCTAAATAAAATACAAAAAAGGTCTGGGGATGTGACCCAGTGGTCGAGTGCCCCTGAGTTCAATCCCCAGTACCACAAAAAAAAAAAAAAAAAAAAAAAAAAAAAAAAAATTATAAAATCTTTTCAGTTATATCATTTTAAAATGATTATTAATTTTTTACTTTAAATAGGCATCACCTGCTTATTTATAGTTTCAGGTACCCATGGTCAACCATGATCTGAAAATATGAATAGAAATAATTCGTAAGTTTTAAATTGCCATTCTGATTAACTTGATGAAATCTTGAGCCATCCTGCCCAGGACATTAATCATCCCTTTGTCAAGAATAGCCACATTCTGTTGGCACCTGCCCCATGTCAGTTGAGGAAGACAGAGAGAGAGTGCTTATGAGCACATTTACGTGACTTTTATTACAATATATTCTATTCATTCTATTTTATTGTTAGCTATTACTGTTAACCTCTTACTGTGCCTAATAAATTTAATTTTATCATGGATATGGGGGGGGATCCAGTTTATATAGGGTTCAGTACTATTTGAGGTTTCAGGCATAACTGGGGGGTCTTGGAACATCTTCCCAACAAATAAGGGAAGAATATTGTATTTAACTATTATTAGAATCCTGGTTCTGACACTTACTAGCTGTATGGTTTGTCCAAATCTCTTAATCTCTTGGTGTCTTTCCTCATCTATGAAATGATTACAATAGTAAAACCAATGTCAGATAATTTTTTTGGAAGATTGAATGAGTTAATAATACATGTGTAGCATTTCAAATAGCACTTAGCATCTGGTACGCTTCCAATAAGTGTTATTATTGTCAATCCATTTTCCAGATGGCTAACTAGTTTTCCCCTGTGCCATTTATTGAATAATATGTATTTCCTATTTTATTTGAAAGCTTTTTCTTGTGATTTCTTGCTAATTGGTCTTGAGGGGTCTCTCTTGAGTGGCTATAATCCAAGATGGCCACCATTCTCTAGGTGAGCCCTGATGGAGGGGAGATAGGTTCAGGTGTGTCTGTCAGGTGAAACACAGAGGAGACAGCAAAATGAAACAGAAGCAGTTTTTAGTTTACCTACACATTCCAAAGAGAAGAAGACAGCATGCCTTACAGAGCCAATAGGAATGGAGGAGCCACCTGGGACATGCACGCTTGACCAGTGAGTGGGGAGCAGAAATGAGAGAGAAATAAAAGGCTGGGAAATTCTAACTGGTGGGTTTAGAGCAAGCAGACAGGAGTTCTAGGATGGTGGTTAGTATGTGCGCAAGAAAATGGTGGTTTTGCTTTGTTTTCACCCATTTCACAGATTCCTTTTATATCTAACACCTTGCAGTTGATTCTCTGGAGATTTCCAGGTGTTCATACTTCAAATACGATTTCTTTTTCCTTTCCAAACTTTTTTTTTTTTTTTTTTTTTTTTTTTTTTTGGTACCAGGGATTGAACTCAGGGGCACTCGACCACTGGGCCACACCCCCAGCCCTTTTTTGTATTTTATTAGAGACAGGGTCTCACTGAGTTGCTAAGTGCCTGGCCATTGCTGAGGCTGGCTTTGAACTTGCAATCCTCCTACCTCAGCCTCCCAAGTGCTGGGATTACAGGTGCGTGCAACTGCGCCCGGCTTTCTTTCCAAACTATATAACTCATATAGTGTTAATGATATAGTGACATCAAACATCCTTTTCTAATTTCACACTTGGCTGAAATTGCCTTTAATGTTTAACTAAAACTAATTCTGAGATCTTCTTCCTCCTCCTCAGATGACATGAGAGAAGGTTTCCTTTATTCCTTTATGCAAAGAGTCTTCTTTGAAAATTGGGATTGTTTCATGAAATTATATTAATGCTGTCTCTCAGAATCTATCAATGACTAGCCTTTTTTCCCTAATCTGAAATGTTAGTATAGGTAATGGATTGGTTAACCATTTTGGGGTTCATAGCGAAAGCTCCCAGTGCACTGCTCTTTAACATACTCCCAGAGTCTCTTTTAAAATGTTTGTATTTTTATTTATATCTGGTCACAGTTTTTATGTGTGCTTTGCCAGATTTGGATATCAGGATTGTGCTCCCTTTGTGCAAAAAATAGAGGAGACTTTCTTCTCTCTCCATGCCGTGTCAGATTTTGGTATCAGAACCAGAACCCCTTGGTATAAAAGTGCTGGCAAGGGCAGCCTGCTTTGACCTCAATCACTGTGGTTCCATGACCTGCATTTCATAGCTGCTTTTCTATTTGTACACAGAGGCTGTTGGGCTTCTAATTTCACAAAATTTGTAGTCCCCTAGAAAAATTTCTTCCGTTTTTCACTTTGACCATTACTGTTCAAAGCCCTCTCTTGGGCCCTGCAATTCACAAGGAGCTTTGATGCTCAAATGCTTGAGTCCTGGATCCAGCTGTCACGTGTTTGATCTTCACCACATTATTTAATATTTCTGAGCCTGTTTCCTTATCTGAAAATGTAGACAATGACAGTACATACCTCCTAATGTTGTTTTAAGGGTTAAATTAGATAATCCTCTGCAAAATGCCTAATAAGTAAGCTGGGTGTAGTGGTTCATGCCTGTAATCCCAGCTATTTCGGGAGGTTCAGGCAGGAAGATCCTGAGTTCAAGTCCAGCCTGGGCAACATAGTAAATCCCTGTCTCCAACAAGTACCTAGTAAGTGCTCAATGAGGGAAGGGAGAAAAAATTTCTTTGATCCTTGTCTCAACAGCATGCTTCAAAAGTTAAATAACCAGAGGTTAAATGAGGTGGGGGCAGTGGGGGGAGGGGAGTCATGCATGAAAGTCATATAACCATTCCCAAAAAACTTTAATACAATGCTACCACTCTAATATAATGCCAACACTGTTTGTTGTTACTGACAATTACTAATGAGTCCCCCTAGCTTGCTTTTATAAGTTATACTAATGTTGCTCAATTCATTTTTGTTTTTCAAGGTTTAACTGTAGTCAGTTTGGTCTATATACTAATACTGACCTGATCTTCTTACTAAGTAGGGGCTTGTCCTGGGCAGAACAAAAGTAAATCCTAAACTTGGCAGGTGGGGTAATAGTGAAGCAGGGTGGGAGAAAGATGTTTAAGGAGAAGAAAAACATGTTGCTGAGGCTCTGATCGAAGTCCTTTGGGTTTGCTAATTGAGATTTGCTAACAGGCTGCAGACCACTGTGCAGTCTATGAGTATCCCTTCTCCCACTGAGCTCTGGGTATGGATGGCCAGCCTTTCCTTCTTCTGGTTGGGACTTGTGTTTATGAAGTACCTTCTAGAAGTCCAGCAGGGAGAAAGTAACACACAAAATCAGTAGACCGGGTCTTGGGAGTTGGGGGCAACCCCTCTTCTCCCATTCTGTGCTGCAAAGAGATGATGGATGGAAATAAGGGGGAAAGGCTTTTCAAATGTTCTTTTAATGCCAAAGCTGAAAGAAGCATGGATCGCCCCGTAAACCAAAGAATATGCTGAGAACACCCCAGGACTGCCTTCCACATCTGCTCAGTTACCTAAGGGCATTTCCCTAAGTTCAGTAATGGAAGTGGAGAGCAGTCACCACCAGGAAGGTTGAGTGGTGTCTCAGGTTGACTGGTCTCTGGCTGCCAGCCAAGGCCAGACAGGAGAATAGACTCTGATATGTCAAGTGACAAATGACAAGGGTGTCAGACCTGTGTTCTACTCAAAACCCAACTTCCAATGGTGACACCTGTGGAAAGTCCTTCCTGGTTCTCCAGAGCAGTGAGTGTAAAGACCTACGATGGTATTTGCTCAGCTGATTACCTGTTACTCTTCCCCAGTGGATAGCAGACTGGCTCCCTGAGAGGAGGGATTCCTTTCTGATTCATCAGTGTGTCCCCTTTAGTAAACATCACCTATCAGTCAAGTTTTGCTGCATAAAACCCCCACACCTCATGAGTTCAAACCACAAGCATTTATTATTTCTTACAATTCTCGTTGATCACCTCTACAATGTATTTTCTGCTTTTGTTTTTGTTTTGTTGTTTTGTTTTATGCTGGGATTGAACCCAGGGCCTTGCTCATGCTTAAACCTGTGCTGTGCCACTGAGCTACACCTCTAGCCCCCATCTACACAATTCTTACTGTCTTCCGACTGAAGCTGGATGTGTGGTTCAGGTTGGCTTCCCTCATGCGTCTAGAAGTTGACAGGCTGGTTGATCTGGGGGAAAGAGCTCAGCTGGGGTGATGGTTTTCTGTTCCACAGGGTCTCTTCTCCTCCAGTCAGCTTCCCCAGGTGTTTTCACTTAATGGTCTCAGCTCCATACAGCAGTAAAAGTGCAAGTCTCCATGCATAAACTATCACCAACCCTCTGCTGGCGTCACATTTACTGATGTCCGATTTTCCAAAGCAAGTGAAAAGGTCAAGATCATATACAAGGAATGGAGATCTAGAGTTCACCTCTTGATGGGGGGCTGCAAGTTCACTTGGTCAAGAGAAATTTATGGCCATTTTTCCAATTCACTATAAAAATCTTGCATTATGCTCAGCACACAGTAGGTCATCAAGAATGTTTATTGCAAGAATTAAGAGGTAAAGTCTATTCAAATACTGCCTGTGTCTACCACACCATCTCTCAGCACATCTGCATCTGTGCTTTCTCTTCACTGTTGGGATCTTTGAACTGTATCTAGTTGTTTGGAAAGTCTGTTGCCCTTATCTTTAATATGGATGGTGCTTTTCTGAGAGCTCATATTGGTTATCCTGGCCCCAACCATTTCTGATGCTGGAGTTCTTCAGACCTTGCTGAATTGTGCATTACGTCCCCACTCAGAGTCTGCTCTTTGAACTGATCAGGAAAAGGGAAAACTTTTGTCTACCACAGTATGGTCAGCCTTAGCTAGTGGCACCTCCTTCTGCAAGTCACTGCCGTTGGGAGCCCCCTCATGGCTTCTTCCTGCATCGCTCCACTCAAGGTGGGAACCTCATCAAAAAATTCTGGAAGAATCCAGAACCTTCCATGGGAGAGTGTTAAACATAGGGGAAAGCTGGGGGCGGGGGGGGGGGGGAGAAAAAGGAATAAACAACAAAAACAATAATTTTTTTTTAAAAATTACCATTCAGATCTCATAGCTGCTGAGGGCTTGCCTGATTTACTGTGACTTTGCCCAAGGAAAAGGCAAAACAGCAACATAAAGGTTGTCCATATAAAAAGATCCATATCACTCTGAGGCACGCGCTGGTGGGTGAGGAGCAGAGGCATTCTCACTGAATAAAAATGGTGGAGTTGGAAAAGGTGAGAGAGTCTTCGGACTTGATCAGCTCATCAAGGGCCTGGTAAGTCCCCACCACGAAGCCCACGAAGCCCAGGATGCTGATGAGGGCGTCCTTGGTGATGGTGAGGGGGCTCATGCCCTCTGAGTAGTAGGTGGTGATCTCCAGCATCGGGGGGATGATGAGGGCCAGGGCGCTGCTGCTCACGGAGCCCACCAGGGAGAGGACCAGGTCCAGGCGGGGGACGAGGACGGCCAAGATGCCTAAGGGAGATGATAGGGATGGAGATGGAGAATCTCAGGCTTAGCCAAGCTTTTAGAGTTTGTTCTTAAAATTCTCTTCTTCTAAACAAACAAACGAGATGTTTCTCAGAAATTTAGTTATAGAAAGTGAAATTTGAAAGCCTGCTAATACCTCTAAGAACACTCCTTAGAGGTTATACATTGAAAAATTTCATGTGTCCCCTCCCAGTTTTTCAAATATATACAATCATATTGTTGGGAGAAAAAAAAATTCTCTACTAACTTAGGTTCAGTGGTAAGTGGTCTGCAAATTTAACTGACAAGAAAGAGATGAGCAAGAGAAAAAAAAAAAAAAACAGTTTATTTATGAGCTCCAGAAACTTCATATGCATTAAATTTCAGACCAGCCAAAGACATGGGTTTAGGTAACCATTTAATAAGGAGAACTGGAGTGTACGACAGTTTCTGAGAGTTGGTTTAAGCAATTAGCTATTCCAGTGACAATGGTTAGTCTAGCTAGAAAATTCCTCGACAGAGTCTTATATTTTTCAGGTTGTCCTACTGAAGTCAGCAAAAGAAGTTTAGATAATGCTATTTTCTGCAGCTTCTGTTTGTACAAATGTTTTTAGCTTAAAACAATCCATATGCCACTGAAGTGCACATTTTTAATGTTGGCCCAAATTTATGCATCCTTACGCAGGTCAAACCTGTGGTCAGATTGGACCCACTGGCAACCCAGTTTCAATATCTGCCTTGGAGGTGAAGGGCACTGGTTCTAAACTTAGATGACTTGGGTTCAGATTCCACTTCTGACATTTACCATCTAATTATTGATTACCTGCTAACCCAGTTTCCTCTTCTGTAAAGTAGGGCTTAGAATAGTCCTATTTTTTGAGAGTTCTCATGGAAGCTGAATAAAATATTATGAAATATGGACTACAAAATTCTTAGCCCAGTGCCTGGCACACAGTTTTCAATCAATATCTTCTCCTGATCATTTGATAAGCTGCTGTCATTTCCTTTTGCAGTCTAATTAGGGTACATGTAAGAGTGGGGTTGTTCTTGAGGCTTAAAGGAGTTCATAGATGTAAAGCTTAAGTGCAGCCCCAGAAATACAGTAAGAGATTAATAAGTGCTGGTTTTCATGACGATTCTCTGCCATATGACTGATTCCTGATAAACTTCAAGAAAAGGTCAACAGGAATATTGTGCTCTACTTTGTACTCACACGTCAGGCAGACCAGGACAAGGCGGAGGGACAGGTCCACAAGCAGTGACCAGCGCGTTGACACCCGGGAGACAGTAAAGGGGATGATGATTTCTGCAGGGACGTAGAACTGCAAGGCGTAGGTGCACAGGATTCCAATGATGTAGAGGAGCTTGACCGACTGGTACAGCCTGCAAGACAAACCAGAGCTATGCTCTCCACGGCCACCTTCACTCTGACACCTGGGCTCCTAGAAATAATAGCTTCTGACCTTGGGACAATCCCTTGTCTGAAAATGATGGAAAGGGAACTTCTAGGAATCCAGAGGAAATTAGACCAGATCATGCAGTAAAATAGAGTGAAGCATAATGGGTTCAGATGGAAGGGTCATCTCTAAATGAAATGCAAAGAAACTTGTGCATGTATACATGTTAATGTATACATGTTAATACCGTACCTTCACAAACCACTTGATGCTCAGTCTCAGATATTAGGAGATGCTCAGGCCAGATACCTTTCCCAGGGAGAGAACTAATAAGTGGCTAAGACCAAAAACTCTGATCTTTAGACTCTAGTCCTTTGTGATCTGTCAGTCCTCAGTAATTCTCTGGATCCCCCAATGTTCTTGGCATATAACAGGCTCTCAACTTCTTGTTCCTTCAGGGAACTACATAATGCCAAATACTTGGGGGAAGAGATAGTTTGTAAATGGAGTTGTACAGAGTCTAGGAGTGGGTGAGGAGGTCAATTAAAGGAAAAATGAGGTCATTTGCAGACTTTGAGCTAGGGGCAAAGAGAGGCCTCAGGGAAGGTTGAGTTCCATCAAAGTTTTGTTTGACCTGTGGAGGTTTGAGTACTCCCCTTTCATCCACTAATGTTGTAGATCCATTGCCCATGTTTAATGTGTGTGTGTGTGTGTGTGTGCATGCACACATGCACAAGCATGCATGTGCTCACATTTGTGTATGTGTGTGTTTAAGCCATTTCTTAAAAAAGGCTAACTTCCACATTTCTGTGTTTCTTAGACTAGTCCTGCTCCTAAGAATACCGTTTACTCCATTTTCAGTGGTCCAAACCCCACTGATATTTTGGAATTCCTTTCTTTTGAGCAGGTACCACAAGCCAGATGCTTTTAGATACACCATCCCCATGGCAATCTGCTTTAGAGATGAGGGCACTGAGGCTCAGAGAAGTTAAGTTAATCATGCATGAGTACTAGCAAGTAGGAAGTCCTTACTGGGCCTTGGCCCCAGGAGCACCAGTGTTGCCTGGTTGGACAACTAGTTTCCCTGCTGTCCTGGTGATGTGCCTTCTTTCCTCAGAAGTTCCCAGGCCTGTCTGCTGCTCTGGGAGGCTTCCTTTCCTGGTGGATGGAATAGTTTGCATACATATATTGCCTATCATTGCCACTGGATCATAAACTGCTGAAATTGGTGCAGCTCCAAGATCATAGCCCACACTTGTCCACAACCTGTGTATAATTAGCACACAGTAACAGGTTGATGAATGACATTTACCACCTTGGGAAAAGGAGCCCCAGTTTAGGCAAATTAGGCCTCCAAGTGACTGTTTTCCTAAAAAAATTAAAAAAGGCACCCTATTATTAATGTCATCCCCCTTTTGGGGACAAACTGTTGCAAAATGCTATGTGGCTTCATGTGTCTATTTAAATATGGCACTATTGAAGTCCGCAGCATCTAACTCCATGAATTGGGGCACATTTGGACAGAAAATTTTTACGGATTACAATGGTCCCCCAAGTTGGTTCTTGTACTGCACTTTTTTCTTACCCTGGCCACCCTGATGTGTGATGTGCACCATTGGCTGAGGCAAGCAAGACTGGGCCCCACGTCCTAGTGAATAGCATTGGAGTGTTGCCACCTATTAACTGTTCTCTGCCTCTCACCTTCCTCCTGTGCTCCTCCCTTGCCTCCTTAGGGGACCCAAAACTCTCACTCTGTTCTCTCTTCTTAAAGCATGTCCTCCTTCACACTAAAATATTAGGGCCTAACAATGTGGGAACTGTTGTTGAAGAAGGAACACTGGAGCCCAAGGTTCCACTTTTCCATGACCTTGGTGTTCCAGCTCTAGAAGGGAAGAGGAAGAGATCTACATGCTCCCATCCATCCCTCAATCCCCACCACCTATGAAGGTACCAGCAATTGGGCAGGTTAAGGGTTATGCTGGCCTTGATGTCATCTCCAAACCGCAGGTATCCCAGAGCCCCGATGGCGATGTACAGGGTGGTGATGATGGACATTCCCAAAGACAGAATGGCCGGGAAGCGGCTGGCATCCTTCATCTTGTTTTCCAGAGGCAAGACCTACCAAAATATAACAGTGTAAGGAGAAAGGAGGAGGAAAAAAAAAATATGAACATAAAGAAGTGAAACCCATGCCACTTTTGAGTTTATATCCAAAAAAATTTAGAAGCAGCCACAATAAAGGATGTGTCATCAGCACTATTTTACAGCTCAGGAAACAGAGGCTAAGATAGATGAAACAAGCTGCCCAAGAACCCCTGGACAGTAAAAGACAAGAGACTGGATTTCAGTTGTATCTTATTATGGAAGTTCCCGTCTCATTTTGAATTTTAGCATCAGAAGTGATACACAATAAGCCTCTATTGCATTGCATCCCATTTTTAGGGATGGTGACCTACAGGTCAAGTCCTCAGCTTAAATTCTTGGTTGCTGATTCATGAGAACTTAACCAAGCCACTCAGCCTCTGTACCTCATTTTCCTTAATTGCAAAATGTGATAAATAATATCTAACTTTAAAAACAAAGAATTTGGAAGCAGGGACTTCAAGAGATATCTGTACTCTTGTTCATGGTAGTATTATTCATTATAGGCAAAAGACAGAAACAACCCAACTGTCCATCATGAGAAAAATGTATAAACAAAATGTTCTAGATCCATGCAATGGAATATTCTTCAGCCTTTAAAATGTAGAAAACTCATTTTTTTCTTTCTTTTTTGGTATTGGGGACTGAACCTAGGGGTGCTCAACCACTGAGACACATCTCCAGCCCTTTTTAATATTTTATTTAGAGACAGGGTCTCTCTGAGTTTCTTGGGACCTCGCTAAGTACTGAGGCTGGCTTTGAACTGGTGATCCTCCTGCCTTGGCCTCCTGAGCCGCTGGGATTTCAGGGGTGTGCGACCATGCCTGGCCCAAATGTAGGAAATTCTGACACATGCCACAACATGGATGAACCTCGAGGACATCAGGCTAAGTGAAATAAACCACAAAATGAGATACCATATGGTTCCACTGTTATGAGGTCCCTGATACTAGTCAGGAACATAGAGAAAGAAAATAGAATGGGGGCTTCCAGGGGCTGGAAGGAGGAGGGTGTAAGAGCCTTTAATGAGGAAGTAGCTAAGATGGCGGCTGGCTGAGAGCCAAGAGGAGGTGTTTACTTGTTTACACCTGACCTTAATGTAATTGACTAAGAATCTTTCTGTGCCCGTGGGCACTGCGTGCCACACCTGTAAGTTGAGCTTGTGACATGTGTATGCTTGTTAAGAGAACTAATGTACCTGTAAAGGATATAGAGTATTTAAGCAGACTGGGGGCATCAGGGATGAGAAGATAGAGAAGAAGAAGAAGCAACAATAAAGGAACTACTCATTCCCAGTCTGCCTCCGATTTCCTTCCCGCGGTATTGTTGCCTAAGGCGGCAACAGGAGGGAACGGGGAGTTATTATTTTGTGAGTTCCAAGTTTCAGTTTTACAAGATGAAAGATTTCTGGAGATGGATGGTGGTCATGGTTACATAATAATGTGATTGTAGTTAATACCATGGAACTGTACACCTAAATGTGCTTAAGATGGTAAGTTTTATGTTAGGAATATTTAACCACGATTAAAGGGAAAAGGTGAAATATAGAAAAAGGGGAGGGGAGGAGAAAGAGGGAGTAGAGGAAAAGGAATAGCAAAGGGTGGGGAAAGATGGGAAAGAGTGGAAAAAAGTAAAAAGAGAAAGGCCTAAGTCAAGTCACAAGATGATGTGGGACCACTGTGAGCTGGATGGACCCCTCCAGATAAAGGATCTCAGCACCCTGTGACAGCTACATCTGGTGGGCAGGTGCATCTTATTCAGAGAGCTTAGTTCTTTATTTAGTTTTGATAACATGTATTTATTGTACGTATTAATGGGGTTCCCTGTGATATTTCCACACATGCCTACAGTGTGCACCGATTAAATCCAACCTCCCTTTCTCCACCTGCAGGAGCCCTGTTTGGGGATTGACTTGAATTGCGGTTGACTATTAGCCGTGGAGATTTGGGCATTGTCGCTTTCCGTAGTCTCACGGGATTTGTCCCGGGTTCTCGAGTGACTTGGCCGAAATTGCTGATCGGGTCAGTGCCATTTTGGTTGTATCTGTGGTGCGTGTTAGTCGTTGTTAGAGCCAGAGAGAAAAGTTATCAGAATAAAAAGCTGTTTGTTTCCAGTTTGCCTCTGAACTTCTTCCCGCGGCTCCGTTGCTCCAAGCGCTTCAGGCGGCAACAGGTGGCGGCCCGTACGGGGAACTTCGGAGCGGACAGGTAAGAACTGAAAGGTCTCTAAAGATGGGTTCGAATATAACTGAATCCCAAGTGATAGAGGCTATGCAAAGACTCCTTGATATACCTGACTCTGTTCTCAGTGAGGAGTATATAGAAAAAAGTGAAAGTGATCAAAAAAGCTTAGCTTCCACTGGGCCAACTAAGACCAGTAAAGAGAGTATTAGAAGAGACCCAAAAATGACAAAAATCCAAGCTATTAAAGCTATTCGGGAGTTATTGGTGATAGCTGAAGGATACTTGCTCTTAATGGAACCTGGGCCTCAGGATATTGCTGTCAGTGAAATTAGCAGTGGTGAGGAATCTAGTAAAAGTGATCCTGAGAAAATGAGGAAAAAGAAACTAAAAAAGACCAAGAAAAAGGACCGTCAGGTAGAGGAACCACTTGCGTCCTCTACTCCCCCATGGGTGGAATCCATTACAGAAAATATGAAAGGTATTACTAGGCATTTGCATACCCTAGAAACAGAAATAAAAAGTCTTTCTGATCGCTTATGCGCTCTCGAGGACAACTCACAGATGCATTGGGAACCGCCAGCACTTGAAAAGAAAAATGGACAGAGGGTCCATCAGTCAGTAGATTTCAAAACAATAAAAAATCTCAAAGAGGCAGTAATGACTTATGGGCCCCAAGCTCCTTTCACGTTGAGTATGCTGGAGTCCCTTAACACCTTTAGCTTAACCCCCTCAGACTGGAAAAGTCTATGTAAAGCAACATTAAGCGGGGGGCAATTCTTGGTTTGGCGATCGCAATTCCAAGAACTTTGTATAGAAACAGCTAAAAGAAACGCGGCTGCAGGGTTTGAAAACTATGATATAGACATGCTCACAGGAGAAGGGCAATTCGCAGACTTACAGGCTCAAACAGATTATGACCCAGATGTATATGCTCAGATAAACACAGCTGCCTTAGAGGCATGGAAAACTGTACAAGGACCTGGGATCTACAAGGTAGCTTGTCAAAAGTAATTCAAGGACCTAATGAGCCGTATGCTGACTTTGCTGATCGACTTTTGAGAACTGCAGGTAGTGTGTTTGCAGATGTTGACCAAGCTATGCCATTAGTTGTTCAATTAGCTTATGAAAATGCAAATAAATGGTGCCAAGCAGCCATCAGGCCATGGAGAACTAAAAAGGATCTTTCCGTATATATACAACTATGTAAAGATATAAATGACGCCTTTGTCACAGGAAATGTGATTGCAGCCTCAATGAGAGGTGCTTCCCCTCGAAATTTCACAAAGGCTAAACGTAGACATTATAATCAATCAAGATATTCCAGGCAAAATTATCATAATTAATCAGGCTATACTAGGCAAAATCCCAAAAGAGAAATAAGACCAAGCTCATACCGTGCCCCAGGCCGCTGCCCCAGGTGTAAAAAGGGAAATCATTGGGCCAATAAATGCTATTCAAAATTTGACATCCATGGAAATCCTTTGTTCAGGAATTCAAAAAACGGGGCACGGGGCCCAATACCCCAGGGCCCACAAATGTACGGGGCATTGCAGAAGGAGTATCCTCAAGCATCCACTCAGATGCTTCCCCGACACAATCCCTACTACCCATCCACTCCCTCGCCAGAGGAACAAGAGGAAATGCAGGATTAGACCTCTGTTCCACCGCCCGAATAGTGTTAACACCTGAAATGGGGGTTCAACTGATTCCCACAGGAGTCAGGGGACCTCTTCCCTCAGGGACTGTAGGACTTATTATCGGGCGTAGTCCTAAAAGCTTATTAGGTTTGCAAGTGACCCCAGGTGTAATAAACTCAGACTACAAAGGGGAAATAAAAATAATGCTTAGCTCACCCCAAAGTATAAGTTCTGTTAATCAAGGAGATAGAATTGCTCAGTTGCTTCTCCTTCCCAATTTACATAATTCATTTAAAATGGGTATGCCTCAAGAAGGGAACAATAGAGGATTTTGTTCCACTGACTCAAGACCCAAGGCTTGCTGGGTTCGAGACTGTTCAAGGAGGCCTATGTGTAAAATAAAAATCCAAGGAATAGAAATGGAGGGATTAATAGATACTGGAGCTGACTCTTCCATTATTAATTTACGCCAATGGCCCAAGCACTGGCCTCTGCAAAAAGCTTCAACCAGTTTAAGAGGCTTGGGATATAATAACCTCCCAGATAAAAGTGCGGTAATTTTAAAATGGGAGGATGATGAAGGCCATAAAGGAACATTTCAGCCTTATGTTTTTCCTAATCTACCGGTTACTTTATGGGGAAGAGATATTTTGCAACAAATGGGAGTACACCTTGCAACCAAGCCTGCAGATGTTAAATGTGAAAACCTACAGGGTAATCTTAACCATAAAAGAACTCATTATCAAAAAGTACAGAGTAATCTTAACCCTAAAAGTAATCATTATCATAAAGGAAAAAGATATTTTTTTTCGGGGCCACTGAGAAAATAATTTTGAAAATACCATGGCTTTCTGATAAGCCAGTGTGGGTCCCTCAGTGGCCCCTATCTAAAGAGAAATTACAAGCGCCCACCTACTAGTTCAGGAACAATTAGAAGCAGGTCATATAGAACCTTCCACCTCTCCCTGGAATTCCCCCATATTTGTGATCAAGAAAAAGTCAGGAAAATGGCGATTGTTACATGATCTTAGACAAATTAATAAAACCATGCAAGTTATGGGCCCTACTCAACCTGGACTTCCTAGTCCCGTAGCTATTCCAAAAAATTTCCATCTTATTACTCTTGATATAAAGGATTGCTTCTTTTCTATTCCCCTACATCCTCTGGATGCCCCCAGGTTTGCTTTTTCTGTTCCTTCTATGAACAATAATGGCCCTGATCAGAGATATCAATGGAAGGTTTTACCACAGGGAATGGCTAATAGCCCCACCATATGCCAAATATATGTGGACAAGGCTATCCAACCCATTAAAAATAAATATCCAAACCTCATGTGTCTACATTACATGGATGATATTTTATTGGCCCACCCTAATCAAAAAATCTTATTTAATATATTCAGTGACGTGGTAGAAAATTTAAAAAAATATGGATTATATATAGCAGAAGAAAAAGTTCAAACCAGATCTCCCATATTATATTTAGGATTTAAAATCATGGATACTTTTGTTAGACCCCAAAAAATTCTAATAAATAAAGAACATTTGACCACCCTCAATGATTTCCAAAAACTACTGGGAGACATTAATTGGCTTCGCCCTACACTAAATCTCACTACTGGCCAACTAAAACCTTTATTTGACATCCTTCGCGGAGACCCTGATCCATCTTCACCGCGAACATTGACTCCTGATGCTAGGAAAGCTTTAAAGTTAGTAGAAAAAGCCATCAAAGGAGCTCATTGTGATAGATTTGATTTAACTCAACCGCTGATGTTGATTATTATTTCTTCACAATATACACCCACAGGAGTATTTTGGCAACAAGGGCCTTTATTATGGATACATTTGCCCATCTCTCCTAAAAGTATAATTGAATCTTATACCTCCATGGTGGCTAAACTTATTCTTCAAGGACTTAAGACTTCTACTAAAATATTTGGCATTCACCCTGCTACTATTATTACTCCCTATTCATCATCACAGATTGAATACTTATGCTTCAATGATAATGATTGGGCTATAGCTAAATGCTCTACTTCTGCAAATTTTGATAATCATCTTCCTAAGTCCCCTATATTATCTTTTTGTATTAATCATCCTATTATATTTCCACAGGTAATAAAAAATCAACCTATTCCTAAGGCATTTAATGTATTTACAGATGGGTCCTCAAATGGTACTGCTACAGTAGTCACTAAAAAAAGAAAATATGACTTACATAACTGCACACAAATCAGCTCAACTAGTGGAATTGGAAGCTGTGGTAAGAGCTCTGGAAAATTTTAGGGACCAGCCCGTAAACATTTTTTCAGATAGCCACTATATTGTACAAGCCGTCCCAAAATTAGAGTTAGCAGGACCAATAGCACCTCATACTCCAGCCTTTAAATTGTTTTATCAAATACAAAAACTTTTGTGGGCAAGAAAAGAACCTCTATTCGTAGGCCATATTAGAGCACATACTAATTTGCCTGGTCCCCTCCATGAAGGTAATCAAAAGGCTGATGAACTTACAAAAACAATATTTATACTTTCAGTGCTACAACAAGCTACTTTATTTCACTCCCAGTTTCACGTCAACAGCACCACCTTGCAACGTAGGTTTAAAATCACAAAGGAGCAAGCCAGAACAATTGTAAAAGATTGTAAATCTTGTATGACACATTTGCCCAATCCTCATTTCGGCGTTAACCCTAGAGGATTAATGCCCAATCATTTGTGGCAGATGGATGTTACTCATGAGCCAAGTTTTGGAAAATTGCGATTTATTCATGTGACCATAGATACATGCTCAGGCATGATTTTTGCTTCCTTACATTCTGGAGAAAAAGTTAAAGATGTTACATCTCATTGTTTGCAAGCTTTTGCTGCATTGGGCATCCCCAAAATGTTTAAAACAGATAATGGCCCCGCATATACGTCCTCATCTTTCAAACAGTTTTGCGCAAAATTCAATATATCCCATAAAACAGGCATCCCATACAATCCTCAGGGTCAGGGCATTATTGAAAGAGCAAACCGAACACTGAAAATTATGTTATTAAAACAAAAAGAAGGAAATTGGAAAAGTCCTAAGGACAGATTGGCAGTTGCCCTGTTTACCTTAAATTTTTTAACTTTAGACTCTAATGGTTATTCTGCTGGAGACAGACATTGGAATCCACACCAACAACATAAACCTTTGGTTTACTGGAAGGATGTTCTTTCAGGTACATGGAAGGGTCCAGATCCAGTATTAATTTGGGGAAGAGGATCTGTTTGTGTTTTTCCAAAAGACGAATCCTCTCCAATATGGATACCATCTAGATTAATAAAACAGGTACCACATCAAAATGATCAAGATGAAGTTATTGAAGAATCAAGATTAATAAAAAAGGTACAAAATCAAGAGGACCAAGATGAAGGTACAGAATGATTCCCTCAAAAGAGTCCTTCAAAATATTTCACAACTTAAGTGTCATTCCTCCCGGCCGGGATGAGGAGATCTCTCTTTAGTGTGCACACAATTGTATTTTTTTTTTCTTTTTATACATGTCTTTATGTCTGTACATTTGTCTACATTTCATGTTAATGTGACGTCACAAATATATGTTTGTATGTTTGTTCGTCTGTCCAGTGTGACGTCACAAAGAACAAAGCGCTTATGAAAAAGAAAATATATATATATATATATGGATCCAAATAACTTTAATTCATTTTAGGTTAAGAGTATTCAATTTAGGTAAATAATTTTATAAATGAAGGTACTTTCAATTTTTATTATAGGTATCCCTGGGACTTCTCTTCAGCAAACAATATGACTAGTGCTATATAACCTGATATTTTGGTGTTTTGACATAAGATTGTTTATTTGTTATTAACTTCATTTGTTTAATAGCTCATTAATTTCAATTATCTCAACAGGTAAAAGATTGCTCTGTATACAGAGACTCAAGGGTTACAGCTAACAAATTATTTCTCTAAAGTGCCTTTACCTTTTCTTTAATCTATCTTTAATGCAGTAATTACCCTTAGTCTTTCTTTGTTTTGTTCTAAATATGATATTTTTCCAACTTATGTTTGTAGAAGCTCAACCAGCGATGTGTGTGAACAAAAATCAACTTTAATTTTCAGCTCAACCAGCGATGTGTGTGAACAAAAATCAACTTTAATTTTCTAATCTAATTATTCTATTTTGTAGTTTGACAACTCGCCTGTTGACTCAGTGCTGCAATAGCACTGCCTTTTCTTTAATAATTGATGCTTGAGTTTCTAGGTAGCGGGCCCTGAAGATTTGCCGGTGGCATTGTCTAAACATAAAAAAGACGTCTGCTGCTACAGCTGCAGGGATTGCGGCCGCCGCAAGCATCCCTGCTGCTCAAGCATCAAACAACCTCACCAACAGTGTGGCCTCTGCTCTACATGCATGGGGCCTCCTACATCAACATGTTACAACAAATGGACATTTTGATCTTTCATTGTTTGGGACTTTATGGGACAATGCCTTGCGGGTATTTGTCTAGAGAATTCAGTGTGTTACTTGATGGAACTTAGGGCAGCTGATTTGTTTAAACAATTTGATATGCTATGCAATTTGGCTCATCACCAAAAGGCTTGTCGCCTTAAAGCCGCAACATCTCCTCACAATTGGATGGCTGTTAGTCATCATACATAGTCGATCCTAAAGGGCTCCATTGGATGGCTGGTTAGCCAATGACGGGTAAGATCCCCAGAGGGGGACAACCTAAGACAGGCACAGTCGCACGGGACAGTCTCATGTGGCCGACATATCAACCTAAGACAGGAGTCAAGGGCACAGCCTTGATTATCCGATGACGGGTAAGAATGTTGGTTGCACATAGACGTCCTAGAGCATTACCTCTTTTAAAACAAAAAGGGGGAAATGCAGGAGCCCTGTTTGGGGATTGACTTGAATTGCGGTTGACTATGAGCCGTGGAGATTTGGGCATTGTCGCTTTCCGTAGTCTCACGGGATTTGTCCCGGGTTCTTGAGTGACTTGGCCGAAATTGCTGATCGGGTCAGTGCCATTTTGGTTGTATCTGTGGTGCGTGTTAGTCGTTGTTAGAGCCAGAGAGAAAAGTTATCAGAATAAAAAGCTGTTTGTTTCCAGTTTGCCTCTGAACTTCTTCCCGCGGCTCCGTTGCTTCAAGCGCTTCAGGTGGCAACATCCACCCCTCCTCTTCCAATCTCTAGTAATCTCTATTATATTTTTCAGGCTGACTGTTTTTTTAGTGTACATGTATGAGAATATAGAGTACTGGTCTTTCTCTGCCTGGCTTATTTCATTTAACATAATTACTTCCAGTTCCATCCATTTTGCTGCAAAAGACAGGATTTCATTCTTCTCTATGACTGAATAATTCTTCATTGTGTGTGTATATATTTTTTCTTTATCCATTCATTTGTTGAAGGGCACCTAGGTCAATTCCACTGTCTTAGCTATTGTGAATAGGGCCACAATAAAACACAGAGTGTACAGATGTCTTCTTGGTAGGCTGATTTCATTTTCTTTGGATGTATACCCAAAAGTGGGATAGCTGGATCATATGGTAGATCTATTTTTTAAGAAACTTCACACTGTTTTCCATAGTGACTATACTAATTTATATTCTTAGCAAGGGTGTATAAGAGTTTGCTTTTCTCCATATCCCACAGCTTTTGTTATTAATCTATATATTATTTTGGGTATTATGAATATTGTTTCTTATAATAACCATTCTGAGATGAGATGATACCTCTCAGTTGTTTTGGTTTGCATCTCCCTGATAGCTAAAGATGTTTTTGCATACATCTAATTTCACACATTTGTTCTGTACCATTTCTTTTGAGAAGTATCTGTTCAAATTATTTTCCCATTTTTTGGATTGGTTTACTTGTTCTTTTTTTTTTTTAAAAAAAAAAAGTTTTTGTAGTTATTGATGGACAGAATACCTTTATTTTACTTGTTTTATTTTTATGTGGTGCTGAGAATCAAACTCGGTGCCTCACACATGCCAGGCAAGTGCTCTGCCACTGAACTACATACAGTCCCAGCCCTTACTTGTTCTTTTGATGTTTTTTTAGTTCTTTTTGTATTCTAGATATTAATCCTCCATCTGATGAACAGCTAGCAAATATTTTCTCCCATTCTATAGGTTCTCTCTTTGCTCTGTTTCCTTTGTGGTGCAGATCTTTTTAGTTTGTTGTAATCCTGTTTTTCAGTATTTGCTTTCGTTTCCTGTGCTTTGGAGGTCCTATTCAGAAAATCATGGCTGTGTTTTCTTCTAGAAGTTTCAAATGTTTCGGGTCTTGGGCATTTGACCCACTTTGAGTTGATTCTTATATAGGGTGAGAGATAGAGGTCGTATTTCAATTTTCTCCATGCAGATATCTAGGTTTTCCAGTACTATTTGTTGAAGAGACTGTCCTTTCTTAATGAATGTTCTTAGTGCCTTTGTTGAGAATTATCTGGTTGCAGATGTAAAGGTTTATTTCTGGGATTTCTATTCTGTTCCACTGGGTGATATGTCTATTTTTATCCCAATAAAGTTATATTTCTAGTTCTGTGAATAAAGCCACTGGTATTTGGACAGAGATTGCATTGAATCTGTATATTCCTTTGGGTATTATGGATATTTTACTGATATTAATTCTGCTAGTCAATGAACATGTGAGGTTTTCCAACTTTTTGTGTGTTCTTTTCCAATTTCTTTCATTAATATTTTGTAATTTTCATTGTAGAGGTCTTTCATTTCCTTAGTTAAGTTTATTCCTAGGTATTTTTTATTTTTGTAGCTATTCAGAATGGGTTAGCTTTCATGATTTGTTTCTCAGAAAATTCATTATTGGTATACAGAAAAGCTACTGATTTTTGTGCATTGGTTTTGTATCCTGTTATCTTATGGAATGTGTGTATCGATTCAAATGGACTTTTGGTGGGAATATTAGGCTTTTCTATTTATAGAATAATGTCATTTGCAAACAGGGATAATCTGACTTCCTCTCTTCATATTTGTATGTTTTTTATTCATTTTCTCACCTAATTGCCCTATCTAAAACTCACACTACCATATTAAATAAGAGCAGTTAGAGTGGACAACCTTGTCTTGTTCCTGATCTTGTAGGAAATGCTTTAGCTTTCCCCCTTCAGTGTCATGCTGGCTGTGGGGTTGTCATATATCTTTTATATTCTTCTATAATTTGTTCATGGCTTCTTATTGTGAAGGGATGTCAAATTTTATTGGATTCTTTTTCTGCATCTATTTAGATGATCATGTGATTTTTATTCTGTTTTGTGTCAGTGTATATCCTTGCATCCCTAGGATGAAACCAACATTATCATGGTGGATGATCTTTTTTTTAAAATTTATAATAGTAGTATGTATTACAATTCATAGTGCACATATATTGCATCTTTTTACATACAACTGTTTGTATACAAAGTATATTCGTACCATTCAGGTCTTCAATCATGCATTTAGGATAATGATATCCATCTCATTCAACCACCTTTTCTTTTTTTTTCTTTTCTTTTTCCCCCCTTGCTCCCCCCCTTGCTCTCTCCCTTCCCCTCCCTTCCCTTTGACCATTCTAGTGTTCCTCTAATCCTCCTATGCACCCCCATCCAACAACACTGTGAACTAGCCTCCTTATATCAGAGAAAACATTCGGTATTTGGATTTTTGAGATTGACTAATTTCACTTAGCATTATATTCTCCAACTTTGGATGATCTTTTTATGTGCTGCTGAATTCTGCTAGTATTGTATTGAGAGTTTTGCATCTGTGTTCGTCAGGGATATTGGTCTATAGTTTTCATGTGTGTGTTCTTGTCTGACTTTGGTAATTTTGATAACCTGGCCTATGTTGGACTCAGAATGAATTTGAAAAGGTCCCCTCCCTTTCAATTCTACAGGATAGTTTGAGAATCATTGGTGTTAGCTTTTCCTTTAAAAGTTTGGTAAAATTTAGCAGCCAAGTTGGCCAGTCCTGGGCTTTTCTTTGTTGGGAGATTTTATTACTGGTTCAATCTCATAACATATTATTAGTTTATTCATGTTTATATGTCCCTTTGGTTCAATTTGGATAGGTTATCTATGTCTAGAAATCTATTCCTTCTAAATTTTCCAATATGTTAGCATATAGTTTTTCATAATAATCCCTAATTATTCTTGCACCTCTGTAGTATTGATTGTAATGCATTCTTTTTCATCTCTTCTTTTATTTAGGTTTTCTCTCTTTTTCTTGGATAGCTAGATAAAGGTTTGTCAATTTTGTTTATCTTTTCAAAAAACCAACTCTTTGTTACATTGATATTTTGTTGGTTTTTTTTTTTTTTTTTTTTTTTTAGTCTCTATTTCTGTTCTGATCTGATATTTAATTTGGGGTTTGGTTTGTTCTTCCATTCCCAAGTCCTTAGAGGTAGCATTAGGTTGTTTATTTGAAATCTTTCTATTTTTAAAGGTAAGCACTCAATAATATGAACTCGCTTCTTAGGACTGCTGCATCCCAAAAGTTTCAGTACATTGTGTTGCCATTTTCATTTGTTTGTAGAAATTTAAGTCTTCTGCCTGACTTCCCCAGTGGTCTACTGTTCACTCAAAGTGTGTTGCTCTACCTCCATGCATTTGTATAATTTCTAAAATGTCTTTTGTTGTTAACTTCTAGTTTTATTCAACATGATTAAAAAGAATAGACAATATGACTTCAATTTTTTTTAAATTTGTGATGATTGCGTTGTGGCCTAATGTAGGGGCTATTCTAGAGGAAGTTCCATGTGCTGATGATAAGCATGTGTATTCTGTAGCGGTTGGATGGAACGTTCTGTAAATGTCCGTAAAGCTCATTTGATGTATAGCATAGTTTAACTCTTTTGTTTCTTTGTTGATTTTTTTTAATCTGGATAATCTGTCCACTGGTGAAAGTGGGGTATTAAAATCCCCCACTATTATTCTATTAAAACCTCTCTCTTTTTAGGTCTAATAACCTTTGTTTTATAAAAATGGCACATGTAGATTTATAAATATTATATGTTGTTGAATTGATTCCTCAATCACTATATAATGACCTTCTTTGTCTCTTTTTATAATTTTTGTCTCAAATTCTATTTTAAATTCCATTTCATTTGATATAACTGATACTCATTTTAGGCTTCCATTTTCTTGGAATATCATTGTCTTTCTTTTCACTTTAGTCTGTGTCTTGTGAAGAGAATTTCTTGTAGGCAGCTTATTGTTGTGTCTTGTTGTTGTTGTTGTTGTTGTTGTTGTTTAATCCAATCAGCTAGTCTGTGTCTTTTAGTTAAAGAATTTAGCCCATTTACAGTCAGGGTCATTAATTATAGGAAAGGACTTATTCCTGCCATTTTGCTGATTTTATTCTAGTTGTTTTGAATATTCTTTGTTCTTTCCTTCCTCTCTTATTCATCTTTATGGATTGATGGTTTATTGTATAGATAATGTTTATCCATTTCCATTTCTTTTCTGGGTATCTACTCTTATAGTGGGATTTATTCTTGCAAAGGCTTTCATGACAGTGTTCCTTCTTCCACTCTGGGATGTACGACTTCCTTACATGTCTTTTGTCAGGCTTTTCTGGTGGTCATGAGGCTGACTACGCTCTGCTCTCAGGACTGAGTGTGAGCATCACAGAGGGGTGCTCCAGTTCCTACCACCACCTCTCCCCATACAGCATCTGTGCCCACAACATTGACTGGTAGGAGGACAAGTGCTTCAGACCCCTTGCCATTGCTGCTTCCACCAGTGCCAGAGGCCATTGCTGGTTGCAGAGCTAGCATCAACAATGCCTAAAGAGAGGCCCTTCACTGGATAAAGATATGTGTTCTGTAGCTATTGGTGAGCACCACACACCCACTGCTTCACCATACCTACCTCAATTACTAGAATGCCTCCACTTTTCCATTACCTGCAAAGACAGTGAGTCTATTTATCTTAATATGGTATGCTCTGTGCTCAAACTCACTAATCACAGCCAATGAAGCTACAGGGAGATTACAGTCCAGTGCTCAGATAGAATCAAGACCAACATTACATAATAAGCTGACATTCCACATCACATGTGTTTAGGAGAAAGCTGTTTACTAATACTGCCCTGATAAAAGTAGTTGAGATAGCTGTCTGATCTACCAGATGTACAAATATCAATGTAGAGCATAAGATATATGGGGAAAAAAGATAATATGAAACTCCAAAAGAACATAACTCTCAAGCAACAGATTCCAAAAAATTGAAGTGGAGTAAATGTTTCATAGGGAATTTTCAAGAATTGTTTTAGAAAAGCCCAATGACATCCAAGAAAATATAGATAAACAGTTAACAAAATTAGGAAGAAAATTCTAAACATGATGAAAAATTCACCAAAAAATATTGGAAACGAAGGGCTCAATAAGTCAAATAAAAATACAACTGAAAACCTCACAACAGGATAGATTAAACAGAAGATAAAATATCTAAACCTAAATACAAGTCTTTTGAAATACCCCATCCAGGCACCATTACTTCCAACCTCCTAAATGAAGAGAACACTCAAGACTTTAAGACACCATTAAGTGAATAAATATCCAAATCTGTGGAAAACCTATCTAATGAAATAATAATGGAAAATTTCCCCAATATGGGGAAATATATGGATATTCATTTACAGAAGGCTTATAGAACCCAAAACAGACATGACCAAAAAAGATCTTCACCATGTCATGTTAACAAACTGTCAAAAGATAAGACAGAGCATTTTAGAATCTATAGAGAAAAGCACCAAGTCATATTTCAGGACATTCCCCTTACTCATAGCAGATTTCTAAGCAGAAACTTTGTAGGCTAGGAGGAAATGAAATGATGTATTCCAAGTCCTGAAAGAAAATAATTACCATCCAAGATTACTATACCCAGCAATGCTATCTCTCCTTTAGCAACAAAGGAGAAATAAAGACCTTCTAAGATAAGCAAAAACAGAGGGAATTCATGACCACTAGCATAGCCTTAAAAAAATTGAACAGGAATGCCTTTAGGAGCATCAGTCCTTCTCCATGTGCCAGGTCTCCCTCTCACCTTCCACTGACTGAACACCTGGCCTCTTCACTGGCATTACTTTCCAAAGACATTGCAGTTGAAGACTCCTAGTTCTGGTATAGGTTCTCCCTTTTCACTGTATAGATGGGGAGACTAAGATGCCAGGTACACAAGGGGCTGCTGACAGCTGAAGAGCTTCCTGGTTATCCTAAAAGTTCATTTCCCCACACCCCAGACTATCAATCTTTTGTTCTCAGAACTCTTCCTTCAAATGCATATCTGGCTCTACAAAAATCCAAGTTGAGGCTAGGCTGCTTTTTTGAAGGACACTTCTGTCTTTGGGCTTCTCATCCCCTAATTTCCATTTCAGGCTCCCAGTAACTAGAGACCACCCCCATCTTCGCCTGCTCTTTGTTCAGGCTGTGTACTAAACACACCTTATATGCACCATTTAGCTGATCTATGCCTTAGTCCTTTGTATGAAAATGGGCAAACAAGTAAAACTTGCCTTTTGGAATTCTTTGGAGACTTACATACCTGCCATAATGGCCCATCATTAGGGCTTAGTCAATGGTGGATGCTATTTTTTAATACTGTGAAGACCACAACTCTAGGAAGTTGGTACTTGCATAATTATTATTTTACAGATGAGAAAAACAATGCTTAAAAAAAGAAATTTGTCCCAAATTATTCAGCTTGGAAGTGCTTCAGACATGGATTGTAGACCAGGGCTGCCCTCCAAAGTCCTGGTACCTGCTTCTACCTATCTTGTCCATACTCCCATAGCATCAGGCATGCTGAGTATTAAATAAGAACTTAGGATTTTTCCCCTTAAGTCCCTTTTTTTGTTGTTGTTGTTGTCTTTTATGCACACTTGCCAACAACTCATGCACATGGAAGACATTTGAGGGCAATGCCACGTAGGGTCCTTGCTGTACCTTTCTACTTTCTTCCGGGTTAAGTCTAGTTGCAGCAGGTGCTCAGGAAAATGTCCAAGGATTATATGGAGGGCAGAAAATCCAACCTGAGCTCTCCCACCCCCGTAACACACTTGCTGCAAAAATGAATTTTCATAAGGCCAGATCATGCTAAGGAGCTGGCTTCCTCCTCTCTCCTGCCAATCAATCAATGAAAGGGATAAATGTCAATTGATATAATATGGAATGGTCCCTGCGCTGAGTGTCAGAAATACTGGGGATTAAGTCCTAGCTGTTTCCTAGATCCTTTCCCACTTGTTGGGTTCCCCTTCTGTGAAATTGGAAACAAGACCAGAAGAAAGATAATTTCAACTCTGACAGCAATAAACACTAGCACATAGTTGGCATTCAGTGCACACTTATTGAACAAATGTTATCAGCATTTTATAATTGGGGAATTATGGTTCAGAGAGTAGCCATGACCACAGCACTATTCCAGCACATTCTGTCTCCAAAATCATTAATCATTCACTCCACTGCTGTACTCTGCTTTTGCCATGACTGTCTTTAAATTCAGAACACAAAGTGTTCCCAGTTCCATCTAGATGGAATAAGCACTCCTTCTCTTACGTTCTCTCTCTCTCTCTCTCTCTCTCTCATTACAAATAAAAACCTTGGAGAGAATATATAAAGCAACTATGCATCAATTGTGAAGAGGAAATAGTAGCAGGTGGATTGGGGAGGAAAGTTATAACTAGAAAAAATAAACACTCTGGTGGTGAATTTTCTGATTTTTTATCCTTCCTGTATCTCCCAGTTTAAACTCAAGGGAAGCCCAAATTCTAGGACTATGCAATGGATGAAGACAGAAAAACTCCAAGAAACACTTTCTCCTTTCAGACAGAAGATGTTGAATAAAGACCCCCGTGGGACAAAGAGTATGAAGAGAATCCACATTTTTCCATTCCTTTGTTTTTTCCCTGAGGCAAGTCCCAGTCACAAAGCTTCATTTTGGTGAATCAGTGCCTGTGTTGGTCACCCAAGCACCTACAAATCCTTCTCTCTCAATAGAGGGACTGGGAAAGTGGGCTTTGGGGGTCTGAAGAGGATGGGAAATCAGGAACTGGCCACATAATTCATGGGGCCTTGGGCAAAATGAAATGTTGTGCCCCTTTGTCAAAAATCAAGAATTTCAGGATGGTGGAAGCAGGGTATTAAACCAAATGTGGGAACCTTCTGAAAGTTGGGTCCTATGAGGCTGCATAGTTTGTATGGCCATGAAGTTGGCCCTGGAAAGAATCTCTGCTATTTCATCTGTATTTTCTCTCCATGTTCAACTCTAGAGGCAGACCCAGTCACAGCAAGGACACAAAAGTGTAGGAGGGCCAAGCCCCTGGCATTCCAGCCACAAGACAAGTAAAAAGAGGCCATGAGAGCTGGTGAGTGTGCAGGAAAACACAGGAAGGACCTGGAGAAAGTGGTCCTCTCAAGCTGTGATTGAAGCCCTGGGCTCGTCCCTGAGCTGTGCCTATGTGGAACTGATGTGAAGTGTCAAGTGAAGGCTTCAGAACTGAGTTACTGTGTAGGCTACCACCTACAGGCTGGTCACTGGGTGGCACAGAGGCACGGTGGGGCCAAATATTACCTCAAGAGCTTTGAAAACTAATCTGATATTAGAACCATAGTCCAGAGAAAGCGGGTCAGTCCTGATTGGAATCTAAACAGGCTGACTGCTTGATAAAACTGAAAATCAACATTCTCAAGAGGATTTCAATGGGCTCCAGAGTTTCATAATAAAATATTCAAAATGTATGGAATGCACTCAAAAACTACTCAACATAAAAAGAACTACAAAACTCTCAACAACTCTCCAGAGAAAAGACAAAAGATGCCAACCCTAAGATAACTCAAATGTTGGGAATATCAGACAAAAATTATAAAACTATGCTCCAAAAGTGAGGGAGAAGTGTATTGAAGCAAATGGACCAGTATAAGGTCTCAACCAAGAAGTAGAAGCCATAGAAAAGAACCAAAAGGGGCTGGGGTTGTGGCTCAGTGGTAGAGCGCTCACCTAGCATGTGCGCGGCCCTGGTTCATCCTCAGCATCACATAAGAATAAAGGCATTGTGTACAACTAAAACAAATAAATACATATTTAAAAAAAAAAAAAAGAACCAACAGGAATGATCGAATCTGAACAACACAGAGTAAAGAGGTTTTTTTGATTTGTTTAAGAGAGCCACAGAAACCTGTGAATATATATCAAATGGTATAATGATCATTATACCATTACCTTCTGAGGTAATGAAACCTCAGAAGGAAAAGAGAAAGATACTGGTGCAGAAAAAAAGAATTTTTGAAAAAATAATGGCTGAAAACTTCTCAAATTTGGTAAAAGACATCATTTACCAATTAAAGAATTAAGTGAGTACCAAACTGGACAAATTCAAAGAAAACCATACCAGCTACAATACATCTGCTGAAAAATCAAAGATAAAAAGAATCATGAAAGCTACCAGAAAAAAATACATTACACACATGGGAACAATGATTCAAATAACTGCAGGCTTCTCACCAGAAACTACTGAGGGCAAAAGGCAAGAACACTCTACTTTCATAAATATGAAAAAAAAAAAAATCCTAGAATTAAATATTGTGAAAAAATATCCTTCGGGAATAAAAGCAACATAAAAACAATCTCATTCAACAGAGAAAGAAAGAGAATTGATTGCTAACAGACCTGCTCTAAAAGAAATGCTAATGGGAATTCTTCATAGCACAGGGAAACTTGGAATTTCAGTAATAAAGAGCAATAGAAATGGTAAATATCTGGGTAGATATACTACAGTATTTTTCTTCTGATACATTTATTATAAGGACTATGTATGACTATTGAAAGCAAACATGGTAACATTGTCTAATGGTGTTTTAGTGTATTTAGATGTAATACACATGGCAATACAACATGGAGAAGAGTAAAGAGATCCATGTAATTGTAAGATTTCTATGATTTACAAGCAATGATAAAGTATTAAAGTAAATTTTGAAAAATTACAGATGTGTGTTATAATTGCTAGAACAACTACTAAAAGCATTTTGGAAAGAGATATAGTCAAAAAGTCAGTAGATAAATTAAAGTGGAATGTTAAAAAATTATTCAAATAACCCAAAAGGTAAGAAAGAGGAAATAGAAGGAAAACCAAAGGAAGAGTGAAACATAAAACACATAGTAAAATACAAACTTAAATTCAACAATAATTACCTTAATTGCAAATGGTCCAACCATACCAATAAAAGATAAAGATGACCAAAGTGAATTAAAAAACAAGAACTATATTCAATCTCTAAGAAACCCACTTTAAATATAAGAATAAAAGAATTGGACTTATAAGAAAACTATAGGGCAATATTCCTTATGAATACAGACATAAAGTTCCTCAATAAAATACTAGTAAACGGGGCTGGGATTGTGGCTCAGCGGTAGAGCGCTTGCCTAGCACATGGGCGACCCGGGTTCGATCCTCAGCACCACGTACAAATAAAATGCATTGAATAAAACGCATTGTGTGCAACTAAAGCAAATAAATAAAAATATAAAAAAAAATACTAGTAAACCAGGAGGGAAAGGGGAAATACTGGGGAATGATATTGACCAAATTATATAATTACATTGTTTGCATGTACAAATAGGTAACAACAAATCCCACCATTATGTACAACCATAATGCACCAATAAAAATATTAAAAATAAAACAAAATACTAGTAAACTAAATGGAGCAGCATGCTAAGGGGACTATGACCAAGTGAAATTTATCCCAGGAATGTAAGGGTAGTTCAATATATTAAATTAATTAAAGTAATACGTCATAACAATAGAATGAAGAGAAGAAAAGCCATGATCATCTGAATGGATGCAAGAAAGCATTTGAAAGATAAATCAGCTTTGTTTCATAATACAACACTCATCAAACAAGAAATAGAAGGGACATCCTCAACCCCATAAAAAGCATCTAAGAGAAACCTACAGCTAACATCATATTGGATAAAAAAGTAAGTGTTCCACCTGAGATCAGGAATAAGAAGGGGATGTTTGCTGTCATCACTTTTATATGGTGTGGCACTAGAAATTCTAGCCCAGGCAATTAGAAAGAAAAAAGAAACAAAAGACACCCAAATCTCTCTCTCTCTCTCTCTCTCTCTCTCACACACACACACACACACACACACACACACACACACATACAACTATTGGCTACTAAACAAGTTGCATGATACAAAATCATACAAAAGTCAGTTGTATTTCTGTACCCCAAATACTATGAACAATCTGAAAAGAAAATTAAAAAGACAACACCATTTACAATAGCACTAAAAAAAAAGTACTTAGGGATATATTTAATTAAGGAGATGCAAAACTTTTATATGCTGAAAACAATAAAATTTTGTCTGAAGAAAGTAAAGGAGACCTAAATAAATGGAAAGACATCCCATGTTCATGCACTGAAAGACTTAATGCTGCTAAGATGGCAGTACTGCCTAAATTGACGTACAGACTCAATAAAATCCCAGCCAAAATTCTAACTGCCTACTTGGCAGCAATGGACAAGCTGATCCTAAAATTAATATGAAACTAAAAAAAAATTACCAAAATAATTTTGATAAATGTCAAAGTTGGAGGACTTATACTTCATGATTTCAAAATTACTATAAAATTTACAGCAATCAAAACTGGGTGGTTTTGGTATAAAGACAGTCATATAGATCAATAGAATACAATTGAGAGTCCATAAATAAACCCACACAATCAATGATTTTTTTTAACAAGATCACCAAAACTATTCAATGAGGAAAGAATGGCATTTTCAACAAATTGTGCTGAGACAACTGGATAACCACATATAAAGAATAAAGTTACCACATACCTCATGAAAATTGAACTCCAAATAGATAAGAAACCTAAATATAAGCACTAAAACTATAAAACTCTTAGAAGAAAACATTAGGGTAAGCCTTCATGATCTTGGATTTGGCAATGGAATCTTGGATATGACACCAAAAGCAAAAGCAAGCAAAAAAAAAAAAAAAAAAAAAAAAAAGATAAATCAGACTTCATCAAAATTTAAAATTTTTTGTGTTAAAGATACTATTTAGGTACTATTTTCAAAAGTGAAAGATAACCCACAAATAAGAAAAAATATTTGCCAACCCTTTATGTGATAAGGATCCACTATTCAGAATATATTAAAAAACTCTTAACAACTCAATGACAAAAAGACAATGTCAAAGCATCATGTGGAACTCCATAAATAGGTACAATTTTGTTTTCATATATGTTAAAAATGAATTTAAATTTAAAAAGATAACCCAACTAAAAATGAGCAAAGGACCTAAATAGACATTTTTTCAAAGAAAAAATACAAAGAAATAGCCAAAAAGCACATAAAAAGATATTCAATGTCATTAATCATTAGGGAAATGCAAATCAAAACCACAATGAGCTACTGCTTCATACCTTCTAGAAAGTACATAAAAAATTAAAAAAAAAAAAAACTCCAAACCAAATCAATACAACAACAACAAAAGAAAAATAAGCAGTGTTAGCAAAGATGTGGGGAAACTGGAGCCCTCAATGTTTGTTGGTGGATTGAAAGTAAATGGTGCAGCCACTGTGGAAAATGGCTCCTTAAAACGTTGAACAAAGGGTTGGTGATATATCTTAGTTGGTAGAGTGCTTGCCTTGCATGCACAAGGCCCCCGTTCAATCCCCAGCACCACATTATAAAAAAAAAAAAAAGTTGAACAGAATTGCCATCACCCCAGCTTTCTCACTCTATGGTGTATACTCAAAAGAACCGAAAACAGTTGCTCAGACAAAAATATATGCATGAATTCTCCTAGTGCTACTACTTACAATAGCTATAAAGTTAAATAAACCTCAATGTCCATCAAAATGGATGGATAAACAAAATGTTTTAGATGCGTACAATGGAAAATTATTAACCCATATAAAGGTCTTAAGGGCTGACACCAATACTAACAAGTATGAACCTTGAAAACATTGCTAAGTGGAGAACCTACACACAAAAGGAAGCATACTATATGATTCTATTTACATGAAATATCTGAAACAAGGAAATGCACAAGGATTGAAAGCCAGCTAGTAGTTACCAGGGCTTCTATCGGAAGAATGGAGAGAGTGACTGCTTAATGGGTACAGGGTCTCTTTTCTCTCAGGTGATAAAAATGTTCTGGAATTAGTGGTTTTATGATTGTATAATATTGCGAATGTACTAAAAGCTATCAGACTGCTTGATTTAAATGATGAAATTTATGTTGTGTAAGTTATCTCAATAAAAAAATTATAAGTATGGAAAAAGCTGTAGCACATATACACTAATCAAAAGAAAGTTGAGGCATTCATACCACTAGTTTAAGAATGAAGCATCTGTAATCAATACAGCTTGTTATAGTACAACAACAAATCAGTACAGGAAGTTCAGAAACTGACCCATACACATGTACCAATCAACTTCATATAGATAGATGCAAATCAATTCATGATAGAGTCTCTTCAACAAATGATACTAAAACAATGGGCAGCCTATTTTTAAAAATAAACTTCAGCCTATAAACAACTTGAAAATTTATTCCAGAGCAGATCATACAATGAAAACTATAAAACATTTAGAAGAAAATATCTGTGAGCTTGGGTTAGAAAAATTATTTTTAGAGACAACACCCAAAAGAAGATCCATAAAAGCAAAATTTTTATATATTTGACTTTATCAAAACTAAAAACTTTTGCTTCATAAAAGAGACTGAAAGGACAAGCTATAGACTAGAAAAGATATTTGAAAATTATATAATCAATTAAGGATTTGTGTTTAAAATGCATAAAGAACTCTTAATAATAAGCAAACAACAGCTCAGTGTGAATTTTTTTTACAAAAGACATGAACAAATACTTCACCAAAAAAGGTACACAGGTGCCAAATAATAACATAAAATGATGCTGAGAATCACTGGTCATTAAATATTTTTTAAAAAAGGCTGGGGTTGTGGCTCAGCGGTAGAGCACTCGCCAACACGTACGTGGCCTGGGTTCAATCCTCAGCACCACATAAAAATAAAGGCATTGTGTACAACTAAAACAAATAAATAAATATTTTTTAAAAATCACTAGTCATTAGTAAAATGCAAATTAAATCGTAATCAGATACCACTACACAATTTTCAGAGTGGCAGAAATTAAAAAAAAAAAATAGTGGGTCTGGGGATATGAAATAGTGGTAGGGTATGTGCATGAGGCCCTGTGTTCAATCCCTAGCCCTGAAAAAATACATACTGACAATACACACAAGTGCTAGCACAGATACAGAACAATTAGAAAGCTTCTACACTGTGTTAGAAATGAAAAATGGTATAGCCATTCTAAGAACTGTTGGGCAACTTCTCAAGTTAAAGACACATTAATATGTGACCTAGAAAACCTAGTCCTGGAGAAATAAAAACTTAACATTCACACAAAAACCTGTGCACAAATGCTTATCAGAGTATTATTCACAATTGCCATAAACTAGAAACAACAGAAATACTCTTCAACTGGTAAGTAGATAAAATGTGGTTAAAAAAAAGGTAAAATAATAGAGGCAGAGAACAGAGGGTGGTACCAGAGTTAGTGGCATGGGGTGGAGGGTTGATGAAAAGGGGCAGTGAAAGGAGTTATTTGTGTGAGAAAATTGTTCTGTGTTCTGATGTCATACATCTATGACACTGTGCATTTTTTAAAACTTGCAGGAATGTTGTACCTCTCAAAATTGAATTTTGCTGTATGCAAATTAAAAGTAAATTAAAAAATGCATGAATAGCACTACCCTTCCTAAAATGTGGAAGCAGAGACTATATAATAAGCCACTATAAATATACAGTTCTTTTAAGAAAACTCCTTTAAATTTAATCAAATCCTTTAAGTTGTTCGCCACCATTAGTCCTGATTTTAAAAGATTAGAAAACTTCTGTTGGTAGGATGATGTTTAGTAGACTTATTGAGACAAAAATAAAACTGTCGCCTAACTGCCTGTCTGTTGTAATCTGCTTTTCTTCTGCTGGTCACAAGTCACCCAGATGAGGCCAGAGGTTACCTTCTCCCATGTGTATTTTCTAGCAGGCCCCACACAATGATCAAGAGGGCACAGAATCCCAGACAGCGCTCACAGAACCAGGGAGAGGTCATCCCATTCAAACCTTACCACACCGATGCTTTCAAATGAAAAAATGGCTGTTCCAAAGAAGAGAGGGTAGGTCTTCCAGCTTGCGACCAGTGGCAGCTGGCTGGGGTCTGGAATTCCCTGTAGGAGAGAAATGCAATGAGATGGTCACTCTCAAGGCACATCTGAGCGTTTTAAGAGAGAGAGGTACTCTGAGAGGAGACCTGAATTTTAAAAATTGAATGTCAGAAAGTTTAGAAAACTTCAAAAGGAAGTAAGCCATGATCAAAGCTGATTTTAATATTGCATAATATATGAGAGCCAGAGGACATAAACATGGAGGTGTCATTCAAGTCCTGAATTACTGTTTTACTGTAGTTACAGAATATTCACAGGACCTTCAATAATTAGTTAAATATGAAAGTTTCCTTTTCTTCTTTCAGGAGCAATAAATTCGCAGGGTAAGAGAGTATTTGGAGTAAATATTCTATGTATCCTGTGACCCAGAATATGGAAATAACAGAACAATTTTTGTAATTAGACAATTTTGAGGGCTGGGGATGTGGCTCAGTGGTTAAAAACCCCTGGTTCTTTAATCCCTGGTATCAAAAAAAAATTAATTGGACAATTGCAAGAATAGTCCAAAGGTAAATAAGAAGTAGTTATCACATTAGGAAATTAAATCTTGTAGATTCCATCAATAACTCTGAGGAATATGAGACTGATCTGCAGTCATTCTACAATATTTGAGTAATTTATTATTTTTACTAAATTCCATGGACAATATCATTTTTATTTTCCCTCACAGTTTCCCAGAAAAAAAAAATCTGAAAATTATTGGGTCTGCCAAAGAATTTCTAGGACTTAAATTTCAATTTTGTCAACTATAAAAAACAAATAGAAAGGATAAGAGGTAAGGAAATTGATGGAAAAATCAATATCCATAATTCAACAAATGTCAAAGACAGTCATTAGCATCATATAGGTTTGCTTATATTTTTGGACACATTTATAGCTCTGTGACTAAATATTAAACTATTTTCTTCAGTTTTCCCTACAGAGTAATTTTAGGTGCCTTAGAATTGTAGCCCAGACACTATAAAACTATAGTAGAAGCACTTGCTTTTCATCTGCCTTTTGCTAGCCAATCATAGCCAATCATAGGAATGGTCTGTAGTTTGCCAATCAAGATGTTTTTCTTACGAAGTAAGTATGATTTTTTTAAAAAGCCAGAAGTTGACATAAAAACATGGAGAAACATGAATGAGAAGATTTGAGATAGCACAGAGACATGGTTGTGGGAGAAATGTTAGAACAAGGGGGGGTCCCAGGCTGAAGAGTGAGGAACACACTTACCCTCCCCTGGGGGGTGGCCCGAGATCTCTAAAGCTCAGTCTACCATTGATACAAAGGCCCTAGGTCTCAGGCATCCACGTGTGGCGTACACTAACCTGGGCAATGTACTGGGCGATGATAACCAAGCTGGCCAGCATGCTGATGTTGGCCAACATGGAGAAGATGGTCAGGATTCGGAGGTTGCGGATGAGGACCAGCAGCACCAGGACAGGCAGGAAGGCCAGCATGTAGAGTCGCGAATCCATGGTGGGCATTGGAATCACCGTCTCATTGTTATAGCAGTTGTTGGTTGTGCTGTTAACAGCTTCCACTACCTGAGAAAGAAATGGGGAAAAGCAAGAGGAGGAAATAAATCTCTGGATCACACCAGTAGGTCATTGCTTTGCCCACAATGAAACTCCCTCACAAAGAGTTGGAGCGTCTCCAGTAAGTTGGGCTGAATTTAAAGTTTCTAATTCTAAATTCTCTGCATCATATTTCCTTCAAGGAGGCTACACAAATAACTTTTAAAAAAACTGAATAACAAATAACTGGATTTATAGAGGCTACTTCTTGGCTCTTGGCAACCCAGCACCCATTCCTCCTGTTATCAACTTATTTGTGGCAAATTCTCTCCTACTATTGAAGGCAGCCTTTGAGGACTATAAATCACAGTTGCATGGTAGAGCTAGAGGATTGGCCTTTGACTCAAGCTAGGCCATTCAGAATCTCCCCCAGGAATCCAAAGCTAAATCTTAATCCAGTGACCTAAGAACAGAACTAGAAATGGGTAAAAATTAACTCTGACGGTGGATCCCTGTGGAGACTGCTTATTAGTTCTGCTATCTACTCTCTCCTAGCTGCTCTGGTTTCTGTTCTTTTCTGAGACCTGTGTTTTAGCTTTCTCTGTCGTTTCATAAATTAGCTAATATCCTTCCATTAAACTTATTTTCTGCTTAAATTTCCCCAGAATCTCTTTTGGTTTATAACCAAAAGACCCATCACTTACTATTTTTTAACTAACCCATAAAGTTACTGTCTCTTAATTGGACCAATACTTACAATTGGACTAATACTGGAGACTGAACCCAGGGGTACTCTACCACTAAGCTATACCCTCAGCCCTTTATGAAATTTTTATTTTGAATAGTGTCTCACAGAGTTGCTGAGGCTGGTCTTGAAATTGTGATTCTCCTGCCTCAGCCTCCTGAGCTACTGGGATTACAGGCATGTGCCAACACACCCAGCTAACACTAGCATTTTGAATGTGATAACTCTTCCTTGTGTGGATAAACTATCGATTGTAGAACAGTTAACATCCCTGAATCCCACCCAGTGAAAGTTATTATCATCCTCCAACCAGTGTAACAAATAAGAAACACATCCCCCACAGTATACGTGTATAGTATATACATCTTCCTGGCAAAGTCAGGGATGGGTGAATGGTGAATAGTACAGCTTAGGTTTAGAATTAACATGACCTAAGTGAAACAAGCAATACAATTGTGAAGGAATAGAATTCACTGTGGAACCCTCAGAAATTAGAGTTAAACAAGAAAAAAATTATTAAGTTCAGTACTCATGGAGATCCATGATAACCCCTTGCAATACATTCATTTATATATTTTATATACAATATCACAAATTATTTATGTGATATACATTTTTTTATTTTATAATATGTCAATCACAGCATAAACTCTTTTACTTGGAGATCCCCATTGCACTGAAGTACACATTGTGGATTCATAAATATGAATCATTAAGTCTTATTTGTTTGCTTTTTTTTTTTAAATGATTCCTCAGTACAGTAGGAAAAACACCTGGAAGATTAACCTGGCATTCAAGGCCCTTCATTAATGGGTCAATCTCCAAGGCTCTTCCTCTCCCATGGGTGACACTTTCTTTTAAAACCAATTGTACTGCTTCTTCTGAGCAAGCCCCATATATCCTGCCTCTAGGATTTTACTCATCCCTTCTCCCATCTTGGCTGTCCCAACCTATGCTCCCTGCTGCCCTTAAATACCCAGCTCTAATGCACCTCCATGGAACTAGCCTTCCCTAATCTATGATCCCTGCACATAGCTCACAATGAAGCTTCTTGACCTCAGGATATTGTTAGTGGCATGCTGACCTGGCAATAAAATATCATATTGATATTTGCTTTTATGTTTTAGAACACACCCCACTTAGCCTGTAAATGTGAGACAGTGCTTGCCTTTCTAATAAAGCAGCTGATTAATAAATGTAGACAATAAAGGTCTGCAGAAATCAGATTGCTTTCTGAAAAGCCATCTGGAAAAGTGTTTTAGTTGCTTTCAAAACAACTCTTTAGACTCAGTAATGTGTTTATTTATTTTTTGCAGTACTGGGGATTGAACCCAGGACCTTGTACATGTTAGGCAAGCAGTCTACCACTGAGATACATCCCCAGCCCTTTCTATTTTATAATGATGCAGGTGTCACTAAGTTACTCAGGATGGCCTTGAACGTGTGATCCTCCTTACTCAGCATCCTGAGTAGCTGGGATTACAGGAGTGTGGCACCATGCACAGTTCCATAGCTATAATGAAATAAGCAAAATAGTTAACTTTTATTATAGTGATGGAAAGGCTTATTTTGCCACACAGTTTTGAAAGTTCCAGTCCACAGTAAATTGGCCCCATCGCCTGGGCCTATAGCAAGACAATCATTGGAGCATATGACAGAGAAACAATCATAGTACTTACTCTGATAAGGTCAAGGAAAAAATTAAATGATGGAAATCATGTAAAACTTCCAGCATTGTATCTAATGCTTAATAAAAGCTAACTGAATGCTTACTGACTTTTTTTATCCCTATAACTTTTTCATATTTCTAAGTTTCTGGTGTTACTATAATAAACAGAAAAAGAGCTCTAAAGAATAGTTTTATTTTTTTAAGTGCACTAATTAAGTTACCTATACTATTTTGCTCAAATTGTTACAAGATAATATCTGGGTTAGATCAGAAGGACTTCCTGGGAAAAATAACCATTAAGCTATAGATCAAGTAGCTAAGAGTAGATAAAGATGGCCCAAGCAAGATTAGGTATCCCACCAGACATGACCCAAATCAACTTTGAAAGCATTAAGTATGATTAAACTCCAAGGTAGGAGGATTGACAAATTCCAAGGGTTTTTCCAGCTCAGAATCTTAGAGACCAACCTTGAGGACAGGTCTGAGATATGGGGCAAAGGGTATTGTGGCAAAAGTCACCACACAGAAATCTGCAGATTTGTGAAGGGGAGGGGGTGGAGGCCAGGTTCTTGGATAACACCTAGTTTCATTTCCTGTGGTGTACTGATAGGACTCTGGGACTCAGAGGAAGACATTTGTTATACAACTAGTGGAAGAGCCTCCTCTTCCACATCTTTCCCCTTCCTCCTTCCCTAGAAATTTGTACCTGTTTTAAATTATCAGCCAGAAACACAATGTACACACAGCAGAAGCCCAGCTGGGTGACAATAAGGAAGAAGCTCACCATATGCCTAGAAGAGAGGAGAAGAGACAGGCACCTGTTATCATAAAACTTTGCAGTTTCATTTCTTGCCATTTTGCCCCCTGTCCCCAGAGGTTGGTGGGACTATAACAGCACCCTCGGTCCTTCTACCACAATCAACAATGGGGCAATAAGAAGTGATGTAACAAGAGTTCTTTATGAAAAGTGGTTTTCTAACACCCTCACATTCTCAGCACAGGGAGCAGTGACTATCTTCCTGGTTATGAGCCCCTCCACCCCACCTCCTTGGTCAGGTTCTGTGGCATTCCTCACACCACTGTTATTATTGATGTGGGATGACAGTAAACACAATGTTTTTATTAGCTCTCATTAACATTTAAGATTTTTTTTTTCTACCATGGGCCAGACACAATGGAAGGTACCAAAGATATGAAGAAAAATAATATAGGGTCCCTTCTTCTGGCGGTATATAGGCTAATGGGTGCTATGGACAAAAATTAATATCATAAAAAAGACTAAGGACTGTAGTAAATCCAAATTATGGGCAGCCAGAAAGCCGTCTTAGAAAAACCAATATATGAGCAAGAGTTCCTTGGGAAGTTGGAAAAAAAGAGAAGGGAGAAGAAGGAGAGAAGAAAAAGAACAACAACAGGAAGAAGAGGGAGATGAGGAGGGAGAGGTAGAGTAGGAGGAGGAGAAGAACTGAGGAGAGGCCATTTCAACAGAGGGAGCAGGCAGATTCACTAGCTTCCTTGTGCAAAGGGCACTTGAGGAGCAAGACTGGTGGAGAGACTGGGTAGGAAATATTTCCCTATGTGGAGGTGAAAGAAGGCAGCAGCCTGGACAAAGACACGTCCACTAGGATTAGAGAATTAGAGCACTTAAAAAGATACCAGGAAGCTAGAGCTTCTGGAACTTGGAGATCACCAACTTCTGGGGAGAGGAGAGAAAATGACATAAGGTGGGTGCTCTGCAGACTTTTGACTTGGAGAGCAGAATGAAGGTGGAAACTCAGAACAAGTTTTAGGAGAAAGGGAAGAAACGACACATTCAGCATCTGAATTGTTGAGCTTGAGGTTCTGGAACTGTTGAGTTGCGGATAATGGGTAAGATCTTAGGGAGGCAGGCCCATGTTGGAAAGTGCACAGGGTGAGAAGAGGAGAAAGCACAGGTCTGCAAACAAAGACGAAGGGATGGATTTAGTCTCCAGCACCAGAGAAGAAAGGGTGTCAACTCCTCTGTGTCACTCCTGAGAGCTAAAAGGTGGATTTGTAGAGAAGAGTTAGCTCAACAAGAATCCTTAGAATCTTGGTCTTTTTCTCTGTCTTCATTGCATATCCTCTCACTAAGAAACCTATTCTGCCCCCAGCTTCATGGCTGATGACTTTAATTTTGTCTCTCCTGCATGAAGATCAGATCAGATCTATACAGACCCATTTGACAGCTCTACCTGAACGTCTCTCAGGCACCTCAAACCCAGCTTGTCCAAAATAGAAGTCGTCAGAAATCTCCCTTCTCTCTCAATCCCAAGAGGCAATTCATGATCAACGTTTCTTCGTTACCATTGCCACCAGCTTGGCGCAGCCACATTGCCACTCACTGGGACTTTGTCAACAGCCTCCTCGGGAGTCTGAATCTGTTCTTTCTCCCTTCAACCTGCCTCCCTCACAGAAGCCAAACGGCTCTTTAAACAATGCAAATATAACCACTTCCCTGGTTCAACCACTCCAATGACTTCCTGGTTGCCTTTACGAAAAGAGCAAAACCTTCAAAAGGGTCTGAAATGTGCAATTTGATTGAGTACCTGGCTCCTTCCTCTGCTTGACCTCCCTGATTCTCTTGCCTCAAGCTACCTGGTCTTTTTATACCTTAAAACTGCTGCACGCACCCTCCTGCTTCTGAGCCTTCACACCTGCTCTTCTTTCTTCCTGGAAGGTCCTCCAGGCCTCTGCCTACTTCTCCTAAGAAATTCCTCAACCTTCAGGACTCCACTCAACTGTTCCAGCCCAAGAAGCCCCCCACCCAATCTACACACATCCCCTTATTTGCTAGGCGGTAATAGTACTTCTTTCCATTATCATATTTATCCGAGTAGACAAGCTGTTTAGTCTCTGTCTTTTCCACTGGACTATGAGTTCTGCAGGGAGAAGCCTTGCTGTTTGTCTTGTTTCTCATGCTATTTCTTTCCAGGATCTGCTAAGTAGGAACAACAGGATAAATGTAGCTTAATAAAAGAGTGAATAATATTAGACTCGCATAATAAAGGAATGAGCACCCTATCGCTGGAGGTATGCAAGGAGTGAGATCCGGGATCTTATCAATGAACTCTTTCCCTGTGACATCCTGTCCCACATGAACCACTTTTCCAGAGAAGAAGGTATCCCTGAGAGCAGCACCTTCTCCTCCTGTATCCTACCCTACAGAAGACAAAGCAAAAGCAAGGTACCTCCCCCAGTGGGCGTGGGTTTGGAGCCAGGTGCTGGGGCTGGCTTCTAGTCCGTGCATCACGGTGTCTCCATAGTCCATAAAGGGCTTGTTAAGCCTGAGGAGAGAAGACAAGTACAGTTGCAAGAGATAGTTTAACCATATAAAAAATCAGGAGACACGGAGCAAGACAGAACACATCAAGAGAGTAGAAAGAATACTGGGGCAGGAATCTAAGTTTCAATTCGTGCTTTGACACCTGGCAGTAATTCTGTGGTGGCTTGTTTTCCTTACCTGTCAAATAAGGCTGTTACTATATAGCAAGTGTAATAAATAAACACTTTGTGTGGGTACAGTAGTTTCCATACCCATGTCTCCCATTGGATCCTCATGACAATTCTCTGAGGCAAGGTTAGGCAAGGACTGTTTATATCCAATTTGCAGGTGAGCCAACTAGATAAACACAAAGGCCTGACTGAGATCATCTAACTGACTATATGGCAGACTCTCCTTCAGGTCCCTGCCCCTAAGTGCTCCTCTCTTTTTCTTGGTCATATTGGAAAGCATTAAGAAGTAAACTCTTACTTATTATGTGCAGGATGTTTCTGGGTTGTGCCTGAGAATCATACACCAACTGGAAGTGACAGGATGCTGTTTGACTTACCTGTGACAGAAGCGCCGGGCACACCTGACCAAGATATGCATACAGTGGCAGGCAATGAAGCCCATCACCAGCAAACTGAGTGGGCCCATCTGGAGGAAGGGGAGACAAAGGGAGAAGAGAATGGGTTTATAAAAAACACTGTGAGCAGCAATTGGGGAGTGTAAGTACCACGAAGAATTTCCCAGCAAACTGGTTTGCAAGCCATTTTTATCAGTAACAGCCATTCTTTCAAATGCAACTCAAGTGGTATCCCAGAAAAGTACATAAAGCCTTTCCACTGGGATATTATGGGAGTAGGGGAACTGGAGTCACAACCACGTGTCCCCTTGGTGGCCTCTGAGGCATCTCCAAGGAGACCGAGGCTCCACAGAGCGCAATTGGAAAACCAGTCCATAGCTCAACCTTCGTGTTCTATGAGGGATGAAACTGAGGCCCAGGGAGTGGCCAAAGGACTTGCCAAGGCCACTAAAGTCTGTGGCAGTGCCAGAGCTCAGGCCTGGACTAGATGTCTGGATGCTAAGTCTGCACCAAGCCACCTCCCAGAAGGCTGCTCCCTTGAGGCTGTTGTTAATGGTTAGCGCCTCTCTCCTCCCATCCTACAACCCGGCCATATAGTCCCACCTGTGGCATTCTCTCTTACCAGGATGCCAGCGTTCTTCACAGCCAGGGGTAGTCCCAGAATCCCTGTGCCCATGTTGCCTTTCACCAGATGAACCAGGGTCTGGAACCCTCTAAAAGAGAAAAAGGAGACGTGAGGATATATATGGAGGGGAGGGAGCCGGCAGTCAGGCCCTCACAACATGCCAACACCTGAGTTAAGCTGGACAGGTGGCCTCTGCCCATCTCTCAGGGCATGTATCCTTGCCTGGCATAGCTGAGTCTCCTGTAAGGTAACCACCTATCCCAGTTTTCCCAGAACTGTCTCAATTTTAGCAGCTAATGCTCATTTTATGCCATTACAAAACACATGCTATCTGAGACACGATGGGAAGTACTTCATCTGTATTTATCCCGTTTAATCATCTTGTCAAGACGATAAAATAGTTACTGCAACTATCTTTAGTTTGCAGGAGGGGAAACTGAGGCAGAGACTTTTTTAAACGTCTTGTCCAAGGACCTATTGGGGAGCTAGTGTTTAAGCCCAGGACACCTCAGCATCCCGGCTCTGTACCCCCACTTTGCTGAGCAGCCTCCTGGAGAGAAGGCCAGACAGCGGGTAAAGTGACAGCCTGACAGCCATTTCATCTCTGAGGAACTGAGGCCACGAACTAATGGTAGAGACAGGACAGAACTCCAAGAAAAGGGAAAAGGGCAGGCAGGAGAAAAGAAATCATGGTGACTTCTGAATAAATATATCAGATGACTTGGGTCATTTGGGGATTGATCTCCAGAGGATTTTTTTTTTTCTCTCCTCTGCCCAGGGCATTAGGCTAGAAAATATCATGCCCCTGGCTCCCCCAAAAAACAAAAACAAAACAACAAAAAACTCCCACTCTTTAAGACAGATATAAAGGTCGGTCCAGAGGACAAGGTCTGAACCAGCAGGGGAAAAAATTCCAGGTAGGTGCCTCTCTCCTAAGAATCACGAAACAAACCTCCTTCTACACCTCTACCTGGACCTGGTGAAATCAGGATGAGTACTGGGTTTATGTCTCTAACCTTAGAAACGTTGGAAATTCCCCAGAAAAGCCTTCTAGCCAGGAGAAGCTCTTAAAAGCAGCAGAGGGATTCTGGAAGGAGCCTGGTCTCTGGAATTGGACAAACCAGGGATTAAAACGCAAGGCCACCATTTAACCAGCTGTATCATCTTGGACAACGTGTTCAACTTTGCTAAGCTTCTGCAAATGTTAGGAGTTATGATATGCTGAAAGAACTTCCCCAAACACCCGTGTCTACGTTAAACTCCTAAATCCTCCAGCTTCCCAAGAACCTGCCCTCGATTTGTCAAGGGTTAATGAGAACAATTGGAGGAGAAAGGGGGTGGAGAGTCTCCGCGTGCCTTTCCCTCTCCCTGTGGGTGTCCACATCGCTGACTGCGCACTATTCCCTGCGGCCCCCAGTGATGGGCTTGTTTTGCAACTGGGAAAGGGTCAACAGGTCACTTAGGAAATTTCTAACTAAAGGACTTAGGAAATCAGAATTTAGTTTTCAGCCATTCGGCCAACTTACAAACAGTGTGGTGACTGGTGCAAAGCCCTAGACTGGGAGCCCAGAACTCTAGCTCTGGGTTCTAGCCTTGACTCCTTTGATGACCTTGGACCACCATCGTAGTCACAGCAGCTAGCGAGCCTTTTAGACAGTGCACTTCGGGGCTTTATGCTCATGTCATATGTGTGGCCAACCTGGCAGGTGCAGACTATCATTTCACAGAGGAGAGACGGGGCAGAGAAGTTCTATCATTTGCTCAAGCTGGGAAGCAGCTAAGTGGGACTTCAAACCCAAGAGGCCAGCCCAGAAGTGTCACGTTTACTCAGTCTGTTATATAGCTTCTCACCAAGCCAAAAGGTCCCCTCTGGCTCTCACTTGTTTTATTCCTTTGATTCTTTTTTCCCCATATTTTTATTGGTATATTATAATTATGCATAGTAGTGGGATTCGTTATTACATATTCATACATGCACCACAATATAGCAATATAATTCGGTCAATATTGTTACCTAGTATTTCCCTTTTCCCTCCCCTCCTGCCTCCCCCTGGTCCCCTTCCTCTGTCCTTTGATTCCTATGTAGCTAAAACTGTCACCAAAACCATGTGTCTGTTCAGGACACAGAGTCAGTTGGTTCCCCCAAGGCTCTTGATTGAGAAATATCCCTGCTCTGCAGTGGTAACCCCAGGGCCTGAATATTTCACCCTCAGGATCACTAATACTAAGCAACCCCTGGGACCAGCTCCAGAATAACTCAACCATGCCAGCGCCCGTCACAGCATCCATCCCTGAACTGCCCTGCAGGGTGGCTGTGGAAAGAGGCTTTTCCTCCCCATGATAGTAACTTCTTCCTTCCTGCTGCACACCCCCGTCCTCCTCATTCATATTTAGTTTCCAGGGACATCCTCCATCAGTGAACTCTGAGTCCATCCACTGCTCCCCCTAGGACCTCAATGGTGTTGAAACTTTCTTCTTAAAGCAGCAGGAGCTCTCCACCACCGACCCCAGCACTTCCCAGAGTGAACTAGCAGGACCGATTTGTTGGGGGGGTCAGGTGTGAAAAGGGGGAGCTGGAGCCCTGTAGCATGGCTTCCCTCTGTGTCGGGTTCTGAAAGCCTGTGCATATTGCCCCCCACCCTGTCTCCTCTCCCCTAGGGAAGAAAGAGCATCTCCCACGTATGTTGGTTTTGGGTGTCCTCACTGCAATTCCCACTGGAAGAAGAGGCAGGGCTTACTGCAGGAAGGAAGCAATGCTTGGTTGTTAGTGGGGCCATTATGGTTTTAAGCTCAGGTCTCACCTTCTCTCCTCCAAGAAGTTAGTGATTTTGCCTCCCTCTTGCAAGATCAGGACTTGACAGTAACTAAAAATTGACAGTAGAACCAGCACTGAATTCCTGCCCCTGTCCTAATGACTTAATAATGACTTAGCTCATGTGTGGCCTGGGCTACATGGGTTTTGATTCCCCATGAATATCCCTAAGGACTTTTCTGACTCCCCTCCTGCCCCTTTAAGCTCTCATCTGACACAGCCTCTGACAGTCTCAGTTCTCCCATCTGCACAATGGGGTGCAGGTCAGACACACCCACCTCCAGGTTTTTACCAATGTTCAAGCTTCCAGGCTGCACAGCAGAAATGGGGTTGACAGAAAACAGCACTCACGTTATGCCCTTGGTCTTCTCCAAATCCGTTGATTCTGGAGAGCTTGCATCCAAGAAACCAGAGTCCTTGTTCTGCACCTTCTTGGCACTTTTGGGAGATGACATAAGGTCCAATTTGAGGGAAACAGGCCCCTGGGGGTCCCTGGCATTCTTTGCCACAGACATGACTGCTTCAGAAAGGGAGAGCTCAGGATGACAAGGAGGTTTACGTCGGAAGGAATCTAAAGGGACGGTGTCTGGGCAGGTGCAAGACCCAGCTCAGTAGCTATGCCTTGGCGCGCTCTGCTGAGCCGGAGCGAGGCCCCGCCCACCTCCCCAGAGGGCGGCGCCTCCTCCTCCCGCCTGGAGAAGCCGGGTGGAAGAGGAGCCACGCCCCCGAGGAGTAGAGAAAGGAGAGGCTGGGAAGGGAGTCTGGATCTTTTGTTGGTGTTACCCCATAACTGTAATGGTAACAACCACTACAGTGATTTTGGAAACTCGCGCTTAACTATTTATTAAGAGATAGACACCCTTAGCTATTCCCCCCCCCCCCCGTTTAATCCTGTAAGTTAAAATAACTGAAGCTTCTTGAAGTGAAGGGATCTGGCTGAGGTCGCATACTAGAAAGTTACAGAATGGGGACCAGAGCCCAGTTCGTCAATTGGCAATTTTAGCCAATTGCCTATTTCTTTCTCCAAGAAAATACCTACCCCTCCCTTTCTCTGCATCTCCGGGTAGGGGTAGGGTCTTCGCTTGTCCCAGGCTCCTCAAGTCTGCTGTGAAGATATTCCACCTAGGAGCTCCCCCTTCTTAAAAATGGGGGGAAAAAAGAACATTGTCTGGCTCACCCAACTGCTTCATTGCTTTTATGAGGCTCAACGGAGAGGGCAGGATATTTTTTTGGAATGAGGAAGAGGCAGAGGTTATACAACTCCCAGTGGCCTTTTACCAGACAGTCCGGGGTCCCAGGAGATTGCCCAAGGTCACACATAACCTTCAGGATAGAACTCGGCAGCTAAAGAAGGTCTTGGGAGTTTCTCTGGGATCCCCTTCTCTGTCATTATCTCTGCTCAGTGCAGATGAGCCCACAAAATTATAGCATTTTACTCAAGCCGTACCACTCTCCCCCCATCATCTCATCCTCCAAACCAACATTTATTGAGGGCTTACTATGTGCCAAGAGCTTTACTTAAATAATCTCACTGCTAACTGGTAGACCCAACATAGATTTCTCAGGGCCCCTCCCTTACATGGGGCTCTTTTCAAGATCCCATATGCAATTTTGAATTTGTATTTTTTTCCCACCCCTTCCTCCCCTCTCCACAGCCCCAATGATATAAACTTCAGATTCCTCAAAACCTGGCTACTGAGGCTGGGGTTGTGGCTCCGTGGTAGAGCACTCACCTAGCACTTGTGGGGCGCTGGGTAGCCTCAGCACCACATAACAACAAATAAATAAAAATAAAGGTATTGTGTCCAACTACAACTAAAAAATTTTTTTAAAAACCTGACTAGTTCTCTGGGTAGCATCGTTACTTTGTTTTTACCAATATGGAAACTGAGATTCAGAGAAGCAGAGGTCACAGCTAGTACAGGGAAGAGTCTGAACTCCACAAGGTCCTTCTATGTCTGTAGTCTGCAGCTTTGACTACCACACTACCCTCTTGGTTTCAGTTCTGACCCCACCCTTCAAGTTCCTTGCCCTGAATCAACTAAAACACTTGCTGTGGTTTGTGAAAGGCCCTCTATTCCCTTGTCTGGAGCGAGTACATGGCACTATTCCTGGTCTGTGGAGTAGCAGGCTGTGTTCTGAGACCTGCAATTGAGATTCCACAATTTGGTTCTAATCTTAGATCTCATCTCACTGACGGAGCTTCGTGCGTGCTCAAGCTACAGGATCAGTGAAATAAGACTGCCGCAGAGCTGGAGATGTTTGAACATGGGTTAGTTTTTGCTTTCTTCCCCAGGTTGAGAAGAACCTTCAGTTAATCTTCAAACCTTTTTGGAAAGGGACTTATGGACGGGGGCTTTTCCAAACATCATTAGAACAAAGGAAACTTGGAGGGCAGGGAGACCGTAGACCCCACACCTTGTTGCACCACAGGTCAGGTGAAAGGTGGGAGGTTATCATGGCCCTGGGAGAGGCATTGTCCCTCTTTGAGCCTCATTTTCCCCTTTCTGAAGTGGATATTAAACTGCAGATGACTTCAGAGGGCCCAAGGACGGCAGGGATTTGGTCAGGGTGCTCTTTAATGCTGAGATGCTGGCCTAGCTTCCCTGGGGTGAGGCACGTGTGCAATTTCTACAAGGATAGCAAGTCCTAAGGACAGCTCCGTAGAGGAGGGAACAAATGGAATTTAAGCAATGATAATAATTGTATGACTCCTTGAGTTACCAGAGTCCTGTTTCTTTCATTCTTTCATGGTAGTTTTGAAACTTGGTGTGTATCAGATCATCTGGGAGGACAATAAAGAACACAGAGACTGAGACTCGAAGCGGCCATAGAATCTAGGCCTTCTCATGTTTTCCAAGTACATGATGGAATTCTGATAGGGGATGAAATTTGAGTTTCACTGTTCTGTGGGGTGAGAGTAATTGCTCCCTGTATTTTTTAATTGACAGATAATAATTGTACAACTTTATGGGGTGCAGTGTGATGTGTTGAGACATTTATATATCATGTGTTGACCGACTCAGGATATTTAATTAGTTATTCATTATCTCACACATTTATTGCTTTGTGAAGAGAAATTCTAAATCCTCTCTTCTAGCTATTTTGAATTATACAATGTTGTTGACTATAACTATCTTTCTGTGTAACAGAACCCCAGAATGCATTTCTCTTCTGTGGCTGTGGCTTGGTACCTATTAACCAATCTCTGTCCATCACTCCTTCTCTCCTACCCTCTCCACCTTCTGGTAACCACTATTCTGCTATCTACTTCTATGAGCTCAGCTTTTTTAGATTCCACATCCTCGTGATATTGTACAGTATTTGTGTTTCTGGGCCTGGCTTATTTCACTTAACCTTATGATGTCCATGTTACCACAGATTACAAGATTTCATTTTTTATGACTAAATAGTATTCCATTGTGTGTATGTATGTACCACATTTTCCTTATCCACTCATTCATTGATAGACACCTGGGTTGATTCCACATCATACCTATTGTAAATACTGCTACATTTAATAGCTTTTTAGTGGATTACAGAAACAAAGCAGAGAGCTGGGAAATGACTTGCCCGAGGTTGTACCAGTTGGTGGAAATGAACAGTAGTACTCCTTTGGACTAGAAGTTGGTGACTCTTAGCAGGATGGGAATTTTACTTCCTTCTAGCCTGCGGCTGATTACTATGGCTCCTCCTTTTATATAATCATAATGACACTAATCATGTGTATTGAGTCTACCCCAAGTGTGTTCCATGAGGCAAGCACTATTACCCCCATTTTACAGATAAGGAGACTGAGGCCAGAGGGGTTACTTTGCTTGCCTGCAGTGACCCAGTTAGTACTAGAGGCAGAGCTTTAATTTGAATTCAAGCTTCTTGAAATGTGCCACTGAAGCTGCTCTTTGGTTATTTGTGTTCTTCAGCCATACCTGGGCATTGCAACCCTGAACGATTAAAATTCCTTTCATGTGCAGAGTTTATGCAGTTCAAGACTTTGGGATTTCAGGCATCAATGAAATTGCTAAATAAATTTTAGGGGCTGGAAGAGATGGCCCAATCCTCATTTCTCTCTGTAAGGACATTTTGAACATCATCATTTCTTAAAAGAGAGAGTATCTCGACAGCTGGACACACATAATTTCGGGATGAAGGACAATATTTTCGATGTTGACGGTGCTCCTGTGCTTTTGGAGGCCACCGCTCTCCCATGGTGCTCCAGCTGTGACGTGGTGCTGAATGCATCTGTGGGCAGGAGTGAGAAAGGGGAAGGGTACAGTTCCTGGGTCACAGTCAGTGCCCCGGAAAGTGCAGCCATGTTTACTATAGGTCATCTGGTTGAGCTATACTATCTTACTGATTTGGGATACTGAGGCCCAGAGAGAGGAAGGGACATAGTGAGTGGGTAGTAATTCAACAGCAGAATTGGAACTGTGGCCCCAGGTCTCTTGAGTGCCAAGCTCTGTTGCTTTGACCACTTCCCAGCTGCCTTGAAGTACTCTAGGAATGGGAAGATCTGCTCATTCATTCAAATGATCACTTAGAGTCCCTGCCGTGGGCTGAGTGCTAAAGGGGGAGATGGAAAGAAGGCACTGAACCCACTGAACAATACTTGTGACTTAGTCAGCTAGAGCTGCGTAACAAAATACCACGGGCCATTGGCTTCAATGATGGACATTTATTTTCTCATAGTTCTAGAGTTGGAAGCCCCAGATGAAGATCTGGCAGGGTGGGTTTCTGGCAAGGGTTTCTCTTCCTGACTTTGGACGTCCTCTATGACCTTTCGTAGGTGTGTGCACATGATGGGGTGGGACACCTCTATGAGGTATCCCTTCTCCAAAGGACACTAATTCTGTCAGATCAGGGCCTCATCTTTATATCTTCGTATAACTTTAATTACTTTGTTAGTGGCCTCATTTCTGACCACAGCCACATTGAACATTAGGGCTTCAACACATGAATTTTGGTTGGACACAACCTTTATAACAATCTCTCAGGTGGATCACAGCCTACGGGGAAGGCAGTGAGGGTCTAGACAGGGTAATGGGAGAAGTAGACAGGAAACAAGAAGCAAATAGGAGTGAATGGTGGCTCATGCCTGGAAGGAAATGAATCCAGTGCATCGTGGAGAACGGTGGAGGTGGGAGGGAAGAGGGCGACTGAGATGAATTTGTCAGGAGAGAACTGTGAGGAGGTGATATCTGAGCCGAGGCCTGCAGGGAGAGAAGGAGAGAGTTTCCAGAACGTGAGGGAAGAGTTGGGGTGCCTTTGGTCCTGTGCTGGGAAGTCACTGAAGGAGTGTGGGAAGATCTGTGAGGAGAAGGGATGACAGGGAGAGCAGCAGGGAGACCCGTGAGGAGACAATGGGTGGCCAAGGGGGAAGTGTGGGGGGCCCGGGCTGCTGGGGTGCTGGTGGACACAGAGGCGTGTGTGCGTCCGTGTGCATGTGTGCTCACGGATGAGAGAGAGAGAGGCGAGAAAGCACCAGACGGTATCTTGAGGAGTTCCCATGTGAGTAGCATATTAGCTCTCATCTCCAAAGGTCTAGCCAGGTGCAGTGGCCCACACCTATAACCTCAGCGACTCAGGAGGCTGAGGCAGGAGGATCACAATTTCGAGGCCCACCTGGGCAACTTAGGGAGACCCTGTCTCAAAATAAAAAACAAAAAGGGCTGAGTGTGTAGCTCAGTGGTAAAGTGCCCCTTGGTTTCTGTCCTCAGTACTGAAAAAGAAAAAAAAAACTATATCCAAAGGTTTATCTGTAGTTCTGTGACATTGGTAAAATTTAAAGTTATCCCTCAGAACCCTTAAGTGTTGTAATTGAGTGTTTACATGTGTAGGTATGGGGTCTGACACTTTCCTAGGTTTCTGAACTTGTTGCACAGGATGTATGGGGTAGGAAAGGCCAATAGTTCAGTGAGAAGCTTCTGGTGAAAGAGAATGAGTGACACCTGTCACTCACTGCAGGTGTCGCTCTGCTTCTATGACCCCACTGAGTTGCATTCAAATGTTTGATTCTGCAGCCTAAAATCTGTGTCCTCACAGTAGCCAGCAGCGAGGCTGTGCTCCTTCCTAACCCCCCTCACTTCTCTAAATGGCCCTGAAAACATGATTAGTCCATTAAGTCCCAAACTTTCAATTGTGCGACAATATCAACAAAATTGGCACAGATGCATGAAAATAGGTTGGAAATCATAATCTAGAGTTTATATGTTTATCAAATACATGTCAAGATATTTCTCAAATGCTCAAATCATTCTCCTATTACTTTTCTCAAAGGAATAGGATTCTAAAAACATAACGTTTATTTCAATACTTCACGTATACTAGCGTATTTGTTGTTCAATTTGAAGTTTTTATAGGTGCCCCACGTCTAGGATGACGAGACGTAATGGATTAAGATTCTTCATCATAACCCACAAGGTCCTACAAGATCTGGCCTCTATTCTTCCAACCTCGCCTTGCTTATCTCTCTCCCTGGAACGTTCTACTCCACACTGATCTGCTTTTTGTTCTCTGATAAAATTTATTCATATTTTTCTAGTTCCTTGAGGTGCAACAGTAGATCGAGATCTTTCTGCTGTGTGTGTGTGTGTGTGTGTGTGTGTGTGTGTATCCAGAGACTGAATCCAGGGCCTTGCACACTTTACATGTGCTAGGCAAACCCTCTACTGCTGAACTACACCTTTATCTCTTTCTGCCCATTTGATGTAGGTTTTGCTATAAACTTCCCTCTTAAATACTGATTTTTCTATATTTTACGGGTTTTGAGATGTTGCGTCCCTGAGATCATTTATGTCAAGAAATTTTTAAATTTCCTTCTCTATTTTCTCATTGATCCATTGATTGTTCAGGAGTACACTGCTTAATTTCCATGCATTTGTGTAATTTCCAAAGTTATTCTTGGATTTCTGGTTTTATTCCATTGTGGTTAGAAAAGATACTTGATTTAAAAACTTGTTTTAAGCTTTTAAAAAAATTGTTGAGGCTTATTTTGTGGCCTGCCATATGATCTATCCTGGAGAATGTTCCTTGTGTTATTCAGAAAAACGTATATTCTTCGGTTATTGAATGGGATGTTCTGTAGATGATGTTCTGTTAGAGCCATATGATCCAGGGTGCAGTTTAACTCTGATGTTTCTTTGTTGATTTTCTGTCTCTATAATCTTTCCACTGCTGAAGGTGGGATATTAAAGTCCCCCACTATTGTCATATCGGAGTCTGTCTTTCTTTATAGATCTATTAATATTTGCTTCACATATTTAGGTGCTCCAATGCTGGGTACATAAATATTCAAGTTGTTAGTTCCTCTTGTTGACTTGATTCTTCCTATCAATTCAGCAAGAAGAAATGACAAAAGACCTTCATTGTTTCTTTTTACAGCTTTTGATTTAAAATTTATTTAGAATCTATTTTATCTAGTATAAAATACTAGATTGAACTCCATTTGCATAAAATATCTTCTCATCCCTTCATTTTCAGTCTATGTGTGTCCTTAGAGGTAAAGTGAGTTTCTTGTAATCAGTATATATAGTTGTTTCATTCAGTTAGTCTTTGTTTTTTAATTGGAGCATTTAAGCTATTAACATTTAAGGTAATTATTGATAGGGAAGATTTTACTACTTACTACTACTTGTTTTCTAGTTTTTTAATGTAATTGGCTTATTTTATTTCTCCCTGTCCTGCAGTCTTTCCTTTGGCATTAAGTGATTTTTTTTTCCTGGTAGTATCTTTCGATTCCTTGCTGATTATTTTTGTTATGTCTATTATAGGTTTTTGCTTTCTGATTACCATGAAGCTTACAAAAAATCTTTTGATTATAATAAGCTATTTTAAATAACAACTTGACATTGACTATAAAAATAGGAAAAGAAATGAAAGAAAAAGCATTAATAAAAAAAATACTATCTTTACACTCCATTTCTCCCTACATTTCAATTTTTTTTTGGGGGGGGGGTAAGGGTGGTATCAGACATTGAACCCAGGATCATGTAACCACTGAGCCACTTCTCCAGCTCATTTTTTATTTTTTATTTTGAGACAGGGTCTCACCAAGTTGTTGAGGCTGACCTCGAACTTGCGATCCTCCTGCCTCAGGCTCCCCGGCCGTTGGGATTTACAGGCATGTACCACACCACACTCAGCTTTACATTTTATTTTTTTTTTTTTTTTTTTTTTTGGTACCGGGTATTGAACTCAGGGACACTTGGCCACTGAGCCACATCCCCAGCCCTTTTTTGTATTTTATTAGAGATAGGGTCTCACTGAATTGCCAAGTGCCTCGCCATTGCTGAGCCTAGCTTTGAACTCGCGATCCTCCTGCCTCAGCCTCCCAAGTGCTGGGATTACAGGTATGTGCCACCGCACCCAGCTTACATTTTAATTTTTGTGTCCCATTTTATAGATTTTTATATTGCCTATCTCCTTACATGTTAATCTAGTTATTATTTTTAATTGTTTTGGATTTTAGTCTTGATATTAAAGACAAACCATTTACACTCAATGTTTATGACAGAGCTCTCTGAATTTGTCCAGTTTTATTATAATCTGTCTTGGGATGGACTGGTTGAGTTGAATCTGACTGCTCACCTTTTGACCTTCCTGTAACTGGATATTTGTATCTTCACCTAGGTTTGGGAAGTTTTCTGCTGTTATTATCTCATTTATTAATGTTTTCTTCTTGTGGCATTCTTAAGTCCCTCTTGAACTCTATAACCTGAATGTTTGCTCTTTTAATTCTGTTTCATAGTTCCCATAACCTTTATTCATTCCCATTCATTTCTTTTCTCCTTTGAATGTGTATTTTCAAATAGCTTGTCTTTAACCTCATGAGTTCTGTTTTTCTGATTGATTGATTCTGCTGTTTTTATCATTTTGTTTTTTGTGCTTTTCAGTTGTAGGGTTTGTTTTTCATTTTGATCTCTGTTAAGTTACCCTGATAAAGCAGTTTCTTTGTGTTTTCTTGAAATTTATTAAGTTTCCTTAAAACAGCTATTCTGAGTTCTGAGAGTTTATACATATCAATTGATTTATGGTTGATTTATGATCATTTATTTTGTCTTTTAGGTGAGGGCATAGTTCTCTAAAAGTTCTTAAGCCTATTGGCACATGATGATTACTGTTCACTAAAGGATTAGGTATTTATGCTACTCTTCATAATCTGGCTTGCTTTGTCTGATCTTTCCAAAAATTTTAAGCAGGTTATTTTCTGTGTCTGCGGTCAATTCTGCTATTTCAGAACTAGATGCTATAAGCTTACTAGGAATCCACAATTGGTGTGTTGTTGCTTTTTCAGCACTAGAGGGTGCCCCAAGCCAAATTCTGTTGTAAATCTTCAGTTGGTTTATTGTTCAGAATAAACATGGAGAGTATCTAAAAAGGGTAGGTTCATTTCCTGTGAGCCTCTGGTGCTGGAGCAGGCCCAGATGCCTCATTCATGGTCACTAACCTGTGGTCAAGTGCCATGGGATTTTGCCTGGCACTGGGCTTCCCCAGGGACGGTCTGGCCCTAGGCTCCCAAGCAAAGACTTGCACCTACTTCTCCCTTCTTCTCTCAAGGGGCAATGACTTTTTCTCATGTTTTTCTGCCTGGAGTTGGAGGAGGGGTAGGGTGGCCAATTCCCTGGCCACTGTGTCTGCCTCAATGATAAGTCACATTTAGAGCCCACCTCCTGCCAAAAGCAGCACAGTACAGAGAAAGGACCAAGCCCCAGCCCCTATTTCTATGGCCTATGTTGTGGTGTATTTATGGCATAAGCATACTGCAGCTGGTCAGAAATGGTGCCATAATATGTCTGTCGCACCAAGGTCACAGATCTCTGCTTGGCAATGGAACCTGTCCTGAAGCTCTATGAGCACTGGCCTTGGGGCAGGGCCAGTGAGTTCTGACTGATGTCAGGTTTCACCATGGTAAGCCTGGCAGTGAGTTCCAGTGCCAAGTCTTTCACTTACCTCCCTGTCTTACCTGCCAGCCGATGCAGGCTTCTTCCATGCTGTGCTGCCCAGGGTTAGAGGAAGGGATGGTGAGGAGCACCTTGAATGCCAAGACTGAAGCTGGGTCACACCTGATGCTCATAGCTACAGAGACCTGCACAGTGTGGGGCATACCCCAGGCCCATACCATTACTGGTGGTGATGTAGGACAAAACATGAGTCTGTCCCACTGAGGCACAGGTCTCTGCCTGGGGCTGGGTTGGTCCAGAGTCTCTGTGGAACTGGCCTGGGTGCAGGGACCTTGGGATTGTGGCAAGTATGGGTTTTACCATGGCAGGCCCTGCACTGAGTTCCACGGCAAAGCTTTGTACCTACTTCCCTGTCCTACACATCAAAGATGGAGTCTGCCTCCAAGTTGTGCTACCTGAGCTTGGGGAAAGAGTGGTGGAGACACCCCTTGATTGCCAATGCTGATGCAGATTCAGAGGCTCTGGTCTGGGGACAGGGGCTGTGAGGTTCTGCCTAATAGTGGGTTTCACTGTATCTGGTACTGGGTTGCAAGTCTAAGGCCTGTACTTTGTTTCCTGTCCCTCCCCAAGCAAGAGATGTCTCATTGTTTGAAGTTGAGGGGCAGGTATGACACTGGAAACTCTTTCCTTGATGCCTTCTTCAGTGCATCTTTTGTTAATATTATGCCAAAACCAGGTACTTCGATCTCTCATCTGGTTTCCTTAGTTCTTGTGAAGGTATTTTGGTATGTGTGCATGCCTGTTCTATGGGAGGCAGAGCTGGAGAGCCTTACTCTGCTACCATCTTGCTTTGCCTCCCCTTTTTGAATGTTTTTGTGTTGACCTAAGTTTACAACTCATTTGGGTAAATAGTGATGTCATCCTGCTATTGGGCCAGGCTTGCAGAACAACCACTCCCAAGGAAATTTGCTCCTACCAAGATATTTGTACTCTAGACCAGTTCCTGTGCTTCTTATGTTTCAAAACATGCAAAACCACATGAGCTGAAGTGTCCTTAGAGGCCAAAGAGTCCAATATCTTCATTTTAAATATTGGAAAACTAAGGCACAGAGAAATTTGTCCATTTGGCCCTGGGGCCTTGACTGTCAGCTACAGTTTGGTATCATTTGGCCTGGTCTCTGCATTTGTGGGCGAACAGGAAGGACAGGTGCTTTCGTGCCTCTTCTCCCTTTTCCCAGCAGCTCTAGAAACAGTCCTAGTTAACTGCCATTAGCCAGAATGAAACACATGCCCACGCATGCGCCTGAGCCAATCATTGGAACTCCGATGGTCTTGTACCGGGTCATCTGCTCCTAACTGAAAAAGGAGCAGTCAGCCTCTCCAGTACCATGTAGACTGAGGGCAGCAGAAGTGGTTTTCCCAAAGAAAAATGAATATAAACAATTACCAGAAGGAAGCAGAAGCAGATGTTACAACATAGGGGAAATAAAACTTAAGCATTAGCAGCTGTAGGCCTCTCCACCAACTGAAGAAAAGCGCATTAGAAGACAATGACATACCACAATGTGATGACATCCAACAGAAAGTGAATTCCATAATATCTACTGAAAACTTTAAAAGCACCTTCCCTTCAACTTGGCAATTCCATTTCTAGGGATGTACATCACCGGGGTGTGTACAAAGCATTATCTATAAAAGCAAGGAAAAGAGACACCGCACATGTACATCAAAGTATAATGGAGAAATAGATGATTATAGTTGTTGAGTGAAATGTTGCTGCAGGTGTTAAAAAGACTCATGTACATCTGTGCGAACTAATGTGGAGGGCTGTTCAGGATACATCTTTGTGAAAGAGGAAATGTTAACCACACTAAGTACTGAACGATGCATTTTCTAAAAATAAATGAAGTGCATTATTTAAGAAGAAAAGAAACTGTCGATGTGTATAACCACCAACACCCACAAATTATGCCTGTGTTTTATATGCTTGAGAAAAGTCTGGAAGAATGAACAGTAGTTCCACCTACAGTGTAGGAGAGTAAAGTGGAGACTTATGGGTGGAAACAGGGGTTGGAATTCCTCATTTTAACTTCAATGCTTCTGATTTTTAAATACACATGTTTTAGTCAACTTTTTTGCTGCTGTGACCAAAAGACACAACAAGAACCATTAGAGGAGGAAAAGTTTATTTGGAGGCTCATGGTTTCAGAGTTTTCAGTCTATATATGGTCAACTTCAATGCTCTGGGCCCAAAGTGTGGCAGAACATCATGGTGGAAGAGTGTGGTAGAGAAAAGCAGCTAGGAACATGCACCGTGAAGCAAAGAGACAGCTCTGCTCAGTAAGGACTAAATATAAAACTGGAAGGAATGTCCCCAGGGACCCGCCTTCTCTAGTCACACCCAATCTTGCCACCCAATTAATCCCTGATGCACGGATGAGTTTAAAACTCTTAGAATTCAATCATTTTGTCGCTAAAACTTTCTTGCATTTCTCACCCAGGAGCTCTTGGGGGACACCTATTATCTAAACCATAACAGCATATATATTATTTTTGTTGAAAAATTTTTTAAAATGTAAAGGGCACTTAAGAATATAGAAGAATCTGATAAAAGACAACTAAAAAAGAAGAGAGGGGTTTGAAGCATGTCTGTTACTAGTATCTCCTCCCAGGAGGAGCCAGTAAATTAATTCTAGGAGGAAAGGGCTGCATTTTGATCATCTCTGTACTCCTTTCCATTCTGAGTGCTGTATTGGGCATACAGTAGGTGCCCTGGATGTGCTTGGTCTTCATCCTAAAAGCCTCCTCTCAATGACTGGCTCTCCTTCTGAACTCTTGCAAACACTCAAGTCTAGTTTCAAACATGACCCTCCCATCCACTCACACAAAGAAGGTAGCAGTTTTTTTTTTTTTTTTTTAATATTTATTTATTTGCTTTAGTTGTACACAATGCGGTTTATTTATTTTTTTTTTTTATGTGGTGCTGAGGATCGAACCCGGGCCACGTGCATGCTAGGTGAGCGCTCTACCGCTGAGCCACAATCCCAGCCCCGGTAGCAGTTTTTTAAAAATCCTGCCACAGTGAAGTTTACTGCTAGGAATTAGGCTGTGCCCATAGTTCTTCTTGGCCTTGGTTCTTTGTTATCAATGCAGTCAAGAACATGCTCCCTTTCTAGAAAGTTCAATGGGGAGGGAGGGGAAGGGAGGGAACAAGGGGGTATGAAGGAAAAAAAAAAAGAAGATGGTAGAATGAGATGGATATCAGTATCTTAAATGCATGATTGAAGACATGAATAGTATGAATATTCTTTGTATTCAAACAGTGTTATGCTAAAAGGTGCTCTATATATGTAATATGAAATGTAATGAATGCTATTGTTATATATACAACGTTGAATTAAAAACAAGAAGAAAAAAGAACATGCTTTCCAACTGGGGACAATTTTCTTCCTCAAATTTAACTTGACCCACTTTTTTTTACCTGTACGTGCCAATGATGCCTTGTTCAAAGATACAAATCAAGCCAGGCATAGTGGCTCACGCCTGTAATCCCAGCAGCTCGGGAGGCTGAGGCAAGAGGATCAGGAATTCAAAGCCAGCCTCAGCAAAAGCGAGGCACTAAGCAACTCAGTGAGACCCTGTCTCTAAATAAAATATAAAATAAAGCTGGGGATGTGGCTCAGTGTTTGAGTGCCTCTGAGTTCAATCCCAAAACAAACAAACAAACAAAACAAGAAAAAGATACAGATCAATAAGGAGGGAGGAAAATGAGGAAGCTATTTGAGGATTAAGGAAAGAGACCAGGCAGCTGATAACATTCATCCAAGCAGGGAGTTCCCGCCACCCACAGGACTATGCAGTTCCCCCAAGCACTTAGCTTATTCAGAATCCCACTGATAATCAACCTGGAAGGAAGAAGGATGGGGATTATAGTCCCTATGTTACAGATGAGGGTCTTGAAGCTGGAGAGGTGTGATGAGGTGTTCAAGTGTGGTGGGGACAACTGGAAAAATCAATGCACTTGGCGCTGTTCCCATTGAATCAGGATGCTGCCGCGTCACTTGGGTGCTGCTCTGGTGCTAACACAGCATCTCCATCCAGCAATGTTCCTGCCCAGGTTGTTGGGGGTGGGAGTTCAGGTAATGAGCAGCTCTGGGGGCTGAAGGCTGGATGGAGCAAAGCCACAGCTGGAGTCACCAACCAGGAGGAAACTGGCCTCTTGCCAAGAAGCATCTGAGGCTGGGAAAACAGAGATGGTTCGGAAAGTGTCCTCAAAGGTCATCTAGCCAGGTAGGGAAGCAAAGCCCCAGAGAGGAGAAGTCACTTGTCTAAAATCAGCTGAATGTATTGGTCGTGAACATGGGCTTCAGCACCTAGTAGGTCAGCATGTGAATCTGGCTCTGCCGCTGCTTACACTTGGCTTAATACTGGTTCCTCTTGGACCTTTGGTGTCCTCCCTGTAAACGAAGAAGATACTCTCTGCCTTACTGAGTTCTGAGGATGAGTTAGTGGCACAATGTGGGAGATGCACGGTCTGCCCCCCACGTGAGCCTCCCCCAGAGGTGTCTGATCCTGGTACAATAACCAGGTCTCCTGGATCACAGAGCAGTGTTTCCTCAGGTCCTGAGCCATGGGGACGAGAGGTGGTTCAGCCTTGCTTGGAGAAGGGGATGTTGCCTTCATGCTTCTTCTGGCCTTTTAAAAGAAAACAGTGAAACAATAAACAATAATAGTCCCTGACCCTGGGCTGGGGATGTGGCTCCACGGTGCAGCTCTTACCTAGCATGCTGGAGGCCCTGGGTTCCATCCTCAGTACAAAAAAAAAAAAAAAAAAAAAAAAAAAAAATTCTGACATCATAGGACACCTTATCTTTTAAAACTGTGTTCTCTCACTTGCATGCACCTCACCTCCCCAGGTGGTGTGAGACTGCACTCCTTTACTGCACCAAGGGAAAGTGGCTTCGCTCAGATCTGGTGGGAGGGAATGACAATCCTCCTGAGAAGTAGGAAGCGACCTCCAGGAGGGGTGGGTTGATGAGGCCAGGGTGCTGCTGATCCTGGCGCTTACCAGAGAGATGACCAGGTCCATGTGGGGGGTGAGGATGGAACTGCAGGTAAGAACACACCTGGTTTCTGGCTTCCAGTTTCCCTGGAGCGGGTCCACACACCTACAGTTACAAAATCCTGGCACAGCACAGTGTTGAAATAATTTCACAGGACCACTGGGGGAATCTCCTTGTCCTATTCACTCTCTACGGGGACTGAATATATTGGCAGAGTAACTTCAGTGTGGCTGTACATACTGACGCAGGGATTTGATAAAACTGGAAGGACGTATCATTGAACTTTGTCTTATTTGGCAAAATTACCAAGTAAATGGGAAGCAGATGCCTTGCCCCATTCTTGAGCTTTATCTCCCTCCAACCATGGGGACTACATAGGAGTGAGTTACCCTCAGAAAGGAGGAACGCAAATGTCTCTTTAATCATTACATGCAAAGAAAAGCTGGTGTTTGTGGATTTTGACATTTTTTTTTTTTTTCTTTTTTTATTCAATTTTGTTGTATATATGTAAACATGCTTTACAATTCGTAATACACGTGAAGAGCACCTTTTTACATATCACTGTTAGTGTACAAAGTATATTCATATCATTCATGTCTTCAAACATGCATTTAGGGTAATGATATTCCTCTCATTCTACCATGGATTTTGACATATTAATAACAAAATATTCTCTGAGTCAAAGTGACAATAAAATATGGGATATTTGTGACTATGGAACAAGCCGCTCTGCATGTCTGAGTCTGTACAGGGGCAGAGGAGGGACGAAGTAGAAGACAACGAAGTAGAGAAATCTGAGCTGAATTAGAAAATTCTAGGGTTTATGTTAAGTGGCCTAATATAATGATGCTTTGTTCTTGTTTACTCTTAGTTGTCGATAGGTCACCCAATTTTCATATTATGCAGCTCGAAAGTTCTTTACGCACCCTGTGAGGTAGTTTGGGAAGGGAAGATTTTTTTAAGTCCTCAAGAAAAAGAGTTGTTTTTTTGTTTGTTTGTTTGTTTGTTTTTTTTCGAACCTGGAGATTGAAGACGGGCTCTGAGCCGTCTCCTTTCTCCTTTTGGTTGTTTTTTGTGGCCTCCAATAAACCTCTTCTCTGTCTCTTTGGCTGAACCTCCTTCTTTGAAAGAGAGATGAGCATTTTAATGTCCTTAAAATGGTGTTAAAGTGGTGCCCAGAGGGAAAGATTGATAAGAAGGAGGGAGTCCTTTCCTCAATAGTGTCTTCAAGCCTAAACATGAAGCCGCAGCAGACTCTTGCCTTCCTCTGTTTTGCAGAGAAGAGGCTCCTCTTCTCAAGGGGCTGATCAGGACCCAGAACAGGGTCAGACCAGCAGTGAACAAGGGTTGAGGGGCTGAGCCTGCAGGCTGGGGGCTGTGAGGAGTGGCTCCTACAGGTGGAGCTTCCAGCCACCTGCTTTTTGCCTCTACGCAAACTCTTCTCCTTTCCAGTAGTTTCATTGGCTTCTAGAACTGCAATACTAGAAGGTCCTTAGCCATCACACCACCCAAACTGCTGAACAGCAAATACGTAGGAAAACACAGTGCCTAGTCCTGAGTGAGCATCTGCTGGTAAACCAAGGAAGCATTTATGAAAAATCTCCCAGCAGGAGAGATTTTCTCCCAGCAGGCTTTGCCTCCTTCCCACAGATGTCAGACACTGTCACAAGAGTAAAACTGATAAATAGAAGTAAAAATTAGGTAAAGAAGAGGAAATACAAATGGCCAATAAATGTAAGAAGAAATGCTCAACTTTATAGAAACAATGACATGACTTTTTAAATTTTTTTTTTATATTTTATTTTTTGATACCAGGAATTGACCCAGGTGTGCTTAACCACTGAGCACATCCCCAGACTTTTTTTTTTTTTTTAATTTCAAAACGGGGTTTTACTAAGTTGCTTAGGGTCTTACTAAGTTGCTGAGGCTGACTTTGAACTAGTGATCCTCTTGCCTTAGCCTCCCAAGTCACTGGGATTACAGGTGTGTACCACTGCACCTGGCTTGAAGTGATTTTTAAAAACCAATCAGATTGTAAAATTTTTAAAAAGTCAAAGATTGAAGAGGTTTAATAATATGAGGTATTGAAAGGGTGTGGGACAGCAGCCCTTTCATATGCAATAGGGAATATAAATTTGTATGACCACTTTGGAGGACAACATAGCAGTAACATTTTTCAATCATTTTTTTTTTTTTTAGAAAATACAGTTTTATATACTTCTTTGTATATACATAGTTCATTTAACTAGTCCCCTATTAACACACCTTCAGGTCAGTGTTTTACTATGACAAATGGTGTTGTAATGAGAACCTTCATGAATATCTTTTGGCACTTTTGGAAAGTAGCGTTGTGATAAAATGTTAGACACAAGCTTGCTAGGTCAATGGGTATATACATACATAATTTTTGCTACATATTGTCAAATCATGTAATTTTTTATTTCCACTGGTAATATACAAGATTGTGTATATCTTTGAAGTGACACAAATAATGTTTTGTCAATCTTTCAAACCAAAAGGAGAGTGATAATATTTCAGCAAAGGTTGAGTTGATCATATTCTTGGAGCCCCATCATCTTGGGTCCATGTATTGTTCCTGCATCCTTATTTATCCCTCCCTGCACCCTGCTTTATTTGGATTTCAAATGGGGGTAATGTTTCTTCTCCAGGGAACATTTGGCACCATCTGGAGACTTTTATGCTTGTCACAACTTCTATTGGCATATAGTAGGTATAGGGAACAGATGGTGCTAAACATTCTACAATGCACAGGACATAGCTCCACAGTAAAAAAAAAAAAAAAAAAAAAAAAAAATTACATGGCCTGAAGTGTCAGAAGTGCTGAGATCAATGAATAGTGATTACCACCACTCCTTTCCCTACCACAGGCAATGATTCTGATGGTTTAGTGGATTCTATTTTGTATGTGTTACTATTAAGGTGTGAGTTGTTGCTTTGCTGTATTGCTTAATGGATGAACATGGAATCATGTTAGAATCGGCATTCACAAAGGTTCATAACTTTTTACAGATCCCTTTGACAAGTTGGCGGGAACTGGCAATACTTGCAGCAAAATAAGATGAAAAGCAAATCAATCAGACAACAAATGCCTTTACACGTCACATTTGCCTGCAATTCTGGGAAGTTCATGAGTCATGGCTCAGGTTCCCAGCTCCAGCTTGTAAGAATAGAAGGCCGGGTGTTGAACGGAGTTTCCTTCCGATCTAGAACTTTCACTATCTTTTCTAGTTTAAGGTACTAACTCTGACTATTTCTGTAAGGGGCTGATGGCATATCTGATTCCTTCCTGTTTCTCCCTTACCTGGTGACTTCTGTCATCCGGATGATGATGTCCGCTGTATGGATACCTGTTGCTTTTAACATCTTCTCCATCTGTTCCCCCCTTCTTTTGAGCCAGAACCCCATTTTTGCTTTCAGATGGTATTCTTTTGTCTTCAAAGAGGTCTTAGTGGCACTGCCAGTCAGAGCCCTGACTTTCCTTACCCAGTGGAGGAGCGCGGGTGATTGGACTTCCTCTCCATAAAATTTACAGTTGTGCATTGAGCCCCCAAACAGATAACAATTGGTAGAAATTTATTCCAGAGTCAGGTTCACTGTATTCGCCGGAAAGGGATTGCAGCCTGGAACGGCAGCGCCGCGGGAAGGAGTCCGGAGACAGGATGGAGACGAAAACATTCTTTAATCTTACAAGAAACTACAATATATCTATACAATAGTGATAACCCTGTCTTTTCTCTCTCTGGTCTCTTCCCATGCGCCCGAGCAGCAATGGCGCTAGCTCGATCTGCTGAGTCACCGTTCAAATCTCTCGAGATCCTTGACCAAGTCCCGCGAGATCCCAGACCAAGTCCCGTGAGACTACGGAAGGCGGAAATGCCCAAAAATGTCTATGGCCCAATAGTCAACCGCAATCTTAGCTATCTCCCCAAACAGGGCTCCTGCAGTTCACTTAATTCCTGACCTCAATCTCAGGCTCTGCCAGATTCTAACTTTTTCAAGGTCTGCAGTTTGAGATTTCCTTTGACTCTGTGAGACACTTCTAGATTCCTTTATTTTAGTTTAGGTTCAAAGTTAGTTATATTCTATCGCTTGCCATCAAAGAACCTATCTGATGAGCTTCTCTTAGGTTTGGCTTAATTCCAGAAACATTTATGTTTGTTAGTTAGCTTTTCATTGCTGTGACCCAAATACCTGACATAAATGGCTTAAAGGAGGAATGATGTGTTTTGGCTCATAGTTACAGAGGTTTCCGTCCGTGATCAGAGGGCTCCCTTGCTCTGTGACTGAGGTGAGGCAGAACATCACGGTGGAGGGGTGGAGTGGAGAAAAGCTGTGGGCTCAAGGAAGCTGGGAAGCAGAGAGGGGGGCAGGGTAGGAAGGGGCCTGGGGCAGGGTCTATAATCCCCAAGGGCATACCCTCAGTGACCTACTTCCTCCAACCATGCCCCACCTGTATAGTTCTACCACCTCCCAGTATTACATTTAACTATCATTGGATTAATCCAATGATAAAATCAAAGCCTTCAGGATTCAATCCCTTTCCAAATGCCCCACCTCTGAACCTTACTGTGTTGGGGACCGAGCCTTCAACACATAAATCTTTGGGAGACAATCTAGATCCAAAGTGTAACACTGTGCCTGGAATGTCACACTTGCTCTAGAGAGTCCCTGGTGTCTGGTTTCTTTGGAAACTCCTCAGACCAGGTGGGGGGGAAAGAAGAACAGTGAGAAGTCCTGCCTCATAGAATCAGACAGACACAGCAGTGTGGACACACAGCGGTCCAGTGCTTCGGCACCTGGGGTCGTGTGAAGGGTTTGATGATACGGAGACAGAACTGTGGGGTTAGGTAAGAAAAGATCTCACCCAAGTAGGGGAGCTTGACAGACTAGTACAACCTGCAGAAGCAAAGGGGATCAGGACAAGGGACAGCAGGAAGAGCTTTCATGAGACAGCCTGAGGCAGACATTTGAAAATCATCAAAACTCCTTTCAACCACCCCCTACAGCCACAAGTATTAAGAGAAGACAGAGTAGAAAAAATTCCATACATCTCTAGGCAATGGAGCCTCACTCAAGGGGCAAGAGTCACTCTGTGGAGGGTATGAAGGTACCAAGATCGACCAAGAAAAAAGATGGTCTTGTGTTTTCCATCTCCACTCCTTCAGGGACATCTTTTCAATGAGGGGCAATGGGTGAAACCGCTGTACTTTAAAAACAGCTCATCTTTTCATATTTATACCCTAAGAAGCATTTAATTATTTCTGGCCTCCCTCAAAAAACAAATAAAACTTAAATACAACCTCAACTCCCCACCCCATGATCTGAGTTCTCTGTGATACCCACAGTTATTATTCTTGTCTTTTTTATTATGATTAACCTACATGAAACCAATGCTCTAGTCAGACTCTGTTTTTCCATCTTCAATGATTTTTACTGTTCCCTCCACAAGAATCCATCAGAGCTGGGCTTTGCACAACCCCAGGGAGTGCTAGTCACATAGACTATGATGGGACTGTACACCTAGAGTTGTGCAATTTGGTGGCTCCTTGAAAACTCCAGGTCAGATGTCTCCCCTTCCATGAAGAATTCTTAATGTGCTCTATCCAGAAATAATTTCTCCCACCTCTGAAAAGCAAAACTCTCCTAAGACACATCATGCTGTGAGTTTAATACAGATGTTTGCATATCTCTTGTCTAACATGCTTAAATTGAACCCAAAAGTTGTATTTAGAAATCTTGAGGGGAGGGGAAGGATGGGAGGGAAAAGGGGGGAATCATGAACTGAAATTGATTTCCATGCATGTAATGAGTTTGTCAGGATGAACCCAACTACTATGTATAACCATGAAGCTCTAATAAAATAAACAAATAAATAAATACCAAAAAACTTAAAAATAAATAAATAAATAAAAACAGCTATCTCGACCTTGTAAGTGAATTTGCATGCGGTCAGAGAGTGTGTGATATACATGTTAGAAAAACTACTGGATTGAGTTTCAGGAGAACCCTAACTCAGCTTCTACCTCTAAATATGTAGGTCACTTTGCTTCCCTGGATTTCATCCGCCTCATCTGTAAAATGGGGGTATATTCTGTACCTGCTGGAAGGTAGGGGCTACTTCTGATGGTCTCTGAAAGTCTGTGTTTGTGAAATACTAACCACATAGGACTAGTTTTTCCTCAAGAATAGAAAAAAAGTAACCCTGACTTTTAGTGGAGATAAGGCAGAAGAAAGATGAGTGACTGTGTTGCTCTGAATGCTTAAAAGGCATTGAATGGCATCTCACTGCCTATAGGAAAGAGCTCCCAGCTGGAGCTTGTGGGGCAAAGCCCATCATATTTCAGGTCCTATAGCTGTAAGTGTCTGGTCTCTAATTGTCCAGTCTCAATTGTGAGCATATACATTGTCCTTCCCTCTTTGTTCACCTCCATGCTCTCAATGTTGTAACAAACCAGACAATCAGAACCATTTCCTGAGCATGTACTACATCTTCACCATCAGTGCCTCTGCACGTGCTCTTCCCTTTGGCAGTAGTGCCCTTTTCCTCCACATTCCTGCTCATGGGTCGGGTCTCAGAGCCTTCTGTGATGCCTCCCGGTTCCCTGGGCCAGCCCTGGTGCTCGCCCACGTTAACAGAGCCTCTCAGGTGCAGAAGGAGTTGGTTGTGTGTGCATCAGCCCTTCCATGTGCCTAGGAATGCGGCCAAATCCTAATAGAATTCTTTGTACCTGGTATGATCCTCACCTGATAGATGGATAGTGATAAAGAAGAAAATGAGCTCATGCCTGCAAACCACTCAGTGCATGGGAAGCACTCAATGACTACTTGCTGTTCTTCTTTCTTCTTACTAATGATGGGTGTGAATTACTCAGAAAATGAAATGCAAGTACCTTGTATCTTTCTAAAATCTTCTATTGTTTATCCATTAGATCACGAACATGGCTTTATATTCTTTAGAGTCACTAATTTATACTAGTTAAAATAATCAACTATGGGTTTCATGCACAAAAAAAGGTATATTGGTTTGGAATTTTTTAAAGAAAGAAGTATGATTTGTATGGAATTGCATTTTCAGGGAAGCTAATATTAATATTCATCGTAATTTAGTGAGCTATTTCCATGAGAGGCATTTATTTATAAATAAATAAAAACAGCTGTCTCGATCTTGTAAGTGAATTTGCATGAGGTCAGAGAGTGTGTGATGTGCATGTTAGAAAAACTACTGGATTGAGTTTCAGGAGAACCCTAACTCAGCCTGGATTTATATCATTTATTGGACTCCAACCCGTGTGAAGCCAATATTATTCTAATACTGAGCTTTCGATAGGTTAAGAAAGATTTCCAAGGTCAAGCTAGGTGTGATGGTGCACACCTGTAATCTCAGCCACTCTGGGGAATGGGGCTTGATGATCACAAGTTTGAGGCCAGCCTGGGCAACTTAGTGAGGCCCTGTCTCAAAAACAAGAAAGGAAAAGAAATATTCCCAGAATTAAAGATCATGCACGTTGCACTCTTACACATTTCGTGAAGGTTCAGCTAGACCACCCCTCCATTCAGTGGAGTTCCCTGTTACCCATACTATCCCTGTCAATGATATAAATGTTGCAAAAGAAGCAGGAGTATTTCTTGGACCATAAACACCTTGCCAGAGCAGTGGGAGTCCACTTGGACTTCCTCGCGGGCCAGGTGAAATGAGTTACCAGCCAATCACATCAATAGAGTTTATAAGCACCTTCCTGACAGTTATCTGATTTGAATGAGTTGTCCCCTGAAAACTCCCGTGTTAATACAGGAATGTTCAGAAATCAAATAACTAAATGATGATAGCCACAACCTCATCAGTGGATTACTCCATTTTCTGGATTTGAAAGCACTACAATTCTTTCTGGGTACTCACTGTAGTCAGGTGGGGTGTGGCACAGGAGGTGGGTCACTAGGGACATGACCTGGAGGGGTTTATCTTCTCTGTGGCCCCTTCCCCTGTCACTCTTTTTTTTTTTTTTTTTTTTAATGGGAAACTGCTTTCTCTTTATTTAGACCTTAAGGAGAAAAAAATTAACTTTGGTCACATGTTGCTTTAAAAAAAAAAATCCAGTTTAACATATTTCTGAATAGACAGGACTAAATGATCAGAGAAATAATTTCATTTGTAAAAATTAGCCAAGTTTTATCAAAAACCCAACATACAATGTAATCCAAATTATATAAAGGCTGGGATTATACATTGCAAATGTATGTCAGTTGTATTCCCACCCAACAGATGTTAACCCATTATGTCCCATCATCCTATATAGAACTGAAAACTTGGGACTTCATCCATTAATGTACTTGCTCTCATGTTGTTTTGGTCCAAAAAAGCAGAACTGAATCAGTCAGAGTAAACTAAACAGCTAATCTTTTGCCAGCAAGAATTTAGATTGTGATTGGCAGCAAAAGTAACCATGATGAATAATTCTACTTTAACAAACTATAGTTAAGGAATATTTTCCATGAACACATCATACAATCAAATTTTTATAAGAGAAAAATATGAAGGAACAAAAACCAAGATGAAATAGCTACCACAAACAAAAGTGTCTTCCCCACAATGCATCTGAAGGGGTAAAAGGTAAGGCTAAAGGGCCGAAGATGCCAATATGAAAGGAAATTGAGTATTGTATTTATTTATTTTATACAACTCTTACTCTTTACAAAATGGTTATAGTCATGCCCATAAAAGTGTAACGAATGGCATTTGAAAGCAAACACTTTGTAATTCTTTTAAAGGGCCTTTTTAAAAATTATAATACAAAGGTCTGTGCTCTATAAGCAGTCCTCCACTGTGCATTATAACAATAAGGCTTACTTTTAATACAAAGACTAAGTGTTTGTGAGTTATGAACCACTGGATTGAACAAACATCATTTTATAATTGCTTTTTGCATCTTTTTTGTTTTTGGGATCTTCCACTTCATCAGGGTGCTCAGTAGCTTGGAGTTCTTCAGCAGATTCTTCTTTTTCTGACTCTGAATCACTTTTAGAGTCATTTGGACTTTCAGGACCAGGTGAATCATCATCGTCATCATCATCATCCCCAGCCACATCACCTTCTCCATCATGATCTTCTCCCTCACTGAAGCCAAGTCCCCAACGTCATCGATATCTTCCTGATAATTTACTGTCCATACTTTGTTGATATTGAGACTCCAGTTCTTCATTAATTTTCTTGTCTTCTTCCCCTGTTCGAAAGTGAGATGTTGATTTATGATCTCCTATGACAAGACGACCAGTATCTTCTTTCTTGCCTGCACCCATAAGTCTCAAGAATTTTTGTTTTCTCTCTTCATTGCCCGAGTCTGCTGCCTCCCAATTGCTAGATCCAAGCTAGCATTCATGAGGCACTGGGTTCGATCCTCAGCACCACATAAAAAAAAATAAAGATGTTGCGTCCACCAAAAAATCGTCGTCTGGGGAGGCTGAACGCTTCACCCCGTGAGGGTGAGACTCCCTGGCAGCACTCATCGTTGCTCGGATCCCTACTGGGGGCCAACCCCAGTCAGGGGGTACAACGGCGAGCGCTCAGAGAAGTACGGAGGCAGAGAAGCAGCGATGGGGAATACACCGACACACGGGTCAGGCTGTGGAATCTTCTGCTGGTTTATTTTCAGTTTGTACAAGTATATAAGCAACATTTCTTGGCATTACACATTCTTTTGCATCATAAAACTTAGGAAAGAGGCTGAATCATTTACTGATTACATATCAAACATACGTATTGAGGTTTGTACAGATGGAGAGTTACATGAACTGTACGTAACTATCTGTGTATGTTATAATTTTTACCTCATATCTCTAACTTAGCCATTCTTTCTGCACACTGTCTAAGCTGTCTGATAAAAGTCAACTCTCTCTATCTGGGATTCCAAAGCACTATTGTTTTTCTTTATAGCACTTGTTTATAAAACCTAGAAGCAGGGAAAAGAGGGAGGCAAGGCTGAATGTTAGCTCATCAAAGGCTTTTTGTTCTAAGGGATTTATATCTACTTTAAAAGTAAGAGAAATTTATTTATTTATTTATTTATTTATTTATTTATTTATTTTTATTTATTTTTTTATTTTTTATTTTTGGTACTGGGGATTGAACTCAGGGGCACTTGACCACTGGGCCACATCCCCAGCCCTTTTTTGTGTTTTTATTAGAGACAGGGTCTCACTGAGTTGGTAAGTGCCTCGCCATTGCTGAGGCTGGCTTTGAACTTGCGATCCTCCTGCCTCAGCCTCCCAAAGTGCTGGGATTACAGGCGTGCGCCACCGCGCCCGGCTTAAGAGAAATTTATTTTTAATCACAAAAAGACTCTTAAAGCTTATTAACTAGAAATTAAGTACTTATAGAAAAAGGTTTGTGTTATTACTCTTTTTAAGAAAAGATAAATGTACAGAGTTAGTCTGGATCTAAATAATTGAAATAGCAATACCTGGTGGCCATATATGTGAATAAAGAACTAAACAGCAAGTAGAAGTCAAAGTTAACTCTTTCAACACCATGATATCTTTCATGAAAAAGGAGAGGGCTTTATAGAAAATGCCACAACAGATCCCGACGTGAAATGCCCAACACACTCGAGGTTCTCCTCAACCCGACACCAGCAGCCCATAATCTGCCCCCGGCCCAAGCAGCACCACTCCAGAACGCAGAGCTCCCCTGTCACTCTTGACTTGCTAGCTGCTAAGAGTTGACAGCTTTCCTCTGCTACGCCTTTCCACCGTGAGGCTCTGCCTCTTCTTGGGCTCAGAGCAATGGAGTCGGCTGATCAGGGACTGAACCTCTGAAACCATGGTCTCAAAATGAACTTTTCCTTCTCTAAATTGTTCTGATCAGGTATTTTGCTCACAGCCACGCTAAACTGACTAACACATGTTAGAGAAGAGGCAAGGATGCCTCTTAAATAATCTGTGGTTCCCAAATTTGACTGTAATTATTGTATGGTCTAATGGTTATTGGCTGAATTAACTCACCCAGAGACCATTACTCCCGCAGCTACCAGGAGCCACCTGGAACTCATCTCAGTATATCAGGCTCAGGGAACCCCTCAGCTCAGTAAGGCACAGGACACATATTTCATCAGGTAGCAGTATGTTTTATTGAGGAAATGGAACACATGACGCTAGTTGCGGGGGAGGGGGAGTATTAGCATGGATCCCAAGGGCTTTAACAAACTTTTTGGAAAAGGGAATTTCTCTACACTAGGTTGAATGAGAGAAAGGCCCGTAACATAAGGAGCTGCTAGTAGTCATTCTACCACCATGTGAGTTGGAAGAGCCTACATAAATAAAAACAGAAAAGACAATAGATGGAGAAGGACAGAGTCCCGATGCTATCCCTCGATGGCAGGATCCAGCCATGCTCAAAGCCGCATATATTTCCCTTTTCTTTTTATTTTAAAACTTAGGCCAGTTTGAATTGGGTGAGTGACTTGTCCATGAAAGATACCCAATCAATATATCAGTCAAAATTGGGAAGACATTTCAAAATCATTTATTCTGCCAGGCATGGGGGCATATGCCTGTCATCCCAGCAGCTTGGGAGGCTGAGGGGGGAGGATGGCAAGTTTAAAGCCAGCCTCAGCAACTGAGCAAGACCCTGAGCAACTTAGTGAGAATCTGTCTCAAAAAAAAAAAAAAAAAATTAAAAGGGCTGGGGATGTGGCTCAGTGGTTGAACACCCCTGGGTTCAATCCCTGCTACCCCCCCCCCAAAATATATATATATGTATATATGATTTAGTCTAATCTCTCTCTTTTTTTTTTTTTTTTTTTTTTTGATAGACAGGAAAACTGAGATATAGAAAGGAGAAATATCTTGCCCAGAATACGGGATAACTAATGGCCACATGGGACAAAAATCCAGGCCTCTTCATTTATCTGATCTACTTCTTTCCTTGGTGTGGTCCTGGCCTACCTTTTCAATGCCAAGGACTTGATCCTCATGCACGGACTTGCTACTCTCTCCTATAAGGGATAAACCAGCCTTACCTGAGTATCCTCCTAGAGCCCCATGAATTAAGAACTTTTGACTCTGAGGCCCAGGCTCACTCACCAGCTGTTAGAGAGGGTGAGGATAATGCTCACCTGGGTGGTGGCCTCAAACTAGAGGCAGCCCAGGGCCACAAGGCTTATGTGCGGGGTGATGATATGAACAACCCCTATGCAGGATGAGTGCAAACTGAGAACGGGCCCACATCTTGTTTTCCAAAGTCAAAACCTGCAAACAGAGGGCGCATAATTACAGTGGCTCCTCTTTAGTAATGAATCCATTTACCAATGTTTGCTACTCTAAATTCATACATCTCAAATATCAAAAATATATAGAGAAAAAGACCTCCCTCCCCTCCCCCATTCCCACCCCTGGCCAAAAAAACCTACAAGACATTATTCTAGCTTCAAATTCAGTAGGCATAAGGAACTACTGGATTATAACATCGGTTAATAATAGCCTAACTATCCAGACTTGAAAATCTTCTGGCACACTTAGGAAAGGTTTTACCTCTGAGCAGCCTTGTAGCCTATGGTGATGATAATTGTCTTTATTATGGTTATTACAGAAAATTTAATTAGAAGGCTGTCTTTACTGGAGTTGTACTTCTGAGCTCTTCCCACCAGGGGGAGCGCCATTCTGAGTTTAGGTGGAAGGTGACCTTCAATACTGGTGCGTGGGCTGCAGTGTAATTTTGGATTCCTTTGGCTTGTGGGTGGAGAGGAGAGTATGTTACATGCCAGACTATGCCACAGCTCCTGACTGAAGATAGAAAAGCAGTAGATATTGTTCCAGTACCAGGACTGGAGAAATCCCAGTTTCTTTATTTGTGACGTGAGTGAGTTGTCTAGAAAAATCTCTACATTTTCATCCTTAATTCCAGTCTCAGCTGCCTATGATCTGTGACTCCACGTTCCCCAGAGGTAATTTGGGAGCGTCAGCTCCAAACCACACACTGCTGCCAAAGGAAAACTAAAAGGAAACCGTTTAAAAAGAACAAACGAGGAAGACGAGCTGGAGAAACAGTGGGGGCAAATGCACTGGTCTGCCAGCCAGAGGGTGAGAGGTTAAGCCCTGGCTTTGGAATTGAACATCCTTATGGTCTTAGACTGCCCTCACCACTTCTAGCCCTTGCTTCAGTTATCTCTGCAGTGATGGCAGCACCACTCCAATCTGAGGATAAAATCGTAATCTTTCTCTTTATTTAGCTTTTTATTATGAAATGTTTCAGACTTGCAGAAAAGTTGCAAAAATTAGCATATCCTTAGAACATATTCACCTTATACTGATAAATTTCCACATACCCTTTACATTTATTTTTAATGTATGTGCATGTATGTGTTGTGTGTATATTATATATAATATACATACATATGTATCCATATGTGTGTTTCTAAGCCATGTGAGAATAATTCTGATTGGTTTTAAAGACTGAGTTCTTTTTGTAATTTTATTCAAAGAGTTAAATGGATAAAAATAAAACATTTGAAAACCATAGGTAAACTCCCTTTTAATGATGAATTTTTAGTAATTTTTATCATGCTGGATTAGAATGTAGCACCCAAATGTGCAGATTAAGGGCATTCCAATTTTTAGAATTGATTTTTCGTATGAAAACCATAGTGCTGATGTAAACTGAGATGTCAGCAGGGATTGTCATATGAGCTTTTTGGCTCTCCCATTTTATAGATGGACACACTGAGAACCATCAAAAAGATTTGTTCAACATTCTACAGTTTTCTATCAGATATTTTTCTCTAGTACATTAGAATTTTCTTCAATACACTTGGCGAGGAATAGAGATAATAATAATAGAGATAATAATAATGACAATAACTTACTTTGTATCCAGCATTGTGCTGACCATGTAACCTACCTTATGGGGTCCTTGCCTTAGAGGTATTAGACTCTCCATTTTACAGATGAGGAAACTGAGGCTCAGAGATTTTTAGATAGCTTGTCCAAGATCATACAGCTTGAAAGCATGGAAAAAATAGTTATCCAAGCCGAGTCTGTTGGGATCCAGGGCCCTAAACAGCTTCCTTAGTCTGCATGGGTGGGGTCGGATGCACTCATTCCTTCTCATTCTGTACCATTTTAGTACCTTTGGGGGCAAAGATGGAGGTCCTGAAGAACAGAAGATAGGTCTAATTTGCCACCCTGAGCAGTCAGCTGGGGTCTGGGAAAATGGTCATGGTTTCCTTGAATGTGGACTTGAGAAAACAGATAGAAAGCAAATAGAAACAACTAGCAGGGCTCCTGATGCGCCCAGTTTTCTGTTTTCCTCATTCTTTGACAAACTTTTTTTTTTTTTTTTTTTTTTTTTTAGAGGTGGCAGGAAACACCCAGAGAAGAACTGAAAGTGAGTAGGGCTGAGTTCTAGGCTGATATTACCAGGAAAGCATCTAGACCTTAGTTTCTCCGTGTGCAAAATACAATGAGAAGGCTGGGCGCAGTGACACATGCCTGTAATCCCAGTGGCTCAGGAGGCTGAGGCAGGAGGATTGCAGGTTCAAAGTCAGCCTCAGCAATGGCGAGGCACTTAGCAATTCAGTGAGACCCTGTCTCTAAATAAAATACAAAATAGGGCTGGGGATGTGACCCAGTGGTCAAGTGCTCCTGGGTTCAATCCCTGATACGCCCCCCCCCAAAAAAAAGATATGAGAAATTGGAGTGAGGTGGAAGTTGACCTTCTGCCCTCTGCCACTCTCAGAGCTGACACTTGGGGTCACTGAGAGGAGGAGGCTGCTGGATGGCCAGCAATGCTCAGAAGAACAGAGGAAGGATCCTCAGAAACCCCTGATCAGATGCCTTCATCTTACGCATGGAGAGCCTGCAGCCCAGAGGGACTAACAGTGATCACAGCAATAGTTTCCTCTCTCATACAATATAGATAAGCACCTAACATGGCCCAGGGCTTGCAATGGGCTAGGCACTGTGCTAAGTGCTTTAAATGCACCATTTTATCTAATTCTCACCATTTCGAGGATAAGGAAATTGAGGCTCAGGTTCAGGCAGGATGTCTGCAGCTTGCGTCACTTAGCTATCTGTGTTCTGCCCACACTATCTTCCTTATTGTGTCAGTGTTTTAAAATTAAATTGATTTGAAAAAGAAATATTGATTATAATGCAATTCTAAGTTGCCATGGATGCAAGAGAGCATATTGACACAAGTTTCTAATTAAGAAAATTAACATTGCCCACCTGCCCCCTAAATTCATTACATGCACCACCAGGGTCATGGAAACACTGAGTCATACGACTTCCAGTCCAGTCCTATTTCTGATTCTGTAAGATCTGAGAACCCTGGCGAGGCCTGACAGCTGGGAGCTGTGCTCCTAAAGAGACACCAGCCATGGCACACGTGACCTCCACGATATTTATAGCAAGTGGGTCCTAGGAGCCTCTGAAGTTCCTCTGTTCTGTTGGACATGGGGAGAACCTTGCCATCAGGGCAGTGGTGAGCAGATGACCAGTCTTAGGGGTAGGAGGTTGGGGTTCCTTGTTGCTTGGAGAGGAAGGTCCTCAGTTGGTGGAGACCACGTGATGAATTCTCATCCACTCTTTTTTCCCCCTTACCTTGCTTTCTTGCTATTCAAAAGAAACAGTGGCAGCTATTTGGCTGAGCTCTCTGGAATTCCAGAAGCATTCCGGTCCACTAGCACTATTGAGGGCTTGGAAACCCAGCACTTCACACGTGAAGTGCTTCGGAGCTTTGTGACTCTAAGTGTGGGCTTTGGACCAGCAGCATCACATCACCCAAAGCATGTTAGCCACATGCATTTTTCTGTCCAAGATACTCTTTCTTCCCTAAACCCAAACTGATAGGAGGCAGAGGTGTGCGGTACAAGACGGACTCCAAGGCATCATCCTGCTGTCTGTGTCCATGACCATGTGATATTGTTCCATAGAAGAAAAATCAGTATTTCCCAAAAGCAGCATTCCTTTTTCAAGGGAGAGGAGGCCATCCTAGAGAGGTAGCTCCTCCGTGCTCCCACGGCTGTGTCTCCAGGCCTGGCTGACCAAGCAGATGGGCATTGTAGTGGCTCTCCCAGATCCGTGGCTCTTTCTTGCTCCCTGGGCACCAGTACTGTGAGTCTGATTGAATCTGGGATTCCAGGACAGGCCTAACCTTAACTTGTGGGCATTCCAGGGACAAGCAGTACAGGGCATTGCCTTCCTCTGCTTCTTGCAAGCTCTTGAGGAGAAAGGAGGAAATGGGTAAGGTTGTGACTCTGCTGGAACAGGAACAAAATCTCTAGAATGCCAGTAACCACACAGGACCCCAGGGAGAAGTCCCAGGTCTTTGTGCTACCTGCCTACACAATGCTTAATACTCATTGCCCCATTTAATCTCTTAACTCTAAGCAATGGACATTTGCTATGGTTTCAACCATCCCACTAAGATTTGTGTTGAAATTTAGTTGCAATTGTGAGGTATTAAGAAGTGGAGCTAGGGCTGGGCTTGGTGGCACACACCTGTAATCTCAGCGGCTCTGAAGGCTGAGGCAGGAGGATCACAAGTTCAAAGCCAGCCTCAGCAACAGTGAGGTGCTAAGCAACTCAGTGAGACCCTGTCTCTAAATTAAATACAAGATAAGGCTGGGGATGTGGCTTAGTGGTTGAGTGACCCTGAGTTCAATCCCTTATAGACCCCTGAAAAAAAGAAATGGGACTAGGTAGGACCTTACAGAGATGATTGGGTCATGAGGGCTCCACACTTCATAATAGATTAATCCATTTGTAGATGAATGGTGTGTCATCTTCAGAGAAAGGTCAATATAAAAAAAGCTCAGTCTCTTGCAGGTCCCCCTCTTGCTGTGTGATGGCCTGTGCTACCTCAGGACCTTATTATCATTCTAGCCAAGGTGTGATCTGTCTTCTTCAATGGAAGCAGATAATGTTTCATGAATGACATTGCTGGTAGTGCCATTCCTCCAAGGACTAACTTGGACTTTGCCATCTTCTAACAAGAAACCCTCCCTGTTTTCACAATTCGGAATTAACACTTTCCTTTTCTGAATCCTAGTAGAACCTTGACTTCACTCTGGAATTTCAGTTATGTGTACACATACTTCCTCCATGGGCTGTGAGATTCTTACCTATAGGGACACGAATGGTGTGTTGCATTTATTGCCAAAGTTCCACGGCTCCCAGGTGTTCAGTGATGTGTAATGAATGAGTGAAGCTATAAAGAGTGATGCTTAGAAGATGGGCGCGGGTGGCGCATGCCTGTAATCCCAGCACTTGGGAGGCTGAGGCAGGAGGATCAAAGTTCAAAGCCAGCCTCAGCAATGGCGAGGCACTCAGCAACTCAGTGAGACCCTGTCTCTAATAAAATACAAAAAAAGGGCTGGGGATGTGGCCCAGTGGTCAAGTGCCCCTGAGTTCAATCCCTGGTACCAAAAAAAAAAAAAAAAAAAGAGTGATGCTTAGAATTCAAAGCCTGGTCTTCAAGGGACGTTATCCTTGCCATTAATACAATTTATCTACATCTCTCTTTGCTTGGAAGGAATGAAAAAGAGTCAAATTTATTCTTTGGGTTACTGGAAAGAAGAGGGAGAGAAAATAACCATAAAAGTTTCCAGGTACGAGCTCTCAGGTCCAGAAGCTCCTGTTGAGGAGGGAAGGACACTATGATATCCCAATGGCCTCCTGGAAGCAGGACCTGGGGTGGAGGAGTTGCTGGACCCTCCCTGGAGGCTGGTAAGGTATTTTGGGGGCCTCACCACCCAGGGATTGGTAGCTGGCAGAAGTGCCCCGAGCCCCAGGCGGGTGGACACTGCGTTTTTCAGCTCTAAGCACTGGTGGGTGAGGGGCTTGGAGCACCATGGCTTATAGCAGAGACTGAGAGCAAGAAGGGTTTTTGCATACAGAAGCTGCAAAACTCAGCTCCGGAGCCTTGGAAAGTTCAGGAACTTCAATACAGGTCCACCCTTTTGCCTGAATGACACAAACCCTATCCCTTAGGAAATGTGAAGGGCCAAAGGCATGAATGACTAGATAATCGGGCTTCTCCTCCACCCACACAGAGACTACTTACAGTTGCTCTAACAGTTTGTTTTTTCCCTTCTACCAATTGGGTACCTATATGCTAGGTACTTGGCTTGGCGCTGGGAATGCAGTGGTTCCAAGTGGTGCAATCCCTGCCCTCAATGAGCTTAGAAATCATGAGCTCAGATCAGCTGGAAATCATGAATATGAACCATAGAAAACACACACACACACACACACACACACACACACAGAGCAATTCAACTATGGTAAGTACTCTGAAGGAAAACGCAGCGGCTTGGATGTGCAATAAAAGCAGTTGCTCTTGGAAAGGAAGTCAGCAAAGGTTTTCTTGAAGAAAAGAAAATATCCCTTGCATTGCAAAGTCATTCACCTTCTTGCTCCCACTAAATTGTGACTCCCCCTGAGGTCACTGCTATCCCTGCAAGCTTCAAATAGAGGACTGTTTATTCCCTCATCCCCTCATTCCACAGGGCCAGGACCCTTGGTCTAATTATTACTTTCAAATCATTCATTATTCCTCCCTCTCTAAAAATGCTGGCTCCCTTGAAACATGTTCCAGCAGACCACGTATCCCCTCTCCTTGCTACAGATGTGCAGGCCTCAGGGCCAGGCCCCCTCTTCCACTGATGTTTTAACACTTAGCACTCTCTCTCTCTCTCTCTCTCTCCCTCTCTGTTTTACTGTGGCCATTCCTGATGACTTCAACAACCACAAGTGAGTCATCTATACTCCAGCCTTTTATGTTCTTGACTATCTTTGCTTCCAATTGGGTTTTTCTTCCCCGCCCCCAGCTGAGACACTCAGTCCCACCATTACACCCCAGTCCTTGTTACCAAAAACAGCACCATCTTCCAAATTTGTATCTTAAGCATCGCTTTCTCTGGGAGGCTTACCAACTCTATTGTTCTAGCTCAAATCCATAGTCTGACCCCTCCATCAATTCTATGATCTGATCAGGGCCTTCAGTCTATTGAGGCTACACTGCTACCTATTTGTCCCTCCACTCTCTCTCCTCTCTTTACCCACTGATCTTTCAATCCCTGCAATCATTTCCTGTCACACATTCTCATCCCTTACCTTGCATTGTCTACCTAAGTAATTAGACCATCTTTCCATGTACCTTGTGCCTGCACCCAAACAGCTAAATATGGCTACAGAAAACACAATTTGTCAGCAGGTTGCATTTTAAATTTATGAACATGAATCTCAGGTGTGTCTTAGCACTGTTGGTCAAAATCTACTACTTCTCTCATTTATATCACTCTTTCATCCTTTGGGGGGACTATTTTCTACTTGATTCAAAACTCCATAGCTTGCCTCTTCTTTTTTTTAAATATTTATTTATTTCTTTAGTTGTACACAATGCAATGCATTTATGTTGACGTGGTGCTGGGGATCGAACCTTGGCCACACATGTGCTAGGCGAGCGCTCTACCGCTGAGCCACAACCCCAGCCCTTGCCTCTTCTTATTCTCAGCTGATAACCTTGTTCTTAATTCATTGAGAAAATAGAATCAACAAGAAGAGAACTTTCTTTTACAACAGCCACTAAATCTATCCGTGGACCTGTGTCTGAATGCATGAACTTGGCTTTTTCCTCCTGTTCCAGTAGTTGAGCTGTCCTTGTCCTTAAGTCCCTTTATCTCGTGCATTGTATTTCATCATTCATTCACCTGCTCAAGAACTTTGCTTCTATACTTATTCTTTCCTCTTTCATGCATCATCAAAATGTCCCTTTCTGCTGTATCATTTCCATGAACATATGAATGTATCAGTATCTGCTCCCTTTTGTAGAAAAACTCTTTTAAAAAGTCGTCTCCACTCACTCTATCCAATTTCTCACTTTCCATTCCAGTCTCTTGAATCCACTCCAGTGGACTTTGTCTTATTGAAACTGCTTTTGCCAAGACTGGCAACAGCTCCTGCTGCCAAATCCAGTGGCTAATCCTAGTCCTGCTCTTTACTGCTTGTCCTACTAAGAATAGAAATTTAGAAACGTCTTATACTTTTGATTGTTACCACCATGGTGCACAGATGTAGTATCCATGTTTATTCATCCTTCCTTTCTTCTTCTTCTTCTTCTTCATGTGTGTGTGTGTGTGTGTGTGTGTGTGTGTGTGTACGCATGCATGCACAGGCCAGGAATTGAACCCAGGGGCTCTTAACCACTGAGCCACATCCCCACCCTACCCACCCCCTTTTTTGAACAGGGTTGCTAAGTTGCTTAGAGCCTCATTAAGTTGCTGAGGCTGGTTTTAAACTTGCAATCCTCCTGCTTCAGCCTCCTGAGCTGCTGGGATTACAGGTGTCCTCCGCCATGCCTGGCAATATCCACATTCTTATATATATTATTACCCCCCCCCCAGAGTGTGGGCGGGGCCTCTGATTTGCTTTGAACCCATAGAAAATGGCAAAGGTGATATGATTTCACTTTTGTGATTATACCAATTTATATAAAATTTCATCTTAGTAGCAAGACTCTGGGCAGGGCCTTTAAAACCTAGCTGGATTTGAAGAAATCCCTGGGCATGTTGTGAAGTACACATGGCAAAAAGCCGAGGGTAGCCTCAAGCTGACAGCAACAAACCCTCAGTTCTACAACAGCAAGGAAATGAATTCAACCAACAGTTGAGCAAGCTTGGGGGACTCTTTATCAGCCTCCAGATGATAATAGCTCAGTCAGCACCCCAATTTCAGCTTTGAAAGGTCCTGAGCAGAGAACCCGCATAAACCATACCAAGCTCCAGAACTGTGAGATAGTAAAATGTGATTTGTGTTAAGCCATTACATTTGTGGTAACTTATTACACAACAATGGACAACCAATACAACCACTCATCTTTTTTATGTGGTCGTTCGTTTTTTATGTCTGTTGCGTTAAGTGCCTTCCTAAGTTGTATTTTGTCAAAACTCAGACATAATTTATGTACCTTTTAAACAGGTAGAAATAATTTTCACTTCCACTAAAAAAAAAAAAAAAAAAAAAAAAAAAAACTTGCTTGTCTTGTTTTTACCTGTTCATTGCTAGATTTCCAGGACCTAAAGCACATGGTTCAATATATATTCAGAATTATGAGTAAATTTAAAACTTTTCCTGAAAGATGCAGCCGTCTTGCTCTGAGATTTTGTTTGCCTATTTTCTAGGCCTGTAGGCACCTGAGATATTTTACTTTCCTTTTCACTATAAAGAAAACAACATTGGGGCTGGGGTTGTGGCTCAGCGGCAGAGCGCTCGCCTCGCACGTTCGCAGCCTGGGTTCGATCCTCAGCACCACATAAACATAAATGCAATTGCATTGTGTACAACTAAAATAAATAAATAAAATAAAATAAAAAAAGAAAACAACATTGCAAGCCCAATGATTCAATAGGAAACAATTCTTTTCTGTCTCTGAAATGAGGGCATAATAGGGAACAGTGGAAATTGTGACAAACTGAGGACAGCTACTTAGCTCTAGCTGGTGTTTGCTATGGGGTGACTCTATGATTTGAATATGATTTCTCCCCTCCAAGACCCATGCTGCAATTACCATGAGGCATTAGGAAGTATTAGGATACAGGGACTTTAAGAGGTGGTCATAGGTCTATCCTCTTGAAGCAGTCAATCCATTCACCAGATATGACCCTCTTGAACTTGGGCCATAATTGTGAGCAGGTCCTATGGGCTTAGTTTTGCCAAATTCTCTGTATTTAAAAATAAGAAATATGAAACCGCCTGTTTGACTAAACTAAATTTTGTTAAAACTGCACAGTGAAAAAGGAAAAATGTGTGGCACAACTTGGTCCCCAGTTCTCCAATTCTGACTTCTTTGTGGAACTCTGTGACACTGACCTTGTGGAGCACAAGTATGGTGAGACAGTAGGTGATTTCAACAAGATAGCTCCCCACCTGCCCAGATGGGTTGAAACCTCTTCACACAGTGAATTAAGAATAAACCTAGATCTCTCCTCTCCCAACCCTTCATCCAGGGCTTTTGAAGAAAAGTACTGCCTTGAATCTACTGCTCACGGGATGGAGTAAAATTGTGTCTGCAATGTAGACTAAGAATCCAACCATCACTCAGATCTGCAGCCAAAATTCATCTATTTCGGTTAGTCCTAAACACCTGAAAAGTGCAGAATTTAATTCACATTCTTGGATTGGTAGTCTCCAAGTGTTGGCATAGGCAAACACATATTATTTCAAGAGGAACACACCTCAAAGAATTCTCACAAGTCCCAAGGAACGGCAAAGCAAGAGAAAATTTAAATAGAAAAAGGGGTTGGGGTGTGTGGCTCAGTGATAGAGCACTTGACCAGCATGTGTGAGGCCCTGGGTTCAATTCCCCAGTACCATAAAAAATAAATAAGTAAAAATAAAAATAAAATAAATAGAACACAAAAGAAATTTGAAAAATAGGAATTATGAAAAAGACTCCAAAATATTTTATTGTAAATATGTTTAGTAACCATAAAAATGAGCTTGGAATATGTACAGTGTGCAAGATACTATAAAGAATGATTAGGACCAGAAGCTTGTGTAATCCCAGCAGCTGGAGAGTTGGAGGCAGGAGGATTGCAAGTTCAAAGCCAGCCTCAGCAACTTAGTGAGGCCCTAAGCAACTTAGCAAGACTCTATCTCTAAAATATAAAGAAAGGGTTGGGGATGTGTCTCAGTGTTAAGTACTCCTGGGTTCAATCCCCAGTCCTAAAAAAAAAAAAGCTTGTAATACAAAGAAAGTTTCAACAAGAAAATCAACAGTTGCATTTAGGCTGTTAGCTGCTTTCTTAATAGCAACCATGGAAATGATAATGATTGGAAATGATAATCTCAGTGTGCTGAGAAAAGATAAGATAAAATATCTTTTAAGAAAGTAAAAAATAAAGACATTTTTAAACAAAATTGAAAAGAACCTTATTAAAGAAAATTTTAAGGCACAGATTCATATAGAAGGGCTGAGATGCAATAGGAAAGAAAGAACAGAGAAGGAGTAAATATGTGTAAAGTATTATGGATCCTAAGGAAAGGAGACCTAAAATATAACACCAATAGTATATAATTGAGCATGCAGTGAAAGTACTCTCTTTTCTGGAGTTAGGGAAAGATACTGTTTAACTTTTCATTACTACTTTATTAATTTAAGCATACTTAAGAAAGACTAGAAATAAAGTGTTTAGGTTCCAAATTAGTAGAAGATAAAACAAAATAGGATAAGGGGAAAATATTCAACTGGTCCAAAAGAAGGCCAAAAAAAAAGGAGAGAAAAATTAATGTAATAGGTAGAACATATTGAACAAAATAAGAAGGTAGATATGACTGCAACTATGTATGTAATTGTAATATGTATAAATAAAATATTTTTTTAAAATATCATCAAAATAATGTTTATGAAAAACATCTAAAGCATGAGAATGCAGAAAGGTTGAAAGTGAAAAGGATAGAAAAACATTTACCAGGCAGTTCTATCCAAAGAAAAGTAATATGACGCATTAATAAAAAAAATTATTACCATTGCCCTTGTTATTATTTATTGAGCACCCACTCTGTATGAGGCAATAATATCTCAAATCTTAACAGCCTCCTTCTAAGATAGGAATTTGAAAATCTTTATAATGGTTCACACCACAAGTGAAGGTGCAGGTTTTACATGTAGAGTTGGATGAATTTTGACAAGTGAGTACACTTGTGTGAACCACCCAGAACATGCCCTTATGCTTCTTTCCAGTTAATACCTCCCAACACACACAGCCAATGTCCACCACTTAGATTCCTATTGCCTTAGTTTTGCCTGTTCGTGAACTTTGTATGAATGAGATAGTACAGTACACATTCTACTCTTTCTACCTTCTATAACATGAAAGGCAGGTTTGGAGAGAGGTTGGAATAGGGTTGAGGGCCTACCCACCATGTCTACCACTCTACCTTCATAGGGCAAATTGAAACTAAGGACTTCTATGTCTAAGTGAGGGGTGCCAGGCTTTCCCTCAACCATTTGACAAATTGTGACCAAGGAACCCTAACGTTTAAGTGGGGGGGGGGGGGGTCATAGATGAATCCATAGATCCTCACACTCACTACCAAGCATGGCCAGGAATAAATGCTTTGGTCTCTCTGAGGCTGCTCCACTTGTGTAAAACAAATGAGAAGCTCTCAAGTAGGATATGGAATGATTCTGGGGCTGGTCTGGGGCCCAGCCTATCCTCTTTAGCAGGAGAAAGGCAGCTGAAGCTGGGCAAAGGAAGACCAACTGGGCTGGAGGCTGAGAGATGAACGGCCGCTCCCCTCATCAGAGAAGGACTAAAGCCCAGTCAGGAGGGCGCTTGCTGGTTGGTGGTAGAGCTAGCCTTTTCCTTTGGGTTCCTGTCAGTGATTTCGCACTGGCAGCAGGAGGCCTGCAGTCCCCTGAGTGGCTCAGGCCTTTGTTACCATTGTGAGGTAAATGCCAGGCCTTCCCTCCCTATACATGGGCTTTGGGCTTGGCCCGGATCTCTTAAAACTGCTTGGGCCCCATCCTGAGCATATTCTTCTTTAAGTGGTGCCTTCTTCTGCCTTCTTTCAGGAGGACCTATCATTTGGCTTGTTCCAAGACTAAGATTAAGGAAGCTGTTGGCTGAGTCAGAGGTGAGGGGAAGGTCTTGGGAGGGCAGAAGTTGGAATCATGCTTGAGGGTTAGGGGGGCTAGAACTTGAGAGACCCTGAGCTCATAAGCTCTTGGAAGTGTCTCCCAGCACCATCTTACTTTAAAATTCATGTTCCCATTTAAACATGCAGACCTATGGTTAAAGTAGGAATTTTTAAAGGGGATATATATATCCCCTTTAAAATATATATATTTTATATATATATATATATATATATATATCCCTTTATTTTATTTATGTGTTGCTGAGGATCAAACCCAGGACTCACACAGGCTAGACAAGCACTCTACTGCTAAGCCATAGCCCCAGCCCCTAAAGTAGGAATGGTTTTAACCAAAGGATGTATAATAAGAAGTAATAGTTTGATAATGTGACTTCTCTATCCAAAATTCCTCTTTCTGGGGCTATTCATCATTTTTTTTTTTAAATCAGTGTTTCCTTTTAGCTCTTCTGTTCATCTCTCTACACAATAACCTTCTAGTTACACTTATCAATTTATCAACATTACACAAGATGAAAATGTACGCCTGTCCACCTCTCAATATCTCATTGCTTTAGTGCTTTATTGATTGCTTTAGTAACTTTAAAAATTATATAAACATAAGGCCAAAATTCTTAGAAATGATGAGTAGTATTTGTGTTCGTTTCCTATTCCCGCTATAACAAATGACCCCAAACACAGTGGAGTAAAACAACATGAATTTATTTCCTTACAGTTCTGGAGGTCAGAAGTCCTAAAATCAAGGTGCTGGCCAGGCCTCCCTCTTTCTGGAGGCTCTAGGGGAGAATCTGTTTCCTTGTGTCCCTGGCCTGCAGAGGCCTCCTACTTCCTTTTGACTCCTGGCTCCTTCCTCTATGTTCAAAGCCATAGAATACCATCTTCTCTCCTTTCTGAACTTCCTGCCTCCCTCCTATAAAAACCCTTGTGAAAATAATAAGCCCACCCAAGGCAATCCAGGATAATCTTCTCACCTCAAGTTCCTTCATTGAATCCATCTGCAAAGTCCCTTTTTCTATTGGAGATAGGGTATTCACAGGTTCTGGGATTAGGCCATCAGGGGATTAGTTGGTATCTTTGGGAGCCATTATTCTGCTTGTAGAAACCATACATAAGAATGTATGGTTGTACACCATACAACCCAGTTTACCTGGGACACTTCCATTATTCCTGTTGTTCCAGTAAAATCATAATACAGCCCCTTTCATTCCATTTTTAATAAAAGTGTCTCCATTTTTAATAAAAAAAAAATTGTAGGAGTACATTACCCATCCACTGCTTCCCAATCTTTTCCACAGCATAACGTGTAGAAAATGACAACAGTTTGAAGGTCCTTGGGAAAAAAGAATAAGGCTGCTCATGATTAGCAGTAATAGTCCCAGGGGCCCCAGCCACCTTAGGACCCTCTTGGCTACCCCATGGGGCCAAGGTATCCATATCTCAGTGCCCTCCTGCCCCATCCTGGTACCCCACTGGCTATCATGCATCATTGGAGAAATCATCTTTATGTTAATTCAGTGAGATGTGTTTAAATTCTGTTCTTTATCCTGATTTTACATTGGTACATGGTTCCAAGGAAAGGCTTGAACCTAGCTGTCACACTCATGCTTTGATGCTCCTGTCCTTGTGACCCTGCCTGTGGGTTGTCAAATGAGTGTACTCTTTGGCATCATCTTTACATTGGCCCTCCAGGTCTGTGTCCCTGGAAAATCTGCCACTCTTCTGCCCTCTCTCAGGCATCAGAGCATTGGCATTGGTGGCAGAGGGGTCCTTTTTAACCACTGGATGGATGGAATCTTAAATAGCTTACAACATTGTTTCCTGGCATCTCAAGAGTATATTTGTCTATGGCCTTTGTAACATTTTTTAACTATATCTTGTTTGCCACAAAAATACTATTGGTAAAAATATTTTATCATCTTACCTCATTTCAAATCATCAAAAAAAAAATCACAATAAGAGTAAAAAAAAAAAAAATGTTTTGGAGGCAGAGGCACCTCACAGCCAGCTCCAACTCTTTTGATGTTTGTCCCCTTGGTGGCTTTCTTGCTTGCAGAGCTGCTTTTCAGTTTTCAACTCCTTTGCTCATTTGCTTTACAGGATACTCTCTCCTAAGTCACTAATATGTAATATCCTGGTGGTGTCTGGTCTTCTTTATAGCATAGTGATTTAATCTTTTCTTATTTCCATTATGATTTTTTTTTCAAATTCACTTTTCAGCATGTAGATTACTTAATGAATTCTTGAATTATGTCTCTATAGCTTATCAACTATTTCAATTTATAACAATGATGTATGTTTACACTATAGCAAATAATTACCCAAACCACTCACAGAAATTCCATGAGTATGAACAACAGCATTGCTCTCCAGATACTGACAAAAGGGTGTGGGCCTTTCTTTGTCCCAAAGTGACAGCTTTATGTCACTAGCAGAGTATCGCTGTTTACAGTACTGTAGGCAATATTCATTCATGGCCTCTAGCCCGGGAGAAGCCTGCTCTGGTAAAGGGAATGCAGGAAGGGCCACCAGCCATATCTGCTATATAGCTCATAGGGCATGACAATTAGATCAGTTAATAAACAAGAAGACTTGGTGTGGATCCTAGAACCTTATAAGACACAAAACCTTAGAACTTCAGAGCTGGAAGCAACTTTAGAGGGCAGTGTTCCCAGAAGGGTGGGATGGAACAGGGGTGCCATCAGTCAACAGAATGTGCTGGAAGATGGGGCAAGGACCCAAAAGATCTCAAAAATAAGAGGTGAAGAGGGGGAGAAGGGACACTGGGCAGGGTTCATATGACATCTGAGGACCCACTACCCTTGGATAGGTGGGGTGGGTAAGAACAGAGATTAAATTCCTCACTGTTAGTTACAAAAAGATTAATTATCTACATATCTCTCTAGCATATCCCTGGTGATATGCTTTTAACATGTAGGTGCCAGATTGCATCTTATTTGCAAACAAACCAGGGAGGGAAGCAGGATCAAGTAGGGTTTTCAACCTCACTTTCCAGAGGAGGAAACTGAAAGGAAATCAAAAGGCTTGTCCAGGCTACCCAGCCAGGAAGTGATGGAAGGCCTTCCAGTTACCCTCTACCACACACCCACAGGTGCTGGACTAACACATAGCCTGTAGGGCCATGGCAGAAGCAGGAGGCCTTAGGGCCGTCACTATCAGAATCCAGAGCAATCAGAATCTCCTGGAGGGCTAATCAATGCACAGATTGCAAGCTGCACTCCTGGGGTTCTGATGTGGTAAGTGTGGAGTGTGGCTCTGGAATTTGTATTTCTAAAATGCTCAGGTGATGCTGATACTATTGGTCTGGAGCCCAACTTTGAGATGACTCTTTACAACAGCAGGTGTACTGTAAGGCAGCTTCCAATAGTATAGCTATAGCAGGAGATGATTTTTAACATGAGTACGTCAACATCATTGAGGTCTCTAAGAGTACCTGTTAAAGTCTCCAGTTAGTCATCTTGTTAATGAAAGTGAAGGAGAAACAGGTGGGAAATAGAATTGGGTGAGGCCAGATAATTGATTTTACATTTTTTTCTTGTATATATTTCAAGATTTTATGTCTATATAAACAATAAAATGTATCCCCTCCGTTTTATACAAAAAGTTGTATCACTGTTCTCTTCATTTGGTCTGAAGCACAAGTCTAGTTTCTCATTAATTTTCTGTTTGATGGTTCTATTCATTGATAAAAGTTGGATATTGGAGTCCTCTACAATAATTATATTGCAGACAATTTCTTCCTTTGTGTCCATGAATATTTGCTGTATGTATTTAGGAGTATGTATGTGTATGTACATATATAATTGTTATGGCCTCTAGCCTGGGAGAAGCCTGATTGTTATGATTGCTATGCATGTATTTAGTACATATGTGTGTAATATATATAATTTAATGACTTCTTGATGAATTGATCACTTTATAATGAAATAATGAATTTGTGTCTTGTGAATTAAAGACTGTTGGTGACACACACAAAAAATTTTTTTAGTTGTAGATGAACCAATACCTTTATTCTATTTCTTTATTTTTATGTGGTGCTGAGGATCAAACCCAGTATCTCATACATACTAGGCAAGCACTCTACACTGAACCACAACCACAGCCCGAATTTTTTTTTAGGAAAAATTTTTAAAGGAAAAATATTCATAGACGAAAGAGGAGAAGCCTAAATAATCCATACATCTTAAGCATACTAAAATGTTGCCATTATTTATTTACTTATTGGTACTAGGGATTAAACTCAGAGGCACTTGACCACCCAGCCACATCCCCAGCCCTATTTTGTATTTTATTTAGAGACAGGATCTCATCTCACTGAGTTGCTTGGCACCTTGCTATATTGCTAAGGCTGGCTTGGAACTCTGATCCTCTTGCCTCAGCCTCCGGAGCTGCTGGGATTAAAGGCATGCGCCACTGCGCCCTGACCATTCATTTTTAAATTAAACAATTTAAAATATATTGAAAGATACTGTTGGCCTACCCGACAGTCTCATTTCAGTAGCAATCACAGATGAGGGTTTGGGTATGCTTCTTGTATCATGAGGAGATGGTTTTTTAAAAGATGTGTGTTCCTTATTGTAAAAGCAAAACATGCTCATTGAGATGTGTTACAGACAAGATAGCAAGTCTAAAATTAGACTATTGCACAAATCCACGACTAAGTTGACAGTGTTCTTCCGCTCCCCTCTACTCATGCTCTAGGATCAATGTCTCCCTTTATGTCCACTCCTAGTCCCACCCCTCCGTCTCAAGGACCGTGGTCATTCCTGCAGTTGCAGCAATAGGTCGCCAGATGGTGCTGCTGAGCAGAGCGCTGGAGCACAGAGGAGCCACCGCCGAGCCTGGCACCACGTGACCTGAGCCTCAGGCTCTGGCACCTGCATCACGTGACAGGGCCCGGAAGCAGCTGCCGGGGCTGCCGAAAAGGATGGCTAGGGCTCCAAGCTGAGACAGGGAGGGGTGGGCTGTGCAGAAGCTGGAGCCCGAGCCGGAGCTGGGGCCGAAGCGGATTCCAAGCGGTGAGTGCCTGCGCTGACCTGCTCTTGCTGGCTGCTGTCACCGCCTTTCGCAGGGCCCTATCTCGCCTTCCTGCCCTCCGGCTTAGCAGATGCTCTAGGTCAGGGGCTGGAACCGCCTGGGCTGTGGGTCCGCGGCTCCTCGGCTCCTGGCCGCCGCGGCGGTCTGTTGCAGGAAGCCCTCCGGCAAGAGGCGGAGTGGCGATCCCTCGGCGATCCCATGTTCCTCGTGCTATCTTCCTGGACCTCGCGTTGGGTGGGGTCTCCCGCCCTATTTGACAGGTGGGGAACTGAAGTCCGGAGATGGGAAAGGTCACTCAAACGACCATCTCAGGCTTTGGGCTTCGTCCACGCTTCCCAAAACGGTGTGCTGTCTGGGGCGAGTCTCCCGCGCTGTGTCCGGGACTTGCTGATAATGGGGCTTTCTGTCACACTGTACCAGAAACTGCAAGGCCCGGAGAAGTCATCTAGTGCAACCCCCTCCTCGGACAGTAGGAAAACCGAGCCCCAGAAAGGAGTAGGGGCTTGCTTAAGGTCATCCAGTGAGTGAGTTCCAGACCTGCCGCTGGAATCCAAGTGTCCCTGAGCTCCAGCAGCTGTTGACTTTGACTACACCGCCTCCTGCGGGGAACTTTATGTGTGAAAAGGCACCCTTTCCTCTTTCCTTTAGTCCTCTGCTTGTTTAGCTCTGCATCGCTAGGGTTGGATTGTCTCTGGGCGTGGTTCCGTTGGCTCACGGTTTTTCTGCAAACTCATCACTGTGTAGGCTTGGTTTCTAACCGTCCTGCACATTTCATGTAAGTCCTGTCAAAATAAAAATTATTAATTGGAGTATGCCCCTGGGAGGATACGTGGCTCAGCTGAGGCAGAGGAGATGATTCCTGGTATTAACTTGAAGAGTGGAATTACCTGTGCTTTATTTTTTCTGTAACTTATCAAATTTGGGGAAGATGCTATTTGAATGGATGTTTGCTGTTATTGGGGCTTGTTGAAATATGATAGCAGAACCATGTACTGGAAAGAACTGAGATGGGAGAATCAGGAGATTTTGTTTTAGCTCAGCCACTTAAACTCTGCCACCTTAGATGACTACCATCTCTCCTGGGTTTAGGTTTTTCGGTCTGTATAATGATCAGGTTTAATCCCTAAGGGCCCCTTCTGTTCTGACATTCTTTGCATCTAGTCTGTTTGTTTTCTATTCAGAGATATTTTTTCTTCCCTCCATGCATCAAGCATCAGCCTTTCAACAAGACTTAATCCAGTTGTCCAGGCAACAGTTTCCTGTACTTATTTCTACATTGCCATGAAATTCTGCTCTTTTCCTTTCTCTGTATTGCCTAGGCTAAATGATGATGGCTGAAAATGATTTTAACTGTCTTGCTCATGATCAGAGCCCTATTTTGACTCTTGTCTAGAGCTTTGTTTACAGTAATTAACTTGTTTGTACAAGTACAGTTTTCTTTAGAGGTTTTCTTGAGGTCAAGAAGAGGCTCCGTCCTTTGTTTGGGGTTTGAGGTTGTTTGTCCAGGGGTGGAGGCTAGACTGCTCTGGTGACAGTAGTCAGTTGCTGCCCTCCCCGCCCCCCTTTTTTGTCCTTTATAATTGGCTGCTCTTGAGTCCTTATTTTCTCTTTAAGCCGGGTAGCTTCATCTCTGTGGCAGCCCCCAAGTGCTCTGAGCTGTCTGTGCCTGTTGCCAAGGCTGTGTAAGGAAGAGGCATTCCACTTGTTTTGTAATATTCCAGATTCTACAGTTAGGACCAGTTGATGGAAGTGCCCAAAAGAAGTAGTTTTTGGGGTGAGCATGAAAACTTTCAAAGAATTAGTTCCTGCATTGGACACAGAGTATGGCGTTCCCTGTCACTGGAGGTAATTGTCACTGGCAATTACCTAGGGGTTTGTTGTGCATGAAATTACTGTGTTGGGTGAAGGGTTGGCCTAGATGTACTTTGGAGTTTTCTCAAAACTGACTCCAACGAGGGTCCTAATCTTTAAATGCTTCATATCTCCTCAAGGGTCAGAAGCTAAGGAATTATTGCTGGTAATGATACATTTCTTCTGTCCCCCTGACCCAAAGCAAGACTCTATACATGGGCTGAGTAAATGGTCTTCTGTTTCTGCTTTTGCTGGGTTGGGGCCAATAACCTGTTCTAGAGGGTTGTTACTGATTAATACCACTAATACCTAGAGCAGCTTTTCTCTTTCCCACAGAGGAGAACCATTGTGTCCATTTACCTCAACACAGGTCTGAGGTGGTCCTGCACACCTCCCTCCTTTGACCAGAGCTTGCTAGATTGAGCACAAAAAAACTGATCACTGTTCAATGGGTGTGGATTCCAGTAGATGGGGCATTCAGAGTTTGCCAGAATAGACACCACATGTGTTTGATGCTGTCCCCTCTTCTAGCCCCAATACATTTCTCTTGGAAGCCTGGACACCCAGGGCCAGTACATCAAAGACTTCTCTGTTTCCCATTCTGTGAAACCAGAACTCTGTGTGGGCTACTGAGGTCCACATGACACTTGGATCTCCATTACCAAGAGAGGGACCTGGCTCAGCTCTCCAGGATATGAAATGAAGAAAATACCACAGAGTTTCTATAGTGAACTTTCTTGTTTCACATCCATGAATGTCTCTATAGTAATAATCACAAATGCTATCATTATAAGGGTCTCTTATGTGCCAGCTAACTTACCTAACATCTGCGTATCTTCATAACAAATTTGTGATGTAGATGATATTAACAATATCTTTCATGTGAGGGAGTCAAGGCAATAGGTGATTTGGGTAATTTGGCTCAGAGTCACTCAGACTCCAAGCAGTACTTTGTTAATCATGCAGAATGGCCCTGGTACACTTAACCCTGCCCCAGCTTCTAGGGGCAGTTTTGTTCTGGAGATTTTAGAGAGGGTAGATACTGTGTGGTGTGGTAGAAAGAACATTGGCCTTGAACTCTGGTTTGCTGGATTTAAATTCCCATATCTTTGACCAGCTGGGGCATAGGTGGAGTAAACTCTCTGGCCTTGGTTTTCTCACCTCTTAAATTGGAAGCTGGACTAGGGTCATTTTTGAAGTCACTCACGGTTCTAATACTTAGTGATCTTTGTGATTATAGATAAAAAGTGGGCATGTTTGCCTGCTCAGCAGTGCATGCCGAGGTCAGCAGCCACCCTGTGGCTGCCCTGAGACTTGTCCTCATTTCAACATAATGGACAACACTTTTAGTTTGCAGATATCACCAATACGTGAACTCTGGTAGGAGGTGAGGCCTGAGGTGTACCCATCATAAGAAGATCATAATTTTTTTAGTGCTTTATTTAAATCTTCCCATAACCAGGATCACCTGGGAAGTTGGTTAAAAATAAAATGCTTAGGTGGATTCAGGTGTGGCCCAGAAAGCTGTGAGTTTTTTTTTTTTTTCCTTTTGTATTTTAACATGTTTAACTCCTTCTATCCTAAGGTATTTTTACATCATATAATCAGTACAAAATTATGAATTCATTAAACATTTCATAATTTTTATACCAAATTTTTAAAATCCTGTGTCTATGCATTTCAATTTTGGCCAACTGTATTTCAAGTGCTTGGTAGCCACTTGTGACTAGTGGCTACTGAATTGGATAGTATGACACTTTGGTAGCTAGGTTATATTCTCCTGAACCCTGATTTACCATACCATTCAAAAATGGAAACAGTCTTTGAATTAAAGAAAAAAAAAAAGGCTTTTGTTTTTACCTTAAAATCACTACAAGATGGGTATGGTGGTATATGCCTATAATCCCAGCAACCTGGGAGGCCAAGACAGGAGGATCACAAATTCAAAGCCAGATTCAGCATCTTAGGGAGGAGGCCCTCAGCAACTTCCTTAGTGAGGCAACTCAGAAGACCCTGCCTCTAAGTAAAATATTTTCAAAAAGGCTGAAGATGTGGCTCAGTGGTTGAGTGCCCCTCGGTTCAATTCCTGGTACCAAAAAAATAAAAAAAGAAAGAAAAAAAGAAAAAATCACTACAAAATTCTTAAAAATCACCGACCTCTAGAAAATTCAGTGCTTTTTTTTTTTTTTTTTTTACAAAAATTCTATTTGCAAACACATTTTCCATACTTCATCCATTGTACAAAGTGATTCCAACTGTTCATGTTTAGTGCCACACTAAAAAACAGCATATTTTGTAGATTAAAGGGCACGTCTTATTTACCAAACCAACTAAAAAAAAAGTTTGTATAGGGAAAAAGAAGGAAGTCTATCAAGGTTATACAAATAGTTGCTATTTCAATGCAATTTGGATTGAACGTACTTTTCTGAATAGTTTTCTTTTGGGTTTCTAGATATGGAGATTTTGACTTTGTGTTGATGGACCACACATAATATATAAACTGCTCATTTTACTCAAGAACCTGAAAGACAGGCTCTTCTTCGGCTTTCACATATTACAAGCCTCATTTGGACAGTTAACAGATCCTATTAAAGTCTTCCAGAGGGCAGGAACTGGCAATTACTGCAAGAGACTTGCATACCAGCCTTCATTCAGGGGAGCCCAGGGGCAGGATGGCCATGGAGAGGAGTGCACAGTGGGCACAGCAGGAGAGCAGGAGGAAGAGGAGGCCTCAGTTGCCAGAAAGCAGAGAAGGGGTGGATACCACCACTCTCTCTGATGCTTGGTTGCCTATTAACAGCTCTGAGAAATGCCTTCTCTGCATTGATTATTCCAGAGATGGGAAACTGCTTTCCCTCTATCTCTTCATTTGGACCACTATCTTTGATAGAAGGTTCTTCCTTACGTCTAGCCAAAGATCTGCCATCCTTTATTTTCTACCTGTTGAATCTAGCTCTGATCTTTGAGGCCTCAAAGAACCAATCAAGCTGGGCACGGTGGCATATGCCTGTGATCCCAGCAGCTTGGGAGGCTGAGACAGGAAGATCACAAGTTCAAAGCCAGCCTCGGCAACTTAGCAAGGCCCAGAGCAATGTAACAAGACCCTGTCTCAAAATAATAAAAATAATCATAATGATAATATAATACTAATAATAAGGGCCAGGGATGTGTCTCAGTTAGCCACTAAATAACTCTGGGTTCAATACTTGGTCTCCCCAAAAAAAATAAATAAATAAAATCTGTTTAACAGTCTTTAAAGACAGTTTTGTGCCTCCTAACTTGCCAGGTTGAACCTTCTTGGTGCTTCCAACTTTTCCTTTATCAGTTGGCTTGCAGCCCCCTCTTGACCTAGGCCCTGACCCTTGGATGAACCATAGTTTGTCATTATCCCCTTCATAGTATGTAGCCTGGATCAGGATGTGGTGCATGCAAAGCTAACTAGTAATGTCAGCAATTTGGTTCTCTCTGTTCCTAATGTAACCTAGAATTGTATTTGCTTATTTGGCATCTGTTATTATATTATTTGACTTCTTTTGAGTTTATCATTAACCAAAGTCCGTAAATAGCATTTTGTTCTTTTCTCAATATGTCTGCAGTAACTAAGCCACATTTCCCACATCCTGCAATTGTTTATTGGACTTTAGATCTTTAGGTTTCAGCTTCTTGAACTTTCTAAGCAACATTCTGCTATAGGTTGCTTCAGGTTTTTGGGTTTTGTTGTTGTTGTTGTTCTCCTTTTTTGGTACCAGCTATTGAACCCAGGGGCACTTAACTACTGAGCCACATCCCCAGCCCTTTTTTAAATTTTTTATTTTGAGACAGGGTCTTGCTAAGTCACTTAGGGCCTTGCTAAGTTTTCTGAGGCTGGCTTTGAACTTGTCATCTTCCTGCCTCAGCTTCCCAAGCCACTGGAATTACAGGGCATGCACCACCATGCCCAGCTAGCTTCAGTTTTTGTATATGACATAATGGAGACTCTTTACAGTGTTTGAAATAATTCAAGCATCTGTACTAAGTATGCAACAGAGTGGTTTCTTGGTTGGTTAGGAGGGAATGGGGAACTTAGCACTCCCTGTGGTCTGTCCCTTTATCCTCAGTATTGTACAGGATTTACTTGGAAGCTTCTGTTCCTCAGATGCTTTTGGTGTGTTGGAAGAGACTAGAAATTAGCTGTTATTTTCATAAGTGCATTCATTGGTATCTGGAATATTAGAAATGGGGAGGAGCTAAGAGATATTTTAGCTTACTCTCCCACCCTGCTTTTGCATTCGGAAACTAATATTGTAGAAAAAGAAAATTGTTAAAAATTGCAGAGCAGGCTGGGGTTGTGGCTCAGTGGTAGAGCGCTTGCCTAGCACGTACGCGGTCCCGGGTTCAATCCTCAGCACCACATAAACATAAATGCGTTGCATTATGTACAACTAAAGCAAATAAATAAATATTTTTTTAAAAAAAATTGCAGAGCAAACTGGTGAGAGAGCCAGGCTTAGAACCCAGGTCTCTTGACATATGTGCTAACTCACTAGCTTTTGCCTGCATAACAAGAGGTTTTCAACTACTTGTGTTAAAGATTCCTTATAGATTCCTCCCCTCCCTTAGCCAATAGACTCTGACAATGGAGCTGGGCAGGATCTTCCCTGGGATTTTCAGGCCGTGCTGTGGCTTGAGTATGATTTGTCCCCACCCAAACTCATGTTGGGACATGGTCCCCGATACAGTGATGTTGAGAGATGGTGGGGTCTTTAAAAGGTAATTAGGTCGTGAGGCTCCACCTTTATGGAGGGACTAATGTAGTTTTCATGGGAGTGGGTTAGTTACTGTGACAATGGGTTGTTAAGAAGCAAGCGTGGCACCTCTCCTTGATCTGTCTGTGTGACCTCTCTACCTCATGCACCCCCTGGTTTTCCTTTTTTTTTCTCCATGCATAAAGCAAGCATAGGCCCTCACCTGAAGCTGAGCAGATGCTCTTGGCCTTTCAGAACTGTGAGCTCTTTTATTTATAAATTACCCAGACTCAGATATTTTCATTATAGCAGCAGAAAATGGACTACAGCAGCCCCTTTCCTGTTTTCTGTTAAGCATTTTCCTTGTAAGATTACATGGGGTCTTTTCTACATTAGGATTGGTGGGAGAAAATGAGATCTCCCCTGGATCACTCTGATGCTCAGGGCCAGTTTTTAAGAGTCCTCAGGGACTGGACCTGGTTGTCCCCTGTAGAGAGCTGTCCTCTGGCAGGTGGGGTTGGGTGTTGGAATGGATGTTGTGATGGCCGCTGGAGATTCTGCCCTGTCACCAGGTTTCTGAGATAACATGTCAGACTCAGCATGGTATCTTGCCACACCAAACGAGAGCCTTATGGGGAGGTGTTGTGCTAGTCTGCCAAGTGGTAAAGGATTTTTACTTGTAATTTTTCATGTTAATGTACCCCTTTTTCCATACTTGATTGCAGATTCTTTTATTTATTTATTTATTGGTACGGGATTGAACTCAGGGGCACTCGACCACTGAGCAACATCCCCAATTCTATTTTTTATTTTATTTAGAAACAGGGTCTCACTGAGTTGCTTAGTGCCTCGCTTTTGCTGAGGCTGGCTTTGAACTCGTGATCCTCCTGCCTCTGCCTCCCGAGCAGCTGGGATTATAGATGTGCACCACTTGAATGCGATTCTTGAAGGGCAAGAAGTTGACTCTTTTTCTTTGTATACTCCCTCACAGCAGTGGGCGCCATATTCAGTAGACATTGCCAGATTCAGGCAGGGCATCAGGAGATGCTTTCTGCTTTGCTGTTTCCTAGCTGTAGCCCCTTCATCTTCAGGCACTGATTCTGTCAAATGACGAGTTGGGGTGACCATCTAGGCTCTTTTTAGTGACAGTTGCTAGGATTCTGGGACATCCTCAACTCCCAGATGGCATCCCTGTTGTGAATCCCAGAGAAGCTCTTGCTCTTCTCCTTTCTGAAATAGCATTGTGGAGAGTCCTCCCTGCCCCCAGCAGAGTCCGCCCTCACTGTCCTTCACCAGCGCACAAAGGAAACATTTCTTCTTCGTAATCTTTATTTTTAAAAAAAAAAAATATTTATTTATTTGCTTTAGTTGTACACAATCGTTTACGTGGTGCTGAGGATCGAACCCGGGCCGTGCACATGCTAGGCAAGCGCTCTACCGCTGAGCCACAATCCCAGCAGCCCCTTCTTCGTAATCTTAAACATGAGCAAGTCTATGAAAAGGAAGAAGGTACAGGAGTGGAGAAGGTGTGATACCTTCCCTCCCCATTGTAAAAGTCATGGCCAACACTCCTGTAATAAGTTTAACAAGAAAATCATAACACTTATTTAATCCAAGTTTTATGTAACACACAATCTTCAGAAATGAAGACTCAAGGACCTACGGGCAACCGCCCGTTTTTATGCTTCAGTTTGATGAAGCACAGACAACTGTGGAGAAATGGGATTAGCCGAAAGGGGCTGAGATAATGGAAATGGACTGAGGGGAAACCCAGCAAGGCCGGTCTGTTCAGATTCTTCCTGGCCTGTCTGCGTAGAATTCCTTCCATCCATGGATGGATCCTCTGGATTGAAAATCTTCAAAGGACAAGGGGGAAGGGACAGAGCGGCCTTTCTGGGTTTTTTCATCACTTTGCAGGAGAGGGGTTCAGGCATTTAGGACTCACCTCCAGGAAGAGGAATTCTGCTTCCTGTGACTTGCTTCAGGGGAGCAGGCAGGTGGGAGAGAGGAAGAGGGGAGCAAGTCAGAGACTTTCTGACTGAGGACTTCCAGTTTGCCTTTAAGTGCTCAGATGTAGAAGCACCAGGCTTTGGGGGTATCATTTTCTGAGCCCCAGTAAAGGATTGCAGAGGGGAGATGTTGAAACTAAGGTCAAGGTCTCCTGCTCTCTCACACTCTTGGTCTTCCTCTGAGCTGCTTTCAGCTGCCATTGCTCAATACTCACATTGGTGGCCAGAAAAGAGCCCTACCAAGGGGGATGAGACTTACTGAATAGCCTCCAGCGTAGAGGCTAGGCCTGAGGTCATGATGGAAAGAAGGAGATCAGCTTCAGCGGCTCTGGGACCTGTTGGGGAGTTTGAACAGAACTGGATGATCCTGCGGGGAGTTCTTGAATGCACCAAGATTCTCTAATGCAGGTGAAAGAAAAAGAGGGTACAATGAGAGCTATCCAGATGCCCGTCCTCTGAGGGCTCGCTCTTGGGAAAGACATGTACATCTAACCATGTTTGAAGTCCTCAGAGGAAGGAATAGTCAGTCCTGAGCAAAGGAACAGGGCAGGCTTCCTGGAGGTGCTTGTCAGCATCATCTCCCACCCCTCCCAAGCATTGCCTCACTTCTGGGTTTTATATGAGTGCTGCACTGGCTGGGGAGGTCCGGAGCAGGAGCCGAGTGACCTCAGCCTGCCCTGACGCACTTTGCCCCTTTGCATTTCCCTTGGTACCAGGCACTCTCCTTGTACTTAATCCATAGTGCAGCTGGCACTGTGAGCAGCTGTGACAATGACTACTTCTGCCCCAGAGCCCACCCCAAACCTGGAGCTTTCGTCTCCACCTGCTGGAGGTCTTAATGGTGACCCTGTCCCCGCAGCTACCATGTCCACCCAGAGACTTCGGAACGAAGACTACCATGACTACAGCTCCACTGACGTGAGCCCTGAGGAGAGCCCGTCGGAAGGCCTCAACAACTTCTCCCCTGGCTCCTATCAGCGTTTTGGGGAAAGCAGCAGCACAACGTAAGCCACTGTTACCATCTTTCCTCCTGGGCGGGATTCATGTTCCAAATCTCCTTTGGAGTGACTTCTCCTCCCCCTTTTCATCAGTTCCCCACTGAAACGCAAGGCCCATCTGGACTGAGTTTGGCCTGCTTTGGGCCTCAGTTTCCCTAGATGTAAGAGAAAATGGAGGAACTCACTCTGAAGCTAAACTGGCTGGGGGGGGGGCACTCACCACCTCAGTTAGAAAATTCAGAGGAGACTTTTAGGCTCCATTGAGTTTCCCAGCTACCCCCAGCCTCAGTGGACCTCTGACCTTTCTCAGAGTCCCTGCACCTCATTCTCTGCACCTTCCATTTATCTTCAGGCTGAGCTGTCAGCTGTCCTGTGTTCCCTTGTGGGCTGAGTGTGACTTACTTGTGGGATCCTCTGTGTCCTGCAGTTGGTCATGCTGTCCCTCATGACTGCCCAAAGGGACTAGGGAAGCATGTCTTGAAGCCCATCGCTGGGGTGGTTCCCTCTGCCTGCACCCTCTCCTGGGCAGGGCATTTTCTCTTGTGAACTGACAAGGATCTAGGGGATATGGTCAGTCCACGTGACCTGCCCCTCGCCACCACTAGCTGGTTTCTGCTCACAAGTATTAGTGCTCAGTTCAGTAGCTTATTTCTCAGCTGACATACTTGTGTAGATTCCTCATGTGCTTGTGGCTTTAGCTGATTGAAAGATTGCATAAAGCACAGTCCACAGCAGCAAAGACCACCCTTCCTCTTTTCCTTTAACCTTGTCCCCCACTGGCATTTGCCCAGGCAGAAGGAACTCCACGTGCAGCCAGTGGGTCACGCTCGTTATTGTGAAATACCTTTTCCAAGCTTCTCTCTCTGTACCTTCCCTTCCAGTTTTTGCACCTTCTTGTTCTCAGGCTTCAACTTGCCTCTGCAATGCTTGCCCTGTGGGGTCTTGCTTTGCACTTTTATAGAGAAGTCTCTGAAGCTCAAAACCCACCAGCCAGCAACCCTAGAATCGGAGCTCATATGTCTTAGACACACAGAGGTTGATGCATGCCTATTAGAGATGCCGAATCTCTCTCTCTTTTTTCACATTGGGTTATAATTAGTAGTGAATCCAAAATTACTTTCCCTTGTTTTTTGGAAATTGAGCAAATCAGAGGATACCTTCCTCGGGCATGTGTCCAGATGTTTTCCAGGGTGTGCTTGGTTCTGAGGTTCCCATCCTGCCCTGACATTGCGATACGAGGTAGGTGATCAGGAGAGCCCATCTGTAGGTGATGGCAGGTTTCGCCCTCCCATTGCAGTTGGTACAGGGAAAAGTATTCCCCTGGGACTTGAAAGATTGTTTTACTTCCAGTTTGGGGCACAGGATCCACACAAGCATATATGTAGGAAACATGCCAGATGTGTTTTCTAGGTTGATTGGGGGAATCTTATTAACACAACTGAATCTCGAGTACTTAAGAAATGTTAGAGACAAGTTTTTGAGCTAGGTTCCATTTGTGTTTGTGCCTTGCCCTACCCTGTTATCTGGTTTGCTAAGGAACAAAGTACATAGATGTGCTTCTTAGCCTTCGGACATATTCATGCACACACCTGACTCTTCTAGAAGTTAATAGCTCATTAAAATTCCCTAATTGGGGTGTGCAAGTGAGGACCCCAGACATTTCCTTGATGAGGTGTTTGGTGAAACTATTCCTATCATTTGATGTTATCAAGCTATTGACTCTTTGATTGAAGCCATTAATTGACATTCTTGGGCACATTTTTCTTCTTGTTGCTCTGTTGAGCAGTGGTAACAGCTATTGATCACACCTCTGTGTGTCTTCCCCCATCTAGCAGGCTTGAGAACCCAGCTCACCCAAACTGGCTTTTTTTCTAGATGTCTGGAGCAGCCATTTGACAGGGGTGGTCTGCAGACCTTTTGGGATTTCCGGGACCATTTCAAGAAATCTAAGGGGACAGAACACTCTTCATAATAATCCTGAGGTGCTGTTTGCCTCTTCTTCACTGTGTTGACCTTGGCACTGATTATACTGAAGCAATGATGGGTGAAACCACAGGCACTACCGCACAGGTTGAGGCTCTGGCTCCAGATCCGACTAATTGTTGTCGTAGTTTTCACTGCCACATGTAAGAAAAAAAACAAGTTTCACTTAAGAACATCATTGATGAAACAATCAAATCACCAATTTTATTAAATCATAACCCTTCGGCACACTTCTCTATATGACAAAATGGGAAGCGCACAGGGACCACTTCTGCATTCTAAGTATGACACTTGCCTTGGGTCAAAGCCTTCGAGTGAGGGTTGGCGTTGTCAGCTGACCTAGCTGTTCTCCCCCCACCCCTCCATAGAACATCATTTTTACTAGAATAAACAACTTACTAACTATAGGTTATTTGGATTTGAGCATTTGGCATTTTCTTGACAATGAAAGAAATGAATTCATCAACTCCCCCCAAAAAAAACCCAGCCAACAGTATTTGTTGCCTACAATAAAATTTGAGCTTTCAAGCAAAATTAGGGAAACAAACAAACCCTTGTGTCCAACACTATGAGCTTGATAGCTTACCCCTACCTATAATTTCCCCTGATGAGATCAGCGGTAATATTAGTCAACGGTCATGTTAATTCTATTAATGTGATTTCTCAATATTATATAAATAAATATGCTAATGTTTGGAAGATCTACATAAGTCAGGAAACCAATAACTTTCAAATAGCTGGAAATATGATGTTAACAAATTGTACATGGGTATAAGATCCATCAAGAGCAAGATCACCAATGGATTTGAATGCAGTAGATTTCATTATGAAAAGTTCACATTCCACATTGCATTTACCGTCTTAGAAACTATCAGGTGTTTCATTCTGGAATAGTATAAAAAGAAAGATTAATTGAAGATGCTATTAAAATATTCCTTCCTTTTCCTACTACATATCCAGACAGAAGAAATTTTCTTTATATACATCAACCAAAATAATGTATCACAATAGATTGAATGTAGAAATAGATAAATCCAGCTGTCTTCAGTTAAGTGACATTAAAGAGATTTAAAAAAAATATCATTCTTCTCACATTTTTCTTCTTTGGCAAATGGAGCTAATTTTCATAAAAATGTATTATTCACATTTAATGAACTTATTTTAATTAATTTTTTTTTAATTTTTGTTTTACTTTTTTTTTTTTTTTTTTTTTTTTTTTTGATACCATGGATTGAACTCAGGGGCACTCGACCACTGGGCCACATCCCCAGCCCTTTTTTGTATTTTATTAGAGAAAGGGCCTCACTGAGTTGCTAAGTGCCTCAGCCTCCCAAATGCTGGGATTACAGGCGTGTGCCACCCCGCCCGGCTATATTTTTGTCTTAACTTTAATATGATATGTATTAACAGATATAATCCCACATAAGCAAAAGCTATTTAAGGTCCTTTAATTTATCAAAGAATAAAGAAATCCTGAGACCAATAAGTGTTAAGAACTACTGATGGGGCATAAATGCAACCTCAAGAGATTTGCTAGGCTTCTCCCTTCCCCCTTCACAAACATAATCCACCCTGTAGCTAAGACTCTGCAGCCCCTGGCGTTGATCTAGTGATATTCAAATGGTACTGGGTAATCTCAGTTTGGGATCACCTATTGAAGGAAGTAATTTTGATCACTGTCCCGAAATCCCAGCTGAAGGAACCATTGAGACCATCTTTCCTAGTTCACTTTCCTCACTTCACAAATAAGACAACAGCCCAGGGAAGGGAAGGGAATTGCCAGGAGGAGGTGACAGCAGAGCTAGGGCCAGAGGGCCTTGGTCTCCCAGCTCAAAGGCATTTTGGGGAGGTTTGTGGTAGGTAGGTGGGTTTGGTACAACATTTACCTTTGCACTTTAGTGGATTGAACATTGCCAAGATAGAAATTTTAATAGACCCGTTGTCTCCTGGTGACCGGCTGCTGATAATGCAACTGGACCCTTGAGGCCCGGAAGCTGTTACCTCAGTGAGGCCAGGAGAGCACTTCACCTCTTCTCAGGCAGGCAGTTTCCTTGACTCTTCCCAGAAATATTAAGGAGAGTAGGAAAATCAAGAAGTTTCTTCCCGGATGTCAGAGGAGAAAGGTTAAGGTAGAATTGCTTTCCAAAGGGTGTAGATGGGTCTTATAAATGACCTTTATGAGTAACAAGTGTTATTTGCTTTCAGTTTCTACTGAATTGCAGATTTGAAACTTTGCATGTTAAGCATCAGTTTTGAGTGATTTAGGTTATTTGTGCAAAAGAATTTCCCAGCAGTGCCAGGGGTCAGATCTGAGTGATTTAGGGCAAAGCAATATACTTCATTTGACCCCTTTCCTGTCCTATCCTAAAGGTAACAAAGAATTAAAATGCCAAGACCAGACTACTTCTCTTGTCTGTCCCTGATGGGTCCCCCATTCCCTGTAAGAAAGAAGGAAACTCTATACCCACTCTTGCCCTCACCTGGACCTGAGCGGCTGCTAAGGTGAACTGTTCCATACACACGCTCCACATTTCTCTCTTAGGGTCTTGTTTCCAGACCCTTCACCCATGGTGAAGGCAGTGCCCCACATACACCTCGTGCCTGTCCTGCTAGGCTTGGTTCGGATCTTTCCGCCCCAGCAAGCCTTACCTGCCTTTTCCGTGGATTCTCTCTCTGGCCTTTCCTAAAGACAAGAATCTTTCTACCTTGGGTGGTTGTGAGTGTGTCCCTGATTTCCTTTGAGACATGACTGATTTCTGGAGCCTAAGATCCATATCTGATTGACACCTGTTTCCACCACTTCAGGTAATATAGTGTTTTATACATGGTAGATGATATTTGTTGAGTGAAAAATGAGTGAGGAATTGCAGGAGGCTTTTCAATTGCAGTCTGGAGAGGGGCACAGTCTGTGCACACAGGATGGGAAATCTGCCATTAAGGCAGAAAGATAACTAGTGGCTCTCTGAAGAGGGCTCCTCCAATCCTAGAACACTATGGCAATTGACCTGTTTTTCTTTTTTAACCTTTTAAATACAAAGTACACTAGGGATTTCCATCCTGTTATGGTGTTACATAAGCTTAACTCTGTTCATATTTTATAAAGCTTTCTGCTAGAAGGTTTGGGCTTCAATGTTTATTTCCTCTGTTCTTTTGTACCCCTGTCTATCTGTCATCATTATGTTTTGTCATCCTCTGTTGCCCTTTCGGGAGTCCTTACAGTGGTCAGTTCAGTGGCTAATACAAGACCCCAATACCCTAGGACAGAATAGCATGCCTAGAGAGAGCCCATCATCCCTCTGGCCTGAGAGAGAAGGGATTCTGAAGGGCGAGGGTCAGGGGAGGCTTATAGCAACCATAAGAGAGTGAGCGTACTCTGAGGTCAGACTGCCTGGGCTGAAATTCCAGCTCAGCTCTTTACTAGGTCCATGACCTTGAGCAAGTTGCTTCCTTGTCCATAAAATAAAACCTCATGGTTGTTGTGGAAGTCAAAGAAGATCATGCATGTAGGCATGTAGTGCAGTGCTAAGTGTTTGCCGCACATTAGCCGTTGTTATGGTTAACATTCCCTTGTCTACCTTCTTCCCTCTTCAGATGGTTCCAGACCTTGATCCACCTGTTAAAAGGCAACATTGGCACAGGACTCCTGGGGCTGCCTTTGGCAGTGAAAAATGCAGGCCTCTTGGTAAGGGTCTGCACCCGTACAAGGAAGTATTGTAACAAATTTAGGAAATAGGTTTTGTTGTTGATGTTGTTTTAAATTCAGCTTGGAAATATTGCTATTCAGACATTCATTCATCTGTTGAGGGCCTTCTGTGTGCCAGGCACTGTTCCTGGCTCTTAGACTGTATCAGTGAATTAATCAGGGCTTGCTTTGTGGTGGAGAAGATGTACTTAAAATAATTCAGATTGTTCCTATTAATAATATGCACTGATGAACTAGTGACAGATGTCTGTCCATTTTCTGCACAGTCCCCTGACCTGCCCCATCATTAAGTTTAAGTGGCTAATGTTGAGAGTCGTACATCTTCTTTTTGTGATTCACCTCCTTTAGATTGCCCACTGGAAGCCATTCTGGTTCAGAGATGTTCAGCTAAGTGCCGTCTGTCTGGAGGTGGCATTGTGTTTAATGATAACTTCCCCTCCCTCCACGTCCCTTTGCCAATCTCTTCTTCCTGCAGAGTCACAGAAGCTTTTGTTCTGCTGGTTTGTAACAATCTTGGAACAGACTTATCTTGAGTCGTTCTTGTCCAGGAGGTTAGCTCTCTGGAGGACGTACCAAGGTTTGGGTAGCGCCCTTCTCCCAGAGCTGATCTCCATGATCACATTTCTCCTACTTGGGCCAGAAGTTCTGTCCCTGGAAGGTGCCTTAGTGGCATTTTCATCATTTGCAAATCCTAATTCTCTCTACTTGTCTCTCCTCTTTTGCCTGCAACACCTGTCCCCAGATGGGTCCCCTCAGCCTGCTGGTGATAGGCATTGTGGCCGTACACTGCATGAGCATCCTGGTGAAATGTGCTCATCACTTCTGCCGCAGGTGAGAACCCTCGGAGCCCTAACTCACTTTCGGTTCTTGTAATCCTGAAATTAGGCACTTGTGCAGATAAAGCTCGGATCTTCACACTGGCTGAGCATGAAGATTATTGTCACAGCAGGATGACCTTTCTCTGGTTATTTTTGTAATTATTTTTCTACTCTGTCATCTGTTAGGTTTAGCTGTGGACAGAGGCCACATCCTAACTCTGTCTGCTTTGTAATGTTTACCCCGTTGAAATGATCCTGCCAGTGGTCGTGAATTAAGCTAAAGTAACTGTCCCCTAGACTTCACACTTCTGATCCTTAAAAGCATTAAATATGGGACTCAGCGGTGCTTTAGGGTGGTGGTGAGGAACAGGCTCAGGCCTCAGCAGCTCCAGTTGTGCCATCACTGCCATTGACTAATCCCACGCTCTGCCCTTTCTTCGTCCCTCCCCTTTCCCAGGCTGAACAAACCCTTTGTAGACTATGGGGACACTGTGATGTACGGACTAGAATCCAGCCCCAGCTCCTGGCTCCGGAACCATGCCCACTGGGGAAGGTAACTGGTTTCCTGTTCCTTTTCAGCTGTGGCCTCCCGGTGTGGAGGCCTTCAGCGAGGGAAGGTACCATGTGGGGAAGTGTCAGGAGTGGACAATGTTGTTTGGGTCAGCTCTGCAGCTGGTATGCTCTGTGCCCTTGGGTAGTGGGAACCCTCCCTCACTTCTCCAGGCCTCCACTTCCTCATCGTATGTGAGGCCTGGTCTGAAAGATCTCTGGAGGCCACTGTGGCTTTGACAGTGTGGAATGTCCCGCTGTCCATCTGGGGATGATACTCCATTCACTCCCTTGTTCCACAAATACAAATGAAGAACTCTAAGTGGCACAGAACACTTCTTGATTGGGAGGGGAGATTCCCTGGGATAAAGGATATGGCCTCCACCCTCCAGGGGCTGTGGCTGTGTAGGGAGAAAGAACCCAAGAACAAGACAGGAGACCAGTAATGGTGTAACTGTGAGGAAGAGAGCTTAACGAGGTGAGAGACAGCCCGGTGCTCAGAGTGGAAGGTTCTCTCGCCTGGCTGGGCCAGAAGAGAGAGGCCCACGATTAGTGAGAAGGAACAAGGTGGAAGACAGGTTTGTGAGGAGGTGGGGAGTGTTTGGACATCTCCCCTTAGGTGGCTTTTCAGGTGCCTGCAGGGTAATATTCTACTTTTTGTTTCATGGATCTATGGAAATTGATACCATCAAAGGCTGAATTCATTTTTTTTTTTCTTAATTGAACCACATTAAACCTATGTTCTCTAGAAAAGTTCCTTTTGGCGGTCATAGAGGAAACTTTGATTTGCAGTCAGCTTCATCCTGTGGTATAGACTGTGTTGTTCTTTTGGCAAAATCATTTTCTGTTGCCTGGGAGAAGCCGGGTTGCCAAATGAGCTCCATGGGTCCTTGGCTGGTTATCAGTTCTTCCTCCTTCCTCCTTTCCTCCCTCCCTCCCGTCTTCCCTCCCTCATTCCACACACCCTCCTTTCTCCTAATAAAATGTGTGCTCATAGGAAAAGCATTTTTATAAGAAGATAGGAGGACATAAAGTGAAAAGCAGAAATTCACAGGTGAATTGGGGGTATCCTTTTGGATTTTTCTATGTATAAACAAACATGTTTTTTTCAACATTTTTTGTACAAATGGACCAAACAGTATATACTGTTGGAAACTTGCTTTTCCCAGCTTAACTCACTTAGATATTTTTCACTTTTTCACTGTCAGCACATATAGATTTAACACATTCTAGCTGCAGAGCAATGTCCCATCTAAGAATAGTCTATAACACGATCAGTTTCCTTTTGATGGCCCTTTAGGTTGTGACCAGCTGTTGTACAACTGTGCTTCAACCAGCAATCTGTTTGGGCCCATTTATTTCTGCATGTTTATATGAGATTAGGTTGGCTGTTGGGTCCAAATTATAGGGAGAGACTGTAAAGGGGTCCACTTCCTGGCCTTTTATGTCAAGGGTTCTCCATGTGAGGTAGAGTAGGCTGGGGGTGGGTACAAAGGAAGCCGAGGGGGTCATGGTGTCTGTGTGGTGGAACAAAATGGGAACTTTAGCAGTTTAAGAGCTGACAGGCTGTGGTTTTGCATACTGACCCACAGCAGGTCAGCTCATTGACATTTAACCGTAGAGGCTTGCTGCAGCTAACAGGTACCTAGTAGCAAAAGCAGGAAACAATGTAGCAGGTACAGAACAATCCCCCTTTAGGCTTAGTGCAGTAAAAGTCTCTAAACTGTATGAGCTAAGAGTCCCTAGGCTATTGACAAGCTTGTATACCCAAATGAGGAATGTAGAATCACCCTCTGGTAGAATTGCACCAATTCTCTTGCCTTGATGTACCCAAAACTTGTTTATGTATACAAGTAAAAGCCCTGCTGTGCTCCAGGCTCAGACTTTGGGAATTATCCCTCTGGGGCATGGCACCCACTAATACAGTATTGCTTCCAGATCTTAGTGTTCTGACCCTCATTTCCTGGTGATTCCCTGACCTCATGCAGCAGCCTAGGGAGGCCAGGAGGGGGACCTCAGAAACCACACAGATAGATAGTCTTCTCATCTCCAAAGCTCTAGACTGACATGCTTATCCTTGTCACCTGCTGGGAAGGCTCTGTGATGCATTTGTCTCTCTGGGAGTCTTGCTTTGTATTTTAATGACCTTTGTATTCCCTCCTTTCCACCTCCAGGCACATTGTGGACTTATTCTTGATCGTCACTCAGCTGGGATTCTGCTGTGTCTATTTTGTGTTTCTTGCTGACAACTTTAAACAGGTAGGAGTCTGGTAATTAACACTCTGTGGTTTTAAGACTTTATGTACAGTGCCTTTTGTTTGATTATCATCTGAAGACCTAGACATAGAGAAACCTCAAGATGTCTTGTTAGTCCTTCTGTCTTAGGTAAGGTGTGATCACACCCAGTTCAGACTGTTGGGTTGCTAACAACAGTAACCATGAAAGCCTCCACAGAGAGCTCACCAGCCTCAGGTGCCTCTAAGGCCTAGTTCACACTCCGAGCCTGGTTCACACACTAAGCTTTTAGTAGGAGCCTCTTCCAGCAGGACAGTCACCAGCTTTGTGATTAGAGGCCTTTTCCTTTCTTTTTTCCTTTCTTTCTTCCCCTCTTCGAGGTGATAGAAGCAGCCAATGGAACCACCAACAACTGCTATGACAATGAGACTGTGATTCTGACGCCCACCATGGACTCCAGACTCTACATGCTCACCTTCCTGCCCTTCCTGGTGCTGCTGGTCTTCATCAGGAACCTCCGCGTCCTGTCCATCTTCTCCCTGTTGGCCAACATCAGCATGCTGGTCAGCCTGGTCATGATCTACCAGTTCATTGTTCAGGTGTGAGCCCAGGCCTCCCCCATCCTCTTAGAGGAGTGAACAAAACCAGTAAGCAGAACCTAAATAGTTACATAATACTTATGTGAGGTATATTTAGAAGTTTTTAACTTCAACACTATTGACATTTTGGGCCAAGTAAATTTTTATTGTCCTGTGCATTTTAGGATATTTAGCAGCATCCCTGGTCTCTACCCTGGAAATGCTAGTGGCAGCTGCTCCCCCAGTTTGACAACCAAAAGTGTTCCTACGTATTGCCAAACATGCTGAGGAGCAAAAATCATCCCCATTGAAATCTCTGGTTTGGACTTTTTTCAATTAGATTCTTAATGATCATTATGCACAATTGGAAAATAGTGAAAACATATTAAGATCAAAATTAAAATCAATTTTTCTAATCTGTGCTTAGGTAAAGTAATTCCCTACCAACCCCTGTTTTATATTTAGTTGTCAAAATTATAAAGCCACTGGTGTTCACGTCACTCGCTTACCCAGGTGGGGGATCTGTGGGGAAGTTTGGAGACACATAGATGGGGAGAGGATCACAAGTAGGGAAACGTGTCCTTTAACACCATGGCAGTTTGTGGAAAAGAAAGTGCATTTTGCCAAGATTCAAGGAAAAGAGTAAAATAAGTAGGTAGATAAGGCATAACTGGAGATATTTAAATTTAATTTCCCAGTGGACTCACGTCACTTGTTTTGATTGAAATGCATGCAGCACAAACCCCGCCTGAGCCCTGCGCCCTCCCTGAGTCTCCTCTCAGGGACGTCCTCTGTGTGAGCGGGCTGTCTGTCTTGTTCTAGAGCTTGTGAATGCCTTCAACACTACATAAGCATGTAGGAAACATTAAAAAAAAAAATTAGGTTTTGTTTTCATTTTTTAAAACAAATTTTTAAGAATTACTGGTAGTGTTCATCTACCAGATCTCCAGGCTGATCCACCTGGCTCTACTTCATTCTCAAGGCTACCTGGTATCACAGAGAACAGATGGCCACGGTTTTGCTTCAGCAGTCCCCTGTAGGTGGACCATCAGGTTATTTATCACTTTGATTCTTTTTTTTTTTTTTGGGGGGGGGGGGGTCAGGGGGTGGTTTATAGGGGTAAAACTCAGGGGCACTTGACCACTAAGCCACATCCCCAGCCCTATATTGTATTTTTTTTATTCAAAGTTGTTGTATTTATAATAGTAGTATGCATTACAATTCACAATACACATATAGAGCATCCTTTTTACATAACACTGTTAGTATACAAAGTATATCCTATATTGTATTTTATTTAGAGATAGGGTCTCACTGAGTTGCTTAGCACCTCTCCATTGCTAAGGCTGGCTTTGAACTCAAGATCCTCCTGCCTTAGCCTCCCAAGCTGCTGGGATTACAGGCCTGCACTACCATACCCAGCAGTCTTATTTCAGTATTAAGACAGTGAATATTCATTTTTTTTATGAACACGGAGAATGATTCTATAAGATATTTAAACAGAGGTGCAATTACTGAGGAGCATGCACTTTTTTTTCTTATGGTACTGGGCATTAAACTCAGGGGTGCCAAACAACTAAGCTATATCCCCAGAACTTTTTATTTTTTATTTTGAGACAGAGTCTCGCTAAGTTGCCCAGGTTAGACTGGAACTTGCTATTCTCCCACCTCATCCCTCAAGTCACTGGGACTACAGGCAGGCACCACCATGCCCAGGGTGCACACTCTTTTGAATTTTTATATTGCTAACTGCTTCTTCCAAAAGTTGTTGACTGATTTCATATAGTCACATGCTTCCATGGCATACAAGTGCCTGCATTGCCCCCCTGTAGGTGCCTCTGGATATGCCAATCTTGTTAGTTTTGGTCAGTCTGACAGGTGAGCATTGCCTCATTTTTCACACAGTGATCCAGTCACCAACTGATGTGGTTTCTAGTAAACCAGTAGTCCCTAAAAAGCAGGGACTCCCTGTACTGAGGAAATGACATGATGAATTAAGATTGATGTTCTGGTCAGTGAGCGTGTACTAGTTTTCTCTTATTGTAAATCAGATGGGTGGTAGATATTGTCTCCTCTGCAGAACAGGTTTTTTTTTTTTTTTTAACATAAAAAGCTATAATCCTATTTTTAGGTTGAATGTTTGATTGACCACCTCCATGCTCAGAGGAAGAGTAAACAAACACATAATTTCCCTTAGTAATTAGCCCTCTCTTCAGTGTACATAAGATGCTCCAGTGAGGGCAAAAGGCAAAGTGAGGTCACCTCCCATAGACAGGCACACGCTGCATTGAACCATTGCAGGTAGTTACACCCTGGTGATTGCTGGGTAAGAATTTGTGTCCCTGTAACATCTCAGTTCCTGCCGACTGCTGATGTCTACCCTGAGCCTTGTCTACATTTAGTGCAATCTGCATGTTGAGGTGAGGCAGCCCTGCCAGTTTCTTGAGATCAGTTCTGAGTGTCTGCTCAGCCTACAGGGTGCCTGATCAAGTAGTGCCGTCTGCCCTGGTTCACAGGGGACAGTAGTGGTTTGGCTGTGTGTCGGCATAGCTGCTGTCCACAGTGTGGTAACAGCACTGTTTCCAGGTGGCTCACAGCTACAGGTGCTCCCTCTGCACCATTTTTGTTGTTGCTGCTGCTGTTTGTAACTACTGTTTTGGCATTTTGCCCTGTATACCTTGAGGATTCCCCTACTGCCTCTAATGTTTCTGGACTTTTCCCCTAATGCCAAATACAGGTGTGGCTGCTACTTTTGCTCTTTGTGCACATGCACCATAGGAAGCCAAGGTCCTCCACCTGAGCAGGCTTCCCTTCCTTCATCATGGGGAAGGACTAGTGGCACAGTTCTGAGTCTAGGCCTTACCCAGAGGGGCCTCCCGGTGAATGTGTTATCACTGCGTATCCTTCATTCTGTGATATATTTTTGCATAATTATAATGATTCCAAACTTGGAGTACATCTGTATGTACATTTTATAGCACTTTCTTGAAAAACTTTCATAATTATAATTGATAGTATTATGGAATTGAGACATGTTAATAATGAGCTGATTTTAATTTGCATGTTTCTTGGTAAATGAAACTTGTTCCATTTAGTTGAGTGGGAAGTATGTCAGTAACAATCATGAAGTATGTAGAGTTGAACATTCCTTTTGTTGGTCTCATGTGAACCGTATCCCCAGACATGATCTGTGAAATTCCCTTTCTGAAACCTCAGTCTGATCTGATGTATGAACCTGGGCAGTACTTATCCACTAACCAACAGATAGCACCTATTTCAAGGAACTTTAGTTTCATTTGTGACTCAGGAGTAATTACAGGGAAATCTCACTCTCCTGTCTCGTTTTAAAGCAAAAATACCTATTAGTCTGTCTTCATTCTAGGTACCAAAACACTTCTTAATAGAAGTCTGACTGACTTCTTAGCAGGAAATAGCATTTCTTTCTTTCTTTCTTTCTTCCTTCCTTTCTTTTTTTTCTTCCTGTCTTTTCCCCCCCCTCAGAGATGGGGGTATTGTTGTTTTGAAATCTTTCAGAGAGAAGCTTGCCACAGAGGTTAGTAATAGATCTTCCTTGGTTCACTTGCTACCATTCTGTTGCACTGTTAGAGCATGCCCCATATTTATCTAAATACCTATATAGTTGGGAAGGTTTGGATAATTGTCCTACAAAGGCCCATATGTTAAAGGCTTGGTCACCAGTCAGTAGCACTATTAGAAGGTGACAGAACCTTTAGGAGATGGGGCCTGATGGGAATGTGAGGCATGGACTTGAAGGAAGGGGTATTAGGACCTCAGCTCCTCTCTCTCTCTCTCTCTCTCTCTCTCTCTCTCTCTCTGTCTTTCTCCTTCTGAGCTGCCATGATATGAGCAGCTTTGCTTTACCATGATCTCCCTGCTATGATGTTTTGCCTTACCACAGGCCCAAAAGCAATGGAGCCAACTCACCATGGAATGAATTCTCTGAAAGTATGAGCCAAAAGAAACTTTTCCTCCTTAAAAGTTGATGACTTCAGGCATTTTGTCGCAGTGACAGAAAACTGACTAACCAAATAGTTAAATTGATTGAAAAATATCATGTCATAGTCTGTTTTCTGTTGCTATCTCAGAGTACCCAAGACTAGATAATTTATAAAGAATAGGTGTTTATTTAGCTCATGGTTCTAAAGGCTAGGAAGTCCAAGGGTATGGTCCCTTGGACTCTTTGAATAATGGTGAGGGCCTTGTGCCACTTCCTAGTATGGTAGAAGGCGGAAGGGCAAATCTCCGTGTATGGAAGAGACAGAACACAGGAGGCAGCCTCACTTTATAACAACCCACTCTCACCTTAACAGATTCAGTCCTTTGACAGCAAGAATTCATTTATTCTCTCCAATATTAACAGTTTCACAAGAAAGGCATTGATCCCTCTTAACCACCTAGTCACCTTTTAAAGGCCCTACCTTTCAATATTGCCACAATGGCAGTCCAGTTTCAACTGAGCTTCAGAGGGCACAAACCATGTTCGAACCATAGCATGTTATAAGAGGCAGTTTTTAATCTAAGTAATGTATGCACTTGGTTTAAAAGCCCAATTCTGAAAGGGCAGCAACTTCTGAGTCCCCACCCCTCCCCCATTCCTTTGACACAGTCTATTACCAGGAGCTGGTCAGGGGTGAGCCAAATAGGACTCTGGAACCATCCCTCCCTACTGGGAACATTATGCCTATAGTTAATAATTGCTGTTTAAAAAAACTTGCCTGTTTATTTTTAATATTCTTTTTGCTGTTCACAGTGTTTTTCAACACTCTTGTCTTAACACCTCTCATGTGTTCAAAATGCTCAATTTCATTGACAATTTTAAAAGGAGAGGAAGAAAGGAAAAGAGCTAATCTAAAAATTGACCACCTTCCCTTCAGATTGATCTATATGGGGTACTTATGTAGACCCTTCATAGGTGATTATACAAATTTTTAAAATATTTTCTCACCACTATTGCATAAATAGTTTTCATTTACTACTTAGTCATCTCAATTTTTACATTTTAAATAGTATATAATCTTTGATACAATCAGTATGTGGGTCATTATTTAACTGATCTATTGGGATTCTTTAAAATGGTTCTTTGCGAGTACTTTGCTGAATGGCTTTGCTCATCTGTTTTTATCTTTTGATTTTATTTTCTTCATGCATTAAATTTCTGGGGATAGGATTACCCAGTGAAAGAATGTGACTCTTTTTATGCAAGCCCCAACATTTCCATATCTTATGGTACACTGAACTAGTCATCCCCCAAAGCAAGTTAGGGTTTTCCCAGCTTGAAGAGAAAAAAATATAAATCATCTGTCAGGTATCAGGCTTTCTCCCTTTAGAGAATCTTGAATTTTAGAAAAGGTCTGACTTCTCTGATTTGCAGTTCAAATCTTCAATCTCTGTAGTATAGCCTCTTGCTTTGTTTATCTCTTTCAGAACATCCCTGACCCCAGCAACCTCCCCTTGGTGGCGTCCTGGAAAACCTACCCTCTCTTCTTTGGCACGGCAATCTTTGCATTTGAAGGCATTGGAATGGTAAGAGTTGTGCTGTGGTTGGCCCGAGGGTTCCCTGGTGCCCTTAATGACCTCATTGTCTGCTTTAAAGCTAAGGAAATGCTGTCAGAAATTACCTTCTGAGACTTACTGGCCAGTTAGTGAATAGTGTTTCAAGGATTCCCTTGAATTTGCAAGCTCCAACTTTTGAAGATGAATTGTATGTGAGTTTTAAATGTCTATTGAAAACTCCTCATTGCATAATCATCTCTTATGTGCACAGTAAGTAAGAGGCAATCAGAACTGCTGGACCTAGTCTGACTTGGGAGTAGGTTCCAGCTCTACCAGAGAGTAATTATGTATGAAAATGTCACACAGGAATCCATTATTTTGTGCCATTAGCATTAATAATTATAATAAAAAGAAGGGAAGAAAATAATAGTTTTGTGACTTTGTGCAAAAACTTAACTTCTCTCACCAGGGAATTTTAAATCTAAAAGACAACTGGATGTTGTTCACATAATTTATTTTAATAAAACTTTGTAAAAGTTTTATCTTAAAAAAAAAAAAACTTAACTTCTCTGAGCCTTCATCTTTAGCTCCTGAAAAGTGAGCATAATGATTAATAGTTATTGGGATTAAATGAGGTATGTGGTCACACTTCTGTCATCTAGACGTAAACTCAGTAAAAACTCCTTAGACCTGTAAAATATTATAAATCAAATGGACTTAACAGACATCTATAGAATATTTCCTCCAACAACAGCTGAATAAATACTCTTTCTTCTCAGCAGCTCATGGAACCATCTCCAAAACTGACCATATTGTAAGTCACAAGGCAACTCTTAGCAAATATAAAAAAATTGATATGATTTCTTGCATCTCATTGGGTCATAATAGAATGAAATTAGAAATTAACACCAAAAAGAAAAGAAAAACCTATAGAAACTATATAAACATGTGGAGATTGAACAATATACTTTTGAATGATGAATAGCTAATAGAAGAAATCAGTGAGAAACTTTAAAAATCCTTAAATTCAAATGAGAATAGTGATACAACATAGCAAAATTTCTGGGACACTGCGAAAGCAATGCTAAGAAGAAAGTTTTTTAGCTACGAATATCTACATAAGAAAATCAGAAATGTTCCGAATAAACAACCTAATGATGCATCTCAAGGCCCTTGAGAAAGAAAAACAAACCAATTACCAAAACAGTAGAAGAAAAGAATTAATTAAGATCACAGCCAAAATCAATGAACTTGAGAATTTAAAAAAAAAAAAATAATAGCATGAATCTAAAATAATTTCCTATGTACACACATGAAAATACCTAAGTGAATCCCACCATCATGTACACCCACCCACAAGACTGGGATCCTAATTAGAATAAGATATATTCCATGCTTATATGATTATGTCATAGTGGATTCTACTGTGATGTATAACTAAAAAGAACCCAAAAAAATTTACAAAGGATCAATGGATCAAAGACTTGGTTCTTTGAAAAGAAAAGAAAGATTATAAATCCTTAGCCAAACTAAATGAAAGAAAAAGAGAAGAGACAAAGTAATAAAATTAGAGGTGAAAAATAAGAATTCACCACAGACATCACAGAAATCCAGAGGATCATTAGGGATGATTTTGAAAACTTCAGTAAATTGGAAACCCTAGAAGAAATGGATACATTTCTAGACACATATGACCACCATAATGAATCAAGAGGTATAGGCAACCTAAACAGACTGATAGCTTGTAATGAGATAGAAGCAGTAATAAAAAGCCTTCCAGCAAAGAAAAGTCCAGGACCACATGAATTCTTAGCTGAATTCTATAAGACTTTTAAAGAAGAACTCATGCCAATACTCCTAAAATTATTTCATGAAATAAATATGGATGGAACATTTCCAAATTTATTCTATGACTCCAGTATTACACTCATACCAAAACCAGATAGGGACACATCAAGGAAAGGAAATCAGTATCCCTGGTGAACTTAGATGCAAAAATACTTAAAATATTAGCAAATCATTTTCAACAACATATTAAGAAAATTGTACATCATGACCAAGTTGATTTTATCCTAGAGATGCAAGAATGGTTTTACATATGCAAATCAATAAGTGTTATTCATCACATAAATAGAATTAAGGATAAAAATCATTTAGACATCTCTGTAGATGCAGAGATGACCTTGGACAAAATTTAGCAGTCATTCATGATAGAAACGCTGGTGAAACTAGGGATAAAAAAGAACCTACATCAACATCATAAAGGCTATATTTGAAAAACCCAAAGCCAACCTCATAGTAAATCAGGAAAAATTGAAAGCATTTTCTTTAAAATCTGGAACAAAACAAGGATATTCACTCTCACCTCTCCTATTAATATAGTGCTAGAAATTCTAGCCAGAACAATTAGGCAAGAGAAGGAAATAAAAGGGGTAAAAATAGAAAAGGAAGAAGTCAAAATTTCACTATTTGTAGATGATATAATCCTATAATTAGAAGATCCAAAAACTCCACTAAAAGACTTAGAACAAATAAACAAATTTGGCAAAGTAGAAGGTTAGAAAATCGACATATAAAAGTCAGTAGCTTTCCTATATACCAACAGTGAATCTGCTGAGAGAGAAATCAAGAAAACAATAAATCTAACTAAAGAGTTGAAAGACCTCTGCAATGAAAATCATAGAACAGATTCAAATTACAAAGCTTCTTCTCAGCAAAAGAAACAATCAGTGAGGTGAATAGAGAGCCTACTAAGTGGGAACAAATTTTTACCACACACATCAGATAGAGCACTAATCTCTAGAATATATAAAGAACTCAAAACTCTTAACACCAAAAAAACAAATAACGCAATCAATAAATGGGCCAAGGAACTGAACAGACACTTCTCAGAAGAAGATGTACAATCAATCAACAAATACTTGAAAAAATGTTCAACATCTCTGGCAATTAGAGAAATGCTAATCAAAACCACACCAGTCAGACTGGCAGCTATTAAGAACACAAACAACAATAAATGTTGGGGAGGATGTGGAAAAAAAGGCATGCTTATACGTTGTTGGTGGGACTGCAAAATGGTGCAGCCAATATGGAAAGCAGTATGGCAATCCCTTGGAAAACTGGGAATGGAACCACTGTTTGACCCAGCTATCCCTCTCCTTGGTCTATACCCAAAGGACTTAAAAACAGCATACTACAGGGACACAGCCACATCAATGTTTATAGCAGCACAATTCACAATAGCTAAACTGTGGAACCAACCTAGATGCCCTTCAGTAGATGAATGGATAAAGAAAATGTGGCATATATACACAATGGAGTATTACTCAGCAATAAGAGAGAATAAAATCATGGCATTCACAGGTAAATGGATGAGTTAGAGAATATAATGCTAATTGAAGTTAGCCAATCCCAAAAAGCCAAATGCCGAATGTTTTCTCTGATATAAGGAGGCCGATTTACAGTGAGGTTGGGATGGGGAGCATAGGAGGATTAGAGGAACACTAGAATGGCCAAAGGGGAGGGAGGGGAAAGGAGGAGGCAAAAGGGTGAAGAAAAAAAAAAAAAAGATAGTAGAATGAGATGGATATCATTATCCTAAGTGCATGTATGGAGTCACGTATGGTGTGAATATACTTTGTATACAACCAGAGATATATAAAAATGTGCTCTGTAAGTATAATATGAAATGTAATACATTCTGCTGTCATTTCTAACAACTTAGAATAAAAAATAAATAAATTTGAAAAAAATAAAATAATTCAAAAAACTTTTTTTAAAAAAGTTTAAAGGAAAAAAAAAATCATAGAACATTCAAGAGGGAAATTGAAGACCTCAGAAGATGAAAAGACCTCCCATGTTCATGGACAGGTATAATTAATATTGTTGAAATGGCCATACTACCAAAAGCAATATATAGATTGCAGGAGCCCTGTTTGGGGATTGGCTTGAATTGCAGTTGACTATGAGCCGTGGAGATTTGGCCATTGTCACCACCCGTAGTCTCACGGGATTTTGTTGCGGGATCTGGAGTGACTTGGCCGAAATTGCTGATCGGGTCAGCGCCATTTTAGTGGTGTGTTTGGCGCGTGAGTTAGTTGTTAGAACCAGAGAGAAAAGTTATCAGAATAAAAAGCTGTTTGTCTCCAGTTTGCTTCTGAAGTTCTTCCCGCGGCTCCGGTGCTCCGAGCGCTTCAGGCGGCAACAATAGATTCCATGCAATCTCCATCAAAATACCAGTGACATTCTTCACAGAACTAGAATAAATAGTCCTAGAATATATTTGGAAGAATAAAAGAATTGTAAGAATTCTAAGCCAAAAAAGCAATGCTGAGGCATCACAATGCCTGACTTCAGATCATGATATAGAACTATGGTAACAAAAAACTGCATGGTACTGACTGAAAAACAGACACATAGACCATTGGTACAGAATAAAAGACACAGAGACAAACACACACACCAATTTAGTCACCTGATCCTGGACAAAGGTGCCAAAAACATACATTGGAGAAAAGACAGCTTTTTTTAACAAATGGAGTTAGGAAAAACTGGTTATCCACACATAGAAGAATGAAACTACATCCTTATCTCTCATCCTGCATAAAAAATCAACTCAAAATGGATCAAGAAGATAGAAATTAGACCAGAAACTATGCAACTCCTAGAAGAAAACGAAGGGTCAACACAGGCAACAACTTTTTCAGTTGGACCTCTAAAGCTCAGGAAATGAGGCCAGGAGTTAATAAATGGGATGGCATCAAATTAAAAAGCTTCTGCACATCAAAGGAAACAATTAGCAATGTGAAGAGAAAACCAATAGAATGAGAGAAAATTTTTGCTGCCTATCCTTCTGACAGAGGATTAATATCTAAAATATATAAAGAATTTAATAGATGTAACACCAAAAGAAAAATTCCAAACAATTCAATTTATGGGCAAATGAACTGAACATACTTTTCAAAAGAATAAATACAAATGGTCGATAAATATATGAAACAATGTTCAACATTGTTAGCAGTTAGGGAAATGCAAATCTAAACTATACTGAGATTTCATCTCACACCAATCAGAATGGCAGTCGTCAAGAATACAAATAATAATAAATGCTGGAGAGGATGTCAAGAAAAATGAATACTTTTACTTGTTGGTGGGATTGTAAATTAGTACAGCCACTATGGAAATCAGTATGGAGGTTCCTCAAAAGACTAGGCTTGGAACCACTGTATGACCCACCTATACCATTCCTCGGTATTTATACTGAAGAATTAAAATCATCACATTACAGTGATACAGGCATACCCATTTTTATAGCAGCACAATTCACAGTAATAAACTGTGGAATCAGGGAAGGTATACCCTCAATGGATGAATGGATAAAGAAAATGTGGCATATATACACAATGGAGTATTACTCAGCAATAAGAGAGAATAAAATCATGGCATTCACAGGTAAATGGATGAGTTAGAGAATATAATGCTAATTGAAGTTAGCCAATCCCAAAAAGCCAAATGCTGAATGTTTTCTCTGATATAAGGAGGCCGATTTACAGTGAGGTTGGGATGGGGAGCATAGGAGGATTAGAGGAACACTAGAATGGCCAAAGGGGAGGGAGGGGAAAGGAGGAGGCAAAAGGGTGAAGAAAAAAAAAAAAGATAGTAGAATGAGATGGATATCATTATCCTAAGTGCATGTATGGAGTCACGTATGGTGTGAATATACTTTGTATACAACCAGAGATATATAAAAATGTGCTCTGTAAGTATAATATGAAATGTAATACATTCTGCTGTCATTTCTAACAACTTAGAATAAAAAAAAATAAATTTGAAAAAAATAAAATAATTCAAAAAACTTTTTTTAAAAAAGTTTAAAGGAAAAAAAAAATCATAGAACATTCAAGAGGGAAATTGAAGACCTCAGAAGATGAAAAGACCTCCCATGTTCATGGACAGGTATAATTAATATTGTTGAAATGGCCATACTACCCTGTTTGGGGAAAAGCATTGTCACCACCCGTATACGGGATTTTGTTTTGCGGGATAGCTGATCGGGTCCATTTTAGTGGTGTGTTTGGCGTGAAGTTAGTTGTTAGAACCAGAGAGAAAAGTTATCAGAATAAAAAGCTGTTTGTCTCCAGTTTGCTTCTGAAGTTCTTCCCGCGGCTCCGGTGCTCCGAGCGCTTCAGGCAACAATCTCCATCAAATCAAAAAATACCAGTGACATTCTTCACAGAACTAGAATAAATAGTCCTAGAATATATTTGGAAGAATAAAAGAATTGTAAGAATTCTAAGCCAAAAAAGCAATGCTGAGGCATCACAATGCCTGACTTCAGATCATGATATAGAACTATGGTAACAAAAACTGCATGGTACTGACTGAAAAACAGACACATAGACCATTGGTACAGAATAAAAGACACAGAGACAAACACACACCAATTTAGTCACCTGATCCTGGACAAAGGTGCCAAAAACATACATTGGAGAAAAGACAGCTTTTTTAACAAATGGAGTTAGGAAAACTGGTTATCCACACATAGAAGAATGAAACTACATCCTTATCTCTCATCCTGCATAAAAATCAACTCAAAATGGATCAAGAAGATAGAAATTAGACCAGAAACTATGCAACTCCTAGAAGAAAACGAAGGGTCAACACAGGCAACAACTTTTTCAGTTGGACCTCTAAAGCTCAGGAAATGAGGCCAGGAGTTAATAAATGGGATGGCATCAAATTAAAAAGCTTCTGCACATCAAAGGAAACAATTAGCAATGTGAAGAGAAAACCTATAGAATGAGAGAAAATTTTTGCTGCCTATCCTTCTGACAGAGGATTAATATCTAAAATATATAAAGAATTTAATAGATGTAACACCAAAAGAAAAATTCCAAACAATTCAATTTATGGGCAAATGAACTGAACATACTTTTCAAAAGAATAAATACAAATGGTCGATAAATATATGAAACAATGTTCAACATTGTTAGCAGTTAGGGAAATGCAAATCTAAACTATACTGAGATTTCATCTCACACCAATCAGAATGGCAGTCGTCAAGAATACAAATAATAATAAATGCTGGAGAGGATGTCAAGAAAAATGAATACTTTTACTCTGTTGGTGGGATTGTAAATTAGTACAGCCACTATGGAAATCAGTATGGAGGTTCCTCAAAAGACTAGGCTTGGAACCACCATATGACCCACCTATACCATTCCTCGGTATTTATACTGAAGAATTAAAATCATCACATTACAGTGATACAGGCATACCCATTTTTATAGCAGCACAATTCACAGTAATTAAACTATGGAATCAGGGAAGGTATACATCAATGGATGAATGGATAAAGAAAATGTGGCATATATACACAATTCAGCCATAAAGATGAAATTATGTCATTTGCAGGAAAATGGATGGAAGTAGAGACCATATGTAAAATGAAATAAGCCATACTCAGAAGGTCGCATGTCATATGCTTTCTTTCATATGTGGAAGCCAGGGGAGGGAAAAGGAAAAGAAAAGTGGTGGTGGTGGTGGTGGTGGGGGCGATGATCTCATGAAAATCAAAGGAAGATCAGTAGATGGGGCTGGGGGCAGGGGAATGCTGGGGACTGATATTGGCCAAAGTATATTGTTCTGTGTGTGCATATACAAATCTGTAACAACATATCTCATCATTGTGTACAACTATAATGCATCAATTAAAACGTGGAAAGAAAATACAACTCCACTGAGATTCTGTTATACTCCAGGAAGAATGACAACCATCAAAAATACAAGTAACGATAAATGCTGTCTGGGAAGTGGGGAGAAGGAAACACTTATACCCTGTCAGTGTGGATGTAAATTAATACAGCCACTATGGAAATCAGTGTGAAGGTTTTTCAAAAAACTAAAAATGGAACTACTTTATGATCCAGCTCTGCCAATCCTCGGCATCTAGTCAAAAGATAAAGACAGTACTTACTGAGCGTTAATGTGTGATCTCATATTTATTGCAGCACAATTCACAATAGCCAAGTTGTGGAATCATCCAGGGTGTTCATCATCAGACAGATGGATAAAGAAGTTTTATTCACCCATAAAGAATGAAATTATGTCATTTTTCAGGAAAATTAATGGAACTTGATAGCATTATTTCAAGTGGAATAATCCAGATTCAGAAAAATAAATGTTGTGTGTTTTCTGTCACGTGGAAGCTAGAAAGAAAAAAGGGAACAAAGGGTCTCATGAAGATAGAGAGGAAACTCTTAGGTACAGAAAGAGGATCATGAGGGAGGAGGGGTGGGCCAGGGGAGGTACTGGGGAGTGGAATTGGTCAAATTATGTCATATGCATGTACAAATCCGCCACAGTTGAAACCTTGTATAATTAATGTGCAACAATTAAAAATGAGATATGTTTTCAGTGCTTTGTACAGTCCCTGACATATAATGATAACCACTCAATAAATTTTTATTTTACTAAAAATATTGCTGAATCAATAAATCTATGCATAAGTCATCTGCCCTGGCACATTAGTGTAGTGCAAATGAGTAAGAAGCCTTCACTTGTCACTAAGGCTCCTCCTGTCATTGCTATGGTTTTACCAGTTTTCTTTACCTAAAGTGGATCTGCCACTCAACTGTACCTAATTTGATATTTATTTGTTTTTTTCATAACAAAGGCCCAGGATTCTTCTCTGAAGTAAGTTATTAGCTCTGCTGACCAAGGGATTAAAAATTAGAAGACATTTCCCTTTCCATAGCATTCCTTTCTTTCCCAATTTGATAGCCCTACCACCTTATTCATTTTTAATAAAACCTAGAAGTCAATTTTTTTTGAGTCAAAATACTGAGGACTTGCCCCAATGGAGCTGATGGAATGTGTTTAAGGCTCTGACCTCAGGGGGAGGTTTTGTGAGTGACAGTGTGTAAAACGTGATCGTCCTGAGGTTTTAAACCTGCCCCAGGAGGACTTTCTCACCTTGATTCAGAAACATGAATGCTTTCCAGCTGCTGGTCAGAGCCCCGAGTGGGCTCATATTTTATCAGTGTGAATGTGACCCCAAGAACTCAGGACTTGAAAGGTGAGGTTGAGAGCGTGTGGAAAGATGCCCGGGGACAATGGGTTCTTAAGGAATGTGGTACCAAATTTTAATCAGTTTTCCCTAGCAGCACAGTGTAGAGGCTGTTCTTTGCTTCATATCATTAGCCACGACTTGGATACAGAGTCCCTCTGGAGATGTCATTATCTCACACTTCAAGATTACTTTGTATTTTCCATTGTTAGAGAGCTAACACTGCTGTTTTTGGCTCTTTATCCTGAATGTGAGGGTTGCTCAGGGTGGCAGGGGAAAGTACCAGGCTGTGCCCTGTGTGTTCACTGTGTTTTCTGTGTTTACACCACTGCCCTAGACCTGTGGCTCCCTGCTCAGTGGCTCTTGGTACCCTGGCATGAAGGAAACCAACACACGAGTTTGGAAGCTGTTTCGAATTGGATGTGGGTTAGCTGGGGCTTGAGATCCTGCAGCTGGCCATGAGGAGGCCCAGATGGGTGCAGAGCTGTAGTGTCCCCTGTAGCATGGGGCCTGAGCTGTGGTGTCACATGTAAACAGCACAGACCTGTTGTGCCTCATGGCCACAGGCACTGCAGGACAATGAGCATCATGACAAGGTCAGGGGTAGTTCATGGGGCAGCTGGTCATTGTCCCACATTGCTTTTCTTCATCAGTGGTGCCAGACCCAGTTGGTAGCAGGTTGTGAAGACGTCACAGTCGTACCTGCTACCTCCCCGCCCCTCAGTTCCTAAATCAACTCTCTCTCTCCTAAGGAGCCTTTGCTTTCCCCAGTGTTAAAGAACATACCCTGGTGGGACAAAGGAGGCAGCAACGGTCAGTGGTTTGAAATAGGAACCTGGAAACTGAGCTCAATTAAGCACCTGAGTCTCAAGACCACCCTCTGTTTGGTCAAGCTGTGTCCAGCACCTCAGCTCCTTTAACTTGGAGGTTTAAGTTCTCACCACTGTCTCTGCCCCTGTTGAGGTAGGGAATTTGTAGCTGAGGACTAGAGTGGCATTTTCTTTGACCTGTGATTCACATTTTGAGATAGGTTAGTAGGAAGCTGTGATGTCAGGTCAGTTAAGGGGGGCTGCTGGGGACCACACCCTGCACTCAGGTGTAAGGCCCTCCCCACCTGAAGGGGTCCTGCTGCAGGAGGACAGCTGGCCTGGGTTCTTATCCCACTCCACCCTTACCTCTCAGGACTTCTGGTGAGACCATGGAGCCCCCTTATAGTCCCAAGAGTGTAACTTACAAAGAAATCACTTTGGTTGGGTTGTCTTTAGTAAAGGATGGTTGGGCTTTTACTCTGGGGATAAAGAACTTCCTTTTCTCTGATTATAATATTGTACTTTTGTCTGTGCTTTCTCTTTTTTTCTCACTATTGGCTCATAGGTGCTGCCCCTTGAAAACAAAATGAAGGATCCTCAGAAATTTCCACTCATCCTAAACTTGGGGATGGCCATCGTCACCGCCCTCTACATCACCCTGGGATGCCTCGGGTACCTGCAATTTGGAGATGAAATCCAAGGCAGCATCACCCTCAACCTGCCCAACTGCTGGTGTGTGTGTGTTGGGGGGTGTGGGGGGGGACAGGCCGGGATGGAAACCTGGAAGCACAGGATATTTTATAAAGTTAATGGGTCAGAAAGTGTGTTCTTTCTCTTATGCCTTAAATCAGTCCATGTTGGGTACACCGCTCCTTGGCTAAGCTGAATGCATGATTCTTTGGGTGAGTCATTCCTATGGAGGCTTATACAAATCCATGTGTTGATCAACTGATTGACAAGTCATTTCTCCAAGGAAATCCTGAGTCTGGAAGTACCAAGTGTCCATCCTGTTCACCTGAAGTAAAGAGGAGGGCCAATCTGTTTTGCTACTGGCTTCTGCCATGCCTCTCCCTTGGCTCTCTCAGGCTAGGTGTACATGTGGGGGCACCTCCTGGTTGCTGGAGACTTTTCATCTTTCATTAGTGGATGAATTACAGGAAAACACTAAGACATATTGAAGTGCTTAGATGTCACAGCATGTGTGCTGAGCAGTAATTCTGTTTGGAAGATGAAAATCTCATTATGGAGAACAGCTGCTTGTAGACTCTGAGAAGCTTGTTAGGGCCCCAAGGAATAAAACTAACCTTTCAGTCCAGCTTGCCTGATCTGCCTGCCTGTGTGTGCATATCGGAACTCTGATTGGTGAGACTTTGGACAAGAACAGATGGAGAAATATGAGGAAAATGTTTGCTCAGTAGCATTAGCATGTAGCAAGGATGCCCTGATCAGTAAAAGTCTGAGGATTAAGTGTGTTGCACCACCAGCCAAATAGTAGATATGCAATGGACCATTATTTTCAGAAAGTCTTTTTCTTTTCCTCTTTTAAATTTCCAATGTGCCTGCGCTTTCAAGAGAGAAGAGTCAGGTGGTAGCTTGGCATAACTGTGTTACCTTTCCCTGGGAGATAAGCAGATCAGGATCAGCAGAAGCAACCACATCATCTGAAACTTTGGGAAACACCTGTCTGAGCGCCCATCTTCCCTCTGACACCCAAACCCAGCTGCTGTCATCTCTCCACCTCCCCTGGGTTGATGCATGTACCTTTTCCTGCACGAGACTCTCCTGACTCCAGACTTTGCGTCTCTAGGGGGCTTTTGTGCTGCTTTGAGTTTAGCTATAGATCCATCAGCTGATTTTTCCAAGAAATTTTATTATCCTGGAGCAAGTGAGACTTTTTCTAAACTCGGTCTCTCCCGGGGTGTTCTCTTGCTCATAGCATAGAATGTCATCTAGGTGTTCAGTCCGACACATAATGTGTGAGCACATTTAGCTAGATCCCCAGGAGGGGAGGCCAGATGCCTGTTCCTGCTTAACCCCTGACAGTATTGCTGAAAGTGGAGCTTTGCTCAGGGCAGAGCGCCCTTCCCTTGAATGACTGAGTAGGAGCCATAAGCACTTTCTTCTACCCTGCATGATAGGGGCACTGGGGTGTAAGGTGGGCGATATCCCATGGTGAGTTAATGGTCTCCCCCCAGGCAGCTGCTTGTAAAGACATGGTAGAAAGGTAGCGAGGGTTGGGTGGAAAGGATTCTGCTCCTGCCTGTGGGTCCCTGTATGGCCACTATCTGATTCTAGGGAGCACTGAACTGGGTGGGAAGGATGTAAATAGGCTTATTATATTTTAAATCATTTTTGATTTTTGAAAGGGTATATGTCCATCTGTGCATGGCGAAGGTTACAAATATGCCAAAGGTATATAGAGAATATAAAGTTTTTACCACCCCCATCCCTAGAAGCCAGTGTTACAATTTCAGAGGCGGCCATACTCCACCCTCTGGGGTTCTCTTCTAGGTGTTTCGTGTACATGAGAATGTCCCATGTGTGTGGCTGTAGGTGGGGTTCTCCTTTTCTTTTTCTGCAACAACCTATAGCACTTGGTGGACACCCGACTGCATCAAGCTGTTTTCCCTCTAGCATGTGGTGGAGATAGTTCCGCATCAGCACCTGGAGCACTGCCTTACACTTTTTAAGAGCTTCATGGGGCCGTGAGTTATTTAACCAGTTCCTCATGATTAACTTTCAGTCGTTTTCAGTTTTTCGTTCTTAAATAATGTTGCTGTGCAATATTTTGAATGCACATTTTGTGCATGCGTACAAGTGCATTTGTGAGATAAATTCCTAGGTGTGAAATTGCTGGGCCTGAAGGACATGCGTGTGTAACCTGAACAGATGTCCCCAGGTTCCTGTGGGACTCTTTGCCTTCCCTCTGATGATGTCGAAGCATGCTGAGCAGGCTTCTGAAGGTACCCCGCTCTCTCTGCAGGTTGTACCAGTCTGTTAAGCTGCTCTACTCCATCGGCATCTTCTTCACCTACGCGCTCCAGTTCTACGTCCCAGCCGAGATCATCATCCCCTTCTTTGTGTCCCGAGCACCTGAGCACTGCGAGCTGGTGGTGGACCTGTTCGTGCGCACAGCGCTGGTCTGCCTGACATGTGAGTAGAGGGAAAGATAATTGCTTATGTTTCCCAGAGAGCTCCCAGTCCCTGGGGCTTACATGGTGGAAGACTGTGTGTGTATTGTCATGAAGCCACCTGTACTGTGTGCAGAACACCTGGCACACGGAGTCAGGGCACATCCAGATGGTGAAGCAGGTGGGCTTGGTGTGCGCTCTCAAGGATTCTGGAATGAGGACAATGGTTTATAGATGTGGAATAAGATGCTGTAGGGGTGGTAGTAACTCAGGGTAAAGACATGTCATTCCTCTTCCACATAAACCAAGGTAAATATCTAAGAGAGAGCCACTTGGCCCACATCCATGAGTTCAGGCCACCTACACAGAGGTACATGCTTAATTTTTCATATAGTTGTTCATTCTGAGCTGGGATTATACAATTCTAGGCATTTTTTGATATCAGTCTTATGAAATATGTTTCTTAGAGAATGTCTGTTTATTAACCTAGTTGTTTTATTCCCCTTCCCTTGTGACAAGGGGTATGATTTAAGATGATATCCCTTTAATTGCTGTTAGTTGAAAACTGAGTTAAAAAACAATAAAAAAAAATTTTGTAACTTCTGTGAACTGGTAGGCTATGGAACCCCTGAACAAATTGGTCCATAATATCTAATCTAAATTTCTAGGAGATTTGCAATTGTTTTCTAAATTAAAATGCTTAAAGCATTAATTTATCATTTTTGACTACATTTGGCTTTGTTTTTCTTGTTTTATTTGGACAAGAATATTTTTGTTTATTATATTTTGTTTATTATATTTCCTGGAAATTTTCTTAAATTGTTCAGTCTGGTTCTTTGTCTTTGAAATAAGGATAGGTCTGTTTGATGTTTCAATTGACCCGTAGTTGAATGTTTTAGAGATGAAAGATGTGAGTGTTGTCTAGCATTTGACTTGATTGGTGGTCTAGTGGCAAGAGAAGGGCAAGGAAGGTTCTGCATTCTGTTCATCCCCCCAAGCAGATGTGAGGACTGGACTTATATATGTCCCATAGTGATCTCTTCAGGCCACCTGCAGTCCCCACCATTGTTGTTCTTCAAAGATAGAGGGTGGAAGCCTAGCATCCTGAATCTCTGTGTGGAAGGAACTCTCTAGCACTAAGAAGGTGAAGGCCTTCCCATGACATTCTGATTTACTCATGGGCAGCTCTCCTTGGGATTTGTTGCAGAGTGGGGCTAGGCAGGAGCAGGGCAGAGGGTGGACAGCTTGGACTCACCAGCCCTACAGAGCATCCAGGAACCTGGCTTCTGCCTCTGCCTCTTATCTGGCAGACTCCAGGGCCTCTCCTAGACCAGGGTATGGAAACAGGCCTCGGAAGCTACTCCAGGGCACAGAGCTGTCTTGCTCTTCCAGCCCATTGCCTGAATGGGTGATGGTAAGATAGTCAGCTTGCATGTAGATTTCAATCCTGGCATCTGCCAGCAGCTCTTGGGCTTTGATTCAGATATATAGGTTTTTTCCTTGGATGGATGAGCTTCAGGTGTTGAGGAGACAGATTCCATGTATGCAGTAACTTCTAATATCAGCTCTGAAGGCCTGATTCTTGAATATAAAGGGCACTGGAAAAAAGACGGGGATAGTTTAAATCATTTGCCTTTTTTCAGAGTGATTCCTGTAGAAAAAGTAGGTCTGTCTATGTGAAATGTGCTGGAACTGACCAAGCAGCTCCGTCCCCCTGCCCTGGAGAGCCCGGTGGTGATACCGGCCCAGATTCCCCTGACTGTCCCTCTTTCTTCTCCAGCCTGGCTTAGCCTCCCTGAAGCCTGTCTGGGGCTCCCCACCAGGTTTTGTTTCCACCACACCCTGCAGGAGGCAGGATCCTGATTCACAGACCGCCTGCAATCCTTCGATGATTGCTTTACTTTCCCTTGCTCGGTGTGTCTCCCCTCCCCCTCACAGAACAATGCTCAAAGGGCACAGACTGCATTTGATCTTGGAGAGTCTGCCCTCTTTTGCCCCACTCCTGTGATCTGCTGCGATTAACAGTGCACTGTCATCCTATTAAAGCAGGCAGCCCAGCAGCCCCTGCATCTCTGAGAGCACTCCAGCTTCTCTTACCTTCCCTGGAGACTTTGAAGTAATTGTGGGAACTGGTAGAGGCCTTTCGTGTTGATGGGAACTCCTTTTGTTCTTGCTTCTCAGTTCTTTCAGATCTTTTGGCACAGGCTGATTGGTATAGGATTTTAGGGCTTTGATGTAACTGATTGTTTTCAATTACAACCAGACCTTTAAGTGGCAGCTTATTTTATTGACATTTGTGGCGTTTCCCAGAATTTTTCCAACTTTACCTCATCCTCTATTTCCCAGGGGTACTGGGCAGAGGGGAATTTGGTCCAATTCTAAGTGTTAAAAGTAGTCATAACTGTTCATCTTGTGGGATGTCGGGGGGGGGGGGACGGTGATGAGAAAGTTGAACTCCAAGTGGGAAACAAAATGAAGTTGGAAATGCAGACTTAGCCAATCACCTTATGTCCGGAGCTCCTAGAATAGGAGAGTGCTCCACCTAGTGTTAGATATGTAGGTTGTTTCTCTGGCCTTTTTTTTGGAGGTGGTTGGGGAGGGGGGCGGACAGGTGGTAACCAGGGATTGAACTCAGGGGCACTGGACCACTGAGCCACATCCCTAGCCCCTATTTTGTATTTTATTTAGAGACAGGGTCTCACTGAGGTGCTTAGTGCTTCACTTTTGCTGAGGCTGGTTTTGAACTCATGATCCTCCTGTCTCAGCCTCCCAAGCCACTGGGATTATAGGCGTGCACTACTGCACCCAATTGTTTCTCTTGCTTTTATGTATGTATACCTACATACATGTATCTATATGTATCTATATGCATATATACCTATATATATTCCTACTAAATGAAATTATACATCTGCTCAGTACCATTGCTAATTTTGAAGGCATATTTCTAGACATTAAAAGAATAATGGATAACTATTGACCAAATTATATTGTGATATCATGTGCACATACAAATGCATATCAACAAATCCCTCTATTATGTATAATTATAACATACCAATAAAAATATGGGGGGAAATCAGTATATCGTATATCTATGATTGCAGAATGATGACAAATCCCTTGACCTTAATAAAATAATGACAATTAATTTTTTAAAAGTAATAAAAATTAATCTGGTAAATTTCACCAAACATTGATTTTTTAAAGTTAGTTTTATTTTTTTTTACACACTTGGAGCATGGCTTTTCATTTCTCTGGTTGTACATGATGTAGAGTCACACCATTTGTGCCATCATACCCAAACATTGATCTTAAGAGAACAGCGGCAAGAGCTTCCCCACGCGGGAGCCAGGAGAGTCCCAGCAGTTCCTGTAATTCCAAGTTTGTCCTTCTGAGTGCTTTGCTCTTCTCTTGGGTGTGAGTCAGCCCTTTCTAAAGTGGTCCAAAGCCACAGGCTCCAAAACCCAGTTGGTTCCTTTTCTGAGTGTGGCCATTTGCCTCACGGAGCTTCAATGGTTACAGGATCAAATCGTTAGTGTCTGAACCCACAGGGAAGATGTTGTGTAAGAGCGCGTGGCCTCCTGACTCACCACGTGGTCTAGTTTTAGGCTGTCCTCAGTCTTTCTGTCTGTGGATGCCACAGCTAGGCTGCTGCTAAGAGCTGTGTGACCAGGGTAGGGAAAACACTTTCTCCCTCTTTGTTTTGGGGGGGGAGCTTGGGGGAGTATAGGGAAGAGTGGGGAGGTGGGGTGTTCCCAGGCCACTGCTTCCTGAGACCTCTCCTGATTTCCTCTTTCTATGAAGCTTTAGCTCACAGAACAAAGATATTTAGTGCTTGAAAGGGTCTTAGTTGCCCTCATATGTTCCCCAAGTGGTTGATTGCTGCCCTGGGATTAAAGCTATTTTGCTTTGTAGCAAAACACATGCCTGCTCTGGAACCCAGGGCTGTTTATTGCTTCTCTTCCTTTTTCTTGTTATTGAAAAGCTCACTTTTTTTTTCAACCCTCCCTACCTCCTTATTTTCTCCAGTGTTGGGCTTGATTGAGGGTCCAGAGGAGGCATCTGGTCCAGCTAGGACAGGAAGTAGGGCTTCTCCTCTGCATCCTTATCTTAAGGAGAAATGTTTGCCCCTTTAAAAATCTCTGTTGATAATATTATGAATGCTTGTCTTGCATAGACTTTGTTTTTTTTTCTTTTTTTATTTATAATATTAGTATGTATTACAATTCATAATGCACATATATAGCATCTTTTTACATACAACTGTTTGTATACAAAGTATATAAGTACCATTCAGATCTTCAATCATGCATTTAGGATAACTGCATAGACTTTGTAGTAAAGGCAAGAACAAGTCCTGAGATTGCTTTTGACATATGATGAAGGGGAAGATCTCTGTTCAACCTGAGAACTGATCGTGACCCTCCAAGCTTCCGTTTCTGTTTCGTGTAAGTCCTTTCACCGAGCAGAGTGCATCTCTGGCTCACGTACCTCCTCCACCATGTGCTCCTAGGTCCACCCAGGCTACAGGGCGAGACTATTGGCTCCCCAGGTTTGGGGGCAGGTCTCCACTTGTCTCCTGCCAGGAGCTCTTTCCCTCTGATGCCAGAGGCCTCCATCCTCCCAGGGGGCTTGTGTGTCAGTGGAGACGCTGATGTGGCTGGCACTTGAGCAGTCTGCTGGGACAAAACCAGGGGGCTGAGAGCTGCCCTTTTTGGCACAGCCACAGGAAGGGAGCGCCACTGCTGTGCTGTGCCCTCGTGAGCTGCACACGGGGCTTCCCGGCTGTCAGAGTGCTGAGGAAGCACCCCAGAACACTCCAAAGAGCCCAGACTAGAAGGCGCAGCCTCTTAGAACTTCTGAGTCAGGTGAGACTTTCACCATCATCCAGATGAATAGTCACCTTATTTCATCTGTAAACAAACTGAGGCTCAAATTGGGAGCTGCTTTGCCCCGGGCCACACGGCTTATTATAAGCAGGGCCTGGTGGTGAGGTTAGCAAACACAGAAGCACTGATTATGCACTTTTAGTGCTCTGGGTTCTTTACACCAATGATCTCATTGTACCGTCCCTATTTAGCAGTTGGGAAAAGAGGAAGCACTGAGCTGTCTAGTGCTGAGGCTGGGATGGGAGCCTGGGCTCTAAGTCCCGTTCTCCTACCACCCACTCCCTGGGCTCGGTCCCCCTGACTGCTGCCCCGTGCTGTTCCCGCCCACTGATCATGTGGAGCCATCGCCATGATGTTGACACTAGGCACACGGAGACCCAGACCCCAGAGAAGGCGAGGGTGCTGAGCCAGGAGACGCTGGGCGTTCCACATCTGTGGGCATCCGTTTGCTCGTCTCTGGAACGAGAGATGTGGATCGGGTGGTGTCTAATCTTTCCTAGCCCTCTCCACTCCAGAACATGGACAGATGCCCATGACGTGGCTGACCAGCGAGAGACTCTCTCCCGGCCCTGAGCCGTTGTGAACAGGCATGTGCTCTCTCCCTACAGGCATCTTGGCCATCCTCATCCCCCGCCTGGACCTGGTCATCTCCCTGGTGGGCTCCGTGAGCAGCAGCGCCCTGGCCCTCATCATCCCCCCGATGCTGGAGATTACCACCTACTACTCAGAGGGCATGAGCCCCCTCACCATCGCCAAGGACGCCCTCATCAGCATCCTGGGCTTTGTGGGCTTCGTGGTGGGGACTTACCAGGCCCTCAGTGAGCTGATCCAGCCAAGCAGTGCTCCCATCTCCATCAACTCCACCAGTGCCTCTGTGTAGTGATCTGGGTGCGTTTTTCTACACCTGCCTACCCCCACCCCTGTGTGTCCCCCCAGTACCTGTCCCCAGAGCCTTGATGTGGTCCAGCCTCTGGGAAATGCAGGCTCTGTCTGGGATCCTTCTACGTGGCACCTGGGTGCCCGGGCCTGGGTAAGACTGGGGTGGGGTGGGGCAGAGAGACACCGGGAGGTACCAGGAGTGATAGCTCTATCACTGCTAATTTGTCTTTATCTTAAGCCAGAACTTTCAGTTCTTCCCCTCCTCATGCCCTCGCTCTTAGAACCTCACCCAAATTCTTCCTGTTGCACAGCTCACTTTAAAACTTTCAGCATCCCGTACCTGGTGTTTTTCTCCTGTCCTAGGCCAGACCTAGATTAAGTAAGTGGGAACTCCCCTCTTTATAAAGCCAGGCCTCTTTCTTATCTCTTTCCTCAAATCGTACCTCAGTATTCTACCTAATCAAGTCTCCAGGGGGTGTCTGGATCTACCTAGTGCTTCAACACCAGCCCCCAAGGCTGGAGAGTTTTAATCTTTTCACTCTCTGGATTGCTGGGACTCTTGGGCCACACCTTCTCCGAGTTCTTCCACGCAGGTCACAACACTATATTCTTAATTGCTTTTGCTCTTCTTAAAAGATACACAGTGCTGCCGAAATGGAAAGTATCTATATTTTATTTAAGATTAGGGTTTTGGTTTTAGACTCTGGATCTGGGGGTTATTATGAATTGTTTCTTCTTTAGTAAACTTTGACTCAGCTCCTCCTGCTGAAAAGAAACTCGCTCTGGGAAATGTCTGAGGTGCTCAGCACCCTTGGCTGAGTACCTGAGGGGTTTAAAGCAGGAACGCCTGGGTTCGTGCCTCCTTGGGAGGCATGGGCTTTCCTCCCATTGGTCAGCTTGGCTCGTGCTGAACACGAGGTGTTAGGGAAATACTTTGAGCATGCACTAGGCCCAAGGCATGTGTGGCCAAGTGGAGGCGGCTTTGGTCAAGGGAGGCTTACCCTGTGGTTGCTTAGTGCATCTAGGCCCCTTTTTTATCTCATCCTCTGACAAGAGAAAGGGATGGCAGCATTCACTTGCCATCCTGTGGGGAAGACACCCACTCTCTGTCCATGGGTAGGAGCCGTGCCGTGAGCACGGTCAGGTGTTAAGTTTGTAGAATTTAGGCAGATGATCTGACACTATGCACGGTGCTTGGTTTTTTATAATCATGGGGGGAGGGCAGAAGCAGTGCCTCACCCAGCTGCCTCTGTGCCCTGGACCTTGAAAGGAACCAGTGAACACTAATTGTTGCCCCTGTCCTTTCCCAGGCATCCTGAGCAGCCCTAGCATTGGCTACCTTAAGGGAGCAAACTTGGGAGGGCAGAGAGAGATGGGTTACCTCGCTCTGAGCTGCCACTTCCTTCCTCTTGGTGTGTGAAGTATTTCAGATGAACATTTGTTAACTACCCAGCTCTTCCACCGTGTGTGTGTGTGTGTGTGTGTGTGTGTGTGTGTGTGTGTGTAGCAGTGGCTTCCATGTCTCCTGCATTCCTGTCACCAGGCCCTCACTTAACCTAGAGATATGATTTGGCTTAAAAGTTGGTTAAGGGAAAACAGCAAGAATTTATCAGGGATTTGTTTTTGTGTTTCACCAAAGCTCACAAGAGCTGCGACCCACCCTGCCCCCTGCCCCAACCCAGCTTTCTCTTTCTCTCCTATTCTAAGGCTGACCAAGCTGACAAGGCCTGACCTTCTTGGTAAGGGGATGGGAAGAGTGCACCCTCTCGTGTCCCAGCCTACCTAATAATCTGATGATTTAGGAAGATGTCACCTTTGTTTACTTATTCTCCCTCAGGAGAATGACACTTTTCACCCACCCTTTCTGCTCTTTGGTCGTCTCTAACAGGTGCTTATGTGACCAAGGTCCCAGATGGGATTAGCAGAGGCACTTCCCTCTGAAGTCTCAGGTCTCTAAGAAGTTACCAAAGTGGGCTCAGAAACTGTCACTTCCTGTTCCTGAACTTGGGCTCTGGCAGCCCAACTGTCAGGTTCATACCCCCCCAACACACACCTTCCTGTAACTGTCCTGAGAGTTGCTTTCAGTGGGCAGGTACATGCCAGTAGAGTCCTGCCCATGGCTTCCTCATTGGAGGCCTCTATATGCTTAGAGCTGCTAGAAGCTACCCTGTCCAGGCAGATGCTGCAGTTGGGACTCTGATGCTAGGACCTGAGTGAGAGCAGGACAGCAGGATACTGAGGTCCTCCAGCTCCAGCTTGTAGCAACATGAGAACTATTACTTCAGGGCCCCTGGCCCAAAGAATGTGGTGAGCAGGAGAGCTGGCCCTAGCTTTAGGGTTTCTGGGAGCTCATTTGGCATGGCCTGTGCCTGCGTGATCACTTTCTTGTGCATTGACAACCTTATTGCATGTCTATTTCAGAAAACCCATGCAGGTGACCCAGTCAGGGCCTTCCTAGCTGTGTGGTTCACAGCTTATGGACAAAGAGGAAAGCCAGATGGTGGGCTGGGGGAAGCCCTTCCTCCTCTGCTGCAAGGAGCCCCAGCCAGCTGGGAAGCTCTTTGGCTGCCCTCGGTGCTCGGTGCTCGGTGGGTCAGAGCCCTTTCTGTGTCTTCCCATGCTGGCTGTGGGCCAGCTCCCCTGCTGCTCACTGCTCTGACTCTGGCCCCTCAGGAGAGTGCACCCAGATAAGTAGAAATCTGATCACAGAGCCCTGGTTGTCCTGAGCATGAGGCTGCATGCTGGATGTACCAAAGGTATACCCTGGGGTTTCCGTTCCTACTGCTGCTGTCTCCTTGGTTCAGCCCCAGATTTCCATGAGCCCACGGGTAGCTTTCTCAGAATCCTCCAAAGCTGCTGTTGGGCACAAGATTGCAGCTGCCGGTGGGCAGTGTCCTCCCCTCATAAATGCAGGCATTGGTGGGAACAGTGTAACCTGGCATTGGCTGTTCCCTCTGCCCAGGAGTTGTCACCATTCACAAGTGGCATTATTTACGTTGTGCTGCTATCCAGCTGCTAAGAGCCCTTCCCCTGCACAAGCCCTGGCCAGATGTGTGACCTGGCAGCATGACTTGGCTTAGACCCGCCCTCTCCTGGCTCACCCCTCCAGCCAAACCCCTGGGCAGGTGCCCGCCTCTCACTCTCTCCACCCCTGTGAAAGGTAACAGTGTCAGTGTGATGAGTAGTAACAATCATTAGAAACAATAATTTCCTCCTCCCTATTCTCTCTTCTTACTTTCTGCTTCTCAAGTTTGTCTTTCCTCCAGTATCATCGGTGTCTAACACTACACATCCTCACATCTTTCCTGGAAGTGAGGCGTCTCACTTCTGTCTGTTTACAGTGCTCTCTAGTCCCTGTTCCTGGCAAGGGCTCTGTGCCTGTGGTTTTCTTGCATGGCGGATCTCAGTGTCTCCCCCAGCGGGAATCAGCACTGCTTCGTCCAACAGGACACGGACAGTATGCAATGGCAGGATGTGGTGATCCGGAGGGCGGCTTCAAGTCGGCCTTAGAATTTAACTTTCCAAAGTACATTGCAAATCTCTGAGACCATTAGAGGAAAATAATGCGATGTGGGTTGCCTTTGAGATCATGGTCAATACTTTAAGACAATTAGTCCTGCTGGCTGTTGGCTCAGGCAGCGTCAGCCTCTGAGGGTTCTCCCTTCTCCTTCATACCACTGAGTCATTCCTGGACATAAATGGTGCTGATACAGAGTTATCAGACAAAGGGAGGTGAAAACAGTAGAAGGTGCCTGTTGTTAGGTGTGTTCTTTGGTGCAAATCAAGGTGATGCCGAGAAAGCAATTTTCTTGTGATGAACAATGAAATCAGGTGACTATTGTAAACTAAGTTGATGGACATATGAACACAGGAATAAAAGAACTACTATACAAAAAGTCTGGATAACAGAAGAACTGCGTCTGTGATGTGCCTACAGAGCTGCGTTTCCGGCATGGTGTGTGTAGCGATGTGAATTTTGCCAGAATGTGTAGAAGACCTTGTGTTGGATTATGCACATAGATGATGTGTTCAACTTTTTCTTTTCAATAAACAAATTGTTTTTTGTTTTTTTTTTAATTTTTGAGAGGTTGCAGTCTGCGTCTTTGTTTTTATGTTTTTAGTTTGGGTTTTTCTTCTTTTTTAATGTCACTCAGATCCTTTCACTGGATCTTAGTTTAAATGTCTCTAGTTATGCCCAGAGTTCCCATGGCAACATAGTGCCAACAGCAGAACCATCCATGGAACTGAAAGGTTGCCACGAAACGGGCCATGAAATTTATTTTTTCTGTCACATAATCCTGCCCTCCCCAATCTCCCCCCCTTCCTTCTCTTCAAATCTTGAGTTAAGACTTTTCAGACCTCTCTGGGCATGTCAGATGATCCCACATACCAGGCATGATAGTTCTACGTGTCAGCTTGGTTATTCAACCCCCCACTGATCTAGGTGTTGCTGTGTAGGTGTTTTGTATATGTAATTACCATCACAATTAGTTGCCTTTAAGTAAAAATTATTCTTAATATAAATGAATAAAGAAAACGTGGAATATGTACACAAATGAAATATTACTCAGCCATAAAGAAGAATGAAATTATGGCATTTACAGGTAAATGGACAGCACTAGAGACTATCATGCTAAGTGAAGTAAACCAATCCCAAAATACCAAAGGTCAAATGTTCTCTCTGATACCTGGATGCTAACCCATAACAAAGGAGGATAGGGAGAGGAAGAATAGAAGTCCATTGGATTAGACAAAGGGGAATGAAGTGAAGGGGGAGGGGAGATGGAAATAGAAAAGACAGTAGACATAACTTTCCTATGCTCATATATGAATACACGACCAGTGTAACTCCACACCATGTACAACCACAAGAATAGGAAGTCATATTCCATGTATGTATAATACGTCAAAATATACTCTACTGTTATGTATATCTAAAAAGAAGAAATATCAAAAAAATAAATCAATAAAATCAGCCTGTCCCAAGTTTTAAAAATATAAATATATCCTTAATAATGTGGGTGAGCTTCACTCATTCAGTTGAGAGATCTTCAACTGGAGTTTCCCTGAGCAAGAAGAAATTGTGTCTCAAGACCACAGCATTGGCTTGGGCAGGTGAGTGTCTAGCTGCCAGCCGGCCCTGTGACCCTTGAACTTGCTGGTCCCACAGTCATGTAAACCAGTTCCTCAAAACCTGTTTTATTTTCTCTGTCACACACACCCACAGTGTACTTACACAAAAATGGGTACCATTCACAAGACAGTATAGTACCATGACGTCACCGTTGTATGTAACAGTCCATCATTGACATCCTCTGAAACACCGTTATGTGACAATGACTTGTGTGTGTATGTATACATGCTGAGTCTTGTCAAAGACTCAAAGCCAGCTGTTCCAAGCCACCAACCAATAAGTGGCAGAACTGGGATGTTCAAGCCTTTTGGTTCCAGAACCCAAGTACTTCCCAAGGCCCCGGCTGCCTCTCTGTCTGTTACAGCCTCAGGAGAGAAGCCAGTCTTTAGGGATGGTCATGAAGGTTAGAGAGAATGTTATAAAACTGCATATTTCATAAGCATGATGGGGTTGTGAAATGATTTCTGAAATAACTGACTTGAGAAAATCAAGGCCCCGGGGTGGTTCTGTTTGTTGCTTGACTGTGTTCATTACGATCTTGTCTCTCACCTCTTCTGTGCAGAGACCTCAACCCTTTTCACATGGTCCACTTCTTCAAGTTACTATTTCTGCTCACATTCTTAATTTAATGGCTGCAAACCCTCCTTCCAGATAGCCAGGCTCCTTAAGGCAAGTCCCCTGGAAGCTAGAAGCATAAACTTGAACAACAGTAGACTGAACTCAGACCCTAAACCTGGGGCTCTTCACAAGGTCTTCTGGCTTCCTCATTCTCAGCCCATGATTAATAAGTGTACTTCACTAGACACTGACCATTAGTCTCCCCCTCTTAGTTTTAAAAATTGGGGTGTAGTTTTCATATAATAAAATCCATCTGTTTTTCCAAGTGTACAGTTTGATGAAGTTTGACAAATGCATGCAGTCATGTGACCACCATCTCAATCAAGATATAGACTATTTCCTTTATCCCCAAAAGTACCCTTATGCCCCTTTTGTGATCAATCCCACCCCCATACCACTCAGTCTTTGGAACAATTGGTAAGTTTTTCTGTCTCTGTTTGTTGTTTTTAGAATGCTGCATGAATCAAGTCATTCAGTGTGTACCGTTTTTGTCTGGCATCTTTCACTTAGAATGGTTTTCACATTCACTCGTGTTGTTACATGTATCTGAGGTTTATTTTTATTTCCATATTGCATTCCATTGTATAGACAAATCATCGTTTGTTTATGGGTTGACCAGTTGACAAATGTTTGGCTTGCTTTCAGTGTTTAGCTATTATGAATAAAGCTGCTATAACTGTTCATGAACAGATCTTTGTATAAGCATATGTTTTCTTTTCTTTGAGTGAATACCCAGGAGTGGAACTGTGGGTTATATGGTAGGTGTATGCCAACTTCATAAGAAACTGGCAAATTGTTTTCCAAAGTGGCAGACCATTTTGGATTCCTACCAGCCATGCATAAGAGTTCCTGTTGCTGAATATCCTCACCAACACTTAATATTGTGGACTGAAATTTAAGCTACTCTAATAGGTGTGAAGTGGTATTTCATTGTAGTATTAATTTGCTGTTCTCAGATGATGAACAATGTTCTGCAGTGTTTTCAAGAGCTTAGGGGTCATTAGGCTATCTTTAATGGCATACCTGTTAAAATATTTTGCTTCTTTTAAAATGTAGTTATTTGTCTTTTTAACTTGAGCTTTTAATTTTAAAATAATTGTAGATCCACAGGAAGGTGCAGCAATATATACTGCGAGGCCCAACGTTTCCTTCACCCTGTCTCTCCCCTGTGTTCGCATCTTGTGTAATTAGTACATAATCAAACCAGGAAGCTGATGTTGGCACACTCTGTGGAGTCCATGCAGATTCTCCAGTAAAATACACACTCGTTTGTGTGGGCATATGATTGTGTGTTTGTGCATATAGCACTATGCCATTTTACCACCTGTGTGGCTTCCTCTTTTCCAACCCACAATCTGGATGGCTAACTATCACCACAAGACTGCTTTATGCTACTCCTTATAGACTCAACTTCTTTGCTCCTTCACATGCCTAACCCCTGGCAGCCACTAATCTGATCTTCACCTCACCGCTATAAATACATTATTTAAGGAATGCTACATAAATTGAATTATTCTGCTTGTATCCTTTTGAGATTGGTTTCTTTCACTCAGTATTATTTCACTGGTGGTCATCCAAGTTGATACATGTATCAATAGTTTGTTCCTTTTTATTGCTAAATAGTATTCCATAGTATTCATTTGTAACCATTCATCCACTGAAGGATATTTGCATAGTTTCTAAATTTGTCTCTTATAAATAAAGCTACTATGAATATTTGTGCAAATGTTTATGCCTGTAAATAAGTTTTTATTTTTCTGGGCTATGTGCCCAAGAATGTAATGCTGGATTGTATGATAAGCCTGGTTTTAAAAGGAACTTCCAAACCATTTTCTAAAGGGGCTGTACCATTTTACACTTGTACCACAGTCCATTTTCTCTTCATTCATGCCAGCCCTTGGTGCTGTCATTATTTTTTATTTTAGCTGTTTATCAGATCCTAAGAGTCTATATATGTTTTGCTAGACTTATGGTTTTAATTTCTTTGGAGTGATTGTAAATGGTAATGTGGGTTTTTTCCTCAGTTTCTGTGTGTTCATTGGTAGTATATACACATGCAGTTGATTTTTACATGTTAATCTCTTATCCTGTGACTTTTTGTACTCAATGATCTTGTGAGTTTTTTATTAGATTTCTAGAAGTTTGTTTTTTCGGGGTGGGGGGTTTTTTGTTGTTGTGTTTTTGTTTTTGTTTGGCAACCATGCTATCTGCAGATAAAAATAGTGGTGTTTTTGTTTTTGTTTTCAGCTACTCCTCTGACAGGGAATTAATATCCAGAATTTATAAATAACTCAAAGAACTCAATGCCAAAAACAAATAACCTAATCAATAAATGGGCAAGAGAACTAAGCAGAATTGTCTCAAAGAAACACAGATGACCAATAAATATACAAAAAAAAAAAAAAAAAAAAAGTTCGACATCTTTAGCAATCAGGGAAATGCAAATCAAAACTACATTAAGATTTTATCTCCAGTTAGAATGGTAATTATCAGCCGGGCGTGGTGGTGCACGCCTGTAATCCCAGCACTTGGGAGGCTGAGGCAGGAGGATCACGAGTTCAAAGCCCGACTCAGCAATGGCAAGGCACTTAGCAACTCAGTAAGACCCTGTCTTTAATAAAAACAAAAAAGGGCTGGGGATGTGGCCCAGTGGTTGAGTGCCCCTGAGTTCAATCCCTGGTACAAAAAAAAAAAAAAAAAAAGAATGGTAATTATCAATAATACAATAATAAATGCGGGTGAGGATGTCGGGGGAAAGGGTACACTCATACATTGTTGGTGGGACTGCAAATAGTACAACCACTTTGGAAAGCAATGAGGAGATTCCTCAGAAAACTAGGAATGGAACCACCATATGACCCAGCTATCCCACTCCTTGGTATTCATCCGAAAGAACTAAAGTTGTCATACTGTAGCAACATAGCCACTACGATATTATAGCAGCACAATTCACAATGGCCAAATCATGGAATCAGATGCATGTCAATAGATGAATGGATCAAGAAAATGTAGTATATATACACAATGGAGTTTTTACTCAGCCATAAAGAAGAATGAAATGATGGCATTTGCATGTAAATGGATGGAACTGGAGCACATCAGGCTAAGTGAAATAAGCCAGACTCACATAGTCAAGGGTCAGATGTTTTATCTAATACATGAAAGCAAAAGCAAAATAAGGAAAGAAGGCAGTGTGGGGAGGAGATTGGATTGGATATCATAAAGACACGGGAGATCTGTGGAATAGAAGGAGATTGAGAGAGAGAGAGGGAGGAAATGAAGAAAAACACACAGAATGAAGCTAACAGAATCATGTTACATACATATATAAATGTACCAAAGGGAACATCTCCTGTAGGAATATGTAGAAAGTACCAACGAAAAATAAATAAGAGTGAAAGGAACACCAGTAGGAAAAAGGGGCGGGGTGGGAATTGAAATCAAATTCCTTGTATATATAATCAAAAGGAACCCAGATACTCTGTATGAATATAATGCTCTAATAAAAATGTAAAAAAAAAAAAAAAAATAGAAGTGCTGGTATTTCTTTTCCAATCTCTGGGTCTGTTCCTCCCTTCCTTCCCTATATGTAGAACTTTGAACACAGTTGAAAACAGAGTACTGTGAATAAATACACCAGTCTCATCCTTGGTCTCATAGGGAAAAAAGTCTTTTGCTTGAAGAGTGTTATAAGCTGTGAGATCTTTACAGATGTTTCCCTCTATTCCTGTACAGAGTTTTTTTTTTTTTTTTTTCTATTATTTCCAATGGATACTGAATTTTGTCAAATTCTTTTTCTGCATCAGTTGATGTGATCATATAATTTTTCTTTTATTACCCGTTGGTATGGTGGATTACAATGATTGGTTTTTTTTAAATATTGAACTAGCTTGCTTGCCTGAAATAAATCCTACTTAGTCATGTTATATTATATGCCTTAAATATCTAGTTAGATTATCTTTTGTTTTTTTAATCACCCTGATATTTACTCAACAGATGTAGAATCCAGATGGTGCTTTTTATGGGGGGGGGGGGGGATACTGGGATTGAATTCAGGGACACTTGACTAATGAGCCACATCCCCAGCCCTATTTTGTATTTGATTTAGAGACAGGGTCTCACTGAGTTGCCTAGCACCTCGCATTTTGCTGAGGCTGGCTTTGAACTCACAATCCTCCTGCCTCACACTCCCAAGCCACTGAGATTATAGGTGTGCACCACCGTGCCTGGCCTTTTTATAAATGAACAAAACCATGTGCCACAGTTATTACTTGGGGCCTAAGTGCACTTTTGCCCTAGGCCAAATTCCCAGCTGTTGAGCAGATACATAAAGACCATGTTTTTCCTCAGGGCTGGATTTCTTGACTCACTATTACTGATGTTCTGGGCTGGGTAATTCTTCGTTGTGTGACTTTCCAGTAGATTTTTTTTTTTTTTTTAAAGCAGTATCTTTGGCTTCTACCCACTAGATGCCAATTGCATCTTGCAAGTTGTGGCAGCCAAAAATGTCTTCGGATATTGCCAAATATCACCCCTCTCCCATGTCGAGAATTAGTGTCCTTAGTACATTTAGCCCCTACCTACCTTTTGCCTGCAGGGTGTTCTTTTTTTTTTTTCCTGACCATGGAGCAAAGGTAGGTAGGTGTATGGATGTAGATATTACACAGATATTTGCCTTTTCCATAGTAATGGGAAAATATCTAATATCTGTTAAGCCTTTGCTATGCCAGCTTTGCAAAGCACTTTACCTATAGTACCTCATTTAATACTCAAATCCAGCAAGGAGAAATGCTGGCAACACCCCCACTTTGCAAACTAAGGAATAAGAAGTTGAATAACTTCCTCAAGGTCCTGTTATCTCAGGTATTGTAAGACAGAGATGATTTCAGGCACATGGGAAGATGTGCGTAGGTTATATGCACACACCACAGCATTTTCCATAGGGACTTGTGCCCACAGATTTTGACATCCTTGGGAGGTCCTGGAATCAATTGCTGGCAGATACTGAGGGACACCATTTGGCCAATTTCCTAGATCCTGTGCTGCTGCCAGGATTCTGTCACTGGTCAAGTTAGACTGGACTTCTCCCATGGCTGCCTGTGGGCACTAATCTTGTATTTGGAATTGATTGGTTCCTAAAATCAGTGTGGTCTCCTCCAGTTGTGACTGTTGTCCTGGATCAGTAAGGAGTTGACCCCGTTATCTTTACTCAGAGTGTTGTGTCAATCTAACCAAGCACTTACCTTGGTTAGACCTTGTAGGCTTATTAGGGAATCTTTTTTTTTGGTACCAGGGATTTAACCTAGGTGTGCTTAACCACTAAGCCACATCCCCAGCCTTGTTTGTTGGTTGGTTGAGTTTTGTTTTTTTGAGACAGGGTCTCATGAAGTTGCTTAGGGCCTTGCTAAGTTGCTGAGGCTGGCTTTGAATTTGTGGTCCTTGTACCTCAGCTTCCCAAGCCTCTGGGATTATAGGTGTGTACCACTGCACCAGCTTGGGGAATCTTGAGAAAATCCCAAAGTCATCGTTTTAAGCCCAGTCCCTAAGAAAGGTCTGCTAATCATCCAGGGACACAATATGTGGCTCTTATCAAGAAGGAACAAGCAGAGGCCACTGGAGGACTTCCAGAGCTTGTCCTTGGGGCTGGGGCCCTTGCAGGTTGGCATCGCACTAATCCATCATGTCGTGCACAGAGAATGGGTTGCACTGAGCTGACTGTGGGCCCTGGGCAAGTCACTACACATCTTAAAACTTTACATACTGTATCTTTTTTTTTTTTTTTTTTTTTTTTTTTGGTACCGAGGATTGAACTCAGGGGCACTTGACCACCAAGCCACCTCCCCAACCCTTTTTTGCATTTTATTAGAGACAGGGTCTCACTGAGTTGCTAAGTGCCTCGCCATTGCTGAGGCTGGCTTTGAACTCGCGATCCTCCTTCCTCAGCCTCCCAAGTGCTGGGATTACAGGTGTGCGCCACCACACCTGGCTGTACATACTGTTATCTTCTTTCCCCCAGCTCTTTTACAATCTCCATAATCTCTAACTCAAAAGAGAGCAGGCCATTCCAGAGAATCATTCCTCAAGGGTTCTAGCTGTGATGCCAGGCCTCCCTCCAAGACCCCATGGGTCTCCCTCCAGAGCACTGCCCCATTTCTGGACAACACATTTGCCCTTTCTAGAAAGACTTGGAAAACAGTCACTGCACAAGCCAACCTGAGCTGCCCTGGCACCCGAGGGAGTCAGTCCCACAACCGATCACACAGCGCTTGTGCTGCTTGTCCTGGTGAGTCCTAGCTACCATTTCTTCTGCAGCAGAAACTGCCTGCTGTCTGCATCCTGGAGTGGTTCGTTGTAGGACATGCTCCGAGTCCTGGCCCCTGCCACCTCCCTTCTAGATCCCCTCTTCCAGCAGTGCCTGAGGCTGCTTGGTTGCTCTTAATGTCTGGCCCCAAGACTGGAATGTAAGGTTGCAAGAGAGACCTGGATAGAGCCTCAAGGCTGAGCAGACTCCCACCTCCCCAAATCTGGACCCCCTGGCTCTGTTAATGCACCTAGAATTAGAATGGGGTTGTCAGCTTGTCCTGAACTCAGCGCTCTAAGCCTTGCTTGCTGTTTTGTGTCAGTCCTCTGGTGTCCTGTGTTTGTAATTTGCTTCATGAACCCACATGTAAGGCGTAAATATGGTCAGGCAGACCTGGACTGGGATCCTAGCCCTGTCACTCATGAACTCAGTAATCTCACTTATTTAAGTTACCGTTATCATGTGAGCTATGTAGTTTTACAGACGTATATTCCTGGTCTGTAAGTGGAGATGACAATACCTTCCTCATGAGGGTTTTTCGAGAATTAAATGAGATAAGGCACACCAAGTGCTTGTGCAGCGCCGGGCCTACAGCAGTAACTGGTGGCTGTAGAGGTGGTGGCTGATGGTATTGAGGGATTTTATGGTGAACTGTAAAATCTACTATCTGCTGTCAGGCTCAGGATGCTTGGGACAGGGCACCCAGTTACTTGAGAGGTGAGGGTTTCCCTGAAAATGTTGGGGCCTCCCAGGCTTAGTAAGCCAGATCTTTATCTCAGAGAGCCCTCTAGTGGCCAGTTTGAGAAAGTGCAGGTGCAGGAGGACAAAAGAAGGAGAGGCTGGCTGGATGGAGCATTGTGCCCAGGAGAGTGAGAAGCCGCCCTGCTGTGCGGAGCTTCACCCTGCATTGGACCTCACTGCCGTGCAGGGTGAGCGCGTCCTCTCTGTGGACCTGGGGGTGAGGAGAGGCGTGGTGACTTTTTGTTTCCCAAAGATGATTCAGGGCACTGGACAGTCATTTTTTACCTCAATAGTTATGTATTATCACGTGTTAGAAAAAAGAGTAACTCAAATCCTCTAGTTTATGGATATTATTAGCATTTTAAGATAAGTAAAATATTTTTATTAATTGAAACACATTTAAAGAAAAAAGTAAATAACAGTAGAAATGGTATTCTATCAAGGCAAAACTTGTAAGTAAGACAATAGAAATTTGGGCAAATTTGGTGGACTAGATTATTTGTGATTTTCTGCGTAGGGTAAGTTTGTCCTCTCTACAAGCACAATCCTATCGATAAGCACAAATATTTACAGTTATTCCTCACAGTAATATTATGAAATAGGTATTATTACTATTATTTACTGTATTTGTTTTACTTAAAAAATAAGTGGCCCAACTGAACTTGGACAGATAAGTGAATGCAACACAATGGTGTGGAGAAAGTCTTTTCACCAATGGTACTGAAACAACAGGTCATCCATATGTAGAAAGATGAATCTAGACACAGACTTTCGATACTTCACACAAAATTAACTCAAAATGGATCTCAGTCCTAAATGTAAAATGCAAAGAAAATAACAGGAGAAAAATCAGATGACCTTGGGTTTGGTGATGACTTTTTAGAATCAACATCAAAGGTACCATTCATGAAAGAAAGAATTAAATTTAATTTAGTTAAATTTCATTAAAATGAAACTTTCTGTTCTGTAAAAGGCTCTATCAAGTGAATGCAGAAAAGCCACAAACTGGGGAGAAGATGTCTATAAAAGATCAATTAGATAAAAGATCATTAACCAAAATACACAAAAAAAAACTATTAAAATTCAACAATAAGAAAACAAAAAAACCTAAAAAAAAAAAAAAGATGGTAGAATAAGATGGATATCATTACCCTAAGTGCACGTATGAAGACACGAATGGTGTGAATATACTTTGTATACAACCAGAGATATGTAAAAATGTGCTCTATATGTGTAAGATGAATTGTAATGCATTCTTCTGTCATTTATAACAACTTAGAATAAAAAATTAATTAATTTTTTAAAAAAAGAAAACAAAAAGACTGACTTAACCACCACCTCACTAAAGAAGATATATACGTGGTCAAAAAAAAAAAAAAAAAAAAAAAAAAAAAGAAGAAGTTCCACATCATGTTATCAGGGAAATACAAATTGACACAATAATGAGATACCACTATATACACGCCTAATAGAATGGCCCAAATCCAGAACACTGACAATACCAAATGCTGGTGAGGATGTGGGGCAATGGGAACTCTCATCCAGTATTAGTGGAAATGCAACATGGTACAGATATTTTGGCAGGTTCTTATAAAACTAAACATACTCTTACCCTAGGATCCTGTGATTATACTACCTAGTATTTACCCCCAAAGGGTAGAAAACTCACGTCCACATAAGAACCTGCACATGGACGTTTAGAGCAGCTTCACTCACAATTACTGAAACTCAGAAGCAACCAAGATGTCCTTCAGTAGGTGAATAGATAAATAAATTGTGGTAAGCCCAAACAACAGACTATTCAAGGCTAAAAAGAAATGAGCTATTAAGCCATACAAAAACAAGGAGACTTAAATGCATTTCACTGAGTGAAAGGAACCAATCTGAAAAGACTACATAGATAATGTGTTGTTCTGCCTATATGACTTTCTGGAAAATGCACAGATCAGTGGTTGCCAGAGTTTAGGAATAAATAGGCCAAGAGTGCACAGGATTTTCATGACAGTGAAAATACTCTGTATGAAACTATACTGGTGGATGCATCAGTATACATTTATCCAAACTCATAGACTGTGCAACACCAAGAATGAACCCTGCCGTCAACTATGGGCTTTGTGGGATAGAGTGTCAGCACAGGTTCACTGACACCCTGGTGAGGGTTGTTGAAACATGTGTAGGGACCAGGGGTGTGTTGGAAATTTCTGTCTTCAGCTCAATTTTGCTATGAACCTAAAACTTTCCTATATGAAAAAAAAAAAATGTTCAACATCTCTAACAATTAGAGAAATGCAAATCAAAACTACTCTAAGATTTCATCTCACTCCAGTCAGAATGGCAGCTATTAAGAATACAAACAACAATAAATGTTGGTGAGGATGTGGAGGAAAAGGCACACTCATACATTGCTGGTGGGACTGCAAAATGGTGCAGCCAATATGGAAAGCAATTGGAGAATCCTTGGAAAACTGGGAATGGAACCACCATTTGATCCAGCTATCCCTCTCCTTGGTCTATACCCAAAGGACTTAAAAATAGCATACTACAGGGACACAGCCAAATCAATGTTTTATAGCAGTACAATTCACAATAGCTAAACTGAATCAACCCAGATACCCTTCAGTAGATGAATGGATAAAGAAAATGTTGGATATATACACAATGGAATATTGTTCAGCATTAAAAAAGAATAAAGTTGTGGCATTTGCAGGTAAATGAAGTTAGCCAATCCCAAAAAAACAAATGCTGAATGTTTTCTCTGATATAAAGATGCTGATTCATAATGGAGTTGAGGGGAGGGGGAGCATGGGACGATTAGATGAACTCTAGATAGGGCAAAGTGGTGGAAAGGGAAGGGAGGTATGGGGATAGAAAAGATGGTGGAATGAGATGGACATCATTACCCTAGGTACATGTATAAAGACACGAATAGTGTGACTCTACTCAACAACAGAGATGTGAAAAATTGTGTTCTATATATGTAATATGAATTGTAATGCATTCTGCTGTCATATATAACAAATTAGCATAAAAAATAAATTAATTTTAAAAATAGTCTTTAAAAAAGTGGTGTCTCCTTGGCCGAGTCGCAGCTAATCACAGCCACATAATGACTGCCTGACAGAACCAGGCTTGGAACCAAACTATCTGACCCCAGAGTCTCCCCCAGACTGCCAACAGTCTGCGGCAGGGACAGGGTTCCTGACCGGGATTACTGAGCTTGCTCAGTGAAGTCTTATTCAGAGTTACAGAGTTGCAGCCGCTGGCTACTTGGGGTGTCCGGAGAGCTGGCTTTCTGCGACTTGTGATGCTAAGTCCCCCTCCCCAATCAGTGAGAGGAGGTGTCAAGTGGTGGCAGGGGCCAGAGTCCCAGGTCTTGTCTTGGACCTGTGTTTAACCTGCTGGTTAGTGGCCTGTCACTCAGAACCTTAGTTTTCCCACCTTTAAACTGAGGTGCTCAAACCCCAGCAGGCAGCTCTGTCAGAGTTGGGAACATTTTTTTCCCAAAGCATTTCCTGGACCGAGCCTTGGGCTCTGAGTGTGGGTCTTGGTAGAGCTCAGGAGAGTTGTACCAGGTTTGGGGACCACCTTCCAGCCCCCAGATTCCATGCATCTTGGCTCAGGAGGGCCCGTAGACTCTCCTGTCATTCTCCTGACCCAACCTAAAATAGGACAAGTGACACAGAAAATAACAGTAAAAAAGATACTTTATTGTTTAAAAAAAAAAAAATCAAATGACACACAAAACCACAGGGCTCACACTCAGTCACACCCACAGCCGCAAACACACACACAGCACGCCCTCACCCACACAACTCCCTCGCTGTGAGCAGCAATCCTGTGGGTGAGAGTCTCCATTGCTCTTCCTTTTGACTTCTGTCTCCAGAAACAACACACATGAAAAGGCAGTGGACCGAAGAGAGGAACTGGCAGGGAAGGGAGGAGCGAGGCCACCACAGGCCTCCTCGGCTTCTGGTCCTTGCCACTCCTGGCTACAGACACTCTACACATGTGTACACGTGGACTGCACACGGGTGCCCACGCGTGTAGAGGCGTGCCCACATTGACCGTCAGTGCATAGAGCTGAGTCAGTGCAGGTAACACTTGATTGGCAGGCATCTGGGATGGAGGGGCAAGAAAGGGCAGAGGTCCAGCCTGGATATTCTGCTGGTCAGTTCCCTGCTTCCATCCTGCCCTGATTGTGAGTTCTGAGTTCCTTGTTGTCTAGAGGAGGGAAAAAAAAAAAAAAAAAATCCCTTTGGATCCCTTTGGAAAACTCATTCCGACAGCAAGGTTGAAAAGTGCCAAAGAATTCTTTAAAATGAAGAACGACGTCTCTCCTTGCCTTTAACCAGAAGCACCTGGGAATCGTGGAGTGAAGAACCCAGAGTTCCGGGAGGTCTGGATTCTCCAACAGAAAAGGTTCAGGGCTGCAGAGAATCCTGGCAAGCCCATCCTGGCAAGCCCGAGATTCTTGTGGTTTTTTGAGGTGGTACAAGTTCCTCTGCATCTGGGCCACCGGAGCAGGACTGCTGGGGGACCTGAGGCCCAAATGATGCTCCTGGGGAACCCACATCATTCCTGGTACCCAGCACTCCATCTGACAGGGCAGACCCTTGACGAATGTGCAATGAACATATGCTTGTGGCAGATTCCCGGTGGCTTTTGTACCTGCCCACCATCAGCTCACCTCTCGGCCCCTAGGAAGATACCACATGGCCCTTCAGGGTCAGATGCCCCCGGGGCTCACCTCTGTAGCTGGTATAGTAGTTGCCTGTTGGCCACCCACCTGCCCAGCTCCCAGATGGAGCTCTGGGCAGCCACACGATGCCTCCTGGCAATGTCAACCGTATAGTTCAGGCCTGTCTTCCTGGGACTGAAAGGTGGCAAATCCATGGGACAGCCTATGTCTCAGCCATCCCAGGAGCCAGTCACTCCTGGGTTTCCAGGGTAACTGCTCTGTGCATCCCCTCTCCTGGGGCCCTAGTGCTGTTTCTGAAGCTCTAGCCTCAGCTTCCCTCCACCCTCAGGGACCAGCTGGGGACCGGAAGAGCACATTTCAAGGGACGGCAGTCTGGACTGGTTATGGGGGCTACCCTCCCTCTCCCAGCCACACTCACTCACTCCCTATGAGACAGGAAGACGGTGCCAAGGCCTCGGCCTCCACCTGCCTCCCCCTGAGAAGAGGGAGCTAGAACATGACCTCCTCACAGCTCCCATAATCACTCTCCACCATGTCAGAGCCCTCATAGTTGGGGGGCGCCCGGGGATGGCGGCTGGTGGGAGGCCCAGCCTCTACCTCGCAGTCAGCATAGGAGGGCCCTGCCCTGCTGAGGCGCATGCTCACCCCCTTGTACCCCTCCTCTGCCAGGCATGGCCCTCCCCCTCCCTGCCGGAACTGCGAGTGGTAGTAGCTGATGGCTGTGTACTCGTTGAGACAGGGGGCCAGCAGGCACTCTCGGGGGCTGGGGGGCCGCGGGGGCATCAGATCTTCCAGGTTCTGGTTGCTGTAGCGAGGCGGGAGGGGTGCCCGCTTGTTCTCCATCTCCAGAGGGAAGGGGAAGCCCCCGTAGAGGGCAGTGGGCTCTGGCATCACAGCTGGGGTTGTGTGGCGGTGAGGCGAGGGCGGCAGAGGGCCCTGGGTCACTTCAGATCGGGGGTATTCCCAGTGCTCCTTCCTGGAGTAAGTAGGGGGCCAGACCGCGGCTCCGCCCGGGTACACTGAAAGGGAACAGCGACATAAGGTGAGGTCTGAGTTTCCCTGGTGACATTCCCAGCAGGCCCTAGAGCTACTAAAATTAGCTTAGTACATGGTAGAAATGTCCCCAGGAGCAGGTGAGTGTGTGGTCCACCTACGCATGTTGTCCCTGGCAACTTAGGTTGGTTGATATGTGGGCTCCAAAGGGGGCATGTTCAAGGCCAAAGGTTTAACCCAAAGCCAGCCCACCTTGCAGACCTCAGCACTAATCTGAGAGTCGGGGGACAAAGTAGGAATATGGATAGTCCCATGTGTCCCATCCCCACTGTTGGATTTGGCAACTCTATCCCAAGACCTACGGGAGAATTTATTCTCCTAACTGAAGGAAACACACAGTTTGGATTTGAAGATGTGATGGCTTCTATCACAGAAATGAGATGTGGCTCAGAAGAAAAAAGACCAAGAGTTCTTGGTTCTAGACCTGTCCCTGCTACTGAAAAGTTGGGTGAGTTAGAACAAGTCACTTCCTCTTTATGGTATTGGGACAAACGATAAAAATATTTGCTTTTGTTACTACTGGCAAATACACCAGAAAAAATATAAAGTGCTTTACAAACGCATCTCCTTTTGAGCCAAAGAAGTTCCGCCTCTGAGCCAGCCAGCTCTGACTCGGCAGCTATAACTCCAGATTGAACAATCAGAAACATGGACCACTGCTTCCCTTTCTCTTAGAAAAGTAAAAATGTGCAGACATCCCCTTTTCACGCCAGGGATTCTACATAACCTTATCCATGGTGTACATGTTTCTGGCATGAACATCAATTGTATGGAGTCACTTGGAATTTAGAGGGCTGGATCATGGTGCAGCACTATGAGCCAAGGACTCTGGGTCAAGAGTCCCAGCATCATATCTAGTCATTGGTGACTCTAAATACATCCCTTCATGTCCCATCCCAAAGGACTGGATTGAATGGTAGCTAAAAATGCTTGTGCGTCAGTGGAATATTTAGGTCTACCACCCTGTCCCATCAATCCCAGAGGCTAAGAGTCTCTGGCTATACTAACCCATTTCCTCGCCTGACCAGGTTCTCTTAATGATGGACTCATGGTCAGCATGGGAAGGCATCACAGCTGGCGGGAGCCTGGGAGGCACACTGCAGACCACTGGCCGTTGCTTGGAGCTTGGTCCAAAAGTGACAAGTTCATTAGGAACTGAGGTCTTGCTGGGCTCTGACTGGTTCAGGTTGTTGCAGGAGCTGGTGCTCAGGGGGTCAAGTTCAATGGAAGGCATGGCTTGGGTGTCAACACCAATACTCCTGGCTAGAAGGTCTGGGTCCTCCATGGCCACAGGCTTGTGGGACTTGCAACGGCGGCAGTAGAGGAGAAGCCCAACGGTGCTTATGATGATGACCGGTATGGCCACTATGATGATCAGTAACTCCTGCTGTCCCCAGTCCCCTCTTTTGATCTCAGGGGTTACTAGGCAGTGTCCTTCTGAGCAACCCCTCGCCTTCATTTCACACCTGTAGAGACAGAGAAGTAGTCAGGGGGCTGAGTCATTATACTGTCCTTTCCATGTCTCCCCTTACGAAAGTCTCTGGGGTGGAAACCTTCACTCTCAAGAGCATCATGTTCTACCACGTGCACGCGTGCACACACATGTAATTATCAAACACACAACATCAGAACTTTCCATCCTCCCCCAGTAAAACATGGGCCTCAGCTACATCCTTATTTGTGACCCTTTGGATCTGGGCTCTGGGCATGTCCGTTATTTTCCACCAATGAAATCTAGGTATTGAACATTCTCTCCACCAATGAGATCAGATTTCCAATGATCCATACTACTACAGTGGAGGGATACAGCACACCAAGCTGTCCTCTATCTACAATGTCAGGAACCCAGATACAAATCAGCAGTTGCCCAATAATGGTGACCAGGCATCGGGGCTACCTGCTATTCTTCAGGAAATCACAGGAACAGAATAGGATCCTTCACAGATCAGCCACATCACATAGGGCAACTTGCTCAGAGAAAACACTTGAAACCCTATGACATCTTAGGTGAACATTTTAAGCATGTCAATTCCTCTAATCTATGTACATGGGAAACCTTTTTTTTTTTTAATTTCCTTAAATTTATTTTTTAAGTTATTCTTTGTGACTACCATCAATGAGATGGCGTTCATGATTTCTCTGTCAGCAAATTCATTATTGATGTATGGAAAAGCTATTCATTTTGTATGATAATTTTTATGCTGCTATTTTTATTGAACTTGTTGATAAGTTCTAATATTTTCTGATTAATCTTTAGGTTTTTCTATGTATACAATCATATCATCTGCAAACAAGGATAGTTCAACCTCCTTCTTTTCTATCTGTATCCCTTTCAATTTTTCTCTTGCCCAATTTCTTGGGCTAAAATTTCTAGCACTACAAAGAATAAGAGAGTTGAGAGTGGACACCCTTATCTTGTTCCTTATTTTAGAGGAAATGCTTTCAGTTTTTCCCCATTCCATTTGATCTTAGTTATGGGTGGTCATATATAGCCTTTATTATGTTGAGGTATGATCCTTTTATAAAACCTAAGTTGTTCAGGGCTTTTATCATGAAAGAATGTTAAATTTCATCAAATACTTTTTCTGCATCTATGATCATGTGATTTTTTTCTTTCATTCTATTATGTTTTACATTTTGTTGTAATTTACATATTACATTTATTGATTTGCGTACGTTGAACTATCCTTGCCTCCCTGGAATAAAACCAACTTGATCATCATGAATTATCATTTTGATGTGCTGTTGGATTCAATTTGCTAGTATTTTGTTGAGAATTTTTGCATCTGTGTTTGTCAGGGATATTGGCCTATAGTTTTCTTTGCTTTGTTGTTGTTATGTCCTTGTCATATTTAGTTAGGGTAAGGCTGGCCTCATGGAAAGAGTTTGGAAAGGTTCCTTCCCTTTCAATTCTATAAAATAGTTTGAAAAGCAATCATGTTGGTTCTCCTTTAAAAGTTTGGTAAAACTCAGCAGTGAAGCCATCCGTTCCAGGCTTTTCTTCACTGGGAGATTATTTATTACTTATTCAATCTCATTACTTGTTAATAGTCAATTCTTATTTTTTATACTCTCTTGGTTCAATCTAAGTAGGTCATATGAGTCCAAAAATATTTCCATTTCTTCTACATTTTTTTAACTTGTTAGCTTGTAGTTTTTCAAACTTATCCTTAGTGATCCTTTAAATTTTTAGTATCAGTTATAATGTCTCCTTTGTCATCTCTTAAGTTTATTTATATGGTTTAAAAAAAATTTATTTATTTATTTATTTATTTATTTATTTATTTATTTTTTTTTTTTTTTTTTTTTTTTAGTTATACATGACCATAGAATTCATTTTGGTGTAATTTATACAAGCACAGAATATATCTTATTCTAATTAGGACCCCATTCCTGCAGATGTACATAAGGGTGGGATTCACTATGGTCTATTCATATATGCTTTTGTTTGTTTGTTTTGATTTGGTACTGGGGATTGAACTCAGGGGCACTTGACCACTAAGCCACATCCCCAGCCCTTTTTTGTATTTTATTTAGAGACAGGGTCTCACTGAGTTGCTAAGTGCCTCGCCATTGCTGAGGCTGGCTTTGAACTTGTGATCCTCCTGCCTCAGCCTCCCAAGTGCTGGGATTACAGGTGGTGTGCACCACCGTGCCCAGCTGTCTGTTCATATATGTACATAGGAAAATTATAACAGATCATTCCACTGTCTTTCCTTTTCCTATTCACCCTCCCTTCTATTCATTCCCTTTTGTCCAATCTATTGAACTTCTATTTTTCCCCTCCCACCCCTTTATTGTTTCCACATATCAGTGAAAACATTTGACCTTTGGTTTTGGGGGATTGGCTTATTTCATGACAGTATCCAGATCCATCCATTTACTGGCAAATGTCATAAAGTCACTCTTCTTAATGGCTGGATAATACTCCATTGTGTATATATACTATTATTTCTTTATCCATTCATCTGTTGAAGGGCACCTAGGTTGGATCTATAGCTTAGCTATTGTGAATTGTGGTGCTATAAACATTAATGTGGCTGTGTCACTGTAGTATGCTGATTTAAAATCCTTTGGATATATATTGAGGAGTGGCATAGCTGGGTCAAATGGTGATTTTTTTGAGGAATCTATATGGTTCTTTTCTCTCTCTTTTTAGTCTAGTAAAAGATTTGTCAATTTTGTTTATCTTTTTAAAGAACCAATTTTTTATTTCACTGGTCCTTTGTATTGTTCTTTTAGACTATTTATGTTTTGATCTTCATTATTTTTCTTTCTAATTTGGGGTGTAGTTCATTCTTGCTTTTCTAAGACCTTCTAAAACATTACCATGTGGTTTATTTTAATGTAGGCATTCATTGCTATAAACTTCCCCCTTAGTACTGCTTTTGCTGTATCACACAGATTTTGGTATGTTGTGCATTTTCGTCTGTTTCAAGGAATTTTTCACTTTTCCTTCTGACTTTCTCTATGACACATTGTTTATTATTGCTCAGTCTCCAAGTATAATTTCTAACTTTTTTCTCATTGATTTACAGTATAATTTCATTGTGATCAGGAAAGATATAGGACATGATTTCAATTTTTTTGAGTTTATTAAGACTTGCTTTATGGGCTAATATATGGTTTAGTCAAGAGAAAGTTCTATGTGCTGATGAAAAGAATATGTTTTCTGCAGCTGTTAAGTCCAGGTGATCTAGCTTTAACTCAGCTGTTTCTTTGTTTTGTTTTATTTTGTTTTGTTTTGTTTTCTGGATGATCTATTTGTTGGTGAGAGTGTGTATTGAAATTCCCCACTTTTTTTTTTTTGGTACCGGGGATTGAACTCAGGGGCACTCGACCACTGGGCCACATCCCCAGCCCTTTTTTGTATTTTATTAGAGACAGGGTCTCACTGAGTTGCTAAGTGCCTCGCCATGGCTGAGGCTGGCTTTGAACTCGCGATCCTCCTGACTCAGCCTCCCAAGTGCTGGGATTACAGGCGTGCGCCACCGCGCCCGGCTTGAAATTCCCCACTCTTGTTTGTTGGAACCTAGCTCTTTAGGTCTAATTGTGTTTGTTTTATAAAAGTGGGTGCTCCATTATTGGGTTCTTATAGATTTATAATTGTTTTATCTTCTTGATGAATTGATTCCTTCATCATTATACAGTGACTTTCTTGTGTCTCCTTACTGCTTTTGTCATAAAGTCTATTTTGTTAGATATAAGTAGAGCTATTCCTGCTGGTTTTCAGATTCCATTTGCTTGTAATATAATTTTTCATGCTTTCAGTCTATTTATGTCATTACTAGTGAGGTAAGTTTCTTGTTGTCAGTATGTTTTGGTGTCTTTTTATCCAGTCATCCAGTCTATATCTTTTAATTGTAACATTAAAAGCATTTACATTCAGATTTATTAATGAAAGGTCCAATCTTGGTTGGGGCTGTAGCTCAGTGGTAGAGCACTTGCCTCACACTTGTGAGGCACTGGGTTCAATCCTCAGCACCATATAAAAACAAACAAATAAGTAAGTAAATAAATAAAGTGAAGGTAAAATGAGGACACTTAAAATAAAAGTACAATATTGTGCCTGTCAGTGTGTTGATTTTTGTTTGGTTGTTTTGAATATTACTTCATTCTTCCTCTCTCATTCATCTTTTTGGTATGATTATTTACTATACTGATAACATTTGATTCATTCTAGTTCTCATTTGTGCATCTACTCTTCCAGGGAATTTATATTTTTATGTGCTGTTATGATGGTAGTTATCTTTCTTTTTCACTTCTGGGTGTAGGACTCCTTTAACATCTTTTGTAAGGCTGGCCTGGTAGTCATTAATTCTCTTGATTTTTGTTTATCTTGGAAGGTCTTTATTTATTCTTTGATTCTGAAGAATGGGGTATAGTAATATTGGTTGGCAGTTATTTTCTTTCAGGACTTGAAATATATCATTTCATGATCTCCTGGCCTATAGGGTTTCTGCCAACAAGGCCACTGTTAGTTCAACAGGGTTGACCTCAAATGTGACTTGGCACTTTTCTCTTGCAGATCCTTTTTTTTTTGGGGGGGGGGGTTGCCAGGGATTGAACTCAGGAACACTAGAGCAGTGAATCATATCCCCAGCCCTATTTTGTATTTTATTTAGAGACAGGGTCTCACTGAGTTGCTTAATGCCTTGTTTTTGCTGAGGCTGGCTTTGAACTCGTGATCCTCCTGCCTCAGCCTCCCTAGCTGCTGGGATTACAGGCATGTGCCACTGTGCCCAGCTTCTCTTGCAGATCTTAAAAAATTTTTTTGTTGTTGTTCTTTTGACAGTTTGACTGTAATATGCCATGCTGAAGATCTTTTCTGGTCATGTCTATTTGGCCATCTGTATCTGAATGTCCACATTTTTACCAATAGTAGGGAAATTTTCTATTATTTCACTGAGTAGATTTTTCTAGGTTTTTAACCTTTATTTCTTCTCTTTTGGGTATGCTGATATGTGGAAATTTTGATCTTACATACTCTTTTCACCTTTATTTCTGTATGAATGTGATATTTCAAAATACCTATCTTCAAGCTCAGTATTCTTTCTTTCACTTGATCTAGACTGGTTGTTGAGGCTTCAACTCTTTTTAAAATCTGACTTATAGAGTTCTTTATTTCAAATATTTCTGACTGGTTCTTTTTCAAAATCTCTTTGCTGAATTTCTCATGCATGTCCTGCCACAACTTCTTCATTTCATCTGTTCGTCTTTATTCTCTTGGATCTCTTTAAACTTTCCAAACAATCATTCTTTTGACTTTTTTCTCAAGGATTTCATCCACTTTGATATCTTTGGAAGATGTTGCTAGAGAATTATGAACACTAGGAGGTGTCATATTCCCTTGTTCTTCCATACTTCTTGTGTTCTTTTGTTGAGATCTGCATATATGCTGAAATGGTTATCTCTCCCACTTTTAAGAAATGGCCTTCTTGTAAGCAACTATCTCCTGAAAATGTGTCTTGGGTATCAGTTTGTTACACGATGTTGAGTTTGTTTCCAGCTATGCTATAAAGTTATTTCCCTATAGCTTCCTTGGTTGTGATTAGGGAGTTTGAGCACAGTATATACCATAGTGGAGTTAGAGAGACCCAATGTCTCTGCCGGTCATTCGAGAGTAGGAATACTCTGGTATTTCAGGCAGGTATGGTGTAGATAGCAACGCGGAGGGCTGGATGCAAGCTATGTGGTTACTCCTCCTATGGAAGTGGTGGCCCCTATCAGGTGATGTGGAGGGCAGTTCTCAGGCACTGTTGATATTGGTTCTAAATGAGTCCCCGGTAATGGCTCCTGCAGGGTCCAACAGTGGTGAGAGTCCTGAAAAATTTGTCTTCTGATTAGACACTGGTGTGGGTCTTGGTGTGGTGGGGTCAGGAATCATAGCACCCCCTCTGCAGCAGTCACACCCAGTCTACGAGGCTGCAGTGTGCGATCAAAGTACAGGGATGATTGATGCAGAGGACCCACATAAGTGTGGAGGCAACAAAGCTTGTGTTATTCATCTTTGCAGTTACTGTGGACGTACCCACCCAAGAGCAGGACCTCAGACTGTCCCCACAGCTGTGATTCCCGGTGCCAGGGTGAGGGCTTTTCCCCCCCACAATTCTTTTAGTTGTGTTTCCTGCCAGTGACTGAGTAGAAGTGGATTGTGGCTGCAGCCAGACAAGATTCCTCTCAGCTGAGGTGCGTGCTGGAGAGAGGGAGCGGAATGTGGCTGGTGCCAGGCAAAATTTCCCTCTGGATCATTTTAGGCTGTGTGCCCCAAGGGTAGGGTGATGGCCAGGGGCTTTTCTATCCTTTCTCACCCACAATTCTTTCACTTATAGCACTCACCAAGGATTAGATGGGAGTGGGTGGCTTCTGGAGCTGAGTAACACTCCTCTTGGCTGAGGTGCTTGCACGAGTGAGGGAAAACAGCACATGGTTGGTATTGGGCAAAGTTGTTGTCCATACCACCTGGGGTCAGGGTTATAGCTGAGCTGCAGCAGGCTGCTTAAAACTGCCCAGCATGCCTCTGGGGGTCGAGGAGCAAAGGAAACCCAGAGTTCTTTCTCTGCCACGTTAGCAGCAGGCACCTGTGCATGGTGCTGGGAGAGAGATAGTGGGAACCATGCAGGCAACTGCCCTCAGTCCTGTCACCTACACAAACCACATGTGATGGGCCACACCCCCAGTCTCAGGGGAAGACTCCCTGTGGGTGGCACACTCTGCTTCCTTCCATGTAGCGACAACTGCTCCTCACTGTAGCTGGAGCCAGACAAGAGTCCTCTCAGCTGAGGTGCGTACTGGAGAGAGGGAGTGGACCCTCGGCAGGTTGTGTCAGGGTCACTCCCATGAGCCACGTCCAGCTCCTGAGACAGCAGCCTGCTTAGCCAGGAAGTGGGGTGTCCGTGGCGTCTCAGAGATGGGAACATGCAAGGAGCTCTGGCCCCTACAGCAGTCCAAATTCAGGTGACAGGCCCCCTCACGACGGCTCCTGGCTGCAGCACCCTGTGGGATCACTGGGAGATGAAGTGAATTCCTGTTCCAGATCCAGACGGCTGTGCAGGTTTCAGGTCTCTTATCTATTTAGGTAAGCCTGTGAGGGCTGCAGAGCTTTTGATAAGAGAGGATTGCCAGAATCTGCACTGATAAGAGTTTTCTGGGACCCTCTGCTTCACCTTAACCCCTACGGAGGGAGCAACACCTCCTTCCTCAGCTGCGGAGCTGGCCACAGGTGATGGGATATTTTGTTTTTCTTGCTATGCTGCCATCCCAGGCCTCTGGATTTTTACAAGGCTTCTGTTTTTCTACTGTTGAACTTCAGTGTTATCGCAAGGTCACTCAATCTCCGTATGTAACATGCACCTGCTGTTCTGGTTCTTTGTGCAGAAGCAGGTGAGTGTTAGTTACCTGTATCTAGCCATCTTGCCAGTATCCAGCTTTGTCCACCTTTGTCAGCTGCTGAGAAAGGGTCCCCCACCCAATGGAGTCCTAAACATCTCCCAGTGAAATTTCATCAGCAATAGTTGTTTTTTGTTTTTGTTTTTTGTTTTTTGTTTTGGTTTAAATGTTGCCTCTCCCAAGTTCCTTTTTTAAAATACAAACAGGACTTTCATGAGGTGCCATGAAGGTTCCTCCCACACATCTGATGAATAACATTCCTTGCAGCCAAGCAGGGCAGGGAGTAGGGCAGGAAATGATAGTTGTTGAGAAAAAGGACTCAGGTCGTCAACACATGGGGAAATCTTGGGCAAGCCCTTTTTCTCTCTGGGCCTCAGTTTTCACATCTGTAAAATGGTGGGTGGACTACATCATTGGCTCTTATACATAGGCTGATAGCAAGGGATCCCTTGGAGCTTGCAAAGAGAGAATCCAGGCCTGCTCTTCAAGATTCAGATTCGGTTGGTCTAAGTGGATCCAGGAATCCATATTTTTCCTATATCTCCCTCATGACTTCTTAAAGACTCCTGAGTTTGGAAGCTATAAGACCCAATAATTGCCCAGATCTCTTTACCTCTAGGATTCTCAGAACAATTTTTTTCCCTGGCATCCCCCGCTGCCCAGCACTAGTAGAAGGCACATGTAGCTGTGCAGAGGGGCCTGAGCCTGTACCAAATGAAATCATTTTCCCCAGACCACTTCCTGGGAAGTCACAGTACAAAGCAAGTGCAACAATTTACTTTCAGACTTCAGCAAAGATCAGAAGTACCTGAGTTACTGTTGAAATGTATAGCTTCCCGACCTCCAACCCAAAAGTTTGATCCAGTGGGTCAGAAGAAGGCTTGGAAATCTTTTTAACAAGCCCCTCCCTCATCCCTTAGTATCCTGATGTAGGTAGGTGATCTGAGGGAAAAATCTTACCATGTGGGCAAGCCTAGATGTCAGGTGTCTGGAGAACTCAGTTTCTGGACACCCACTGGCCTCTCTGGAGGTCAGAGTGCAAAGTTCATTCCCTGATGGTGCCAAACTCAGAGTGAGGAGCCAACGGTGAGTGGCCTCTCCTGTGCTTACCTGTCCCCCATGTGTGGGTGAGGGCAGTGACAGGAAGCTCCTTCAAGAGAGGAGTTGCAAGTTCCACCTTCCTGGCAGGGTCTAGTGCAGTTCTCCCTTCCACGTTCACAGTTCTTTCCAGAGAATGGCGGGGGACACTTGCAGATGTACTCTAGGAGAAAAGAAAGGTGAGAGAGTGACCGACTTAGGGGAGACAGCAGCATGTTTGTAGACCCATGTGCTCATGCTACCATTCGATAACCATTAGTGATGTTATTGAGTTCCCTCCTCTATGCAAAACACCACACTGGGCATTGGTGCCCTAATGAAAAAAGCACTCAAATCCTACCCTCAAACTACTTACAGTCCAGGAGAGAGAGCAGGCATCTAAAGAATAGCAATGAAAGTCATCATCATCATTATCACCATCATCAATTTATTCAGAGCCAGTACCATGCTGTTTTTGTTACTATAGCGCTGCAGTATAATTTAAGGTCTGGTACTGTGATGCCTCCTGCTTCACTTTTCTCACTAAAGATTGCTTTGGGTATTCTGGGCCTCTTATTTTTCCAAATGAATTTCATGACTGCTTTTTTCTATTTCTATGAAGAAATTTCATTGGAATTTTAATAGGAATTGCATGAAATCTATATAGCACTTTTGGTAGTATGGCCATATTGACAATATTAATTCTGCCTATCCAAGAATATGGGAGATCTTTCCATCTTCTAAGGTGGTCTTCAATGTCTTTCTTTAGTGGGTGCTAGAAGGTCAGTAGATTAGATAAAAGGGAATGAAGTGAAGGGAATGGAGACAGGAATAGAAAAGACAGTGGAATATTCTGACTTAACTTTCCTATTACATACATAAATACACCACAGCGAATCCACATCATATACAACCACAATACTGAGGTTAGAATAAATTGTACTCCATGTTTGTATCAATTATACAATTATTCAATACAATTAGAATAAATTGTACTCCATGTTTGTATCAATGTCAAAATATACTCTACTGTCATGTATAACTTAAAAAGAGCAAATAAAAAATTACTCAGAGCTAGTCACTGTTCTAAGAATCCTTATGCAGTACCTTACTTGATCCTTATGAGGATCCTGAAACCAATTGCTATTATCAGCCTCATCAGGGACAAGGAATGGCAGGTGAGAAAAGGAGACAACAGAGAACAATGGACTTAGACTCAACATATGGCCAGTAAATGTCACAAATGGGATTCAGACCTCAATAGTTATCTATAATATCAGTATCTCAGTAATTATTTTTTTTAATTTTTTAAAAATATTTATTAATTTTAGTTGTACACAATGCCTTTATTTATTTTTACGTGGGGCTGAGGATCGAACCGGGGCCGCGCACGTGCTAGGCATGCGCTCTACCCCTGAGCCACAATCCCAGCCCCTCTCAGTAATTATTATTAGTTTTATTGAAGACGATGTTGGGAGGAGGCTGGTTTACGGTAAAGACCACGGAAATATTTCAGCTGAGACCTGAAGGATGAGTAGAAATTAGTCAGACAATAATAAGATGGAGGGGCAAAGAGGAAGATGTTTCAGGCTAAGCAGAAGAAGAGATGGCATGTTCAAGAACCCACACAGAGTGGCCCAGCCCAGTGAGGAGGGGGATTGTGTGTATACCAGGGGCCTGAGGTAAAATTATCCAGAACATCAGGCAATGTGAGCCTCGTGCAAGAATTTGCATTTTTCCTTGACAGCATGGGGGTGGAGCACTGAACAGTCTTTGCAGGTGAGAGGCATGCTCAGAATAAATGCATTTTATGAAGATCACTCTGGTTCCTGCTGGAAGAGGGAATGGAGGGAGAGAAAGTGGAGAAGAAAGGGGAGCTGGCTGATGCACTTGGAAAAAATGAGAAGCCATAAGGGCTTGGGTTAGAGTGCTGGCATTGGGGTGGAGAGAAGTGAAGACTCCTTGGGTCTTTGCAGGTAGAAATGGCAATATGGTTAGCAAGACTAATTAGAAAATGGGATAATTCCAAGTGTGGACTGGACATGAACACACAGGAACCTGATGCCTTGCTAGTGAACTACGGCCATACTGAGAGCAATTTAGCCCTATTTAGTTAGCAATCTTTTTTTTTTTTTTTTTTCCAGTACTTGGGATTGAAACCATGGCCGTGCAGAATTTCTACCAATGAGCTACACCCAAGTCCATAGCCCTATTTAGTTAAAATAATTATTTGCATTCTCTGGGTATGTAAATTCCACCCTTGTGTGTGTGCAAAGGAAATTCTTAAACAGGTTCATAAAGAGACCTGCAAGGGTTTGCTGCAACAATTGATGGAGATGGGAGTTTGAAGCCACCCACATGTGTATCAGGGAGAACGGGAATGCTTGCACACTGTGGAGTACTGACACACAACAAAAAGCAGTGACTTAGAATCACTCAAGGCTTCAAAGCTCAAACATAAAAGTTATATAGTGCTTCCATGAATTAGAATTTCAAGAAATCATAGCCATTATACAAGAATTCACTCAGAAACATTAACTGCTTGCCTCTGGGGCTGGGGGAGTGGAAGTGAGTAGAGTTAAAGGGAAAGAGAAAGAGACTTTGCGTGGACTATTGATGACACTGAGGTGAGTGATCAATTCACTACCTTCAAGACCCTCCTTCATGCCCTCCTCCATCCCACAGAAAGTAGAAAGAACGAGTTTTTTGTGAAGGAAGAAGGAAAACTCCTGACTTCCCTTAGTATAGACCTAGCAGATCCCGACCCATTACCCACAGACTGGGAGAGAAACAGAGGATATTCGGATTGAAGGGCAGGAGTTCTCCATCGAGATCTGCACCCTGAACACGCCTTTCCCACTTGAAAGCCTTGTAACTTTGGGAAAGTTCCTTTCCCTCTCTGTGTATCCCTTAGAGCCCAGCAGTTTCCTGAGCTATAAAAATGCAGCTACTGAGCTATTTATAGCTCTCTTCTCTCCCTGCCACAGGGCAATGGTGGAGTAACTTGCTTTGTAAACTCTATGGTGATAGATAATTGCTAATTCAATATATCAGAGTCTTCTGAAGAGCCTCTGGAGTAAACTTTGGGGACAGTCCCTCAGCCCTTACCTTCTCCGAGGGTCTGTGAGCACCTCCCACCATTGAGACATGGGTTCTGGCTGCAGTCATTACTAGGCAGGCAGCACTGGGTGACAGCCTGGCTCTCCAGCAAGCCTGCTGTCTTCTTGCCATGGGCCAACAGCTCCAGTCCCTCTCCATTGACCACAACAGCATCCAGGCAGCCTTCAAAGCCCTGGGAGACATTTGAGGAAGAATGTGGGAGGACAAGGCCACCGAGCAAGAGGCGTCTTTCAGGCCTGACACCCTGGCACTTCTCTGGAATGGCAAGGGAGGTGTGACCTGTGCTGTCAACCAACAGGCTAACGGAAGTGTCTGACTCCTCCACCAGGATGTAGTGCCACTCTTGGTCATTCACGTGGTGCGGGGAGGAAAGGTTGCCATAGAAACCACCTGGACAGCGGTATTCCAACTGGGGCACTCCGTTGGCCAGCTGCAAAGAAAACCCAGAAAGCCATCAGCAAAGCCAAGAAGTCCTTGCGATTCTGTTAGTTCAAAGAATGCTGTTTGGGAGAAGCAGTGTTTGGTGATTTCTGAGTCTATTCCAGACATTGCATTTGTAGGACATAAAAGCCCTCAAAATTTCATTTGGCCCTTGCCACCCTCCATGGTGTGATCTGGGTGGAGGTGATATGGCCATGTCACAGATGAGAACTTCAATTGGCCCTCTGCTCCCACTCCCTTATTCAGCAGTTCAGCATCTCTCAACATGAGGCTCCAAGACCTTTTCAGAGGAGGAGTCACAGGGGAAAACTTTTTTTTTTTTTTTTTTTGCCCTCTTTTCTCACAAGTACACAGTGGAATTTTCCAGATGTGTGCTACCACACAGATGAAAACAGAAATAAACATGGAAAATCTTGCATTGTCTCTTAAGCCAGCCAGAAGAGAGACTTGCAAAACTGTAAAATAGTGCCATTGTTCTTTTTCTTTTTTAATTTTGGAAAATGTAATTTTTTTCTCATAAAAATATGGTATTTGTGTTAGCACATGATGGGTGTTTTGGTGTTTTTAAAAGAATTCAGAAATAAACATTTTAAAATATTGAAAATGTTAATGGTTATAACTCACATACCCAAAACTTCCCTAGAATTCATCATAATTTGTAAATATATAGAAAGTCCTGAAAGTCCTGAGCTTATAGCAGAGCCACTGGCTTTCTATAAAAATTGGAACATCTAATCCAGTCTTTTCTAGAAGCTATCCATTCATACAACACCTTTCTGATTTTTGCCCTGGTTGAAATCTATTTATACTTTTACATATTTTAAAAGGAAATAATATTAGTATGGCAAATAGAAAATCAATATCACTTTCTAATAATAAAAAGGAATAACAAATATAAATGCAACTCAAACAAAACATCACAATTAAATCATTGCTTTCATCCATGTGGGACCACGAATCTGTTATCGACCATCTTTTCACTGTCTCTCACCTCTGTAATGTCCTTGCTCCTCTCCTTATCCAGTTTAAATTCCACAGTCAATTATCATCACCACTCACTTCATATACTCTTGACTTCCTGTATTTTCATAGAACTCACTTGCTAAGCCCTCAGCTAGGGTCAATCCCAATGCCTTGCCTACTGGCCCCCCTTTAGTTTCATAACCATGAGTCTCAAATGAACCTTTAATGCTGCCCAGCCATCAGATGTTCCTTGGTCCATTCACTCTCCCAGACGACTGTTCGTGACTTTTTATCTCAACATCCTCACGTTCATCATTCATCGTTACTTAGCTGATGACATTGCTTCCTGTGGAAGCCATCGGGTGGCACTTGCAGACACTCTCACCACCAGGTACACCACAGTCTATCCACTTCAGCTAAAACCAATCTCTCCACTGATACACACTAGATCTCAAAGAATGGGTTCTACTGACTCTTCGTCCTCTTTCCTACATCTTTGTTTTGTTCATTCTCTACTGAATCATCCCAATCAGCATTTAAACATACTGTTATTGCTTTAATCGTTAAAAAAAAAAAAAGTTGTCTTGAACTTGATATAATTTTCTGTCCTTGTCTTCACCTTGTAGCAAAATTGTACCCCAATCTGCCACTACACTGAAACCACTGGTGTCAGGGTATGCAATGAGATTTGTGTTGCCAAATCCAAAGAGATATCATTTTGCATTTTTCTTGGCTCTCAGCAGCATGTCACCCAGCTGATCATGATCTCCTTTTTGATACATGTTCTTCATTTGGCTTCCTGGATACAATATTCTTGGCTTCCCTCCAACATCACTGGTTGCTCATTTTCAATCTCTTTTGTTGGATCCTCCTTTTCTCCCAGACCTCTTAATGCTGTGGTGTCTCAAAGATTAATACTTGTTCTACTCTCTTTTCACTCTGTCCTCCTTGGTGATCTCCTCCATTCTTATGGACTTCAATTATTGGAATATGCTAAAGACTCTCAGGACTTCATCTCCCGCCCAGACCTCTCTCACAAAGCTAGACTGGTTTATCCAGCCCCCAGCTCTGTTCAGAGGTCCAATAGGCACCTCAAACTCACACATCCAGACTGAGCTCTCGATCTCCACGCCATCCCCAACCTACTCCACCTATATCCTTCCCCAGGTCTATTGGTAGCCACTGCATCCTTCTAGTTGCTCAGGTCAAAATTTCTGTGTTCTCCCCAATCCTTCATTCAATTCATTGGACAATGCTGTGAAAGTCTATGAGCAATTTTTGTCTTATTCACTGGTGAGACCCAAGCACCAAGAACAGTACCTGTCACATGGTATAGATATGTGTTGAGTGAGTTAAAATCTAACCAGTTGCCAAAGTCAGCTTTCTCTTTGTCCAAATGGGAGATGGGCACGTGCGATGCAAGTATTAAAACCAAGCAAAGCAAACTGAGGCTTTCTATAGGACATTATCAGAAGGACTAAAAACTACTTAAAGGAAATGCCTTGTGATTTCGTGTAACTTTATGCTGGGTTTGTCATCTTGAATATTCCCAGTGGACAGCCCCCGACCCCTTGAGAAACATGGGCTTATTACTCCACAAAACTGGTAGCAGCATAAGGTAAGGTGGTCTCACCATCTCTATTACCAGGGGCTCTCTTACCCCACAGAAGAAGCAGCCCACTCCTGGTTGTCCTTGAACATGTATCTTCAGGCGAGATGGCTAGATGATCCTGCACCGGACTGCACCGTGTCCTTGCCCAGTAGTCACAACCAGCATCCCCCAAAACCGTGCATGGATTTCTTTGCCAGGAACTGACTCCCGGGACATCCTCATGTCAACCCACCTTCCCAGCCTGGGACGCCCATGTGCAATCCCGTAAGCTGCCAGTGCCTTACCTTCAGGGAAATCGATGCCGTTTCATTGGTGAATAGGAGAAGGGCCTTCGGCTGGAGTGTTTTCAGAAAGAAGTGGATGTGCCAATTCTGAGCCACGGGTGGTCTGTACTGCACATAGCTCCGACCACTGAACATTGTGGCACTACCTGCAAAAGTAACCAGACGTGTGAACACCATTTAAAGTGGTCCCCGTGGAGCCCTTTTGTCTCATTCAATTCTTGGTGGCAAACAGAGTCACCATTCACATTTTATCCATGGAGAAACTAGGCCAGGGTTGGGGGTTACTTTTCCAGGCCCACATAGCTAGACAGAGGCCCATCACCCTGCACACATTCCTTTGGCCACAGGAATCACTGTCTTAGGTCCCAGCCCAAGGACAGGAACTGTGAGCTTTAACTATTAAGAAAGCCAGGAACGTATCAGTTGAGTGTGTGGAAATCAAAATTTTATCCTGTAGCTGAGCATGGTGGCACATGCCTGTAATTCCAGCAACTGGAGAGGCAGAGGCAGGAGGATCACAAGTTCAAGACCAGTCTCACAGCCACTTAGTGAGACCCTGAGGATGTAATTCAGGGGTAAATCACCCCTCGGTTCAATCCCCAGTACCTAAAAAAAAAAAAAAATTCTACAGTTTCTATTTTATTTCTGACTTCACCTGAGGAAGGAGGAGTTAGAATTTGGAGATAATTTTGCATGTGCAATTTTAGGGCCAGGAGGTTTTTGTGTATTCCTTGCACCACTAGGATTGTAATCATTTGGGTAAGCACTTTCCAAATGAAATGCAAAAAGAAAAAAGAAAAAGCAAAAAAAAAGGAACTGGTGGTAGATTGTGCAGTCAAAACTTCTATCAAGTTCTGTATCCTACATTCTTGCTAAGGCACATTTGCACAGTATAGAGTCAGGCTTCACCTAAACGGGAGTTTCTCAAGCTTATCTGACCATGGGATGGTCTTATGTGGACACCCCTGGAAAGAGCATCCTAAAGAACCCCTTTTGGAAATGCAGCATTAGATTTAGCAGTCCTCACCAGGTTTGTAGAAATCGACCCTCCCCAGAAGCAGGTTCAGCTATGACAGCCCTAAATTCCCCGGTGTGGATGAGCCTATCAGTCACCAGGCCGAAAGAATGAGTGGCACAGGCTCCAGGCACCTGGGGAAGAGGAGCTGCTGAAGAGAGGGAGTCAAGGTCAAAGGGAGGAGAAGGAAGCCTCAGACAGCCTAAGGCACCAGGGCGTCCAGGATCCAAAGAGTCCTTCACATTGGCAGTTTCAAGCTCTCTGACCCTGGCATTTCCAATGTAGTAGGGCATTCCTGGATGGAATACCTAAGGTGATCAAGGCCAAGAATTCTCACACCTGACTAAATATCAGGATCAGCAGGGGAGTCATTTAAAATAAAGAATCCCAGACTCTTCCCATGGGAGTCTGATTCAGCAGTTCTGGGTAGGACTTAGAAATGCATATTTTAAAAATCTCCCCATGATACATGTGACTAGAACCCAAGGGGGCTTCTGAGATGAGGATCATATTCTGATCCTTGACCGGGGTGCTGGCTACACAGGTTATCTTCGGTTTGTGAAAATGTACTGAGTCAACATAAGTCGACTTCCTGGGTGTCATATTTCACTAACAATGTTAAAAGAAAAAAAAAATCTCTCCCCATGTGATTCTGTTCTGATCAGCAGCCAGTCCATCTATTATTTCTCAAAGTGCAGTCCTGGAACCACCTGCTTCAAATTATATGCCAACTTCAGGACTCTCCCAAAATCTTCTAAATAAAAAACTCTGCAGGGGACCCCAAGGAGCAGGCATCTTCAAAAACACACTCCCCAGGTGATTGTGCACAGTGTTGAATTTGAATTTGAGAACTTCTGTTGTCTGATGCCAAGTGGGAAAGAGAGATTGTCTAGCCACCACGACTGTCCCAGCAGCTGGCTTAATGGAAGAGGCACACAGAGCAGGGAAGCCCCTTTCCCATCCAGCATAGCCCACCTGGCCAAAATCCACTGGCCACTGGAGGAAATCCACAAACCTGCAAATTTCCCTAACACAGGTTGGGTGGACCTATGACGGGGAGGCCAGGCCAGGTAGGGGCAATGGTGAGCTGAAGGTGATGTCACTTTCCTTTTGCCAGTGCTCCTGAGCTGGTCCAGGGCATTGGTCTTAATGCCAGGGGTGAGTGCGGGGGGAGCCTTGTCAGAATCGGAAAGCTGAGTGAAGAGTTCAGGCTTAGCGAAATAAGTCAGAAGGTCAGGGGATGTATGTTTTCTCTCACATGCAGAAGCTAGAGAGGAAAAAGGAAAAGAAAGGTGTATGCAGATCTCATGGAAATCAGAGGGAGATCATTAGAGGAAAGGGACCAGGGGATGGGAGGCAGGAGGGAGGGGAAAGTGCTGAGGAGTGGTGTTGGCCAAATAATATCATCATATTGTGTGTGTGTATGACTATGTAACAACAAATCCTATCATTAAGTGCTATAATGCACTAATGAAAAAAATGTAGAAAAAATGAGTTTAGGCTTAGCTTAGGATATACAGGTACTTGAGCGGGGCACAGTGGCTCACTCCTGTAATCCCAGCACTTGGGAGGCTGAGGCAGGAGGATCACGCGTTCAAAGCCAGCCTCAGCAATGGTGAGGCACTTAGCAACTCAGTAAAACCCTGTCTCTAATAAAATACAAAAAAGGGGGGGGACAGGGGATGTGGCCCAGTGGTCAAGTGCCAAGTGCCCCTGAGTTCAATCCCCAGTACCCAAAAAAAAAACAAAAAAAAGGATATACAGGTACTTGAATGATGAAAGCCATTGGAAGCTCTACAGTTCCAGGCAAACCAACACACTCCCCAAACCTCGTTTTCAACTACAAATAGGCCTAGAGACCCTGCTTAGTGTAGACGTGTGCACAGTGTCAAGCTGCAGATACAAGGTGTCCTCCACGAAACTCATGTGAAATGATTAGATTATGAGAGCTATAATCTCATCGGTGGATTAATTCACCTGATGAATTAATAATTTGAATGAGTGGTAACTGTAGGCAGGTGGGGCATGGTGGAGGAAGCAGGTCACTGGGGGCGTGCCCTTAAGGATTATATTTTGTCTCTGGCTTCTCACTCTCTGACCATTTCCTGGCTGCCATAATCTAAACAGCTCTCATCTGCCATGAGGTTCTGCCTCACCTCAAGCCCAGAGCAATGGAGCCAGCCGACTACAGAGTGAGACCTCCAAAACCCCGAGCCCCAAACAGACTTTTCCTCTTCTAAACTGATCTTCCTCAGGTACTTTGGTCACAGCAATGAAAAGCTGACTAATACACACACAGCCTAGTACACCTCAGGCTCCTTACAGCACAACTGTCCCATGGGAGTGACAGCCACCATTGACCTGGGACTTACTGTGGGTCAGCCATGGGTTAGGTGCTTTTATAGTTATCATGTAATTAACTCCTCAAATTCACTCCAGGAGGCAGATGTCATTATTTTCTCTATTTTACAGATGAGAAACTGGGGTTACACAGCTAGTAAATGATAGAGCTATGCTGAGTCTAAATCTTGAGCTTATGACCAGCAGGCTAAGGAAATAATAACAGTAGCAGCATTAATAACTCACATATATTGAGCACTTCCTATATGTGAGGCCCTCTTCTCACCAAGCCCCAGATGTTTGATCCTCATTTAAGGCCTATAACATCACAGCCCAAGGCACAGACAGGTTAAGGAATTATCCTGTCACCTGGCCAGTAAGAGGTAGGGCTGAGAGTGAACCCAGGCCATCTGATGCCACGGTCTGTGCTCTTGGCCCCAGTGTGAAACTGCCTATTGTATTCTTACTGTCATTTTCAAAATTCCAAACAGTGGTCAGAAATCGGGTGATTTTGTGAGGCCACTCCCTGTGTTCCAGTGGTCTGTGGCTTTTAGCCTTGTGAGGACTTTCCTTGAACTACCCCACAGAGCCTCCGCGGATCTCCATGTTCAGCCAGGCAGGCAAAGCCGGCGGAGCTGACCGTCCCTGGGCAAGACGCGTTGCTCACCGTTGCAGGAGCAGTTCCTGTCCAGACGGTGCCGGGGTGTTAGGATGCTCAGCTTGGCTGTGCTGTACATGGGCCCAACCCTGGGGTCCAGGTGCACCGTCTCTTGGCAGATTTGACCCTGGCAGCTTGGGCCCTGGCAGGGTACCACGGGCATGGCTAATCTCATCTGAATTCCCACCGAGTCCTCCATCTCCTTGGCTGAGCGAGTGATGATGGATGCCAGTTCCTGGATCTCATAGAAGGTTCTAGAATGCCCCTCAAAGACCAGGAGCACATCCACACCAGCCACGGCCTCTGCAGGCTGAAGGCTGGCCAGATGGATGTTGGCTCGTTTCACGTCCAGCTTGTGGCTAAGGAACCTCTGCAAGTTCCGCCAGTGGTCACTCACCAGCTCCTCGGGGGTGAGCTGGTGGAAGCCCATCCACATGGCCTGCTGCAGAGCCTCCGGCCCCACATGCCACACGTGGACCTGGACCCCGGTGGTGGTGGTGAAGGTCCCATCACTGACTGTGACATTGAATGAGTAGCGGCCACGAGGCAGGCCCTGGGCAGCGATGATCTTGCCATCAGGGGCACCCACTGAGAAGTGCCTGCCCAGGGGCTCCTCTGCTGCCAGGCTGTAGGTCAGTGTGTCCTCAGGGTCTCTGTCTGTGGCATGGATCTTCCCCACCATGCCACCCTGGAATTCCTCCTCCCCGACAGTGATGAAGACCTCCAGTGGGAGGGCCGAGGGTGAGTAGTGGCTCTGCTCGGTGACATGGACTCTGACCAACGTGGATGAGGACAGGGGAGGGATGCCGCTGTCTGACACCTGTGGGCAGAACAAACACGGCCATTACCAGAGGGCCGCAGGGCCTCTGGGCTCCGATGGAGGATGGCCTCCGTGCAGGGCCATGCCGCTGTGCCCCATGCCCAACCCAAGGGCAGGTGCAGCACGCTGTCACATTTGAAAAACACATCTGACTCCAAAAGCACACGTACACATTACAGATTATCTGATGGCTTTGCAGGGAACAGAGGAGGGAGTCACACCCCATGCCCATGTCCCCACCCGACGTCCCTCTGAGCCTCTTCCTAAATCTCTCTGCATGTTCTCGGGCCTCCTGCCTCCTCATCTGTCTCTTTCCTCCCTGAATCTCCTCGTGACTGCAGTGCCCACACGTTCTTTCATGGCACCCTGCCCAGCCTAAGAACATTTCCTTTGGGGTTTCCTTGACTATGCGACTAGAATGGGACCAGGGACTTATTCCTTGGGTCAGTCAACAGATACTTCTTGAACACCTTCTACAGGCCAGGCACACTGCTATGAACTCAAGTAAAGGGAAGCCGGGCATAGTGGCGCACACCTGTAATCCCAGCCGCTCGGGAGGCTGAGGCAGGAGGATCGTGAGTTCAAAGCCAGCCTCAGCAAAAGCGAGGCACTAAGCAACTCAGTGAGACCCTGTCTCTAAATAAAAAATACAAAGTAGGGATGGGGATATGGCTCAGTGGTAGAGTGCCCCTGAGTTCAATCCCTGCCAACCCCCCAAAAAAGAAAAAGTAAATGGAGAATAAATCTGCTACAAAAGGGACAAGACAGGGGATAGAGCACTGTGAAGGAAAGAAACAAGGTGTGACACAAGGAGAAGTGACGAGTGAGACATCTGATTTAGATCAGGTGGAAGGGTAAGCATCTCTAGTGCCATTCAGGTTGAGTCTAGCAGGTTGAAAGAGGGAACAGCATGTGTAAGGGTCCTGGGGTGGGGAAGAAGGTATCTGGCTCAACAGAACAGAAGGGAGCCACTGGTGCTGGGGTGAGTGGGCAGGGAACAGGGCCAGTGGTAGGCTGGAGGGGGAAGCAGAGTGGACTCACTGATGGGCTAAGGAGCACAGGGTGATTTTATGCCAGATTGATGAAAACCCACTGAAGGTTTTAAGTAAGGGTGGCACAGCCTCACTAAACAGGAAAAAGGATATAAGTAAAAATGCAATTTTCCTTTCACGGTTCACCACTCCTCTCTGCAACTTCCTGCCTGATGTAGAAGGATAAGCTTGCCTTCCTCCCCTCAGGGACATGATCACTTCCTCAGCTGTCAAGAAGCTGTCACCAGTTTTCCCTACAGTGATACCTTGTTCAAGTGTATTCCAACACTTTGAGTGCAGAAGAAAGTTGCAAAATTATACCTGCCGCTGGAGACGGCGCCCAGCACTGAAGAGACAGCAAGAGCAACAATGAACGCTGCTCCTAATTACAACGTCTAGCTGGCATTAACGGCAATGATGATTGATCCTATTACTAACTAGAAATACAGCTGACAGTAACTCAGCATAAACCACCTGCCAGTCACTGTTAAGTGCTTTAAATGTGTTATCCTAGTTTATCTATGTGTCCAAAGATACCAGAGGCTCAAAGGGTTCTGAACACCTCAAACTCTTCAAATTCTTCAAATTCTTCAAACTCTCTCCCACCTTGACCCCTCACTCATCTGGTTCTTCCTGCTTAGAACAGTCTCCTCCCCATTTTTCACATGGCTGGCTCCCCAGGTCTCCACTCAAAGGTCCCCTGCGTGACAAATATTTGTGTCTCCTGTGTCCTACGAGCCATCGTTTTATTTCCTTACCCCAACTGGTAAACATGTTATTTCTTCCTTTATCTATTTATTGTTCATCTTCATAACTGAAATCAAAAGCCCCTGGGGATGGGAACCCTTCCCTCCTCATCCCCTGCTATATTCCTAGCAGCTGGCATAAGGTGGCATGTGGTAGGTGCTCAAGAAATACTTGCTGAGAAACTGACCAACGGAATGGATGAAGGCGCGGATACACCCAGACGGGAAGTCTACAGAACAGTAGGATCCACTGGACTTGAGATTTAGGAAGTGGATTTGGGAGGAGTGAAAGGAGGAAGAGATGTGTGACCACCATGTTGGCCCCTCTTCTTAGGCAATGCTGTACAACCCACGACAACACCACCACAGTCCCACGCACTGTACGCGTGCTGTCTCGTTGGGACCCTCATCAACTCTGTGGGGTAGATCTTTCTAGGCCCTGAGGTCCAGAGACCTCTTCTGGCCAATGGCAAAGAATTAGAGCTACAGTGAGGGGCTCTGTTAGGCACCCAGCAGGCGGGAAGAGATTGGGCTTTGGGGTCAGAGTGCTTGGGTTTGAAGCAGCCACTTAGGCTGTGATCAGCAGCACCTGAAGCCAGTCACGTCACCTCTGTGTGCCTCAGTTTCCTGCACCTACCTTGAGTGTGATGAGGAGTCAATGCCACAATGCGTGTGAATCACGCACCCCAGGGCCTGGCACGTAAAGGCTGCACACACCTTTTCTAATGACAGAAGCACTAGCAGTGCTCTGGCCAGCGTGTTTACTGTCACCATGGTCAATCATACCACCAGGGGCCCGGCACAGCTCTCACCTCGATCTGAAGCTGATACCATTCCTGGGCCCTCCTGCTGAGGCCCGCAGCAGTCACCAGCCACCCATCTGGAGTCACTCGGAAGGCAGAACCGACGTTCCCCTTGGTGATTCGGAATGAGTAGGGGGGGCCGTTCTCTGGGGAGTCTGGGTCACTCAGGATCAGCTGCAGGACTTTGCTGCCTATGGGGAAGTTCTCCTGAGACCAAGAATGAAAGGAAACCAAGGTGCAGAATGAGTCCTGGTCCTTGATCCAGCATCTTTTCTATTTGCCTTTGAGGATGATTAGGCAAGAATGTGATATTAGAGCTACAGCAGCCATTTTGCAACCATGAGGGAGAAGATGAATGGACCTGAGTGCCCTGACTGCTCCCAGGCTGTGCCTGGACTACAAGCTGACACCCACCCATCCAGCTTGCCTTTGAGCTGCTGACCCTTCAGTCTGGACAGGTGCTCCCTGACAACAAAGTCCACTGGGGCCAGACATATTCTCAGAGACCCTTTATCCTGCAAAGAGGTGACCTGCTCAAGGTCACACAGCTGGTGAATTGCGGATATAAATTAGTTAGCACCTGGGACACATGGGAATTTTGTCATTTTCAGGGCTAGCTGAGCACTTACACATGGTTTCTTGTTTGCAGGACCAACGCAATACACATCTAATGAGCAAATTGAGATACGATTTGGAATTTAAGAAGAACTGATTCCCTAAGGATCATTCCAACCTCTGTTCTCCAAACAAGGGAATTCAGTACACTCTACTACTACCATGGTTGATATCTATCTTCCTTTGGTATCACCATCTTATTTATATACAGAATGTAATGGACAATTGCCTATCCAAAAGACAATGTTTCTTCCTTTTTTTAATTTTTTAATAAAACCTGATTTTGTTCAAGAATAAAGTAGTAATAACCTCAGAAAAGGTGTTCCCCTCTTATGAGAAGATGAACTGTGACTGGTCCAAGACACCTATAATCTGACTCCCTAAATTCTGACTATTGGAGCAAAGTCTTCTCCTTTGATTGAAAAACAAAGAGTGCCGGGTGCGGTGGCTCACACCTGTAATCCCAGTGGCTCAGGAAGCTGAGGCAGGAGGATCATGAGTTCAAAGCCAGCCTCAGCAAAAATAAAGGCACTAAGTAATTCAGTGAGACTCTGTCTCTAAATAAAATGCAAAATAGGGCTGGGGATGTGGCTCAGTGGTTAAGTGCTCCTGGGTTCAATCCCCAGTACCAAAAAAAAAGACCCTTCAAAAGAATTCCTACTCTTTGAAGATGATTAGACAAGGATGTGATATTAGAGTTACAGCAGCCATTTTGCAACCATCAGGGAGAAGACATTACTAAGACATTAATGCAAAGCTATGATATTGTTTTCTTATTGAAATAACCAAATATGAATGGAATTTTCTACCATCCAACCTCTGATGATATTAAATAATGTTCTTATCACTTAATAAATTTTTAGTCAGGCAATGTGTTATCTGCAGCCAAAGCATCTCAACTCATGCCTGTAATCTATAAAATAGGTAAGGATGAAGCAACACTAGGCAATGCATAGTAGGACCCAGAACCTTTATCCACCTTCCTAACTTCCCTCAACAAATCCTATTTGCAAACCAATGACATGGTGGAAACAGCTTGCGTTTAAGTCCTAAGTTTGCCACACTCCACCTATGGCATGTTTCTGCACCCTCATTGTTTAAATCTGTAAAATGGGTATTGCCTACTTGCATGGTTTTTGTGAGCCCTGTAAGTAATGGACATAGAGGTGCCTAACACAGTGCCTGATTATTTTTAATCCCACAGTCCAGAGCCTCCTTCAGCTGCCTGTGCTGACTTTAGGGTTATGAGTGGCAAAGTCACAGCCATTTGAGTAGACTGATTCTACTGGGGAGCACCTCCTATGGAGGGGAGCTGGACCCAGGGCACCTGGGGAGGCTTGAACTTACTTGGACAGTGGTGCTGTAGTTGAGCTGGAAGAATCTCGGTGGGTTATCGTTGACATCAACCACTTGGACATTAATGTCTGTGTCCTCATGCAGTGGGGGCAGCCCGCTGTCTGTGGCTCGGAGCTTCAGGGAATAGCTGGGTGTCTGTCACAAGATGCCCAGTGCAGAGTTAGTAACAAGACCCTTTACATCTGCTCCTTGACCTGCTAATGTTTTCAGTTTAAAAAAAAAAAAAAGGACAGGGAGACACTTCCCACTGCCCACTCATAGCATTTTAGGGCTCAGGTTCTGAAGTCAGACAGAAGCAGGTGAGATTCAAAACTCAACCATTCGCTAGCTATGAGACCTTGGGACGGTGACCACATACATAAAGATGATATCAGGACCCTCTTCCTGACACACAGCAAGTGATCAATAAATGGTAGCTGTTACTGGAATGATCGATTGTGACCTGAGCTCCTTTCTGGAAGATTGAGGGTTCTTCAGTTCCTCTCCTGCCTCTGGCCTCACAGTCCACAGAGGACCCCAGAGAACACAGGGGCACACGTGTGGGGCGTCAGGTCAGGTGTGGACCGCCGTGCGTCCTCTGGGCCAGCAGCAGGACCGGATCTCTGCTCAGATGAGCTCAGACTGGGCCCCTCCCACATGACTCACCTGCTCCCAGTCCAGAGCCTTGGCCACCTGTAGCTCCCCCTTCTTGGGGTGGACAGTGAAGTGCCCCAGCTGGTTCCCTCCTACCAGGCTGTAGGTAATGGCACTATTTAGGGGTCCGTCCTCATCAGTCGCTGACACCTGTGGTGGGGGAGGTGATGGTGAGCGGAGGCACAATGGGGACCAGAAAGGAATCGTATCCCCAGGAGCAGAGGGGAGACAGATATGTCCCTGCCAGAATGACTGCCATTTGGCTGGCAGTCCCTACCCCACAGTGATCCCTGCCGAGGGACTCTCTCATGGATTTCAACATGCTATCTGTTCATTTGTTTATTCATCCCCTCATCAAGAAAGGTTGTCAGGGCCTGTCCTAGGACGTTGGGAGGCAGGGAATGTGTCAAAATGAATATACTTGTAGAAACCGTCTAAATTTTATGGGTGATTCTAATTTGGGGTAAAGTCTGATCAATGTCATGAGAGCATGGAGCAACAGTGAACCATTTCCCCTGGGGACACGAGACAGGGATTCATGAAGCCTTAGAGGATGCAGAGGGCTTCTGGGAGTGTAGACAGCGACTTAGAGGAAACGCTGGGAGCCCAGAGGTGTGACTGTGCAGGAGATGTTGGGGAAAGGTCCATCTTCCTGTGTGGTCGGAGGGCAGGGTGCATGCTGGGAGCAGAAGGCGAGAAGGCTGGAAGGCAGAGTGCAGAGGACTCAGAGAGAACTCTGTGAGCTTATGGAGTTTGGTTCCACTCCAAGGAAGAAGGGAGCAACTGCATATTTAAATGCAAAGAAATAGTATCTGATGTCCCCTCAGTCCCTGCCTGCCCCCCACCACACACTGGCATTCCATGTCACTAACTGTGACCTGACCCTTCCCAGGCTTTGGAGCCTCTGGTAGACCTCTGGTGTCTATCTCTTCTGACTGCTTCCCTATCAAAAGCTTGCTTATTCCATGCCCATTTTTACCAGAATTTAATCTTATCAAATGACTCTCATATTCTGTCATGAGAAATGGTACAGTCCCAGTCAAGTCTGCGTTGTGTTAATTTGATTGACCAATCCCACTCACCAACGACTGGGAATAGAGTGAGTTGAGAACCCACCAGAGTCCACACCCCACCAAGAACAAAGGTGCAAATCCTTACTGTGAGGATGACGTCACCCACGATGGCATTTTCTAAGACCTTCGCGACATACAGGTCCTGAGGGAATCTGGGATGATGTTCGTTGACATCCGTGATGTTGACCACAATTGTGGTCACATCACTGAGGGAGGAAGAACCCTTCCGGTTGCACTCAATGGACAGGAAGTACTTGGGATTTGTCTCAAAGTCGAGGCTCCCATTGACATACAGGAATCCTGAAGGAAAAAGAGGCATAGGAGTGAGGAGACAGGTGGAACGACGGAGGCAGAGGACTGAGGGATCTCGAGCTCACATCCAGAAGAGGCAGCTCGACAGGGCTAGGAGAGATGAATCCCCCGTCATCTCCTTCTTCATCTCCCTGTGTGTTGTCCCCTCCCCTTTGCCTTCTCCTCTCCCCCCACCCCCATCTCTCCTTTTCCTATCATTCCTGAAGGCTGGGCTTCCTTCATTTACTTCTGTAATATTTCATTTAGATCTCATTTAAATCTGTGATGCAAAATAGATCTCATTTATATCCATAATGGAGGCTTCAGGCTGACAACACCTGAACTTGCTGTTGGTCTTAGGATCCAAAGAAAGATCCAACCAGCCCTCGTGTGCCGACAACACTATGCAAAGAGCACAGCCTGTCCAACAGTGTTCAATTGAACCTGATCAAAGCCTTTGATCCAAATGGCATTCTTAGGAAATACAGACCTACAGGGATGTGCTTTTGACACTATAACTATGCAGCCAGCCAATCAAGATATGAAAAATTCTACCAGACACCTGACTCTACTATTTCATTAATAAGTGGCATGAGGAAATAAAGAGAAAAGAAAACGTTAACAATTCAAAGAGGTTTAAGATACTGTATATCAATGAAATGCAACATGTGGTCACTTTGGGGGTGCTGAAAAGCCAACTTCAAAAGCACATTCATGGGATAAACTGAAAAATTATTTGGCGGGGTATTCAATGATATTAAGGAATGATTATCTTTTAAGCAAAGTATTGTAGTTTTGTTATTAATAGAGTCTACCATCTAGAGATACCCACTAACGTATTTATAAATAAAATCATACAGTGTCTGGGATTTGCTTTGAAATAGTTTATCAGGTACCAAAATACAGCTAAATAGGAAGAATAATATCTAGTATTCTATAGCATAATGGGGTAACCAGAGTTTATAGCAGCAAAGGATATATTTCAAAATAACTAGAAGAGTCCAAAGGTTCCCAAGACATAGAAATGATAAGTGTTTGAGGAGATGGAAATGCTAATCACTCCAGTTTGGTCATTACACATTTTAATTATTGTACTGTTATTCATAAATATATGCAAATATTATGCGCTGATTAAAAATCGTATGCCCCATTCTGGGTGCGTTGGAGGACTCTGAATGGATGCAGCTGACCTGGGCAGCATGAGGGCCTTCCACAAGTTTCTATGAGTCTGACTTAAGCTCCGTGGTCAGGAGGAAAGAAGATAAATGGTGTCCTAATTCTTTCCCTCTCCGTGATAATGAGGGGAAATTGAGGGGTGTCAGGGTGTTTGAAGAGAGTATGAGGGTGACTCTTGGAGGAGACTTCTCTTAAACCACTTAAACACCAGATTCCAGCAAGTGCTTGGTGCCTTGTCGCCAAGGAGGGAGGCCCTCTTGGGGCTGGGCCTGAGAAGCCACGAACTGTGGGAGGAGGGTTGGATCATTGAGGGTCCTGGACACAGAGCCCTGGGTGGAGGCTGGGAAATCAGGCAGTCTCCCAAAAAGCTGACCCACGGTGGAAGAAGGGACTTGTACCCAGAGAGAAGCAGAGTAAAGCTCAGAGGAGGTCTGCCCTGGGAAGGGACTGGGTGGGGCAGACACACCCTGCACACGGAGCATCCCACGTTCCCCAAGACCGTGTGGGTGCGGGGGCCGGGGCTGGCTCCTGCACCGCCTCACCTGTGCGCGCGTCCACGCGGAACCTCCCCCGCTCGTTCCCGCTGACGATGCGGAAGCCGGTCTTCTCAGCACCCGGGCGAGTGAGGGTGGCCAGCTGCAGCACCTCCGCGCCAGCCGGGGCGTCCTCGCGCACCTGCACGCCGTACTCAGTGTGCAGGAACACGGGCAGGTAGTCCTCCAGGCCCACCACGGAGACCGACACGGTGCCCAGCGTGGACAGTGGAATTGGGGATCCCAGGTCAGAGGCACGGACTGTGAGCTCCAGCGCTGTCTGTGGCCTGGCCTCCAGCGGCTTCTCCAGCCGAATCACTCCCGTGGTAGCGTCGATAGAAAACTGACCTTCCGCAGAATCCGTCAGAGAGTAGACCACCTGGGCATTGGCTCCTGCCAGGGAGACCAAGGATCCACTCTGAGGCCCCTCTTCTGGCTCAGCATACAGCTCAACTTGCAGCCACAGGGCCTAGGGAGAGCTCCCCATAAAGGCTAGCGTGCTCTGGGTGTATCAGGAGGGGAACCCCCAAGCAAGCCCTTTTTTGGGGGTTATGGAAAGGTTCTTGGTGAGAGCTTGAGGGTCTATTCTACAAACCTAACTACCTGAAAATGTCATATAGTGTCCAGTATCAGCTTATAAATGAAAATTGTGTAAGATAAACCACCCACAGTGAGTCCTCTGGCTGTGATAAAAGTTTAGTACCTTGATTGGCATGCTGGTTACATGAATCTATCCATGAGATATTACATAAAACTACACACAGCATGTACGAATTTGTAACAACGAATAACACTATTATGTATAAATAGAATGTACCAATAAAAAACCCACATATACAAACACATACATATATACACAAATAAGTGCATATAAAACCTAGTAAAATCAGAAAATAGCTTGTGCACAATGAAAAACTCACCATTCCATATAAATCATAGGTGCCAATAAAAAATAAATTAATTTAAAAAAAAGAATACAGCTCCTAGTCTACTTAGGAGTAATGTAACAATGACAAGCTTCTGGTTTTGATTATACTTACTACAGCTACATAAGATGTTGCTCCTGGGGAAGCTAGGTGAAGAGAGCTTTCTCAGTATTACTTTTGCAAGTTCCTAAGAGTTTATAATTATGTTGAAATAAAAAGCTAAGAAAACAAACACACCCATGGAAAGTTCTCAGTAAATCAAAAATGTTACTCCTGCTTTGGCTCAGATTCTGTTCTGTTCTTTGGCTATGAACAGCTATGGAGTTGGCTTGCATAGGACCCATAGTGCAAGAAAAACACCAACAATTTGATGCTCAGTCCTAAGGTCCTTGCACTCACAGATGAACACAGGCCCTGAGCCTAAGATGCTCACATTTCACACACATGCGTGGACACACACCCCTGCTGTGGTGGAAGCGTGGCAGAGACTGCCTATGAAAAGAGTTGATTTACATCCACCAGATACACACACCAGACAGCTTCCCACTTCATGCATTTTGATAGAGACACTATCATTTTTCAAGAGAAAGGGAGATGCTGGTTAGGTCACAACTGGAATATCTGGGTAGAATGTAAGGGTTAGAAGAATCGTTTTAAAGGGCTAATGGTAAACTGGTTCAAGGCCAGAGAAAAAAGTGGCATTGCAATCCTATGATTGGAGGCACTAGGGCCCTTCCACCCAGAGAGAGAGAGGCGTGAGGCTGGAGCCAGTAGTCAGAGTATCCTAGTGTCAGAAGGGCCATCATGAAAAAGGGGCCTAGGAATCTGTGTAGAGGACTGGAACCAGGGCTGACAGGTGTCAGCTCCAAAGAAGTGGCACTTGATAATTGTCTGAGGAACAACTGAAGTAAGGGATTGCCTGGGAAGTAGGAGTTCCTGTCCCTAGAGGTGGGCCATATGCAAGCAGAGGCCAACTGAGCATTCCCAGCGCCTTGTAGCCACTAAACAGAGGGTGGGTGAAGTGGACCAGTCTAGCTCTCAGATATTCACATCTGTCCATGGAATCCAGCTCTGCGGCTCTAATAGGTCTGTCCGCTTGCACCTCTTACCCCCAACACACACATGCACACATGGGTTTCCCAGAACCAGCTGAGGCTGACTGTGTGCCCTCCCTAGAGCCCTGTATACCTCCAAAACCTCTCAGTCCCTTCACTGCCAAGCTAAAACCCAATCCCTCTAGGAAATTTTAAATTTACTCTGCTAATGTTACACAAGGCAGTGTTGTTTTGATCCCACTTTTATCATCATCATCATCATCATCATCATCATCAGTTGATCTGAGTATTTGGATCCCAAGGGCATTTTCTAGCCTACTTGAATTATAAAATTTAACTCAGGACAATTGGACCACAATAGAACATTTCAGGACGGCAGAAGCTACAATTGGCACAATATGGGACAGATACTCATTGATAAATTCAGTTTGCTTTGTGCTATGGTTTGAGTATGGCCCCCAAGAGTTCATGTGTTGGAAACTTAATCCCCAAATTCACATGTTAGTGGTGTTTGGAGGTGAGGTCTTTGGGAGGTAATTGAGATTAGATGAAGGCCATGAGGGTGGGGTCCCCACAATGACATTAGTGGTTTTCTAGAAAGAAAATTAGAAACTCTAGCTACACTTGCTTGCTCCAACTCACAGTGTGATGCCCTCCACTGTGTTATGAGACCAGATGAGAGATGCCAAGCAGATGCCAAGGCCATGCTCTTGGACTTTCCAGCTCTAGCACCGTGGGCCAAATAACCTTCTATTCTTTATCAATTAACCAGTCTGTGGTATTTAGTTAGAGCAATAGAAAACAGACTAAGACACCTTCTAAAATTTTAAAAGAAAAAGAATCAACCCCGATGAAAATAACGTCATTGAAATTAGAATGTAAAATGTTGAAAATGTCTCAACTTCATGTACACAAATGGATCGAGAAATTCAGTAGACTTAGTTAGTGCCCCAAATTCCTTTCTTGTGTCAAATTAATCTGAGCTGAATAATTCCAACTAGTATGTTTCTTTTCTAAAAAATATGAAACAAATCCATTCATTTTTCAAGTGTTCTAAAACAATTTTATATGTAAGTCAATTTTGAAGATAAACACAAAATTTCCCAGTTTGTAACACAAACAACAACAACAAAAAAAAAAAAAAAAAAAAAAAAAAAAAAAAACTTAAGCACCCTCTTTGTGTATAGCACTATTCTAGGTGCAATAAAAGAAAATCTTAATCTTTGGAACAAGATTTCACTTTATGGAATTGCATTCTCTCCTTTCCCAGAGAGTAAAAGTACATAAACAGGCCCTTACTTCCCACTAATCTGCCCCAAATCCACTTCTGAATTACGGAAAAAGCTAATTTCTGACAAATGAGACAAATGTGATAAACTCAGTTCCTGCTTCCCCCAAATCAGAAAGAACTCCCTTTTGCTAAAATAATTTCAAAACAAACCATTTCTCGTGCAAGGGCAGTTGATCGGTATATTTCTGATTGAGTGTTTGTATTCAAAATGCTTTGGGGCAACAACAAAAACAATGTTCTTAGCTGGGCGCAGTGGCCCACGCCTATAATCCCAGCACTTGGGAGGCTGAGGCAGGAGGATCGCGGGTTCAAAGCCAGCCTCAGCAATGGTGAGGCACTTAGCAACTCAGTGAGACCCTGTCTCTAACAAAATACAAAAAAGAGCTGGGGATGTGGCCCAGTGGTCCAGTGCCCCTGAGTTCAATCCCTGGTGCCAAAAAAAAAAAAAAAAAAAAAAAAATGTTCTTGAGGCTGAATGGCAATATTGAAAGTTCTCCAGGTCTAAGTAGCAGGGGAGATGTACCTGCCTCAAAACATGGCTAAACTCATTTGTCACCCAGCGCTGAGGCATGCAGTGGTACACCAACATTTCCTGCCTTTAGGCCTGCAGAGATGTGACAAGGAGCTACAGTCCTCGCCAGTCCCAGAGAGACACAGAGAGCCAATGGCAGATCTAAAGGTGGAAGAGTGGAAGTGGCTTCCATTGCTTCTCAAACTCACCTTGGTCAGGGTCCCGGGCAAACACCACAGCCACGGGGGTCCTGACTGTGGTGTTGTCGAAGACAGCCACAGCACAGTGGCTGGGGAAGAACCGTGGGGCATTGTCGTTCACGTCCTCCACGTGGAGGGTAACATCGGCCTGGCACGATCGACCACCTCCATCCGTTGCCTTAGCAACAAGGTTGTACACTTCCTTCTTCTCACGGTCCAGGGCTGTGAATGTGGTCAGCTCCCCTGGCCAGAGAAGTGACAGAAATTGAGTTTTCTCTGGGGGATATTACCCAGAGTGTACTCTCTAGATATCCATAGGAGACAATCCCAGTCACAGAGTGTGCCACAGTGAAAAGGTGTCAGTACTGTGTATGTGCAGAGAAAAGAAGCTCAGCCTGCACCCCCAACACCCACCTGCTCCCTACTGCTCCCAACACACTCCACTGCCATCATTACCAATTTAAGATTCATTAACAAGATACAAAATAGGGAGCCGGGCGCGGTGGTGCACGCCTGTAATCCCAGCACTTGGAAGGCTGAGGCAGGAGGATCTCGAGTTCAAAGCCAGCCTCAGCAATAGGGAGGCACTTGGCAACTCAGTGAGACCCTGTCTCTAATAAAATACAAAAAAGGGCTGGGGATGTGGCCCAGTGGTCAAGTGCCCCTGAGTTTAATCCCTGGTACAAAAAAAAAAAAAAAAAAAAAAAAAAGAAGAAGATACAAATACGCACAGCATTTTAAAAAACCACTTAGGCAATTTCTAACATATAAAGTATGTCTATCTTTTGGTCCACAACTTCACTTCTAGGAATATATACATATGGAGTATTTATGTGGGATGGATATATATATATACATATATATATGTGTACACACACACATATACACACACACACACATATATATATGCATGCCACAGAATAATTAACCCAAAGATAAAAATACATGTATAAGAATATTCTATACAAGATTGTTTACAACAGCAATATATTAAAATAATCCTATAATGTCTTTCAAATAAGGGCTGGTTAAGTATATTATGATTTGGCCATACAGTAATCTACTGTATAATCAGAGATGAATTATGATAGAGCTTTATCTCTGGCCTTGGTAACATCTGCAAGATATTGCTAAGTTAAGAAAAGCAAGTTAGAGCCGGGCGCGGTGGCGCACGCCTGTAATCCCAGCACTTTGGGAGGCTGAGGCAGGAGGATTGCGGGTTCAAAGCCAGCCTCAGCAATGGCGAGGCACTTAGCAACTCAGTGGGACCCTGTCTCTAAATAAAATACAAAAAAGGGCTGGGGATGTGGCCCAGTGGTCGAATGCCCCTGAGTTCAATCCCTGGTAACCACAAAAAAAAAAAAAAAAAAAAAAAAAAAAAAAAAGAAAGAAGAAAAAAGAAAAGAAAAGCAAGTTAGAAAAGAACATTCTGTTTTTGTGAAAGAATTACACAGAGGTTTTAGAGATGTGTGGAAAAGCAGTGTGGTAGAATAGACACCAGAGTCCCTATCTTTGGTGCAGGGGCTATCATGCAGATTTTCCAGTTTCTGCATAACACACACCTACGCTGTTTGAATTTTGTACAATGAGCATGTATTATTTCCAGTTTGTTTTTCTTCTAAGTCCTCACTGATCATCCTGCAGCTGAACAAACAGAAGCAGAGGGAGATTAGGAAACCTGCCTGAGTCACTCAGCACGCCTGTGCTGGGGTCAAGAAGGACGAGTTTGTCTCCCTTCTTACCTGGACAGCTTCCTGGGACACTACTCTCACTGGCCACCTCCCTGCTCAAGAATCTCCAAGTCATCCTTTGAGCTATTATTGAATTCAAGCCAAATGTGGGTAGTCGGCCCTTGTGACCTCCATCTTGCTTGCTGCCCGCCCCCAACTGCGCCCTACAGCAGCAGGACAGGAACCCACCTGGGTGGACTGCTCTTCCAGAGGAAGCACACCCTGTCCCATTTCCACCAGACTCCACAGCCCGGCCTCTCCGGCTATTCATGGGTTCTCTGTCTCCCTCTCTCTGCTTTGTCCCCTACCGAGTCTTGATGACCATGGCAACCACACCCACTGTGCTCCTCTTCAGCCCCGATCTGGGCTAGCCTTCCATGTGCTTTATTGCTTGTGATCCTTGCAAAGTTCCATTAGCTCTTAACCCACATTTGAAATATAAATTCTCCTTCTACTTTAAATGCCCTTCCCTGCCATTCCCTTGCCTCTGGAATAACTACCATACATCCTCAAGTCTCATGTAAAATGGCATTTCCTCAAAGAAGTTTTATTTACCCCCTCTCCCAAAACTAATTCAATTTCTCTTGGCAAATAAACACCCCATGTTTCTTCTTAACACATTTCAAACCTCTGATCTAATGATTGCCTTTCCCATTAGATGACAATGACCTGGATTTTATCTTATCAGTCCACTGATTACATCTCCAGCGTCTAGTGCAATGCTTGGCACATAGTAAGTACCAATATATGTGTTTGCTCATGTTTGCTGACAGAAGGACAGATGGGTTGGTGAATTCCTGCTCCTTCTCCAAAGAGCCTACCATAGCACTGGGCACTTGGTATTCAGTAAATAAGTTCTGATCTTGATCCTGCAACTCAGGAAACCCACCTGTATGGGGATCCAGCTTGAATTCATGTGCCCCAGGTCCATGCAGAGAATATGTGATCTGAGCATTGGTGTCTGTGTCCAAGTCCGTAGCCGAAACTTTCAAAATGAAGTGTCCTGGAGATACATCTTCACGGACATTGCCAGTATAGAGAAGCTGGAGAGGGAAAGAAAAAGAGGGAGAGTGTGGGAGCTACACTTAGTTTAGAGAGAGGAAAAATGATAGAGACAGAGGCAAGAGATGAGAGAAAGAGAGAGGGGAGGAGAATAGAGGGAAGAAGAGTAAGATGGAGATTAAAAACCAGAAGGAGGATGACAAGAGAACAAGTCAGAAAAGATGGGATGAGGGAGAAGTTCCACCTCCCAAAAGCCCACATGCAGGGCTAGAGGCCTGCTGCAGCCTACCTGACAAGGGCCCGTGGAGGTTTCTGGGTGAGATGGGCTTGACACCAGGGGTCTCAGCCACTCCAGGTTAATCCCTCACCTCTGTGAAGAGGCCAGACTGTCTAGCTCACCTCCCTACCTACGTTTCCAGGATAGACCCTGTCCTTTGAGACTGGTCTGTACCCCAGTGGCCTTCCACTGCAGGCACCATCATACCATGCTGGGAGAGTGGCATAGGGGACAAGCTGGTGTCCCTGAGAGCACAGTTTCCTTTCAGTGCCTGGCCATCCTGGTTCCTACCCTTGCAGGGAACAGCAGGGTACAGAGGCCAGTCATGCTCTGGATGCCCAGTGGGCTGTGTGGAGATAGATGGTCCTCCACACCTTCTTAGCCTGACTCTAATGAAGCTGTGGTCCATTCCTGAGAAGGCTATGGTGAGCCTGGCCCTCGCCTCTCCCAGCATGGGTATGATGGAGTTTTAAGGATGGCCGAGGGAAAAGGGAAAAAAAAAAAAAAGAGAGAGAGAGACCTTTCTCCCCAGGAAAGCTGCCTTTATAAGACCACCCAAAAGGTGGTCATCTGGGATTCTGAAAAAGGTATTTTCCATGCCTACTGACAATCCAGGCTCTTTTTTTTTTTTTTTCTTCCTACTATGCTTTCACATGACTGGAGTGTAGAAAAGCAGAAGAAGAAAAAATGAGAGGATATATGTATTTGCGTGTGTTGCAAGGTAAGTGCCCACGTGGATGTATGTGTGTGCAAATAAGCGGATGTAAACATGCAGATGTAGGTGCAAGTGTGCCTATGTGAATTATAGATGTATATGTATCTTTAATCGTGAGGGGGCATATGGATGATTGTGGTGCTGTGTAGTGTGTGTTTATGTGTAGCTGTGTGTATCTGTACTGATGGTTTTCTGTGTATATAGGACTGCAGATGATCATTTGTGTAGATGTATATTCCTATGTATGGTATGTATTTATGTACAAATAATGAATGGCTGGATTTTAGGTAAATAGAAATTGTGCTAATTTGAGACATTATAAAATTAAATGCTAACAGCTTATCTGCAACCCTTAAGGTATTGCAGATCCACTTGGTCAAAAATTACTTCTTGTATTCAAAACTATATTTAAAAGAAAAGCTCTGAAAAAAAATTTTTAATAAATAAATAAAAAGAAAAGCTCTGTGACAATGACTGTTAGCTTAGCCCTCTAAAAACACATTTCCTCTCCTGCTAAACACACACATGCACACTCCTTCATACATGCACATGTTGTCTCAACATCTGTTCCCATGGGGAACTTAGGGCTAGAGTACACAGGTCCTCAGGAAAGTATCCCTTACCCCAATAACTGTCATGCCTGCATGTTTGTGTATGTGTGTAACCTGAAGGGGAGTGTCTGCATGGGACCATATTACCCAAGCGGGTGCAGGTATATATAGGCATAAGAGGAGGGGTGTCCCTGGGGAGGCCCCTGGGTGTATTTGACAATAGTGAACCATGTTAATAGCTGAGCAGTGGAGAGGGTTTGCCCAGTGAGCATAGCTGACTGTTTGGAGAATGTGTGTTACTTTGCTTCTAGATAAGTGTTTGCAGAGACGTGGACCTTTGTAGGGAGTGTAGGGAGAGATTCCTACACTCCTATTCCTGTAGGAAGAGTGTAGGAAGACTGTGATTCCTAAAGAGCTTGCTATAATCCCTATGAAGGCTAAGAAATTGCCTAGAAGGGTCCCTGCCCCAGGGCACTAGTCTGAGGCCTACTAGGGAGAAGTAAGAGCAGATGAGGTCAACAATGTCCGGTCTCAGAGATACATCATAGGTCCTTCCTCCTGTCCCTCTCCACCTTCCTTGCCTCCACTTCCCACCCCGCCCTCCACAGGCTCTCACCTGTGAGCACTGCGGGCTGTTATCATTCATGTCCAGGACAAAGATCTCCACAGGGACAGAAGCCTGGAACTTGCCATCTGACGCTGTGATTCTGAGCAAGTACTTGGCCATGTGCTCACGGTCCAGGGTCTTCCTTGAGTAGATCCTCCATTCATCCCCAACTTGGCTGATGCTAAATTGGCCCAGGGGGTCTCCATCTAAAAGCATGGAACACAGCTTTCAGAAGCAGCAGGAACGAATCAGGCCATGTGTTGTAGGTGGCTGCCCACCTGCCCCTTCTTTTAGGATTGCTGAGAAAGGCAAAAATGTTTTTCCTTAACTAGGGACCCACAATTCCACACTGAGTCAGCTTTTGGTATTAGGAAGCTTCTTCTGACTTCAAACACCTCCTGTTAAATAAAATTATCACTGCAAGAAACACCACTTCAGAATATGTGGCCAGCAGGGGCAGGCCTCTTACTTTCTATGGCTTGAAAGGCATCAGTGGAAGTTAAAGAGAAGCAAATTTCGATTCTGTATAAGAAATGTCTATCTGTGGCTATACACCAGCGAAGGGGCGAAAAGAGATCAATGATACCAAACTCTCTGAGGTTTTATTATACAACTAATGACAGGTCCCTAGCCTTGCTTGTAAGAGGTCTTTCCTGACAAGGAAATCACTGACAAGGTTGTGGGAAGATGGACTCTCACTCTGAGATCGTAAAATTCCAGAGTTTCAAGGTTCGGCTGCTCCAAGAGTTGACATTATATTGACATTATATTACATATAATATATTGACATATATTATTCTCTTATTTAGAGATTTTAAGACTCTTGCATTTTTAAGTGCCTGATATTATAAGACGGTAAAATTTTATTTTTCTAAGACTGCTTCAAACGGCTCACATTCTGTCTGTCTCCAGGAGTCTATGGCTCTTGGCTGAAAGTTGAGACTCATTAACTCTGCAGTGGACAGCTGTAAGAGCAGAAGGATCCATGTTTATGGGACTAGATGGCATGGCACTGGGGCTTGGAAGAAAAGATATTCTGAGTGAAGAAACTCTCATGGTTACTGCTTGGTTTAGTCTTTGGATAGAAAATGAGATAATTCAGTTTACAATAGGTATCCACTGAGGAAAGCAGTTTTTAGGTTGAAGTTTTCATTCCAGCCCTAACACAAACTCAGAGTGGGACCTTGGTTGAGCTTCTCCCTCTACCTGGATCTTGGTTTTCTCATCTGTAAAATGAGGGCTGGATCACATCTGAGAAGTGCTATATGTCACCAAGGTCCTAAAATTGACTAAGAAGAATTTTCTGGCATCCACACCTTGTCCTCTATAAACACAGTCACCTGGCAGAATTTTCATGGATCACACATGAAAGTACTGTCGGGGCCCTCTCTATCCCCTGGAAGATATCTGACAGCGGTTAAAATATGACCTTCCTATTCCATTTGTGTCACCTAAAATAATAAGATATCCTGTTTCAAAGTACTTTCTAATTTATAGGGGGCCCTCAGAGCTGTCCCCAGTTAGGTCTTCCCAGCATCCCTGTGAGTTGAATGAGAACAGACACACCATGTCTGAGATGGGATGACTGAGGCCCTAGGTGGACGAGTGATTTGCCCAAGGTTACACTGCTAAAAATGGCAGAGCCCAAACTTAAATCTAGGTCTTGGAGCACCTCTCGCTGAACATTTTCCAATGCTTCCCAGTGCCGCCAGCCCATGACAGGTGTCCTTACCTGTGATGTAGCAGGTGACCTGTCTGTTCTGTTCAGAGATGTCAGCATCCAGGGTCTTCAGAGTGACCACAAGCTCACCAGGTTCACTGTTCTCAACCACGGATCCTCTGTAGTCTTCAGAAGCAAATCGAGGAGCATTGTCATTCTCATCTGTGATGGAGACTTCCACCAGGGCCTGAGAAGATAGCTGGATGGCCTGTCCATGGTCATAGGCCACCACATAGAAATGATAGCTCTGGCGGGTCTCACAGTCAAGCTCCTGGAGGGTGGTGATCCAGCCACTCTCGCTGTCAATGGCAAAGAGCTCATGGATGTGGCTGCCAGGCTCCACTGACAACCTGTAGCTCACCTGGCCATCACTCCCTGTATCCTGGTCATTGGCAGTCACTTGAATGACGGTGGTTCCCCCTGGCATATTCTCAGTAAGGAAAGCCTTATACGGATCAGCCTCAAATATAGGCCTGTTGTCATTGACATCTTTCACTTGAATGTTGACCGAGACCAAGGACACCAAATCAGTCTCCTCATGGGGGCAATGTGCCATCAGATCAATCTGGTACCATTTGGTGGACTCGTGGTCCATGGGCTTCCTCACTTTTAGGACCCCTGTGTCTCGGTCCAGAGAGAAGACGCCATCCTTATTGCTCTCTGGTGTGGTGCCCTGTACCAGACTGTAGATGACTGGATCTTGAGCTGCCACTGCTTTAACAGACCCAATTTCAGACCCTTCTGGAAGATCTTCAGAAGCAGAGAAAGTATACAGAGGCTCAGAAAATTTGGGCAAGGACACTTCATTAGGAACAACCTGAAGTCGTACTGGCACCAGAGAGCCCCAGTGAGGGGGACCCCCATCTTGGGCTTTGATTTTGAAGTCAACAGCCCTGTTTTCCAACCCCACCAGGCTCTCTTTCACCTTGACCACACCAGTGGTGGCATTGACTTCAATGATGTTTTCATCCAGGTCTTCTATGGAGTCCACGGAGTAGGTGACATCTGCATTCCGACCTTCATCTGCATCGTAAGCCAGCACCTGGATAACCGGGGAGTCTTTACTGACATTAGATGGGATGGACAGGGTGTACCCAGATGCTTTGAACTGGGGAGGGTTGTCATTTTCATCTGTGAGGATAATCTGCACGGTGCAGAAGGCCACTCTTCCTCCTCCATCGCGGGCCATCACCTTAATAGCAATGACTCTTTCTGTTGAATTTTCTCGATCCAGTTTCTGCAGAGTGGTGATCTGGCCACTGGGGTTTATGGAGAACTTTTCATCCGCTAGTTTATTAATGATAGTATAATCTACAGTGCCATAGGGACCACTGTCCTTGTCTATGGCTAATAACTCAATTACCTTTGTTCCCACCCTTGCATTCTCTGCTAATTCTGCCTCATAAACATGCTGCTGGAATTCTGGGCTGTACTTGTTGGCATTTGTAGTGTTTATATACACAGGCACAGTTGCTCGAAAGACCCCATCAGAAGCACCTACCCTCAAATTGTAAGAAGAGTCCAGGTGCTTTTTGCAAAGATTGAATGTAGAAATGATTCCCGATGAGCTGTTGATGGAGAAGTGCCGGTCCTGATTGCCAGAAAGAATCAGGTACTCCAGTTGGGAGGTGTCCTTGCTGTCAGGGTCGAGAGCTTGAACTTTAAGAACCAGGTGTCCACAGGTTGCTAACTCACTGACATTGGCTTCATACTGAGGTTGTCTGAACTCTGGGGGGTTGTCGTTGATGTCAGACACATTGACAACCACGAGGGTTTCGCCAGTGAGTGGAGGGTCTCCTCTATCCATGGCCCTGACCTTCACGTGAAAGTGTTGTCGTGCTTCATAATCCAGCTCTTGAACTGTGAACATCTCCCCCGTGCTCCCATTGATCTGGAAGAACTCGGAAACATCAGAGCCATCCTCCACGATCTGATAGGAGACATCACGGTTCTGCCCTGAGTCTTGGTCCAAAGCCAAGAGTTGGATCACAGGGGTCTGAGCAGGCAAGCCTTCCGACACTGAAGTGGTGTATACCAATTGGGAAAATGTTGGAGGGTTATCATTGATGTCCTCCACCAGGACTTCCACTGTGGCTTCAGAAAATGACCCCAGGGCTGTGTCTGTGGCTCTGACTGTGAACACGTGTCTGTTCTTAGACTCATAGTCCAAAGGTCCTGTCACTGTGAGGACACCAGTCTTAAAGTCAGTGGTGAAGAGCATCAAGGGCTCTTCCTCCACAATGTTGTAGATAAGCCTGAGTCCCTCTGGACTCCGGGCCTGGGTGTGGAGAATTGGGGTGTAGAGTGTGATATTTTCAGGTACTTTGATTTTGTAGTAAGGACTCTGAAATAGCGGGTTGGATTTATTTCTCACAGTGACAAGAACCTCTTCCTCAGTCTGTAGGGAAGGGGTTCCTCCATCCCGAGCAATGACTTTGAGGCGATACTTATTCAAAGCTTGATAATCAAAGGGCTTCTTGAGCGATATGTCCCCAAAATAGGGGTCAATTCGGAAATAGGTATAGTCTTCTGCAAATGCATATGTGACTGTGCCATTTGCCCCCAAGTCCTCATCAGTGGCAGATACCTGAAAGAGGACATCCCCTGGCTCTGTGCCATCTTGGATGATTGTGTAATAGGGCAGATGCTTAAACTCAGGAGGATTGTCGTTGACATCTTCAACAGAGACTCTGACTAGAGCCTGAGCCACTCGCTGAGGGATCCGATTGTCCCTTACTTCCACTGCCACCTCATGAGTGTCCTGCTGCTCTCTGTCAAATGCCACTCCTCTAGTTTGCAGCACACCTGCTGACTCAACCATATGAAACAGATCTGTGCCATTCAAGAGAACATAGGACAGGGTGTCATTCCAATGATTGCCCTGGACACCGAGAATCACCAGTGACTTTCTGCCCTGCATGTTCTCTTTCACTATTGCCCTATAGACATCCTGATCAAACTGTAAACTTTTGTCAAGGACTTGGGTCAAAGAAATTTTTACCAGTGCAGTGTCTTGATACAGGCCATCAGAAGCCCTAACGGTGAGCTTCCGAGAAAGTCCCAGGATAGCAGGATTCAGCACAGATATGCGACCACTCTTGGGATGAATGGCAACGGCTTCATCAGCATTGCCAGTTTTGATGCTGTAACTGACTTCTGAATCTTCGTCACTGGCCCGCACCACAAGGAGTTCCATACCTGGATGGACGGGTCCCACCACCGCTACTTCATATATCTGCTCTGCGAACCTGGGAGGAGAGTCGTTCACATCTCTGACATTGATGATGACCCTCGCAGGCCTGGGTGCAAATAAGATGGGGCTCCCTTGGTCGTGGACATAGACCCTGAACTGGAAAGAAGGCATACTCTCGTAATCCATCTCTGATGCAATGGTTAGGGTTCCCATGCTGGGATCGATTTGGAAAAACTTCAAGGCCTCTGGCTCTAAAATTTTATACACCAATAAGGAATTAGCTTCCTTGTCAACATCAGAGGCATGAATCACAAAGGGCTTGTTGTCTTCATCCATGATCATGCTGTGCAATGGAGCTGCTTCACTAATTTGGCCCACAAAAGTTGACTTCGAGAACTTGGGAGCGTTGTCATTCTCATCAATTATGTAAACAAGCACCACGACGTCAGTAGAGGCACCTACCATGTTGCTGCCTCGGATTTTCAGCTGGTAAGAGGAGATTTTCTCATGGTCTAACTTCTTCTGGATGGAAATGAGGCCAGAATATGAGTTCATAGAGAAGACACCATCCTTGTTTCCCTCTCTTAACTCGTAGGTAACTTCGGAGGAGCTGGTCGCAGAGACAAGGATGATTGGGGAGCCAATAGGGATGGACTCTGGGATCTCCACAAAGTACTCAGCTTTTGAAAAGATGGGTGCACTGCTGTCCGAGGGGTAGACGTGAATGATCACTGTAGCCAGGTCATGCCGCCGTGGGGAGCCTTGATCTTCTGCCTTCACTGTCAAAGTGTGCCAGGTGTGATTTGCTCGATCGAGTTTCTGGGCTACAGTGATGATGCCTAGTTGGGAATTGATGTTGAAGAAACCCTCACTGTTACCTGAAATGCAAGACAAAACAAACTAAGTTTACTGTATCTTCAAGAGGGGTGAAGTAGGATTCTACATTAGTAAAGAAACTATTGCAGGGGCTGGGCTGTGGCTCAGTGTTACAGCACTTGCCTCGTATGCTTGAGGCACTGGGTTCGATCCTCAGAACCACATAAAAATTAATAAAGATATTATGTCCACCTACAACTAAAAAAATTTTTAAAAAAGACTATTGCACAAAACTTAGAGCAAAACCCTCATCTTGTACCACCCTGGATTTAGCATGATAGAGTGCATAGGGTAAATAATCACTTTATGCAATCCCTAAGGTGGTGCACATAGTAGGTACTTCATAAATGGTGCTTCAATTATCACTAAGTCTCTGAGACCCACTTAATCTACAAACCAAAGCTGTAATAGGTCTTTGAAGCCAAGAAAGGAGAGTCATACTTTGCAAAGCACACTTCAACACTTCACCCTGAATTTCAGTGGTGCCTTTTGTAGGAACAGCTCCAATTACATTGTAGAGCATCTTAAACCATTCTTCACACAGATTCTGATAGTTCTGGCTATATACCTAAAATGTGAAACTGTAAATATGGAGTCATAAACTGTCACAACTGATAGGGACTTTAAAAGTCACCTTGTCCATTCCTTTTATGGTCTCTAGTGGGAAAGTCCTGGCTAAGAATTGAGTGAGAAGGAGTCGGATCTAAAGGGATTGGAGAGATAACCTGGATCTGGATAGTGTTGTACCAGTGACCTCCTACCACACCTTATTTCCTAAACTTCAAGCTTTCTCACCTCATCTTTATATTTTTTCTAACATCCAACCACTGCCTGTATTATTTTATAATATTATTTAATGAATATTTTCCTTTGAATTGATGCACTCATGAAAATTGCTAAATGTTTTTAAAAGGCAACTTTATGTTGCTACCTTAAAAAAAATTATCCTTTGTCATAAATCAGAGGCTACCATAAAAACAAGACAATGAAAATAATCTTATAAAAAACCGGAGCCGGGTGCGGTGGCGCACGCCTGTAATCCCAGCACTTTGGGAGGCTGAGGCAGGAGGATCGCGAGTTCAAAGCCAGCCTCAGCAATGGCGAGGCACTTAGTAACTCAGTGAGACCCTGCTTCTAATAAAATACAAAAAAAAAAAAAAAAAAAAAAAAAAAAAAAAAAAGGGCTAGGGATGTGGCCCAGTGGTCCAGTGCCCCTGAGTTCAATCCCTGGTACCAAAAAAAAAAAAAAAAAAAAAAAAACTTGGATAAAATTTATTCCTTGCTCTAGTGTCTTGAGTCTGAGACCTATTTTCCTTCTTTGGTTAAAAATAAGAAGTAATGAGAATTAGGATAAAATATAAAAATATTTTTTAAAATAAGAAGGTATTTTTTTGCATGGAAAACAATTCAAAATGTAATTTAATTTGTAAAGTAAATTAAAACGTTATGACTATTTTTTTAAAAAAGAAAGAGTTAGAAGCCGGGCGCAGTGGCGCACTCCTGTAATCCCAGCACTTGGGAGGCTGAGGCAGGAGGATCGCGAGTTCAAAGCCAGCCTCAGCAATGGTGAGGCACTTAGCAACTCAGTGAGACCTTGTCTCTAATAAAATACAACAAAAAAAAAAAAAAAAAAAAAAGGGGGGCTGGGGATGTGGCCCAGTGGTTGAGTGCCCCTGAGTTCAATCCCCAGTACCAAAAAAAAGAAAGAGTTAGAAAGGGCTAAAGAGATTCTAATCCCCAAATTAAGCTTTGTCCTCAATTGGAACAGGAAACTTGATGAGCATCAGCAAGAAAACACCTTCTTCTCGCCTGATCACCTGCTCAGGGCTATGACTGAGTAGCCCCTGGATAAGTTTGCTAGCCACCAGATGTACAGGCTCACATTTAGGGGAATATTACTCTCCACATTTCTTATTCAGTTTATCACACAGGTGCATATTTTATGACATCAATGGCAAAGCTAATAGCTGAGATTCATCGTAAGTCTTTCAACCCATCTCTTCCACTCTTGGAAACCCTTCTCCAGCTGTCTCCTTGGATGGTCTGTGATACAGGTGCCACGCTCAGTCAAAAACCCAGGTTTACAGTGGTTCCATTAAAAGTCACTAAGTTGGGCTGGGGTTGTGGCTCAGTGGCAAAGCACTTGCCTTGCACATGTGAGGCACTCGGTTTGAGCCACAGCACCACATAAAAACAAATAAACAAAATAGAGATATTGTGTCTATGTATAACTAAAAAAAATTTTTTTAAAGTCACTAAGTTAATTGTGTAAACATAATTCTAATTCTCATTTCTTGTGTTATGTTGCTGAGAGAAAAAAATCAGGGCATAAAACTCTGTATCTGTTATGATCTCAATACTACATAAAGATGCCAGGTAAAGACGAGAGACAAATAGACAAAATTGCCATGTCTGGGTGAAGGCAATTATGTCTGAGTGTTATGTTCTTTATACATTCCTGTATTGTCCATACTTTTAAAAATGGACTTGAGTTACTTCTACAGTCAGAAGAACATTTTAAAACTATCTGTAAAATAAAGCCATTTTCTATATCAATAGGGCTGACAATGAGATGAAATAACATGTGATTATACTTCATAAACCATAATAAGTAAACAATCTGTGCATTATAATTTATATTCTTTAGGGATGAATGGATTTCTGTCATATGGCAACTGTTTCTTCAAAAGAGAAAATGTAAAATGCTCTGATTTTTTGAGGATGCAATAAATAAGCATTATGCTCTGTGAGGATAGAAAGCAAGTCACGTTCATCTCAGTTCTCCTGAAGCAACTAGCTCTATGAAGTATTAACTATTATTAAAGATAATTATTACTAAATGTCATTAATTATACATTATCAACCATTACAAATTATAATTAATAATTAGTTGGCTACTGGATATTATCACTTTTGTTACATTAACTACCTATAATTGACCCTTATCAATGATCATAATAATAACCCCTGGCATTTATGTAATATTTTATAATTTATGGCATGTATTAACATACATTTTATCTTTAAATCTTTGTAACAATTTTCTAGCAAAATATTATTCCCATTTTTTTGAGATGATGAAAACCATAGAGCAGACAGTAAATGACTATGTGGCCTTAGCAGAAAATAAAAGTTACTCCTAAAACTATGTCATACACCTAATAAAGTATTTACACATCACTTTTAATTACATGCATAAAGTTCTTGCATTTTAAAATGTTGCATGGGCTTCAAAAGCATTTTCTGCACATGTGGTCATTGGTGGTTTATGTCATATGTAGGTAAAGTCTCCCACAACTTGAGTAGTCCCTTTACTATTGTTATTACCATCTTTGGTTGTACATAACTTAGGTCATGATAGTTCCAGAGAATGTTCTAGAACTGACATTTGCCAAAGCCTGGAGATCTTGAGACTTGATTAATGTGAAAATGCATGCCGCTAGTGCTTTCCTTTATTTTCAAAGCAGCTTTTGCCATCCTCTGAACTCATGGCCAGACCTCTCACCTTTCAGGAGGGAGTAGTGGACCTCAGCATTGGCACCCCCGGTCGGCATCCTCAGCTCGGACCTGCAGCAGCTCTGTACCAGGAACTATGGTGTCAGGAACACTTGCCTCATACCGGAGCTGGGTAAAGTGTGGTGGGTGGAGGTTTCCATTCTCCACGTGAATGGTCACCCACACAAAGTTCCTCTTGATGGGCATCTCTTGGTCTCGGACCTGTGGGCCCAAGCAGGCATTAAGGCAAGCAGCAAAAGGAATGGAAGGAGACAGGGTTAGAGATTAAGGTCAATGAAATAGGATGCCAATGAAACCTTACCCAATGGTAACTCTGCATATATCTTTAAATCTTGATCTGATCTATGGTCTATTTTCTTTTTACAAATAATTATAATCAGGCTTAGCTATTTTAATGGATAATTTCACTTTAGGAGAAAGGCAGAAATAGGAAAAACAAACAAACAAACAGTATTTTCCAGATTAGGCCCCAGAGAACTTTAGTTCTTTAAGATGTTACACAGGCAAAAAATAAATATCTATGGTCAAGAAAATTTGGGAAGCACTGAACTAAATGAAGTAAATCAGTTTTCTTTGCTGCAGGATTTCTCAGTCTTCAATATACACTAATGTGCCTAGAGGATGATACAGGTAAGAAACTTGATCCCCAGGACAGGAAGACAGATTTGTTTTTAATTAAAATTTATGGAGGCTTTCACTCTCAGGGTCATAAGAATGCATGCACAAGACCCAGAGAGTGAGTACACCTTGAGTTGTGTGTCATGCACCTGCTTGCCTGACCCTGGTCCTTGCTCTGGGGATGAGGGTCTCTAAGTCCCTTCTAGCTCTGACTCTTTATCAATCCACATGGTAGCCATAAAGTCATGGTGTGGGAAAAGATTTGTTGGGAGATATTTGGGGTGCGTCCAGAGAAAGCCAATGTCAACAGGGATTTCCTTGCCAGCTATCCTGTCTCTGTCTTCATTCCAGGAATCTCCTATGGAAGATGCCTCTGGCCAGCTGTGAAATATCCCAGCTCTGTCCCATGGATTCTCATTATGGCATCAGCACAGCTGGTTCATCAGAGAAGAAGGAAGTTTCCACATGCCTCCCAGTGTGTCCGCCCCCACACACCCACACACAACCGCACCCTCACCCGCTTCTTCAGTTTGCTCACCATAACTGTCAGCGTGTGCTGGGAGGGCCCTGAGCCCAGGTCCAATTTCCCCACAGTTACCAGGACACCACTGCTTGGGTCCAGCTGGAAGAGGCTGGCACTTCCCGGGTCTTGGCTGCCCTGGATGGTATAGATGAGGCCCTTGCCCTTGTCCTGATCTGTGGCCTGGACTCGAAGGAGCTCGACCCCAGGCAGAGTGTCCTGGGGGACTCTGACCTCATAATGAGCCTCTAGGAACTGAGGCCTGTGGTGGTTAATGTTGGCAATCATGAAAATGTAGACCTAGGGAGGACACACACACAGAGAAAGGGGACTGTGAACTGCATGGGCACAAGGACAGCATCCATCTGAATCTCCACCGAACCATCCATGCCTAGCACAGTATCTGGCACACAGAGTCATTATCACTCATATTTCCAGAATGAATGATGGAATCTCAAAATCACCAGGGTTTCAGATACCATGCTGTCTTATAGTCTTTCAAAAACAAAAATTTTATAAATGGGCCTTTTCTTCAAATGAAAAGTTAAGTAAAATCCCAATATATGAAACAGAAAAAAAAAAAAAAAAAAAAAAAAAAAAAACTATGGCTGGAAGCCCATGACCTGCCCATCATCCATCATACCCATGGTAGCCCCTTGGGTATTCATCTTGAACTAAAACTTCTCATTTAGACAAATCCCTTCATCATACAGAGCTCCAGTGTGGGAATAAACATTATTTCAAGATCACAAAAGTAAGGTGCGGATTATGTAAAACTGGAGCCCAAAATTTTCATTTCAAATTTGGTATTCTTTGAGGTCCACCACATCCACAGAAAACTTTCTGCAACCTCCCAACTCCTCTCCACTCGGGAACTGCCAACTGAGTCCTCTAACCTGGGTGGCAATGGTGTGGAACCCATCCGTCACCTCCACGGTCAAGTTATAGTTTGACCTTCTCCTTGTATCAAGAGGCCTGGCAATGATGATGCTGCCCGTGGTCTTCTCAATGTCAAAGTCCATGTCCTTATCCCCACCTGGAGTGGCAGTGGGGAGAAAGAAGCACACACAACACAACCTCAGTGACTTAGGCGGCAGCAGCATAACTGGCATCTGGTCATCAGATTTAGAGCACGTGGTGGAAGTACTGTGGATATTCAAGGAAGAACCCAAATCAGAGATTCTAAGACTGTTCAGAGATGGTATGTTATCTGGATGACAGGCTGGAGTTGATCCCCACCAGAGCCCAAAAGTTGTATGCAAACTACCTATGATAGTCTTGTGCCTAGATAATAACTCTGTTCAATAAGAAGGAGTTGATTTAATACACTACAAGAATTCAAGGTATAGAATAACATGAAACTACTTAAATGTGTTCTAAAACAGAGTTCTGTGAAGTGACATGGAAATGTATTTACCATCTCTTGCTTTTAAATTTTTTTTTTTTTTTTTTTTTTTTTTTTTGGTACCGGGGATTGAACTCAGGAGCACTGGACCACTGGGTCACATCCCCAGACCTTTTTTGTATTTTATTAGAGACAGGGTCTCACTGAGTTGCTAAGTGCCTTGCCATTGCTGAGGCTGGCTTTGAATTCGCGATCCTCCTTGCCTCAGCCTCCCAAGTGCTGGGATTACAGGCATGCGCCACCGCGCCCAGCTTAAAATATTATTAAACAATATGTTAGTATAACTCTTTGCATGTGTGTGCGTGCACACATGTGTGCATAAAGAAACACATCAAAAGTGTAATAATAGATTATCTTCTGGTTGATGGGACTTCCACTAATTTTTAATTTTCTTCCTTGTATTCATTTGTGTTTTTTTACTGTTCTATAGGGTACATGAATTATATAAAAGAAATTATGTGTAATGGGAAAATAAGTCAAGCAAATGAAAGAGAAGACAATCAGAACAACCAGGAGGTCAAAGAGATTGGGCCAAGTGCAGATCTTAAGCTTATCTCTGAGCCAGGCTGAAAACTCTGGAATAGAGAATTCCCTGGCCCGTGTGAGTGCTGAAATTCCTAATAGATTTTTAATAAAAAAATTTTAGAGAGGCTATAAAACCTCTGCATTTCTATGCAAATGTACATATGTGGGTGTGCATATGTGTTTGTACAATATTCTGGGAAGAGGACCTTAACATTCATCAGATTCCCAAAGGGCTTCATGAATTTTTTTTCCAAAACAAAAACAATCACCCCCAAAACAAACAAATAAACAAACAAACAACAACAAAAACACTATGAGGGACTGGGGTTGTGGCTCAGTGGTCGAGCGCTCGCTCGCCTAGCACGTGCACGGCCCGGGTTCGATCCTCAGCACCACGTAAACATAAATGCATTGCACTGTGTAAAACTAAAGCAAATAAATAAATATTAAAAAAAAAAAAAAAAACTATGATTTAGAGATAGATAGGAATGTTTGTTAGAGGAGCCCATCAGAACTTGGACCCAAGTTCCTTCTAAAATGAGAATGAGCATGGGGCTAGGGCTGTAGCTCAGTGACAGAATACATGCTTAGCATGCATGAGGCCCTGGGTACAATCTCCAGCACCAAAAGCAAGAATGAGAATGAGCGTTTTCCCCTCGATCTTGAGGATGGAACCTGGACAAGAACACTGAACTATACCCCAAGATATAGCTGCCTTCAGGCTCATAATCAAGAAGTCAACTCCACTGATTTCCTGGTTTTGCCTCTGGGTCTTCCTGCACCATTCATCTTAGGTTTCCTAGGCATCTGGAGGAACTGAGGCACTGCCCAACCCTGGCCGGGGTTTCTGATGAGACCACAGATGGTCCACCTGAGATCATGGCTAAAATGGAAAGAAAACTTGACAAAAGCTACTACCCACTGCCCCAGGGAACCAGGGAAGCATGACCACCATTCAGGGCCAAAAGAGGGGATAGCGAAGAGCATGACCTTGAAAGAGGTCAGAAGGACTGCACCTTGAGGATTAGGACTGGTCTACAAAGATAGAAGTGACCAGTTCTCCTTGGGACTCACCTGAGATGTGGAACCAGAAGAGGCCAGGTCGGCCCTCTACACTGATGACCCCCACCATGTGGTTCACGGGGTCTGTCTCCATGACCGTAAAACTGTAGTGGTTTTCATCAAAAGCCATTGGTATGGAGGATGGTCGAGGCTGGGGGATCCATTCTATGTGTAGCCGGACACTAGTTGAGAGTGGCGGCTGCCCACTGTCTGTTGCCTTGATCTAAAAAGATACCAGCACCAAAACTGAGCCACCACCAAGCTGACCTGCTGTCTACTCATTCATTCATTTGACACATTCTTGAGGGATCACTATCCACAGGCACGGTGCTAGTTGTTATAACGACAGTGGTAAACAAAACATGTAATCTGTGGTCTAGAACCTCTTGGTTAGTGAAAAATAATATAAGCCACCATTAAGTGAAGGTTTACTGTGTGCTAGTTCATAAACTGAACTTTACATATATATGCCCTTCATCATTCCCAACAACTATAAACATAAAACTGGACTTTATTAAGCTCTCACTACTATCAGCCTTGCTCTAAGAGTTTTGTGTGCAATGTCTAATTTAATCTTCATAGTAGGCCTGGGAGAGGTCCTATTATCATTTTCCTTTTGCAGGAGGAAACTGGAGCTCAGGATGGTTGAATTCACCCACCTGGCCAGCAAGAAGGCTGAGCTGCCTGAATTCAGGCCACCTGACATGATGACCAAGACCTACCCATTTGGTACATTGTCTTCCTGAAAGAATAATGTTCTTATCCCCACTTGACAGATGATGAGACAAAGGCTCCAAAGAGTTAAATGACTTGTCCAAGGTCACACAGATGCTAGGGTCAAAATCCACACATATCTTGATTTAAGAGCCTTTATTAATCTCACTAAATCCTTATCTAGAAGAACAGGGAGGGTTTTCCAGACCCTTTCTGTGCACAGAGAAAGATCCAGAATTCTGATGTTTTGGTTGGAGTCAAGATTCCCAGCTTCCATTTCCATCATGCTACCAGCTACCTCCCTCCCATTCTGTATCCTCACAGAAAATTCCCAGCCAATTCTGCGACCTCCCTCCTCTGTGACCTCCATCCATCTGCTCACCGTTAGGATGTTGTACTCTCCGGCTATAAAGGTGCTGCCAGATGATACTACACCGGTGATTGGGTCAATGCTGAAACCCTCCTCATCCGTCTCCTCAATGCTATAGGTGACCCTGCCATTGAGACCCTCATCTGGGTCTGAAGCCACCAGCCTGTACACAGGCCCAGGGGACACTGGGCTGAGCCTCTCTGGAAGACGGACATTGAAGAGCTTGTGGGAGAATACAGGTGGATTGTCATTGACATCCAAGATGCATACCACCACCCTGGAGGTGGACTTCAGGGAGGGCTCCCCATTGTCCAGCACAGTCACCTGCAGACAGAAGTGAGCATGAGGACCTGAACTGAGAAATACAAAGTCATGCATGTGTACCCCCACCCAGCACGACCTTACACTGCTTCTGACAGTCTGCTAACATTAGTTGGTTCTTTGGTATATGCTTGTTATTTTTATGATCATAACCTCACCTGCTTGGAATTCAGCTCTCTAGTAACTTTGCCCACAGGAAAACCAGCAAGAACAGAGAAAGGAACCAGAGAGAACTGGAAGAAGTCAAGATCAAAGTCTCTAGACCACAGCTGGTGCTCTTCACCCAAGAAGGCCCATGGGCCATTTCAAAAAAAAACTATTTATTTTTTATTTGTTGTATTTCTCAGTAGCTCATGCTCCTTTGAGCTACTTGAGGTTAGAATATGTTTATGCAGGAATGGGTGGAACCTCTTGAGTCAGACATGTGACCCCATGCACAAAATGAAATTAGAATGAGAGAAAAGACACCAAAGCAATTTCAGACTCAGAGGCTATTTTGATAGGGGCAAATCATCCCATGCATATATAAGCCCCAAGAACACAGCATGAGATAGGACATTACCACTCAGTCATTCCAGATTTTTAAAATACTTTAAATCTTTAAAGGCAAATTCACCAGTCCCTAGAAACTCTAGAAGTCCATTTAGCTGTTATTAATAATACTCATTTCTGTGCGTAGTCTGTGAGCATAGAAGACAAATTTACTATATTAGTTGTAGATGAAAACCAGGAATGCCTATGTGACCCTAAAGATATCCTAGAAAGATGAGAGATATAGAAGACAAACGTTTTTTATCCTGATTCTACTGCTAACCTAGTGCTTGACCTTGGGTAAGTCTCTTTCTGGCCCAGAGGGCTTTACTGGAAACCAGACCAGAGAAGCACATAGCACCTGTATACTGCTCCTCCTTCCCCCACTTACTTCAGACATTATTAATCAATCAGTGGTTCCTGCCCAGCAGGGACATGGCTTCCCTTGTCAGTGCTGATGAACTAGCAAAGACCCAACACTCTTTATTAGTAACCACAAGGCTCAGCTCAAGTCTGTCCTCTTCCCTGAGCCTAGAACTCTCCTCAGTCACAGTACCAGAGACATGTATGCAACTCCAAGGTCTGCCGTGGCCCCATAAATCATTACTAATTCAGTGACCAGGTTCAGCACCATTACTTGTTGGCATAATTGCAGCCATCTTCCTTACCCCCACCCCCTCTTTATTAACACTGCTGTTATTCCCAAGAAATAGAAACTAGCCCGGATAAAACCTACCGGCCTAGAGACTTGCAGGTCTCTCCCCGTTCTCTCCTTCAGAAGATAAAGGGACATGCCAGTTTCCCAGTTCCCCCTTCTGAGAGAGAGGAAAACTGCCTGTCTCTGTTCCCAAGGAACAAGCTTGCCTTCCACAAGATCAGGAATGCTTACTATGTTAGTCAAGACTAAACCCGCCCCTGGTGGCGGCCACGATTCTAGCCTATAAAAGGTATCATTCAAGGGGGAGTTGCTGCTGCTGTCCCTCCCTCTGTGCAGAGCAGCCCTCTCAGGCTCCTGACAGTAAACCGCTTCTTATCCCAGGTGTGTGTGTGTGTGTAATTAGTCCTGCGCCACTTTTATCTGATTACTCGCCTCCAGGACGTGTTCATCCTTGTTCTCTCGGTCCAGCTGCCTGGCGGTGGACAGGAGACCTGCGGGACAGATGGTAGGAAGGAGACGTGAGCAAAGGGCTCCCAGAGCCACTCTACTGAGGTGAGTTCAGGATTATACTCAACAAGAATTATCAGATAGGAATTCTTCCAGTCTTTGGAGACTAGCAATGTTAAAGGCAAATGGAATTCTGAGGAAAGGGAAGGGAAAGTGAGGTGGTAAAAGAGAACAAGAGTGATAACGAGTGATAACACGGTAGCTGAAGGTCCCACCTACACTGGCTTTCACCATGAGATAGGAGTGATGGGTCAAAAACTCAGCAACCTCACAGCATTCATCACCCTGTCCAATCAGATGCCTGCCCCTTCAGATATTCACCCAATCAGATGCCAGCCCACTCATACCTACCCAATCAGATGTCCACCCACCCAGATGTCCACCCAATCAGATGCCAGACCACTCATACCCATCCAATCAGATGCCAGCCCACTTATACCTACCCAATCAGATGCTTGCACACTCAAACATCCACCGTTCAGATGCCCATCCTCACAGAAAGAATTGGAGATGGCAAGCATTCTACAGCCTAAAGCAATCACATGCTCCTAACAGACTCTAACCTAAGTGACCCTAATCTGAGGCAACAAGGGAGAGTAGGTGCCAGTTCTTTGCAAGATTAGGGGACCTCAAAAGTTGAGGTTATTGGGGGATTCAGAATGTCCTCCTAAGCCCTCAGCCTAAGAGGTCATGGCTGGGTATGAAAAATGTCCTCTAAATAGAAACAGAGCTATTGGTAGCCATCAGTGAACCGTCAGAAAACTGTAAGTTCACTGATCTTGTTTAAGTGATGAAGTCATGGAGATAAGGGAAGCCAGAGTGGAACTGGAAGCTCAGTAAAGAGAACAGAGGTTCTGCGTGGGCGCAATGGGGTGGAACCTCCAGTGATGGAGATGGGCTTAGTGTGCAGGGTGGCCTCTGTCAGGAACACGTGATCCCTCATGGAATAGAACATGTGCGGCCCCAGCTTTTTCTTCCCTGAGTGCAGGCATGGGAGGGGTCAGAGAAGATGCCCTGGAAAGACCCATGTCCAGGCACCCTTCCAGACAGAAGGAAGATGAGTGGAAATGAGGCCCACATTCCTCTGCGTCTGGTGTGTACCATCCCAGGTCACCTATTCAGTCCATCCCAAAGCTGAGGGGCTGGATGAGGAAAGGCTCAGACTCTGGGACACTCCCCTCCCAGGAAGAGTGTGAGAGCTACTGGGTCTCAGTGTAAGCCCTCTGGTCTCCTGCTTCCCTTTCCCCCTGCCCCTTCTCTTTCTTCATTCGCTTTTTTCTGAATATCACTGTCCATCCCCCCTCTTCCTTTCTCCCTGCTCCCTCTGTGTCTTCTGAATCTCAGGCTCTGGCCCTCCCTCTTTTCCCTCTCTCCCTTCCCTCCCTTCCTCTCTCTGTACCTTCTTTTTTCTTTCTTTTATCTTTTGATCTTTCTCTCACCACTGCTTCCCCCTACCTTATAAGGGCTTGTGTTCCTGGAATCACTGCCTGAGCTCTTACTCCTTATTACCATCAACCCCTTCTCTGACAAATGTCAGATTCTCCGGTACATGTCCGAATTCCCAGGGATTGCCCATGTAGAATGAGTGGATGTCAGAGCCCTCCACACAGGGCTGGAGAGGACCCACTAAGGAGGTGTGTGGAATGCCCCTCACTTCTCCTGGCACTTAGTGTCACTCAGCTGATTTAGCTTTTATCATTCTCCCCTCCAAACAAAGGCATTTCCTTTCCCTTTCCCTCCTCCCCTCCCTCATCTAGTCTTTTTCCAACAGCTGTTGACTCACCTCTGATAGACCCCTTATCCTTCTACTCCTTTCATCCTGACCCACAAGGAGCTGGGGATGTAGCTCAGTTGGTAGAGTGCTTGCCTCACATGCTCAAGGCCCTGAGTTCAATCCCCAGCACCACCAAAAGAAAGAAAAAGAAAAATCATCTTGACCCACCACAGTTCAGGTCTTTCCCCCACCTACCTTTTTATCTTCATCTCCCTGTTCTTCCCTCCCCCAGCCTCACAGCACCAGCATTCACTGAGCTCTCAGACTTTCTTCTAATCTTTCTATTTTTCTACATATTAACTCGTTTAATGCTCACAATTGTCCAGGAGAGAGCTGCTATTGTCTCCATTTTACTAGTGAGGAGTCAGGCACAGAGCAGTGCTGTGGCTTGAATGTGTTCTCCAAAAGTTCATGGATTGGCAATGTAATCCTCATATTCATATCTTAATGGTATTTTTAGGTAGGGACTTTGGAAGGCAATTAGGATTAGATGATTTGGGATGGGAAGGTTCCCATTATGGCATTAGTGGCTTTATAAAAAGAGGAAAAGAACCCAAACTAGCATACTTGTTCTGTCTCACTATGTGATGCCTTCTACCATGTTATGATGCAGCAAGGCGGCCCCCACCCCATGCCAGCACTATGCTCTTGGAGTTCCTAGCCTCCACATCTATGCACTAAATCAACCTCTAATCCTTACCAGTCATCCAGTGTGTGGTATTCAGTTACAGTAACACAAATTGGACTAATATAAGCAGCAAAGTAACTTTCCCAAGATACCACCATTTACAAGTAGTGGAACTGGGATATGCCTTTTGAATACTGACCTGCTTGCTCTATCTTCAATGAGATCCTGGTCTTTGTCCCTCCTGGATGTTGTCCATGTCCTTCTCCTTGTCCATGACCCCTCCCTGACTGCTGTCTGTCAAAATCCTCCCCATCCTTCAGCTTCCTGTATTCACCCCATTCCAAAAAGCAGCTACAGACCCACTACACAGACCAGACCATCTTCCTTCTTCCTCTGAGCAGCTAGGGCACCACACCTACTCACATTTTTACAAAGCTATGTTCTTTTGTTCTGCAGTCCTTACATCTAAATACTCATGCTCCTGATGGACTGAATTTCCCGAAGCCTGAAACCATGTCTTATTTTTTTTTTTCACATCTCTCCAACAGCACATCATTTAAAGGCCTCACCGTGGCAGGTACATCTAAACATTTGCTGAGTAAGTGAATGTATCTTGGGTTCAACCAAAGATTGTGAATGATGCCAAGAAATTAATCCATCCATGTAACGATTATTTGCTGAGCTCCTACTATAGGCCAGGTACTAATTATATTATAGGAGGCAAAAATAGTCAAGGTCCCATTTCTGGGGAACCTTTGAAGTCTAGTGGACAAGGATAATTCATGGAGTGATCACACGGATGAACATAATGTGCTGTATGATCCGTGTTACAAAAGGGAGCAAATGGTGCCAGGAAGTGCATCATGGCATCAGGAAGATTTTCTCTGGGTGAGGAGCACCCATGGACTGAAGCGTCCATGTGGCTGAAACCCAGAGAACAGCAGCATGAGAGGGCAAGGTGGAGCCAGAAGGGTCATCAGGGCCAGGTCAGGCTTGAGTCCATGGGACATGGCAAACTCTGACGTTTCTCTTAAGGACACAAAGAAAGTATCTAAGCTACCCCTGTAGGAAATGGGGCAGACCCACTACATGTGATGGTGAAGATGAGGATGATAGGCTGGAATCATGGTGGATACATTCTTTTACTTTTAAAAGGTTCATGCTAATAACAATTTCTTCTCCTCAACTACAGGAAAACTAAGAACATCTCTGCCTTCCAGGGCGTTTTGCCAGACCAGCTGTCAGGGAACTGTTGATAGTAAACAGAAGAGGGATTGGGAAGAAGTTGAGAAGTTAATGCCTCAGGTGAGAGATTTCTTAGCTCTTCTAAAAAGGGAGGGGCAGGGTGGGCCCAGGTAGAAAACCAGCTTAGGCCTGTTCTCCGTAGAAAAGCATCCTCCTCCTCCGGGGGATGACTACTCCATACCCTGAGTTCAAAGGTTAATAGGAAAGGCACCCAACAAATGTCACTGGGGAAAATAGACACTTGTATCCCCCACTCACTGTCTGCCCCAGAACTCCCTCTCTCATGGCTCCTCCCAGTCCCCTGGTCCCCTTTGGTCTTAAGGGCCAAGGCAAAGCCCACTAGCATTCTCCCTCTTCCCTTACTCCAGTCCTACTAGGGTTCTGTCCTCCCAGGACAATGGTAAACTGTTGTGGAATGGGATGTTGTGTTCACAGGAGAAAATGTCAGCCTTCTCGACAATAGGGCTGTTGTTCATCCTCTGAGGGAAGATGTGACCTTAGAGAAGTTCCCCCAGCACAGGAAAGTGGTTCTCAAACTCCAGTGCCAATGGGAGCAACACAGGTGTAAATGGGGGATGTAGATTGAGTAAAAGATCATAGGGGATGATGGGGACTGCAGGGACAGTGAGGATCAGAGGACATGAGCCTGGTCTGCTCAGGGAGTCTCTGGTATATTGTGGCCCCATGGAAAGATGGAGACAGTGTGGCCAGATCTTCCCATTTTTGAAGAACAATCAGAAGTCTGGAATGCTTTGTGGAATCTGCCAATTTTAAAATGTTGGAAAATCATTGTTTAAAGCTTGTGTCAATCAACCAAAACACCCCTGTGGGTTATACCTGGTTCACTGCTGCCAACTGGTGACTGCTGCAGTCCTTTAACCCATCCATCATCCTTTCTCCACATGTCCTTGGACCAAGGACAAATGCTAATGAGAGTTCTAAATGGATCCCCACTGCCACTGTATGAGTGAAGTTGAGATCAGTCTGGAACTAGGGGTAAAGGTGGCTCTCTGACCGATGCCTGTGACTCAGGGAGGGATCAGCTTGGGAGCATTTGGAGATCTGAATAGCCCCAGGTGTTGTTGGATCCCAAGGCAAGAAAGCTGACAATGGGTTCTTCTCCTTTTCCTGTGGAGATGGACTTAGTAGCAAAGTGTCTCAGGCTTTAGCACTCATCAGAATCCCTGAATTTCTTGTTAAAACACAGATTTCTGGACCCACTCTTAGAATCCTGATTCAGGAGGTCTGGGGTGACAATTTGAATTTCCAACCACTTCACAGGTGATGCGATGATACTTGGGGACCACACTTTGAGAAACTTCGTTGCAGAGATCCCTATCTGCCTGTATCTCTGGGCTCTTACCTGTGAACGGGTGAATAATGAAGAATCCCATGTGGTTCCCACTGGTGATGTTGAAGGTCAGCTTCCCTTTTGAGCTGGAGTCTGGGTCCCAGGCATCCAGTTGAAGCACAGAGGTGCCCACGGGAGCATCCTCCTGGATGGAGGGGTAGAACACGGGTCTGGACATCCGGGGTGGGTTGTCATTGACATCTGTGACCTCAATGTAGACTTCAGTGACAGAAGAGAGAGGTATAGACCCCTTGTCCACAGCCAGTACTGTCAACCAGTAGTTGGGTACAAATTCCCGGTCCAAGGGCACCAGAGTCTGAATCATTCCTGGGGACAAGTAAATCATCAAACCCAAAATTCTTTAGAGCTCCAAGTAGCTTTGGAAACATCCTACCCAATACCCAATCTGTACTGTGGAAAGGATAGGAATAGGTATTCTACAAAAAGAGAGAATGGTTGCCAGGAGGTTATTGGAGATGCTGCACTGGACATAGGGGAATTAACGTCTGGATTATGGAATCTCTTGGAACCTTCTCTGCTAAAAGAGGCTCTCAAATCTGGCAGATGAGCATATATAGGGTTTGGGGAGGTAGCGATAGCTGATCCACTTTCTCCTAACTACTTCAACCCAAGTGCCATTGATGTGTTTTACCTTTCCTATGGCAATCCTGTTTTTTTTTTTTTTTTTAAGAGATGGGGTGTTGCTAAGTTGCCCTGACTGAGCTCCAACATGCAATCCTCCAGCCTCAACCTCTCCCAAGTAAGAGTAACTGCCATTTGACTGTTTTCTTCGCTCTTTAAGCCCTGATAGATCATCAATTTAAGGATTAGGCATTTTATGAATAAATTACTATTTCCTTCTCCATCATCTTCACGAATTCTGGGGCTCACCTCCATTCTTTAGCTCACTCACTCCACAAATTGCTCTCTACGGGCCAGCTCTGTTCTAGAACTTGAGGGTCCAATAGTGAGCAAAAGAAACTTGCACCCTAAGTTCTCGTGGATCACACTCAACTGGCAGGGCCTGTGCTTGGAATCAGAGAGCCCGCCAGCGATGACAGATGGGAACCTGAGGCCCAGAGAGGGAGCACGGCTTACCCACGATTATGTAGGAAGCAAGTGAAAGACCTGGGTCTGGAACTGACCGTCTAAAGCCTTCTCTGCCACATTGCCAGCCCTTTGCTTTGTAAACAAATCAACCACCAGGTTGTAAACTCCTTGAGGGCAGCCAGCTTCCTTCATTCACCTAGGATCTCTTCAAAGTCCCTCCAGGAGGCCCTGGACTCTGATCCCCAGCACTACATGCACAAAAGTATACATTATCCTTTGACCCATTGGTTTCATTTTTAAGAGTTTTTCCTAGGGACTAGGGATATAGGTCAGTGTTTGCCTGGCATGCACAAGGCCCTGGGATCAATCCCCAGGACCACAAAAATAAATAAATAATAAATAAAGAGTTTTTCCTAAAGACACCAATATATATGAGTAAAAGTACATAAACAAGGTTGTTAGACCTGTGTGATAAAGTAATATGCACCAAATAAAAATGGATGACAAATATTTATATGTACTAGAAATAAAATGGCGTGAGGTGACATTATATAAAAACGTAAATTTCAGAGGTAGTGTATTGTTTTGTAATAATTAAATAGTGAAAACATATCAGATACAAAGAGAAAAAAGTCAGTGTATAGATCAAGTTGTTAATAAAGATGATATTTGTACAGTGAAAACTATGGAACACTGAAGAAAGAAATTGAAGAAGACCCTGGAAGATGAGCCCCATGTTCATGGATAGGCAGAATTAAATATTGTCAAAATGGTCATGCTACCATGAGCAATATTCAGATTCAATGCAATCCTCAACAAAATACCAATGACATTCATCACAGAACTAGGAAAGAAAAAAAAAAACCCTAAAATTCATTTGGAAGAATAAGAGACCCAGAATAGTCAAAGTAATTCTGAGCAGTAAGAGTACTGCAGGAGAGACGTCATAATACCTGATCTCAAATTATACTACAGAGCTATGGTAACAAAAATGGCATGATGTTGGCACCAAAATAGACGTGAAGGCCAATGGAGTAGAACGGAAGACACAGAGATAAACCCACATACTTGTAGTCCTCTGATACTTGACAAAGGTGCCAAAAATATGTGTTGGAGAAAAGATAGCCTTTTAACAAGTAGTGCTGGGAAAACTGGATATCCATATGTAGAAGTATAAAATTAGATCCATAGCTCTCACCCTGCACCAAAGTCAAATCAAAGTGGACCAAAGACTTAGGAATTAGACTGCAAACCTTGCAAAAGCTAGAAGAAAACCTAGGGTCCATCATATAGGTGACAGCATCAACTTCCTCTAAAGAAAGACTCCTAAAGCCCAATAAATTAAACCAACAATCAATAAGTGGGACCCCATCAAATGTAAAAGCTTCTTCATAACAAAGGAAATGATTAAAGAGAACCTACAGAATGGGCAAAATCATTGCTAGTTGTTCCTCTGACATGGGGATCAATATCCAGAATTTATAAAGAACTCAGAAAACTCAAAGCTCAAAAAACAAATAATCCAATAAATAAGTGGACAAAAGAACCAAACCAACATTTCTCCAAAGAAGAAACACAAATGGTCAACAAATATATGAAAAAATGTTCAACCTCTCTAGCAATTAGGGAAATGCAAATCAAAACCACTAAGATTGCATCTCATTTTAGTCAGAATGGCAATTATAAAGAACACAGTAATAAATACTAGCAAAGGTGTAGGGGGAAAGGTACACTCATACATTGTTGGTGGGTCTGCAAATTAGTACAACCTCTCTGAAATGCAGTACGGAGATTCCTCAAAAATTAGGAATAGAACCACTATGTGATCCAGCTATCCTACTCCTCAGTATTTATCCAAAAGATCTAAAAATCAGCATACTGGAGCAATACAGGCACATCAATGTTCATAGCAGCACAATTGAAATAGCCAAATTATAGAACCAGACCAGATGCCCATCAACAAATGAATGGATAAAAAAAAAAATGTGGTATATATACATAATGGAGTTTTACTTAGCTATAAAGAAGAATGAAATAATGAATGTTGCTGGTAAATGGATGGAAATGGAGAACATCATGCTAAGTGAAATAAACTAGATTGAGAAAAATCAGGGCCAAATGTTTTCTCTCATATGTGGAAAATAGAGCAAAATAAGGAAATGAAGGAAAAGGGGATCAGATATCATTGATACGTAGGGAAGACCAGTGGAGTTGAAGAAGGAGATTGAGAGGGAGGGAGGACAGGAAAAGAGAGGAAATATGGCATTAATTTGACAAAATCACATTACATGCATATATAAATGTAGCACAGGGGATTTCACCTTTATGTATATGTGCAAAGTATCAATCAAAAATTAAATAAATAGCCGGGCGCGGGTGGCGCACGCCTGTAATCCCAGCACTTTGGGAGGCTGAGGCAGGAGGATCGCGAGTTCAAAGCCAGCCTCAGCAATGGCAAGGCACTTAGTAAACTCAGTGAGACCCTGTTTCTAATAAAAACACAAAAAAGGGCTGGGGATGTGGCCCAGTGGTCGAGTGCCCCTGAGTTCAATCCCCAGTACAAAAAAAAAAAAAAAAAAAAAAAAAAAAAAAAAAAAAAAAAAAAAAATTAAATAAATAAGTGAAGGGAAGCTCAATAGAGGATGGAGAAAAGGAGGAGAGAGGGGGCCAGGAAAGAAGGGAAACAGGAATTGAAATCAAATTGCATGCATTTATGGCAATCCTTAGCAAGAGGAGTGAAGCAGGTGGCATCAGTATACCAGACCTTAAATTATACTACAGAGCAATAGTAACAAAAACAGCCTGGTATTGGCACCAAAATTGGCTGGTAAGACTAATGGTACGGAATAGAGGACACAGAGACTAACACATATAATTTTAGTTATCTTATATTAGACAAAGGCACCAAAAATGTACATTGGAGAAAAGATAGCTTCTTCAACAAATGGTGCTGGGAAAACTAGAAATCCATATGCAACAAAATGAAATTAAACCTCTCTCACCATGCACAAAATTCAACTCAAAGTGGATCAAGGATCTAGGAATTAGACCAGAGACACTACACCTAATAGAAGAAAAAGTAAGCTCTAATCTCCAACATGTTGGATTAGGGCCCAAGTTCCTTAGTAAGAATCCTGTAGCACAAGAATTAATACCAAGAATCAATAAATGGGATAGACTCAAATTACAAAGCTTCTTCTCAGCAAAAGAAACAATCAGTGAGGTGAACAGAGAGCCTACTAATTGGGAACAAATTTTTACCACATGCACGTCAGATAGAGCACTAATCTCTAGAATATATAAAGAACTCAAAAATCATAACACCAAAAAAAACAAATAACCCAATCAATAAATGGGCCAAGGAAACTGAAACAGACACTTCTCAGACGAAGATATACAATCAATCAATAAATACATGAAAAAATGCTCAACCTCTCTGGCAATTAGAGAAATGCAAATCAAAACCACTCTAAGATTTCATCTCACACCAGTCAGAATGGCAGCTATTAAGAACACAAACAACCATAAATGTTGGAGAGGATGTGGAGAAAAAGGCACACTCATACATTGTTGGTGGGACTGCAAAATGGTGCAGCCAATATGGAAAGCAGTATGGAGATACCTTGGAAAACTTGGATTGGATCCACCTTATGACCCAGCTATCCCACTCCTTGGTCTTTACCCAAAGGTCTTAAAAACAGCATACTACAGGGACACAGCCACATTAATGTTTATAGCAGCACAATTCACAATAGCTAAACTGTGGAACCAACCCAGATGCCCTTCAGTAGATGAATGGATAAAGAAAATGTGGTATATACACACAATGGAGTATTACTCAGCAATAAGAGAGAATAAAATCATGGCATTTGCAGGTAAATGGATGGAGTTAGAGAATATAATGCTAAGTGAAGTTAGGAAATCCCAAAAAGCCAAATGCCAAATGTTTTCTCTGATATAAGGAGGCTGATTCACAGTCGGGTTGGGATGGGAGCATAGGAGGATTAGAGGAACTCTAGAATGGCCAATGTGGGTAGAGAGAAGGGAGGAGGCAAAAGGGTCAAGAAAAAAAAAAAAAAAAAAAAAAAAAATTAAATAAATAAGTGAAGGGAAGCTCAATAGAGGATGGAGAAAAGGAGGAGAGAGGGGGCCAGGAAAGAAGGGAAACAGGAATTGAAATCAAATTGCATGCATTTATGGCAATCCTTAGCAAGAGGAGTGAAGCAGGTGGCATCAGTATACCAGACCTTAAATTATACTACAGAGCAATAGTAACAAAAACAGCCTGGTATTGGCACCAAAATTGGCTGGTAAGACTAATGGTACGGAATAGAGGACACAGAGACTAACACATATAATTTTAGTTATCTTATATTAGACAAAGGCACCAAAAATGTACATTGGAGAAAAGATAGCTTCTTCAACAAATGGTGCTGGGAAAACTAGAAATCCATATGCAACAAAATGAAATTAAACCTCTCTCACCATGCACAAAATTCAACTCAAAGTGGATCAAGGATCTAGGAATTAGACCAGAGACACTACACCTAATAGAAGAAAAAGTAAGCTCTAATCTCCAACATGTTGGATTAGGGCCCAAGTTCCTTAGTAAGAATCCTGTAGCACAAGAATTAATACCAAGAATCAATAAATGGGATAGACTCAAATTACAAAGCTTCTTCTCAGCAAAAGAAACAATCAGTGAGGTGAACAGAGAGCCTACTAATTGGGAACAAATTTTTACCACATGCACGTCAGATAGAGCACTAATCTCTAGAATATATAAAGAACTCAAAAATCATAACACCAAAAAAACAAATAACCCAATCAATAAATGGGCCAAGGAACTGAACAGACACTTCTCAGACGAAGATATACAATCAATCAATAAATACATGAAAAAATGCTCAACCTCTCTGGCAATTAGAGAAATGCAAATCAAAACCACTCTAAGATTTCATCTCACACCAGTCAGAATGGCAGCTATTAAGAACACAAACAACCATAAATGTTGGAGAGGATGTGGAGAAAAAGGCACACTCATACATTGTTGGTGGGACTGCAAAATGGTGCAGCCAATATGGAAAGCAGTATGGAGATACCTTGGAAAACTTGGATTGGATCCACCTTATGACCCAGCTATCCCACTCCTTGGTCTTTACCCAAAGGTCTTAAAAACAGCATACTACAGGACACAGCCACATTAATGTTTATAGCAGCACAATTCACAATAGCTAAACTGTGGAACCAACCCAGATGCCCTTCAGTAGATGAATGGATAAAGAAAATGTGGTATATACACACAATGGAGTATTACTCAGCAATAAGAGAGAATAAAATCATGGCATTTGCAGGTAAATGGATGGAGTTAGAGAATATAATGCTAAGTGAAGTTAGGAAATCCCAAAAAGCCAAATGCCAAATGTTTTCTCTGATATAAGGAGGCTGATTCACAGTCGGGTTGGGATGGGGAGCATAGGAGGATTAGAGGAACTCTAGAATGGCCAATGTGGGTAGAGAGAAGGGAGGAGGCAAAAGGGTCAAGAAAAAAAAAAAAAAAAAAAAAACATGGTAGAGTGAGATGGATATCATTACCCTAAGTGCATGTATGAAGTCACGAATGGTGTGAATATACTTTTTATACAACCAGAGAGATATAAAAAATGTGCTCTACAAGTATAATATGAAATGTAAAAAAAAATGAATCCAACTACTATGTATAAGTATATGCTCTAATTTTAAAAAAGATTGTATTTGGGGAGATGGAATGCAGAAGAACATTTATTTTATGTATATATAAAAATGTATAAGCAGCATATATTACTTTCATAAATTGTGTGTGTGTGTGTGTGTGTGTGTGTGTGTTAAAAGTAGCAGGAAAGAGAATTCCCATTTATTGTCTTTCTTTTCCATCTGCAGCCTGATTACTTTCAGAACAGTCCCTGATTTTCCTTCACCCCGTCTTCCCCCTGTCCCCAGCATTCCCCGCGTTTCCATCCTACCTCACCCCCAGTACCTGTGTCTTGGTTGATACTGAAAGCTTCAAGGCCAGTGCCAGCCCGAAGAAAGTACTGGAGCTCCCCATCCAGGCCACTGTCGTCATCGTGAGCAGACACCAGCGTCACCTGAGTTCCTGAGGGGCTGTTCTCTTGCACGTGGGCCTGGTGCACGAAGGAGGTAAAGTGGGGAGGATGGAGGTTCTCGTTCACATCCAGGACTATCACCTCCACGTGGCAGAGGGTCCTACGGGCCAGGGGCCTCCCACTGTCACTGACCCACAAGCTCAGGTTGTACCCAGCCCGCCTCTCAAAATCCAACTCTTTTTCCAGAATCAGTGCCCCAGTCATCGGATCCATCCGGAAGGTTCCATGGGCATCCTCCAACAGGACATATCGCACTTCACCTGCAGGACCCAGGTCAGGATCTGAGGCATCCAGAAATGTCAAGACAGTTCCCGGGGGCAAGTCCTCCGGGACCTTCAGGCTGCTGTGTTCTGTGATGCACTGGGGAGAGTTGTCATTCTCATCTTCCAATGTGACTATCAAGTCAGTGACAGAGAAGAGCTGGTGGCCCTTCCTGGGCTGATCCCTGGCCTCTACCTTGAGTATATACTGCGGTTCTGCTTCCCGGTCCAAGTACCCTGTGACGACTAGCTCCCCAGTGAGAGGGTGGAGGGAGAACTTCTCGGTGGGGCTCAGCAGGGTGTAGCGAACCCTGCCATTGTCCTCGGAGTCAGCATCTTTTGTTTTCAGCTCTGCAATTGTGGTTCCGACCTCTGTGTCCTCTGAGATAGTCAGCTGGTACCCACCAGGAGGAAATCTGGGTGCATTGTCATTCCAGTCCTGCACGTTCACTGTCAGCACCTTCCAGGTGGCCTTCTGGGGAGTGCCCAGGTCATACACTGTTATATTGAGAAGGTAGAAACTGGTGGTTTCATAGTCCAAGGGAGCAGCTACTGTGAGCAGCCCTGTCTCCAGGTCAATGTCAAAACAGCCCTCCTCATTGCCATCTGCAATCACATAGACCAGCTTGCCATTAAAGCCAGCATCGGGATCAGTGGCTGCCAGGCGGGCCAAGGGCATGTTGATGGGCACGCGCTCAAGAACGTCAATGGACTGGGGGAAGTGGTCCTCAAACTGGGGGGTATGACGATTGATCTGATATGTGCTCAGGGACGTGAATTCCTCCTCACCAGACTCCTGGTCCTGAAGCCCAACAGAGCGAAGGATGGTCTTTGTGAAGTGTGTAAGGACCCCCGTCTTATCACACCGTACGGGGACCTCCAAACGAGGGTCCTTCACCACAGTCCACATTCAGAGTTGTGGGGGAAGCATAGTTTTTGCCATCTGAGGCTGTGATTTTCAAGAAATACCTGGTGCGATGATCAGTGGTGAGATTCATAAAAGAACGTCTGAGGGATATCACCCCCGAGAAATGATCTAGATAAAAATAGCCTGCTTCGTTGCCCGACACGATCTCGTATTTTAGGTTCTGAAGCTCATCCACATCTATGGCTGACACGGTCATGATCGACATCCCCACTGGCCAATCATGGCGAACAGATGCGGTGCAGTTGACCTCCTCAAACATGGGCTCGTTGTCATTCAGGTTCTTGAGACTAAGAGAAACGGACACTTCCTTCTCCTGGCGGAAGGGGGATCCCCAGTCCGATGCCCGAACCCGGAAGGTATAAATTCTTTTCATGAGCTCATAGTCCATGGGTTTGGAGGTGGAGATGATCCCCAGGTAAGGGTCAATAGAGAATGGCACAGCTTTGGGGCCAGCGATGGAATAGGTGACATACCCATTTTCCCCATGATCCCAGTCGGTGGCAGTAACAGTTAAAACACTGGTGCCTGGAGGGATGTTCTCGTCCAAGGTGCCATCGTAGGAAGACCTGTTGAAGTTGGGGGCGTGGTTGTTACAGTCCACGATGTCAATGACCACCGTGGCAGAGGCCAGGCCTGGTGAGGTCCTGACGTGGAGCTGGTAGTGGGCTCGGTCATGGAAGTCCATGGGCTTCGTGGTGGTGATCAACCCAGTGCGAGCATTCAGTTTAAACCCTGTGCTCTCTGAGGATGGCTTTAGAACATACTGCAGGTTGGGGAAGGCGGGGGTGACTTTCACCAATGCCACACGACTCCCAGGAGGGGAAAACTCGCTGAGCTTCACCCTGTAAATAGCCTTCTCGAATTTGAGGGAAGCTAGTTTGGAAGGTGGTAGGTGAAAGCCCCTGATCTGGGAATAAAAAGTAGGTCTGCCCCCACTCCGGGCCTGCAGGCTGAGGTTGAATCCATGGAGGTGCTCCATCCAGTTGATGTCCTTGACAGACACCAAACTGAATTCATTGCTGTGGGCGTAGGACTTGACGGCCTTGAAGTGCTTCCCGGGGTCTCCACCGACAACGTCCAGGGAGTCCACTTCAGCTCCTGAGCCGTTTGCATCCACCACTATGGTGGCATAGGCAGCACCTTCATTGCCATCTGGGGGAGTCACCACCACTGAGGCAATGGCCAGGGGCTTCCTGGGGGCAGGCTCCACGTGGACCACAAGCGAAGCCAAGTTGCCAAATCCGTTGCCCTCTGAGATTTTTCGCATGCGGTCCACAGCCAGCACCTGGAGCTCATACTTCCCTCTCCAGGTGACATTGAGCTTCCCGGCCACGGTGACCACGCCGCTGGTGGGATGGATCGCAAACACATCTGACCTTGCATTGAAGGCGTAATAGAACTCGGCGTTCTGGCCCAGGTCAGCGTCAGTGGCTGTCACTTTGCAGATGGGGCTCTTGAGGGGCATGTCCTCGGAGATGGTGACTCTGTATGATGGCGGCGAGAAGAGGGGCCTCAGATCATTCTGGTCCAGGATGTGGACCACCACACGGGTCAAAGCTTCGAACTCCAAGGTCTTCTCCGTGGCTTGGATGATAAGGGTGTAGCTGTCCCGCACCTCCCTGTTCAGCAGTGCCGTATTGCTGCTCTTTGTCCTTATTCTCAGGAAGCAGAAGTTCCCCACCACATATTCCTCCGTCTTAAATACGTTGGCCACGTCCCCCGAGATGATCCGGTACCGCACTGCCCACTGGGGCTCCGCGAGGTACATGCCCATTTTTTCAGTGCTCTCCACGTAGGTCTTGGGAGCAGAGTTTTCATAGATGGTAACATTGTAAAGAGAGTGTGTGAAGTGCCACTCTGAGGAGGACACGGTGCCTTCTGGGGGCTTCTCACAGGTCACACAATGGAGCACCAAAATGGCAAGACCCAGCAAGGCATTAATCATGGTGGAAAAAACCTCCTGAAACCCTGGCAAATTTAAAAAAACAAAGTGCAGGTTAGGAAAGAACTAATTCCTACTGCTATGCTTCTTAACTGGAGGTCATTTTTTATCTTCAGGGGACATTTGGCAATTTCTGAAGATAGCTTTTGCTGTCTTAGCTTGGGGACAAGTGCCACTGGCATATAATAGGCAAAGGCCTGAGATGCTGCTAAACATCCTACAAGGCACAGGACAGACCCCACAGCAAGGAATTACCCTGCCCCACGTGTCCACAGTGCTATGCTAGCTGAAGAATAGAAGATTTATCTACTCCTGTCCCGCTACCCATCCTTGTGGACAGAGCCGACTGTGACCCTCCTTGTAACAGGAGCATAGACAACTCAAAATGTTCTCTCAGGAGCACCCAGCAGACACCACACACTCCTGGTCACTTACTCCCTTTTCCCAACAACTCCCTGTGATAGTAAAATAGTCCCAGCGCTTATCCAGGAACCCAAGCTCAGGGATCTGGCTCTCAGGCCCTCCTCTCACTCTCCTTCCTCCGCACCTCTCCATCAGGGCTGAGCTCCAGCCACAGCTGTGACTGCATGCAGGGGTTGCAGAAAAGCAGAGTGGCCAGGATCCCGAGCCTGGCACCCTAGCACTGGCTCCACCCTTTGCTAGGTGAGTGAATCTCTGGGCAAGTTATTGAACCTCTGTGAACCTCAATTTCTTCTGATGAGGCGAAAATATTATCGATCTCATAGAATTATTGGGGAAAAAATTAAATCAAGGTAAGTGACGTAGCAGGGTAAGTTTTAATGCTAGCCATTATTAATAGTAGGAAATTAAGGTTCATAAAAGGAAGGGAGCAGGGTAGGGCCTTACACCTACTGAGAAGCAAAGCAGGAGCTGGGAGGCAAATTCCTTGAGCTGCAGACCCCTGCCTGAGGTTTATGCTCACCTGTCCTGCCCCGGTCCCTTGTGACCAGGGCCTGATGCCAACCCATATTGTAACCAGAATATAGACCACCCCAGGATTCCTGGAATGTCAGAGCTGAAGTGGACATTAGCGATGGGGAAGTTCTGTCCCTACTCCTCACGCATCGATGGGGAATGCACCAGGGCCGAGAAGGGGTCAGGGGCCAGGGCTGGGGGCAGAGGCTGAGAGGCCAAGAGCAAGGCCGGTGCAGCAGGCGGGTGCCTGTCCTGTCCTTGGGCGTCCCGATTCCTAGGCTCTGTGGCTGCCAGCCTGCCCTGCTCCAGCATTCCTGGATGAAGCAGGTCGGACTTGTTTTTCCAGTTCCCTTGCTCTTCAAAGGCAAGAAAGAGTTAAGCTTCCAGGGCAAGGGGGAGAGGAGAGGCTGGGAGGCAGGCCTTCCCAGAAAGTGAACTGGGCACAGGGTTCCTTAGGACCCGGCTGGTAACAGCCCAAGTGGGGGGTCAGGAATGGAAAATGAGGACCTTAACAGAAAAGAACCTGAATATGCCCCATCCTTCCAGCCCCCCACCGCTCTCTGTCCCCTGAGTTCTTCTTGGGGATGCCAAACCCAGGCACCTCAGAAAAGCAGTGACATTATGAAGCAGAAGCCCACAGTGGTGTCCAAAAGCCAGTGTCAGGAAGAGGTGTCACCTAGTCCCCACCCTGCCTGCCCCCTGCTGTCACCCTTGCTGATCCCACAGGAGAGCCAGTCACAGGCAAAAGCAACACTCAGGCTGCCCGTGATACAGTCCCCACAAGCAGGAGGGGACCCCTGAGTCCTGGGGTCCCCAAGCCCCTCGGGATGGCATTGCTTTTGAGGTTGCAATCCCAGGGAAAGAGAGTCCTTACCCCAGCCCAGGTGTGTTCGTGGGCAGCTCCGTGGGCCGGGGTGCACGCAGCCGGCCCCGGAGCCCGGCTTGCCCTGCTCTGCAGAGCTTCCTGTTGGCCAGGCCATCGCCAGGGCCGGGCAGGCCCCAACAAGGCACCCGCTCAGCGCTGCACAGGCGCCAGGCAGAGGGAGCATTAAGATGAGCTGTTGGGAAGGAAGCAGGGACAGGGTCTCCCCAGAGGGAACGAGAGTCAGAGAGAAGGCACCCTCGGGGGTAATTTGATGCTCACAGCTGTGTGTAAGGTGGGGGGCCCACAGAGCAGCTTGCTGAGGGAAGGCTCTGTGACGAGCAAACACACTGGCAGGGGCAGGGGCACGCCGGGCTCCCAGCACCATCCTACCAGCCTACGGCACCAGGGACCACGATTTTGAAACAACCTGTAAAACTATGAATGAATTCATATTTATTACCTGTTTCAAATTCTCCAGTGGCTTCCCATAGCACTTGTAATAAAACCTAACTCCTGACCATGGCCTCAAAGGCCCTGCACCATCTGAGCCCTGCCTGGGTCCCCAGTGGTCATTCCCAGCACTCTTCCCATTGTTCATCAAGATGCAGTTCACAGGCCTCCTTTCTCCTCAGGCCAACCCAGTCCTGCCTCAGGGCCTTTGCACCTGCCGCTTCCTTCTATTTAAGATTCTCACAGGGGAGATTCCTTCTTGTTGTCCAATTTCAGCTCAACTCTTACCTTCTGACCCCCTATCTGAAGCCACCTTCTTCCAATCACCTTCTCTTTCACCCTACCCATACTTATCACCACCTAACATATTCCTGTTCATTTATTTAATGACTGTCCCCACCACTTGACACTAGGCTCCATGAAGACAAGAGCTTTGTGTATAGTAATTCATGGTTGAATCCCCAGGGCCTAGACCAGAGCCTTTAGAAATAATCTTCTTTTCTAAAAATTTTTATTTTTAAAGTTGGGAAATAAAGTTCCAAAGAAAGGAGGGGGGCTTGCCCAAGGCACAGATTGAGAGTGACAGCCAGGTACTTTCCTCCTGACTGCCACCAGAAAGCGATGCTGTGGCCACTTATGAATCTGACTGCTTGGTCCCAGCATGAGCTCCGCCCTCTGCTAACTGTATCACCTCGGGCACGTCACTTAGCATCTCTGAACCTCAGTTTCTTCATCTGTAAGATGGGCCATTAAGAGCATTGCTCTGGGGGGCGGGGGGACGTTTATGAAGACTGAATGAGATCATGCATCTCCAAGTGCTGACGACAGCCCTCGGCACACGGACAGCACTGAGGACGTTAGTTATTTTTAGTTTTCAATATCACGGCAGAATCAAAGCCTGGGTTGGGGTGCGGGTGGGGTTCATGGAACTCTCTGGAGAGGGTCCAGCCTGCACCTCAATGCAGCAGGAAGCCTCTGGTTTCTGGTCGAGTCTAAGCTTGCTGGCCCAGCTACGGGCTGTTCGGGGAAGCTGCGAGCAGACACTTGTCTGGGGTGGGGCCTCTGCTCCCTGGCTCCCCGTCCCAGGAAGAAATCTGCATGTGGGTGAATGTGCACGTTTGCGAGGGAGCACACACGCATCCTCAGGAGGCAAGTGTTGAGTAACTGTGGGTACATTATTGGGTGCACTAGACCCTCGTAGGGCAGAGGTATAAATCCGACTGCCTCCGTGGAACTCCCCACCCCTGCACGGACGTGGAAAGGCAGCAGAAGGTGGTTACGGACACTCGGACTCCAGCTGTGTGCCTTGGGCAAATGGCTCCCCTTCCTGAATCCTCAGTTTCCCTACTTTGGAAGATGGCTTAGACAATCACGTAAAGGCAGCTAAGTGCTAAACACAACATGTGATGTCGTTGTCAACAAATATGACCCAGGACCATGACCTGACAGCAGCCGCCTGACACTGTTGGTGGCTGGGTTTGAGGATAATGAAAACCTGCGGGCAGGTTACCGCGTCCTTCCCGATGGGACCTCAGACAGGCTCTGTGTCTGCAGCTCGAGGCCAGAGGCCTCTAAGGAGACTGGGCTGCAGCGCCCCCTGCCTTGGCTCACCTCCCTGGCTTCTCGGAAACTCCACTCTGACATCCAGGACCGGGTGGTTGTCACACCCTTGTCTCTACCCAAGTCATGATAGACGTTTGACCACCGTTGTGTGGAGCAGCGCTCTGAGATCTTTCCTGGTTGTTTTCATTGGCCTGTGCATGGCAAAGATCTCTATCCCATACTGAATGGATCCCCCAGAGGTAGTGGAGGGACTTGCCCTGGCCATGGACAGTGGTGACACCCACTCATGATTGCTCAAGTTTGAGGTCACACCCCTGAACCTGAGGTCACTCCCTTCAGTGTGGTCTTGGTCAAGTAAGCCACGTAAGCCCTGCAGACCTCTTTCTTTCTTCTTTTTTTTTTCTTTTAATATTTATTTATTTGCTTTAGTTGTACACATTGCATTTTACTTTTATGTGGTGCTGAGGATCGAACCCAGGCGGCGCACGTGCTACGCGAGCCTCTACCGCTGAGCCACGGACCCCAGCCCTATAGACCTCTTTCAAAGTCACCTGTGAACGATACGCGGGGTGGGCGCGTGCAGGCACTAGGACATATCAGCCATTCCAAACCTCAGTGCTTTCAGAGGTGCAGTCTCTGTTTCCTAGTGGAAATGTACCTGGAAACCTCATCCATAAACAGGTAAAAGCGGACAGGACTGTTAGACGCAGGGGTGGAGCCCAGGGCCCACAGGCTTGTCCCTCACCCTCCAGCGGAACACAGGCTTGGGCTCGATGAGCTCTAGGCACCTTCCAGATCTGACAAGCTGCGGCTCTGCTGTTCTAAAGCTCTGGGTCCTGTCATAAAAAATCCTCTGGCATGTGATTGGGTGTGCTGTGATTTTCACACTCTGTGATCTGCATGTGTAATGGGCCAGGTGCAGTGTGCGTCAGACACTTTAAATTCTCCAGGTCTATGACTCTGTGATTATTTCTGTCCTCTCCACTGGGACCTTGAAGGGATCCAAAGCCAAAGCAAACCTCCACTACAGAAGCTCCTACTCGATTTGTTCAAAATGTCAAATGGCATTTCTGACAATGCAACTCCTCTTCATCCCCCCACAGAAATACCCTAGCAAAGAGGGGCAGGGGGACACACATCTCCCTCCTAGCCAAACAGCTTCTCTCTTCTCGGGCGCATCAGACAGTAATCAGCAGCATATGCAATACTCCTGAGAAACACCTCTGCCCTTGGTCTCCCATTTCTCAGATTTGGAAAACTGAGGCTTTCATGGCACACACAAGGCCACCAGGAAAAGGCAGTGGCTGGACTGTGAGTAGCCAGACTCTTGAACCCCAGTGCCCTAAATGCTAGGCCCTGGGGAGAGCCAGTGAGATGAGGTTTTTCTTTCTCTCTCTCTCTCTCTCTCTCTCTCTCTCTCTCTCTCTCTCTTTTTTTTTTTTTTTTTTTTTTTTTTTTTTTTTTTTGAGAGCTTCTCACAAGAGTAAGCCACTAGACTCATTCCTCTGGGTTGGAGAACATCCTTCCTCTCTCCCAAATCCAAACGTGAAATGATGACAGATTTGGAGGGCATCAGAATCTGTTTTCTGATCCCTCCTTTGCTCTGGGCAATCAGTGCTAGGTCTGGCTTCTGTGGTCCTCAAGAGAGAATCCCAAATATATTCTATTTGTTATAAAACCTTTAAGTTGGGGTTGGGGTAGGGTTAGGATGGACTGTGCCTTTGAAACAAAATAAGAACTATTATGTAAAAGAACAGTGGCTTTTCAGGGTACCTGCTAGTCAGGACGTCTTAGCCTCTGAAATAATGTTCCCATTAGTAATAGGGAGCCATTGAAGGCTTTTGAGAAGAAGCAAGAGCAAACAGGACTACGTTTGAGGAAGAATAATCCAACAGCTGATCAAAAAAGGGGATTTGTTTCCCATTCAAGACCTTCACTTTGGGGTGGACTAGGCTCGAACCCCAACTCTACTGATTTAAGCCAACTGTAAGTAGGGAGACTGGATTTATTTCCACAAAACTTGGATGACTAGTTGATTCGTGTGTTAGTTTGCTGGCAGCTGCTGTTGGGTTCTCATGTTAAAAAGCAAAGATTAAAGAACTAGATGTGGGCAGGAAAACAGACAGTAGCTTGAACCACTGACCAGCCGAGTGACCTTCGAAGGCCACAGAACCAACCCCTCCTGGGTCTCAACCTACCTGTCTGTAAAATGGAGCTAATGATAGCTACTCCTACCTACTTCCCAGGCTCCATGGAAGGCAAATAATATGATAGGTGAAAGTAGAGGAGGAAAGACACAAGCAACACATTATTAGGACCAGCAACGATTGGAAAGCAGTAGCCTGGAAGAGTAGCCAGACGGAGGCATGGACTCAGGGAGGCTCTCTGTAAAAGCCAGGCCGGGGCAGCCTGTAATTAGAAGGGAAGGAAACTAAAAGGACTTGCTTACCCAGAGCATGGTGAAAGAGAGCTGGGATTTGGTGTCCTGTTCTCTATTAATATTCTTATTAATGATGATAAAAATTCTTATTAATGATGCTTGATGTCTATATGATCATCTGTAAGTTTTCCAAAAAGGTTTTGCATACATTATCTCCCTTGGGTCTTTGGATAGGGGACACAGTGTTGGATAAGAATTGACAGTTAAGAAAGTGGGCTCTGGAATCAGACGCGGTTTCAAATCTCTGTTCTTTCATTTACCAGCTCTGTTTCCCTGGGCAATTATTTAACCTCTCTGATCTCTGTAAAAGGGAGATGGAATGTGTAGCATGTGTAGGGAGATGGGTAATGAGTAGCAGGGAGATGTTACTTTTTAAAGGATAGTCAGGGAAATCCTGAAAGACGAGGTAACGTATGAGCAAGAAGCTGCAGAGAGGGACAGAGAGAGCCACCAGATATCTTGAGGAAGAGAATTCCAGGAAGAAGAGGCAGGTAATGCAAAGGCCCTGAGGAAGGAGCAAGAAAGCCATGTGCATGGACTAGAGACAACTATGGAAAGAGGAACTCTGGTGTGATCAGAGAGGTGGCCAAAGGCCTTTGAGTCCAAAGAAAAGACTTTCAGTGAGGGGTTCTGCCATTGCAGGTGTTGAACATAACATCTCAAAACCTGCAGCAGAGCTGGGCGCGGTGGTGCACACCTGTAATCCCAGCACTTGAGAGGCTGAGGCAGGAGGATCGTGAGTTCAAAGCCAGCCTCAGCAATGGCGAGGCACTTAGCAACTCAGTGAGACCCTGTCTCTAATAAAATACAAAAAAAGGGCTGGAGATGTGGGCCAGTGGTTGAGTATCCCTGAGTTCAATCCCCGGTACCCCAAAATAAACCTCCAGCAGCCGGCCACGCGGCCATCTGGTAGTATACTGGCTAATACCAGTCTCCTATCGTGTTTGCCAGCCCCAAATACATTATTTTGTCATTTGATAGTTTTTATAATATGCTATTTTGTTGTTTGATGGTTAATTAGTTGTTAACAAAACACTGGAAAACTTCACCCCCAAAAAACAGGAAGACACGGCACGTGTGCTCTCTACTGGAACCAGTCGGCTGGAGCTGCCCGCATTGGACTCCACAGGCCCCTCCCCAAGGCCTCCCTGAGGCTGAGTTCCAGCTACTGTTTATCACCAAGGTCAGTTTGCTCAGAGAAGAGGAGCTTGTTGGGGTACCCACATCTCCATCCAAACCGAGAAGAAAACAGATTTCAAGATGGCCCCACATTCCCCACACAGGGCCTGCTACATTTCTGAACGCTGACCGCCTGGCTGTGGGGGGCATTCGGGTTTAAGGACCCTGATACTCGCTGAGGCCCAGAAGAGGACCAGAGCATTTAGAGCCGAAAACTCCCTAAGCCAGAGGGAACCCCAGGACCAGAGAGCTCGGGGTAGGAGGAAAGGGAAGAGAAACTCCTCAGAACTTCTCAGGAGTGAACAAAGCCAGCCACACTGCTTTTAGGCCCCTTAGTTTGGGGAGTTTTCTAAGATCAAAACCAACTCAGGCTCAGCAAAGTATAGACTGCTGTTGACCAGTTAGAAGGTCTGGAGACAGGGCAGGGGACACAGCATCTCCCCTGGTGTCTGGGTTTGAATGCTTAGAGGAAAGAGCTTGGGACCAATCGGGGCACAGTTGTGACCTCAGCAATATGCAGAAGTAGCGGGGCAGGCTCTGGTCAGGAACAAACCAGATAGCCCCCAGAAAGCCCCCGGTATGACAGGAGGTGTGGGCAAGAGGGCTGTCTCAGTGGTCTTTGGCTCTTTGGGAGGGAGGAAGGTTGTCCCCTGAGATCATGAGATGCTCCCCAAGAGGACTGAACACTCCTTTCCAGAATGAGAATGACATGCAGAGGCCACAGTGTCCCTGCTGAATGGCCTCAGTCAGTAGGGCGCTTACTCTCCCGGGTCTCCCACCTCTTGGATCCATGGAACCCTTTGCAGAGGGGGGAGTTTTCAAACACGCATTCCTTAAGCCCCAGCACGGGTGACCTGGGAGGACTTAATCACTAAGCCCATTATCCTCATCTTTAAAGGATCAAGTCTTCAAACCACAATGAAATATCTGTTAGGATGGCAACTATCAAAGACAAAAGATAATAGGTGCTAGTGCACACTTTGGTGGAAATGTAAATTAGTACAACCATTTAGGAAGACAGGATGGAAGTTCCACAAACACACACACACACACACACACACACACACACACACACACACACACACAATAACCTAGAAATTCAACTACCATTTGAACCTGCAAGCCCACTGCTGTCCAAAGGAAATGAAATGAGTATGTCAAGGAGACACCTGCATCCCAAGTTCATTGCAACATTGTTCACAACAGCCAAGATCAGGAGTCAAGCTAAATGGCCGTCACTGGGTGAACGCATTAAAAAAAAAAGAGGGCCAATGCACACAATGGAACATTACATTCAGCCTGAAAAAGAAGAAAATGCTGTCATTCTGTCGTTTGCAACAAGATGGATAAAACTAAAGCACCTTAAGTGAAATAGAACAGGCACAGAAAATGAATATAATGTGTGATCTCACTTCTAAGTGATCTAAAACTATTGAACTCACAGAGGCAGAGTCGAAGGGCAGTTACCCAGGCTTGATTTGGGGAAGGTTGGTCAAAGGACATGCAACTTCGGTTAGGAGCAGCTAGTTCAGGAGCTCTATTATACAGCATGGTGACTAAATCAATAATAATGAAGCATATGCCTGAAAATTGCTATGGGAGTAGATTTTACATGTTCTCACCACAAAAAAAAAAAAAATAAAAGATAAATATATAAGTTAATGAATGTGTTAAATAGCTTAATTTAGGCACTCCACAATGCAAACATACATCAAAGCATTTTATACCATAAATATATACAAATTTTGTGTGTGCATGTGTGTGTGTATATATATAATATATATATGTGTGTGTGTATATATATGTATATATATATTTTTTTTTAGAAAATAGATATGAACTGAACCTAACCCCTATAATTGGATCAGATGGTTCATAGTAAACATTTAGCATGTGCACAGCACCTAGTAATTGCTAAATAAATATTGGCTTTTATCATTTTAAAAGAGCTGCCGTGATAGATTGAGGGGGAACCCAGAGTCCGGCCCCCTCTTCATCCCCCTCCTCTCCTTCCGCAGCTTCTTGTGAAATTCCCAGGCCTCCTTAGGGCTCAGTTGAAGATGTACTATCTAATCTCTAATCTGGTCTCTTTATTGTAAAAATAAAGAAACATAGAAAACCATGTCCAGAGAGGGGAAGGGATTCTTGTGAATCACATGCGTGTCGATGGCAGAGCTGGACCCGAGCCCAGGCTCCGCACCCTGGCTCCCTGCGCTGCCCCAGCTGCTCCGCTCCACCCAGCCACACTCCCAGCCTGGGGCTTCCTGGGAACCCACAAGGCCCGTCTTCCTCCCCATGAACCAGGAGAAGAGTGCAGGGGATGGAACCTGCTCTGGAGTCAGGCCCAACCCGTCCTCCCTCTGCTCCAAAAGGCACACCTTAGCCTAGCCATTTGTGAAATGGGGCCACCAACTCCCACTGGGGGATTTTAAAGCGCATGCGCGGAAAGCATTTGGCACGGTGCCAGTCATGCGGAAAATAGCCAGTGGGACATAGTTATTATTATGGTAGGTGCCCAAAAATGTGTGGAATGCAGGAATTCTTCCCTGTGTGTGCTGGCCTTCACCCTTGCTCCAGGAGCCCCTGTGGGAGCACCCTACACACACACACACTCTCAAACACACACCCCGATACCTGTGGGTCTTTGTGACATCCCTCTCCTTGCAGACATTTACAGCAGAGCTCAAGTAGCCACTTGAGCAGCATTAAAATTAGAGCAGATGTGCTCTTGTCCCAGTTTAACAGGGTACAGCGGGGTGGGCGTGAAATGGTCAGAAGAGAAAGGACAGTGGAAACAAAGGGAGACCATGTCCCGGACACCCGGGACAACATGGATTTTCTGATCTTTTATGTTCTGACCTTGACATGTTGGGGTGACCCCTCTGGGCCCCATTTGTGTATTGTAAAATGGAGTCATTCTACTCATTCCCTTCTCTATCCATGACCCAAGAAACAGCCTGCCCAGGAGCCACCAGGCCCATGGCCACCAGCAAAGTGGATGCTGGCCTCTTACTTGGCCCTGAGAAACTAGTGCAGCAGAAGCCTTTCCTGGCTCCTTGTCCATGAGACCATCAGCTGCCTGTGGCTGCCCCCAACCCAGGCACGTTCTGGTGAGGGGCGGCTGCTGTCAGGGCCACAGAACACGGTGGACACACGCACAGGCCTCGACCCACTGTTGATTGTGTATGACCTTGAGCAAATCAGGGGGCTTGATTGAGCCCTATTCCTTCCATACGTAGACTGGGATCAAAATAAGTTAAGTGAATAAAGTGATCAGGATGCCTCCCACATGAGCCCTAGTGAGGTCACTGCAATGATGAAGAGGACGATTCAGGCACTGGTGTCCCTATTCCTTGGAGGCCATGGGGGTGCCCAGTAAGAGAGCCCTGAACAAATGCCCTCCAGCCAGCCATTGAAACTGGGGCTCCTGCCTTGCTGAGCTAAGCCTCCCCTGAGCCACGATTTCAGGATTCCCTGATGATGGTGAGGTGTGGGGACATGAAGTGCTCACAGAGACATGCGCCTGGCCGTCGCTGACATTTCTTGAACACTCCCCGTGGGCTGGCCCTTGGTAGGCACTTGGCATGCATCGTCTCTTTTAAGCTAGCTTAGAGCAACCCTATAATTATCCTCATTTGGTAGATGATATAAACGAGACTCAGAGAGGTTTCCTAACTTCGAAGATCACACAGCCAAGCTAGGATGAAAACACTCGTATGTCTGACAGGTACCTGGCCTGCCTCCCCACGCCCGAGAGATGGAAAGAGCGACTGGGAAAGGGAGGTTCTGGTACGCTTCCCCCACACGGTTGTACCACCACGGATCCTCTCCTGCCGGCAGACAGATGCTCAGCAAAGCCTCCATCGCCATCCTGCTTCCTCCAGCCTGGCCCAGCCCAGCTGTCTGTCCTTCCTCTTCTCCCTGAGCAGAACGGCGTAGGACAAAGCCGGGCAGGCGGGCAGGTCATGGCAGGTGGAACTGCTCCTAGCAGTGGGGCAAGACCGGCAGTTCCGCTGTCTGAGGCGCCTGGTCCTGCCTCTGCGCGGGCTGAACATGACCACAGGGCCAGAGGCAAGAGGGGGAGGGGGGCGACATGGGGGCATCCTGAGGGGACCCAGGGTGAGAGGGCCCCTGGCCAAGCGGCTCCGGGTCACATCGGAGCACTGCCCTCCTGGATTTCTCCCAGTGGCAGGCCTGCCGGGCGCTCTGTGTTCTCCTCCACAGAACTGGCTGTTGAACCGAACCCGTGCTTCCCACCAACGGGGATCTCCTAAGGGGATGGGGCAGGAGTTGAGAAATGAGTATTCCCAGTCCTGCCCCAGATCTATGGAATCGAAAATCTTAGGGGTGGGGCTCGTGCAGAGGTGCTTGACAAGTCCCCTGGGTGATCTTGGTGTGACTGGCACTCAACAGGGTGACCAGCCCTTCGGGATCGTACACTCTACCCCGCCTCATTCCAAAGTCAAAATTCCCCATGTGACCCTGTCCAAAAGGGATAAGGGACCCTGGGGACAGACTGAGTTCTTCAAGAAGGAATTCTCAAATGTCCCCGTGTTAAAAGCCTCCAGAATTATGACTTGCTGGGTCTGCAGGGGAAATCAGAGTGGAATCGCATTTTCCCCTGTAGATGGTTTACTGATCACTCCTGGGGGACACTGGCCCTCAGGCAAAGCCACCACAAAGTTATCTCTAAAGGCAACTGGAAGAACAGACGGGCGAGGGAGCAGCAGCAGACCCGACCCTCATCCCTGACTTTAACCTGGGAGCCTCTGAGTCTGCACCTGTAGCACTGTCCATCAGCATCTCAGAGCCCAGAGGCAAATGCTTTATTCTCCCCAAGACAGGTCTGTGTACCTGCCAGGTGGAGATCCAGCCACATGAACCCTGTTTTACTTGCAAAAAATAGAACTGGACCTGAGACTGGAATGCAGACCCCAGGACCCAACAACACAAACGATTAGCCCCATATGTAAATTGAGAAATGGTCCTGTAATGGAATACTATACAGCAAAGAAATGGATCTATTGTTCTAGGCAATGGTACAAATGGATTCCATGCACATAATGTGGGGTGAAAGAAGCATATATAAAAGAGTACATATTGTGCTATTCCAAGTATATAAAGCTTAAAAATAGGCAAAACAAATCTATGCATTAGATTAGGATAAAGTTACCCTCATAGGGATGGGAGTGATTAGCGACTGAAAGGGGCACAAAGGGGGTTTATGGAATGGTAGCATGCTTTAATTTATTATTTAATTTATTTATCTTTATTTTATTTTCTGTATGCATATTATATTTCATTAGAAAGGGTTTTAATAAAAAACACTAGTAAAAGTCTTAAAAGAGGGCTCTAATTAAAAAGAAGACATTTAAATAATAAAAACTTGGTGACTATCTGCAGATGAATGGCATTTCATAGCTTTGGGATCTTGGACTCCGCCTGCCCCAGGAACCAGGAAGGAGACGGTTCTCAGAAACCAAGAGGCACGGGAGCCGTGCCAGGCATACCAGGGTTGTGGAAACTGATGCCTCAGCACCCCCCCGCGCCCACCCCGCCTGCCTTCCACAGAACCGCAAGGACAATGGCGGGCCCACTTTCCACCAGGTGCCCAGGTTTAGCTGAGTGCCAGTTTAATGGGGTTTATGTCCTCAGAGCACTTTTCTGGACCAATTCTTTTTTGATGCCTTTGAAAACCCTCTTGGGGAACAAAGAATGGTTTCACTTTATAGATGGAGACGTTGAGGCCAGGAAGGGGTTCAAGGTCACACTACTAGTCAGTGGCTCAGCCAGGACTTAAACATGAGGCCTCAGGTGTCCAATTCAGTAGTGCCTGGGCTCCACCCTGGAGGGGCTCTCCAGTCCTGGCACTGCTGACTGTAGCAGCTGGCGCTTGGTGGGCACTCTCCCGTGGGGTCTCAGAGCCCTTCCACAACCCAGGAGGGGCTGCTTCTGCCCCAGGTTACAAATGAAAGAATGAGGGGTCAGAAAGACCCAGTGTCTAGTCCAAGGTTAACAGCCAGCAAGGGTGGAGTACGGATTGGAAGCAGTGTTCTCTCAAACATGAATCCAAACTCCAAACGCACCAGCCCAGGGGTTCCCAAACCTGGCTGGACTTCACCCAGAGTCCCCTCGGAGCTTGTGAAAATATAGCTTCCCTCTCTTCACCTTCATGCTCCACATTCCACTTACGTAGACTTAGGATGAGGCCAAGGAATTTGATTTTTTTTTGTTTAATAACTGCCCTAGATATTTGGGAAGCTCAGCTCTAAATTAAGGTGCCACAGAAACATGGCAGTAAAAAAAAAAAAAAAAAAAAAAAAAAAAAAAAAAAATTCAAGAATAAAGTTTAATTTAGCAACTTCCAAGTTAATTCACGGGACCCCTCTACTAAGTGGAGTTCTAACCATTGTGCACAGCCCCAGAAGGACTCTCTCACCATCCTCAGAGGCTGGCCTGCAGCAGCCATCCTTGGCGAAGGGGCCGTGTCTGGCAAGGGGCATCAGGAGGGCTCCTGGGGGATGTGATGTCTGCTTGGTGCTCTGGGTACTGGTCAGGCACCGTTTATTCATCAGCAAGGGCTGGGTTGTGTGGCTCAGTGGTAGAGCGCTCGCCTGGCACGTGTGAGGCACTGGGTTCCATCCTCAGCACCACATACAAATAAATAAATAAAGTAAAGGTATTGTGCCCACCTACAACTAAAAAATTTTTTTTAAAAAAATTCATTAGCAATAACTTAAAATTTATGCACTTTGGTTTTGAATGTTTTGAAGAGAGAATTTTAAAAAATCATGCTGACCATTCATCAAACATGAAGCGTCTTCTCACAGAGAAGAGAGTACACCAGGGATCTAGTGGGATTTAGCATACTCCAGGGACCCACTAAGATTCTTCTAATTATAGACTTTTAAGAGTTCAGATAGGATTCAAATTTGCAAGATGCCATGATTCTCTGAGTCAACTCCTGAATCTTCCAGGGGTTTCGGATCTTTGATAGTAGCTACGTTTAGTGACTGCTAGTGTGAACCGACTAAGCCAGGTGGTTTATGTGCCCTTCACAGAGGTGAATCCCATCCCAAGTTCATGGAGATAGAAGCCAGGCCAGGACTGGAACCTGAGCCCTGTGGCTCCAGAGCTCACATGTCCCACCACAGTGCCACATGGACCCCAAGCTCTGCTGCTTCCACGCTAAGCCTCCAAGTGTCCAGAATGAGACTCTTTGTGTCTTGATCCCTGCATTTGTTGGAGGACCTACAGGAACAGGAAAGTGGTTCCAACAGGTCACATGAGCACACACAGGCCAACACACACATGCATGCTGATGTTACCCCCCGGCTGCGTGTGCCAGCCTGCTCAGCACGTGCCCAGGCCAACAGCTGTGGGCACTGGAACCGAAAGGGAACCGAGACTTCTCCAAGAGGGGTCCCTGTGTCCACCGCCCCCCCTCACCCCTCCGTCCCGGCCACCTCGGTTTGCCTGGAAGGGGCCACTGTAGTCTCAGGAGTGGAAAAAGAAGAGCCAGGGGAGGGGATTCTCTCTCTTTCTTGCAGATTCTAACCTGGAAAATGCTTAAAGTATCACCCGTTACAGGAGGAGATGGGTTTTAGAAGATAATTTGTTAATCAATGAGTTATAATGAAATATCGGTCACCGTGGTCAGCCAGTGGGGAGACAATGAGACACCCTAACCTTCCAATCCGACCCCCTCCTGTAATTCATGCTCCACCCCTCAGAGACACCTCTCCAAGGGACTCTTGGACATAAACTCCCTCCGTGTCCTTCAATGCTTATCAAGTCAAAGTCATGCCCCGGTGGTGTGGAGTCTTTGCAGACACACGGAACTCTTTTCAGATGCAATCATCTATCTGGATTTGCTTCAAAATAATCTACAGGGACGCTGGTGGAGATTTAGAAGAAACACATCTGTGGAAGCCAGGTGATGAGGGTCCTTTATACTACTTTCCCTACTTTGGTGTCTGTAACTTGCTATTAATAATTATATGCATATATGTAAATACACTTTTTTAAAAATATTTATTTATTTGCTTTAGTTGTACACAATGCAATGCATTTATGTTTACGTGGTGCTGAGGCTCGAACCCAGGCCGCGCAAGTGCTAGGTGAGCGCTCTACCGCTGAGCCACAACCCCAGCCCCTGTAAATACATTTTTTAAAGCCATGCTCCTTGACCTGGCACACCAGGCCTTTAATGATCTGGCCCCATTCTACCTTTCAGACCTTAGATGTTCCCCACCCAACTTATAGGTTCCTGCATTTATCTGTTTCCTTTGCTTTTGACTGTTGTATCCTTGCATATGCTATTTTCTCCCTTTAAATGCCTTTCCCTCTCTTTTTTTTTTTTTTTTTTTTTTATTTAACTCTCACTAAGCCTTCAAAACTGACATTCGGCACTAGCTCCTCCATGAAGCCTTCATTAAATCTGTATCCAATGTCCTATTGCTCCTCTGGGCCCAGAGGCAGCCCATTTGCCTGGGCTTTACCACCTACCTCAATCTATGAATGCACCTGTCTCCACCAACTGAGAGCCTTTGGGATCCGGACACATCACACAGGCTCCTTAAGTGTCTTTTGAACAGTCTGAAGAGAACAGAGGCTGTGTGACTTAGAGGAAGTGGCTTGCCCTTTCTGAGTCTCTATCCAGCTCCATCCACGCTGAAAACATTTGCGACAACATAAAGAAGCAGTAGAGGATTGTGAGGACAGCTGTGCAGAGGAGAGGGAAAGAGTCCAGCCTGGTGACAAGAGCCGAGAGGGGCTCGCCAAAGGAGAATCCTCTTCTCATCATTTAAATCCCAATCTCAGAGTGGCTCGCTGTGGAGCATACACCGACCAGGACATCATCACAAACCAGCTGCATGAATTGAGGCAATTAATTCAAAATCTAGGGACCAATAATACCTCAAGGGGGACTTCAGGGCACTCTGAGGACCCTCCCAGTTGTACAGTTACGGATATCTGCTGATTCGTAGGTGAGAGCAATGGAGGTGTGTGTGTGTATCTGTGTGTGTATGTGTGTGTGTTGCACGCATGCACACGTGCTAGTAAGTTCTAGGGAAGGCGATTGATGAGTTTGTGTCCCTGGATTACAGTCTAGCCATCATCTGATTGCTGACCCCAAATGGCCTTCAGGGGACATGGAGCGATTCACTGGCCTCCAGGACTTACCCATCACCCGCATAATAAACAGAAACTTTGGGAAAGACCTAGGCAAAGTGAGGCAGGGGAAAGTCCAAAGACCTGAGCCCCGTCCTGCCTTCCCTGCTTGCCATGTGACCTCAGTCCAGTCACCAGCCTTCCTGGGAAGTCCTCAGTGCTGCCATCTGACTGATTCAATATCTCCAAGGACACCCCTCCCCAGCCATCTGTGACTGGGCAACAGGTAGTCCGACGAAACAGCGGCTCTCCTCCGTGAATTAGAACTGGAGGTCCCCTCGTTCACCCAACAGATACAGGATGCCCTCCTTTCACACGCAGGACACGGGCCCCAGAGCAAGGCAGACCCATGGCTTGTACCTTAGTGGAGAGACAACTTCAGACAAAACTTGTGCTCCGTCTAAGGAAGAAACACCTCAAAGTGCTATAAGATGATACCCACCCAAGGAGGAAGCGAGAAGAGTCATTAACTGATGGCTGTGAACGTGATAAAGAAGGCCCAGCGTATCACAGGCATGACCTGAGACGCGTCAGCTCATTGATTTCTCACTCCAATTCTCTGAGGAAAGAACTAAGATCACCCTCGCTTCTCAAATGAGAAGACTGAGGTTTTTAGAGACTAGCAATATCCAGGATTTGGATCCACACCTTTCCCTATAAAACTGTTCATAAAACTCCCTTGTAAATGGAAGCGTTAGTACTGTTAGAGTCAGAGACACCAGGCTTGAGGTTCTGAGCTAACTTGTGCCAGGCGCTCAGGAACCATGGGAGGCTCTCAGAGGGATGCCCACCCGCTCCAGCAAGGAACCCAAAACACAGGGCCCATCAAGGAGGACAGGAAGGTGCTCAACAGTGACAACCCCCCACCCCAGCACAAGGCTCTCCTCTAAGGCTTAGCACCTGCCCAGTGGCCTCTCACACCTGTCCTACCTGGCCAGGGCAGAGCCCATCTCAGCCTATCAAGATGTCACTAGGAGAACTTCCAGGACCAAGGGAGTTTAGTCCTAGCCAGGGAGGAGTGTGCAGGGAGTGGATCAAGGTGGCTTAATTCACAAGAACAGGCTGAGAGGGGACCTGGCAGCCCCTGCCCGTAAAACACTCAGGAACGTTGCTGCTCGGTGACTGGACAATGCCATTGTCCCTCTGCATCTGATTCCCCAAGCCCTTGAGGATGAGACCATCAAGAGTCACAGAATCAGGGGGAGTTCCAGAGACCCTGACTCTTTCCAGCTCCTCCCACATTGTACAGATGAGGACACTGAGGCACAGGAACTAGTGGCAGTGGGGGTGTCACTGTTCTACTTTATCAGACTAGCCAACATCATAGATTTTGCCCTTCCTACTAGAAGTCTAGCAGGTGCAGAGCCCTGCAATGACCTAACCTTGCCTCTTACTGGGAAATGGGACCCTGAGCCTCTTAGGCTGCTTGTCTGCAAAGTGAAGGCAATAATTCCTGCTCTGTCTGCTCAACAGGCTGAACTAATTGAGAATGAATCTTAATGATCATCCAATGCCTTTATTTTATATGTAGAGAAACAGGCCCAGAGAGGTAATGGAACTATCCTCAGGCCACACAGCCTGTGAGTCACAGAGGCATGACCGACGAATTTTCTTTTCACATGGCCACACAGCCTGGCTACAAAAAACTTAAAAAATTGTAAAGACCATGCATACTCAACACAGACACCAGGACCCAGGAAGTGTCCAATGAGCACAAGCTATAATAACCATCAGAAGTGTCCTACGCAGACGGCATGGTCACCACCCAGCCTCAGCTCCCCATCCTGGGCGTTTCTCCACCTCCCTCCGCCTTGAACCCAGGCATCAGCTCTGGACCACAGCTAGGGACAGGGCAGCTTTTCTGATTCCTCAGGAAAGCCTCCACCCTGGGGCAAACACACTGCCCACTTCCAGGGGAGGGCTGACCTCGCCCAGTGGCTCTGCTCAGCGCTGCTGCCTCTAAAGATATTCCCGGGGTTCCTGTTCCCCAAGACAAGGCGACAGAGCCGAGTGACTCCCCCATCTCCCACAACAGCACAGCTTCTGTGCTTCCTAGCCTTCCTGGCCCCTAGTGACTACGTGTGCCCATTTTACAGCCAGGGAAGCTGAGGTTCTGTAAAGCACTGCAGGAGCGCCAGGGCTGACCGGGTTGTCTGACTTTCCTCGTGTCTGTGGCACAGCCCCTGTGGCCACCTGGATGTGCACAAGAAGCCAGCATCTCTCAATTCCTGGCTCTGGCGCTTTTCCTTAATACCAAAGGAAATCTCCCCCACCTCTCCGGAAGGCAGATCCCCAGAAGCCCAAGCAGGGGGTTTGATTCTCCCAGGGACAAGAGTCCAACTCCCCATGCATGTGAATAGGACCTTCCTTTTCCAGGAGATCAAAGTCCTAGTCCTGCCCCTCTCTGAATCCCAGTCCCCAGCTCCCAGGCTGGCTACATCACTGGCTTCTTTCAGTGTACCTAAGAGACCGGGCCCCAGAGTCCCTGTCCTCCCAGCCACATGCCTCCCCCGCCAGCTCCAGGTTCCTTCCCCACCTTCCAGGAGCCCCAAGGTCAGCGTACAACAGATCAGCTCCGCAGCCCCCTCCCCGCGCAGCCTCCCAGCCTCCCAGCCTCCAGGAGTGCTTACCGGTGCCCTGCAGGTGGGGGAGGGTGCCCGAGGGGCGCGGGCTGCCGGGCTGGAGCCTCTCACGAGGGCCGGGAGGGAGGAGGGAGGCGCGGAGCTGCCGCGCTGAGCAGGAAGGCGCCCAGCGCAGCCCCAGCCCGAGAGGCAGCTGAGAAAGTTGGAGTGGGTGTGTCCCAGCCCAGGAGGAGGAGGAGAGAGCAGGAGGAGGACTGAGGTGGATCGTCCCCTCCCGCCGGCTCTGTCTCACTGACACCGAGGGAGGAAGCCAACTGGTTGGTGGCCCAGAACTCGCGGTGGGGAACCGAGTCGTGGAATAGGATGGCGGGGAGGGAACTGGGAAGCCCGCCCCTCTCACCTCCCTTCTCCTTTCACAGAGGGGTAAACTGAGGCGGACACGGACGACCACGCCATCCCCACCCCACTCCAGGGCTCTGGAGTGATGAAGTTCTGCTTCAGACCCTGCCCTGCCACCTACCTCCTCTGTAACCATGGGCCAGTGACTAAATCAGAGTCTGGGTTTCCTTTGATGAAAAGATGGGGCTAACAATCAATAGCTCACACTTTTGGGGGGTTGCACTTGGCTGGGAAAGACCCCCATAGGAGGCGATTCTCGTTGCTCTTGGGCTATGCACTTTCCCTCTCTAAGCTTAGGCTCCCCATCTGTAAAATGGGGGATACAAGTTTTCAAAATAATTTCGAATTGTTTCCTGTATTTCCATAGTGTCTGTTGTGATATTTTCTTTTCCATCGCGTATGTTAGTAATTTGAGTTTTCTCTCTCCTCTTTCTTAGCTTGGCTAAGGGTCTGTCCATTTTATTTATTTTTTCAAAGAACCAACTTTTTGTTTTGTCCATTTTTTTCAATTGTTTCTTTTGTTTGAATTTCATTAATTTCATCTCTGATTTTAATTATTTCCTGTCTTCTGCTGCCTTTGGTGTTGGATTGTTCTTCTTTTTCTAGAGCTTTGAGATGTAATGTTAAGACATTTATTTGTTGACTTTTTCTTCTTTTGAGGAATGAACTCCATGCAATGAACTTTCCTCTTAGAACTGCTTTCATAGTGTCCCAGAGATTTCGATATGTTGTGTCTGTGTTCTCATTCACCTCTAAGACTTGTTTAACCTCCTCTTTGATGTCATCTGCAACCCATTGTTCATTCCGTAGCATATTGGGGATAAGGAGAACCCCTGCTGTAAGCTTGTGCAGATTCATGAGATAGACAGCAAAGTTAATGACTCCCCCGGACACAAGACACCTCAGCCTGGAGGTTTTATGGGGCGTCTCTCTGCTCAGGCTCCTCCAGTGATTCCTGTGTGTCCTGTGTTGAGGACCAATTTTAAGGGAAGGGAAGAAGAATCCGCAGGAACTAGCCCTCCTCTCCCCTCACCTCCGTCCATTTTAGTTATAGGACATATTCTCTTGTTGGATTTATACCTTCATGGGGTGGGGAGCTACCCTTTTCCAGGCACTGTACTAGGCACTCGGGGCATTGAGATACAGAGATAGTTCCTGCCTGAGAGAGCCACAGAGTAACAGCTCTGTGACATCCTATCTAATCTCCCCTCCCCCACCCCAGGTCTTGATGCCCCTTTGCAGCATCCCTGGCAAATAAGTGAGTCTCAACTGCCCATCTCCAACCATGGGGAGCGTGTTACGTCTCCCAGTAACAAATTCATGATCAACCACTGTGCCTGATGGTCAACTGAGTGGCAGCCCTTGAACCTGATCAATATGCAAGAATTCTTCATATCTTCATTATTATTATTATTATAAGCTTATGTGACCTCAGGCAAATAATTTAAATTTGCTAAGTCTCTGTTTTAGTATTTGTCCAATGAGGCCATAACTGTGCTGGGGCCACTCAGAAGAGATGTGCTTTCCCTACCGTGACAAAACTTGTCTGTGCTTAGGACTAGGCTGTATAGAAGGTTAGTCTGGCCCCTAGGAGTAAGTGGAAGCATGAAGGTTCTGCTCTTGTTGCTTCTTATATAGGAGTCCTGGTTTTTCCAGCTTGAAGTAAGAAATTCTTTCACAGAGCTGCTGCAGCCACTGTGTGCAGTGTCTTCACGGACCTGTCACTAGCACCAGGGATGACCACAGTCCCCAAGCAGGCTGCTGTGGTGTATTGCCCAGGACTTCCAGAAGGATCGCCTACCAGTGGGACTGTCTGAGGTCTCCCTCCCACAAGCTGCCTGAGCCCCGGATGAAGGACCTGGGGTTTTGCAGGATGAGGGGAGCCACCGTGATCAGCACTGGTAGAAAGGCACCCCTGGGCAATTATCCACTTGGCTGATTGGCGCCCCAGTCTCCAAGTCTGGTACGATTATGCATTAACCAGAAGCAGAGGGGCTGGGTGGCCTCGTGAGTCCTTTGACTAGTCATGTGCAGAGTGGCAGACAACTGGGTTCCTTTGGGGCCCCCCACGCAGGCCCAGGCTGGGCTCCAGCCCGTCCCATGCAGCAACTGTCTGCAGGCCAAGGAGGGAGAGAGGCGAGGATTGGGATGAACTGCAGACCCCCATCATGCCGCCAGCACTCATGCCCTCCCCTGCCACTCTCCTTCTCCTCGCTGGCCCCAAAACCTTTCTGGTGGCTCTTCTGGCCTCCCATCTCCCAAGCACTAAGGATATGGACCCTTTATTGTCCTCCAAGTATGCGTGTAAACTTCCCATTCCTGAGCCTCTGCTCATAACTATCTGGACATCTAAACTTCCCTCTCCTCCTGCTGAGATCATACCTATCCATCTTGATACAGCTCCCAGCCACTCTCCACTGTTAGCAGCCCTGACTAGGCCCCTGAACTGAACAAGTGTAATAACAATAATAGCATTAATAACTAATCTTATGTCATGCTCTCGATTTTGTACTCTGCAGGGATTATCTCATTTCTCTGAACACCACCACAATGGGTCAGCTGCTATTATCATTCTCCATTTTTCAGATGAAGAAATTGAAACTCTCGCGGGCCTCTTACCTCCCCGGGGATTGAACTCAGGGGCACTCGACCACTGGGCCACATCCCCAGCCCTTTTTTGTATTTTATTTATAGACAGGGTCTCACTGAGTTGCCAAGTGCCTCGCCATTGCTGAGGCTGGCTTTGAACTCACGATCCTCCTGCTCTCAACCTCCCAAAGTGCTGGAATTACAGGTGTGCGCCACCGCGCCTGGCTCAGAAAAACTTTTTATTACAATGTTCTAGCCTAAGCTAAGTCAAGCCCCCTCCTAGTCTGGCTGAGCCCTCTAACCATTTGGCTGCACTGCCTGGGTCTCTCTTCTGTCCTACCGTCTTCAGGCTGAACCTCCCATGTGACCCTGGGCTTCCTTTACTTTGGCTCCTGCCCTACTCTGTTTTTAAGCTCCTGGGGAACAGATCTGTATCTAACTGGTTTTCAAGAGAAGCTACACATTGGCTACTCTCTCCCGCATTTTTCAGATGAAGAAATTGAAACTCAGAAAAACTTTTTTTTTTTTTTTTTTTTTTTTTTTTTTGTGGTACTGGGGATTGAACTCAGGGGCACTCGACCACTGGGCCACATCCCCAGCCCTTTTTTGTATTTTATTTATAGACAGGGTCTCACTGAGTTGCCAAGTGCCTCGCCATTGCTGAGGCTGGCTTTGAACTCACGATCCTCCTGCCTCAACCTCCCAAAGTGCTGGAATTACAGGTGTGCGCCACCGCGCCTGGCTCAGAAAAACTTTTATTACAATGTTCTAGCCTAAGCTAAGTCAAGCCCCAGTCTGGCTGAGCCCTCTAACCATTTGGCTGCACTGCCTGGGTCTCTCTTCTGTCCTACCGTCTTCAGGCTGAACCTCCCATGTGACCCTGGGCTTCCTTTACTTTGGCTCCTGCCCTACTCTGTTTTAAGCTCCTGGGGAACAGATCTGTATCTAACTGGTTTTCAAGAGAAGCTACACATTGGCATCACCCGGGACACCTTCAGAAATCCTAGTTCCCAGGCCCCATCCCAAACCAATGATAGTCCCTGAGGATGGGACCCGGGCGCCTGTGTACCAGCACAGGGCCAGGCACACTGTAAGCGTCTAAGACTTCTGTCTGGTTCTGAGTCCTCTTCCTGGATCACCACATCCCTGTCTCAATGAAGCAGAGGGGAGACTCTGATCTTCAGCAGCCAGCTCTGAGTTCCCTAAGTCCTCATGTTCTTTACAGGGATGTCCTAGGTCTCTAAAGAAAGGCCTAGAAGACAGGCATCCTCCACCTCCTGTCTGTGTGTCTTGGCCCCCGTGGGCTGGGAGCGCTGTTTCTTCCTTCCTCCCAGGCTGCCCTTCCTGGGGCAATGTGGCCCACTCACCACGTGAGCGCTGATGCAAACTCTCACGGCAAAGATAGTGTTCTGTGAATGCTGAGCAGACTGGCCCCTTCTGATACCTTCTGGGACAGGAAAGACTCAGGTTCATTCAAATACAAATCACACACTGTCAGAGTCAGCGCGGCACAGGCACATGGACAGGGTCAGCTGACCAACTCTCCAGGTCACCCAGGACTGAGGGTTTCCCAGGATTCAAGACTTGGAATAACTGAGACAGGCCCGGGAAAACCAGAATCGTTGTTCACACCACTGCCACCTTTCCACACCGCATATGCCACCACGGGAGCACACTCCGCTTTTGAAGACCCGTCCCATGAGAAGATTCTGCTCCCTGGGGACAGTGGGGTCCCTTCTATCCTACTGTGTTCTCCCCAGGGAGGGCCTTAGCAAGATGAGAGTGGAGCTGGGAGACAGGTATAGGGCAAAGACCCTTGAAGGTCCATGGGCCTGAAAGGTCCTAAGGCCCAACTGTCCAAGGGACATGATGCCTTTAAGGAAGATGAAGTCATCGGGGAATGAGACCACCTGGCTGTAGGAGGGCTGTAGCCGAGAGGAAGAAGCAGAAGGCGGAAGGCAGGTGGGCTGTGGGGGCCAGGCCTGGGATGCCAGCTCTGTGACTGACAGACGGGGCCCAGCAGGAGTGGGAACAGTCGGCCCTGGCGTTGCCTGGGGTGCCCGGGAATGTAATCAAACACTCAGCAGACCCGCTGGCCACGGGCATCTGGGCACCACCGGGCCCTCCAGCTCATCCTGACCCCCAGCCGGCACTTCTGACGGGCCCCTGCCAGGAGAAGCCTCCGGCCTTGTTGGCCAAACCCACGGGCATGAGCTCATTTGCCACCAATCCAGTCCTCGGACGCCTGCCCCAGGCTGGTGCTGGTAGGCGGGGTTCCAGTGCTGCGTGCTACTGGAGCCAGGCTGGCTGGTTCAATGGCCTGGGAAGTGGCAAGCCGCTCTGAGGACCTGAAACGACCTTTGATGTTATCCCTACCATCCTCACGCTTAGGGCTCTGATGTGGCCCTGGCCTACGACACCAGTACCCCTTTCTATAACCAGTTCCTTTTCCATAACCGTGAACTGTATTGCCAGCCTCATCTCCCACTTCTCCCCATTGCACAGTAATAATGACAATGATAATTGCAGTAACAACTAATATTTACTATAATGTAATAAGTAGTGGGCTAAGCATCATCTCATTTAATCCTCCAATTGATCCTCCGAATGAGGTACTGTTATTATCCTTCTCATCCTGCAGAGGAAGAAACTGAGATTCAGAGAGGTTTAAATGATTTTGTCTAAGGTTGCCACACTCCTCAAATAGAGAGCCAGGGTTTGAGCTAAGTTTATGTAGCTCCAAAACCCATGCTCTTAGCCACCGCCCCTATGGTATGATTCAACCAAATCACAGGGTTTGGATTCATGGGCATGGCACCTGCATTTTGAGAAAGACCCTACACTGGATTCAGTGCTCCGCTATCTCTGTCTAGCAAAGTTCTATAATTTTAAATAAGTTGCCCTACACTTTCTTTTACTCTGGATTCTAGTTCTACAAACCAGCTCCCCAGCTGTGGTCTGATGCTTGTGCTGGGTCTCTATGTCAACTGCTGAACCCTTGTCACCTACAGATTCACCACAATGGTATCACTCAGAACCATCTCTGCATCTCCCCCACATCCTTCCCCAGGAACCGCTATGGGTTTCTGCACTCACGTGTAGCACAGAACGCTCTGTTCTGGCCCCACGGAGATCACTGTGTGTTTCTCCTTCCCTTTGCTGGGCTTGACACGGGAGTGGAGCCAGGGTGAAGTTTGGACTTGAAGTTGGACAGACCTGCATTCACACCCAGCTCTGCCACCTTGCAGCTGTGTGGCCTTGGACAAGTTCCCCTGTCTGGGAAGCAGTTTCCTCATCTGTCAAATGGAGGTAATAACAGTCCTTATCTCACAGAGTTGTCATAAGGACTAAATAAGGTGATAAATCAGTAAAATGCTGAGCATCATGCCTGAGGCCAAAAAAAAAAAAAAAAAGAAGAAGAAGAAGCAGCAGCTTTCTGTTTGGTATATAATTCATCTATGAATTTTCCATAGCTACTTGGACAGTGTTAATGAAATGTGATAGGCACCGAGAATTTATAAGTGCAAAATTGCTTTAGAAGTACGAAAATGCCACACAGGTAGAAGAGAATGACATGATTTTATGGATGAAGAAACCAAGGTGTATGGGACTTCCCAGCCTGCCCAGTGCCCCACAGCCTCCCTTGCTTGCTTGGGTGCCCGGGTCCTGCCGGTCACTCCAAGGCTAGCAGGGCAGAGGCCCTCAGGCGCAGAAGTCTGTTCTCTGCTACCTGAATTCCACTGGCAGCTCTGGCGGCCCTACCTGCCCTGTCTCCCTCAACCACATTCCAGACATTCTGCCCAGGCTGAAAAGAGGCCTTCCCTGAGGGAAGATTCTCCAGGGAACCCAGATAGGACAGGGCAGCAGGGCAAGGTGCTTCTGGGAGCAGGGATTACTGCTGAGCACCCCGAGCTCTCCTCCCAGGCCCCTCAGTCCTGCTCAGGGGGGAAGGAACCACTTTTCTAATTTCAGAGTCTGAAGCCCTCATCTGGTGGTGGGGAGGTGTTAAAAATTCACCTCGCAGGCCCAACTCCCCAAATGATAGGGCCTGAGATTCTACATTCTTCAGTGAGCCTCTAACAAGGTACAAATGCAGGTTTTGGAGCTGCTCACCTGGTGCACAGTATAGATGAGGAAGCCGAGGTTAAGGAAGGAAAGGGGTCACCCAGCAACAAGGCTGTCACATGGAAACTATGTCTTTCTTTCCCAGCCACTGTCCCTACTGGGAACCATAGGCGGCCTCAAGAGGGAAACTACACAGTGGTGGGGGAATCCCAGGAAGGGGAGGTCTGAGAACAGGGCAGCTCAATGTTTGCCTCCTAGTATTTTCTCCCTTCTCACCCGACTGTCACTGCACCCTTCCCCAGAGGCTCCTACCGACCCCTCACACACTGGCTCTGGGCCTCCGCCCACCCCTACCCTTCATCTCAGATTTGCTGGCAAGTGCCCTTCTCTTCTTACCGTGTAAAGAGAGCACCAACTTAGAGTAACCCATCCAGGGGTCAGGCATCCTGTTCCTACCATGCTGTGTGGTCTTAGGCACGTTCCTTATCCTGACAGTCAAGTTACTCCTCTGTAAAATGGGGGGCTAGTCTGCAGCAAATCTCTCAAGGCACGCTTCAAGAACTACCTCCACAGAAGCACGGAGAAACTTGCTGAGATGTAAATTCTCACACCTCCAAATACATGAAATCGGCAAAAAAAATAAGTTAGAGAAATTGTGACTTTTTATTTACACAGGCAATACATGATGAACTTTTCCTTATAAAATAGTAAAAAAAAAAGTTAAGGCCAAAGCCCTCTTTGCTTCCACAATCAATAACCTTTCTAGACAGTTACACTCATACACAAATATGTCCATAGGAAATACATAGACTTGGGTTGGTTGGTTTGCTGGGTGTGGGGTAAGAGTGTTCGGAGCTTATGTAGCATTCCACAGTTTTCTCACTTGACAATGCGTCTTGTTGGACACATAGGTCCACTCTAAGCTTCCAGCTCCTGGGGTCATGCTGGGGCTCACTCAAGTTTGAGAACCCCCAGGCTAGATAAACTCAGATTTATCTTATGAATCTCTGATTTCAGGGAATGTGCAGGGTCAGTAGAATATTTTCCATGTGTGAGGAAAAGTCCAGCCTAATTGGAATGCCCTTGGCCCTTGCACATGACTCTACTGCTCAGATCCACCATGAAGGATGTGGTTCCCAGGGACCAAGCTGGGGCACCCACTTCCTTCCCCAAGACCTTCAGAGCCACTCCCCACCTCCCTTGCCAGCCTCTGTTCACCCAGTGGGCTCGATGCAGACAAGGGCTGACTCAGGCTCTCCCTGCCACCCGGAAGGTAGCTCCCCGTGGCTCTCAATGGGGTCTGACTGGTTTGACCTGGTGAGGCAGCCTGTGGTTTCCCAATACCTCTTCTCTGGGATCTGCAAGCACAAATCATCTGGCTTGGTGAGGAACTCAGAAGCTATCTGGGTCCAGAGTATGACATTCGATGATCAAGACTGTCACAAACTGTGGGATCTCGAGCTAGCCTCTGCCCTTCTCTGGGCTTCTCTCTCTCTCCATCTGTAGAATAAGATGGGCTCTCTAATCAACACGCCTAACAAGAGCATCTAGCAAACACATCTATGCAAGATTTGTTGAATGAATAAAAGGTGAAGTGTCTGTTCTAACTCCTAAGGATGTGAATTCGAACCCACCAGTGTGAACAAAATGCTCATGGTATGTGTAGCCTTATAATGGGGAGCAGAGTGGAGAGAGAAACCCTGGGAAAGATGAAAGCAATTTGGTTGAGGTTCTAGTCATCCAGTCAAGAAATGTCTCCCTGGAGTCCGGCACAGGGCAGGAATGGAGTCAGGTCGTGGAGATCAAGGAAGGTTGGTATGATTCAGATCTTTTTTTTTTTTTTTTTTTTTGTATTTATTTATTTGCTTTTAGTTGTACACAATGTGTTTTTACGTGGTGCTGAGGATTGAACCCGGGCCACCCACGTGCTAGGCGAGCACTCTACCGCTGAGCTATAACCCCAGCCCCTGATTCAGATCTTGTATATCCCCCAAAGGCCATGTGTTAAGGCCTTGGTCCTCAGCCTGTGGCACTACTGGGAGGTAGTGGAATTTGTGGTGGTGAGGCCTCATGGGAGGAAGTTAGGTCGTTGGGGGTGTGCCCTTGAAGGGACTGTTGGGACTCTGACCCCTTCCTCTCTCTTTGCTTCCTGGCCACTCAGAGTGAGCAGCTTTGCTCCATCCTGAGTTCCCCACCATGATCTTCTGCCTCACTACAGGTCCAAAAGCAGCAAGGCCAACTGACCGTGAACTGAAACCATGAGACAAAATCAATTTTTTCTTCTTTTAAGTTGCTTTGCTCAGGTGTTTTGTCACAGTGACAAAAAGCTGAATAATCCCAAAGACAAGGGGTCCACTCACAAGCAATCAGAGGATAATGCAGGTCAGGAGGGAGGCAAGTGGAGATGGTGGTCACACAAGCTAAGAGTCTGCAAACGGGTCGGAGGAGAAGGCATTCAGTGCATTTCTGCGGTTGGCATGGAAGATGAAATAGACAAAGAATAGAAGCTGGGGATACAGATAGGGCATGTGGCACATGAGTAAATGCTGGCCAAATTTTACAGACAGCTTACTATAAAGACTCCATCACAGTCAGGCGTGATGGCGCATGCCTGTAATCCCAGAACTTGGGAGTCTGAGGCAGGAGGATCACCAGTTCAAAGCCAGCCTCAGCAATGACGAGGCACTTAGCAACTCAGTGAGACCCTGTCTCTAATAAAATACAAAAAAGGGCTGGGGATGTGGGCCAGTGGCTGAGTCCCCCTGAGTTCAATCCCCAGTACCAAAATAAAAGACTCCATCATGATGAACGGATACACAGAAATATTAAATAGATGACAGGTAGAAATTAGCATATGAAAGTAAGTTAGTGAAGGGAGGGGGGATGGAAATAGAAAAGACAGTAATATGAATCAGACATTATCTTTCCTAGCCTTATGTATGAATACACAACCATATAAACAGGATCCTAACTGGAACAAGTTATTCTAATTCTATGTGTGTATAATATGTCAATACACACCCTACTGTCATGTATATCTAGAAAGAACAAATAAAATTTTTAAAAAAGAAAGTCACTTAGCAATGCCTGGATGGATGGACACATGGATGGATGGGTGATGGATGGATGGATGGATGGGCCACCAGAGAGACAGGTGATAATCTTGATGTAGGTTCACTGGATTTAAGGTCAAATGCTTTCTTCTTTTTACTTGGCTTGTGAGCATGTGGGTTTGGGGCTGAAAAACAGGGATGATGAATTCAGCCTGTTGTCATGAACTTGAACCGCCCCCCCACCCACCCAATTACTTGTAGCTTGCTGTCCTATCAGTCACATGCAGCTTGCTTGCAAAAGTTAAAACCTGGATGCTGATAACCAAGTGCTCCCAGCTGCTAACCAATGAGTCCTCACACATTCCCAAGCGCCAAATGGGTACTGCAGACCAGCTCAGGCTTCCAGCCCAGGGAATTATGAAAATCACCTGAAGCAGCAGATGGAGGAACTGCATAAAGCCACATGCAGTTGTCACAGTGTTTGCAATAAATAAATAAGTAAATAAGGGCTTCTCTGTTCTAGATACACATCAACAGGACAATGCAAGAGTTTCAGACCTGGTGCATGAAGAAAAGCTGATAAAGGAAGAAGACAAAGGAGCTCAGATCGCTATTACGCCACCATAGGTCCTCCTTCATGAAGTAACAGCTGAGAGGCTGAGGTTCTGGAGTCTGGGGGCTGTGTGAGGTCAGCACCTGCCTTACTTTTTCTCTCACCATCTAGAGCCCACTGCTCCCCACCCCCCACCCAGCCTTCCACAGGGATGCCCACCTCTGGCTTCCCTCTTCAGAATCACCCTGGCAATCAGCTTCTAGAACCCACCAACATCACAGCCATTCAGAGGCCCACTGACAAAGCAAGTCCTGGGGTGCTTCCTCCGTCTCTAAATCAGAGTACTTTGATGTGCCCAGACTGAGGAGAGCCACTGTTCATTGCCCATGTCAGCTGGCTGGTGCCTGGCAGGGTCTAGAACTGAACTCAGCTCTCCTGCTGCCTGTTCCAGTGCCTCCTGCCCAGAAGCAAGAACACAGACCAGATGACCTCTCCATGGCCTGAAGCCCTCAGATTTCAGACTCCTCAGCAGTTCCCAGACACAAGCCGCTCAAATTGCTTGAGGATTTCTAGCTAAGCCTGTGGCTTTCAGCGGCTGTGGCCGGGAACCTCCCAGAACCCAGGAATGAGGGAGGCCTCAGAGAAATAAGTGATTCTTGTTGCTCCACCCACCTGGCTGCTGCCCAGATGGAGGCCATTCTAATGTCCCTGGCAAGGAGTAGAGGGGGCTACGAAGCTGAACTGGAGCTGCTAATTACCCACAGAAATCCCAGGATAATTTAGAGCAGTTGTTCTCAGCCCTCGCTGCTCACTGGAATCACCATGGAGCTTTAGGAAGTATTGATACCTGGGCTCAGTCCCAGAGAGGCAGAATTAATTGGGATGAGATGCAAGCCTGGGCGTCAGGTGGTTAAAAGTGGAGCCAGGGTTAGGAGGCAATGCTTTAGCGGTGTTCCTTACCCAGGGACTTACTGTGTTTTCTTGCTGGGGTGTCAAGCACAGAACCTCCATTTCCCAGATGGGGAAAATGAGACTTTGGGTAACACGCTCCAGAGCACACCTGGTGCTCGGTTCTCTAAAGTCACAGAATCCAGGCCTCCAAGCTGAAGCAAAAGGAGAATTTAATGCAGGACTGTAGGTGACACAGAGAATGATAGCACAGGGTTCATGATCAGAGAAGAGCCAGGGATTCCTCCAGAGAGACGTCCTGCCTCTCTGGTCCTCTGGAAATTCAGATGGCTCCAAGGTGGTAGCCAGATAGCTGATCTTGGTTCCCATGAAGGGCTGGGGCAAAGAGGAGGCTGAACTTGTGTTCACTCCTGAGAGTGTGCTCCCCCTTCCATTTTGCTTCCCAGGTGCCTGATTTGCCTCACCCTAGTGCTGGCCCAGACCTGACCCTTGGAGAGCAGGTGGAATGACCCCTTCCCCACAAAGAACAATTGGGGTACTATTAGCAGAAGGAGGGCAGGTAAAAATGTGGGTACCCACTCCCTGAGTTTTTAGAACAGTTAATGACACAATTCTGGAGTTGGAATAATCTGAATTTAAATCCAAAGTTTCCCTCTTTTTTTTTTTTTCCGGTACCGGATTGAACCAGGAGCACTCAACTACTGAGCCATATCCCCATCCCTTTTTATTTTGAGACAGGGTTTCACTAAATTGCTTAGGGCCTCACTAAGTTGCAGAAGCTGGCTTTGAACTTGAGATCCTCCTGCTCAGCCTCCCAAGATGCTGGCATTACAGGTGTGCACAACCAAGCCCAGCCCCTTTTAATGGTCATACGACTTTGGGCAGATCAACTTGCTTCTCAGAGCCTCAATGTGTTTTTCTGCAAGGTAGTGTTAGTAACAATGTCACCTGTTGATCTCTGTCTTCTGGCTCTTCATTCCATGCTTTTTCTCCCAATGTTCTCAAATTTTGCACTGAGAGCACCTAACTGCAAAGGAAGTAGACTTGGGTTTATCCGTGCAGAGTAGAATCTGAAGAGTAATGAGTTTTTACCATATGTAATACCACTCACAGCAAAGACAATATCTTTTGAAATAAGCATAAGTCATACAGCCAGGACGTCTACTCTTAAGTACATTCCCAAGAAAAACGAGTGCTAATGTCCACAAAAAGACCTGCACAGGAATGTCATTCATAAAACCCAAGAAATAAACACAACCTCCAAGTCCATCAGCAGTAGTACAGATAAATTGAGCAATGATACTGGATCATGAAAAATAACAAACTACTACTCTATAGAACATGAATGAATCTTAAACAGAATTTGAGAAAACAAACCTAGACCCCAAACAGCCTATGCTATAACAATTCCATGATCACAGAGTTCAACAATGGACAAAAAAGTTTTGAATGACAGGGGACATAATAGTATCTACCTTGGAAGATAGAAGTAGGTATCAGTTCCATGGGTGGTGTGGATATGAAGGTATGTTAAAATTCACTTAACTATTAAGATTAGTGAGTTTTTACTGTTTTTAATGCTGCAATTTTTTAAAAGTCAGAAAAATATAATTTTGCAGTCCATATGAATATGGTTCTGCTTACTTTAACAATAATTTTCTCCAAACTATTTAAGGGAAAAGACCCTCCTAGAATATAAGCATTGTCTACCCAGCAGATTTCAGTCCCCACATGCCACCTCCTCAGCTGCCACCCACCTGGGCAGACACACTCCTGAGTTTGAGGACTTTCCCCCTCACTTCACTTTGAAAGATCTACATGAATATCCAAAGCCAAGAGTCACAGACACAGCTCCTTGAGCTGTCATCAGTCCTCGCCATCTTCTATTTGAAGATATACTAGAATTTTTATTAATTTTTAAGTTCATTCCCAAGAATTAAGATTTGTGAATGTTCACAGAAAAATCTGGGCTTCTCATGAGATGTTGAATGATCTGTAAAATGAGCTTGTTGGCAGCAAAGAGCTGTGCTCTGCTGCTGCTAGTTTGGGATGGGACACAAGTATTCAGAGTCCCTGGCCTCTGTTGGTGGTTCAGAGAATCACCCACAGCTACCCCTTGACTCAGACCTTCACTGCTAGCCCTCCAGATCCTTCCCTGGCCTGTTATGTCCCTCTTCCAGAAAGCCACCCAGGTCAGCCACCCAACACTATCCTCTCCCTTCTAACTCACGGGCAGGCAAAGGATGGTCCATGGGCCAAATCCTGCCTGCTGCATCCTTTTTTTGTATAAAACTGGAAGCTAAGAATGAGATTTGACTTTTTTTTTTCTTTTCTTTCTTCTTCCTTTTTCTTTTTCTTTATCTTTTTCTATTTTTTTTTTTTTTTTTTTTTTTTTTTTTTTTTGGTAGCAGGGATTGAACCCAGAGGCATTCAACCACTGAGCCACATCCCCAGCCCTTTTTATTTATTTATTTTCAGACAGGGTCTCACTGAGTTGCTTGGGGCCTCACTAAGTTGTGGAGGCTCGCTTTGAACTGGAGATCCTCCTGCCTCAGCTTCCCGAGCTGCTGAGGTTACAGGCGTGTGTCACCATGCCCACCAAGGATTTGACCTTTTAAAATGATTGGAAAAATCAAAACGAGTATAATATCTTGTAATACGTGAAAATGGTGGGAAATTAAAATTTCAGCCTTCCACAAATAAAGCTTCGTTTGCTCACAGTTGTGTTCATTCTTGTACATACTTGTTGTCCGTGCTATATCAATAAAGGAGTCTCAACAGAGATAGTGAAGCCCAAAATATTTACCATCCAGCTTTTTCCAAGAAGCCCTCGCTCCCTCCCCTCTCGCTCCAGGATTGTTGCCTTTACATACTTTTAGACTCTCTGGTGAGATCGTGTCGGATGCCACCTTTGTGTCACTGCTTCCACAGTGTTCCCTGGGCTGTGGCAAAGTGTTCCCTGCCTTAGAGGTTGGGGGTGGGGGAGGGGCTGCAGGGATGGTCTGAGCCCTAATTTCTCCATCTCTGGAAATGGATTTGGGAAGACTCAGGGAAGGCCTCCAGGCCAAAATGTCAAAGGAGCTGATGACCTGAATGCCTGCTTCCTCTTGTAATTTCCCTGCTTATGGGAACCCGGCAACCCTCGATCACTAGGTTTGGAGGAAACCTGAGAGAGCCTTTCATTCATTCACTGACACACTAACCCATCCACCAGCACCTGGCCTGGGTGCTCAGCACCGTGCAAGGATAGACAGGGTGAAGACGTGTTCACCAGTGGCTGGTAACTAACTGCGTCATGAAGACTCCGCCCTCGTGAACAGATTAGCCTCTTCATGGATTAACAGGCGATCATACCAGTGGCTTTGCTATGAAAATGAGCTCTCTGTGCCATGCTTGCCCATCTCACCACGCGATGCCCTCTGCCATGATGTGATGCGCCAGGAGGCCCTCACCAGATCCACTCTGATGCCAGTACCACGCTCTTGTACTTCCAGCCTCCAGACTTGAGCCACATAAGCCTCTGCTTCTTTATAAATTACCCAGTCTCGGGTATTTTATTATTGCAACAGAAAACAGACAAAGACATCATCGGAGAAGGCCACTCTGAGCAGGTGACCCTGAGGGATAAGGAACCAAGCCAAGGACCCAACACTTTACTCCACTCTGAACAAAGAATTGCTATCTTCTGGTCAGTGTTGCTTATCTTCTCGTTTTCTGTCTTGGTTTTTGCTTGCTTAGTGTCATCTGCTGTAGTAAATGGAAGTTCCTTGAGAGGAGGAAGGAGGCAGACAGATCTTCTTCACACTGTATTCCCATTGTCTGGCGGGGGCTGTTGAATTGAATTGAAGGGGAAAGTGGTAGGGAGAAGCTTTAGAAGGTAAAAGGGATTATCTCTAAGTACACAACTGAAAGTAAATGAGATTCTGCAAGATGCCAATTGGTTACCAAAAAGTAGCAAAGCCTTCCCTAACCCACCATAATTGCTCCATTTAATTCATTAAAGGATTATCCCAAGGTGGGGGAGGGGAGGGAGCACAACCTGGGAGTTCTGGCAGCCACACAACCTCCTCCAAGGAAGCAGAGAGACCTGTGGACTCTGTTATGGCAGAAACAACCACCATCAGGAGTGAAGGAGGTGGAGTCCCAGTCCTGCCTGTGCCCCTGAGTGAGTGGACCTTGGGCAGGGCCCTCCCCTCTCTGGGCAGAGAATGAGGGAGAATGAGCTAAGAACAGTGGTGTCAAATTATGTTTTGAGGGGCCCTTGAATCCCAAAGAGGGGTCCTTAGGACTGCCTGGGGGAGGGAGTGACAAAGGTAGGCAGGACAGATAGAACTGGGGCCCTGACCCTTTTCAGCTAGAAGGGCCCTTCCTGAATCTATCTCTGGCCTTGCCAAAGAGGGGACTGATGAATATAGTGGTAATGAGAATAAAGACCAAGCCCTCCTGTGTCGTCACAATAAGACACAGACAGAGCTTAGCACTTAGCCTTGGCAGTTTTGTCTCTCCACTTTCCAGGTACAGAAACAGACTCTGGGCAGTTACATACTCATCCACAGTCAGAGCTGGGCTGCTTGAAGCTTGTAGCTGGGCTCCATCCGTCGGCTGTAGCCATCTTTGATGAAGAGCATGAATATTTTATATTAAACTGAGGGTCTCTTGAGGGCTCTGCTGCTAACACTGTGGCCTCAAGTGCCTTAAGGGTTACTGCAGGTGCATATGAGATGCTCAGCATGGCACTTGAGTGATAGTAAAGATTCAATGATTGTTAGTTTTAAATGATTACTAGTATTTTAAATTCATGGGAAGACTGACTCTATTCCTAAAATGTGTTGGACAGAAGTAGATGTCCCATAAAGAGCCCCAGTCCTACCAGGCTCTTTCTCAAAGACAAGCGTGATGCCATTGGTGGACAGCGTCCAGCCACCTGGGGTGAGGCTGGCCAGGAAAGAAACTTTTGCCAGTTTTTAGGAAATGAGAAACAGAAAGACAAACTATGGAGATTTAAAAGCTTATTTTATTCCACTTAAAGAACTGTCCTTGGGCTGGGGTTGTGGCTCAGCGGCAGAGCGCTGGCCTCGCACGTGCGCAGCCCAGGTTCGATCCTCAGCACCACGTAAACATAAATGCATTGCATTGTGTACAACTAAAGTAAATAAATAAATATTTAAAAAAAAAAAAAAGATCTGTCCTTGAACTAGAGATGGAGACCTATCCAACTACCGAAATTGGTTGGCAACAAATGTGTCCCCGGCACTTCACACAGATGTTCTTGTTTCATCCTCGCAACATCCTCCACGTGGTAAGCCCCATTTTTAGTTGAGAAAAGTGAGGCTTAGCACAGTCGATGAATTGCACAAGGTCCCAAAGAACAATAGAGCTGGGACATACTGAAGACCTCGGGCCACCAGAGCCCTGTCCCCTTAAATCATGATGCCATCTGACCTATGGGTTTATATTTAACAGCTTTATTGAGATATAATTTACACACCATGAAAGTCATCCATTGAAAGTGTACAAATTAAGCTGGGCCCAGTGGCACACACCTATAATCCCAGCAACTCGGGAGGCTGAGGCAGGAGGATTACAAGTTCAAAGCCAGCCTCAGCAACTTAGCAAGACCTTAAGCAATTTAGCAAGAACCTGTCTCAAAATAAAAAAATAAAAAGGGCTGTGAATGTGGATCAGTGGTTAAGTGCCCCTGGGTTCAATCCCCTCCTCCCATAAAAAAAAAATAAAAATAAATAAAAATTAGTAAAGACTTAAGAAAATGCACAAGTCAACGGCTTTTACCCTACTTACTGAATCACACAATCATCTCCATAACCTAATTTTAGAACATTTTCATCACCTCCTAAAAGAACCTCCTTCCCTCCCCCTAGTCCTAGACCACCACTAATCTAGGATTTGACAATTCTGGACATTTCATATAAATGGAATCACATTGTACCTGTTCTTTTGTGACTGGCTTCTTTGACTGAGCTTAATGTTTGGGTTCTATTCTTGATGTAGCAGGCATTAGTACTTTCTTTCTTTTTGTGGCTAAATAAAATGTCATTGCATAGAAATGCCCTGTTCTGTTTATCCATGCATCAGTTGATCAATATTTGGGCCTTTTCTGCTTTTTATCTGTTATGAAAAATGCTGCTACTAACATATGTATGCAAGTTCTCCTTCCCCCCACTCCTTGCTTTCTTTCTTCCTTTCCTTCCTTCTTTCTTTTTTATAGCCACATTTTTATTTCTCTTGGGGAGATGCATGGGAGTAGAATGGCTGCCTCATGGTGTAACTCTGCCGCCTTGCATTTTGAAGGACTGCCAAACTGTTTCCCAAAACAGCTGCACCATTTTGCTTTACCACCAGCCTTGTGTGAGGGTTCCAATTGCTCTACATTGTTGCCAACACTTGTTATTATCTATCTGTTTTATTATAGCCATTCTAGTGGGTGTGAAGTAGGATCTCCTTGTGGTTTCAATTTGCATTTTCCTAATGATGGAAGATGTTAAGCATCTTTTCATGTGCTTATTACTCATTTGTTTATCTTCTTTGGAGAAATATCTATTCAAACCACTTGCCATTTTTTAATTGGGTTATTTGTTGTTGAGTTGTAAGAGCTCTTCGTATATTTTGGATACACATCCTTTATCAGACATACAATTTGTAAATATTTTCTCCCATTCTGTGGGTCCTTTTGTTTGCTTGCTGATATCATTTAGAACATAAAAACTTAATTTTGGTGATGTCTAATTTGTCAATTTTCCCTTTTTTGCTCATGCTTTGGTGTTATTACATCTAAGAAATTATTACCTAACTCAAGGTTCTCAAGATTCACCTGTAAATTTATTTCAAAACTTTATAAGTCTCTAATTTAGGCCTATGACCCATTTTGAGCTACTTTTTTGTGTGTGAGGCATCCAAATTTGCTCTTTTCCATCCAGACAGGGTCTCGATAAGTTGCTGAGGCTGGCTTTGAACTCACCAACCTCCTCCCTCAGCCTCCCAAATCACTGGGATTATAGTCATGTGCCACCATGCCTGGCTCCAAATGAATTTTAAAGTTAGCTTGTAAAATTCTGCAAAACCAGGTCCAACTTTTAAAAGCGCTTCTTCTCTTACAAAACAAGGTGTTAAGAGATAATAAATGAGGTTTTTCGTTCTTGTCTTTCTTCCCCTCCCCCCCTTCTTAATGAGCTTTCTTGGGAAAAACAAAAACAAAGCAATCCTATATTGGGCCCCAAATATTATTATCAAGCTATGAAACCCAAAAGGGTCTTAGAAAGCCCTGAAGAACTGGCTAGATTCTGAGAAAGGGCAGAGAATGTGCCCTGGTGAGGGGGAGAGGAAGGAAAGCAGAAACAGTATCGAGTGAGTTCTGAGGGGCTCCCTTGGGCCCAGACTCTGGTAGGTACATCTCAGTCTCCAAAAGATTGTGGGGCAGGTCAAGGAAGACTCTGTTTGCATGAAAGACCCAGAGACTCCTGGGAAAGAAGTCACTCTCAGCAATAGGTGCTAGAGATCAGCCCCAAGACAGGCTTTTTCTTGTAAAAGCCAAGAAAAGGAGAGATGTGGGATATATCCCATGTCTGATGCTTAGCTGAAATGAATACTGATGGGGTGCTTGCCCTGAGTGAAGCACTCTGCCTATAGCTTATCATTTACTGACATCACAATCTTGTGAGTTCACATCATAGTTAATTGTTTATTTGCCAATGTGGCACTGTCCAACAGAAATATGCTATGAACCACAAAATGTGATTTTACATTTCCAGAAGCTCATTTAAAAAGAAACCAGTGAAAATCATTTTGGGAAAATGTTTGTATTTAACTCAACATATCTGCAGTATTTCAACACATTGTCAATATTCAAACATATATTAGCACCGGGCACAGTGGCGCACACCTGTAATCCCAGTGGCTCTGGAGGCTGAGACAGCCTCAGCAATGACGAGGTGCTAAGCAACTCAGTGAGACCCTGTCTCTACATAAAATACAAAATAGGACTCAGGATGTGGCTCAGTGGTTGAGTATATATATATATGCAAGATCGTTGCTTTCATTTTGTTTTCCTTACTACATCTTTAAAATCCAATGTGTTTTTATATACTCCTAGCACATCATAATTCAAATGCTAAATTGGCAATACTAAACTATATTTAGATTTCATAAAATTTAGTGTTGGAAAAATAGCATCACATTTCCGGGTGATATCAAGCATGCTTAAAAGTGAACTGAGTGTTCATTTTTAAATCTAAATTTAAATCAGGTAAAATTTAAATTTTAGTTCCTCAATCATACTAGCCAGGTTTCAAATGTTCAATAGCCACGGGTGGTGAGTGGCTGTCGTGTTGGACCTGCCGGCCAGCGCTTCTGTTACCCTGAGTCACGAGGGTGGTGACAATGTTGGCTTGTTGACCACTGAGTCCCTTGCCTTGCGTGGGCATGGAGTAGGTATTAAGCAGTTATTTGATAATGCAGCTATGGATGAATTGATGTGCCAATTAAGCTGATGACAAATAAATAGTTACTAGCATCCCACTTTTATAGATGGAGAAGTTCAGGTTCAGAAAAGTCAAATAACTAGACCAAACACTCGTAGCTACTAAATGGCAAGGAGGGAATTCAAGCCAGGTCTGATTCATTCCAAAATCTATTGGCTGCAAGAAACATATGTGGGTATGGGAAAGGAAGACTGAAGCCCGGACCACTGAGCCAACTGTCACCAGGGTGTCCACCGGGGCCCTGCCAGCCTCCACAGCTCAGCTGCGCCTGCCTACTCTGACCTGCTGCACCAGCTTCCCCTGGCCAAGCTCTGGGGATGCTCCAGGAGCCCAGAGGATGAAAGTCTGGTAGAGGCAGGTGACACCATGGACATAGTGACAGCTGGCCACACCAAGCACAAGGGCAAAGCCCCAGGCACAGGAAATGGGCACTGGCTGCAGACAGAGCCCGTGTTTGTCTTGAAACCTGCAAAACTGACCTCATATCTGGTCACAGGTCCTGGGACTGGCCCAGAACTAGAACAAGAAGCCAAAGGGGAACTTTAGCTCCAGTCACAAGACTTTGGAGTTGGAAAGAGCTAAAGGGATCGCTGTATCCAAAACATTCGTTTTGTAGATTAGGAAGGTGAGGCCCAGAGAAGGGGAGGCCCGGTGCCCTGAGGCACAGAGGGGCTCTTTCAAAGGAAAGGCAACGTCTTAGTTTTTCCATTATTGATGATACCGACACTTCCTTTCTCTCAAATTATCAAGCCAGCGTGTTCATCCAATCCCTAGCAATCCTGTTCACCCCAAAATGTTGAACCCCAATGTTCTTAAGGAAAGTAGCCACCATGCTGGGAATTTCAGCTGGTTCCACCGAGAGGATTTTTGTTTGTTTTGTTTTTTTAAATATGTCTTTAGTTGTTGATGAACCTTCATTTTACTCAATTATTTACATGCAGTGCTGAGAATCGAACCCAGTGCCTCACACATGCTGGGCAAGTGCTCTACCACTGAGCCACAACCCCAGCTCCCACCTCGGGGTGGTTTTGTGGACAATTCTGTCTGTCTGAAATGCTTTTCCTCCCTTGCTGTCTTCTATTCCACCCTGCAGTCTCAGCCTGGCTGAGTAACACGCATCCTTCAAGGCCAGGTTCAAACGTCACCGTCTCACTGAAATGGTGCCTCTCCTCCTGCTCTTCCTCCACCAGGTTCTCCATGGTGGCTGTTGGACAATGAGAACAGGAGGCTTCAGGGAACTGCAGGAGGGTCTCCATGACTGATCCCAAGGTTGAAGGGAAGTTGTAGACATCGAAGTTGGAAAGGAAGTTGGGAGCCAGATGGGAGAACAGGGAAGGTGGAAAACAACATTATTTAAGACACGAGCACTGGCCTTCCGGAGGCTTAACTCTAACAGAGGAGAATCATTTATTCATCCATCCATCCTTCCATCCGCCCATCCATCCATCCATTTAACAATGCTAATTGAGAATTTTGTTTTCTGCCAGACACTGTCACAGGCAATGAGGGTATAAGAGGTGTGTGTGTGTGTGTGTGTGTGTGTGTGTGTGTGTATGAGAGAGAGAGAGAGAGAGAGAGAGAGAGAGAGTTCACAGAGAAGGAAGGGTAGACAGTTACTCAGCTTTTCAATGTCCAGCTCTGTTCTAGATATACGATTGTGGATGAGGCAGTCCTAGAGCATCTTGGGGACATGCAGCAGGGAGCCCTGTCCTGGTCTTGTGTCTCCAGTGTGAGTGACAGATGCTCTCCCTTGAGTGTTGAGCTGGGATTGACCATATTTTTAAACAATTGGAAATGCAAAGTGCAGGGCTCTTTGGGGACATGATGGGAAGGCACTAAGCTTTGCTAGAGCAGAAAGGAAGGCCTCTTAGAGGAAGTAGCCTCAGGGATAATCACCCAGTTGGATTATAATAAGAAACTCTGCAGAGAATCTGAGCTTTCCTAAGGAAGTGATGCTTGAGTTCATATCTGAAACAGAAGTGGCAGTTTACTGGTGAGGAGCAGAAGATAAGCATTTCTGATAAAGGGACCAGAGTGTACAAAGGCCCTGGGGTAGGAAGGGGTGTGGTTCTCTGAGAGCTGCTTTCCTCTCCAAGACATTTTTTAAACTATTTTTTAAATATTTATTTATTTTGCTTTTAGTTGTGCACAATGCATTTTTATTTTTATGTGGTGCTGAGGATCGAACCTGGGCCATGCACGTGCTAGGAGAGCACTCTACTGCTGAGCCACAACCCCAGCCCCCACTCTCCAAGCCTTTTGATGAGGATTTCCAGTTCCAAGTCATTGTGAGACCAGCTGGGAGAATATTTGATGGGTTTGCCGTGCTCTGCATATGGAGACTTCTGGGTAGTAATGTGCTTCTTCCTCAGATCCAATCCTAAAACTTTAGAAAGCACTGAATGGAAGCCGGGCGCGGTGGCGCACACCTGTAATCCCAGCACTTTGGGAGGCTGAGGCAGGAGGATCGCAAGTTCAAAGCCAGCCTCAGCAATGGCGAGGCACTTAGCAACTCAGTGAGACCCTGTCTCTAAATAAAATACAAAAAAGGGCTGGGGATGTGACCCAGTGGACAAGTGTCCCTGAGTTCAATCCCCAGTACCACAAAAAAAAAAAAAAAAAAAAAAAAAAAAAAAAGCACTGAATGGAGCAGCATGGCTTCTTTCCTAAAACTCAGAGAAAGCAAGGGATTCAGCCAAGGTCTCATACAATTCAAGCTGATCAGGTACCAGCCTAATCCCTTACTAAGTACCAGCTACTGTGCTAAGCACTTCACACTTCCATAGGAGGGAGGGACATTTACTGGTGTCATGAGTCAGATGAAAACACTAAGGCTCACCAAGGTGATCTTGTCTGAGGTCACACCACTAGAAAGTCCCAGAGTTTTGAAAGCCAGGTAGCTAACCCCAGAGCCTGCATTCCTATCCAGCAGGGTCTGGCCAGAGCCCAGGCTCTCTGACATGCAGCCTCATGCTTCTCCCATCGAAACAGAAATTCAACCTGGCAGAGAGCTGTGGGGAGGCCGCCATGTCCTGCACCAGGACTGACTCCAGGCAGGTTAACCCGAGTGCAGCAGGGCACAGAGTGTGTGTGGGGAGGGCGCAGGGCACCTGCCTTGTTTGCCAAGCCATCTCTTCCCACAAGGATGGTGGTTCTACGCAGGGGCTAAGGCAGCTTCTCCCACCTGCCCCAGCTCCATCCATACCACCCCGATGTCTCCCTAGCAAACAACAACCTTCATGTCACCCCCCCCCGGGGTGTGTAGCCTTCCCTTGGAGGGAAGACCCCTTGTGGAGATCCCTAGGAAGCTAGCTGGGGCTCACTGAGCCAGAAATGGAGATTTTGGGTACCCAGAATGTGATCCAAAAGTGGGGTCACAGGCTTGGGTAAGCCATCCCATGGATGCCACAGACTCCTCACCCCACAGGCACAATGTAGGTAAGAGAGGGTCAGAGCACAGCCCAGGAGCTCCAAGGTGAGGGGGGTCCTAATCACAGACAATCCTGGGGTCACCGCTGGACCCCCCATAAGCTGGCTTTCCAGCAGGGCTGGTTGGTACAGATTCCTTGCACCCTGCCCAGACCCACAGCCTACACCCATATTCCCCCACTGCCATTCCCCAACAGTGACCTCCTCCCCTTTCACCACCAAAATCACCCCACCCCCACCTGGGGTTGTGCCCTGACTTGTGCAAACAACAGGCCTCTGTGCCGCGCTGAGGCAGGATGAGTCAGGGCCAGAACTGAGGGTGCTGGGGCCTGGGAGGCTGCTCCGAGGGGGAGGAAGCAGCTCGGAGGCCCCCAGAGGGAGTGAATCAGGCAGGAGGGGCTGTGTCCTGGGTTCTGGCCTCCACTCAGCAAGTACGTGTAATGGCAGGGTGTGGTGGGGAGGGACCCCGCACCCCCGGTGGCGGGTCAGGCAGCACTTAGGAAGTCGAATTTTCCAGAATACATAGCTGTCACCTGCAGTGTTGCTGAGACTCACATACTCGCTTATAGGGGAGAATGTAAGGAGGCTCTGCAGGTGTGTGCGTGCACATATGTGTATACACACGTGTGCGCCTAGATGCCTGTGTCTGCATGTGATATATACCTCTGTGTGTGCAACAGAAGCATGCATCTCCATGTTTGTGTCTGTGTGTGTGTAGTGTCCGTGTCACCAAGTGTGAAACTGCGGGTCCCTGTGTGGGTCTGTGTGAATGTCCCTGCCTCTGTAGCTTGGCATGTGTTTTGGTGCAGCAAGCAAGGGCCTCCAAGTTTGGCCCCTGCCAAATGGTTCAGAACCATAGCTTAACCACAACATGTGACATGGGGACAGGCATCACTTGACACTTTCCTCACTCTTGTGAGCACACACTCGATATATATTTGCTGAATGAATATCTCAGAGAGACCCCCACCCAAACCAGCTCTCTAGGAAGCTCAAGTCCCCAAGAGGATGTCCGGGGTGGGAGAAGCACTTCAGCCAGGTGGGACCCTTTCCTAGATCCAGAATACAAGTATGAACTCTCAGGGGCTTCTGCTCCATGTCCCCTCTGCCCTGGTCAGAAACTAGAAACAAAGCTCTGAGCTCGGCGGCAGCCTTGCTGTATGACCTTGGGGAGTCTCTCACCTCTCTGGGCCTCTGTTTCCCTATATGTTAAGAGAGCAGGTTGGATTTATGGATAAGGCACCCAGGTGTGGCATGCTGTGGCCTTGACCTTCCTGGCCCTTGTTTAGTGGCCCCTGACCATCCAGACTCTGGATCAATTGACACGCCCTCTGCGGTCTTTCTCCCTGTCTCTGCACACTTCAGTGGCCAGCTCAGGCAGCTAGCGGAGGTCCTGAGAGCGTCTTGCTCCCTGGTCTTCACACTATTGCTGAGTTCTCTGCTTTCAGGGCCTGTTGGTAACCCCCAGGCATAATAATTAAGATCACCTTTGCAGCCAGGTGTGGTGATGCACGCCTGTAATCCCAGCACTTGGGAGGCTGAGGCAGGAGGATCGCCAGTTCAAAGCCAGCCTCAGCAACTGTAAGGCACTTAGCAATTCAGTGAGACCCTGTCTCTAAGAAAGTACAAAAAACAGGCTGGGGGTGTGGCCCAGTGGTGGAGTGCCCCTGAGTTCAATCCCTGTACCAAAAAAAAAAAAAAAAAAAAAAAAAGATCACCTTTGCTACAAACAGGCAGGTTGACATTTATAGGCTTGGGAAGGGACCGTCTTAGGGAAGTGCTGATGAGAAATGAAGTCTTCTGACACTGGGGCCTCTGGATTCCCTGAGCTGAGTTTTCCAGAGAACTGAGGTGGGCAGGGTCAGGTCGGGGGGGGGAAAGGAGCTCAACTTTTCTGAAGACTTGATCACGGCAGGGGGACTCTTCCCTGTCTCCTGGGGGCTTCCCGGCCTGTCAACGAGAGGCCAGTCATGGTTTCATCCTTAAGTGATGACTCAGGACCATCTTAAAAGCAGCCAAGACTGAATTGGGCTTTAATACAGTGGCGCCCTTGGCTGAGCTCTGGTTTGAATGTGTCCCCTCAAGCTCTTGTGTTGGAATGAATTGTGTATTTCAAAATAGCCAAGAGAGAGGATTCTGAATGTTCCCAATACAAGAAGATGGTAAATGTTTAAGGCAATGGATGTGCCAATTAACTCTATTAATTACACATTACACACATGTATTAAAACATCACACTGTGCCCCATAAATATGGAAATAATGTGTTAATTTAAAACAATTTAAAAAAATTTTTAAGCCAGGCATGATGGAGCATACCTGTAACCCCAGTGACTTGGGAGGCTGAGGCAGGAGGGTCCTAAGTTCAAGGCCAGCCTTAGGAACTTAGCGAGCCCTAAGCAACTTAGCAAGACCCTGTCTCAAAATAAAAAATATAAAGGGCTGGGCATGTGGCTCAGTGGTTAAGCACCCCTGGGTTCCATCCCCAGCACCAAAAATAAAAACTAAATCAAAAAAATTTTAAGTTCATGTGTTGGAAACTTAATCCCCAAATTCATATGTCAGTGGTACTTGGAAGCAGGGCTGTTGGGAGGTAATGAGGATTAGATGAGGTAATGGGAGGCGGGGGTCTCCACGATGGCACCAGTGGCTTTATAAAGAGAGGAAGAGAACCCTGAGCTAGCACGCTTGCCCCAACTCTCTGCCATGTTACCATACAGCAGGAAGGCCCCCACCAGCTGCCCCTCCATATTCTGGGGCTTCCCAGACTCCAGAACTGTGAGCTATATTCTATTTTGGGGGGGGGGGGGTCACCAGGGATAGATTTCAGGGGCACTCAACCACTGAGCCACATCCCCAACCCTTTTTTGTATTTTATTTAGAGACAGGGTCTCACTGAGTTGCTTAGTGCCTCACTTTTGCTGAGGCTGGCTTTGAACTTGAGATCCTCCTGCCTCAGCCTCCACATTCTTTTTATTTATTTGTTTATTGTACCAGAGATTGAACCCATGGTTGCTTAACCACTGAACCACATCCCCAGCCCTTTTAACTTTTTATTTTGAGATAGTTTACTAAGTTGCTTAGGGCTTCACTATGTTGCTGAGGCTGGCCTCAAACTTGCAATTTTCCTGCCTCAGCTTCCTGACTTGCTAGGATTAGAGGTGTGTGCCACTGTGTCCAGCTAAACAAACTTTTATTCTTTATAAATTATCTGATCTCAGGTATTTTGCTAGCAAGAGAAACTATACTAAGACAGATTGTGAAGTATGTTAGGCTATTTGCCCACACTGAAAGGCCCAGTCTGCTTGTGTTTTTTCTTCTCTCATTGACCATGTCAGCTGTCACTTGTTTAGGGGCCCTGTCTCTCTCTCTCTCTCTCTCTCTCTCTCTCTCTTTCTTCTTCTTCTTCTTCTTCTTCTCTTCTTCTTCTTCCTGACAACAGTGAATCTTCTCTCTCTCTCTCTCTCTCTCTCTCTCCCCCTCTTCCTGACAACAGTGAATCTGTCAGATAACTACATAACTACATATCTGCATTGCATATAAAACAAATGCATCATCTCCAGGCAAGGTGTTCTCCCATGAGTGGAATACAGAGCAGAGCCCATTGTGGCCCTCAGAAGTTTTTTGTCAGCAGCACTTAGCTGTGTGACCCTGAACAAGATCATTCTGTGGCTCAGTTTTCTGATCCATAAAACGGGACTAAAAATCTTCCACCTTACAAGGTTATTACAACTAAACATAATAAGTTGTGTGCAACTAAAGCACTTACTATACTGACTGACAATAGTAGCTACTCAATAAACATTATCTACTTTATTCTTTACTATTGTCTGAATTTTGGATTAATGACATTGTAGATAGGTTTCTGCATTCTGAGCAAAATGATTCATTTTCAAAGAAAACTTTGAATTGCAAATAACAGAAAAATCTAACTAACAGTACCTTAAACAAATAGCTATTCATTTTTATTATATTGCAAGAGACACACAGGCAGATAGCAACTGGCATTTGTAAACAGCGCAGCGATATCGGTACTGGTGTCACTATAAATTCCTTTGGCATCTGCCTCATGGTTACAATATGGCTACTGAAGCTCCAGATATCATATTCATTTTTTTAGTTATTATCTTTCTATTTATTTTTGATTTTTTAATTAATTGATTTTACCATAGAATGTATTTTGACATAGAGAACACAAATGGAGTTCACATTCATTTTCAAGGCAGGAAGAGGGACACAGAGTGGTGCTGGCTATGTCTGTTTCCCTTACGTAGAGCCCCTTACGTTTTCTTTCCCAGTAGATTCCTTCTTGCGTTTCAGTCTAGAACTAGGTCATACGACCCTCACCAACTACAAGAGATCCTAAAAAACATGGCACAGTGTGTCATGCTTAGCCCAGTCCACCATCACATCTCTCCCCGGACTTACCTGCTCTGTCCTTTCCTGCCCCCATTCCCCATCCAGGGTTCTTTAGTGAGAAGAGGAAATGAAATTTGGGTCAACAGTTAACATTGTTTATATAATGTTGTAGTTTGGATCTTGAACATGCCCCAAAGGCCCCTACTGGGAAGTGGTAGATTCTTCAGGAGGCAGGAAGTTAGACCATTGGGGGTATGTCCTTGAAAGGGATACTAGGGGCCCAGTTCCTTTCTCTCTCCCTTCCCCCTCCTTCCTCTCTCTCTTTCTCTCCCTCTTTGCTCCCCAGACATCGTGAGGGTGAGCAACTTTGTACTACCCCATGTTCCCCACCACAATGTCTAACCCTCAACAACACTATGGAAAAAAAGATAGTATTAACACTAACATACAGGTAGCTCAGGTTCAGAAAGGTTGAACAACTTCCCCAGGGTCACACAGCTAATAAAGGGGGGAGCTGAGACTTGAGGTCTGGCGTGATTGAAAAAGCTGAGCCCTGACCTGACAGGCTGTCCATCAGAGCTGAGTTCTTAGACCAGCCCCGCCTCCCACAATCCAAGGATCCAGAGAGACAGTGAGCCAGGACTCCTGGTCATGGCAGAGATGGGTGTCAGGAAGGTAGCCTCAGGAGCCAGTCCCTCCTTCCTGCTTCCCTGACACCTGGAACCATGACCCCTCTGTTCCAGTATCAAAGAAATGTCCGCAGATTCCCAAGATGAGCCCAGGAGCAGAACTTGGCCAGGGGATTAGGAAAGCTGCATTTGTGTCCGTCCCTAACTTGCTCAAGTGAACCTAAGAAGTGTCTCCCTGAAGCCTCAGGGTCCCCCTCTGCAGAAGGAGTTAATAGGACTCGGCGATCTCTGAAGGCAATCCTAGCCATCTCGGGTTCCAAGGTGTCTCCACCTCCTTGTGGTAGCTTCGCATTTCTTGCCCGGGGGAAGAGCTGGGGCAAGTTGCTACAGTTCTGGGCTCTGTGCAGTGCAGGGGCAAGGCTCCCAGCCCCAGCAGGCTCACCTCACCCCAGCTAGCTGAGCAAATCCCTGAGAACAAAAGGGGGAGAGGACCTGAGGAGGGAGCGGATTGGGTGAGGATTCCTTCCTGGTGCAGTGACTTTAACCCCTTCGGCAACAGCAGGAGCACAGGGTGGGGTTCAGAAAAGGAGGTGGAAACCCACCCCAAGCATGGGTAGCCCTCCAGGAACTGTTCCGCCTCTACAGCCAACTTTCCACAAGGGAGGCCTCCCGGGGAGTGGCCACAGCTTCACAGACCCAGGCTCACTCAGGGCATCAGAGCTCCGAAGGAGCCCCACTCTGTCATTTTGCCCGTTAGGAAGCTGAGGCCCAGAGATGGGAAGGGACTTGCCCAAGATCACACAGACTCATCCTTATGGAAGGAACCTGGCTAGCGCAGCACCAGCCCCACAGATGGTTAAATTTGTTGAGGGGCACAAACGGAAGCTCCTTGTCCAGTTTTTCTTCCTCCGTACTGTACTGCCTTTTGGGATTCTTAAATCAAAGTTTCCATCCCCAAATTAGAAGGAGATTGTTGGGGCCTGTCCATAAATTCCTCACTTGAATCTATAGTGACTAATTTTCTCAGGACTGTGGGATCAAACCCTCCATGGCTATTAAAAATTTAACACAAAGCCCCAGCGCCCCAGGGCTGGGCTTTCTGATTAGCCCGGAACAAGGTGAAGCCTGCAAAGTCAGCCAGAAGGGGCAAGAAGGCATGGGTTGGAGTTCCTTCCCTGGGAAGCTTGCTGGGACAGCGCCTTCTTCTCTGGGAGGATACAGAAGGGACCTTCTGATGAAGGAATGTCTTTTTCCTTGAAGGAGCCCTAATTAGGAAGGGCTGTTGTAGCTAGCTGGAAGCCATAAGTTCCACCTGATATGTATGTGACGCACCTGTAGGCACCCGCAAACCTGAAGGTATATAACCGGGTGAAAGCGGTCCGAGTTAGGAGAACGGAGAATTCAGTCAGCCGGGCAGTCACTCGGTCGGTCAGAAGAATCAGAGCGGCCAGAACGTAGGCAGAGCAGTTACAGAAGAGAAACCAGATAGAAGAAGTAATGACTGGCCAGAGTTAGGCCGAGGCTCCAGAGGACTGGTCAGAGTAAGGCCGAGGCTCCCGAGGAAGACAGAAGACAGAAGACAGAAGAAGGAAGAAAGAAGAGAGAAGAAAGAAGCTCTAGTCTTTCTCTAAGCTAAGCTCTATCTTTCTTTACTCTACTCTAAGCTAAGAAGAAAAGCTAAGCTCTATCTTTCTTTACTCTAAGCTACTCTACTCTAAGCTAAGAAGAAAAATCTTTCTTTCCCTCTCTAAGAAGACAGAAGAAGGAAGAAAGAAGAGAGAAGAAAGAAGCTCTAGTCTTTCTCTAAGCTAAGCTCTATCTTTCTTTACTCTACTCTAAGCTAAGAAGAAAAGCTAAGCTCTATCTTTCTTTACTCTAAGCTACTCTACTCTAAGCTAAGAAGAAAAATCTTTCTTTCCCTCTCTAAGAAAAATCTTTCTTTCCCTCTCTAAGCTCTAAGAAAGTAGAAGTAAAAGTAGTAAAAGCTATACTCTGCCTCCGAGAATTTTCCTCCCGTGGCGGCGCCGTGGCTGGCCGTGACAGGCAGCTTACATTTCCTCACCAGCCCTAATTGTAGACATAGGAGGAGGTCCCCACCCACCCACACCAGCCAAGAGAAATCTGGATTAATATTGCTCTCTCACCCAGGTACCCTGGCCCCTGATATCTCCCACATCCAGATGTAATTCTACCCTTAGTGTAAAACAGAAGGACCTCCCAAAGGCTCTGTAAATGTGTACATGACCCACAAGGAAAGAAGCAGGAGGTGGGGAAACTATTAATGAAAATTAATCAATATTTTTGATGTGGGAAAGCACCAGGATGCATCATAATCGGGAGCCTGGCCTCCTGCAGCCACTGAGGGTGCCGAGATCCAATAAAAAGGTTCGGGGTGACCAGTGGACAGTGGTGGGTGATGAGGCAAGCTGTCTCGCCTCCTGGCAGGGGTGACTTGTGCAACTGGTAGGACTATTAGTGAGCATGTGGCTGAGGATCCCAGGAATGCCTTCTTGGCAGCGCTTCCTGGCCTACCTGTGAGTCCCTCGGGGAGACACAAGCTCCAGGGACAATTCAGGGACTACTATGAGTACTACTGAGGGCCCGGCATTGTGCTAAGCATAGAAAGCAGAGTGACAAAGCTATGTGGTACCTACCCTCAAAGACAATGACAGGTGAGAAATACAGGGATCACCCTACACTACTGTCAGATGCGCCTGAACCCCAAGGCTGAACTCTTTGGCAAACTAGCACCCCGCGGGGATCACTGCTCCACGTCTGCAATGCCTCCGACGCATGCTATCAGTACCCAGAGGCCTCTCCTTCCCTCACAAGTGCATCCAATCCACAGGGAGTTCTTTTCACCTCCCAAATACACACCCTGAATCTGCCCTCTTCCTCCAGCCCCTCTGCCCAACCAGCCACTGCCCTTTTCCTCCAGGATGCTGTGTCCCTCTAGCGCTCTCCCCAGGGAGCAGCCCGGATGACTGGCCTAAGATGTAGGTCACTCTCCATGCACATCCCCTGGCCCTCAGCAAGCAGCACCCTCTCTACCATGGCTCCTGGACCAGACCTTCACCCTCTCCTCCTGTCCCTGGCCATCCTCCCCACCACGCTATGCACAGGCCTCTGGCCACTCCCGGAAGACACTCTTGTTCTTTTCTCTGAGCCTCTGCAATTGCTGCTCCTTTTTGGATCATTTGTCCCCAGCTTCCCCATCATTCAGGTCTCAGTCCAAGCCCCGTCCTCAAGAGGCTCTCCTTGGCCTCCCTAAACAAAGCCCCTAACTCTCATTCCCCGTCACAGTCCCTATTTTTATCTTTACAGCACTTATCAATAACAGAGATTATCTCATTTATTTGGGTATGTGTTTCCTTCCTGTCTCCTCCCACTCTGCCCTTGAGGACAGAGTTTCTGTGTTATTTCTTTGTCACTACCTGGCACCTAGAACTCAAGGCTCAGGGGGGTCTCTGAATAGCTCCGTGGCCTCACCAAATGGCTAGCACAGTACTCAGGAACTATTTGGAAAGGGATGCAGAACTTTAATAAACCTACTCATTTATCGATGTGCAAATGGAGCTCCAAAGAGGAACCGGAACTTGCCTAAAGTGATACAAGCCCTCATTCCGCACACAAGCTGATTCAGAGCAGAAGAGAAGGGCGAAGCCACGCGAAGACAGGGGACAGCTACTGCTAAGGGCGGAAGGCAGGACCTCCCCAGGAGAGCAGGTGGAGGCGAGTGGGACTAGAGTAAACCAACGAGGAGGGGTGAGGAGAGGGGTCTGCAGACAGGCCAGGCTCGTGCGGCTTGGACTTTATCCCCCGGGCCCCGGAGTGAGACTTGCTCAGCGGCCCCAGAGGGGCACCAAGAGAGGGAGGTTGAGCAAGTCCCAAGCAGTGTGCTCGCCAGGACATCAAAGGCACCGCGGGCAGCAGCCGCCCAGTCTGAGCTCCATTACCACGTGACCGTGGCGCCCGAGCCCGCCCAGTCCGCGCCAGCTCCTGCTCCCTGTGCAGTCCCCGCTGCTGCCGGACCACGTGCCAAAGAGCTGCACAGTTAGTTACTCATGCCACAGGCTTCGGACCAATTAAGTGTGCAAAGAGGGTGGTTAACGAGGAGTAAACAATCCAAATGCCTGTAATTACGCTGAGGCTCCCATCTAGGTGGGGTAGGGGCAAGAGGGGGCAGGGGGTCTCCTGTTCTTTGCTCTGTGTGGCTCACCCACTGACTCCCCACGCAGCCCACCCTGTTCCGTGCTCTGATACGGCGGCTGTCTACTGGATGTCTGTTCTCCACAATCCAGCTTTTTTTTTTTTTTTTTTTTTTTTTTTTTTTTGCAGAGGGGGCTAATGTGCCAAGGCGTAAGCACCGGGATTACAGAATAAAGCAAAGTCTCTACTTTCGTGGAGCTCACGTTCTAAAGTCAAATAATCAACAGGTAGACCAGAAACTACACGATGTGCCAGATGGTGATACTTGCAATGAGAACATCCATACAGGATGAAGGGAACAGGGTGTACTGGGCTGTTGCTCATTCACGTGGTGTCAGCATGCCAGCCAGGAAGATAGCTGGGGGAACATGGGACAGACATTCGCAGGAGTAGACAGAGTGGATGGAGCAGAGTCCTAATGTTTCGGTTTTGTTTTGTTATTTATAGCAAAAATTTATTTTCACTGATATTTCATTTTGCATAATTTCAGAGTAGGTCTGTGCTATAAAATGAAAAATGAACACACATCCTAAATCTCACCACAAGACTTTTTCACATTGTTCTTCTGGGCAGGGAATAGGGCTTAGGGACCCCCAATGTTGACACCTAACATTTGACCCCCTGTGATTTCATCACTAACACAGAATGGAACCATACAAGGGAGCCATTAAGCTCTTGTGCTATATCCTCCCCACCTCTGAAGGGCTGTGACAGCAATGACTAATTTTCCCCCCAATGAATTCGGTGTTGTTTTGGTTTGGTTTTTGAAGTAAAATGTCAGCGTGTGTAAATGTGCTGCATTTCTTTCCCTTAATACACTGAGAACAGTGTCAGTCTGGAGAGTTTTTCATTCTTCATGAGTCTGAGCTGGGATGTGACCCCTACGATTGGGGTCTATTCAACATACTGATTCCAAGTTTGGCAACCATCAGCAAACTGGCCCCTACAATTAAACCGCAGGCATAAACTTTCCACAATGGTAGAAATTTAGTCCCATGATGCCAGCCAAGGTCCAAGACGTAGCTAGGAAAACCCAAAGGTTCCTGGGATCCTGGGACAGCTGATAAGCACCCAGGCCTGCTAAACTCCCCAAACCTCCCAGCTGCCAGGGTCTGCACACTACCTGCTTTTGCATAGCCAGTGATTCCACCAGTAGCAACCAGTGCTGCATAGCCAAAGCCAAAATAATGTGAAGGCACCGTTGGGCTAGTGTTCTCCTGCATTGCTCTCCCACTTCAGTCAGCGAAGAGACTACACCAGGCCAGCACCTGGGCACAAGCCATAGGGAGAGCAACGAAGGTCTCTAACGTATTTTGAGACTTTGTGTTTATACTTCAGGGAAGAGGGGTGACAGATTCCAGGTAGGCAGAACAGCACATTAGAGGCCTCTGCAGAGAGACAAGGGCTTTCTGTTTTTGCACCGTTTTATCTTTTTGTCCTCAGAACAATGTTGTAAGAGTAAGAGGATAGATTCCTTTTTCCATTTGACAACGGAGGATCTGAAGTTCTAGATCTTCTAAGATGAGCTCTAGATCTCATCTTACAGTTGAGCAAGGATCACACAGGAATATCCTGATTTCAGGAGCAGAAATCTGTGGTCTGTACTTACTTCCCTTTCGGGAGGATCAGAGGCTCATTCCTTCAGACACTAAGCCATTGTGAGCTTCCAAGACAAGATCAGCTCTCAGGAAAGCTCTGAATGGGTCACAAAGGTCAAAGGCAAGCTAAGTACGGCAAGTTGCAAGGCATGATATGGAATGCTCTATGGTGATGTGATATAGAGGATGAACCAAACCCTAAGGACTGCAGGAGTTCAACCAATATGGCAGGAAAACCCAGCTCCCATCTTTGGAAGGAACCTTTATAGAACACTCATTTCTGTGTCAGGTTGTCTGAATATTTCTGGAATGAAATCCTTCTAGAGCACATGCCCTTCGGAATTTCTCCACAAGCTTCCTTCTTCCAGATAAAGAGAACCATCTAAAAGTTGATACAGAAGATAAAGGCAGGAATGCCATCCGGAGGACTACATTCCCTTATGAGAGCTGCTTATAACGGATTCCACAAGTTTTCACAATTTTTTTTCCAGATCCGTCAAGGCGTGGCTCTGGATTTGGTGCTGTGAACACTTACAGAATTCCTGATGTCGTGATGGCCTTTTTCATTATTCAGCTTCTAGTTGTCACCTCATCAAGTGCAAGTCACTAGATGGGTTGTTACCAATTTAAAAGGAATGTTTGTGGACATTTTGTATAAAATATGGACTTGTAGGAAACAACATATAATTTACAGGGCTTGGGTAGGGGGCATCTCAAATTGTGAGGGAGACGTCTGGGATGTTTTCAGGAAGGGTCTCTCATCCAGAGAAGCGTGTCAGGCTGCAGCTCAGTGGTAGAGCATTTGTCTAGCATGCACAAGGCCCTGGGTTCGATCCCCAGCACCTTACACAAATGAAAGAGTTGCTATCCCTCTCAGGAAACTATAGAAAAAGAAATTTAAAAAGGGATTTAAAATTTAAGTCCTATATTGTACTTCTCAAGGTCAGACACTGAATCACAGGGAATGATTTGAGATGGACTTTTCTCCCACGGGTCACTCGATGTGGCACAACACAGGGCTCTGACTTCCCAGTGTTAATGGTACTGGCCAGCCACACGGGGACCACACCTCAAGTGGGCCTTGGACCACAGTACAAAACTCCTGGGAGCAATTCCACTTAGGTATGTGCAGTGGCTCCCAAGCCTTTTGATCTCAGGACTCCTTCACACTTTTACCTTCTCAGAAATTAAAAACGAGGAGAGCATTTAAATATGTGTGGAGTTATTTATTCTAAAAATTCCAATAAGCTCATCACATGAAAAATATTTCCAAGTAAAAGAACAGTGAGGAGAGTGGTCCTGTTTTGCATTTTTGCAAATCTCTTCTCCAGACCCCCAGATTCTCCTAGCTGTGGGGTGTGGTTTCATGAGCACGTGGCCTTTGGAAATCTCCTCAGAGCACGCTTGAGAAAAGGGCAGCAAAAAAGCAAACATAGTTTTATCCCCCAAATTATTTTGAACTTGGGGACCACCCACATGGATTCTGGGGTCCCTGGAGGTCCCCAGACCACTCCATGAAAAGGTCTGGTATAGTAGTAAAGCCAAACTCTTGGAAACTTTGGGCAAGTCATTGAACCTCTTTGTGTCTCTATTTTCTTGCCTATAAAATACGGATAGGAGTAACTGTCCTCACAAGACTCTTGTGATAATAAAATGACTTCATATGAGTAAAATGCCTGAAACATAGGAAGTGCTTAATAAATCCTGGCTGTTCCTATGAGCTTCTCGAGAACGAGTCTGTGAGTTTGCCATTCCCCCACCATGGAGCAGAGGTAGGCACATAAGGAAGTTTCCCGAATAAACAAGGCACAGGTGAACGAACAATCAGCGCATGCCCGAGGACTTTCCAGCCTGTCCTGGGGAACGTCACTTTGCTTGTCCACAGCGAATACACTAAGCAGCTCAGAGAGGCCAAGTGAGTCATCAAAGTCACTTAGCAGGTCCTGCTTGCAGCTGCTGCTTTAGCTGAAAACGGCCCTTCTCCAGCTGCCCCCTCTACATACCAGCACACCTGGAATGGAGACTGTGGCACAGATTGTGTCCTCGTGTGGAATACACCCCACTCACAGTCTCACGAGCCACACCAAGCCTATGGGAGACCTCAGTTTGAGATATCTGAGCTCTCTCCACCCTCCCCCATGCCATCCAGAAAGCACTTCTAGGTTGTAATTATATATTAACTTATGTGATTATTGGCTACTCTTCCAACTGAGTCAGGAGCCCTCTTTGTTTCTTTTGTTTCCATGGCTGGCTTGCCGGGGTTGTGGTGGGGGCTCTGTCAATATTTGGATGTTTGTCGAAGGAAAGAAGGAATAAAACCATGTCTTTTCATTGATGAAAACAAAACAAAAAAAAACCACAAATGGACAACTTGGACCATTTTCCTAAATAACGAGATACTTTGGGGATAGTGGACAGAGAAGGAGACAGTGGCAAAATGGAAAATCAAGTAAAGACAGGGAGTTTGGAGAGTTGGGGCATTTGTCTACCCAGCACTGTTTCTGTTTAGCTTTTAAAAGAATAACAACGATGATAACCACAAGAATGGCCGGCCGTTGTTGGGTGCTGAGGGCTCTGTGGATATCACCCCCTTGAACGAGATGAGGTGATTTCCTTTTTACATGTGGGGAAGCTGAGACCCACAGCCAGCCGTGTCGCAGTGGTGTGCTGGGAGCGAATGCCAACTGGGAAAGGTGAAAGGCGGCTGGGACAAGATGGCGCAGGTTGAGTCACCAGGCAGGGGAGGAGGCCTGCATGCAGGTGAAAGAAGCAGCGTGCCCTGGGCTGGGCACGGTGTCTATGCTGGGCACAGGTGAACCAAAGGAAAATTCTTCTATCTTCGGGAATCCAACACTGACTCTGGTACCAGGCGCAGAGCCAGAGCACATCTTGTTTTACAAAAGGAGACTTGTTGGCTCTGAGAGGTGAAGGTCTTGCCCAAGGTCACACACACAGCAGTCAGGGCCCAGCCTAGTCCTGCTCCCAACCCAGCGATTTGTGCTCAGGCCAGGGCCCTTCTTCTGAGTAACAGACTCACCACTTCCGCCCCAGCAGGCTCTCCTGCAGAAGGGTAGCGTGGGAAGGTAGCAAAGGTGCAGCCTTTGCTCCAGGCTTCCCCTCCCAGAGCAGGAAGGAGAGAGCCCAGCCGCAGGGGCATGACCAGGCCTGCAGTGAGCACCTGAGGGATGGCCAAGGCCCCCCATCTCAGAACAAAGCAGGCTTAATGAGAGCAAATTACAGGGGCTCTGAGAATGGAAGGGGCCTTTGATGGGTGCAGGGTGAGGGCTGGATGGGACTTGGGCCCTTCCCTGCTCTCTGTCCTCTGGTCCAACCCCCTTCACCAAGGAGCAAGCTGGCTCAGCATGGCACTGGCAGATGCACGGATCACGACCCCAGGGCTCTGGGTCGGGCTTCCACCCCACGTTACAAAAATGAAGATTTCTGATGAACAGGGAGCTCGGTGGAGTTCCCCAGCCATTCCAGAACTTGGGGTTTGAAGGAAATTGGGGGGAGGAGTTCCAGCACACCCCAAACCTGTGTCATTGCTCTGAATCATCCCTGATACAGTCATAAGCACAGTGATATATTAAGTTCCTAGTGTGGTGCTAGTGTGGCGTTATGGGGCTGCCTACAGTACTTTAATCCCCGCGTTAAGCCCGTGGGATGGGAATGATCAGATTCCCCTTTGTACTGGTTTACAGCAGCCTCAGACCAGCAGCATCAACATCACCTAGAAATTTCTTAGAATAGCAAATTCCCAGTTCTATTGCCTTAGAGGGAAAGATGCTTGGCCACGCCCACAGCAGTGGCCAGTACCCTAGGCTTGCTGGAAGACCCACACTCTCCCCACCAGTCTGTCCTGCCTGCATTTAGGATCCCCATGGCCCTTCCCCGTGGGACCAGGTAAGTGACTGTGGGCTGAGAGAGATTGAAAAAAAATTCAAGATTCAAAAGAACGGTGTGTTCACTGCCACACTCTGTCATCGAAAAGATCCTAAACATCACCAGCATGGGGCTGGCTAATGAACCAGGGGGGCCCATGTAATACAACAACGTGTGGCTTTTTATAGCAAAAGAGTGGGAGAGATTTTTATATACATAATGCAGCGGTCTCTGTAGCAAAGTATTAAGAAGTAAAAGGTAAAGCACAGAATAATAAATGTAGAAAATTATCATTTGTGTGTAAAAACGGGAACATATATAAACAAATTTGTTCACATACACACACATACACACACACACACACAATCTGAAAGTCAAGAACCAACGGCATAGAGATTCTCTGGAGGTTACTGGGGGACAGAGATGGGAGGGGGACTTCTCACAAGTGCCTTTGTACTTTTCATAATGAATTGCTTCCTTAAGTGAAAGAACACAACTAAAATTTTTAAAAAGATGAAGAAACGGGGCAACGGAGAACTAACAGGAGGGAGAGGAGATGAGGACCAGGAAGCTTGTGTGCCTGTCCATCACCCATCTCTCTGCCTCTCCATCCCTCCTTCTCTCCCTCTTCAAATCCTAGGTTTAAAGATTAAGTAATGAATGCTGCCTGGCACTGTGCTAAATTCCTTACATACCTTATCTCCTTTAACCTCCTTAGGGGTTGTTACTATTATTATGCCTGTTTGTTGACATGAAAACAAAGCCACAGAAAGGTTAAGTGACTTTCTCTGAGTCACAGAGCTAGTTAGTGGCAGAGCCCGGATTTGAACTAAGATGTGTGACCCCAGAGCTTAAGTGCTAAATCACTATATTACTTAATACATGAGTTTACTGAATCCTCCCAACTCCCTTGGAAGAAGTGATGATTTCTCCTCTTATAAATAAAGAGAAAGAAGCTCAGAGAAATTATGTTATGTGTCCAAGTTCATACAGCTAAAGCATGGCTAACCAGAAAGAGAATCTCTAGAAAAGATATACAAATGTTGAGATTTATGGTTTCAAGTTTCATTAGAAGAGAATCCTCTTCTAAAAGCTGGAGGTGAAGCCAGGCATGGTGGCACATACTTGTAATCCCAGCAACTCAGGAGGCTGAGGCAGGAGGATTGCAAGTTCAAAGCCAGCCTCAGCAACTTAGTGAGGCCCTAAGTAGCTTAGCAAGACCCTGTCTCAAAATAAAAATGAAAGTATTAAAAATTAAAAAGGAGCCCGGCATGGTGGCACACGCCTGTAATCCAAGCACTTGGGAGGCTGAGACAGGAGGATAGTGAGTTCAAAGCCAGCCTCAGCAATGGCGAGGCACTGAGCAACTCAGTGAGACCCTGTCTCTAATAAAATACAAAAAAGGGCTGGGGATGTGGCCCAGTGGTCGAGTGCCCCTGAGTTCAATCCCCAGTACCAAAAAAATAAAATAAAATAAAAATTAAAAAGAGCTGGGGATGTGGCTCAGTGGCTAAACACCCCTGGGTTCAATCCACAGTATCCAAAATACTAGAAGTAGTAGTAGTAGTAGTAGTAGAAGTAGTAGTAGTAGTAGTAATAATAATAATAATATAGAAGTGAAAATTACAATTTCCATGTTTATAAAGGCAGTGAGTGTCCCCAATGTTGGCGGTTTACCTATTTCCTTGCACAGTATCTGGTACATGCTGAACACCTATAAATTTGGAAGGCAGAGAGGAATGAATGGACTGGGAGTGTAGATCAGTGGTGGAGTTCTTGCCTAGCATGCACAAAGGTCTGGGTTCAATCCCTAGTATGGTGTGTGCTGACCAGCAATCACCCCTGCAAGGGGCTTTGCAAATCAGCTGGGCCAGACAGGCCAGTTGAAGGCTCAAGATGGGGAAGGACTTGCTTAAACTGTCCATTCTAAGAAGAATGGACACAGGGCAGATGTCTTTAAATAACCTACTTGCTTTGGGAATTGTCATTATTTCCTTCTGCCTCTCTTACAGGGATAGAAAGGAACAGAAACTCAACATTTTGATGGAGGTGGGAGTAATCTCCATCTTAAGGTCAAATTCAATGAGGAGGAGGGTCTTTCAGCAGCTGTTAGAGGTAATAGAGAGGTAGTAGTGCAAGCACAAAGACCTTGAGGCGGGGCTGGGTTTGCAGATTGGTGGTAGAGCGCTTGCTTAGCACGAGTGAGGCATTGGGTTCCATCCTCAGCACCACAAAAAATAAATAAATAAAATAAAGGTATTGTGTCCATCTACAACTAAGAAAAAAAAAAAAATTTTTTTTTTTTTTAAAGACCCTGAGGAAGCAGCTGAAACATAGATGAAAGGCCCCTGGATTAGAATTTGGGGGAACCGGGGTTCTAGCCTTAGTTCTGCTTCTTCCTAGTTGGGTGGTGTGAGCAAGTCGCTTCACCTCTCTGACCCTCAGTGTCTTCTACAAATAGGAGAGTCATTATGGGACCCAAATGAGAGTATATAAGAAAACATGTGTAAGCTGGGCAGGGCAGCACATGCTTGTAATCCCAACAATTCAGGAGGCTGAGGCAGGAGGATCACAAGTTTGAGACCACCCTCAGCAACTTTGCAAGACCCTGTCTCAAAATAAAAAATAATAAAGGACTGGGGATGTAGCTCAGTAGTAAAGCACCCTTGGTTCAATCCCTAATACCAAGAAGAAAGAAAGAAATAGGAAGGAAGGAAGGAAGGAAGGAAGGAAGGAAGGAAGGAAGGAAGGAAGGAAGGAAGGAAGGAGAGGGAGGGAGGGAGGGAGGGAGGGAGGGAGGGAGGGAAGGTGGGTTCTGTAAAGGTACGTGTTAATATGGAGAGTTCTTAAAGACAGGCGGCCTTTTCTCCCTTATTGGAGGGAAATTAACTGTCTCCACTCCTTTTGAGGCTTTTTCCGGCCCTCCCTTTCCCCAGGGCAGCACTTAGCACATTCCTTGATGAGGTGTCTGCCTCCCTCCCTAGCTGCTAATTGAGGGCAGTCGCTGTGCAGTATTCACTACTTAATCCTTAAGCATAGGTAGCATAAGTAGGACACAGTAGTAAAGAGGGAGGGAAGGAAGGATGAAGGGGTGGACAGATGGGTGATGGACAGATGGATGGAGTGATGGAGGCATGGGTGGACAGGCCATTGGATGTTTTTCAGAATGTAGAGGAAAGATCAGTCTGATTCTGGTAAGTCAACACTTCTTGGAGAAGATACATGTGGACAAAGTCTCAAAGGGTGGGTAAGAGTTCAGCAGGTGAGAACAAGAGGTTAGAGAGGAGGGAGGTGTATGGAGAGGTGGGACAGCCTGAGCTACTGCATAGGCAGGAAAGTTCAAGGTGCGTGGCAATGATGGTCAGGTGTCTGCGGTTGACAGAGCACCAGGTGGGCCTGAACCAGGCTGCTGCCGGCTGGACAGTTAAGTGAAAGTGTCTGGACTCCTCCATCCTGCAGGCAATGGGCCGCCACAGGAGGTTGTGTAAGAAAGGGGTGACCTGCTCTGCCCGCAGCTTGCTGCCAGCATGGGAAAGGGAAGGCAGCAGGCCAGGGCCCAGCTCTGGGAGGAGCTTCCCACATGCTATTCTCTGCCAGGACTCTCCCAAGGACTGCTCAGGGCCCAGGGAAATGTGGCAGCCTGTGGCCACTCACACAGGGAAGGCTTCCCCGCAAGGCTTCTTATTGGGTATATTGGACACCAAGCCTCCCAGGCCTGCCCCTGGGGTGTAAGACCATCCAACAAGAATTACTGTCAGCCGGACGCGGTGGCGCACGCCTGTAATCCCAGCACTTGGGAGGCTGAGGCAGGAGGATCACGAGTTCAAAGCCAGCCTCAGCAATGGCGAGGCACTTAGTAACTCAGTGAGACCCTGTCTCTAATAAAATACAAAAAAGGGCTGGGGATGTGGCCCAGTGGTTGAGTGCCGCTGAGTTCAATCCCTGGTACCAAAAAAAAAAAAAAAAAAAAAAAAAAAAGAATTACTGTCTACAAACCACAATGCACACTCAACAGGCCTGCCCCGATTGCCAGGAAATACCTTGGTTCTGGGTTCAAGTCTTGACTCTTCCAGCAACCAGGGAGCTTGGGCTGGTGCCCGCCAGTCTGACAGGATCTGCATTGGGCAACTCTAGGAAGTCACTTTCACACGGGATACAAGGCAGTGATGCGTCCAGCGTTGTGCAACACAGTGGCCCTGCCTCTGAGCTTAGTGTCCTCAGCTGTACAAAAGGAGGATGAAGATTGATGCGGATCAACTCTGAAGGCCATTCCAAGTCTCAACCCGCAGCAGTCTGGGCAGAGTGAGGCTTTGGGGAGGGAGGAGATAGAGAGCCAGGCCTTTGTCCAAAGACAGAGATACTGCTAGAGAAGGTTTGGGGGCTGGAGGGTGGCCAAACCCCCAAAGCAATGGTGAATTCTTGCCCTCAGAGTCAGAGTTGGATTTCCACCCCAGCCATCTCTATTCATCTTTCCAACCATGCACAACCTAGCCTTACCAGCCAGGTTTCCCACATGGGTAAATAGGAAGAGCTGAGTACGGTGGTGCACACCTGTAATCTCAGTGACTTGGGAGGCTGAGGCAGAAGGATCCCAAGTTCAAGGCCAGCCTGGGCAGCTTGGCGAAACGCTGCCTCAAATAAAAGGGAGTGCTGGGTATGGAGCTCGGTGGTTGAGGGCCCCTGAGTTCAATCCCCCAATACTGCAGAAAACAAGCAAAAAAAAAAAAAAAAAAAAAAAAAAAAAACAACAAAGAAATAGGGAGAAGAAAATATATCCCTCATAGAGTCTTTGTGAGTATTTAAAAGAAAAAATGCATATCAAAACACATAGCAGAGTGCTCAACCCAAAACCATAGCTAAGTGAACTTTAGAGTCATCCCTATTTTTTGCCTCATTTTTAGAAAATAATATCAATGTATTGGCACTTGGGTGTTCTCACTTTGAGCTACCTCAAGATCACAATAATGCCCATGCACAGATGGCCCCAGAGCCATCTGATGATCACTTGAGCAGTGCACCAAAGGGGAGCTGGGGTGGGGCTCAGCCGTATGGAGCGCACATGCTCCAGGCCCTGGGTCCAATCCCCAGCACCACAAGCAAACAAAAAAGAAGCACGTGAAAGGGATTCTGAGGAGAGAGGAAGAGAAGAGCAGGGCACTTCCCTCCGCACACACACAACAATGCAAGCTCCAAGGAATGTGGACAGCACTTCAGTTAAAGGAAAAGTCTGTGATCCCAAAGTTTCAGGCAGGAGAATGCACACAGGGGTTCTCTTCCTGGTCCCCCCAAGTTGGGCTTCATGGGTGGCATATGTGGCACCTGGTCCCTGGGCTAGCCCCGGTCCAGCTTTCCATGGAAGGATGAGAGGGAGCCAGCAGGGAAGACTTGGGGCCTGGGTGTTTTGCTGATTGTCAGTGGGAATCCATGAGCATCCTGAAGAACTGAATCCAGCTCTGCCCCTCCCTGCCCTGCCCAGGTGGCTGGGAAGGAAGGAGAGTCCAGATGTGGGTGCCAGAGGCAGAGAGGGGAGCTCCCTCAGGACTCAGGAGACCCTACCAGTATGAAAACCACTTAGTGAGGGGGATGCTGATTGAGAAGATCTGGGATGATGTTGTAGAGACAGACAAGGCAAGGCACCGAAGATAGCAGGAAACAGTTCTATTTTGCTGCAGCCAGGTTCAGAGGGTACAGCTCTCTCACTGTAATCAATTAACCCCTGAGCCCCGAGCTCAGGTAGATTCAGAATTTTATACACAGCAAGTAAGGGGAGGGGCACAGAAGTTCACAGTTTACAGAAGTTCACATAAAAGCCACTTTTTCTTTCACTGTTCTGGGCAAGTTAACCCTTCAAGGACAACACCTGAGAAGGGGAGAGCTTCTTCTCTCCTTTCTTTCCTCCCCACTGCCAGTTGTCACCGTGGAGCCCAATTAGTAACTTCTCTTATCTTAGAAATGTAGACATCTCTGTGAAGCTCCAAAGGCCAGAGGCCTTGTTAAAGAATTTGTCCTTTTTATTATCACACTTTGCATTTGCAAACACACTTCTACAAACTACTACACTGGATACATGTTTGTGAGAAACAAGTAAATGGGCTTCCAGCACCTGGAGAGCTGAGTTCTTCCAGACCAGTGGCCAAGTAATAGAGCAACAGGAAAATAGGAAGTTTATATACATTGAACTCTTTTGTAAAGACTGTTTTGCTGACAGTCCTAAAATAAGCCATGGTGAAGATTTCTGGAGAAGCTTAGTTAAGATTTTCTGTGGAGGAGGGGGGTGCCACTACAATGAGAGGAAGGAGCTGATGCATAAAACCCCAGTCCTTACAGTCATTCAAAACTGGTGAAAATCACTTAGAAGCTCAGAAGTCGCATGGCCCTGAGGCTCTTGGGCTTCAGTTTCCTCAGAGCAAAATGGGAATATAATAATACCCATTTTTAAAAAAACTTGGTAAGAATTAAAAATTAATTATTGATAGCACTGTTTGTGTCTGGTAGGTGATGCTAGCTGCTATGATTGATCCACCCCCAAACCTCAAAGCTTCCCCACAATGGAGGAACAGTCACCCCTCCATGTCTGTGGGGGACTGGTTCCAGAACCCCTCACAGATGACAACCTACAGATAGAAAATGGCATGGTATTTACTCCCCGGTACTTTAAATCCTCTCCTAGATTATAATTCTTAATATAATATATAATGTTACATACTCACTGCATTGTTGAGAATATAAAGACAAGAAAAAAGTCAGTATAGACCCAACTTTGACTACATGCCTGTAATCCCAGAGACTCAGGAGGCTGAAGCAGGAGGATTTCAAGTTCAAAGCCAGCCTCAGCAACTTAGCGAGGCCCTCAACAACTCAGTGAGACCCTGTCTCAAATTTTTTCAAAAAATAAAATAAGGGCTGGGGTTGTGGCTCAGTGGTAGAGCGCTCGCCTAGCACGTGTGCAGCCCAGGTTCCATCCTCAACACCACATAAACATAAATGCATTGCATTGTGTACAAATAAAGCAAATAAATATTTAAAAAATAAAAATAAAATAAAATAAAGAGGTCTGGGGATGTAACTCAGTGTTAAAACATCCCTGGAGTTAAGGGGGGAAAAAAACGGTCCCAATGTTTTTGTAAATATTGTGTTCATTTTTTAATATCTAATTTGGAAGAACTTATCAACATCCTAATAAAGTATTTGGGGGGTGAAAATATGGGCTTTTTAAAATTCTTTCTTCTACTTTTCTTATACTTAAAAAATGTTTTTTCATAGCAATAATGAACTGAATGAACTGTTGGGGTGAAAAATGCTAATACTTTTCTTTTTAAATTATCAATTAAAAGCTGCAGAGAAGTAGTACCTGGTCCAGAGAACTGCAGGACCAACTTGTAAGTGTGTACTGTACAGTGGACTAATAGTGTACGGTGTGCCCAAAACTTATCTGAACAGAGACTCTTTTGGGAAATGCTCTAAAAATAAATAAATAAAGGAAGGAAGGAGACTGGATCTCCCATAATTGCATGAAGTAAGCAGATCAGCATGGAGTTGCCTGTGTCCAAACTTCTCTTGCACACATGAAAAACCAACCCTGTATACGTCTAGTGTAAACTAAACTTATTTGGCTTTTTGGCGATGCAGTGGAACTGAATTCCAGTTGGTGCTGGAGCTCTGCACAGAGCTAGGCACTTAGAAAGCGGTCAGAGGCTGTTAATTGCTATTATTTTCAGCTCTTCATTGGCGTGCCAGGATCTCATGCTCCAGAGAAGCCGCTTCCCCAAGACTTCCCCACAGGACTCCCGAGGTGGTACTGAGCAGGGTTATTGTTGAGGTGGGGCACAAACCCAGTTCCTCTGCTCTCTAAACTCCAGCTCAACGGGTTAAAGGCAGAGTCAAGTTCTGGGACTGGAAGCTTAACGCCTGGAAGAGATCCCAGGCTGGGCATGTCAGAACCCAAATGCGTGGAAGCTTGATGGATCCAGGAGAGCTGCTGAAACCACAGCTGCTCCCCTCGCTTGGGGAAGGCTCCTGTGGGGCCATGAGAGCTACAAGATCTCTCTGAGCAAGAAAGAGAACCTAAAAGGCAACCACTCCAGTCTCCAGCCGAATGCATATTCCCCTCCACGGTGTCCCCTCCAAGCGGCCCTCTCACCACTACCTGAGCATCCCAGGGGTGGGTGCTCGCTACTTCCCCAGGCAGCCTCTTCCTTCCTCCAGTGGCTCTAGAGAAAGCTCTTCCTGGTGTCCAACTTTGGCTTCTGCCCTTTGACCCTGGTCTGCCCCCTAGGACCTCACAAAGTCACCCCCTCAGAATTTCCTAGGAGTAGGTATTTCCCCTTTATTAAAATAATCACCATAATAGCTACCATTAACAGTGTTATTGACTGGGGCTAGACACTTTAAGTGCCAGATCTCATTTAACCCTCACAGTGTTTCCACGGCATCGAGGTTACTGTCATCCCCATGTTATAGACTAAGACTCTTAGGTCTTAGGAGAAATGAAGGACCTTACCCGAGATTGCTCAGCTGGTAAGAGGCAGAGCTGAGGCACAGAATCATGACTTTTCAGGTTCTAAAACCCTTGAGCTTTAGCACTGTGCTTGGCTACCTTCTATGTACACCTACCTACACACACACACACACACACACACACACACACACACACACATCTCACTAAGTCTGCCCCAGCAATATCCACACTGGAAACCCTGCAATGTGGCATTAAAAATCCCCACGTGGCAGCCGGGCGCGTTGGCGCACGCCTGTAATCCCAGCACTTTGGGAGGCTGAGCCAGGAGGATCGCGAGTTCAAAGCCAGCCTCAGCAATGGCGAGGCACTTAACAACTCAGTGAGACCCTGTCTCTAATAAAATACAAAAAAAGGGCTGGGGATGTGGCCCAGTGGTCTAGTGCCGCTGAGTTCAATCCCCGGTACGAAAAAAAAAAAAAAAAATCCCCACGTGGCTCTGGAGGGGGCCGACCTTCTAGACAACCCTGCTAAACCCTGCTCTGGTTGTCCCCCTCTCCCCTACCATCAGCACCTCCTAATCCCTGGCTTTAGTTCATTAGGTTGCTTTCCAAATATTCCACTGTGGGTATGTGAGTATTTCATCTGTCCAGTAGGTTATCCTCTCCTCATCCCAAATGACCCTGAGGGACACATCAACTGCAGGGTCTCCAACCAAACCACCTCTGCAGGCTCGTAACCCAGGTTTGGTGGGCTTTCTCACTTCCCTGTTTTGAGATCAGGAATGGGTACCACAAGATAATTCCTCAAACAGCTTGTGGTCCAAGAAAATCTTTATCTGAAAGTTCTGTGGAGACCTGGGAAAAAGACACTTCCTCCACTCCATGAACTTGTAAATGATGAGATATTAACTTGGAGATGTTCAACCATTGTATCAGTTTCTGACTGCTGCAGTAACAAACTACCACAAACTTAGTGGCTTACAACAACATAAACTTATTACCTTGTAGTTCTGGAGGTCAGAAATCCTAAAATCAGGAGACTTGGTAGGGCCATGTTCCTTCTGGAAGCTCTATGGATGCTTTGTTTCGGATGTATCCAGGGCTTGGTCCCCAGCCTGTGGTGCCATTAGGAGATGGTGGGACCTTTGCAAGGGGAGGCCTAGTTGGAATCTTCCAGTCACTGAGGCACACCTCTGAAGGGGCTGTTAGGACCATGGCCCCTCCTCTGGTTCTCTGCTTCTCTGCTTCTCAATCACCATGAGCTAAACAGCTTCCTCCACCACACACTTCCGCCATGATGTTCTGAAGCAAAGTCAATGGGGCCAATCAACTGAAGACAGAAACCACAAAAATCATAAGCCACTATAAACTTTCCTTCTAAGTCATTTATCTCAGGTATTTTGTTACAGCCACGGAAAGCTATTATGACACAATGAGAGAATATGTTTCCTTGATTTTTTTCAGCTTCCAGAGACCATCTACCTTTCTTTGCCCATGGATCCTTCCTACATCTTCAAGGCCAATAGGACAGCACCTCTGAAGCTGCTCTCTCTCTCTTTCCCTCTCTATTTTTCACCTCTGCTTCTGTCACTGTACCTCTTTCTTCTCTTCTGACTCTCCTACCCTCTTACACAGATCCTTGTAATTACATTGGGTTAATCTGATAATCCATGATAATCTCTTCATCACAAAATCTGCAACTGAATCACTTTTGCCCGGTAAGGAAACATATTGGCAGTTTGCACAGCGATACGCAGATGCCCTTGTGGGTGGGTCATCATTCAACCTGACATACCCATTCCTGTAGAGGAAGTTAACTGACTACAGGAGAGAGGCCAACCTGCAGAGAGAGCAAAACAAAAAGAGCCAGCCCCCTGAGAAGGGAACCTGGGTAATTGTTAACTGTGTGAACTAGCTTTCACTTTTTGCTTAAGCGAATTGGATCTCAGTTTCTGTCACTTGCAACCAAATTGATTCTGCCTACTACACATTCCTACTGGTCAGAATTTTCCCAGCCAGACTTGGTTCTTTCGAGGGCAGGTACTCTGCCTTAATGACCATGTTTCACAAACCCAGAATTGATGCCATTGCACCATAAGCCTGCAGGGACATTTGAAGAGCAACACAGTCTAAATAGAATTGGGATTATCCTGGGAACTCAAGTGGTCTAGGGATGGATGGTATAAAGAGCATTGACTTGGGGTCAGGAGGCTTGGGTTTAACCTGAGCTCAGGAGGGAGGGACTCCAGGAAACCCCATACCATGTTAGTCTTCCCCAACTCCAGCCATGCAAAGGACGACCTGGTTGAGCACTAAGGTGGGTCCCACTCTAATCTTCTATGTTTTCTAGTAACAACCCCGTTGGCAGAGACCTCAGGGCTGGGGACACCCCGATTGCTCTGTGTCTCGATCACACACAAAGGCAGCACATCAAGAGGCAACGAGAAAGCTGAGCTTTTGTGGCACATAATCAGCAGCAATCACCCTACCTTGCCCGTCTCCTTCTCATGCAGCTCTTGGCAGCAGAACAATGACTTTGAGAGGACACCAAGGGGAGGAAGGGAAAAGAAGCACCTCTCTGCTCCAAGTGTTAAAAGAATTATACACAGGCTGGGGGTGCAGCTCAGTGGTAGAGGGTTTGCTTAGCATGCACAAGGCCCTGGATTTGATCCCCAGCACACAAACAAAAAAACTACACACAAATGTACACACATATAAAGCCCATCTACCAAAACTATGCCTGCGATTTCATCTCAAACCGGTAAGAATGGCAGTCATCAAGAATACAAGCAATAATAAATGCTGAAGAGGATGTGAAGAAAAAGGAGCACTTTCACACTCTTGGTGGGACTGTAAATTATGGAGGTTCTTCAAAAGGCTAGGCATGGAACCACCTTATGACCCAGCTATGCCACTCCTCAATATTTATCCTGAAAAATTAAGTCATCATACCGCAGCGATTGACGCATACCCATGTTTATAACAGCACCATTCACAATAGCCAAACTGTGGAACCAGCCTAGGCGCCCTTCAACAGATGAATGGATAAAGGTAATGTGCTATATACACAATGGAATTCTATTCAGCCATAAAGAAAAATGAAATTATGGCATTTGCAGGAAAATGGATGGAACTAGAGATCCTCATGTTAGACAAAGTAAGTCAAACTCAGTTCAAGAGTTGTAAGTTTTCTATCATTGAGGAAACCAAAGAGGAAAAAGGAAAACAAAGCTGAGGGTGGATCTCCTAAAAATCAAAGGGATATTAGTAGAGGAAATGGACCAAAGAAGGTGGAAAGAAAGGGGGAAAGTTGGGGGGGGGGCTGACATTGGCCAAATTATATTGTTATATCGGGTGCACATACAAATATGTAACAACAAATCCCATCGATGTGTACAACTATCATGCACCAACAAAAATGCGAAAGATCAGCTGCTTTAAAATTAATAGTTTTTTTATTTTAATTTGTTATATATGACAACAGAATGCATTACAATTCATATTACACATATACAGCACAATTTTCATATCTCTGGTTGTACACAAAATAGAGTCACATCATTCGTATCTTCATACATGTACTTAGGGTAATGATGACCATCGCATTCCACCATCTTTAAGTGTTAAAGAAAATCAAAGCGGATGCTGTCATTGTACTTTATTTTTTATAATGTTCATATAGTATTTGTGAAAAATCTGTTATTGGTGCTTGAATATCAACGCACAAATGAACTGTGTTTTAAAATAAGTATAAACATAAGTATGCTAAAAAAAATTAAAAATAATATAAAGCCTACCCACCATGTAACCACCACACCCCTGACTAATTCACAGTCCAGGCAAGAGAACACTCAAAGTTTACTTGGTATGTTTCTCGGTTACTTAAGATACTTCTTTTTAAAATAACAACAACCCACCAATTTAGGGGATTTTAAAAATAAAGTTTTGTATCATTTTTTCTTTTCCTTTTTTTTTTTTTTTTTTTTTTTTTTTTTTAAAGCAAGCCATGAAATGATCAGATCTTTAAGTGTTCTTCCTGTTAGGTTTCTCCTGAGTGTCAAAACCAAACCCTTGGGTACAGCCAGGAGCAGAAAACATCTCTGCAAAACTTTGCTCCAGCCCCAGCCCCTGCCTTGACATCCAGCACCTAGCATCCAGAAGCCTGTGTTCCCTGGAAGATATCAGGGGGAGCCTTGACCTTTATCTCCTGGGGCAGTCATTTTCCCTGTTGGGCCTTTGTTCACTGCGAAATGCACCTCGCAGGAGCCCTGCCTCTGAGCACGGCTGCAATGAGGAACAAGCCTTCAACACAAGAGACTTGGGGGAAGATTTAAGATCCAGACCATAACAGCAGGAGTGGAAGAAAATTGATTGTGAATCGATCACCACCGAAACTGAGGGAGGAGAGATGCCATCTTGGATCACCTCTGTACGTGCTTGACATTTCTCAGAATGAAAGTTTAAAACAAGATCTATTCTAGCTATAAAATGCTGTCATTTAAGGAGCTCCCACCATTGCTCAATAGTGTAGAAAAAAGGACAAAGGAAATTTTGTGGCCTCCCTCTTGCTGGAGTGGAGCGTCTTGTAGAAGAGAAGGAACCCAACCCAACATGGATAATAAACAAGATATAAAAGGTACTGTGCCTCTCGGACATAGCTATTTGTTTGGTTTGGTCTTAATATCAGACATCATTTAGAATATTCTTATCTGACAGAGCAAATTGACTGAGATATGGCTATAGAAGTTACCCATAAGAATGCTGGCAAGGTGTGGTGCTGGATAGGTTCCTAGTTGTCACAATCTATTCCTGGTTGGCTCCCTGGCCCTGGCATGAGCTGGGCAAATTCAACCAGCAGCAGGAAGTTGGTGAAAGGGCAAGTCCCTCTGGGGTTTGGCTTGACCTTCAAACAGTTATTTCTCTGTCTCCCTCACCCTTAAAGGGGTTGTGAAACATCATTGCAAAGCTTCTTGAGGTTCAGCTACTCCATAAGCATGTACTGAGCAAACCGCTTCATGCGAAGTGTCAATCTAGGGGCCAGGAATAGAGCAGTGCCTAAACATACAGGAATTCCTGCCCTCAGCGGGCTTCCACAATTCCAGAGTTCACACAACAGGGGCTGGGGAGTTAGCTCAGCTGGTAGAGTGCTTGCCTTACATGCACAAGGCCCTAGGTTCAATCCCCAGCACCTTTAAAAAAAAAATGTACATAACATAAAATTTACCATCTTAACCATTGTCAAGTATACTGTTCAGTAGCTTTAAGTATATGTCTACACAGTTTTGAGACACCTCCAGAACTCCATCATCCTGCAGAAACTGAAACCCAGTACCTGTTCAACCTCACCCCTTTGCCCCTCTCCAGCTCCAATAACCACCATTCTACTGTCTCCATCTACACACTGACTTTTCTAGGTACCACTTAAAGGGCACTCATTGCAGCCTTTATGTTTTTGTGACTGACTCACTTAGCATGATGTCTTCAAGACTCATCCATGTTATAGCATGGGTCAGAATCCCCTCCCTCTCTGTGCTGAGTACTGTTCCATTGCACGTGTACATATGCTATATATTATTTATTCATTCACCTCCCAGTGGACATCTGTGGTTGGTCCCACCTTTTGGAATAATGCTCCTATGAACATACAAATATCTCTGAAAATCTGCTTTCAATTCTCTTGAGAATTCGACAGCAGAAGTGGAATTTCTGAATAACATGGGACCATATTAATTTTTTCCAGGAACTGCCATATTGTTTTCTGCGGTGGCCACACCGTTGACATGCCCAGCAACAATGCACCTGGGGGCCAGTTCCTCACATCCCTGCCAGCACTTGTCATTTCCTTTCTTTTCCAATAGTCACCATCCCATGGGGTGTGAAGACTGTTTTTAAGGGGGGAAAAAAAAACTGTTGACACGAGCTTCACTGTAGAACAACTGGCAAAGTTAAATCAGCTGTAAAGATGCACACCCAACTCAGCACTGTACAAATGGGCCAACGAATGAAGCCACACTCAATGTCAGGCCACGGGGACTGAGGCGATGGCACAGCACTCTGAACCAGGTCAGCACACATGTCCTCTGAAGGGGCAGATGATAAAGTCTCTGTCCCTAAAGGCTTTGCCAGCTATGTGGTCTCAGTCACAATTCCACAACTCTGCCACTGGGTGTGTTGTGCAAAAGCACAGGTAATACATGTAACTTAATGGTCATGGCTGGGTTCTAACAAATTTTATTTATAGAAATAGCAAGTGTTTACTGATACCTGCTTTAAATCCCAGCACTTGGGAGGCAGAGGGCAGGAGGATCGCGAGTTCAAAGCCAGCCTCAGCAATGGCGAGGAGCTTAGCAACTCAGTGACACCCTGTCTCTAATAAAATACAAAAAAAAGGGCTGGGGATGTGGACCAGTGGTCGAGTGCCCCTGAGTTCAATCCCCAGTACCAAAAAAAAAAGAGTTGGATTGTTCCCCATCTTCCTGGTAATGGAGCTTTTGATGAACTGCCTATCTTCCACTGTGCATGATCTTGGTGGATTTATCAGCCAAGACGCCCTGCCCAGCTCCGGCCAAGAGGTGAGCCCATGACCCTTTTCTATCTTAGAATTTTCTATCTCTACGCAGGGACAAGATGTCTAGCAATGATCAAACCCACGTCCCTGGTAACTCCACTGACAGGCTCCTCCTACATGAATCTCTAAATCTGCCCAGGTCCCAGCCCTCTTCAAGTCTGGCATTTCAACTTTTCCATTCTGCAGGTAACCCCACGTTTTTCCAGTAAATTTCTTTCTGTTAAATTACCTGGAATCAGCGTCTAATGCTCATAATCAAAGAACCTTGATTGGTCCTTGGCTTTTAAGGAAAGATGCGCTACATTATTTCTTTAACCACAATACCTCTGGCAACTAAAATAGTATTTGATTGCTTAAAATGCAAATTATCCAGGGGCTGGGGTTGTGGCTCAGTGGCAGAGCACTTGCCTAGCACGTGTGAAGCACTGGGTTTGATTCTCAGAACCACATATAAATAAATAAAATAAAGGACCATCAACAACTGAAATATATATATATATATATATGTATATATATATATGTATACATATATATATAAATGCAAATTATTCAGATATCTAAGTACATCTCAGATTTATCAATTCAGGGCTGGGATTGTGGCTCAGCAGTAGAGTGCTCGCCTAGCACGTGGGCGACCCGGGTTCGATCCTCAGCACCACGTACAAATAAAACGCATTGAATAAAACGCATTGTATACAACTAAAAGCAAATAAGTAAAAAAATATTAAAAAAAAAAAAGATTTATCAATTAAAATTTCACCTCCTGTGCCTGCCACTCTGGACATGTCACAGGAGCACTGTTATTTTGCTTTGTCATCTCAACAAATACCCCAGACCTGCCCAGATCTCCTTTGAGTGGCCCCCTTGCCTTCTCTGGGCCTGGGTGTCTCCATCTGTAATGTGAGGGGAGGGTAATGACAGTGACTTGCCTTCCATCCAGCTCCAGGCTTTTGTCAGTGGACTCTCCTGTGTCCAATGTCCCAGTACAGAGCGCCCTGGTCCTGCCTTCAAGGACCCTGGGAGAGTAGGGGAGAGAGGTCAGGCATCCTTCTGGTGACACAGGACTGCCTGGGTAGAGTGCCAGGTGCAGGAAGCAGTCACTTGAGTCCAGAGGGGAGAGAATTGCTGGGACTGGAAAGGCCCTAGCTGAACTTTCCAGAACAGATAGGCTTTTAACAGGGAGAGAGGAAGGAAAAATTATATAGCCTTAGGATGCCCCTCAGCCCCTTCAAACTAAGCTCCAGAGGTAGTTCCTGGCTTCATCTCCCTCCCTATAGGAGCAGAGGATGACTGAATGTGACAAGCCAAACCTTAGTGAAAGAATCAGAGTGTGTCTGGACCAGACCTACTGGGGGCATTATTTGTTTCACTGAGTTTCATGTAAAAGTTTTCACTTTTTTTTTTTTTTTAGCAGTGCTTTGAACCCAGGGCTTCATGTATGCTAGACAAGCACTCCACCACTGAGCTACATCTTCAGCTGTTTTTGAGATAGGTTGGCACTAAGTTGCCAAGGCGGGCCTGGAACTTGCCACCCTCCTGCCTCGGCCTCCCTGGTAGCTGGGATTCCAGACATGTGCCATGGTGCCCACTCTTGCGGGCATTTCTGGTTAGTGACTACAGGGAGCAGGGAGGGTGTGGACAGCTCTGAGGTTTCGATATCAATCATTCTTGCTGAACTTGCTGTATTCTGCCGGTTCCAGCTGTCCAAGCCGCCTAGGCAGCTCTGAGGGTCTGCCTCACCCCACCCTGTAGTAAAGCAAGATGAATGGACAGGGGCACAGATTGGGTCATCCAGTCTCTCAGTCATGCTTTGGATGTGGTCTGTGCTTGGGACTAACTGCCCCTCGCCAAGGGTGGTATGGGAGGCCTGGGAGGTAGGGCTTTCTTTGCTTTCTAAAAGCGTCTGTTTCAAAACCTGAGCATTGCTTTCCGCTACACCCAAACCACCCGTGGGACTGCTTCTACCCAGCACACACAGCTCTTTGTTTGCTGCTTGTATTTGTTTGTTGGCATTCAAACAGTTCTCTGTGGTTCAGGTTTGAGGCCAGCCCGAGGCACAATGAAATTGGCAGAGGTTGGTGTGGATGCCACACCTCCCTCCCACTCCTGCCTCAAGCCTAGCCCCCCGACCTCCCCCTCTGGAACAAACACCAACTTCCCCTCCTGAAATTTCCTCCTTCTACCAGGGTCCCATTCTTTGCTTTTTCCAGATTGGCTTATATAATAAGCAAATCTCTTCTAAGGCATGAGATTTTAATTAAGTTCTTTACAGGAGTCCTCTGGAGACACAAGAATAATGAGTGGAAATAACAGACAATAGTTGGCACAGTGGTACATGCACGCTTATAATCCCCTCTATTCAAGAGGCTGGGGCAGGAAGATCTCAAGTTGGAGGCCAGCCTCAGCAATTTGGTGAGACTCTGACTCAAAATTTATTTAAAAAAAATTTTTTAAGGGTTTGGGATGTAGCTCAATGGTTGAAAGCCCCTGGGTTTAGTTCCCATGGTCCCTTTTTGTGTAGCCTCCATTTTCCTGTGTGTACTGGTTGCCCTGGGTTATTACCACCAGCCTCGCCATTTATAAGCCTTTGGAGGCAGGGAGCTAAAAAAAAAAAAAGAAAAGACATGACTGACACCAAAGAAACGTTCTCTGCTTCTTAAGAAGGACCCATGCATCTAGAGACACAAGGGGTCCCCTGACTCTCGCACTCTGCTTCTCTGCTCTTTCACAGAAGAAAGGCACTTTACAGTTTGCCAGAGGCCCTCACTGTCCTGACTCAATCCATCGTTTGTTCAACAAGTAATTTTGAGCATCTGTAAGGGGCAAGGCCTTGTGATTCTGTGAATAAGCATGAATGAGGTACATGTTTGGAAAGAATGTGCTAGAAAAAGGAACAGTATGTTCCAAAGGAGGCACACGTTCCTTGTATGTGGAATTAGACTGTAAGCTAGGAACCGATAGACAAAGCCCAGAGGAAGAAGGGAAGATGAGGATGCTCCACTCTCACTTTACACAGAAACCTTGAGGACAGTGACTTGATGGAGTCACAGAGCTTGCTAGAAGGTTAGGGCTCTGGGCCTGAGAGAGAGGGAGATGACCATGCTACGTATTGAAGGATTGAAGTACTAGTGATCAAACCCAGGGCTTTGCATGTGCTAGGCAAGCCCCCTACCTTGAGTAACACCCCCACCCCCAGCCCAAGGTGACCGTTCTAGTCTGCAAAGCCTCTTTGACCAGGCAGTTTTAGAATGATCATTCCCTAACAAGAAGCAGCAAACCTTGGGAAGGTCTACAGGCAGCTTGCGCAAAGGGCCTGTGGCAGGAGCCAAATAGGCCACTGCGAGGCATGTTTGGAGATCAAAAATAAAGTCTATGTCCTTGGAGTGTACCCAGGGTGATGGCAGGACATGTAATTGGAAAGGAACATGGGGTGACTCGTGAAGAGCTTTATGGATTTGGAGTGTAACAAAAACCATTAGAGGTTTGTTTTGTTTTTTTGTTTTTTGTTTGTTTGTTTTTTTTTTTTTTTTTTTGGTACTGGGTATTGAACTCAGGGGCACTGGACCACTGGGCCCCATCCCCAGCCCTTTTTTTGTATTTTATTAGAGACAGGGTCTCACTGAGTTGCCAAGTGCCTCGCCATTGCCGAGGCTGGCTTTGAAAGCGCGATTCTCCTGCCTCAGCCTCCCAAGTACTGGGATTACAGGCGTGTGCCACCGCGCCCCCGGCTAGCTATTAGAGGTTTTTATATGTTTATTTTAAAGTGGTCATGCCAGATGCTGTATTATTGTCACCAACACCATGTTGTGCCCCTCCAGGACACCATTCACCTTGTAGTTGATGTAAGTGGAGCCCCCTGGGCCTGTGCAAGGCGGAGCCGCCCTGCTTGTAAGCCCCACGTGCCTTCAGACTCTGAGAACTTTTAGGTGGACAGCGTCTCCTCAGAGGCTGCCATGATGCCAATCCTACACCATCCTTGAGAAACCCTCGGGGAGCTGGGGCCCCCTCCAGGGTGTCTGCACTGATCCCTGTAAACACTCCCTTCTCCCGGGCTCTTTCATCTAAGAGGCCAAGCCAAGTGCACTCTCCTCCCTTCAGGTCGACGCTCCGGCTCCCCGAGCCTTTGAGCTGCTCTAACTCCATCACCTAGCAAGGGGCTGTGGCGGATTAAGTGATTCGGGATCCAGGCGCTGAGGAATTCAGAGCTTCTCAGGTTTCTTGGCAGGCGTCACAAGTACATGCAGAGACTCTTCTTCAGAACAAGTGAAACTAATTCCTTCCAGGGGCAGAAAAAGGCATGCTTTTGGCAAAAGACTTGGTAAGATATTATCTCAGGAGACCCGCATGGGAGCCCTAGCAGTGAAGACAGAAGTGGCTAAACCAGATAGGAGAATGGATGGGGCAGGCTCCCTCCGAGGTCCAAGCGCTGGGCTGCCTCTGGAGCTGGGTCTCCTGCCTTTTTCCACTCTGCTGGGAGGTAGAAGGATAAAGGGCTGGCAGGGGAGAAGACATCAGCTCTTTGCTTTCTAGGCCCTCCCACTCCCAAGATGGATGTCTCCAAGGACAAGTCACACATCTGCAAAGTCAGGACTGCAAGGAAACTTGCGTTTCACCCAGTCCAACCCTCGTACTTTGCAGATGGAAAGTCCAAAATCCCAAAGGATGAGTACTTCCCAGTGCTAGCCAGGAGAAGAGCTGGCCCACTCCTCCACCGAAACAGGGGGCTGAAATTGATGCATTTTGGAGAACAATTTGGCAGCCTCTGTGGACATTTTAGACACATATCAATTCTCTGATTCAGCAGTTCCATTTGCAGGAATTTATCCCACAGAAAGCCTTACACATGTGCAGGAAGATGTATGTATACACAAGGTTGATCTCTGCAGCTTTGTCAGCCCTAACCACCTTGAGACAGCACCTGGCGTGGATGGCTACCCGCAGGTGCAGCATTGAACTACTGCATTTGTGTTATGAAATACTGTCCAGCTGCTGGAAGGAAGAGAATATGAAAATATGGGAAATATGGCTACAGAAAGATGATGAGCTATATTTCAAATTTAAAACTAAGAACACAAGCTGGGCACGGTGGCGCACACCTATAATCCCAGCACTTGGGAGGCTGAGGCAGGAGGATCGCCAGTTCAAAGCCAGCCTCAGCAATGGCGAGGCACTTAGCAACTCAGTGAGACCCTGTCTCTAATAAATACAAAAAAGGGCTGGGGGTGTGGCCCAGTGGTCCAGTGCCCCTGAGTTCAATCCCTGGTACAAAAAAAAAAAAAAAAAAAACTAAGAACACAAAAGAGATGGTATGCTCTCATTTGTGTAACAAATATATAGATGTAGATGCTTACGTATTGTTTCATTATTATAGTATAACATGTAAGGAATACTAATGGTTTATCTCATTTTACACCCTTCTGCACTGTTTGAAATTTTTCATTTGGCAGCTTTTACTGTGTGTTTATTGTTTTTATTACGGAAAGGAAATTGGAGGCTCAGAGATAGAGGTCACTTGGCTGGGACTGTGTAGTCTTCCAGTTTTTGCCAGCCTCGGGGCCAGAACCCAGCCTCCTGGCTTCTCTCTCTTTCCACTTTAGAACACTCTCTTCTGTTTTAAGACCAGCAACCAGGCTTGGTGCACATGAGGGCGCTCGCTGCCTTGTGCCTGTCTGTCCTATGGCTGAGAACTGGGGATATGCAAATATGTCAGGGCACAGGAATTCTAGGTTCTGCCTGGCAGATTCAATTTCTGAATGTGCCCCTGTGAGACTATCGAAAATCTCCTGAGACTGTTACTCCACCTGCATCCTTGTGTGTGGAGTGGTGCAATGGCACTGATGTCCTCAAGTCCTGAGAACCCTTGGTCCAGGCTACTCTTCGAAACTGGGAGCACAGGGCTGAGTGTTCCCATTCCTTAGGACACGCTGCCCCCTGCTGGTTTCCACAGGTAGTGCTCAGTAAACACCCAATAAAGGGATTCTCAATGGTGGGTCTACAGTCCTCTGGGGTTCCTTTGGAAACTATGGAGAAATCTGGGGTGTGTGGAGGCACTGAAGGAAGAATCAGACAGGTAGTCCAGTATAGATAGGTAAATTGAGTCAGGTCGCATCAAGGAAGCCAATTTTGAATGAGTCCGGGAAGTTGGAGACTGCCCCCTGAGGGATTAAAATGTTAATTCCTTCAGAGCCCTTCCTCCACCCTTATCAAGAAGCTGCACCTGCTCCAATCTGTTGCTAAGGTAACCTGTCCCAGGAATTGCCCCTCCCTACAGGGAGCTATAAAGTTGTTAATTAATGTGTGCTAGGCTTCTCAGTCCTGCCCTTCCCCCTCCAGACCACCTATTTCCCACCTTTGGGCCAGCCCACCCAGCATTCCTAGGCCTAGTCACATAGGCAGGAAGGAGAGAGATAAGGGGAAGAGGGCAGGAGAAAAAAGGAAGCCTAGGACATATAAAAAGTACAGAACGCCTTGCTTCTTGGGATACCAGGATACAGCTATGGCCCCCTTCTCCCTCCAGGAGAGGTATATGCTACCCCTTTTTCAATAAACCCTGCTTTATATGCTTGCCTCCGCATGCTTCTCTAATGTTCAAACTTAGCCAGCGGTATCAGCACCATTGGCATTTAGTGGCAGGGCCTGGAGAAGCTAGACATCCTGCACAACAAATTATCTCACTTCCTGCATGGCTTTTTTCTTTCGTTCATTTTTATTGGTGCATTGGGGTTATACAAAATAGTTGGGTTCATTTTGAAAAAAATCACACATGCATGGAATTTGGTTTGCTCCATTTCAGTGCCCGGTGCCCCCTCCTTTTCCCTCTTCTCCTCCCTTCCCCTTTTCCCCTTCCTCTACTCTACTGGTCTTGCTTTCACTCATGTATTTATTTATTCATTTATTTTTGATAGGTGCTTTATAGGTATACAAAAGCGGAATTCGCTAAGCTATAGTCATACATGCACATAGCGTGATTTTGTTAAATTCACTCTGCATTTACTCCCCTTTTCTTTTTTTTTTTTTTTTTTTTTTTTTTTTTTTTTTTTTTTTTTTTTTTTTTTTTTTTTGGTACCGGGGATTGAACTCAAGGGCACTGGACCACTGGGCCACACCCCCAGCCCTTTTTTGTATTTTATTAGAGACAGGGTCTCACTGAGTTGCTAAGTGCCTCACCATGGCTGAGGCTGGCTTTGAACTTGCGATCCTCCTGCCTCGGCCTCCCAAGTGCTGGGATTACAGGCGTGCGCCACCGCGCCCGGCCTACTCCCCTTTTCTGTTCCTCCTCCCTCCCTCTCAATCCCCTTCTACTCTACGGATCTCCCTTCCCTATATCTTTGTGAGATCAGATTTCCACCCCACCCCCCACACACATACTTTTTTCCCTTTATTTTGCTCTAGTTTCCACATATGAGAGAAACATTCAACCCCTGAGTCTGGTTCATTTCACTCAACACGATGTTCTCCATTTCCATTCATTTACCAGCAAATGCCATAATTTCATTTTCTTTATGGCTGAGTAAAACTCCATGGTATATATATACATTTTCTTAATCCGCTTGTCTATTAGTGGGCATCTTAGCTGGTTTCATAATTTGACTATTGTAAATTGTGCTGCTATAAACTTTGATGTTACTGTGTTACTATAGTATATTGATTTTAGTTTTTTTGGATAAATACCGAGGAGTGGGATAGCTGGGTCATATGGTGGGTCCATTCCTATTTTGAGGAAGTTTTGAGGACTTTTTGCTTCCCAGAGTGGTTGCAGTAATTCTGCATGGCTTTTTAAATGAACAAATGATCTGAGCTTTGCATCTAAATCCCCTTTACTAACAAAGTTGTTTAGGCTTTTGTTTTGGTTTTCTTTGTTTTGTTATGGGATTGTTTTTCACTGCCTCAAGATATACTTGCTCACCATCTCATACAATCCTGAAACTGGTACCACTTGTGTGGGGGTCCCCTCTTCCACCCATGTGCATCCACCTGCATTTGCATCTGTGTCCTGAGCAAATATATAACTAAAGAGATTTGAGACTTCTTTCAACAGATGGAGAAATACATATTGCCAAATTAGCAGAGATACATGAAATGCAGAAATTTTAATTATTTCATTTGTAGAAGTTGTTTAAAATGTATAACATTGACATGCTACATGCTTTTAATTTTTTTGTGCAGGATAAAAAGAAAGCTATGTTATGAAGCAATACATATCCCCCCACCATGATTCTTATGCTTGGGAAAGACCAACAGTTACTGATATATGCCAGTCAAAATCCATCCCATTCAAGCAGTTTTCAGTACTTCCCTACAGCTAATCCCAATGTCTGCTATGCATCATAATCACCTGAGGAATTTTTAGAAATGCAGATACCCAGGCCCCTCCCTAATCTAGTAAATCAGACTGGGACTAGGGTGTTTAGGCAAATCTATTATTAAAATCTTGCAGTTGGTGTTGATCCAAGACGCAAAGAAAAGACCACCAACTCCAATTTTAAATTAAAGCAAGCTTATATTGTATACACACAAAGAGAGCTGGCCAGTGGCTGCCCCTCCCAAACACTGGGCTTGGGGTCAGCCCCACTCTCAGGGAAGACAAGGTTTTTTTTTTGTTTTGTTTTGTTTTGTTTGGTACCAGGGATTGAACTCAGGGGCACTCGACCCCTGGGCCACATCCCCAGCCCTTTTTTGTATTTTATTAGAGACAGGGTCTCACTGAGTTGCTAAGTGCCTCGCCATTGCTGAGGCTGGCTTTGAACTCGCTATCCTTCTGCCTCAGCCTCCCAAGTGCTGGGATTACAGGCGTGCTCCACCGCGCCCGGCTTGTTTTATTTTTTTTTAATATTTATTTGTTTTGCTTTTAGTTGTACACAATACAATGCATTTATGTTTACGTGGTGCTGAGGATCGAACCCCCGGGCCGCGCACGTGCTAGGCGAACGCTCTACTGCTGAGCCACAACCCCAGCCCCAAGACAAGGTTTTTATAGTTCAAAGAGTTACAAAAAAAATCTTGGGAACTCACAGCTAACAAGGTCAGACATGTGTAATTCAAGAGCAAGTAGCAAACTAATAATCTACATGGCATTGCATTCCAAGAAGGGAGTGTAGTCAAACCCCACATCAAAAGTTTATGAGGCACCGTTAGTTTTAGAGAGAGAGAGAGTTGTTATCTGGTCAAGGAAAGCCAGGCCTGAGTGAGCTCAAGGCCTGGGCATGAATGCCAAACAATTTTAAAACATCAAAATAAGCTCAGGCCAAATAGGAATCCTAGCATTTCATAGAAAACTGAAGTGGGCTTTTCATAACTTTTTGACAGGATGGCTCCCAGTCTTAAGATGGAATTAGGCTGGTTTATCAGTTGGAACCAGGTGTAGTGACACAGGCCTGTAATCCCAGTAAATGGGAAGGCTGAGGCAGGAGGATTGCAAGTACCCAGGCTCTAAGCAATTTAGCAAGACCCTGACTCAAAATAAAATATAAAAAGAATTGGGATATAGTTCAGTGGTAAAGTGCCCCTGGGTTCAATCCCCTGTACAAGAAGAAAGAAAGAAAAAAAGAAAATCTTGCAGGTGGATTTCCCATGGATGAAGAAGTTGGGACAGAGGAGGAACCCACTTCATTGCTTCTGTCTGAAACATTCCTGATGATCATCAAAGTCAGGATTCAGGGGCTGGTGTTGTGGATCAGTGGTAGAGAGCTCACCTAGCATGCATGAGGCACTGGGTTTGATCCTCAGCACCACATAAAAATAAAAAATTTAAATATTGTTAAAAAAAAAAAAAAAGTCAGGATTCAGGTGTCCTTCCACTCACTCTCTCCTAGAATGACATCAACAAAGCATTTCTTTGCCCCCTGCTGGGTGCCAGGCAGAGCTGCTAGCAAAATACATTAGGGAAGAGGATGGAGAAACCCTGACCAGTGTCTGAGCTGCAGTCTGAGCTCTTACATTGCCATATCTAGCAAAGAAAAAAGACAGGATTCCAGTGAAAATTTGAATTTCAGATACCAACAAATGATTCATTTCTTACCTGAAATTCAGATTTAACTGGGAATCTTTGTCTTTTATCTGGCAACCCTACCTGAGGGAATATCTTCTGCTTCTCTAAACCTGTTTCCCCATGTGGAAAGTGAGGGGGCTGTGCTAGATGGGCCCTGTGGCTTGCTGGTGGGGACGCACGAGTTCCGTATCCCTCGAAGCCTTTCTCTCCATCCCCACCAGGGGGCGCCTTGACCCTCCTCAGTCCCTCGTGGGCTGGTGACTCCCCTTGGTCCTGCTGGCTCTTCTGGGTCATCTGGAAACCAGGTTGGAAGGCCCAGGAGGGTCAGGTTTGCTCATTCCCTAGGACAACCATTCAGAAGGGGAGCAGAGGAGATCTGACGGTTTCTGATGACTGCACCAGCTCATCCAGATCATTATTTAAAAGAGGAGACTAAATGACCCCCTAGAGGGTGAGACACTCATCCAGGCCCCCACAGCTGTCCTGGAAACCAGATCCCTAATTCCCTGTCTGGTGGCCCTGACACGTTTAACCCTTGCAAAACCAAGACACCGACAAGCCTGGTACAGCCTGGCAGAACTGAGGCATTCCCGAGTTAGGTAGTGGGGAAGGAGTGGGCCTCTCACACTTGCTGAGAATGGTGGGTGGTGGTGATTGACCTATTGGCTTGCTGTATGCTAGGCACAGCAACCTGTGAGGCGGGGACTATCATCATCAGGATTTTCACAGATGTGCCAAGTTACTGGACTAAATGAGGCTCAGTCCGGTTCTGCAGCTGTTGAGAGAGGCTTCAATTCTCTGACTCCATTGACCTGAGTGCCTCCTCTTTCCTGAAGGCCCTGGCCATGTCCTCTTTAACCAGTGGTGGCAGGGGCCTGGATGATCTCCAAAGGAGACCTTCATCTTCCCGTGAGAAGAAAAGGAGGGGTTGGGGAAGTGAGGGGAGGCCACCATTTTGGTGCAAGTGATTTTAAAATTGATAATTAAATTCTCCTTTGGATGGTCGGATTATCAAGGAGAAAGTCTCTTAAGGTTTCTTCCTTTAACCAGAAATAGCATGGGGTACATGCATACCTGCACATTATTTTTTTATTGCATTTGTTATTTTGTTGTTTTTATCTTCTAAGTGTATTTCTATTTATAGCAAATGAAACTGATCTTCCATTTAAGGTAATAGTGTAATTTCTTTTGAATGTTAAGGGTTTGTGTGTGTGTGTGTGTGTGTGTGTGTGTGTGTGTGTGTTTCTCCTTAAGTGTTTTGCTTTAAAGGGAGGGAAGGACTGCCAATCCTGGATCCTGAGCGTGCTGTGCTGTCTTCCCACAGGCTGCAGGGGGGTGTGTGGCCATGCCCTGCCCTCCCAGGGCCCTGGCCTGAGTCATGCTTCATGTCTCTTTGCGCTGGCTTTTCCCTGAAAATGCTGAGGACCTCCCTACAGGGAGTCATCCAGACACAGGGGAGAAAGCTCTGGGTTCCCATCCCCCACCCCACCCCCACCCTTTTGCATCCCTTTCCTGTGGCCAAGTCACCCGACCTGCCTGAACCTCAGTAAGTTGTTGGCAGAGCTGTTGGATCGGTGCTGTGCATCCTACAGATGATCACCCTGGGCTAACCTAGCAAGGCACAAGACCACCTCCTTCATCCAGAGGGCCAATGTCATGTTTCCCACCCTGCCAGGAGGAGCACCCGTCCATGCTGTTTTCCAAGAGAGACTTTACAGCAGGCACATGCTGCTGACTGAGATGGTGATGTTAGGATTACCTGCCAAACTAGCAGGAAAACTCCAGGGAAGCAAGGCTGGTGCCTGCCTTACCCCTGAGAGACCGTAGGATGATAGCGCCTCACCCAACACACAGGCTGGGAAAATGCTGTGAGCAGATGCGCCAGCCAGCACTGGAATTCACTCTCATCCATCTCTCTGCCCAGATTCCCAGAGATCATGAGACTCTCAGTGCTGGGCTTGCATTCCTCAGGAGAATAGGACCAAACCAGACAACCCCTCCATTATTCAAAGGAGAACACCAAAATATGGTTGCTCTACGTTTTCAGGAGTTGTATTATTTTAATAATCTTTGAATAATTTAAAATTTAAATTACAGGCGGTGGTGCACACCTGTAATCGCAGCAGCTTGGGAGGCTGAGGCAGGAGGCTCGCGAGTTCAAAGCCAACCTCAGCAATGGTGAGGCACTTAGCAACTCAGTGAGACCCTGTCTCTAATAAAATACAAAAAAGGGCTGGGGATGTGGCCCAGTGGTCGAATGCCCCTGAGTTCAATCCCCGGTACCAAAAAAAAAAAAAAAAAAAAAAAGTGGCTAGTGTGACTGAAAAACTGGATTTTTATTTTTATTTTCAGTACTGGGGATGGACCTAGAGCCTCGTGCATGATAAGACAGGCACTCGGCCACTTGAGCCATGTCCCCAGCCCCAGAGAAACTGAATTTTAAATTTAAATCTACTCATAAATGAGTAGTGCAATGCTAGAATAATTCCAGGAAAGTGATAATGGATATACCTGGTATAACTAATGTAATAACTAATTCTAATGAATAACTAATATTATAGCTAATATAATAATACCAGAGTAATGCTAGACTACTGCTAGAATGCTCTTGTCCTGTTAGACACACTCATGGTCACCCATACCCTTTCTTCATTGCACCCAAAACATCTTGAAATTTGTATTTACTTGTGCAATTATTTAATGCACCCTTCAAGGGACAATAAACTTCAAAAAAGCAAAGACTTTGCTAGGCCACAACTGTCCCTGGTTCCTGGCATGGAACCTGGTGTAGAATAGACAAATAGTAAATATTTGCTGAATGAATGAATGAATGAATGAATGAACAAATGTACGATTAATGAAAGGAGATAATTGCTTAGCCAGGTGAATTTCAATAATAAAAAAAGGGTCAGACCATAGGTCATTCAACTAAAGAGTTAGCTAAATTCGTGCTCATACGGGTGCAGTGGCGCACACCTGTAATCCCAGAGGCTTGGTAGGCTAAGGCAGGAGGATTGCAAGCTTCAAGGCCGGCGTTGGCAAGTTAGCAAGGCCCTAAGCAACTTAGTGAGACCCTGTCTCAAAAATAAAAATAAAACGGGCTGGGGATGTGGCTCAGTGGTTAAGTGTCCTGGGTTCAATGCCCAGTACTCAAATAAATAAATAAATTAGTGCTCACAGGAATCATACATTCCTTGTGTATAAGTCAGTGTGTGTGTGTGCAGTGTGTGTCCAAAAACATGGTGGTGTGTTTGCATTTGTGCAGCTGTGTGTAGATACGTGTGCACATGTGTTGGTGTGTCAGGGTAATAAGGTGCCTAAAACAAACACACATTGCAAAATCACCCAGGAAGGCAGTTTCTAAGTCATTACTTTTTATTTTGAAAGATTCGTCAAACCCTTCACATCACGGTGAGAGTTTGCACAATTAATAAGAAGCAGCTTTCTCATGAAATGCTTGGAGGTGAACGAGTTCTCAGCCTGTGAGATCTGACCATCCCATTGACTTTGAAGTTTCTCTGATTAATAGAAGATGCAAAAGGGAAAGAAAAAAGAAGAAGAATGTGCTAGCAACTTATGACAGCCATCTAAATGTGAAAAAAAAAAAAAAAATACAACCAATTCACCCAACTCCACTATTTCTGCTTTACAACTTTCTACGTCTCACTCTTGGTTTTGTCTTTCCTGCCTGAAATGGTCTCTCATTTCCTGGAGCCCCTGAAAAAAAAAACCAAAAACCAGAATCTCCAAAAGAAGTTTGGAGGGAAAGAAGTCCTTGTAGGATGTGCTGATCCACCCCCTCAGAGCACTGAGGGCCCGGTGTTCCCAAAAGTTCAAGCAAATAGCCCCATGTGAAAAGAACCCAGACCAAGGGTAAAGGAGGAAATGGGCTTCTATGACAGTTTGTGTGTGTTTTTAGAAAGTGGCTCCAGAATCTTTCCGTCACAGCCCCAGGCAAAAAATGCAAGACTTGCTTTCTATGGTTCTGGCTGTTGGGTCCACGGGATCTCTTCCACCACTGTCCCAGAAGTGGCCCTGCCAACATCATGTGTCTGTTACTTCCTGTTCCCACCTCCAGGCCACCTGGGGGAGACCCCAGGCAGCCACATCATACCCTGAAATAAAATTAATATAAAGTCTGACTCAGTGAGTATTAGTGTCAAGCAGAATAATAGAAAATCTGAAGATGCAGTGTGTGTCTCAGGCAGACTTGAGCAGGTCAGTTTCCACCATGACCAGCAAGACAATGGTCATGGTGCCAATGGCAAGAGAAAGGTGGGGTCGCGCATGGACGAGCCCCAGTTAAGTGACAAGCGAGAATGTCATGATTTGGGTTACCACTTTCATTTTTAGCACCGTTAATGTATTCATTTAAATCTATGTTAGCACCTTATCCCCAGGCAGAACAACAAACCATCCAAACATTTTAAACATTGGGGGAAACAGGACCGGGGAGATCAAAGAGAGAGAATCCGGTTCTGCAGAAGGAGGCATGGATTTAGATGACAAGATCCTTGTCGATATCCTCTGCAAAGCAAGAAAAGAGAGATCACAACGAGGCCCTGTGTGAATGAAATGCGCGCCCCTGAGCTGAGCAGGAGGCTGTTGGATTCCCACCCATCCCAGAGGCAGGGGGCTGGGGCCAAGGCCAAGGTCCCCAGGATGTTGGTAAGGGAAGAACCTTGCCCCCTGTCTCTGGCCTGTCCTAGTCTCTTACACACCGGCCAAGTTACATTTCCTGTTTCCTCTCCATAGCCTGCCAGTTCCCAGAATAGTGCTTGGCTCAAAGTGAGGGCCCATGCTTGAGGTAGGGAAAAGGAACAAGAAAGAGACCTTCAGGTGGACAGAGAAGGGTCTGGAAGACACCTGAGAGAGCAAGGCCCACCCAGCCTGGGAGAGCACACAGGGGTGAAACAGGCACAGAGGGGAGAGGCAGCGGAGAACGCGCACTCAGGCGGCCAGCAGAGAGGTGGGGACACTCACGCTCCTTGATGCCGAAGCAGCCGGCCCACTCATCCAGGGCGATGTACTTGTCATTGTCCAGGTCACAGGTCTCGAAAAAGCGGGTGGTGCAATGCTCCATGGGGATGAGGGGCGCACGCAGCGGGGCCAGCTCCGTGTGGGACAGGTACCTGCAGGAGAGGGGCGGGGGAGGCCCTGAGCGTGGGAAAGCCCCAGCACAGGAGGCGTCGGGGGAGTGAGCCTGCCCCGCAGCACGGAAAGAGAGACTGTTCCCTGCCAGGACCCCAGGGCTGTCCCTGCTCTGCCATGGCTCTACTGTGGTCCTCAGAGCCCAGCTCTGCCCACCCCGTGATGGAGGGAGAGAAGCTGACTCTAATTTCTAAGGACCCTTCCATTCCTGAGCTGTCCTGGGCTTGGCAACAGAGGTCTCTTGGAGCATTTAACTGTTTCCTAATTGGCCAAGAGTTGGGGGCATAGAATTTTTTTTTTTTTTTTTTGTACCGAGGATTGAATTCAGGGGCACTCGACCACTGGGCCACATCCCCAGCCCTTTTTTGGGTTTTATTAGAGACAGGGTCTCACTGAGTTGCTAAGTGCCTTGCCATTGCTGAGGCTGGCTTTGAACTCGCGATCCTCCTGCCTCAGCCTCCCAAAGTTGCTGGGATTACAGGTGTGCGCCACCACACCCGGCCCATAGGAACTTAAAAAAAAAAAAAAAAATTCAAAATATCCAGCTTTTCTGCTACTGGTATGTCAGAAACTGGTATGAAGACACATTTATACAGCTGCGAATGCCTAGGAAAGGGTCTCAAAAGAGACACACCAAAGCAGGGACATTGCTGACTTCTGGGCCTGGGATGGGAGCCAGGGTCCATGGAAGCTCTGACTTTGTAAAGCTTTACTTTTGGATATCACGCAAAGTCCTCTGGGAAGTTTCGTCTGATTTGCCATCCACCGTCTTCCACCCTATTCTTCCTGCTAGCCATGGACTCCAGAGCACATGTGTGATTCTTTTCTTTTTTTCCCAGAGCCCTTAACAATTCGTCCCAAGTCACTCTTCCCCTCAAGGGACTCCAGGGAACTCTGTGACTTCAATACATTTTTCCCCCCTAACTGGACCTCACAGCCCATGCAACTCCTGGAAGGAATCCCACAATGTTTTTTTTTTGTGTTTTTTTTTTTTTTGTTTTTTTTTTGTGGTACCGGGGATTGAACTCAGAGGCACTCGACCACTGGGCCACATCCCCAGCCCTTTTTTGTATTTTATTAGAGACAGGGTCTCACTGAGTTGCTAAGTGCCTCGCCATGGCTGAGGCTGGCTTTGAACTCGCGATCCTCCTGCCTCAGCCTCCCAAAGTGCTGGGATTACAGGCGTGCGCCACCGCGCCCGGCTACAATGTTTGAAACTGGAAAAAACACTCCCTGACCCCACCTGCTTCACTGCATTGGTGGGGGAACTGCAGGGAGGAGTAGGGACATAGGCAAATTCACCTACAGCTCTAGGACAAGAGGAGGAGGAGGTGGCTCCCCCAGCCCAGGCTGCAGTGCACTCCCAGATGCAAGTTTCCTGCAGTCGCATCTGGAGACCTCTCTCCAGATCCAGTTGTTGCTATGGGATCCAAGGGCTCAGCCTGAGTTCCAGATGGTCCCTTAGGATTCTCTCCCTCTCCACCACAGTGAGTGACTCAGTTGGATCCCCGCCATGTCAAGAGCCTGGGAGAGAAGTAGCTGGGAGCTTCCCAGAGCCCAGGAGAGCCCAGGCACCCAGGATGGACCACAGCGTGGGCACGATCCCCACATATGGGCCAAAGAGCTAGCGGTGAGCATCCCAGAGAGAACAGTCCCAGGGTGCAGCGTTGCTCCCCCAGGCATCCGAGCAGGGTGGCCCTCCTGTCCCCAGTGGGTGACATCTGCTTCTCACGATCAAAGAAAAAGGTAAAAGGGCCCCAGGAAGGAGAGGGAGGGTGGCTTCTTCGGACTGAGCAGGATTCTTGCTTTCGTTGCCATAAGAGAAGGCCAGAGTGCGGAAACGGGGGTGAGAACAGAGCCTGATCTCTGAGCACTGTTAAAGGCCCTGCCTGGAACAGTCCTGGGTGCAGAACAGACAACGTGCACCTGGCGACCTCCCAGCTGCCTGCCTATTGTAATGCATAAGTCATCTGGACAAGGGGCAGGTGACCTCAAGCTGGGGACAAAGCAATGTAGTTGGAACTGACTCTGAATTTATAGAAACTTCCAGGCTCTGTTGGGACTGGGCCTCAGGATGGGGCTGAGTCTCTGCTGGATGACTGTTCTGCTCCCAGAGGTTCTGCCCAAGGATGGGGAACGTGCAGGCCCCCCTGTACCCCCGTACTCCTTGCTGACACACTGTTCCTCAGCTGGTGGGTTCCCAAGTCCCGACAGACACTCTCAGAGTTAAGGAGGGATTTTCAGCTCCTGCTGACTTCCACCTCTGGCACCAGGGTGTCTTACTGCTCTCTTCCTCCCAAACCCGCATCCTTTCTCCCAGGCTATTCCTTCTGCTCCAACCCCCAGACAAACTGTGGGGTCGGAGCTGGGAACAGTGGAGTTTGCTGAGAGGCTTTCTGGCCGCATCTAGTGAACCCACCCGCCTTGACCCATGACTCCATCGGCTCCAGGGCCGAGCCAGAGCCGGCCCCTGTGGTCCTGAGGGCGGGGGTCTTACCCATCGATGGGGTGCTGGTCCAGCTGGCCGAACTGCCAGTGCACGGGGAAGACGTACATGTTGTAGTTCTTCTCGAAGTCGCGGGCCAGCAGCTCCACGGGGTGGTCGCCGGCCTCCAGGCGTTTCTCGTTCTCGTGGATCTTCTTCACCTGTGGGGACCGAGACCCGGGGTGACAAGGGGTCCACAGGAAAGCATGGGAGCCCAGCAGGGCTCTTCCCACCTCTGACAGGAGGCCAGGGCAGACCGAGACCAGCCAGGATCAAAGGTCACAGTAAGGAGAAGGCAGTGGCACAGGCGGGAACCGGCACCTCACTCACAAACGGGCAGGCCTGGGACACCCTGAAAGTGTCCTCCTAGAGCTACCCAGGAAGAGTCACCTGGAGAATGTGCTTACGTGCAGCTTCCTGGCCTTGCTTCATAGAGAGACGGATTCCCCAGGTTAGGGGAAGCTGAGGAGCCTGCATTGCATCAGCATCTTGGGGTGCTCAGAGTGCCCATTAAAGATCCACAAACTCAGAAGGAACAAGGCCCAGGCTGTGTGTCTCTCTTGTTTAACACTGGGCTGAACAAAAGTGAGGGGACATCTTACTACAGGACTCCTCCGAGCCTTTCAGATGTCCGGGAGCCTCCAAAGGCAGCAAGGAGAACCACATGCCCTGGTACCAATGTGCTCTCCAGGGCAGGATGCAGGCGTAGAGAGGGCCTAGTTCTAGGGACAGGACTGGCTCTCAGACAACCCAGGGCCCACAGGGCCAGGCAGGAAAGAGCCCACTTACTCGCAGCTTCTGCTTCTCAGTCAGAAGGTTGTTGTCTTCGTCTCTCTCATACAGGGTGACCAGGACATTCTTGAGCCAGTCACGCATGCGCAGGGGGAATTCAGTCAGCTCAGAGTCCAGGCAGGGGGGGATGTCTAGGGTCCAGAACACACGGGTGGTCAGCCCAGACCTCCCAGGAGACCGTGTGGGGAGAATGCTCTAAAAATGGGGACGTGCCGAGGCGTGCCTCTGCCGCCTCGACCTTGATCTGCACTTCTGGGGTCAGGGTCACCCCAGTGGCTCCTGCAGCTTCCTGGGTGGTGGTGAGGCCTGCCGAGGCTCAGCCTGCACTATGTCAAATGTCAGGAGGTGATTGAAGACAGGAGGCTGAGGAATAAGCTTGGCGGGCGTTGGGGAAGAGGACTCAGGAACGCTTAGCCACCAGAACTTTCTCAGAGATAAGGACTCCATCCTGGCCTTTATAAACTTAGAATCCCAGAGATCACACCTGGAGATTTCATCCAAGTCCACCTTCTTCTTGGACTTACTGGAGGTCAGTGTGGAGGAAGGGACTCACTCCAGGCCACATTATCAGAGCCTCCCCCAGCATCTAGGACGGTGGTGGTTGCCTGGGGCAAAAGCCAAGTGGTAAAGGCTTCACACCTCATTGCCCAAGAATTTCCCAACATTTCCTCCCACTTCACACTCTGGGCCCCATAATTAGCAGCACAGAGCTAGCCACAAGGAAAACCTTCTTTCCTGCCTGTCTGAGCCGTTCTCCCAGCGCCACCTGTACCAGAAGCTACTGCAGATGTGGTGGGGATGCAGGGGAACAGGTGGTCTGGGGTGTCTCAAACCATGGGCCAGGTGAAGCTGCAGCTGGGAATGCTAACAAAGGGCCAAGGACAGCTTGGCGTCCTTTCTCCCAAACCCCTTACTCCCTGGTTTTGACAGGAGGGTGGTCATTATATGTCTTAAGAAGGCAGACAGAAACGCACTGGAATAAAGGGCTAAGGATATTGAGGAACAGAGCTTAAAAGGAACTGAGAGGCATGACCTAGGTTAAAGCACTCAAATTCAAACATTAAAAAAAAAAAAAATACTTCATAGGCCCAGGTCAAAACATTATTTTTGCTTTACAGTGTTGAAGCAGGAAAGATTTGAGTTAGCCTTCTACGAGAACTTCCTCATCATTAGAGAAAAGAAATGTGGTTGTCTTGGGTACTAGTGGGAGGCTCCAGATAACCTCCCTGATCTTGTGCTTTTACGATGTCTCCCTTCTTTCCTGGGATATGTCCTAATTCCGAGCTGAAGGAAACGACTCCGTAGACAATCATCTCATTTAATACACGAGAAGACTGAGGCTCAGAAGGGGGAAGAGATTTGCTCAAGATCACACAGCACGGGGGTGGTAGAGCCCGCAGCTGCCAGTGCCAGGGTTCTCTCCCTAAGCTGGGAGGCCGAAGGGCCCAAGGAAAGACTCACATTTGCAGGGCCCGATGTAGTCCAGGTGGAGCTTGTGGCCCTTCTTGGTGCCCTCCAGGGTGCACTTTGTGGCAAAGAAGTGGCAGGAGGAGTCGAAGGTCTTGTTGTCGTTGCTGCACACCTGTTGGCCAAGCACAGAGCCCCTTCCTCACTCCCAAAGCCCTCCGCGGGCCCACACTGGCTGCTTTTGGAGATGGGGGACCCCGAGGGCCAAGCGAGGAATGCCATGAGCCCACGGCCACGCAGGGAGTTGGTGGTGGGGGCGGGGACAAGAGCCCGCTCCTTAGGCTCCCAGGCCAGAGTTCAGCCCATGCTGGGAGCCACTGATGATCTCAGAGCAGAGGCACAACTGAGCCAGGACTGAGACCCAGGAGGACATCTGAATGACCAGCCACAGATGGGGACAGAGAAAGACAAGAGTGGACACGAGAGACCGGAGATGCTGTCCTTAGAAAGGCCTGCTTGTGAGGTCAGCCTGTGGCTGGTGTCAGGGCACCTGGCTCTGCGCTGTTACAGATCTTTCCCCAACTGATAGGGCGGCTCACTTTACCTAGACGCTTGGACACACGCTTCGCTCTATGTTGAACAGCTGCTGTCCTCTGGGAGTCAGGAATTTGGGTACACTAGGCAGAGGATGCCTAGGCAACCACCCCCATTAAAACTTTGGGTGCTAGCCGGGTGCGGTGGCGCACGCCTGTAATCCCAGCACTTGGGAGGCTGAGGCAGGAGGATCATGAGTTCAAAGCCAGCCTCAGCAATGGTGAGGCACTTAGCAACTCAGTGAGACCCTGTCTCTAATAAAAATACAAAAAACGGGCTGGGGATGTGGCCCAGTGGTGGAGTGCCCCTGAGTTCAATCCCAGGTACCAAAAAAAAAAAAAAAAAAAAAAAAAAAAAACTTTGGGTGCTGAGTCTCTGGTGGGCTTCTTTGAGCAGAAACATCCCACGTGTGTCTGCATATTTGAAGCTGCAATAAGAGCGGGCTCCCCTGAGCCTCCAGGGAGGAAGAGAACACTCCAGCCTCCACATGGATCCTCCAATCTTACTCCTTAGGTTCCAGCTGTATCCTTAACGCATCGCTGTAACAGATCACAGCTGGGGTAGGACCGAACCCAGCACAGAGCTAGGAACGTGATGGTGTTGATGAAGTTCTCCTTGGTGGTTGGACAGCCTCACCTCTGACTCAGCCCCACCTTTCTGCTGTGACTGGGTCTAACGAAGGGGCTCCTGAGACCGGGGTTGCCCCGTAGAACCACCACGCCCGTGGTTTGCTGGGCAGACCCTCCGAGGGCCGAGGGGCCCGATCCCTTAGCCCTTACCTTCTCAAACTCGCCGATGGGGGCGGGGCAGCTGGTGGGGTCCTGGCACACGCACATGGGGGTGTTGTTCTCATCCAGCTCACACACCTTGCCGTGTTTGCAGTGGTGGTTCTGGCAGGGGTCTGGTAGGCACAAGGGCATAGAGTTAGCACCCCTGGCTCTCACGTCCACCCCAGGTTGATCCTGGCAGAGCTCTGGACAGACAGTCCTTGCTGTGGTCCCCATTCTGGGCTTTGGGTGGCCCCTGAGTCCTCCCTGGTCTTTGACTGAGCCTGGCAATCAGCATTTAGGGGAGCAGATGCTCAGTTTGGGAATGAGAGGTTCAATCCAAGGTCGGGACCAGATACTTTTTAGGGGGCTAGAGGCTCAATCTGGGTCTTGGAAACACTGGGGTGCTAGATGGCCCCCCTGACACGGAAGCAACCAAGAATTGTGGTCTCAGCTTTCAGCTGAACCATCACAGAGAGGCATTTCTGGAATTCAGAACAGACTTTCCAGAATGGCTTAGCAAGTCAGCTGTGAGGGTCTCTAAAGGAAAGGGAGAAGGGGCTGAGACAATAGAGCCAGCTGCGTCCCTAAACCCCGGATGAGGTGGGCGTGGACAGGGAAGGAACATGACTCAGGAGACACCCTCCTGCTCCAACAAAAGCTCTGTGCCCAGTTCCCTCCAAAGGCCTGTTTTTTACCCCCTCAGGAAGAGAGCTGCATGTAGCCATTTCCTCCTGACGCTTATTTGTGGATGTTATAATCATCCCTTAGTGGATGCCTACTCTGTAGGCACGGGGTCAAGTTCTCTGTGGCTTTGGCTCATTCCCCTTCCAAGGGGCCCAGGATGAGAGTCTGTCTACCGCTTCATCATTCCCGTGCTAGAGATGAGCAAGGTGAGGTTCAGAGGAGTGGGCGAGCTCTCCTGGAGAAGTCTAGGTTCAAACCTTGGTTGGATTGCTTCCAGAGTGCATGCTCTTGACCCCTTGGGTACAGTTACCTCAACCTGAGAGCTGGAGCCTGCGGCCCACTGGTCTTGCTCGCTCTCCGCGCTAACTCCATGGCTAACTATGACTTATGTCGGCTTTCACTTCCTCAGGGCCTTATTTTCTGGGGCTGGGTGACAATCAGATAAAGCAATATAGTGTGACAGCTCCCGATCTCCATTCTCAGATGTGCTCCTATGCAGGGGCTTGGGCTGAGACAGAGGCCAATGGCCATCTGGGGAACCGGACGTGACTCGTGACCCCACTGGGAATGTGACATCCAACTTTGGAATCAGGGCAAAGAGCTGTAAGGGGAGAAGTCCTTCCCAGCTGGGGAACTTCCCTTCCGGCCATTCAGAGCCCACAGGGTCTGGCTATAAATAGATCTTTCCAGGGGATTGTGTGCCAAAGAGTATTCCCAACCGCCGGGACCAAGCCGCCTCCTCTCGGCCTTCTCCATGGCCCGCGAGGGCCACACCCTGCATTTTCTTGAGTAAGCTGTCCTCAGGCCCCAGGCCCAGTCAGCCAACGGAGGACCGGATGTGCAGAGTCACAGGCGAGGGACCTACTTTCAGCCACCACCTCCTCCACGGTTTCCTCGGCACCATCCTCAAATTCGCCGACTTCTACCTGGACAGGGTTGGATCCCACGGTTACCTGAGATGGAAGGAAGAGAATCAATCAAGTGGTCCCCACCCTCACCCCCAATCCTAGAAGCGAGGGGTGAAGATGGAGGGGGCTTGCCTGAAACATCAGATACCCACAAGGGGATAGTGATGGAGAAGCTGGAAGGTGGACTGGGCCCTGGTCACCACACAAATGCTGGGGCTGGGAATGTAGATTTAATCTTATATTTATTATTAGCTTATTAATTTATTAAACACACATCCTGTTAATCTTAAATGTTCTGTAGCGCTCTGGAATTCTGCTGCAATGCCCAAGGGTTAGGGCCAGAAGGGATGCCAAGCCCCCTCGCCCTGCCAGCCACACCTGCGCAGATACCCATTCATCTGTGCAAGGGGAGACTGTGGGTGATCGTGGGGGAAAAGTTAAAAAATTAAAAATTGCCAAATCGTGCCTCTCAACTGTAGGATTCTATTGAAAATTTGGGAAGCATTCAGGAAGGTGTGGGGATTTGGGAGAATAAGATGCACATCTATGTGAATGTGCACACAGGAAGGGGACAGATGCCCTGTTCCAGCAAGGAGACCCACAGTACCTTGTCTGGGTTGCCAGGGCAAGGAGTGGGCAGAGAGGGACAACGGGTACCACATACCTCAGTCATCTCGGCCACCGTTTCCTCCACCACCTCTGTCTCATCAGGCAGGGCTTCCTGCTGCTGCTGGAAAGACAAAGTGGGGTTCAGAGAGGTCAGGACCCAGGTCCGCTTCATCAGCTGGCAGACCTTGAAAAGCAGCCCGTGGAGATTCCCAAGCCCGTGGAACACCAGGGCAGTTCCACTTCCACTTATTTTATATCCAGCTGTCTAGGCCAGCCTAATACTTAGTTTGCAAAAATATTTCTGCTGCTTGGAATTCCTATAAACTTTGAAAGCCACTGCTCCTGGTCAACTCTCTTAATTGAACAGACAGGAAAAGTGACACCCAAAGGGGAGGAATATCTTGAGTTCTAAAACTGTTAAATCCTCCCTTGAGTATGAAATTATTATTATTGTTATCATTAAACAATTCCTTCTTACTATTTCAACTAAGTGTTGGAAGAGGTGAGATGAAATAACTTTTTAAAATGTCCCCCCACAGCCGGGCGTGGTGGTGCACGCCTGTAATCCCAGCACTTTGGGAGGCTGAGGCAGGAGGATCTCGAGTTCAAAGCCAGCCTCAGCAATGGTGAGGCACTTAGCAACTCAGTGAGACCCTGTCTCTAATAAAACACAAAAAGGGCTGGGGATGTGGCCCAGTGGTCCAGTGCCCCTGAGTTCAATCCCCGGTACCCAAAAAAAAAAAAAAAAAAATGTCCCCCCGCAACTGGCTGGGGCCACTTCTAAAATTAATGCCAGACTTGCCAAATCTTTTGTCAAAATCTACCAGCCTGATCAAGATGTCCAGGGTCCTCTATTGCTCCCACCACTGCCACCGAGAGGAGAGAGGAGAAGGAATCACAGGTTGACAAGAGACTGCCCCACACTTCCTCTCCCTCTCCTGGTGATAGCTTCCAGATTAGCTTTCACTAGCCACTCCTGTCCTTCTGCAAGCAATTCTTGGAGTAACTGTCAATCATGATGTCACAAGGTGTCTCACGCTCCCCTGGCCAAGCTGGACCAGGACTCATCTGAGGCAGACTGGCTCTCCTTGATTTTTTTTTTTTTTTTTTTAAACCTTCTTGGAGGGGCTGGGGATGTGGCTCAGCGGTAGAGTCCTCGCCTAGCACATGCGCGGCCCAGGTTCGATCCTCAGCACCACGTAAAAATAAAGGCATTGTGTACAATTAAAACAAATAAACAATGCATATTTAAAAACAAAACAAAAAACCTTCTTGGCATATTCTCTCAAGATGTGAAAACTAATGGAGGCGATTCATTCAGATCTCAGAGCCTGTCCGTTAGTTCTTACCTCCCATATCCTGGAGCTGCTATTTTCTGGTCCTTCCTGATGCCTCTGATGCCTTAAAGTACACCGTATCTCCCTCGGCCCCATTTAACTGGATTGGAGTCTGATTCAGAAACAGACCCATCCCTCTCCGGCTGGATTCTCTCCTAACACCCTCCCTGTCACCCCCTCACACTTGACAGCTTGAATTCTTCTCATGACTGAGAGGCCACTTCCCTGGCAACCCTAATCCACTGCCGGAAGCGCTAACTGCGAAAGAGTTCATCTTCAAGTTCCACAGAACTCTGTCTTCTCTGAACCCTCCCCCAACGGGTCCACATCCCAATTTTTCTTCTGAGCTTTGTGGCTTAAAAGAACTCAATTTTTACAAATGAGACAATGAACTTGAGATGGGGGAGTCCCTGGCCCCTCTGAATATCCAGGGCTGGCAGGTTCAGACAGCCTGGAGCAGGCAGTAGGAGCTAAGAGAAGGAAGATGGAATCCCGAGGTACTCACAGGAGCTGCCAGGGCCTTCCCGGCCAGGCAAAGGAGAAAGAAGATCCAGGCCCTCATGGTGCTGGGAACCCTGCAGGGAAGAGAGGTGGAGATTTCCATGAGGGAAGGCATCTCTGGGGAGTTAATTCTAAGTTCCTGGAATATGTAGGTTGATTTTAGATGGTTTAATGTGCTAAATGGTGGTGAAAGATGGGGGAGGAAGGTGGTTCCGTGCCATATTCTTCCAATCCTGATTCTATGAGGAGAAGGTCTAGGTTTAGGGCTGAGAGGTCTTTGACCTCTCTAACCCTCATCTCCTTTATGACAGAGAGCAGCCCTCTGGCTCAGAGCCCTGACAGGAAGCTAGAGACAGCTGCGATTGAATGAAGTTGTCTTGTTTTCTTTTTTGTTCATGTTTTACAGTTTCCTTCTATTTATAACAAAGGTACACAGAGTTTCCCTTTTATGGTAATGTTAAATAAAAATACACTTGTTTAAGTTTTTTTAAAAGCACTTGAATCAAGGTGATGGGCTAATTAGTCAAGTTTGGTAATGCTAACTCAAGGGCCCATTCAATCCCTGATGTTCTAAGATTATTTTCTTTCCTATTATTCAATTTCTCCTCATCCCCCTCCTCCTCCTCCTCTCTGTCTTCTTCCTACCCCCGTCTGCAGTGGGAGAAGTTAATAGAAAGCAACCCCCTGCCAATTTGAAACAATGAGATCCACATTTACAACAAACAATAGTCTTTGAGTGTGACCCATAGAAAATTGAGGGTGACCACATTTTTCTCTATTCTACCCAGAAAGGGCAACACTTCATTGGATTCTCCAAGGAAACCATCCAAATGCTTCTTATATGTTGCACAGGGGGTGTTAGTTAAGATCTAGAAAGTTCCTCTGCCTGCCCAGGTCACTGCTAAGACCTGGGTCTCTAGATGCTAAGCTCTAGACTCTGATACTCAGACTATGAGGTAATTTGGAGCAGAATCTTTTATGATTCGATACCAAAATATCAAGCCCAACAGAAAATGGGCTTTCATTTCCACTTTGCTTTAGAAAGTTCTTTGTTATTCTGTTTCAAACCTGCATCCCTCAAACTTCTCCTGGTCTATCATTTCTCTCTTTCTGCAGCCACCCAGAACAAGCCTGCTCCCTTCACCTCCAAATAGCTTTTCAGTCAAGAGCAGCAATGGCCTTTTCTTCCCTCTCTTGTCCCCACAAGTCCCATTGGACTCATCATCCCCAGTTCCTTCCAAGACTTCTCAACTGACTGAGCATGGTGGTGGGAGTTCCCTAGCACTGCTGGAATTCCTCAGCTGGGAATTAAATACCAGGTTAGTTCTTATTCTGCCTCAATACAGTCTTACTGCATTGGTTAAGTCCTTTCTCCTCTCTAGACCTTGGTTTCTCCATCAGGAGTCAAAGCTGAGAATGTTAGACTAGTGTGAACTTTGAGATGATGGCCCACGCTGAGTTCTTAAAATGCTCTTGCAATATCACAGGCAAGCCTGGGGGTGTGGCGCAGTGGTAGCACACTTACTTAGCATGAGCAAGACTCGAGTTCAGTCCCCCCCACAAAAAAAAAAAAAAAAAAAAAAAATCACAGGCACAAGCTTGTCTTGGTATGTGTCCCCTCCTTGGGCATCACCCATCTTTCCTTGGATGACAGTATTTGGGTACCGGCAACTGACAGAAGAACAGCTTTCATAATGGTCCTTCACTGGTCTCAAAGAGACAGAAATCCTCAGCTCCTTTTTATGGGCTGTGCATGAAATAAAACTAACAGGAATTTAAAGGATTGACGTGCAAGCTTGGCATTGCTTCACAATGGCCCCAACTCTCCAGGAGTCCAGTCTTCCTTCTCCAGGAAGTTTCTGGAATGTTCCTTCCCTTCACACAGTTGTTCACTTGTCTCCCCAGGCTCAAGTGGAAAAAGTCTCCCGTCTTGCTTCCCCATTTGGAAGACATAAGCTAAACACCTCCCGCATGTGGCTTTGGGCAAATGGAACAGGAGAGGAAGCATCAATGAAGGACTTGTCTGAGGTGGCAGTTTTAGGATCAAAGTGAGACTGGCAGTTGGAACAACAACAAAAAGTCACCCCTTCTAAACTACAATGACGGAGAAGTCGTGTCATTGGAGAAATAGTCCAGCTAGGACTGGAAATGTAATAAGCTTCCAGTTAGAAAGCCAGAAAGATGTACTCTTGCAGAGTCTGTGTCCCTCATCTGAGCAGGGACACAGACACAGATGTGTCCCTCATCCATGACCAGGGAGAAGCTTTGTTGATCGGCTCTCTGGCTGCACAGGCATTCTCTCTGCCATCCCCATCTCTGGCCCAAGTCTTGCTGGGCTTTACAGTTCCTGGGCACTGTCGCAGGCATACTAGCCCCTTGGAGCCTGGTGGCGACTGGGCAGACAGGAGTGGAAGAGTCCTGATTCCTGCTTTCCCAGGGAGTCTGAGGTGAGAGGGAGGAAGGCCCTGCCCACAGTCACACAGCATCGGGGCCCATTCCAGCTTCACAGACCTCACCTCTCACGGAGCAGGTGAGCCCAATAGGGATTCTGCTCTGCGATTGGGGTGGGGATGGGGGAGAAATGCAGGTAGAGACTGTTGAAAACAAAACACAGTATCAGGGGCTGGGTTGTGGCTCAGCGGTAGAGAGCTCGCCGAGCACGTGTGCGGTCCGGGTTCGATCCTCAGCACCACGTAAAAGCAAATGCATTGTGTACAACTAAAGCAAATAAATAAATATTTTAAAAAAATGCAATATCACAGAGGAGTTATGGTCCACATTTCTTCCGAGTGCCCAGTGCTACATCCCCAGTCCTAGAACCCTTTTCCTCCAGATGATGGGATAAGAGGAAAGGGAAGCAGCTGGACTGTTCTGGAAGCACAGCCATTCTTCCTGCATACCCATGAGATACCTGTCTGAGGTTCTCTAAAACACCACTGGCCAAAGAGGCTGGGGCCCACCCTGCAAAGCTAGAGGGGCATAACAGTTACCCCAGGCAGGTCAGAAGCCAGTGTCGAGACCCAGCGTTCAGGACTTACCAGCCCAGCCGTGACCCTGTGCCAATCAAACCTAGGACTAGTATTTCCAGTGACAGCATAAACACCCTCCATATAAGCCAGGGTTAAATTAAAACTCCCTTCTCTGTTTGTCTCTAGGGTTGGACAATCGGGCATCCTATGGAGGGCTCAGAGCAGATAGATCTTCCTGCCTAATAGTACAGATGAGAAGACTGAGACCTAGAGAGAGGGAAAGAGACCAGCCGAGCTGATAGCTCCGGGCATGAGCAGCAGGGCTTGGGAGGACCCTCCACCATTGGCCTGTTCTGCACCTCAGGGAGTGATTTCCTGTGGCATCCACTCCCTCCCAACTGGTCACCTAAATGCCCCCCCCCCCCGGGGGGGCTGAGCTGGCCCCAGTGCTAGGAGGAGAAGCGCCCTGGTCAGAGGAGGCCTGGAGGTGTATTTCCCTTGGCTTGGTGACCACTAAGCACAGAACCCATGCCCCCACCCTGCCGGGGCTGCCTCCTGTTCCGTACATCGAGTCCCGTCCTTTGCCTTTATTTGCTCTGGAGACAGCTGAAAACCCGTCCCGGGCTGCCAGCAGGACCCAAAGCTCAAGGTCACTTCTCTCTCTTTAGAAAGAATCTGGGGATGGAAAAGTACAGCCAGCCCCCCAGCTTGCCTCCCCCAAAACATAAGTGGCCTTCTCTGGGGGCTCTCCCTGGACGCTGAAAAGTCACTGAGTGTCCGAACTGGAGGAAATCTCAGAATCAGAACTTTGGATCGTGTGGCTCAGAATCATCATAGGCTCCTGGAAGAGAACCACAGGACCTGAGTTGTAATCATCAAATCAATCCTTCCTTCCTTCCTTTCCCCTCCCTCCCTCCCTTCCTTCCTTCCTTCCTTCCTTCCTTCCTTCCTTTCTTTCTTCTTGTGGTATTGGGGATGAAACTCAGGGCACTCTACCACTGTCCTTTTAATTTTTTATTTTGAGACAGGGTCTCGTTAACTTGCGGAAACTGGCCTTGAACTTGGGATTCTCCTGGGTCGGCCTCCCAAGCATCTGGGATGACGGGTGTGCACCAGTACACCCACCTGCCATCCTTAAATCTTAACTTGAGTGAAAAGAGTTTAGGGAGGATTGTGATCCAAAAGAACTTTCTAAGATGATGACAATATTCTGCATCTGCCTTGCCGAGTGTGGCAGCTCCTAGCCATGTGCTGTCATTGAGCACTTGAAATGTGGCCAGAAAAAAATGAAGAGAATTTTTTTTATCGTATTTCATTGTAATTAATTTAAATCTAAATAGCCAACTATGGCTAGTGACTAGCATACTGGGACAGTGGTTATATTGGCAGTGCAGCATAAAGGTAAGCTCATGGGCACTAGAGCCAGAATGCACAGGTTCAAGTCCTGGCTCTGCCACTTAGCAATTGTGTGGTCTTCAGAAACCAGCTTTGCCTCTCTGAGTCTCCACGAGTCCCACTGTCTGTGGAATGGACAGAACAACATACCTATCTCGAAAGGCTCACAGATGATCTGCACTAGAGGGCCCAAAGGAGGCAGTAAGTAATGTGGTGCTTAGAATCGAAGCATCCAGACTCTTCATCCCCCTCAACAATTCTGTGCAAGAATCCCAGCTCTTTGTTTGCCCCGGAGAAAGGTGTGTTGGGGTGGAACGGAAGAAATATTGCCTGGATTGGCCTGGGGGGGGAACCAGCCCAGCTTCCAGAGGGTGCAGTGAGGCTAGCCAGGCCCTGGGCTGGCCTCTTAGTGGGCTGCTGACGCAAGCCAAGCACCTCACTCCCACTGTCTGGCTTAGAAACAAGGGTTCCAAAATCACATGTTGCTTGTAAACAAGCCCAAAGGGAGGAAAACAAGTTTAGAGGCTAATAAAGGGAGCCATGTGCCAGGAGCCCAGACTCAGAGGCAGGGAGGGGTGGGCTGCGCAGAGCTTGGGCCCAGCCAAGTCAGAGACGTGGCACTGTGGCCAAGGTGGGTACAGTGGCATTCCTGTTCATGCCCGGGGACCAGACACAGTCATTCAGAGGTGGCCTTGTGAAGTAGAAGTCAGGGGTCTTGAGATCAAGTTTTGCTCCCCAGATCACTGTGCAAAATCGGGGGAGACTTCTTTGCTCTCTGGATCTAAGCTACCCTGCCCTGACTGTACAACAAAGAGATTATTTTTTATATTTATTTGTTTGTTTGCTTATTTGGGGAAGGAACTGAAAATTCACCACAGGGGCACCTTACTGCCAAGCTACATCCCCATCCTTTTTTATTTTGTGATAGCATCTTGCTAATTTGCTGAACGTCTCACTACATTTGAGGCTAGCCTTGAATTTGTGATCCTCCTGCCTCAGCCTTCCAAGGTGCTGGGATTATGGGTACGTACCACCTACTGTGCCTGGCTTCAGGAAGCTGTTTTAGATCAGTGATGTTCAAAATTACGCAAGGCAGAGAATACTCTTTCAACCAAGCTTCCTGCAGAAATCCCATATTTCAAACAGCTAAAAGTTTTTGCATTTGTAAAGCATGTGAATATATCTGATTAATAAATAAGCTTGAAAAACAAGAGGAGGTACAACTGGAGTGAAGTTGGGGACTGGAGGGTCTACCCACTCAGGTGTACCCTAAGACACCTTGGAACATCTCTAGGTTCTTTTAGAAAAAGCTGGAAACCCTTGGGCACGGCAGTCTCAGACTTTCTTTCCTTTTTTGATTTTTTTGGCACTGGGGATTTGAACCCAGGAGTGCTTTACCATTGAGCTGCATCCAGCCCTTTTTATTTATTATTTTGAGACAGGGTCTTGCCAAGTTATTTAGGGGTTCACTAAATTGCTGAGGATGGCCTCAAACTTGTGATCCTCCTGGTTCAGCCTCCTAAGTCACTGAGATTATAGGCCTGTGCCACTGTGCCCAGCTCAGATCAGACTTTACGAGCCAACTCAGGAAAAAGCTTTTTGGAGCATCACCTCTCCCCACTTGCCCCTAGACTCTTTGTTTCCACGTACAATATTTCTATTTTTTTTTTCTTTTCTTTTCTTTCTTTTTTTTTTTTTTTTTTTTTTCTTTTTTGTGGTACCGGGGATTGAACTCAGGGGCACTGGACCACTGGGCCACATCCCCAGCCCTTTTTTTTGTATTTTTATTAGAGACAGGGTCTCACTGAGTTGCTAAGTGCCTTGCCATTGCTGAGGCTGGCTTCGAACTCGCAATCCTCCTGCCTCAGCCTCCCAAAGTGCTGGGATTACAGGCGTGCGCCACCGCGCCCAGCTACCACGTGTAATATTTTCTTGATGGAAGGGAAGAAACTCATGTAAATTGTTAGGGCGTTGAAGATGCTAAAATCTAGGATTGGCTGGGCATGGTGGTGCACACCTGTAATCCCAACAACTTGGGAGGCTAAGGCAAGAGCACTGCAAGTTCAAGACTGACCCCGGCAACATAGCATGGCCCTGTCTCAAAAAAATAAAGAGGACTGGGAATGTAGTTCTGTGGCAAATCACCCTTGGGTTCAATCCCCAGATCTAAAAACAAACAAATAAATAAATTTAAAAAATTTAAAAAAATAAAAAACCTACGATTGAAGAGGTTTGGGGACAGCTCCGAGGTGGCTCCAGATTTTGAGACTGTAATCAGCCTGAGATTCCATTAAAATCTCCTAAAATGCCACGTTTCACTGCGGCTGGCAGACAGAGGCTCAGGGTGGAGCCACAGGCATCCTCCTTGGCGCCCTCTAGAGGGTCACCGCTGCATCAGGGATGACCACAAATGGAGGGGATAAGAAATAAGATCAAAGTGTCCAGTCTGTCACATTCAAAAAGGCCTACAAGATCCCAAAGATAGCACACGTGGCATATCTGCCTCCCGCAACCTTCCTGTGCACGTGGCAGACATTACTAATCAATCATATGTCCTTCCCCCAAAAGTCTAGAGTGGCATCATAATGCTGAACACAGGTCTTCTGGCAGCCACTACAGATGGATTAGCATTGTCAGGCCACACGAAGGTTCTTTGCCATGCCTCTTGTTTTAGAGATAGAAAAAATTGGGGCTTAAAGAAGAAAAATAAATCACCCAGGGTCATATAGCCAGCTGGTGTTTGTGCTCAGAAATATCTAGATTTTTTTTTTTTAACCTGACAAATCTGAAATCCTAATGCTATATATAACTAGCACAAGGGGACCCAGAGGGATCCCCAAATGAGAGGGGTTAGTACCAAGTTTCTGGAAGAACCCAGCTCTGGGGAGAGTTGGTGTTGCTGCTCATGTGTCTCCCCTAGACACCAGGCTCAGTCACTCGATGGACCAGGGCAGAGTCCCTTTGCTTTCCTAAATTATTCTGTCAAGTAGGTACTTGCTGGCCCTAGCCCTGCACAGCCCGGCTGTCCCTGGGTTCACCATTGAGGTTGGAAGTGACAGCAGGAAGGATCCAGCTTGTGCTGTAGGGGACAGGGAGCTTGCTCATCCCGGGGCTGGCAGGAAGCTCACCCAGACTCCCCTCCTCTCCTTCTAAGTTGGAGGTCAGGGAGGGAGCCAGCAGGAAGCAAATGAGCAACCACTCATTAGCCACATTTGTTGGCCCTTTGAGCCTAATGACAAAGCCACGTGGGCTGGGACAGGCCCTTGCGGGCCAGCAAAGGGGAAAGAACAAGTATTGCCAATCACTTATGCCCACACGATTGACGGCCTGTGGGGGACGGTACATGAACCCAACTCCAAACCAACCAGAAGTGGGTGGAAGGCATGGCGAACATCTGGATGGTTCAAAACACCTGGAAGCTAGGCTCAGACCCTAACCTGCCTTGTGACCTCAAGTGAGTTCTTTTCCCATCCTGAGCTCCGTCTCTAAAATGCTGGGGTCGTCACAGGGTGCATGTATATTACATGTCTGTCCCTTGTCATGATGGGCATTCTATGTGTGTGTGTGTGTGTGTGTCAAAGTATTGATCGGGGAGCGTTAGGTGGGGGCACGACATTGCGCCCGCTTATATAGGAGGCATTTATTTTTAGCTGTGCCAGTGGGCGCCTGTCGGTGGGTCAGTGTTTATACTCTGCCTCTGGGTGGGTTTGTGTCTGTCCCTGTTTACCTCTGCATACTTATCAACATACCTAAATAACCTCAAAAGCCAAATGTTCAACTGTTTACTTCACATCCTCAGTTCCACCCATTCCTTCCCCCCATCTTTTCCTATTTATAGCTTATTTTCAGCGAAGAAAGCTGCTGATCTGAAAAGCAAACCCCAGCCATGCGATTGGTTAAGGAATCTTTACAGTGGAGAAAGATTTCAGCAAGGCCATTAGGCAGCCCTGGGTCCCCAGGCCCCCTTCTCTCTAGTTTTCTTTGCACTGGGGGAGGAGAGAAGGACTGCTCAAAATGTAGGCCAGCTATTCCTCCAGAGGAGAGGGGTGACTGGGATTTGGGTCCACAGGGCTTCAGAGCTGGAAAGGTTATTGGAGACCATCTAGCTTGGATTTCCCACGTAACAGACTGGGAAACTGAGGCCAGAGAGGGGATAGCGTCTTTCCCAACATCACATGCTCTTGAGTCGGAACCATGTCTGTTGGCTCCCTGGGCCAGCGCTCTGCCTGCAGGAGAGGGTCTCTCACTCTTGGGACATAGACAAGGTCCTCGAATCAAAATTTAAACCTGAGTTTTTAAAAACATATGCCTGTCAGTTCTTTAAGTAAAGAGAAGTTCTCTACAGAGCCTGAAACGATGGAGGCGCCCGAGGAAAGAATCTGGGCATCATTTTGCCAGCTCTTTGGACGCCATAAATCCGTCATTTCTGAAAACCCAGAGCATAAAGTGCATCGTGAAGTGCATTATCCCATTTCATGCATGCAGTACTCTCCAAAGGAGGCTGCCGTTATTGCCCTTTAACCCCAGAGGAAGCTGGAGCTCAGAAAAGCGACCCATTAGTTCAAGGTCATATGACACCTTCTGGGCACAGATTAAAAAAAAAAAAAAAAAAATCTTCAAATACACAGTTCAGGGAGCTTATCACAGTCCTTAGCTTCCTGGGACACTGGGAGATCTGGACAGGGCCTAGAGCCTTGCAGTCATCCTTGTGTTGGGGGGAGGAAAGAGGGTGGGGACATTCAGAGTGAGCCTGACTTTCTGAGTGTTCCCAGCGTCCCCTCCCAGCCAGCAGGCAGAGACCCTGGAAAAAAAGGTTGCCGTGGTAACTCGCATTCCTCGGAGAGTGAGTCACGGCAGAGAAGAGCCTTTTGGTGGGTGGGACTTGGAGAAAGTTTCAAAAGTTGATTCCTTCTCCAGGCAACCCCCTCCCCCTCCCTCCACGTCTCCGCTGAGGGCTTTGTCGATGTGGCAGCTGATGGCTGCAAGTTAACTCTCTCTTTCCCCAACCACTCCCATGACAGCATTTTTAACCCTCCTGCAAATATAAATTTGTTTTTCTCTCCCGAGTCCATTCCCCCACATCGTGCCCTCTGGCCATTTGGGGGGTCAGGCACCCACCGGTGAATACCTTAAGCCCGGAAACTGTGTCTCCGTGTCTCTGTCTCTGACTCTCTTTCTCTCTCTCCAGGGCACACAATTTTAAGGGACTTGCAGAGGGCTTGAAACCTATTCGAAGGGCAGTTCGTGGACTTCCTCGGAAGTTTCAGAGGACTCCCAGCGCAAAGGAGACACTTACCAGAGACAGTTCATCAAACGCGGTCCTGAAGCCCGCCATCCTACCTAGGGTTTGCTTCTCACGAAACCACCAGAACTGGGGGGTGTGGGAATTCAGTCCTAGGGAGCTACCAGTGAATGCCAAGTGCAGTCCTCCCCTGGGGAGGTGCATGCCTCTCTGTGTGCTTTGGAAGAGACTCATCTCAGCACCCCTTTCCCTGGGTGTCCTTCAGGACACAGGAAGTCCACTGGACACCCAAAGGAGCCAGGGAGGATGAAGAAAGGTGGGGGGGGGACGTGTCTGAAGACGCCCTAACATCAGACAGGTTGGACCCAGCCTGGTGTGGAGTTTGCACTTCTCATAACAGCGGGGTGTGGGGCCCTAGGGGTGGTACCTGCCCCCTTCCTCCCTTTCCAGCATACCTCCTGCCACACCCTGCTCCCTGGGCCTCACCGGATGATATCTGAGGCCAGGGTTCCTCAGATCTAGAAATAGTAAAGACTTCTGCTGGGGAGTTCCTGTGTTGACCATCCCAGGGAGCCCAGGAGGGACAATGGCCAGCCCAGGACTGGCAGAGCCAGGTGCCATTTCAGACTGACTGGTGTGGGGGGCGGTGATGAAGAATTCAAGGGATACCAGCGTTCCCAGAGCAGGTGCTGATTAAAGGTGAAGCCCCCCCTCTGCCTTCCAGGGGTCAACTTATCACTTATACAAAGTTCCTTTTGGAAAACAGAGTCCCTGGCCCCGAACAAAATCTAGGGAGCAGGACTAGCTGTGTTTGCCGGTCAGGTCCCTGTTGTAGCTGTGACAGGATCAGATTCCCAGGAAAGGAGGAGGCTGCCACATTCGCAAAGGAGGCAAAGAGGACAGGCAGGGAGCCTCTGAAAGCAGAGAGACAGACGTGGAGAGAAACAGAGAGAGAAAATCCTACCCCAGAGACGGAGTGAGGTTGTTTCCTGCAAACCTAAAAGGGAGACCAAGTTATGCTGTGAATCCGCCTTCTGAAAAAGCAGCGGGCAGAAGGGTCTGGGATCCTACCCTCAAGGGCAGTGGCGATGGAGCCCCAGGGAGGTACAAATCCCCTCGCACAGCTTCCTGTCCCTTGCTAGAGATGTGGACTAGAGTGACCCGGGGATGCAGCCACAGAAGGGAAGGCCAGGCCGGTGCGCTGCGTGCTACTTACCTCGGTGGTGGGCAGGCAGCGGGCAGAGCGACTCCGGCAGTCTGAAGGTTTGCGGGAATGTGGAGGGGTTTAGAGAGAGGCAACAGGAAGCCACTCAGAACTCTGGGCTGGGTCTATCTCCCCCTCCACCCCGCGGTCCCTCCTCCTTCTCTGTCTCCTCCTTCCCCAGGCCTACCTCCCCCTTCTCCCAGAGCCAAAGCTCTCTCTCTGTCTCTCTGTCTTTTCTTTCTTTCCTTGCGGTGGGCTGTCCTGACCAGACACCCCAGCCCGCCTGCCCCATGTGTTTGGGGCTGCTGCCTAAGTAGACTCACGGAGTGCCAGGGCTGGAAGGGCCCACGGACATCACCTAGAACAGCCTCGTCCTTGTTCAGAGGGGACTGAGGCTTGCAGAGTGCAAGGGATTCCCCAAGGGCCCCCAGGGCAGAGCCAAGCCTGAGTGTCTGGACTTTGCGAGCAGAGATCTTGACAAGAGGCCTCCCCAGTATTGGGCAATGCGGAGGAGGGCAAAGCCATGACAGGGGGTGTTTTTGTGACAAAGGCAAGGCCAGCCCTTTTGTCTGCACAGACAGAACAAGCTGCTGCTGGTGGCAGCATCCTTGATGATTTAGGGTGTGGTCTCTAAAGAACAACCACCCCAATTCCAGTTGTGCTATGGATAGGCGATAAAGGGGAGACTTCCAGCTGAAGGCCTGTAGTCCTGAGTACAGAGCAAATAAGGTGACTAATAACGAGGATAGTCCAAGCAGTCGCAATATCCACAGTGTACTGGGAACTTCACTTCGTCATCTTCACAACAACCCTTTGACTTAGGGATTGTATTTTTTTGTTGTTGTTTTTTTTTTTTTTTTTTTTTTTTTTTTTTTTTTTTTGGCACCAGGGATTGAACTCAGGGGCACTCGTCCACTGGGCCACATCCCCAGCCCTTTTTTGTATTTTATTTAGAGACAGGGTCTCACTGAGTTGCTAAGTGCCTCGCCATTGCTGAGGCTGGCTTTGAACTCGCGATCCTCCTTCCTCAGCCTCCCAAAGTGCTGGGATTACAGCGTGCGCCACCGCGCCCGGCTACTTAGGGATTGTTATTATGGCATTTTGATAATCAGGAAACTTAGGAAGTTTAGTAGCTTGCCCCAAATCACCTGGCCAAAGGTGATATAAGCAATCAAATTGTACAATTTCACTGTTTGTTTTTCTTTTTCTTTTTCAGTACTGGGAATTGGACCAACGGGCACTTTACCACTGAGCTATATTCCTTTTTATTTTTTTATTTTGAGACAGGGTCTCACTAAGATGCAGAGGCTGACCTACAACTGGTGATCCTCCTGCCTTGGCCTCCCAAGTAGCTGGGATTACAGGCATGTGTCACCATGCCTGGCCAATTTGGTTCACTCTTATGTTACCTGAGCTGCTGAGTGCGATAAATCCTAACTGAATATTTATTGCATGTCTAGGCCTTGAGGGGTCTGAGCTACAGGTTTTCTTATTCATTTCTTTTCTTTTTTAGGAATCATAGATGGAACTTTATTTTAAAAATCTGATCTGCCCATTTATCATTTTCTACCAACTCAGGAAACAGAGAAGTTCACAGGTTCCATAATCTTTTGCTTAGGCTCTGCCTTTGTGGGAGCCTTAATAGCAGTCATTGCTGCCTTTTTAGGTGCATGTTTAGCCTTTTTGGCTTCCTGGGCAATGCTGATACCTTGCTCTCATTAAGGCTTTCTCACTCCTGGTTTCTGATTCTTCTTGGCCTTTGTATCAGCAAGAGAAGCACCAGTGATGGGCCCCCAGAATTTGACTACAAGTTGGGTTCTTCTCTTTTGAACTTCTTTTTAGTGTCCCTTTTTGTGCTTTCTTCTGTAGTATACAGTCCAGTTAATCTATTCTTGGAAAGGAACACCAACTCACACTGCATATTAAGAAATTGGAAGTGCTTCCCATCGGTCCTGGTGTAGCACCTTCCATGTCTGGGGTAGATCTCGTTTTGGCTAAAAACTGAACAGCTTGAGCTTCATGGAAGCAACTGCTGGGGAGGAAGAAAGACAGCACAGAGAACTGCACTACATGCATTCATTGGTAGAAAGCTCAGACAGCTAAATTGTAGCAATAAGAGGCATCATTTATTAAACACCTACGTTACTTTGTGCCAAGCGCTGAGCTAAGCTCTTTGCCTAGATTAACCCCTATGAAACAGGAGCTAATATTATCCTCATTTTATATATGTCAAAAATGGAGTTCAGATTGTTGTACCCAATTTGCAGGAAAAAAGTCTCACAAGTCACTCACGTAACAGCCAAAGAAGCCTTTATTCCGGCCGGGGCCACCAACTACGACCCGCAGGAAAGCAGGGTAGTAGAAAATGGCAGCCACTGGTAACAAGGGTTTATAAAGCACAGGGTTAATAGGCCCTCAGATGCAGACGGTTTAAGTCGCCTCTGCTTATTACAAGATCGATAATTTGTCCAAACATCTGGCAATGAGTGATTCAAACCAGGTTTGAAGAACACCAGAGTTCAAGTGCTCAAACACTACAGTCTACCTCCTCCTATATCTTCTTCCAGCTCTGAAGTTCATGGATTCCAGGCCACATAGCATTTTTCCCCCCACAACTTATATACAGTTTACTTAATCAAGAGCTTTTTTTTAAGTAGTTGATGGACCTTTATTTTATTTGTATGTGGTGCTAAAGATTGAACCCAGTACTTCACACATACTAGGAAAGCACTCTACCACTGAGCTACAACCCTAGCCCCAATCAAGAGCTTTTTTGTGTATATAAGCTATTTTAAGAAGTTGATCTCAGCTTATTTACTCTGATTTGAGGGAGTTGTTTTGGATTTCTAGACCAAAGACTGCTCCATTACTGCTGTTGCTATCTGATTTCATTCAAAATCTAGGTGGGTGCTTTCATATAAAAAATCTTATTCTTTTATTTTTATTTATTTATTCATTCATTCATTCATTCGTTCATTCATTTGTATCAGGGATTGAACTCAGGGGCACTTAACCACTGAGCACATCCCCAGCCCTTTTTATTTTTTATTTTGAGACAGGATCTCACTAAGTTGCTTAGGGTCTTGCTAAATTGCTGAGGCTGGCTTTGAACTTGGGATCCTCCGTTGCTGAGATTAGAGGTGTGCATCATTACACCTGGCTAAAATCTTATTAATTCCTTCCTTGGTCATTTTTTCCCCAGTTTCTTTGTTTTGCATGATTTTATCTACCATGGAACCAGCATCCTAAAATCACCAATAAAAATCCTCCTACTCAAACATCACATGATCTTCTAACTCTGCTAGTTAACAACAACAAATCCAAGCCCAGTCACAGCTGATCCTAATGAACCACCTAATACTGAATCTTGAACACAGGGAATGTGTTTTTAACTCCTAAAATCCCTAGGAGCTTAAAAGTTCTCCCCTCCTTGGGCACACTCTGGTGCCATGGCTGTGGGGGACGAGATGTCTCCAGGTCTCCAGGTCCCCCTGCCGCCTCCGCGCAGCCACTTGGCAGTCCTCTTCTTTGTCAAGTATGCTGCTGATCCATCACTAAATTGAATCTGCTTTTCATCTTGCAAAATGAAGAGTCAGTACCTTGGGGTCCCTTCTGCCTGCCCAGCACCCAGTGCCACCACTGTACAGCTGCAGGAACTGCTTCCCCCAGTCCTGCCTTCCTCACTAGCACCAGGCTTAGAACACAGGGTGCTCCTCTGGCCTGGTGCCTTGGAACTGCCCAAAGCACCTGGCATCCAGCTCCCCACACCTCCCAGAACATGAGCCACCTCATTCACGCATTCAATCAATCCTTGCTGTATCTTGCATCGGTCACTGGGGTCAGGGCCAGAAGGAGGACGGACAGACTCCACCTTCATACTGGTTACCTTGCTGTAGGTAGAGGTGGGTGATTAACTAATTTCAGGTTGGAGAAAATAATAAATTGAGAGAGAAATGGGGCAGGGGGATGGCTTTGGTTAGATAGGGTCATCAGGGCAGGCCTCTTGGAGGAGAGAAAATGAGAAAACCATTGAATGATGAGTCCATGAGGAAGGCTGAGGAAAGAGTACTCCAGGAAAGAGAAGCATAAGTTCTAAGGCCCCTCCGGGTGGGAGAGATTAGGTTTTTTCAAGTAACTGAAAGTGTGGCTAGAATGTCCCATTGGAGGAGATTCCCCTACTCCTGTTCTTCCCTTTTAGCTGGTCCAAATACTTCCTCATCACTGTCTCAGTGAATGGTAGGTCAGTCCTGGGAAGGAGTCAGGTTCAGGATTGGAATCTGTAGTGCAGATAGGGGGAACCAAGGCCTAGATCACCCAGGATAGCTGGGACTCAAAGCCACCTCCCCAACTCCTGATTGAGAGCTGAATTCTCCGGCCCACCAACAACCTGCTTGTCTTTCTGCTCAATGACTTCAAAACCTCTCACCTCGGCCACCCGAGGAACCATCTCCAGGAACTGGAGTGGGGTCAGGGGACAACCAGTGCTCCCATGTAGTGGCAGGGAGAGAGAGAGATCAGAACTCAGGAAGCAGATCAAGGAGTCTCCGTTGATTAGTTTCTGGCAAGGAGGAAGCAACCTGAGCAGAAAGCCAGGTGAAAGTAAGGCCAAGAAACCCTCCCTCAGGCCGTGCTTCCGAAACAGCGCCAGGGCCTCAGTGGTGCGGCCCTCACTCTTGAGTGGGTCTTTCAGACACAAACCTCAGCCAATGTGACTAGGGAGCACTTGAGTGCTTGGCCCAGGAGGGGAGGGTCCTATTGAAGCAATTATGACTGAACTAAAAAGAGAGCTGAGAATACACATCATTGCTGAGCAGACACCGTGAAACACTTCATGTCTGTTATCTCAATCTTCACCACGTTTAGATAGTTCACTGTTCCCTATCGTTGCAATGATAAATAACTACAAACTTGGTGATGTTAAAGCAACATACATTTATTATCTTATGGTCTTGAAGGTCAAAATCACTAATTTTAGCTTCCTTCCAGAAGCTAAGGGAAGAGTCTGATTCCTCGCCTTTTTCAGCACCTAGAAGCCATCCGCATCCCTTGGCTGGTACCCTTCCTCCATCTTTCCTATTTTTTTTTTTACTTTATTTTATTTATTTATTTTTACTGGGGATAGAACTATTGAACTCAGGGGCGCTTCACCACTTCCCAGCCTGTTTTATTTTTGAGACGGGTTCTCACTAAGTTGCTGAAGGTCTAAGTTGTCGAGGGGCTCTGTAAATTGCTGAGGCTAGTCTTGAACTCGTGATCCTTCCTCCATGGTCTGAGGACACCACTCCACCCTATGCTTCTGCCCTTACATCTTTTTCTGGCTTTGACACTCTGGCCTCCTTCTTCTAAGGGCTGTTGTGATGTCACTGCATCCACGTGGATAATCTGCAAAGTCCCCTTGGCCAGGCGAAGTAGCAGAGTTATAGGTTCTGGGAATTACGTCATGGACTTCTTAAAGGGAGGCATTATATTGTCTATCACAGGTAGATACAATGGCTATTCTCATTTTAAAGATGGAGAAACAGGGTGGGTGTGGTGGCACATGCCTATAATCCCAGCAACTCAGTAAACTGAGGCAAGAAGATTGTAAGTTCAAGGCCAGCCTCAGCAAGACCCTGAGCAACTTAGTGAGACTCTGTCTTACTATTTTTGTTAAATAAAAATAAAGACGGCCGGGGCGCGGTGGCGCACGCCTGTAATCCCAGCACTTTGGGAGGCTGAGGTAGGAGGATCGCGAGTTCAAAGCCAGCCTCAGCAATGGTGAGGCACTTAGTAACTCAGTGAGACCCTGTCTCTAAATAAAATACAAAAAAGGGCTGGGGATGTGACCCAGTGGTCGAGTGCCCCTGAGTTCAATCCCCAGTACCATAAATAAATAAATAAATAAATAAATAAATAAATAAAGACATCTGGGATGTAGCTCAGTGGTAAAGCACCCCTGGGTTCAATCCCCAAACAAAAAAAAAATGACGATGAAATAAAAAATCAGAGAATTAAATAGACTAAATAACTTCCTCAATGTCCCACAGAGGCAAAGCCAGGAATCCACACAAGTGGCTCAATCCCAGACCTGCATTCTCTCCCTCTCTCTCCCTCTCTTCTATCTCTTTCTCTCTCTCCCTCTCTCTGAGGGGTGGAGTGATACTGGGGCACTTTACCACTGAACTGCTTCCCTGGTTCTTTTTACTTTTTGAAATAGGTTCTCCTTAAGTTGCTAACCTGGCCTCAGACCCTCAAATCTTTGGGATTACAGTTGTGCACCCCCATGCCCAGCTTTCCTGTTCTTTTAAAGCTTAGGGTTGATACGCTCCTTAGGCCCTGTAACGTGCCACCCTGTCCTTGGATGCTGGGGAAGGGGAGGTTTACAGAGCTCAGGGTTACAGTGTAGACAGCCAGGGCTCTTCTCCCAACTCCAGGCCCAGGCTAAGGGCAGCTGGGGCCTGCTCCAAATCTCTAGAGGCAGGGCAGGGGATTATGTATCAAAACTCTCAAATGCACCCTTTGTGTGTCTGGCTCAGAGTCAAGGCTGCCCAGCTAAGGAGGCCGGGCATTGGAGACTGGCTCAGCCCGTTGCCTTGTTACTGTATCTTTCCCCAGGCAGGCCCTCCCATTGGCTGGAGGGCACAAAGATCCCATTGTCATCTGACCCTTGTTCCCCTGGGTAGAATAGACACTGACCAGGGCAAGGCCAAACATAGAAGAGAGTGGAATTTGACTTCAGTGGCCCTCCCTCTCCTTGCACTCCCCCAATCCCCTGACAATGCTCTCCCTCTGAAGGCCTTTGATCCTCCAACTCTCAGTGGGCCATTTATTTAGTCTATCAGGTAAAAGAGTTGGGATGTGCTAAGCACATTTTATGCTCGGGCAGACAGAGGACCTTGCCCAAGGCCACACAGCTGGCCCACAGGGGAGCTGAAATGAAACGTCCCAGTCTCAACACTCCGTCGAGACTCCACTGCACCAGGACCCCAGGGAGAGCTTGCTGAGCCACTTGCTTCTCAGGGACCAGTGGTTGGCTATGTGTTGGCCTGACCTTGCTCCACACACACCCACCCAAGGAGAAGTGTTAATTGAGTTCAGGCTTGGGTTCTGCTCCTTGTAGGACCTAGAACTAGTCTTACTTGGGCAGCTTACCTTTGCTCTCTCCACCAGCGTTTCCTTACCTGTAAGAAAAATGTGATTACAATACTTCATCTCCTGGGTACAAAGTCGGCGTAAGATTCAAGTGGGGCAGGGCATGTGGAACATGTCTCACGCCTGAAATCCCAGCAGCTCGGAAGGCTGAGGCAGGAGGATCGTGAGTTCAAAGCCAGCCTCAGTGACTCAGCAAGGCCCTAAGCAACTCAGCAAGACCCTGTCTCTAATTAAAATATTTTTTTAAAAAGGGGGCTGGGGATATAGCTTAGTTGGTAGAATGCTTGCCTCGCATGCACAAAGCCCTGGGTTCAATCCCTAGCACCACAAAATAAAAGTGGGGGCAGGGGGCTGGGGATGTGGCTGAGTGGTTAAGTGCCTCTAGGTTCAATCCCTGGTACCAAAAAATTCATTCATTAATTAGATAAAACACTAACGGCTCTGAAGAGGTGGACAGAAAAGAAACCCTTTCTAAGGTTTGGACTAAATTCATCCCACAGAACTTGTGTTCCATGACAGACTCCTTGAGAAATGTGTATTTGATCCAATGCCAAGAAACTAAAATTCAGGAAGGTGCAGTGGCCTGTCCTGGGTCATCCTACCCAATAGCCCATACACAGCAGAGCTGAGGCCTGACTCAAGCTCACTAATCCTTTGGCATGTGGCACTTTCTAGTAAACCACACTAAGAAAATGTCTTCCACTGTTGATGTGGGTAACACATTAAAGATTTGTGTTGCTGGTTTCATAGCCCTTTAGCCTTTCTCCAGGGCTCTGTATCCATGAATCTGATGGGGCAGGGCTCCCTGGGCAGAGTTGGAGGTGCTCGGCAGTGGATTGGTTCTGTCTCCCCATCCCTGGGTCTGTAGTGCTGTAGCTGCTGGTCCAGGTCCAGGGAACACTCACACGCAGGCACCAATTTTCTTCTGAAACCCCACAGGCCTGGAAACCTTTTCTGAAGGGAGGATGAAAGCAGCCCCAGAGCCCAGCCCTGACAGCGTGGCAGCTCTTACACGTTCCCTGACGTGGCCCACAAACCAAACCTCTCTTCAGTTTCAGCATCTGTGAGGCCAGCCCAGAGACGTGGCAGCCCTGGCTATGTGACTCAGCCTACAGGGCAGCCTGGGGGCGGCATCCTTGTCTGTCTCCTCTCTTCTCAGGGCCTCAGGTGTAGATGAGTAAGGGAGATGAGGATTAGGCAGCTCGGGACCTCCCACTCTCTACCACCATCTCTTCTCCTCCTGCCCTCCGGTCCCATCATCTCTCCCCACTTCTGTTTCTTGTACCTTTCCTCAGACAGGAGCTCCTTGCAAGGAGTCTTCAAGCTTCTCCACGTCAGTGGTTTTCAAGCTTTCTGCGTACCACTAGGAGTTCCACTCTGGAAACTAAAGTGCATAAAAACAAGGCCGGGGGAGGCCTCAGGACCCTGGCCCATCTCTGCTTCAACCCAAGAACTGCCTCAATCTATTTGTCTAAAAATTATCATGTCTAAAAATTATTTCAAACAAGAAGTTTGAAATATACTAATTTATTTTGAACCCACTAGCTTTCCAGGTGACCAAAATGGGTACCCTGGAAAGAAGGGGTAATCTGTCCAAAGACACAGGCTATCACAAACTGTACTGGACACTGTGGAGAGGGGGAGGGCTCCAAGAGCCAACCAGCAGCCACAGAAGACATCAAACTTACTTCAGGAAAGCCCAGTAGGTCCCCTGGGAGCAGGAGGATGTGGCTCCATCTACCAGCTGGGTATCTCCCCAGAGGAAAGCACCAGGGATACAGGAGGCAGACACAGCATCTTTAGGCACAGGCAGGAAACAGGTGACCAGCCCCTCTACTACCATATACCAGGAGAAGTGAGCCTCTGCCAACTCAGAGTGCAAATGCCCACCTGCAGGCTTGGGGATCCTTTCTCCCCCTTTTGAAAGGTTTTCTCCTAGCAAAACTCATCTGCTGCCAGCAGCAGTAATTCCTGCAACTCGGGAGGCCGAGAGAGAATGATTCCAAATTCGAAGCCAGCCTCTGCAAGTTAGTGAGACCCTGTTTCAACATAAACAAATAAAAAGGGCTAGAGATGTGGCTCAGTGGAAAAGTACCCCTGGGTTCCATTCCCAGTACCAAAACAGCCAATAACAACTATGACTCATCTGCAGGAGAAATCTGTAGGGTCATCATTTTGGTACCAGAGTCCATAGAGGCCAGATTCACCATTTTTCAAGGGAACAGAGTGTCCTCTCCTATTCTTTGGTGGGAGTGGGATGGGGGTGGAACATCTTTTTTTTTTTTTTTTTTTTTTTTTTCAACTTTTTAATAGTACTGGGGATTGAACCCAGGGACACTTTATCACTGAGCTACATCCCCAGCCTTTTTATTTATTTATTTATTTATTTTTATTTTGAGACAGGGTCTTGCTAAGTTGCTGAGGCTGGCCTTGAATTGGCAATCCTTCTGCTTCGGCCTTATTAGTATCATTTTCTCAGCCTTATTTTTAATTTTGAGACAGGATCTTACTAAGTTTCCAAGACTGGTCTCACTTGCAATCTTCCTGCCTCAGCCTCCCAAGTCTCTGGGATTACAGGTGTGTACCGCCCTGACCGGATGAAAAGCCAGCATCTAACCTCCTGGGTTTGAATAAAGCACCACAGCCTCTTTCTTCCTTCTCAGTCTGAATCTATTCGTCTTCCCCCCATCTCTCTTCTCTCGTATCGCTTTCTCTTCCTGTCCTTCCAAACTTTGTCCAACAAACGGAGACCTGGGTCCCTCACCCCATGAGTAAATGATGTGGGCAAATCATCTCCCACCTCTGGGCCTTAGTTAGCTCACGTGTAAAATGAGAGTATTGGGTTAGGTTATAGTCTCCAAACAGTGGGATCCAAGGACCAAGAGGATGGGCTCAGATGCCCCGTCCCCTTCTCCCCAGAGGCAGCTGTCATTTTGCTACCAATATTGTAAGCAAGGGGTCTCAGGGCTAATAAAACACTTGAAAATGACGAGGCCATTCCCATGCAGGCCATCCAGAGTCCACATTTCCCTCCTCTCTCCTGTCTCCTGCTTCCCCCACAAACACACCCACACCCCTTGGGTTCCTCCCCGAGATGCTCTGGCTTTTGGCAGAGCCTTAGGATTCCTCACGTTGCCACACAGAGTCCATCTCACCACCTCTCTAGAGGCCAGACTCTGCCCTTTCACTTGGAATGTGGGAGCAGAATTCCTTCCTCCCTGAGATCCCAGAATGAGTAAGACCCAAGGGCTGCGACAAATCCTAGCCAGCCACCCCATCTGGTCCAACACTGAGATCCCCAATTCCTTCCCCACCCCCAGTCCAGGGCTCCCTTCCCAGCCCCATCCCAAGTTGGGTTATTCTCCTGATTCAGACATTTTTGTGGTGTGAAATCATCTCCGCCCTAGCCAGCTGAAGCCGGGAGCTTGCCTCAGCCCACTGCAGCTCCCGGCCCTCCCTTCCCCTGCCACGTCCCTACACCCTCAGCTCCTCTCCTCCAAGCACTCGGAGTTTCCATTTGATTTCCTCCCAGTTCTGCAAAGAAATGCAGACGGAGTGGCCAGGGCGAGTCAGATTCAGCTCTATCCTGTGCCTGTAGCTCCTGGTCAGCCCCCAGTGAGAGGTGATTAAGGTGACCCTAATCACCAGGGCAGAGAAGGAAATGGAGTCAAAGGAAGAGAGGCAGAAGCTGAAAGAGGGAGGCAGGGACAGACAGGGAGAGGCTGTCCAAGATCAAGAGAGACAGGTGACAAAGGTGAGGAGATAACAGAAAACAATGTGAACAAGACTTGCTGAAAGGGCAGTGAGACCAAAGGACAAGGAGGTGTCCTTTCAGTGGTAGTTTGACTGTGGCCCCCAGACCCACCCCAGGATTGTCTTCTCTAGGGAACTATCTTTGTTTGACTTTACGATGGATTAAGACTGTGACCCTAAAGTTACATGTTAACTCCTAGATTTCTGTACAGTAACACAAAAGAACTCCACAGTGCTAGTGGTCTTTCCCCAGCATTCTTCCAGCACCTAATTGTACATAATCTCCGTTTGGACCAAATTTATCATCCTGCTTATTCATCAACATGGCTTATTCTTTTGTTTGCGTAAGAGTCATGCTATTAACCACCAAAACAATAGATTTTGATGAGAGACAGAAGTAGAACAAGACAGAGATGAAGAAAGTAAGAGACAGAGGCAGAAAGAGAAAGAAAAACAGACATAAAGATGCTCAGAGAAGAGTCAGGCACAGTGGTGCACGCCTGTGATCCCAGCAGCTCAGGAGGCTGAGGCAGGAGGATCACAAGTTCAAAGCCAGCCTCAGCAACTTAGGGAGGCCCTAAGCAACTTAGTGAGACCCTGTTTCAAAATAAAAAACAAAAAAGGACTCAGTGGTTTAGTGCCCCTGGGTTCAATCCCTGATACCAATAAACAAACAAACAGAAATAACATAAAACAGAAAATCAGACAAAAAGAGAAAGGGAAAGTGAGACTGTGAGAAGAGCAGAAACCACCAGAGATGAAAACAACAACAAAAGAGAAGGGCTGGGGATGTGGCTCAGTGGTATCGTAGGTGTTTAGTATGCACAAGCCCTGGGTTCCACTCCCCAGCACTGCAAAAATAAAACAAAAAAGAATAGCAAAAGCAGAGAAAGCCAGCTTCTGATGGAAGGAACAGAGAAAAACAAGCTGGAGCTAAACTACAGGAGGTCACTTAAATTTTTTTGGTACTGGGGATTGAACCAGGGATGCTTTACCACTGAGCTACATCCCCAGTCTTTTTTATTTTATTTATTTTTTTAAATTTTTTGAGACAAGTCTCACTAAATTGCTAAGGATCTTGCTAAGATACCAAGGCTGGCCTCCAACTTTCAATCCTCCTTCCTTGGCCTCCCAAATTGCTGGGATTATAGGCATGCACCACAGCTCTGGGCCAGGAGGTTGTTTTTTTGTTTTTTTTTTTTTTTTTTTTTTTTTTTTTTTTTGGTACTGGGGATTGAACTCAGGGGCACTCGACCACTGGGTCACATCCCCAGCCCTTTTTTGTATTTTATTTAGAGACAGGGTCTCACTGAGTTACTAAGTGCCTCGCCATTGATGAGGCTGGCTTTGAACTCGTGATCCTCCTGCCTCAGCCTCCCAAAGTGCTGGGATTACAGGCGTGCGCCACCGCACCTGGCTCAGGAGGTTGTTTTTAATTGTTAGTCTCTCCAGCTACACTGGAAGGCTTTTGAGGACAGGGATGAGAATGGTTACATCTGCACTCCTAATGGCCTTACATCTGCACTCCTAATGGCCTTACATCTGCACTCCTAATGGCCCTGGCACAGGGTGCTGCAATCAGTTTCTGTGGGAGGCTGAGACAGAGCTGGAGGAAACAGAGAAGAGGCAAACACAGGAATCAACAGAGCCAGGACAGGACGTCCCCCTCACTTTTGAACATGAATCCCCAGGGTCAAGGAGATAGAGGACAGGAAGGCCACCCAGAAGAAACAGAAGAACTTAGGCTGGGGTTGTGGTTCAGTGGTAGAGCACTTGCCTAGCTTGTGTGAGGCACTGGGTTTGATCCTCAGCACCACATAAAAATAAATAAATTAAGCCGGGCGCGGTGGCGCACGCCTGTAATCCCAGCACTTTGGGAGGCTGAGGCAGGAGGATCGCGAGTTCAAAGCCAGCCTCAGCAATGGCGAGGCACTTAGCAACTCAGTGAGACCCTGTCTCTAATAAAATACAAAAAAGAGCTGGGGATTTGGCCCAGTGGTCGAGTGCCCCTGAGTTCAATCCCCGGTACCACACACACAAAAAATAAATAAATTAATTAACTAATTAATTAATTAAAATAAAGGTTCATCCACAACACACTCTCTCTCTCTCTCTCTCTCTCTCTATATATATATATATATATATAAGAAACAGGAGCACTGGAGATGCCAGGTGTTTTCTATTCCAGTAGAATCGAGTCCACACTCTCCTGGTCCTCAGAGCCCTGCTTCAACGTGGGCCCCAGCTCAAACCACTAGGCCTTGCTCAACGCTCTCCCTAGCGGTCAAGGGCTTGTTGTGCTCCCACCTCGGGACCTGGCACTTAACTGTTCTTGTGCCTGGAATGCTCTCACTAGGTCTTCACAACCCAGTTATTCCCCCCTCCATCAACCTCAGCTCTACTAACTCAGGAGAGAAACCTTGCTAGTCACCTAGTCTGGAAGATGAATCACCGACCCACAACCTCCTCTCACTCTGACACCACCTGGGGTATCGTCTTCATTCCACCTATCACAAAATAAAGCTGTCGCGTGTGTTTATTTATGGGCAGTTCCCCATCACCTTCTCTCCAGCATGGAAGAGGCTTGAGGGTGGGCATCTCATATGGCGTGGTCACAGCTATAGCCCTTGTGCCTCACACAATACCCGCATTGATTTGACAGGGATGATTGCTCCCTGATCAAAAACTTACCATATGCCAAGTATGGTAGTGCATGCCTGGAATCCCAGTGACTCAGGAGGCTGATGTAGGAGGATCGCTAGTTCAGAGCCAGCCTGAGCAATTTAGCAAGGCTCTAAGCAACTTAACGAGACCCTGTCTTTAAATTAAATATAAAAAGGGCTGGGGATGTGGCTCAGTGATTGAGCGCCCTGGGTTCAATCCCCAGTATCAAAGAAAAAGAACTCACCATGTGAATTTTTTTTTTTTTTTTTTTTTTTTTTTAAGTATTGGTGATTGAACGCCCGGGGTGATCTACCACTAAACTACAGCCCCAGCCTTTTTTTTTTTTTTTTTTTTTTTTTTTGTATTGGGGATTGGATACAAGGGTGCTTTACCCCTGAGTTATATTCTCAGTTATTTTATTTTTTATTTGAGGTAGTATCTTGCTAAATTGCCCAGACTGACCTTGAACTTGCAATCCTCCTGCCTCAGGCTCTCAAGTTGCTAGGATTACTGGATGTTATATTTGTTTTACCACCAAAAAAAAAATCACCCTGGGTTGGGATGTAGCATAGATGTAGAACACTTGATTAGCATGCACAAGGCCCTGAGTTCCATCCCCAGGACTGCAATAAATAAATAAATATCATCCTTAATAGGTGCCAACGTTAAAAAATTAGAGGCAAGTGCTTGAGCTACATCCCCCTCCCCAGACCTTTTTATTTTTTATTTCAAGACAGCCTTGTCGGGCTAGGGATGTGGCTCAGTGGTAGAGCGCTCGCCTAGCACATGTGCCGGGTTCGATCCTCAGCACCACGTAAAAACAAAAATGCATTGTGTACAACTAAAGCAAATAAATAAATATTAAAAAAAAAAAAAAAAAAAAAAGACAGCCTTATTAAGTTGCCCGGCCTGGCCTCAAATTTGTGATCCTCCTGTCTCAACCTCCCACGTAACTGGGATTATAAATTTGAACAAACACACCCAGCATTAACTTGGTTTTTAACCTATTGCCAAACTCAAATATTGCTGTCTTTTCTAAGAACTATATATTGAATTTTTTTTTGTACTTGGGATTGAACCCAGAGGCGCTCTTTCACTGAGTTCCATCTCCAGCCTTTTTTTATTTTTATTTTTTAAATTTTGAAACAGGGGCTGGAGATGTGGCTCAGCGGCAGAGCGCTTGCCTGGCACATTCGCAGCCCGGGTTCAATCCTCAGCACCACGTACAAATAAACCCATTGTGTACAGCTAAAGCAAATAAATAAATATTTAAAAAAAAATAAAAAGGCATCTTAAAAAAAAAATGGGCTGGGATTGTGGCTCAGCGGTAGAGCGCTCACCTAGTACATGGGCGACCCGGGTTCGATCCTCAGCACCACGTACAAATAAAATGCATTGAATAAAACGCATTGTGTACAACTAAAGCAAATAAATAAAGATATAAAAAAAATTTTTGAAACAAGATCTTGCTAAATTGCTGAGGCTGGCCTCAGACTTATATCCTTCCTCCTCAGTCTCCTGAGTCACCAGGATTACAGGTGTGTGTCACTGCGCCCAGTTTATATATTGGATTTTTAAAATTTGCTTTTTCCCTGGGGCTGGGGATGTAGCTCAGTGGTAGATCACTGGCTTAGGAAGTGTGAGTCCCTGGGTTCCATTCCCAGCACTGCAAAAAAAGAAAAAGATAGAAATTGCTTTCTTTTCTTATTCACATTAAAATTGATTGTTTATATTAAAGACCCCACCATATGCCAAACACGTGCTGTGACCATAAGGCATGAATCAATGCAGGGCTTTGCTTGTGAGAAAAAGGCCCACAAACACAAAGATAAAGACACTATGGAGCTGGGCGGGGTGGCACATGCCTGTAATCCCAGCACTTGGGAGGCTGAGACAGGAGGATCGCGAGTTCAAAGCCAGTCTCAGCAATGGTGAGGCACTTAGCAGCTCAGTGAGACCCTGTCTCTAAATAAAATACAAAATAGGGCTGGGGATGTGGCCCAGTGGTCGAGTCCCCTGAGTTCAATCCCTGGTACCAAAAAAAAAAAAAAAAAAAAAAAAGACACCATGGAAAGTGGCCCACTTTGAAACTTTATACTAAGTGAAAGGAACAGTCACGAAGGACCACATACTGTATGACAGCCCTTGCTATGGTTTGACTATATCCCCCCCATCCATGCGGCAGGAACCTAGTACTCAAATTCATGTGTCAATGGCATTGGGAGTTGGGGCCTCTGGGAGGTGAAGAGGCCATGAGCTCTGTGCCCTTGAAAGGATTAATTCATCCATGGATTAATGGATTAACAGATTATTGAAGGAGCGCTTTTGTTATAGAAGCAAGTTCTCTCTGTCATGCTTGTTCTGCTTCACCATGAGATGCCTTCTGGCACATTCTGATGCACCAAGAAGACTCCGCCAGATGAAAACCTGATGTTGGTGCCATGCTCTTGAACTTTCTTCCCAACTTCTAGAGCCATGAGCCAAATAAACCTCTAATATTTCTTTTCTTTTTGGTAGTGCTAGGATTGAGACCCAGCACCTAGCACAAGCTAGACAAGTGTTCTACTACTGAGCCCAACGTCTGTTCTTTATAAATCACCTGGCCTTAAGTATTTTGTTATAGCAACAGAAAACAGAATAAGACATCATGGATTTGAAATATCCAGAAGAGGCAAATGTATGGAGACAAAAAAATAGGTTAATGGTTATCTAGGGCTTGGGAAGATGCTGGGGAGGTATGGGGAATTACTATTAATGGGTATAGGTTTCTTTTTGGAATGATAAACATATTCTACTCCAAGAGAGGGTCTCACTATGTTGCCCAGGGTGAACTCAAGTAATTCTCCTGCCTCAGTCTCCCGAGCAGCTGAGACTACAGGCATGCATCACTGCACCAGATGATAAGCATTCTAAAATTTATCATAGGATAGTTGTACAACTCTGAATATACTAAACCACTGAACTGTATACTTTAATTGCATGGGGTATTAGTTTTCTAATACTGCCACAACAAAATGCCACAGTCTGGAAGTTTTTTAAATAATAGAAATTTATTTTCTCACAGTTCTAGACACTTGGAAGTCTGAGATTAAGATGTGGGCAAGGTTGGTTCCTTCTGAGGCCTTTCCCTTTTCCCATGTCTTAACATGTCTCCCTTCTGCATATATCTGTGTATAAATTTTCTCTTATCAGCACACCAGACCTCCCTGGACTTTCTGATCCTATGCAGAAATAGGAAATGCCAAAGCTTTCATAAAGAAACATACAAAAATGTTAGGCTATGTGCTCTTAGGAAAGCAGCTTTCAGAAACATATTTATGGTATTAGAGTATAAATATATGCTATGTTTAAAACATCAATTGTAAAGATGTGAGGGGCTGAGAGGTTGGATGTATATGTGTTGCAGTTAACAGTGACTATCTCTAGGCAGATAAGATTATAGATTTTGAAAAGGTTAAAAAAATTAAATAAGGGCACCAGTCATATTGGATTAGGTCTCACTCTAATAACCTGATTTTACTTAATGAGGTTTTTTTTTTTTTGTGGTACTGGGGATTGAACTCAGGGACACTCACTAGGTCACATCCCCAGACCTTTTTTGTATTTTATTTAGAGACAGGGTCTCACTGAGTTGCTAAGTGCCTCGCCATTGCTGAGGCTGGCTTTGGACTCGTGATCCTCCTGCCTCAGCCTCCCAAAGTGCTGGGATTACAGGCGTGCACCACCACGCCTGGCTTAATGAGGTTATTTTAATCTTATTATTATTAGGTTACTATTATCTTAATGAGAGCCAGTCTCCAAAAGATCACATTCTGAGGTACTAGAGGTTAGGACTTCAATGTGAATTTTTAGAGAGACACAATTCAGCTTACAACATATGACATGTAAACTACAGCCCAATATGGCTACTAAAATTTTTAAAAAGAGGCCAGGTACAGGGGCTGGGGTTGTGGCTCAGCGGTAGAGCACTCGCCTAGCACGTGTGTGGCTGGGATTCGATCCTCAGCACCACATACAAATGAACTCACTGTGTACAACTAAAGCAAATAAATAAATATTAAAGGGGGGGGGGGCAGGTACAGTAGCCCGTGCTTGTAATCCCAGCTACTTCAGGAGGCTGAGGAAGGAGGATCACAACTGTGTTAGAGGCCAGCCTGAACAACTTAGCAAGACCCCATCTCAAAATAAAATATGTAAAAAGGGTTAAGTGGTAGGGCACCCCTAGGTTCAATAAACAGTGTGAGAGAGAAAGAGAGAGGGAGGGCAAGAGGGGGAAAGAAGGAAGAAGGAAGGAGGATGGAGTGGAGGAAGAAGGGCAAAGGGAAAGGAAAGGAAGGAAGGGGAAAAGGCAGGCAGTACACCCAGACACGTAGCTTTCTGGGGGATTCAGGAAGGAGAGCTTGCTCTTCTTGAGATCTAAGGAATAAGAGATGGGGGAGAAATGTGGAAACACATCTGTAAGCAGCCTCTAGGGCAGTATGACCCACTTAAACCCAAGTCTGATTGTGTCAACATCCTTCCAGAATACCCCTTCTGGCCAGGATGCCTTTCAACCTCCTTAAGCCAGCTTATCCTGGCCCCCACTTGCCCCCCAGCCTTGCTCCTCAATACCCATCCCTTGCATTCACCCCAGCAGTTCCAATGATGGACCCACTTGCAACTGCTCCATCAGCTCAGTGAAGCAGGAGCCTGAGGCAGGAGGATCTCAAGTTCAAGGCCAGCTCAGCAACTTAGTGAGGCCCTAAGCAACTTAGTGAGACCCTGTCTCAAAATCTTAAAAATAAATAAATAAAAAGGGCTGGGGAAGTGGCTCAGTGGTTAAGCTCCCCTGGGTTCAATCCCCAGAACACCCCCCCCACCACACACACACACACCCTGAAACAAAAAGGACGCTGTGTCATTGGAGTGGATGGGATCCTAGCTAGAGATGGCAATCAAGGGTGAGGCAGGAGGGATGCTTCCAGCTGGGAGTGTCGTACTCCTCCCACCCCCCATGCCCAGGCACATAGCTTTCTGTGCCCCTAGTCCTCTAAAAGAAATCCAGGCTTCTCTGGGGTTGTCTTAGCCCCTGGCGTGATGCATGAGGGCCAGGCCTAGAACCTTCCATCCCTGGAGGTCCTTCTCGAGCTTCCAGCCCCACAGACAAGCAGCATCCAGCCTTCCTCTGCTGCCTGAGAGGCCAAGGAGGAAGACAGTGGGCCCATGCTCACTGGGAGGGCAGCCAGAGCAGAGGGTCTGGGGTGGGGACACAGACCCACGGAACACCCAGGACAGGAGGGATGCTTCGCAGAGGCTCTCCGACCCCTTCCCCCCAGACCCAGGTGCAGTGGCTCACGACTATAATCTCAACAACTTGGGAGACTGAGACAGGGGGATCCCAAGGTTGAGGCCAGCCTCAACAATTTAGCAAGGCCCTAGGCCACTTAGGGAGACCCTGTCTCGAAATAAAAACTTTTAAAAGGATTGAGAATTTAGCTCAGCAGTAAAACATCCCTGAGTTCAACACCCAGTACGGAAACAAACAAACAACAACAACAACAACAAAAAAAAAACAGAAAAATAAAACATCTTTCACCAGTGATCTCCCTGGGCTTCTTAGAGCTTTATACTTAAAAATAACATTGTCCTAAAGTTACCCAGAGGCTCTGGAACATCCTGGGTAGAGGAAGCCAGGGAAGGCCTGGAGGAAGGGGATCCAAACTACAGGCGCACTGGTCCTGGGCAGCGTGGCCCCGACTATCACCCCCCAACAGCTTCACCTTTTCACCAGGTTCTCATCACATCTATAGAATTATTTGCTTTAAGTTGGGCTCTGTAAGCCGGGCGCGGTGGCGCACGCCTGTAATCCCAGCACTTTGGGAGGCTGAGGCAGGAGGATCGTGAGTTCAAAGCCAGCCTCAGCAATGGCGAGGCCCTTAGCAACTCAGTGAGACCTGTCTCTAATAAAATACAAAAAAGGGCTGTGGATGTGGCCCAGTGGTCGAGTGCCCCTGAGTTCAATCCCCGGTACCAAAAAAAAAAAAAAAAAAGTTGGGCTCTGTGGGGCAGGCTTGTAACCCCAGCTACTCCAGAGGCTGAGGAAGAGAGATGGAACATTTGAGGCCAGCCTGGGCAGTTTGGGGAAACCCTGTCTCAAGATAAAAAGGGCTGGGGTGTAGCTCAGTGGTAGAGCACCCCTGGGCTCAATTCCCAGAGCTAGGAAAAAGAAATTATTTGCTTTATTTCAACTAATTTTTTTAAAAAAAAACCTAAATACATTTAACTTAAAGGAAAACTTAAGTCACTTAAAAGTAGAAAGAAGGGGCTGGGGTTGGGGCTCAGCGGTAGAACGCTCACCTAGCATGTGCGCGACCCAGGTTCAATCCTCAGCACCACATAAAGACCAATGCATTGTGTACAACTAAAGCAAATAAATTAATATTAAAAAAAAAAAAAAAGCCGGGCGCGGTGGCTCACGCCTGTAATCCCAGCACTTTGGGAGGCTGAGGCAGGAGGATCGCGAGTTCAAAGCCAGCCTCAGCAGTGGCAAGGCACTTAGCAACTCAGTGAGACCCTGTCTCTAAATAAAATACAAAAAAGGGCTGGGGATGTGGCCCAGTGGACGAGTGCCCCTGAGTTCAATCCCCGGTACCACAAAAAAAAAAAAAAAAAAAAAAAAGTAGAAGCCAGGCGCAGTGGCGCACGCCTGTAATCCCAGCACTTTGGGAGGATGAGGCAGGAGGATCGCGAGTTCAAAGCCAGCCTCAGCAATGGCGAGGCACTTAGTAACTCAGTGAGACCCTGTCTCTAAATAAAATACAAAAAAGGGCTGGGGATGTGACCCAGTGGTCGAGTGCCCCTGAGTTCAATCCCCAGTACCACAAAAAAAGAAAAAAAAAAAAAAAGTAGAAAGAAAAAAAAAGTCCTCTGTCATGCTGGATGTATCCAGTTTGCCCCACATACCCACTGTCCACTTTGTCCCATGGACACTGGCTTCATGGCCAGCATCACAGGCACACATGCCCTCTGTTTGCATTTGGAGATGGCCACTAGGGAACAACTGGAGTTTGGGTAAAGAGAGAAGAGTGAAGTTGGAGTGTTTATTCCCAACTTCTTCCCTGGGGGGAGATGACAGCAGGCTGACTCAGTTCCTCCATCAAGGGCCCAGCTGCTCCCAGGCAGCCCTCTCTGGTCCTAGTAACAACTCTTCTTACCCTCAGTCACCTTGCAGAGGATTAGCCTGGGACAGTCCCCAGCCCTGTGGTTTACATCTGCAGGGCCCATAGCTTTATAAATAGTCCCTTGATTAAATTCTCAGATTACTTATTTCAAAGGTGCCATATTTCCCGCTAGAAACTTCACTGGTACACTTTTCATAAATAGGACACAGTTGGCACAATAATAATAAAACCATGCTGCTAAATTTTGATTGGAAATAAAAAGAAATGAAGAATGTGTATATAATGCTATAGAATGATCTCCAGGGCATGTTAAGTAAAAAATAATTAAAAAAAAATAAAGACAAAGGTGCAGAACAATGTTTAGAGTGAAAGGCAGGAAAAAATAAAAAATATGCACAGCAGGCGCCCCCTTCCTTTTTTTTTTTTTGGTACCAGGGATTGAACTCAGGGGCACTCGACCACTGGGCCACATTCCCAGCCCTTTTTTCATATTTGATTAGAGACAGGGTCTCACTGAGTTGCTAAGTGCCTCACCACTGCTGAGGCTGGCTTTGAACTCGTGATCCTCCTGCCTCAGCCTCCCAAGTGCTGAGATTACAGGCATGCACAGCTAGTTCACCCTTATTCCAAGACCCCCAGTAGTGGGTGCCTGACACCACAAATCGTACTGAATCCTACATATCCTATGTTTTATCCTATACACATATACCTATGTGTTTAATTTATAAATTAGACACCACAAATAGTACTGAATCCTACATATCCTATGTTTTATCCTATACACATATACCTATAGTTTAATTTATAAATTAGACACAGTAAAAATCAATGAAGAAACAGAACAACTATAACAATGCACTGCAATAAAATTGCCAGCATCGCTATACTTCCCCTGCTTGTCTTGGTTTCTTCTTCTGTAAAATGGGAGAAATATGACTAAAAGACCACTAGGAACCCAGAATGGTGGTGCAGGCCTGTAATCCCAATGGCTTTAGGGGCCGAGGCAGGAGGATCGTGAGTTCAAAGCCAGCCGCAGAAACTTAGCGAGGCCTAAGCAACTCAGTGAGACTCTGTCTCTAAATAAAATACAAAAAAAAAAAAAAAAAAGGCTGGGGATGTTGCTTAGTGGTTAAGTGCTCCTGGGTTCAATCCCCAGTACCAAAACAAAACAAAACAAAAACAAAAACAAAAACCCTCTAGGATCCTTTCTGTCACCTCAGTCTGTGATTCAGTAAATGATCAGTTAGTGTTTGTTTTAACTCACACAGCGATTCAGCAATTATTTACAAAATACTTACTATTTACTGTGCTGGGGGGGTGGGATGCAGCTGGACATAGTCCTCCAGGTTCATGGAACTCGTAATCTAACTATCATTCATCGTTTCCAAGACAGGTCTGAAACACAGACCCTGGCTAGTGCTACCTTTGGAAGGAAGATGGAGTTGTTGATCCCTAGCCTTCTCCCTACTCAGACCTCAAGAGTCTGGACCCTCCCTCCCCAGACATCTGCATTTTAGATCACCTGGGCAGCACCTGCTGCCTCCCTATGGCCAGGAAGTGCAAAGCTCTGATTGGCCAGATTGCAGGACACTAGGGCAGAATCACTGTACCCCCACACAGGTGCTGAGCACAAAGGTGTAGTCCTGCAGAGGAAAACCCAGGCGCTGTTACTGAAGGAAGGATCCGTGGACACTGAGGGACAAAAGTCACCTGCTCCACAACTTTTTTTTTTTTCCTTGGGTACCAGGGATTGAACCCAGGAGCACTTAACCACTGAGCTACATCCCAGCCCTTTTTATGTTTTATTTTGAGATAGGGTCCCACTCATTTGCTTTGGGTCTTGCTAAATTTCGGAGGCTGGCTTTAGACTGGTGATCCTCTTGCTGTAAAGGAACAAATAGATGAGGATGGTGGGAAGACGGAGATGAAGAAAATAATTCTATAAAATGAGCCCACACGGTATACTGACTCCCCACATGCTTTCTTTGCCAAAAAAGCAATCTGCCTGGCCTGAGGGCACAGAATATGTCACATTACTCAACAAACTGAGGCAAAGGGTGAAAGCCTGCCAGTCACTGTAGGTAATAAACGGTGAGGGTCAAGAAGATTAGGGCTGGTTATCAAAGAAAAGACAATGTGTTGCTAACAGCTAAGCTCCCCGAACACTCCCCAGCAGAAGCAGTTGCTAGCAATTCCCTCCCCCCTGTACTGCTCTTTCCTGCCCTCAAGCACGTATACCCTGAAGAAAGACAAGTGCAGAGGGGTTTCTGAGGCCTAGAAGAGACTGAGACACGCCCACTCCTGAGGACACCCAGCTCTGGGCACCCTTCTCTCTTTGTAGAAATCTGCTGTTCCTGTCTTTCTCTTTCTTCCTTCCTTCCTTTCTTTCTTTCTTTCTTTTTTTTTTTTTTTTTTGTATCAGGAATTGGACTCGGGCACTCGACCATTGGGCCACAGCCCCAGCCCTTTTTTGTATTTTATTAGAGACAGGGTCTCACTGAGTTGCTAAGTGCCTTGCCATTGCTAAGGCTGGCTTTGAACTCGCAATCCTCCTGCCTCAGCCTCCCAAGTGCTGGGATTATAGTCTCTTTCTTGAATAAAACTTGATTCAGTGTTTCTTGGGTGTTTAGTCTTCAAAACCAGGGGAACAGGGACCCATTCCTGATCTCCAAGACTGGTACACTGTCTCAGCCTCTGAGCTGCTGGCCGGTCCCACTACCTTTTTTTATTTTTAAAATATTTAGGGGCTGGGGTTGTGGCTCAGCGGCAGAGCACTCGCCTCGCACGTGCGCAGCCCGGGTTCAATCCTCAGCACCACGTAAAAACATAAATGCATTACATTGTGTACAACTAAAGTAAATAAATAAATATTTTTAAAAAAATATTTATTTATTTGCTTTTATTTGTACACAATGCGTTTTTACGTGGTGCTGAAGATCAAACTCGGGCCACGCACGTGCTAGGCAAGTGCTCTACAGCTGAGCCACAATCCCAGCCTCTTAAAATATTTTTTTTAAATGCGGGGCGAGCTGGGGATGTGGCTCAGTGGCTGAGCGACCCTCGGTTCAATCCCCGATACCAAAAATAAAACAAAAAATGATTATACTTTTCAACTCATCCCATCAATAAAGATTAGTGTTAGCGAAATTTGCAGGAAGGGACGGACGCTCGAACTGTCGTATAGGAAAAGGAAAGGGGTTTATTGAATTACCAAAGAAACACGTGGAGGGGATGGGGACAAACCGCGGGGAATGAACCGGAGCTGGAGCACGCGGGAACGGAGAGCAGGAACAAGGGCAGAGTTCAGTCCGGGGCTGGCTTAAATAGAGTAGGGGCCATAAAACCCCCTTGGAGTGAGTCCTTGTCCTATAGGCCAGCAGAGGTGGGGGGGGTAGGGGTAGTGGACAAGGGGCTTGCTGGTCAGGTTTTTTGGTCACGCTGAGGATCCTGGGAGCTGTAGTTTTTCACAAGGCACCTGGGGAGGTGTGGCCTTCTGCCTGGAATCCAACAATTAGTCCAAAGAATAAATTGAAATGGGAATAGTCGTACCTATCCCTATGGAGCAGTGAGAAAATTCTGGAGAGATAATTCATGCAAAATGTTCAGCACCATGCCTGATGCAGAAAAAAAAGCCACTCAAACTGCAGTTATCTCACCATTTCTTGTCCATATGATATCACCGGTTTTTGGTGACGAGTTCTGCTCCCCCAAATGTTGAAGTTTGAACATTAGAGAAGCACGCTGAAGCAAGCATATAAAGCAGGGTTTATTTAAAAGGGGTAACACAAGCCGGGCGCGGTGGCACACGCCTGTAATCCCAGCACTTTGGGAGGCTGAGGCAGGAGTATTGCAAGTTCAAAGCCAGCCTCAGCAATGGTGAGGCACTTAGTAACTCAGTGAGACCCTGTCTCTAATAAAATACAAAAAAGGGCTGGGGATGTGGCCCAGTGGTCAAGTGCCCCTGAGTTCAATCCCCGGTACCAAAAAAAAAAAGGGGGTTATGTACTGAGTACCAAAGAATAATAATAATTTAATGAATCCGATATTAACTTAGTGTTTGTGTGGAAATAGTGCTTAATGCTATAAGTGTCATGAATATGTCCAGCCTTGTCACACGCTGTGACATGCACAGTGAGTATCCATGGCAACGCCTGAAAGAGCCCCCGCGTGTGTAACCCTGATAACAGAGTGCATGACCCTGATATGTCACTATGAGTGACGTAAGGGCCTAGCTAGAAATAGTATATAAACTGAGTCCCCAGCTCACTCAAGCGAAGCGTCTTCAAGACGACCGGACCCCGTCACGCTTCCCGTCGGAGTGACCTGCTGATGGTGCCGGCTGCTTGCTGAGTTCCCGGACCAGACTTCATCTGATCCAGCCAGTGGCTAAGAAGACGTCCCTTGGTGAGCCCCCTGGGACTCGGGGAGATAGAGGCTAAGTTAGGACTGTGTGAATCTAGTTTTGAATTTGGTTGTGAATAAACCCTGGCATTGCAAAGACATATCTGCCTCTGTCTACTTAATGTGCTCGGGACAGGGTAACACAGACTTCTCCCGGGAGGGAGAAGAGGGCCATTGCTGGTATCCTGCTATCCCAAGAAGCGAGGCAGGTCTACCCTTTTTATATGTCCTTGGCTTCCTTTTTTCTGCCCTCTTCCCCTTATCTCTCCTGTATGTGACCAGGCCCAGTGACCAGGGTCAGGAATGCTGGGTGGGATGGCCAAAAGGTGAGAAGATGGGCTGAAGGGGGAAGGGCAGGATAGAGCAGCCCAGGACACATTAATTAACTTTATAGCTCCCTGTAGGGAGGGGCAGTTCCTGGGACAGGTTATCTTGGCAACAAGTTGGGGCAGGGGCATGTTCTTGATGAGGGTGGAGGAAGAACTTTGAAGAAATTAACATTCAATCCCTCAGGGGACAAGTCTCCAACTTCCCAGGACTCACTCAAAATTGGCTTTCTTGATCCGACCTGACTCGATTTACCTATCTATACTGACTGCTTGTCAGATTCTGGCTTCACTAATGGCCCAAAGACACACAGACCAGGTGCTGGGATGGATCTGACCCATTGTTCTCTGGAGGACTTTGCCAAACTCTCTTGGCTGACACACCAGCCCTTATCTCCATTTATACTAGCCCCAGGCCTTAGGTGCCTTGTTTAAACCTGCCCTAGTTCTCTGAGTCTTGTCTCCAGAACAGATGGTCTTGCCCTGGTTGTGGAGAGGCACTCCCTAGAACCTTCCTACCAATTCTAAACCCTTTACCATTCAAGCATTCAGGGGTTCTCCCTCTCCATCATGGTCAAGGCCAGAAAGCTCAGCTCACCTTCAAGACTTTCCAGCACCTGACCTCAACTTCCACCATGATCTTCTTCATAACCTGCGCTTGATACATACTTTATGTGGTTACTCTTATTTATTTGCTTTAGTTGTACACAATGTGTTTATTTTTTTTATGTGGTGCTGAGGATCGAACCCGGGCCGTGCACGTGCTAGGCGAGCGCTCTACCGCTGAGCCACATCCCCAGCCCCTAGAGGTTACTCTTTACAAGAACACTTACACGGGGGCTGGGGTTGTGGCTCAGTGGCAAAGCACTTGCCTAGCACGTGCGTGGCCCAGGTTCGATCCTCAGCACCATGTAAAAATAAAGGCATTGTGTACAACTAAAACAAACAAATATTTAAAAGAAAAAAAAGAAAAAAGAACACTTACACACCTTGGTTTTCCCCAAGTTAATAAATATAGACTTGTTAGGGTTTTATTGGTTTGTTTTGGTTCTGGGGATTGAACCCAGAGACACTTAACCATGGAGCCACATTCCCAGTCCTTTTCATTTTCTTATTTTGAGACAGGGTCTCACTAAGTTGCTTTAGGACCTCACTAAGTTGCTGAGGCTAGTCTCAAACTTGGCAATCCTCTTGCCTCAGCTTCCCAGGTTGCTGGGATTACAGGCGTGCACCACTGTGCCTGGCATACTTGATTTTTAGGAAGGTTCTTTTCCTTTCTTTAGAAGTCCAGTAGACCTTGCAGGTGCTTCCAGGGATCAGGTAGATGTTAAGATTTGGTGAAAGAGCCCCATTTAATCCAAGATGATGAGTTAAAGGCTTTGGCGAACTGGAGAGTAGTTGTTTTCACTCTGAATGTTGCATTCAAATGCACAAGGCTTAACAACTAAGTGACAGCCACATAGGTCCGGGACCTGCAGAAGATGCTAGCCTTCAAACTCTGAAAATGCAGCCCTATTCCAAATGAAATTAAAACAGAATTTCATTATCCAAATAAATAAAAGGGGATAATGGGGATAGAAGAGGAGTGGTTAACAGGTACCAAAACACAGTCCTATAGCACAGGAGGGTGACTACAATTCAAAATAACATATTAAACATTTCGTGAAGAAGTAGAGAAAGGAGCTTGAAGCTTTCAAACATAAGGAAAAAATAAGGAGGGAAAACTCACTTTTAGTTACTTACTTTTAATTGACTTTAAAAATCATGAAGTTTAGAGGTCACTCAGCTGAAAAATAATGTTATTCATCTCCCACTAGCTTTGCTGATGTGTGGGTTAGGATGATAACAGTTGCCTAGGTGACCATTCAAGGACTTTAAGGCTGTTTTCATTAAAAGCACTGGCTCTCCACTCAAGCCTGCAGATATTTGATGAGTTATGTTTTGATGTCAGGAGGCTCAAAATTTCACCTCAGATCATGCTCTTGGCGCCATTTTCTAATGGCACCCAAGGAAGGGCCACAAAATTTGATGACCTCACCTATAGTCATCCTTCCCCAGCCTTAAATCACCCTGCCTCTTTATCCTATAAATATCCCTAAGCCCTCTGCTCAGTGAGGTGGATTTGAGACTCAGGTCTCCCCAACCTCATTCAGCCACCTTGCAAATGAACTCTTTCTCTTCTGCAGAAGTTCTTGTCTGTGATTGGCAGTATCACCATAGAGAGGGCAAAACGGGGCTGGTTCCCTAAGAAAGATGGAGATGCTAATCACTCTGACTTGATCAGTACACATTGTATGCAGGCATTGAAATATCACGTTGTACTCTAAAATTAAGTATAACTAAAATTAAAATTAAAAAAGAAAACAGGAAGCAGTCTTTTATCGATATAAGTTTATTTTATAAGTTATTGAAATATTATTTCATCCTAAAAATTTTAATGTATGCAAATGTATGTTTCTATATGTGTAAAATATATTTTATGGATTGGCAGTATAGCTGGGTGGAAGAGCACATACTTAGTACGTGCAAGACCATGGGTTGGTTCTACACTACAAAAAAGTACCTGGACAACACACACACACACACACACACACACACCTAATATTACATGTTTCTTAAACTTTTTCCATAGGTTTTAAACCCAGTTATTAAGAAGAATAAGTATAGATGATCACAAAAACTTGAAACTGTGGCTTATGTAGTGGCACCCCCTCCTCCACAGAAAATCTTAACTAAGCTTCTCCAGAAATCCTCACCATGGCTGATTTTAGGACTGTCAGCAGAAGAGTCTCTACAGAAGAGTTCAATGTAGATAAACTTCCTATTTTCCTGTTGCTCTATTACTTGGACACTGGCCTAGAAGAAATCAGCACTCCAGGGGCTGGACACCCCTTTACTTGTTTTTGACAATCATATATCCACTATAGTAGTTTGTAGAAGTGTGTTTGCAAATGCAAAGTGTGATAATAAAAGGACAAATCCTTTAACAAGGCCTCTGTCCTTGAGCTGGAGCTTCACAGAGATGTCTACATTTCTAAGATAAGAGAAGTTACCAATTGGGCTCCATGGTAACAGCTGGCAGGAGGAGGAAAGAAAGGGGAGAGGAAGCTCTCCCCTTCTCAGGTTTGTCCTTGAAGGGTTAACTTGCCCAGAATAGTGAAATAAAACACTGTTTTTATGTGAACTTCTGCAAACTGTGAACTTCTGAGCCCCTCCCCTTACATGCTGGGTATAAAATTTTGAAACTACCTGAACTTGGGGTTCAGGGGATTAGTTGATTACAGCGAGAGCTGTACCTTCTAAACCTGATGCAGTCAAATAAAACCGTTTCCTCTTATCTTTGGTGCCTTTCCTCCTCTGTCCCTACAACACTTGGATGACAGTTATAGTCTTGAAACAGCCTTTGTAGTCAATTTATTAACTCACAGGTATTTAAATAGCTCACTTCCAAATGCAATGTTTTACAATTAGATAGAATAAAGGAAAAGCTTATTTCAAAACTGAGTTAACCAGATAGCACAAAGATTACAGACTGATTGACCACTCATATTTTATATTCTTTTTATTCTCAGAAATACAATTCTGTGGGGGCTGGGGTTGTGGCTCAGCGGTAGAGCACTCGCCTAGCACGTGCGCGGCCTGGGTTCAATCCTCAGCGCCATGTAAAAATAAAAAAAATGCATTGTGTACAACTAAAGCAAATAAATAAATATTAAAACAAAAAGAAAAAAAATACAATCCTGCATTTTAACACGGCACGTGACAGAATTTTTAAAATGGATTTCCCAGTCTCCTTTGCAGTTAGGTGTTGCCATTTCACTAAGTGCTGGACAAAAGAATATAAGCTGTAGTGTTATGTGCAGTTTCTGGGAAACATCCAGCTGACAGAATACAGCTGAGGTAGTTGGAGTTTGAGCAGCCATTTTGGAACATGAGGTTTAAATCCCATGTTGACGGTGGCAGAGCAACAAAATAGAATGAGTTTATGTCTCCTATGATGACAGAACCACAATCCCAGCCTTTGATTACTTGGACTCAATTTTTGTTTATGTAGAGGAATACAAATTTTTTTTTTTTTTTTTTTTTTTTTTTGGTACCAGGAATTGAACTCAGGGGCACTCGACCACTGGGCCACATACCCAGCCATTTTTTTGTATTTTATTTAGAGACAGGGTCTCACTGGGTTGCTAAGTGCCTCACCATTGCTGAGGCTGGCCTTGAACTCATGATCCTCCTACCTCAGCCTCCCAAGTGCTGGGATTACAGGCGTGCGCCACCGCGCCCGGCGAGGAATACAAATTTCTATATGGTTCAAGACATTGCTACTTTGTTTTCTTTTTCTTTCTTTTTTCCTGTTTTTTTTTTTTTTGTGTGTGTGTGTGGGGGGGGGGGGGTGTACTGGGGATTGAACTCAGGGACGTCCTATTAGTGAGCTACATTCCCAGCACCTTTTATATTATCTTGAGACAGGGTCTCAGCCAAGGTCAAAGAGTCTGCTGAATCTTGAATATAGATGTGGCTTCTCTGGAGACCCTCAGTTTCACATTTGCATCTTAGAAATCTTCCCAGCCGGGCGCGGTGGCACACGCCTGTAATCCCAGCACTTTGGGAGGCCAAGGCAGGAGGATTGCAAGTTCAAAGCCAGCCTCAGCAATGGCGAGGTACTTAGCAACTCAGTGAGACCCTGTCTCTAATAAAATACAAAAAAAGGGCTGGGGATGTGACCCAGTGGTCGAGTGCCCCTGAGTTCAATCCCTGGTACCACAAAAAAAAAAAAAAAAAAAAAAAAAAAAAAAGAAATCTTCCCAGTCAGTGGGGAAGACAACAGCGAGGGAGGGTTTAACAGTTCTAAGTGTATCTATTGAGCCTTATTTAAGATTTTCCAGTAAGCCTAATATTTAAAAATAGCCATTCTCCAAGATTTGGTTCAAGGATGCTTTTATTTTCATCAAAATTATTATGAACTTCAGCGAATGTTTTACTATGTTAGAAATTAAAACTAAGACCTTTTAAAAAAAACACACAGGAAGCTTAAGCCTCTGTGTGCCACATAACCATTGTTTTCTCCACTGACTGGGAAGATTTCTAAGATGCAAATGTGAAACTGAGGGTCTCCAAAGAAGCCACATCTATATTCAAGATTCGGCAGACTCTTTGACCTCAGCTGAGTAGAAGATAGTGATTGTAGAGAGATGAAATATTGCACATTTAGAGTTGAAATTATTTTGGGCTATCAGAGGCCCTTTAGAAAAATAGTGATGTACTTTTACCATATGTGTGTGTGTGTGTGTGTGTGTGTGTGTGTGTGTGTGTGTGTATCCAATTTATTTGTCAGAGGAATGATATAATTATGTATCATATAAACAAACATCATGAAACCTCCAGAAAGAGAGAATGAGCATTAAAAAAGGCAGATAACATCTTAGAATAATTATGGAAATAGGTCAGACTTTGCAGATGTTGTTAAATACAATTTTTGGAAGGCTACTGATTTGGACTTAGCCCCTGTACTAGGTCCAACAGACCAGACCAGACCAGACCAGACCAGATCAGAATGGAGACACTTGTGCTATGTGCCACATAACCAAACTGAGCTTTGAAAACTTTTGCCAGTCTTCCAAACACAGGAGATTCACAGTAACCAATAAGAAGTGGCCTCATTTACCTGAGCCAACCTAATAAGGAAGGCCCCTCTGTTTTACCCTATAAGGAAAGAAACTTGGAAAGGACCAATCTGCTTTTTGTGTCCTGTTTCTTCTTTATTCAGTCTTTTTCTGCCTACAAAGCCAACCTCCTCTGCTCAGCTCCTGAAACACCTTTTCTAAGTCTTTAGATGAGACACTCCCGGCTCGTGTATCACTAATAAAAAAACCAATTCAATGTTTAAAACAAATTTGTTATGATTTTGTCTTTTGATGATTCTTGAGCACCCCTAGTACCCCCAAGCTATGCTTGGGAACACTGACCTAGAACATGAAGTTTTAATCAAATATTTAGGGAGGGCCTGACCTACCTTCAGTGATGTAAAATTGTCTGAACCTGATGATCCCTAAGATTCTGCAGTACTTTTTTATGATTCATTTGGTTTGGTTTGGAGACACCAGCATCCATTTCCCGTCTTTGAGAGCCAGGCCTTCATTTTGCACTTAGAGGTCAAAACCCCTCTTAGTCCAGCTTCGAAAGAGGATCTGCCTAGGCTAAGTAGTCATCTCTGTCCTGCACAGTCACCCTTTCAGGGCTGACATGAGATGGGATATGAGGCTGCAATGGGGCATCTGGCCCTTTCTTCCTGAGCCTGAGTAGGAGTGGGTGCAAGATTCAGAGTAGCAGGAACCTTCCCAACTAACATCACAGGGGCAGGCTGAGTGAACGGGGAGCCAACAGGAAGAACAGAGTTGGGGTCAGGGGGACAGAGAGACAGAGAAAGGTAGAGCTGGAAACTGATATTGATCATCCTGGGACACTGGCCTGAGCCCCTACACCAGCCTGGAGCAGGCACTGCTAGTTGCATGCTCAGTATTTTTTCTTGCCAGGCGCTATCGCACATGCCTGTCATCCCGGGGACTCAGGAGGCTGAGGCAGGAGGATCCCATGTTTAAAAACAGCCTCAGCAACTTAGAAAGCCCTCAGCAATTTAGTGAGATGCTGTCTCAAAATAAATTAATTAATTAAAAAGGGCTGGAGCCGGGCGCGGTGGCGCACGCCTGTAATCCCAGCACTTTGGGAGGCTGAGGCAGGAGGATCTCGAGTTCAAAGCCAGCCTCAGCAATGGAGAGGCACTTAGCAACTCAGTGAGACCCTGTCTCTAAATAAAATACAAAAAATGGCTGGGGATGTGGCCCAGTGGTCGAGTGCCCCTGAGTTCAATCCCCGGTACCACAAAAAAAAAAAAAAAAAAAGAAGAAGGGCCGGAGATGTAGCTCCACGGTAAAGCACCCCTGGGTTCAATCCCTGGTGCAAAAAAAAAAAAAAAAAAAAAAAAAAAAACCTTTTCTCCTCCTCTGCCAAACCGACAAACCCTTAGTTCTGCTCGGAGAACTCTATGTCCAGGCCCAATTACTCAGCCTCCTAGACTCCACTGCAGAGCATAGAGGCCAGGTGACACGATTCTCACCAATGACACGTAAGTAGCAATCGGGCCTGGAGCTTCTGGGGAAGCCCCGGACCGCAGGGAAACTGCCCTGCATCCGTCTTTCCCTCTGGGATGGCAGGCATGAGAGGTGGAGCTGCAGGAGATTGAAAGCCACAGGGGAAAGCTGACAGAAGGACCCGCAGCCCCAAGGATGGCTGATGGCCCTGACTTGGCACCGACCGGCTGCAGGCAGCTCAATCGCCAGCAAAGTGAGATACAAGCCACCGGAACCAAGTTTCTGCGACACACACAGACACACACACACAGCCGTCCCTGCGTGGCCGGCAGCCCCACTCCCGGACTCTTTCTTTCCATGAACCAGTAGATCCCCTTGGCTTATGCCGGGTTGGGCTGGGTTTGCCGTCACTTTCAACATCTGGTTTCTGACTGCTGGAGAGAAGGTGACCAACTGTACCTTTAAGAAAAAGACGATATTCCTCAAGAACATCAAAGCAGGAGGGGGACAAACAAGAGCCTCAGGGGTGGCAGAAAGTTTTCTCTGGCTCCCGAAAGGAGCTGAAGCAGTGTCTGGGCTGCTGTCTGGGTCACAAAAATAATTTCGATGACTGTACAACGAAGCTATGTCGGGGAGACTGCTCCAGCTTTCAGCAAATTGTCACTGGCCTTAGCTCTTCAGAGGCGTGTGAAGTACTGCATTCTCTGGGGACCTGGGCCTCCCTAGGAGTTTGGCTCCTACCTGGAGAGGCTGGAGGCAGGGAGGGTGGGGAAATACGAATTAATGTGAGCATCAGCAAACCTGGAGTCAGTAAGGCATAGAGATATATCTTGAGTCTGCAAATTGCTGGGAACTTTGAGCAATGTATTGCCCCAACTTAATTTCTTCAAACATAAAGTGATGCTGATCATAATATTTTTTTTTCTCCCTCTCTCTCTTTTTTTTTTTTTTTTTTTGGTACCAAGGATTGAGCCAGGGGCACTTTACCACTGAGCTACATCCCCAGCCCTTTTTATTTATTTATTTATTTTTGAGACATGGCCTCACTAAGTTGCTGAGTCTAGCTTCTAACTTGTGATCCTCCTGTCTCAGCCTCCTGAGTTGCTAGGATTATAGTTGTGGGCCACCGCATCAGGCTAATAATAGTATTCTTTTTTTTTTTTTTTTTTTTTTTTTTCCTTTTAGGTACCTGGGATTGAACTCAGGGGCACTTGACCACTGGGTCACATCCCCAGCCCTTTTTTGTATTTTATTTAGAGACAGGGTCTCACTGAGTTGCTAAGTGCCTGCCATTGCTGTGGCTGGCTTTGAACTCGAGATCCTCCTGCCTCAGCCTCCCAAGTGCTGGGATTACAGGCGTGCGCCACCATGCCTCGCTGATAATAGTATTCTTATCGGGTTGTTGCAAGGATTAGATGAGCTATGAAAATTTACTAGGAGTGGCACACACTTGTAATCCTAGCTACCTGAGAGCCCAAGACAGGCAGATAGCAAGTTCAAGGCCAACTTGGGTAACTTAGTGAGACCTTATATTAAAATAAAAATATATAAAGGGCTGGGGATGTAGCTCAGTGGTAGAGCATCCCTGGGTTCAATCTCCCGTACTGAAGAAATAAATAAAATTTTCTAGGAAAGCCAGGCATGGTGGCGCACACCTGTAATCCCAGCACTTGGGAGGCTGAAGCAGGAGGATCGTGAGTTCAAAGCCAGTCTCAGCAATGGCGAGGCACTTAGCAACTCAATGAGACCCTGTCTCTAATAAAATACAAAAAAAGGGCTGGGGATGTGTCCCACTGGTCCAGTGCCCCTGAGTTCAATCCCCGGTACAAAAAAAAAAAAAAAAAAAAAAAAAAATTTTCTAGGAAAGAATTATGTAAGATGTCACCATTGGAGAAAACTGGGTAACATGTTCTACTATCTTCTCAACTTCTTGTTGAATTATGTTGACATTAAAGTTTCAAAAATTAATAAGAAAGAAGAGAGAGATAAAAAAAAAAAATCCACAAGTCCTGGGGGTGAGATTTTGTAGATTTTCCTAGCAGTTGGGTGATAGGAATGAGAAGATGAGAGAGAATTTGATGGGAAAGGACATGGAATTTTCAATGAATTATTAATTAGGTACCTTTTAATGCTCTTACAGATACAAAAGTGAAAAGTATAGAGCTTTTAAATCATTTGTGACTGCGAGCCTGCTGTGGGATTTTCTAGAGTTAAGCTCTTCCTACAGGCAGGAGGTCCCTATGTCCCTTCCATTGTTCCAACCTCCCTACCCTCTGGACAGGCTGCCCCCAACATTCTTCTCAGAACAGTTGTCAAAATTAGGACGAAATCAACACCCTCTGTCTTTGATCTTTCTAGAACTTCTAAAACATAACTCGCCCGGCGTGGTGGTGCACACCTGTAATCCCAGCAGCTTGGGAGGCTGAGGCAGGAGAATGGCAAGTTCAAAGCCAGCCTCAGTGACTTAGTGAGGCCCTAAGCAACTCAGTGAGACCCTGTCTCTAAATAAAATACATAAAAAGGCTGGGGATGTGGCTCAGTGGTTAAGTGCTCCTGAGTTCAATCCCTGGTACCAAAAGAAAAAAAAAAAGATGTAACTCTCACTCAGGCTGTTACCTCATTCTATCTGCTCTCCCCCTCTGAGTGCTTTAAAAGCCAAAGGACAAGGAGAAGCCTGGAGAGTGAGGTGTAATCGAGCCCTAGGGTCACCACATGGCCCTCACTGAGCTGCTCTTTCTGAGACTTTCTGCTGTCTTAGGCCAGTTGAGTGGTTTCCCCAGCTCCTTTGCCCTGGGAAAAAGACAAAGGCCCTGCTTTTGCAGCACTACCCTAGGCACGACATACAGAGCATCCAGAAAAGGAGACCATAGCTAGGTGCTCCGGCACAGCCCTGAGAAGATACTGCCTTTGGAGGAAGCTGTGGTCCCCCACCCATCCAGGGTGTGCACCTTTGCGGTTTTGAGGCTCTGCTTGATCAGTTTACAGTGTTGGAAGACTGCCACACACGGGCAGGAGAGACAGATGTTCCTGGCAAATACTATGAACATCTACGTCCCCTGGGGCATGGGCTTTGGCACTAGTGGAAAGTTTTGTATCTACACCCCGGGGCATCTTCCATGTGCCAAGGTGCTGAATTAAATATCAAAAGGTTGCTGGAGGAGCATGGGACAGTTGCCAAGGGTGGCCTGAAGGGATGTGACATCCAGGCAGTGTGACGTAATTCTTCTGCTCTAAGTCTGTCCTCCTCACATAGTGGGTGGCAGAAGTCCCTAACACAGGACACGCAGGTGCATAGGTGGCACAAATTCTGTCCACAGTGTGGCCTCGGGCAAGTTACCTCTCTGGGTTGCAGACTAGGGGGAAAAAAAAGGTACCTATTTTGGGCTGGGGTTGTGGCTCAGCAGCAGAGCGCTCGCCTTGCACGTGCGTGGCCCGGGTTCGATCCTCAGTACCACGTAAATAAATGCATTGCATTGTGTACGACTAAAGTAAATAAATAAATATTTTTTAAAAAGGTACCTATTTCTTAAGGTTGTTGTGAGGATCAAATTAAATTATGCATGTAATGTGCTTAGCCCAGAGCCTGGCACATATTCAGTGTATGTTAAAATCAAGCTGCAGTAATTCATATGCTGGAAAGTATCAGAACGAGTCAGTACTAGGCCCAGCCCTGCTTTAAGTTGCTGGTCACTTCAAGTAAATTTCTCAGGCTCTCTGGATCCAGGCTTTCTCCTCTGAAAACTGAGAGGATGGAACCAAGGGTAACCAAGGGTAGACACTTCAACAAACGCTAAAACTTTGAAGGGAATGCCTGAGTCTTTCTCTGTGAAGAAGCAGTCCCTGGGAGTTTTCAAGGCCTCTGCAAGCTACTCCTCCTCTGGGGAACTCCCAGCCCAACGGGGAAGACTGGTGACTGGCAGGGAGCTTTTCAACATGGTTGGCTACAGCTGTGCTGACTCAAACAACGAGCGCAGTCCTGAGTCCTGAAGGTAAAAAGTAGGCCCTGCCAGTCTCCTGAGAGAAAGCCCTCTATAATCTCATGGATGGGGGAGGGACTTCCACAGAATTCTAGAATGTTCTGGAAATGTCTTTAGGACGTTTCTAGTTCTGAATTTTAAAGCCACATTCTGGGTGTACTTCTTCTGCAGTTTCACAAACTATTAATATTCATCTCATTTTTTTTTCCCTCCTTTCTTTTTTTGGTACCAGTGATTGAACTCAGGAGCACTTGACCACTGGGCCACATCCCCAGCCCTTTTTTGTATTTTATTAGAGACAGGGTCTCACTGAGTCACTAAGTGCCTCGCCATTGCTGAGGCTGGCTTTGAACTTGCGATCCTCCTGCCTCAGCCTCCCATTCATCTCATTTTCTACACCTGAAGTTACATTTAAAATTATGACTGAAAAACAATAAAGACTCCTAAATTCGTCACCCATCAATTTTTTTAAAAAATTTATTTGCTTTAGCTGTACACAATGCGTTTATTTGTACGTGGTGCTGAGGATCGAACCCGGGCCGCACATGTGCTAGGCGAGCGCTCTCTACCGCTGAGCCACAGTCCCAGCCCACCCATCAATTTTTTTGTGTGTGGGTAGGGGGGAGTGCTGTGGATTGAACCCAGGGGCTCATACATGTTAGGCAAGTGCTCTACCATTGAAGTACATGCCCAGGCCTTTTTTTTTTTTTTTTTTTTTTTTTTTTTTTTAAGTATTTATTTATTTTGCTTTAGTTGTACACAATGCGGTTATTTTTATGTGGTGCTGAAGCTCAAACCCGAGCCGGACATGTACTAGGCGAGTGCTCTACCGCTGAGCCACAACCCCAGCCCCATGCCCAGACCTTTTAAAATTCTCTTTAGAGATGGGATCTTGCTAAATCGCCTTGGCTAGCCTTGAACTAGCAATCCTCCTGCCTCAACCTCCCAAATAGCTAGGATTATGTGTGCACCATTGCACCCACCAAATTTTAAGATATCAGAGACCAAATAAATTAATATGTTGTGGCAGATTCTGCTGGATGCTTCCCAAAGTTAGCTTCCCTTTTTCTTTGGTTGTGGAAACTACTGTGGGGGGCGTGGACCCCCAGATTAAGGACTATTTTCCCAGCTTCCCTTACAGCTAGGTAAGGGCATATAATTAGGTTTTTTGTTTGTTGTGGTGCTAGAGATTGAACCCAGGGCCTTATACATGCGAGGCAAGCACCCTATCAACTGAGCTATATCCCCAGCCCTATAATTAGGTTTTGATTCATGGGATGTAAGTAATAGTTGCTCGTGTGACTTCTGGGGGTTTCCTTAAAGTGAAGGGGTATGCCGGGCGTGGTGGCGCACGCCAGTAATCCCAGCACTTGGGAGGCTGAGGCAGGAGGATCGCGAGTTCAAAGCCAGCCTCAGCAATGGCGAGGCACTTAGCAACTCAGTGAGATCCTGTCTCTAATAAAATACAAAAATGGCTGGGGATGTGGCCCAGTGGTCAAGTGCCCTTGAGTTCAATCCCTGGTACCAAAAAAAAAAAAAAAAAAAAAGGGAAAGGGTATGTACTCTTATCCCAATATGGATGTGATGGTGGAACCCAACCAGCTGTGATGGACTTGGACTTGGAGGTCTCATATTGAGGGTGGTGGATGAAGAGAGAATGAGTGAGATCTGGGTTCTTGATTACGGTGGTGCCTCACTTGCTTTCTTACATTGAGTGCCCTGTATTACTCATCTCCAGACTTCATTTACACAAAAGAGGCACATTTCTCTCATTTAGGCCACTTCTGTTTCTGGTTTTCTGCTTTTCGCGGCCAAATCTGTGGGGCTGAGAAATTTGTGTTTTCAGTGGTTGATTTTACAATGCAGCAGGTATGTAATATTTTATAGTATGCTGAATAACTAAGGAAAATACCACTTGTAACCACCATTCAGGTCAAGAAATGGAATTTTGCAGACACCCCAAAACCTCCCATGGGCCCTTCCCTAATCACACCACCCCCTTCCTCCTAATGCAAGCTCTGTCCTGACTTTGGAGAATAAACACTTCCGTGCTATCAGGGCATAACATTCCTTAAGACATTTAGGTCAAAGACTATTTTCATCTGCTTCATATGGGGATGTTGCTTAAGCCTTTGTTTGACAGGAGGTTTCCTGTGATCAAAAAGGCTTCCTCTGAACAAAACTGAAATAGTTTGACCCCTTCACAGAGGGAAAAGAAAAAGGAACTCAGAGGGGGAAAAGGACTATCTTTCTTCCTCCCTTTCCTTTTCCTTTTCTTTTGCTTTCATCTGTACTTTCTCATTTTAGTTGACAAAAGGTGTATATTTATGTAATGCAACAAAATGTTTCAATATATGTATACATGGGAAAGGATTTTCCAAGATCAATTAACAAAACAGTAGCAAAGTAGACTAGGACTGAAGTCCTCCCTGACTCCTTAGCCTATATTTTTCCAATTCATTTCAGGGGAAGGGCCCCAGATACAAGGTACCCACATTGTCCAGTGATTCTAGGATGGGAAAGACTTGCAAATGCAGTCTCTAGCAAGGGGCATCCCATCTCCAACCCACGTCAAACCTGGCTCTTCTTTGCACAGAGATCTCAGGGGAAAGAGGCTGGCAATAGTTCTTCCCAGATGGCTTTGCGTTTTAACCCTGTGGAGCTGCCACAGGGTCTTGCTGTGGGAACGCCAATCAGATGAAGCGATCTTCTTGGGCCCCTCCAGGAAACAATGTTGGTGCATCTCTTCCATGGTACCATGTGCACCAACCTGACACACCGTGGCCCTCAGAGATCTCTGGGGTTCAGGATGATGCTGCGTCTCTGGAGACAGAAGTGGGTGGCATAGGTGAGATTACAGCAAGCCTGAGCGCTTGCCACATTTGCTCCACTGTCCTGGTCAGCGTGTGCCTTTTCCTAACTCTCATGAAACACAATTATTTCATACTGTCAAGGGCGCCCACCATGCTTTTGTGTAGTACCTGGCACTGTCCAAGAACTCTCAATGGCCAGATCCCTGGGTCCCCTCTGTCCTAGATTCTCAGATATTTGAGGACATTGGCTTATGTTGGCTCCTGCCTTCTTCTATGCATTAGGATTAGCAAAGATGTTATTCCGTGTCCCGTGGGGGAGGCAAGTGTTCCGAGGACTAAAAGTTTGGGAAATAAAGCAGTTCATTTTGTTTTGTTTTAATTCCCAAATCCAGTATTCACATATTGAAGTCTCTGAGAATTCCTTTAGTAAACAATTTTGCTTGATTTTGATGGACCAGGCTTTTTTGACTTTGGCACTTTTGTCTTTTACTGACAGCATTCTGCACAGGACAGTTTGGCAAGTGACACCGCAGTCTCTCTGAAGGATAAAGGATGCATTAATACACACAGGACACCCAACATGGCTGGAAAATCACCTTGCTGGCCCAGGTGGCCTGTCTCTCTGGAAAAGTACTGAATTATCCCAAACTTTATAAAAATCCATTCTTCACAGCCCCAAGAAGCAACTGTGGAGCTGACCTAAACCTGCCCAGTCTGGGGTGGGTTCCTGGGGAAAAGCTGGCTGGGCCCCACAGCCTGGCACCAGACCTATTGTACCAAGAGCCCTGGCCAGCCGGCAGCCACCCAGTGTGTGTCTGGACTTGTTTTTCCTTCCTTTCCCTGCTCCTTTCACAGCGCAGCTGAATGGCCCCAGTCTCTCAGTCCTGCTCCTGGCCAATGCTAGACCCCTCCAAGTCTGGCCAACTCCTCTCCCACCCGCCTTGATAAACAACCTCCTCCAAACTGGGAACCACAGCACTGGGCTGCTTTTCTCCCTCGTGTACCCCAGGAAGCCTCTCCCCTCTGCCTTGGGCTTCCTTCCCAGGGCCCTGGCTGCCAATCGGCTTTAACTCATCCTCAGCCCATTCAGTCACCTGAAGGCAAAGGGACTCACAGGAGGCCCAAGATGAAAGAGTCTTTAATCCTGTGGTTTTCTGAGTTTTGTTTTTAGCAGGAAAACCTTATTTTCCAAACAAATTATTACGCAGAATCCACCAGTTTATAGAACAGATAAATAAGGACATTTATGGCAGGCCTGTTTATTAGAGCAAAACACTGGGAAGAAACTAAATGTCCGTCAGTAGGAATAAATTTTTGGTGAAATCATACAATGGAATACTATTCAGCCATCTAAAAGCATAAGGCACGTCCCCACAATAACAGCAACAGTTCTGAGAAAAATCTTTATTTTCTATGGATAGTACTTGGTTCACAGTTCCATTTTAGGGCCAAGACCAAAATCACTACTGTTTTGTTAAAATTTACCACCTCCTCTTCAAATTTGTCTAATGTTTACTTGGTATTTAACTATGGTGACCAAACATCCTGACTTGCCCAGAACTGAAGGGTTTCCTGGGATAAAGGACTTTAAATGCCAAAACTGAGGAAATCCCAGGTAAGGGGATTAGTTGGTTGTCCTATACTTCACAGAAATCAAAATGTTATTTTAGAAAGAATAGGAAGATGATTATTAAGTTTAGCCCATGTGAATAAGCCAATATGTTCACAAATGAAACAGAGACGGTATTTGTACTATAAATAAAAGGTTAAAAGCATATGGGCTGGGCTGGGATTGTGGCTCAGCGTAGAGCGCTTGCCTAGCACGTGCGCGGCCCGGGTTTGATCCTCAGCACCACGTAAAGAATAAAGGCATTGTGTACAACCAAAACAAATAAATAAATAAATATTAAAAAAAAAAAAGCATATGGGCTGCTAAGAAACAAGAAATTATCTTAAGGTACAGTGAAATTATCTCCACCCACCCCTTTCCCTAAAGGGGAGCAATAGTGGATTTATCCATACAATAAAATGAAGTTTGTGCCTTCTTTTTTGTTTATGTATGCCATCATAAAAAATGGCTGGGCTGATTTTCATCAAATTTTAAGAATATGTTCGGAATTTTTTTTTTAACAATTGTGCATATATAAGTTTTTCTTTTTTTTCAGTCCTAGGGATTGAACACAGGGGTGCTTTACCACTGAGCTACATCCCCAGCCCTTTTAATTTTTAATTTTGAGACAGGGTCTTGCTAAGTTGCCCAGGCTGGCCCTGAACTTGTGATCCTCCTGCCTCAGCCTCCTAAGTTGCTGGGATTACAGGTGTGTGCCACTGCGCCCAGCTTTCATGTCAACATTTTCCAATTTAAAAATAATGAATGTATGATAAAAAGGATGAGTTTGGCCCTATTTTCCTTTTCTGTCTCATGTGCCGCTGCCATGGACTTGCCAGCCTCCAAAACCTTAAGCCAAGTAAACTTACTGTTTATAAACGAAAAAATAATAAAAACAGTGAGTGAAACAATAAGCGGTAATGTTACTAAAATCATTTTTTAATTCTGTCTCAAAATAAAAAGGGCTGGGGATGTAGCTCAGTGGTAGAGCTCTCCTGGGGTTCAATCAAAAAAAAAAAAAAATTTTTTTTTTAAAAAAGGAGAAGAAGACCCCACAATAAAATAGAACCTTGAGAGAGCAACTGGCTTTATGCCTTTGGTACCTTGAGGGTTCTGGGCAAATGCAGGCAAGAGTGGGTAGGTGCAGGAGCCCTGTTTGGGGAGATAGCTAAGATTGCGGTTGACTATGGGCCATAGACATTTTTGGGCATTGTCGCCTTCCGTAGTCTCACGGGACTTGGCCCAGGATCTCGAGAGATTTGAGCAATGACTCAGCAGATTGACATTTTTGGGCATTGTCGCCTTCCGTAGTCTCACGGGACTTGGCCCAGGATCTCGAGAGATTTGAGGAGTGACTCAGCAGATCGAGCAAGCACCATTCCTGCTCGGGCGCGCATGGGATGAGACCAGAGAGAGAAAGGACAGGGTTATCGCTATTGTATAGATACATTGTAGTTTCTTGTAAGAGTACGTGGCTTGGTTTCTTGTGAGAGTGCTGTATGTAGTGTTAGAAATTACAAGAGACAGAGAGACAGACAGAAAGATTAAAGAATTTTTTCGTCTCCATCCTGTCTCCGGACTCCTTCCCGCGGCGCTGCCGTTCCAGGCTGCAATCCCTTTCCGGCGGCTAACAGGTAGGTGGGTGAAAAACGCCAGGGGAACAAAGGCTCGTGTATCAGTTAGCATCAGGTTCAGTTTTATGTGCATACCAGTAAGCCCAAAGTAACTAGATGTAACCACAACAACAACCACCAAAAAAGTCAATTCATTCCCACGTAGAAACAAAGTCTGGAGGTACACAGTCTCGTTACATAGATAGGATCCATCGTCTTCAGAGACACGGGCACTATCTTCAACCCGCGCCTTCCATCTTCAAGGTCACATCATGGCTGCTGGAGCTCCTCCATTCCATCTTTACTTCAGGCAGCAGCCAGGGGAAAAGTGGGGAGAGATGTCTAATTGCATCAATTCACTTCAAAGAGCCATTCCAGAATGTCCTCACATCTCATTATTCAGAACTTACTCATAGGCCACACTTAGGAGCAAAGGAACCTGGGAAATGTAGTCTTCGTTTTGGGTTGTAATGTGTTCACTTAGAAACTGGACTCTAATACTAAGGGGAAAAACATGAAGGATTTCTGAGGTGGCGGCAGCGGCAGCGGCAGCTTTTCGGTCCAGCGAGAGCTGTAGTGATTTTCTATTTCGTACGGGCGCTATTTTGTATTTACTGTAAGTGATGACTTCAGGGAGCAATGACGATTGCCAGGTGCTCAGGAAAACCGCAGATTTCAGCGACACAGGCAGCACAACTGTAGAAATAAGAGGTGCAGTGCTACGTGTTGAGCCCAGAGCCTTGCACATGTTAGGTAAAAGGTCTACCACCGAGCTCTGCCCCAACCCCTATCCTGACTTTTGAAATTCTTCACATTTCATCATCCACGTGTAACCCCAGATGTTCTCATTTAGTCTTTGCTCATTAAAATAAATAAAAGATAGCTGGACATGGGAGTGCACGCCTGTCATCCTAGCAGCTCCAGAGGCTGAGGCAGAAAGATTGCAAGTTCAAAGCCAGCCTCAGCATCTTAGCCTAACAACTCAGAGAGACCCTGTCTCTAAATAAAATATAAAAAGGGGTTGGGATGTGGCCCAGTGGTTAAGTGCCCCTGGGTTCAATCCCTGCTACAATAAATAAATAAATAAATAAATAAATAAATAAATGACTTTTGAATAGGCAATTAGCAGTCTTTGTCACTAATTATTTGGATGAATGTGAGTGGACCCTTTTCACCTGAGAATCTGCAGGCTGCGGGTACTTAGTGAGCCTGAGAGACCAGTATAGATTAATGGAAAGAGAACCACCAGCTCCCCCCACTTCCTATGTGAACTCAGGTAAGTACCTTCACTTCTCTGTTGCTTTGTTACACATGTACAATGAGGGTCTTCCAACGCCTCCACATGTAGGACACTATCCCTAGGAACTACTGGAAAACCTGACCCCACAGTATGTTTTAATAAATTCTGGAAACAATCTAAATAGTTCAGGCCATGGGCATCAATTGAGCTCAGAAACTTCATGAAGTACTTACAGGTTGGAGGGACTAGAGGAAGGGGCTGGGGCTGGACAGCCAAGGGTGAGCCGTGGGAGTGCACTAGCCCCAGAGGAGCAGCCACCTTGCCACCATCAGGACTCAATGCAACAACGTAGTACCTGGATTGGGTCCTGGGACAGTGGAGGACCGCCGTGGGAAAGCTGGTGATATCAGTTTAGTCCTGCCCAGCTCGAACAGTCTAGAATTCCTAAGGCACTTGACGTCTCTGGAGAGGGAGGCAGAGGCCTCAGCTGTGTTGGGAGAGTATCAGCTGCAGAAAGGGGGGTGGGATGTAAGAGACTCCAAGCTGGTCTTCTGACCTCAGCCTCCAGCCTCTCCCTCCAGCCCTCCTTGCCATCTCAATGGCCTTTCTGGCCTCTGGAATTACTAGGAACACACGGGGAACCACAGCTTCTGTTTTGGTAAAAAAATGAGCCGTGAACCCACAAACTGCTGTCTTGGTGACAGCCGTTTCCAAATTGGGCCCTGACTGAGGAGAAAGATGGAGCCAGGCCTGTGGTGGGGGCAGCCCTGCTCAGCAGGCTCCGTCCTTTTCCTACGTGGTAAGATTCAGCCTTGACTGAGCACCTCCCACACTGGGTGCTGCACGCCATTACCTGTGTGGTAGGTGCCATCAGGAGCCACGTTCCCAGGTGAGGACAGATGGAATGCCCCACCCAGGACCCCTCCTTTTGACAAACGTGGCCTCTCGCAGTTCAACCAGGCTGTCTCCCTGCTGCCTCAGAACATGTGAGTGGGTTTAGGATCAGTGGAGGGCCAGGACCGGCTCAGCCTCTTCCACATTTTCTCTGCTTCCTCTATCAAAAAGACATCAGGGAAGCCGGCGTGGTGGTGCACGCCTGTAATCCCAGCACTTTGGGAGGCTGAGGCAGGAGGATCGCGAGTTCAAAGCCAGCCTCAGCAATGGCGAGGCACTTAGCAACTCAGTGAGACCCTGTCTCTAAATAAAATACAAAAAAAGGGCTGGGGATGTGGCCCAGTGGTTAAGTGCCCCTAAATTCAATCCCCAGTACCACAAAAAAAAAAAAAAAAAAAAAAAAAAGACATCAGGGGCTGGGGTTTGGCTCAGTGGTAAAGTGCTTGCCTAGTATGTGTGAGGCACTGTTTTTTTTTGTTTTTGTTTTTGTTTTTTGTCAGCACCACATATAGATAAATAAAGTAAAAGTCCATTGACAACTAAAAGAAAAAAAAAAGTCATCAGAAAAGAGGCTAGGGACCAGGTGTTCCTGTCAATCAAACCTCTCCAATGCGGGGCGCTATAGGACAGGGGTGGAACAGCAGGATGGGAAAGAGACTTCTGCCTGGAGGGACCACCACATGGGGGTGTGGATAGACTGATGTAGGACAAACAGCCCCAGGCATGAGAAAGGCCAGGGAGACAAGGGTGGGCTCAACATCAGAACTTTCCCCAGGCAGAGCTGTCCAGAGCAGGGCAAGCTGCTCACGGGGCAGTGTGCCGGCCAAGGCTTGGGGACCACCCTTCACAGGTACAGGCCAGGGGACCAGCGGGATCTTCCTGTTCCTAAGATCCTGCAGTGATAACGACGATAGCCCTGTGGGTGCCTTCCCGTGCAGATGTCATTCCCCTTCACTCTGAGATGGAGTTGTTGGCGTAGCTCAGTGGTAGGACACACACTCAGCATCATAGGGCCTTAGTTATCAAAAAAAAAGTATTGGTTTAGCCGGGCACAGTGGTACATGCCTGTGATCCCAGCACTTGGGAGGCTGAGGCAGGAGGATCGCGAGTTCAAAGCCAGCCTCACAATGGCAAGGCACTCAGCAACTCAGTGAGACCCTGTCTCTAATAAAATACAAAAAAGGGCTGGGGATGTGGCCCAGTGGTCGAGTGCCCCTGAGTTTAATCCCCAGTACCGAAAAAAAAAAAAAAGTATTGTTTTATTCCCACTTTACAGATGAGTAAACTGAGGCTCTGGACAGTTAAGCAATGCACCTGAGTTCACATAGCTGATAAACAGATGGCTAGTTCTCGTCCAAGACTCAGCCTGCTCCTAGGCACCTGGAGATCTACAGTTCCAGAAGGATTAGGATGCAGGATAAACAGGCCAGAGTTAGGGCTCTCTTGTTTCCAGAGGCTCTGGTAGTTTATTCCAGGGCTCTGGTCAGTGGTCATGAGATGCGCCCAGGAGCAGGAAGACTTGCTATCCCTTAGGAAGCAGATTAGGAAACTTGTCTTTGTCCACTTAAACTTCGAAGCCACAACTCCTAAGACATGGAAATCTAAAAGCGGCTAAAAGCGGCGCTGTGGACACTCCCAAGAAATTACAGACTTGGGCTTTGTAAGAGACTGGCACTAATTAAAGGAGAATGCCAAGTAGAGGGTGGTGACCCAAACAAGATCTGCCGCTCACCTCCCCCAGGACACAACCCTCCAGGTTCCGTTTGTGCTTTTTATAGTCTCCCAGCATGGAAAGGATCTAGATCTGAAGTTTTGCAACCTTGAGTTTTCAAACTTCAAATGCTATCATTATGAGACTTTCTGTTGATACAAAAGCTTTACTTGTGAAATTGCTGTTAGGAAGAATTAAGCAAATGGTGATTTTTTTTTTTTTTTTTTTCTTTTTCTGTTGCTGAGGATTGAACCAAGGGCTTCACACATGCTTGGCAAGCACTCCACCACTGAGCCACACCCACAGTCCTTTTTTTCAAATTTTTATTTTGATACAGGACATTGCTAAATTGCTGAAGCTGGCCTCCAGCTTTCCATCCTTCTGCCTCAGCCTCCCAAATCACTGGGATTACAGGTGGGTACCATTGTGTGCAGCTATGATGATTTTATTTATTTCTCAGCTCATCACAGTTGATACTAGTGCAATTCCCATGATATAAATGAGGAAACTGAGATTCACAAAAAAAAAAACAGTAACTTTCCCCAGGTCACAGCAATCAAGTGGCAGGGGAGGAATTTGAACCCAGGTCTGCAGAAGTCCAGAATGTGTCTGCAGGGGAGCCCAGTACATAAAACTGTGTTGAGCTGCCTTGGTTTGGGTTTGGGTATGTTGGGTTAGAAGAATCCAGCCTCCCAAGAATCTCCCTTGTTCATTGTGGGACCCTGGAGGAACCTTGCTAGCAACAGAGCAGTTTAAAAAACTGGAAGAAACTAAAGGTCCAACCACAGAGATGACTAACATCTTGTGGTATATTCAGACAATGCAATACTTACCATTCAATGATGAAGAGAAAAGAACTACTGATATTCACAACAATGTGACTGAATCTCAAAATTTAACCACGTGAAGCTGGGCACAGTGGTGCACACCTATAATCCTAGCTAGTCAGGAGGCTGAGGGAGAAGGATCACAAAAAAATTTTTTTTTTTTTTTTTTTTGGTACTGGGGATTGAACTCAGGGACACCTGACCACTGAACCACATCCCCAGCCTTTTTTTTTTTTTTTTTGTATTTTATTAGAGACAGGGTCTCACTGAGTTGCTTAAGGCCTTGCCACTGCTCAGGATGGCTTTGAACTTGCGATCCTCCTGTCTCAGCCTCCCCAGTGCTGGGATTACAGGCGTGTGCCACCGTGCCCAGCGAAGGATCACAAATTTGAGGCCAGCCTTAGCAACTCAGCAAAGCCCTATGCAACCTAGTTGTTAGATTCCAGGCAGGGAGGCCACACCTCCCAGGTGCCTCAGGCTGACCAGATCTGCTGGCCAGCCCTCAGGTGCCTGGCTGGACCAATTGTGACACACGGGCTCCCCTTTCAACTCCCGGCAGCCTATGGAATTGGGGTCCCCTCTGGGGGGTCCTTCTGACCACCCACCCGTTCGCTATTTAAGCCTGCTCCACACTGAAGCCTCCCTCTTCTTGACCTTCCCTCCCCTGCTCCTCCATGCCATTCTTCCCTTACCTCCCTACCCTTCTACGTGGTCCCTAATAAACCCTTTTTTATTGAAACGGCGTTCCCAGCGTGGGTTAACTTTGTCTAACAGTAGTGAGACCCTGTCTCTAATAAGATACAAAATAGGGCTGGGGATGTGGCCCAGTGGTCGAGTGCCCCTGAGTTCAATCCCCAGTACCAAAAAAAAAAAAAAAAAAAAAAGCCAAAGGTTAAATGTTCTCTCTGATATCTGGATGCTAACCCACAATAAGATGGCAGAAAACAGAAGTTCAGTAGATTAGACAGTGGGGAATGAAGGCAAGAGAGGAGGGGGGGATAAGAAAAGGAAAGACAGTAGAATGAATCTGACATAATCATTCTATGTACATATGTGAAATGTTAATTTCACAGTTAATCCCACCATCATGTACATTGACAAGAATGGGACTGAAGTGATATATAGATCATTACTCTATTTTTTTTTTCTTTCATACTGGTGATTGAACCCAGGGCCCTTAATCACTGAGCCACATCTCTAGCCCTTTTTATTTGAAACAGGGTACTGCTAAGTTGCTTAGGTCCTCCTTAACTTGCTGAGGCTGGCCTTGAACTTACCATCCTCCTGCCTCAGCTTCCCAAACCACTGGGAAGACAGGCATGCACCACCATGCCCAGCTTCATTACTCTATCTTGATTGTGGTGATGATTTTGTGATTGTGCATGTTTAAGACATACAATATATCTTAAAAATTGCATACTCTAAATACTTCCAGCGTTTGAATGACTTTGCACCTCAAAAAAGCTGTTTCTTTTATTTATTTTTTTATTTATAATAATTACAATTCATAGTGCACATATATAGCATCTTTTTACATACAACCGTTTGTATACAAAGTATATTTGTACCATTCAGGTCTTAAATCATGCATTTAGGATAATGATATCCGTCTCATTCAACCACCATTTCTTCATTTTTTTTGCTGTTTTTTAAACAAACAAACAAACAAACAAACAAACCATGAAAAAGTCTCTTGGAAGCTAAGCCAAGTTTGGTGGCACATGCTTGTGATCCCCGCAGCAACTCAGGAGGGAGAATTCTGAGGCAGGATAATTACAAAACCAGATTGGAAGCCAGCCTCAACAATTTATGAAGACCCTATCTCAAAATTAAAAAAAAGCTACTCTAAAAACTGAGGATAAAAGTAGCAGCTGAGCACTAAAGCACCACGGGGTTCAAAATTAATTGCCAGTATAAACAACAACAACAACAACAAAGAAAACCCTCCTCATGCCCAGCATGGTGTCATACACCTATAATCCCAGCAGCTCAGGAGGCTGAGGCAAGTGGATCACAAATTCAAAGCCACCCTCAGCCATTTAGCAAGGCACTTAGCAACTCAGTGAGACCATCTCTAAATAAAATATAAAAAAGGGCTGGGGATGTGGCTCAGTGGTTAAGCACCCGCCCCACCACCACCACCAGGTTCAATCCCCAGTACCAAAAATAACATCTCCCAAGTCAGACTTGCTTGTGTCACTCAGTACACCAAGAGGGACCTGGGCCAGTCAGCGCTCCCTCTGGGGATTGTGCTGCCACGAGGTAGGAAACCTCCCCAGAGTCCAGTCCCCCAGCTCTACTCCAGCACCCTGAGGGGCAGAGTGGCTTCTCTTCAGTTGAGTGATTCTGGTATTGGACAAGGCTTTGGCCACAGGGTGGATGGGTAGGTCAACAAAGACACTCCATCAGACACAGAAACAATGGAAGGTTGCTGGGAATGGCCTCCGGCTGCTGTTCTTACAATTAACTCAACAGACATCTACTGAGCACCTACCAGGTATCAGGGACTGTCCTACTCCACTATCTTATGGTGACCAGCTGAGGTTGGAATGAGAGAGATCCAAGGGCATGACACTCTAAATAATAGCCCCAACAGAGCTATTACACAGCCATCAAATCAATGCCCTGAGTGCCTGTTCCATGTGTAGAGGGAGGTGATGCTTGGCTGGATCCTAGAGGACAGAAAGACACGTGGACACTGAAGCCGAGGGCCAAGAGGATACATAAATGACTTCCAGTTGTGCAGAGGGTACCCGGAGGCTGTGCTGTGTGGGAGAGGGAAAGGAATTTGCGGATGTGGGGGTGGGGTTTGGGGAGGAAGTGGGGGTGGCAGGGAAGCTGGGGGAGATCATTCCATTTACAGGGGCAGCATAAGGAATGCAAGACACCTGGGGAGACTGGCTGCAGGGAGGGGTGGAGAAGCCTGCAGGGGTGGGCCTGGCCAGGGCTGGAGGACTTGAGTCATGTGCAGACATCTGCTCCCTGCCCCCTCCCCTGCAGAATCCTGGGCTCTGCTGTGATCTCATTGGTTCCAGGGACAGCTGCTGAAATGCTGGCAGATGCAGGCACTTCCCCAACCCCTCTGAAGCCTTGAAGAGCAGAACTAAGGGACTCAGCTGGACACTTGGATTCCAGCTGAGGTGGCTGCAGAGGAAAAAAAAAAAAATTCCTCTGGAAAACAGTGCCTGAGGCACCAGTGTTTCAAGACTTGGGTATCCCCAGTGGGCCAGCCAGCCTGAACCAGTTCTCCTGGGGAAACAAAATGCAAAAAAAAAAAAAAAAAAAAAAAAAATTCCTCAAGTTTGTCCTCCCATTTCCCCACAGAAACTTCTTGGTGGATGATCACATTTAAAGGACACTGCCATCTGGTGGCCAAGAAACCTATACACCATAAGCGCTGTGAAGTCCCTGAGCCCCCAAGGGACCACAAAGGCAGAAATGGGTCTGAGACTTGTTTAGTACTTATATAACGAGCCCAAAATTGTGCAAGCATATCAACTCAGAGTGAAAATAAGGTCTGATTTCTGCCTACCAAGTTCCCTGAGGTATAGGTATTAGGTATTGTGCAATGAAGAAACTGCCTCTGGGAGAGATTGGGTAACTGCCAAGTGTAAAGTTGAGTCTTATCCCAGGTCTAGCAGCATTGGGTTCCCAGTGTGTGCCCACTAAAGGGTTAAAGCAATGATATTTTTCAATGTGTGGTCCCCAAGACCCTTTCAGAAAATACACCAAGTAAAAAGTTGATAGGTAAAAACCTATTTTTGTGAGATGCTTTTTTCTTTTATAACTTAAGTTTTCCAGCATCTGCCATGCTAGTTCATGTAGTTCTGATGGCTACAAGGATGTGTGTGCTTGGGTATTCATGTGTTTTAAAAATTCCTGTTTCAATTTCTAATATGACATTATTCAATTTCTTTTTTTTTTTAATATTTATTTATTTGCTTGCTTTAGTTGTACACAATGCGTCTTTATGTGGTGCTGAGGATTGAACCCGGGCTACGCAGGCGCCAGGCGAGCACTCTACCGCTGAGCCACAACCCCAGCCCACATTATTCAATTTCTAATATGACATTATTCATATAACCAAAAGCTCTCTGAGGTGTTTTTGTTTTTTTGTACCAGGAATTGAACTCAGGGGCACTCTACCATTGGGCCACATCCCCAGCCCTTTTTTGTATTTTTATTAGAGACAGGGTCTCACTGAGTTGCTAAGTGCCTCACCATTGCTGAGGCTGGCTTTGAACTTGAGATCCTCCTGCCTTGGCATATAAAATGAAAAAGTATGAAATCTGCTTGCTCAAATACTGTTAAAAAAAAAAAAAAAAAAAAAAAAAAAACTAGGGGGCTAGGGTTGTGGCTCAGCAGTAGAGCACTTGCCTAGCATGTGCACGGCCAGGGTTCAATCCTCAGCACCACGTAAAAATAAATGCATTGTGTACAACTAAAGCAAATAAATAAATATTTTTTTAAAAAAACTAAAGCTGCACAAACTAAAACATTCCCTTTGTTTTGCTTTTGGTGGTGGGAATTGAACCCTGGGCCTCCCACATGCTAAGCAAGTAGTCTTACCACTTAGCTATACCCCTAGCCATTCCCTTTGTTTTGACATAGTGAAACACTTCAGTGACCCAGCACAGTGGTGCATGCCTATAATCCCAGCACCTTGGGAGGGTAAGGCATGAGGATCACAAGTAACTCATTAGCAACTTAGTAAGAATTTGTCTGAAAATTTAGAAAGGGCTGGGGATATAGCTCAGTGGGAAAGTGTTCCTGGGTTCAATCCCCAGGGCCAAAAAGAAAGAATGAATGAAAAGAAACAAGAACTCTGCAAGGTACTAACTCTGAGGCTGACTGTTATGGGCCAGGCTATATCAGCAATGACCAAACAGACTCCATTTTATCCTGAGACTCCAGGTCATTAAAGGAATGCTAGCCAGGCACGGTGGCGCATGCCTGTAATCCCAGCACTTGGGAGGCTGAGGCAGGAGGATCACGAGTTCAAAGCCAGCCTCAGCAATGGTGAGGCACTTAGCAACTCAGTGAGACTCTGTCTCTAATGAAAATACAAAAAAGGGCTGGGGATGTGGCCCAGTGGTTGAGTGCCCCTGAGTTCAATCCCCAGTACCAAAAAAAAAAAAAAAAAAAAAAAAAAAAAAAATGCTTCTTCCATGGAAAGCCCCGCCTCTGTACCCGTCAACAGTTGCTTAGCATAGCATGTTTGGCAACACAAAACGGTAATTCTTATACAATGTAAAAGTGTTCTCTCTTTGGTTCCCATTTTTCTTGGACTATGTACCCTGTCAAAAGATTGTCTAGTTGTTAGTAACCATTCTCTTATACACAACTAGGGGTGTTTTTGCCCACTCCCTTTTCTGCTTATGATTTTAGATCTCATGATGTTTGTTTATGGTTTTGAATCATAGCAACAGTCACTTATAATTAATATGTTTTTGGACTATAAAAGGTGTACTCAAACCCTGGGAGGGGGTCAAAGGGTGTAGACTTGAAGCCTGCCCCTTGGTCTGCCAGCTGGTGGATCTGGACCACTGGCTGGTGAATAAAGCTTCCATCTCCTGCTTTAAGATGGACTCGGTGATTTATTGCAATCTTGCCTTAACATATGGAATTCTAATTGTCATTTCTACAGATCTTGCATTAATGAAATATGCAAAACTTGTGAATAGAGATTTTTTTTGAGCGATTTCTAAATGGCTAATACACATTTAATCCCCAAAACCATCATTTGCTATAGATGCTATTATCAAAAAAAAGTTTGTTTTTTTTTTTGTACCAGGGATTGAACTCAGGGGCACTCAACCACTGGGCCATATCCCCAGCCCTTTTTTGTATTTTCATTAGAGACAGGGTCTCACTGAGTTACTAAGTGCCTCACATTGCTGAGGCTGGCTTTGAACTTGCGATCCTCCTGTCTCAGCCTCCCAAGTGCTGGGATTATAGGCGTGCGCCACCACGCCCGGCTGCTATTATCAAATTTTATACCTGTGGACACTGAGGTTAAGTGGCCCAGCTGGTAGGTACTGAAGCTTGGGCCTGCCCCAGGCAATCTGTTTCCACAGTCTCTTCCCATTATCCCAACTTGGCATTTGATATCTCTTAATTGCAACTTACTTGGTCCACTAGTTTTTCAAAATATGGAATCTAAGGAAGTAGTTAAAAATTAAAAAAAAAAAAAAAAAAAGAAAGAAAGAAAAAGAAAAGGAAATCACTGATCTGGTCCAACATCTTTTTAAAAAAAAATTTTTTTTAGTTGTAGATGGACACAATACCTTTATTTTGTTTGTTTATTTATTTATTTATTTTTAAATATTTATTTATTTACTCTAGATGTATACAATGCAATACATTTATGTTTACGTGGTGCTGAGGATCAAACCCGGGCCGCGCACGTGCAAGGGGAGCGCTCTGCCGCTGAACCACAACCCCAGCCCCTATTTATTTATTTTTATGTGGTGCTGAGGATCAAACCCAGTGCCTCACACATGCTAGGCAAGCGCTCTACCACTGAGCTACAACCCCAGCCCCTGGTCCAACATCTTTCCTCTACAAATGAGGAACAAATGAGGTCCAGAGAGAGGAAGTGACTTGCTAAAGATCACATGGCAAAGAATCAGAATCTGCAGGGTCCCAGACTCCTAGTAGGAAGCTCTGGACACTTCATCTAAATAAGCCTACCAACCCACTGCACGTGAGAAAAAAACATCAAGACAATGCAACAGACAACTTCTCCAACAAAAGCAGCGTGACTTTATTGCAGGGAAGGCAGGAAGAAGCAGGGCAAGTGAGGGTCTCTGCAGGAACTCCATCACTGAGCAGGACTGCCAAATCCCAGGTCCGTGTAGAAGCCAGTCCTAGGAGAGCTGAAAGTTAGGTGGAACAAAGGTGCCATCTACCGTGGACATAGCAACATTGCAAAAGCAGTAAAGGTTGCACTAAGAGGTAGCTGTTGGGGGTGAGTGGGAAACCAGGCGCAGGAAAAAACTAGAATTCCCAAGTCCAGCCCTGCACACTGGACCCAAGTCTGTTATACCCGGGTTGGCCAGAACTCACTAACCTTGCTGACTCTCTTCTGGGGAACTATCAGGGTTGCTGGGATCCCCAGCTGACAGTACCTCCTGTCCTATTTCAGTTTATGATAGAAAGGCAATAAAACAGAAGCAGGAGTAAATAATCTACCAACAGCCAGACAATCTAGGTGACTTTGAAACCAGTGAACATTCTATCTCTGTGGTTACCAAATCAATCACTGGAGAGCCTCTTAAAGCTGATGTCAATGATATATGCCCCCTGTGTGTGAGGTAAAGCCTGCCTGTTCAGTGATTCTTACTGAATATTGTGTACCTGAATCTTCTGTGTGTGGGGGTGAGGGGGGGGTGGGAGAGGGGAGGGTACTGGAGATTAAACTCAGAGGCACTGAGCCACATCCCCAGCCCTGTTTTGTATTTTATTTAGAAACAGGGTCTCACTGAGTTGCTTAGCACCTTGCTTTTACTGAGGCTGGCTTTGAACGTTGCGATCCTCCTGCCTCAGCCTCCCAATAACGCTGGGATTACAGGCGTGAGCTACTATGCCTGACTGCGCATCTGAATCTTTGGAAGCCTTTCCATACTACACATGGTTATGAACTATGTAGAGATGAAATTATGTGATGACTAGAATTCACTTCAAAATAACTGGGGTGGGAGCACAGATGAAACATTGACGGCAGAGATCTGATAACTGTTGGATGTGGGTGATGGGTACTTGGGATGCACTTTTTTAAAAATGTTTATTTATTTGTTTTTTGTTGTACACAATGCCTTTATTTTTACGTGGTGCTGAGGATTGAACCCGGGCCACACACATGCTAGGTGAGCACTTTACTGCTGAACCACAACTCCAGCCCATTTATTGGGATTCACTTTTTTTTTTTACACTACTTATAAATGTTGTTAGCCTCCTATAACAAACAGACAAAAAAAAAAGCTAAAGTAAATAAAAACCACATTGAGAATTATTATTATTATTTTTTTTTTGGTACTGGGGATTGAAGTCAGGGGCACTCGACCACTGGGCCACATCCACAGCCCTTTTTTTTGTATTTTTTTTTTAATTTATTTGCTTTAGTTGTACACAATGCGTTTTATTCAATGCATTTTATTTGTATGTGGTGCTGAGGATCGAACCCAGGTCGTCCACGTGCTAGGCGAGCGCTCTACCACTGAGCCACAATCCCAGCCCCTTTTTTTGTATTTTATTAGAGACAGGGTCTCACTGAGTTGCTAAGTGCCTCACCATTGCTGAGGCTGGCTTTGAACTCGTGATCCTCCTGCCTCAGCCTCCCAAGTGCTGGGATTATTGGCGTGCGCCACCACGCCCGGGCTCACATTGAGAACTATTCAGCAAGAAAATAATAAAGTACAGATACAACTTGGATGAATCTTAAAAACATTATGCCAAGTGAAAGACACCAGACCCCAAAAAGGTCACATATTGTGTAATTCTTAGGGTGTTCTTTTAGGATGATGAAAAAGTTTTGAAATTAGATAGAGAAAATGGTGAATGAAAAAAAAAATGCAATGAATGGCACACTTTGAAATGGTTAATTATACATGTCATGTCAATTTCACTTCAATTAAAAAAACTCACATTAAGCTACACACGATTTATGAATAGCGGGTACTACTTTCTTAGTCAAAAATGCTTGCATGCCCATGCCAGGTTTTCAATTCAAGGTGTCTGTGTTGGGCTTCCCCAAGTATACAGCCAGCTCAGAAAGAGAAAGAGGTTTCCCCCCACCTTTCCTCCATTTCTTCATGTCACAGAGCACATAGAGCAAATACAATCTTACATGGAGGCCCACTATGATACAGGGCTGTTGGGGAGATATGAAAGGGCCCTCAACACCCCTGTCACTCTCCCCACAAGCACTTAGGGATGGAAGAACTGTGAGGAACAGTGTTTCTCAGCATGAGGAAACTGCTAGTGTTTTACTCCTATAGAGTAACCCTTCATAGAGGGATTGCACAGCAACCTGCAAGGCAGGAAAGCAGGGTGGAGGCTTTAGCTCCATTTTATAGATAGTAGTACACAATCTCAAGTATATAAAAAGTTCAGGGGCTGGGGTTGTGGCTCAGTGGTAGAGCACTTACCTGGCATGTGTGTGGCCCGGGTTCGATCCTCAGCACCACGTCAAAATAAACGCATTGTGTAAACTAAAGCAAATAAATAAATATTTTTAAAATGTTAAAAAAAAAAAAAGTTCAAAAAGTCAGCCAGGTGTGGTAGTCCGTGCTTGCAATCCCAGCTACACAGGAAGCCAAGAAGGCAGGAGGATTGCAAGCTCAAAAGCATCCTCAGCAACTTAGCAAGACCCTTTCTCAAAATAAAAAATAAAATGGAGCCGGGCGTGGTGGTGCACGCCTGTAATCCCAGCACTTGGGAGGCTGAGGCAGGAGGATCACGAGTTCAAAGCCAGCCTCAGCAATGGCGAGGCACTTAGTAACTCAGTGAGACCCTGTCTCTAATAAAATACAAAAAAGGGCTGGGGATGTGGCCCAGTGGTCCAGTGCCCCTGAGTTCCATCCCCGGTACCAAATAAATAAATAAATAAATAAATAAAATGGACTGAGTATGTATCTCATTGATAAAGCACCCCCAGGTTCAATCCCTGGTACTGGGGGAAAAGTTCCTTAAGTCAGCGTTAAATGAGGGCAGAGCTGGAATTTGAATCTCAGATGCCTGGCTATTCATCCTGTGCTCATTCCTGAATGTAAGTTGTATGGACATGGACAGTCATGCCATGAGGAAAATGGATGCGTCTGAAATCTCCTGACTTGCGTGTGATGTCACTACATACACGGAACACGGCTTAGGTTCCAAACGTTCACTTTTAGGAAGGAAGCAGACTACATTCACAGGGGGGCTCTCATGACCTGCCAGTTGATAATAGCTGGTCTCTGCCTGGGAAGCTCTCCATGGACCCATTTAGAGGGTTAATGCTACCATAAAAGTCATTACAGAACTCTGATTCAGGATGCTGGACTTATCTGCCTTTGTCACTCATCTGCAAGGCTCTGGTCAAGAAACTTCCTTCTCCAGGCCTCATTTTTCTCAATTAACGTGAGGACACTGAACCACATCAGGGAGCCATTGTTATTCATAAATCAAATGCACTACATGGTGACAGCCAGGAGTACCCTGCTAAGACTGGGTGGGCAAAACGGGAAGGAATGTTGGATTGATGAGCAAAGTCTGCTCTGGTTTCAGAGTAAAGAGAGCTGGCACAGTGCCACTTACTGCCTCCCTGAGTTATGTAAAACCAAAGGGAAGATCCAGCTTAGATGAGCTACTCTTTTTGCACCAGTCTGGGCAAAGGTCATGCTCAGGAAGCTGACAGCAGAGAAAGGCACAGTCTGAATTAATTCAGTAGGTGAGTGCACTCAGGAGCACAACGCCCAGGTTAGCACAGGTGTCAACTCTGATGGGACAGTCATTTTATCAAAGCAAAACACTCAGGGTCATGCACTCTAAACTTGAACCCTGCTGACCATGAAATGCACCCCTTAAATCCTAAAAGGGTGCTAATAAAGAACTCTGCCTATTCACAAGGGGCTGTAAGAAATCCCTGAACTTGTAATTTGTATTAGACAATAATGAAATATATGGAACCACTCCAAAGAAAGCAGACAATGGGTTAAAAATAGGGTACTCTCAGCCGGGCATGGTGGCGCACGCCTGTAATCCCAGCACTTTGGGAGGCTGAGGCAGGAGGATCACGAGTTCAAAGCCAGCCTCAGCAATGGCGAGGCACTTAGCAACTCAGTGAGACCCTGTCTCTAAATAAAAAATACAAAAAGGGCTGGGGATGTGACCCAGTGGTTGAGTGCCCCTGAGTTCAATCCCCGGTAACCACAAAAAAAAAAAAAAAAAAAAAAATAGGGTACTCTCCTGTCCCATGCAAGCTCTAAGGCCAGGGTATAGGTTGAGCATTCCTAATCTGAAAATCTGAATTCCAAAACGCTTCAAAATAGGAAACTTTCTGAGTGCCAACATGATTCTCAAAAACAGTTTTGGATCTTAGATTTTTCTGATTATCGATGCTAAAATAAAGCCTATGCAAATATTCTAGAACCTGGAAACTTTGAATTCTGAAACAATTCTGATACCAGTCATTTTGGATAAGGGATGTTCAATTTGTGTTACCCCTGATGAGGGTGTGAGGAGCAGGTCCATTCAGTAATGGTGGGGGAGCCTCACCTACCTGCCCTCTTCAATCCATACTGTCATCCTGTGCTACTTGGGGCCGAGGTAGGAAACAGCCTTTCCTGTTTTATTTAGCGTTGCCAGCAGAGTATCCACACTGTGCTCAGATTCGATGCAAACCTTCTTGTTCGGCAGATCAATGTCGAAGTCAACCCCTGCAGGAAGAGGAAACGGGGTGTGGGGAAAGGAAGACACTCCCAGTTACAACAAGAAAGAGTTTGGCTTCCTAAATTATTACTCATAATCACCTTTTGCTTTCCTTGAGACCAGGGACAGGCAAACCTTTTCTGTACAAGGGCAGACAGTAAATGTTTTAGGTATTGTGGACCACATGTAGACTGTTGCATATTCTTTTCTGTGTACTCTAAAATTTTAATAACATTCTCCTCTGCAAAACAGGAAGGGGGATGGATCTGGGCCACAGTCTGTACTTTTTCTTTTTCTTTTCTTTTTTTTCTTTTTTTTTTTTTTTGTGGTACCAGGGATTGAACTCAGGGGCACTCGACCACTGGGCCACATCCCCAGCCCTTTTTTGTATTATATTTAGAGACAGGGTCTCACTGAGTTGCTAAGTGCCTCGCCATTGCCGAGGCTGGCTTTGAACTCGTGATCCTCCTGCCTCAGCCTCCCAAGTGCTGGGATTACAGGCGTGCGCCACCGCGCCCGGCCTGTACTTTTTCAATCCCTGCTCTAGACAAGGGCTAAAAGCATTTTTTTTTAAATATTTATTTTTTAGTTGTAGTTGGACACAATACCTTTACTTTATTTATTTATTTTTACGTGGTGCTGAGGATCAAACCCAGGGCTGCACACATGCTAGGTGAGGGCTCTACTGCCTACTGCTCTACTGAGCCACAACCCCAGCCCAAGGCACTTTATTAATGGAAAATGTAATTATATTTTATTTGTTTATTTATTCATTCATTCTCTCTCTCCATCTTTTCCTTTTTCCCGTTTTGGGGAGTACCAGGGGCACTTTACCACTGAACTACAAGACTTGCTCTTTTTATTTTATTTTTATTTTGATACAGGGTTTCACTAAGTTGCTGAGGCTTGCTTTACACTTGTGATCCTCTTGCCTCAGCCTCCTGTGTAGCTGGGATTGCAAGCATGCACCACTGCACCTGGCTTCATTCTATTTCTTTTTTTTTAATTAATTTTTAAAAATGTGGTGCTGGAGCTGGGCGCGGTGGTGCATGCCTGTAATCCCAGAGGCTTGGGAGGCTGAGGCAGGAGGATTGCAAGTTCAAAGCCAGCCTCATCAAAAGCGAGGTACTAAGCAACTCAGTGAAACCCTGTCTCTAAATAAAGTACAAAATAGGGCTGAGGATGTGGCTCAGTGGCACAGTGCCCCAAGTTCAATCTCTGGTACATTAAAAAAAAAAAAAAAATGTGGTGCTGGGAATTCAAACCTAAGGCCTTGAGCATGCTAAGTATGCACTGAGCTATACCCCCAGTTCCTCATTATTCTTTTTTTTTTCTTTTTAAACAGCCACACAGTCTTCCCATAGTGTGGACATTCTGTACATCTACTTAATACTCAGTCCCCTGATTAAAGGACACTGAGGTTGCATCTACTTTTTTCACTGCTATCACAATATTATTATAGTTAACCCATCTGAACATATCTTAGCAAACTTGTGAGAATATTTTCATGCCATGAATTCACAGACTAGAAATTGTGGGGCAATAGATTGGCAATGTTGAATGTTAATAGACACTGCAAAGTTCTCTTCCTTGTTTAGTCCCAGCACTGCCAAAAAAAATTAAAAAATGAAAAACAGCGCTTCTAAAAGGTTGTGCCAATTTAAAGCCCCAAGAGCACATAGGAGAACCTAGAAGGTCTTATTTTGACAAAAGAAATGCATAGGAAATGCCCTTGATAGGTTCTAGGCCTGGCCTCACCACTTATTGCTGGGTGACCATATCAGGTCCCACCCATTACAGGCTTCAGCTTCCCCATCTGTAAAATGAAGGGGTTGGAGTTGACAAGACCTGACGGTCTTTCAGGCTCAACTATGCCTTTAGTCTGTGACTTGTCAGGTCCAAGACTACTCTTTCAGGGCCCTAAGCAATTCAAAAAACCCTTCTGAGTCTTCTCAAGATGCCATCCTATAAGAATTGTAATAAAAGATAGAAAGAGGGCCTGGGATTGTGGCTCAGCAGTAGAGCGCTCGCCTAGCACGTGCACGACCCGGGTTCGATTCTCAGCACCACGTGAAACTAAACACATTGTATACAACTAAAGCAAATAAATAAAATTAAAAAAAAAAAAAAAAGAAAGATAGAAACCTACCAGGGCTCATCCTCAGGTACCAGTCAAAAGGCCTGAAGTGAGCCGGGCGCGGTGGCGCACGCCTGTAATCCCAGCACTTGGGAGGCTGAGGCAGGAGGATCACAAGTTCAAAGCCAGCCTCAGCCGTGGCGAGGCACTTAGCAACTCAGTGAGACCCTGTCTCTAATAAAATACAAAAAAGGGCTGGGGATGTGGCCCAGTGGTCGAGTGCCCCTGAGTTCAATCCCTGGTACCAAAAAAAAAAAAAAAAAAAAAAAAGCCTGAAGTGCAGGGTACAGAGTTTAGCCATAACCTAAGTCTGTCTATAATGGATGCCCAGAAAGGAAAAAGCGCTATGTGTACTTGCTACACTCTGGATCTTTGTTTTTTGGTTCAGAACAGTCTCCCCCTCATCTTTGGAATAAACACTTTGGTGGTATCACAGAGCAGAAGGAAAGCTTGGGATTAATGAACACAGTGGCTTTCAAACAGTGTTCCTTGAAGCCAAGGCTCTGGGGCAGATGTCTCTGAGCTGTCAAGAAAGAAAGCCACCCGGCATGGTGGCGCAAGCCTATAATCCCAGCACTTGGGAGGCCGAGGCAGGAGGATCGCCAGTTCAAAGCCAGCCTCAGCAATGGCGAGGCACTTAGCAACTCAGTGAGACCCTGTCTCTAATAAAATACAAAAAAAGGACTAAGGATGTGGCCCAGTGGTCAGTGCCCCTGAATTCAATCCCCAGTACCAAAAAAAGAAAGAAAGAAAGAAAGCCCCCTCCCTCATGACTTGCTACACAGCATGCTACTGTATACAGGAGGGAATCCCATGCACTTTCTTTCTTTTTCTTCTTCTTCATCTCCCCCCGGCCCCCCAGTACTGGGGATTAAACCCAGGGCATTCTACCCCTGAGCTATATTCCCAACCCTTTTTTAAAAATTTTGAGATGGGGTCTTACTAATTTACATAGGCTGGATTTGAACCTGTGATCCTCCTGCCTCTGCCTTCCAAGTTGATGGATTATGGTATATGCTACCACTCCAGCTTATAGTTTTCATTTTTATTTGTAGTGGGGATTGAACCCAGGGGTGTTCAACCACTGAGCTAAGTCACCACCCTTTTTATTTTTTATTTTGAGACAGGGCCTTGCTAAATTGCTTAGAGTCTTGCTAAATTGCTGAGGCTAGCTTTGAACTTGTGATCTTCTGCCTCAGTCTGGAACTGCTGGGATTACAGGTGTGTACCACTGCACCCAGCTTGCAGTTTCATTTTTTTTAAAAATATTTATTTATTTGCTTTAGTTGTACACAATGCAATGCATTTATGTTTACGTGGTGCTGAGGATCAAACCCAGGCCGCGCACGTGCTAGGCGAACGCTCTACTGCTGAGCCAGAACCCCAGCCCTCCAGTTTCATTTTTAAAGTACTGAGAGCAAAAACTGATATAGAGCTGCTGGTCCCATAATACAGCAGGGACACCCAGGCCCCAGGGAGAAGAGCTCACAGCCCTGCCACAAATCCCCAGCCAGGTTCTTGCCACTGTTTTCGATTCTTTCAGATTAGAATCCCAGTTCACAGGGTTTGAAACCAGCCACTGACTTGCTGTGGGGACTTTGGGTAAGTCACTTCCCCTCCTGGCACTGGCATCAACATCTCCATTCCACTGAGGGAAAGTACAGCTCAGAGGACAGCTAATGAGATCACATCCACATGGAAGCAACTGGAAAACTGAATGTTATCATTATTTAGGTTTTTTTTTTTTTTTTTTTAACAAAGAAAACTCTAGCCTGGCACTGTGGTACACACTTATAATCTCAGCTACTGGGAGGCTAAGGTAGGAGAATTGCAAGTTCAAGGCCAGCCAGCAACATAGTAAGATCCTATCTCAAAAAAGAGGGGAGGGGCTGGAGATACAGCTCAGGGGTAGAGCTGTATCAGTTCCTAGTACTGCAAAATAAATAGATAAATCAACAAATTAATTAATTAAAATGAAAAAAGAAAATCTTAGAAGACCGGCTGAGTCCAGGATTACCAGAACTCTGATCGCAACTTGGTCACCGCCTCATTGAACCTTAAGGCCAGATCTCAGCCTTCTTGGGACCTCAGTTTCCCCAGCTGTGAAGGGGGGTGCTAAAGGAGAATAATGATTTTCTAAGCATGTCCAAAGGAAATGCATTAAGAGTTCTATACATTACTAGTTTAAAAACTAATTTCTAAACTTGTTACCATTTTAAAAGTCTTAATGGAAAAATGACACTGAAATGTGTCATACAGCAAAACTTGTCCCAAGGGAGATCACCAACATATTAACCAGCAATGCCAGGGCTCTAGAGCTGGACTGTGGGCAAAATCCCAGCTCTGACACCCAAGTTACTGATCTTCTCTGAACTTCAGTCCCCTCCTACTTCAAATGGAGACAATCAAAAAAGTTACAGGAGGCCTGGGGATATGGCTCAGTGGCTGAGTGCCCCTGAGTTCAATCCCTGGTACCAATAACAACAAAGTTACAGGAAATGGCTGTAGAGAGGATTAAATGATGAGATCCATAGAGGCCATTAAGTGAAGTACTCAGGGAACGAGAAGTACTCAATATATTTTGTTTTACTGTTATCATCAGCTTAAACTAAAGCCTCTCCTGCTCCGTTGGTGTGCATTCGAACAAGACATCATTTGTCTCTCCATCCCACCCTCAACTCATGACGACTCACTCACCGCCCAGCTTGTTGAGGACTCGGGAGACAGCGTCAGCACAGCCTTCACAGGTCATTTCCACGGAGAACTCGTGCTTCTGAAACAAAGCGGGACAATGAGCCCAGCCCTGCGGGGACCTATACTATGCAACAGCAGGCAGGCCTATTCAGGCCCAACAGAGTGCAGAAGCTAGGCAAGGCCTGGGTGGTGTGGGGCTCCTTGGGAGCCTGTTTCTGAGCCCCAGTCTCTCCAACTGTAAAGTGGAGTAAGGGTTTCTATGCTTCACAGGTTGTACTAAATGAGATACTCCCCACAGATCCTCTAGCAGGGTCTGGTACACAGCAAACAGGATCACCTGGAAAGCTAGTTTAAAAAAAAATTTTTCCCCCCACAGTTCTACCTTCAAGTGACTAGCTGTGGACTTTGTCTCAGATCATCAAGAACTCTGGCATGGATGTGCCCCTGTACTCAGTAATGGGCCCATTTATGCCACAGAAAATTGCTTTCTGTACTAGTCAACTGGGAGTTTACAAGAACCACAGATCTGAATCGGAAGGCCTGGGCTGGGACATCTGTTATGTCTAGTGAGCATCCCAGGTAATACTGATAGGTGGTGATCAAGGTTGGAAGGCAGGTTCTCAGGAGACAGGGGTTTTGTTCACACTCTTGCAATCACAATACTTGGAACAGTACCTGGCACAGAGGAGGTGCTTAATACGTTTTGTTGAGTAAATAGATGACTAACATGGCTGGTTGACAACTTCTGGTTCCAGATAAGGATTATTTATACCAACACTTACTTATTTTAAAATCTCCAGAAATGAGAACATCTGGAATCAGACATCTCTGGCTTCAGATACTAGCTCTGACACTTCTAGTTTTATGGCCAGAAGTTACTTAACTCCTCTATGGCTTGGTTTCCAAACACAGATGGATAACAGTTCTTTTCCAGGTGGGTGCATGGGATGAACATAGAGTTTTAATCGTGGTAGCTAACATCCAAAATGGCCTCAATCATCTCTGTCTCCTGGTATTTATCCCCTTGAGCAGTCCCATTTCACAATGTCTTAGGGTTGGACTATGTGTCCAATAGAATACGGCTGAAGCAATATTATATGACTTCTGAGCCTATAGCAATGTCATAAAAGACACTGTAGCTTCTGTCCTGCTGTTTCTGGGATCGCTCATTCTAGAAAAAGCTAGCTGCCACACTTTATAAGGGCACTCAAGCAAACAGACAGAGGTCCACAAGTGAGAAACTGAATTCTCCAGCTAACAACCAAGTGAGTTCACCATCCTGGAAGTGGATTCTTCAGCACTAACCAGGCATTCAGATGACTGTTGCCTCAGACAACACCTTCAATGCACTTTCATGAGAACCCTGCACTTGAACCACTCAGCTAAGCTGCTCCCAGATTCCTGACTCTTGGAAACCATGTGACTACCCAAACCATTTTTGGGGATAACTAATAAAGAGCAGTAGATAATTAATCCATTAGTAATCTAGAGATTAGAGCCTAGTACTAGGTTCCTCTATGTAAAAAGTTATTAGATTATTATGAATAGTTCCTTCCATTTCTCTCTTCTCTTTTCCTTCAAAATAAGAACATCTAGGCTGGACGTGGTGGTGTGTGCCTGTAATCCCAGTGGCTAGGGAGACTGAGGCAGGAAGACTGAAAGTTTAAAGCTAGCCTCAGCAATTTAGTGAGGCCCTAAGCAACTTAGCAAGTCACTGTCTCAAAATAAAAAATAAAAAATGGGTTGGGGATGTGCCGCAATGGTTAAGTGTCCCTGGGTTCAATGTCTAGCACCAAACCAAAACAATGTCTAGGGTTGGGATGTAGCTCAGTGGTAAGGCACTTACCCTGCATATTCAAGGCCCTGGGTTGGATCTCCAGCACAGCAAACAAACAAAACCAACAACGTTTACCTTTTTCATGAAGCACATCAAAATATTCCAAATCTACTACGGGTCAAGTAGCCCTTATCTGAAATGCTTGGGACCAGAAGTGTTTCACATTTCTGATTTTTTCAGATTCTGGAATATTTGTATATATATAATGCGATATCTTGGTGATGAACACAAGTCCAAACACAAAATCTATTTACATGTCATTACACCTTATACACATAAACTGAACATAATTTTATGCGATATTTTTAGACTGTGTTTTGAGTGTGACCTATCATGTGAGCTCAGGTGTGGAATTTTCCACTTGTGGAATCATATCAGTCAAAAGTTTTGGGTTTTGGAGCATTTCAGATTTCAGATTTTCTGACAAGGTATGTTCAACTTGGTTTTTTGTTGTTTTGTTTTGTTTGTGTATTGGGGATCGAACCCAGCAGTGCTTTACCATTCAGCTACATCCCCAGTTCTTTTAATTTTTTATTATGAGGCAGGGTCTCACTAAGTTGCTTAGGGCCATAATAAGTAGCTGAAGCTGGCCTCAAACTTGCAATCCTTCTGTCTCAGCCTTCAGGGTCACTGGGATTACATGCATGGGCCACCACGACTGTGGGGATGCTCAACTTGTAACTCAGTTGGAATTCTGGATATAGCAATATCTCCTGCGATCCCTGCCCCACATGGCCCCACTTTCCTTTTGTATACCAAAAGGGGATTAGCCAACTCAATTTTCTCAACTTCAGTGTAAGAATCACCTTGGGAACTTGTGGCACCTGCATCGACTGGCTGGGTGGATCTGGAGTGGGATTCTCCATTTTTAACCTTCTTGGGATAAACACGGAGGCAAAACTTCACACCTGAGAAAGATGAGAAAGTCTCTAAACACATTTGCATCTAGATCATCCTCAAAACTCTACAGAGGAAACTGACACCAAGAGTTAAGCAGCTTGGAGCCGGGCGCGGTGGCGCACGCCTGTAATCCCAGCACTCTGGGAGGCTGAGGCAGGAGGATCGCGAGTTCAAAGCCAGCCTCAGCAATGGCGAGGCACTTAGCAACTCAGTGAGACCCTGTCTCTAAATAAAATACAAAAAAGGGCTGGGGATGTGGCCCAGTGGTCCAGTGCCCCTGAGTTCAATTCCCAGTACAAAAAAAAAAAAAAAAGAGTTAAGCAGCTTGGTTTTCCCAGGACTGGACTGTTTTACCTTCATGACCACTACTTTTACTGAGGCCAAATCTATAAAACCTGCCTTAAAGAGAATGGTCAGTTTTTCTCTTCTTCTAGTTAAACTTATTCTGATTCCTTCCGCTTGTTTCATGACTATTCAAAAACAAGTTCTGGAAAGATTCATAATGGATATTCCAAAATCTTATGTACAAAGTATGGTCCTCAGACCAACAGGATCAGCATCATCTGAGAGGTTGTCAGAAATGCAGACTCTTACATCCCACACCAGACCTCTTAAATCAAAGTCCTCATTGTAATAAGACACCAGGGTCATTGTCCATATTACAGTCTGAATGATGCTCAAGAACATGGATTGGCAACCTACAGCCTGCTTGTGATTTGGTTTTACAAATAAAATTTTGGTGGAACACAGTCAAACTTATTTGTTTACTTTTGCACTAGAACAGCAGAGTTCAGTAATTGTAACAGAGATCACATTGTGTGTAAAGCAAAGTACATACTATCTAGCCCTTTAAGAAAAGGTTTGCTGAGTCTTGCTCCAGAATAACCAGGAGACAATCAAAAGTCATCAGTGGTTTGCAACTGTATACTGAGCTCAAGCTTTAAAGGGTTTCCAAGATTAACATAAGAGCTAAGGGCTGGGGTTGTGGCTCAGTGGCAAAGCACTCGCCTTGTGTGTGTGGCCCGGGTTCGATCCTCAGCACCACGTAAACATAAATGCATTGAATTGTGTACAACTAAAGTAAATAAAATAAATATTAAAAAAAAAAAAAAAACATAAGAGCTAAACTTCTTGAATGCCTACTATATGTCACATTCTCTTTATACAGTATCTTTCTAGCCTGGAAAGGGAGGTATTCAAATAGTTTTACTCAGGAGAAAAGTTTCCAAGGATTCACTAAGGTGTCCACAGTCATAGGTAAGTAATCACTAAGATCAGGATGTGAACCCAGGGAAATTTTTGTTGGTTCTAGAAAAGCAAAGTACGCCACCACCCCCCATGACCCTAACTTTTGGTAGAATCTCCAAAATGGGAACACATTGTTAAAAAGCACAATTTTCTGTTGCCCTATGACCTAAAGTCACCAGATATCTGAAGCTTTCTGCTGCTGACTATAGGGAGCAGGTTTCCTTTCATCCTGTAGTACAAAGGTCTGAAGCTAGGAGGTGGCTTGTGGCTTCTGGGTAGTAAACATTACAATTCAGTGCTCTACTGCTCTACCCTTGAATTGCAAAACTAAATTTGAGGGTAACAGAAAGTCTGCTTAATGGATAGAGTAATCCACTCTCCCACCCTCCCACCCCCGGTCTTTGGTACTGGAGATTGAACTCAGGGGCACTCAACCACTGAGCCACATCCCCAACCTTATTTTGTATTTTTACTTTAGAGATAGGGACTCACTGAGTTAATTTATGCCTCACTTTTGCTGAGGCTGGCTTTGAATTTGTGATCCTCCTGCCTCAGCCTCAAGAGCTGCTGGGATTACAGGCATAAGCAACTAAGTCTGGCGAATAATAATCCATTCTTTATAGGAAATCTGAAGACCCATTCCACCAGCAGATGCTTGACTCTGGGCAGTACCAGCTTTTTAGGGCCTCTGCTTTGTCACATACAAAACAGGTCCTTTAAAAAGTAAATAAATTCAGCCGGGCGGTGGCGCACACCTGTAATCCCAGCACTTTGGGAGGCTGAGGCAGGAAGATCGCGAGTTCAAAGTCAGCCTCAGCAATGGAGAGGCACTTAGCAACTCAGTGAGACCCTGTCTCTAAATAAAATACAAAAAAAGGGCAGGGGATGTGGCCCAGAGGTCAAGTGCCCCTGAGTTCAATCCCCGGTACCACAAAAAAAAAAAAAAAAAAGTAAATAAATTCACCAGGCATGGTGGTGCATGCCTGTAATCCCAGCAGTTTGGGAGACTGAGGCAGGAGGATTGCAAGTTCAAAGCCAACCTCAGCAATTTAGCTAGGCCCTAAGCTACTTAGTGAGACTTGTCTCAAAATTAAAAATTAAAAAAAAAAAACAAAAATGGCTGGGGATGTGCCTCAGTGGTTATGCGCCCCTGGGTTCAATACTTGATACCAAAATATAAAAATAAAAAGTAAGTAAATTCAGCCAGGCATTGTGGCACATGCCTCTAATCCCAGTGACTCAGGAGGTTGAATCAGAGGATCACAAGTTCAAAGCCAGTTTAGTAAGACTCTGTCTCAAAACTAAAATTAAAAAAAAAAAAAAAAAAAAACTTTAAAAAAGTCTGGGGATTGCCAGGCATGGTGGTACATGCCTATAATTCCAGCTGCTCTGGAGGCTGAGACAGGAGGATTGCAAGTTCAAAGCTAGCCTTGGCAAAAGCAAGGCGCTAAGCAACTCAGTGAGACCCTGTCTTTAAATAACAAAAAAAATAGGGCTGGGATGTGGCTCAGTGGTTGAGTGCCCCTGAGTTCAATCCCCGATAACGCCCCCCCCCCAAATAAAAAGATTGGGGATGCAGTTTAGTGGCCTGGGTTCAATTCCCAGTACCATATAAACAAGAAAAACTGAACTTATTGGACTATTGTTAGTATTAACTGGACAACATAAGTAAAATATATAGCATAGCCATTGACATCCAGTTAGCAAGAAACTGTAAGCTTTTTTTTTTGGGGGGGGGGCGGGGGGGGTACTGGGAATTAAACCCAGGGGTATTCCACCACTAAGCTATAGCATCAGCCTTTTTTAAATTTTTCAAGATAGGGTCTCCCTAAATTGCCCAAACTGACCTTGAACTTGCCATCCGTCCTTCTTCCTCAGCTTCCCAAATTGTTGGGATTAAATGCAAGTGCCACCAAGCATGGTATAACAACACTTATGTAGGTGTGGGACAAAGTGGGTAGAACTGTAGGTAGGCAGATTTCAACCCCATTTTAACAAGGGTCTCAGCAGTTAAGAGCTGAGTTTTGGAGACTGACCAGTCCAGGCCTAACCTCAACCTCAGCTGTAAGAACAAATAATAATAGTACCTGCCTTAAGGGACTATTGTGAGAATTAAACAAGGTAATGCATGTAAAGTGTTCAGAACAATGCCTGGCCTATACTGGGCACTCAAATATTAGTATACTCCCAACCATCAGCGTGTTCAAGGACAAAATAGTTTCCTATCTTTACCCTTCCAGTTCTGAGATTCCATTAAAGAATTTTACAACTTTTTTTTTTTGCACCAAGGATTATACCCAACACATGAGCTACATCCCCCAGTCCTTTTTTTTATTTTTTATTTTGAGACAGGATCTTGCTAAGTTGCTGAGGGTCTTGCTAAAGCTGACCTTGAATCTACAACCCTTCTGCCTCAGCCTCCTGAGTCACTGGGATTACCAGGGTGCACCACCAAACCCAGTTTTTTAAAAATATTTTTATTTATTTGCTTTTAGTTGTACACAATGCGTTTAATCCAATGCGTTTTATTTGTACGTGGTGCTGAGGATCGAACCCGGGCCGCCCACGTGCTAGGCTAGCGCTCCACCGCTGAGCCACAATCCCAGCCCACCAAACCCAGTTTTAATCCCTATTTTACAAATGAAAAAATCAAGGCACAGAAAGAGGAAGCTACTTGCTTGGGATTACTCAGTTGGCAAGTATTTTCTGAGGTTTCTGGGATTCTAGGCCCTATGCTATATAAGCTTTTGCTAAAAACCCTCTCAGGTACCACACCATTCTTGACTAATTCCCTCCTTCCTTCAGTTGTTCATCTTGGAATATGGTGCCAAGTGCCCTCCTCATTCCACCTTTCCCTCACTGCTAGCCCCCACAAAAACCCAGGGCCTCCATTCTTCCAGTCTCAGGGGTGATTAAGGCTCTCTTCTAACACTGCCACAGGAGGCCTTGCCAAACTGCTAAGGCTCATTCTATCAGGTTCTTTGTCCACACTTGGTGTAGACTTTGTGAGGATTTGTCTCAAGGTAGCTGGGAACACCAAATGATACCTGATATGTTTAAGGCTTTGCTCAGCAACCCTCAGGCTCACCTGTTAACTCCCAAAAGATAGGCCGCTAAGACACAGGAGATCTGTGGGATACCTCTGAGTCCCCACCGGGTCACAGACTTATGAACAAAGCACCCTGGAGGAAATTGCTAAACACTTTATTACTCCAACCAGCATCTCAGGAATGCAGCTGGGATCAGAGCTTCTTTCCAAGCCGGTATGACTGCTTTTGCCCAGCACTTCCCAGGTGGTGTGGTGTGGCCAGGAAAGCAGGGGAGCCTGAGATAAGGGGCTTAAAACATGGTTCTACCTAAATCCCGCCAGGAGCTTCAACAAGTTACTGGGCTTTTTTTTTTTTTTAAATCTGTCTAAGGTCTTGATATAAGTAACCATGTGTTTGACTCAGTGAGCTGCAAAAGTAAGATAAGCCCAATCATTCTTTCCCAAACTCTGCTTTGAGCACTGGCGACTTTGGGTAGGACCCTGAACCTCTCTGGGATTTACGGCTAAAGGTTGAGAAAGTACCCGGTAGAAAAGGTGAAAAGCACCCTCTTCCCTTAGTGTTACCCAGAGATGACCTGGAAGTAGGCCAGAAAGGCCAGGGGAAGAGAAGAAAAACATGAACCTCTGTCCACGAGGAAACGGCCGGGGCCACCCATTTGCTCAGGCCATCCGCCCCCCTCCCCCCGCTCTTTTGGGCCAGTTCTAACAGCAAGGGATCCCCAGGCAGAAGGCGCGGGGACTAGGCGTCCCCGTGCGGCTCTCTGCCCACTCTGTGGGTCTATTTCCCCACATATGCAAGGGAGGTTTGGGCTGGTAATTCCTGGAGGTTTTGCGGTTCGAATTCAGAAGCCTGGCTTCTAAACTTCCTTCGGATCCTATTTTCTGGAGGGTCGCAAAAGCTGAAGGGTGAGTTGGGGAGGTACCAGAGGGAAAGGGTAAGCAGAGGGAAAATAGTAGCTCCCGTCCCGCAACATCTGCTCAAGCGGCCGTGCACCGAGGCTCAAGCCGAGGACCGCGGAAGGTGCGCGGCCACTTACCGGCATGACTGAAGCGGCGGCGACTGAGTCGGAGGTGGCGGCGGTGGTGGCGGCGGCGGTGGTGACGGCGACAAAAGCAACGCCTCTCCGGGACTGGAGGGCGGGCTCGGCTGCGCTTCCGGGAGTGGGAGCCGGGAGGCCCCACCCCTCCGGGGGTCCGGCCTTCCGCTAGGCCCCGCCTCCTGGCCTCGGGTTAGACCCCTCCCTTCCCTGCCCCTACGGCTGGTTAGGCCCCGCCCTCTGGCCCGGGCTTGGGCTAAACCACGCCCCCGTGCCCGGAGGACTGGTAGAGGCCGGCTGGCAGCGGCCGGCAGTGCAGCCTTGTTCAGGCGAGCGAGCATCTTGGGCCACCGGCCACTTATGAAAAAAGGGGTGAGACTGACGCTGCGCTAGCCTCCATCTAGCCATTCTTAGGTCGCCTACTTCATTTTTGCTTGTGTGAGGGAATACAAGGCAAGGACACTGCAGTGAACAAGATCGAGCGACGGCCAGGGGCCAGCACTGTGCCAGCCATCATCCAGATGCAGTAATGGTAAAGACCTAGCCTAGCAGGCCGCGATGATAATGCAGCATTAAAGGACCTGTGTCCTAGCAGAAGAGAAAGGGTCCCTAATTCAGACAGGAGCTGGGTGGGGGACGTTCTTAAAGAAGGAAGGCTCTGGAAGAAGGTAATACTATTAAGTTACCAAGGAAGAGTTCATCTACTAAGCGAAGATGGGCTAATTGGGAGGGAGAGAGGCAGAGGCAAAGGCAGAACAGTGTTTTAGGCACAAGGAACAGTATGTACAAAAGCAGGAAGATAAGAATGGGCAGGCAGAGATTAAAAAAAAAAAGACCTAAGGCAGGTATACTTAGAAAGATGGAGAAGTGAAGGAACAGACATGAGGTGGACTGCCATGAGGTGGAGGCAGATGGAGGTAGGACTGCTTTAGGGCACTTAGAGAGAAACAAGCAGGCCTGGAACTTCAAACACACAACACGCACACAAACACACATAGGCACAGCAACAGGGTCACTTTGTCCTTGATATTCCCTGCCAGAGGGAATATCATCTCAGGGAATCTCTCTCATCTACAGAACAGCTTGGAGAGCTTATTAAAAACTCAGACATCTGCAGGGCATGCTGGTGCTTGCCTGCAATCCCAGTGACTTGGGAAACTAAGGCAGGAGGATGGCAAGTTTTAGAGGCCAGCCTCAGCAATTTAGTGAGGCCCTAAGCAACTTAGCAAGACCCTGCCTCAAAATGAAAACTAGAAAGGACTGAGGATGTGTTTCAGTGGTTTAATCCCCAGTACCAAAAAACAAGAAACAAAAAAAAACTCACCCTCATCCTAGATACACTACCCTCTAATTTCAAGATGTACTTTTTGAAAATTCTAATTTGTTATATATGACAGCAAAATGCATTACAATTCATGTTACACATATAGGACACAATTTTTCATATCTCTGGTTGTATATTCACTCCATTCATGTCTTCATACATGTACTTTGGATAATGATGTCCATCTCATTCCACCATCATTTCTTTCTTTCTTTTTTTTTTTTTTTTTTTTTTGTACCAGGGATTGAACTCAGGGGTACTCGACCACTGGGCCACATACATCCCCAGCCCTTTTTTGTATTTTATTAGAGACAGGGTCTCACTAAGTCGCTAAGTGCCTCGCCATTGCTGAGGCTGGCTTTGAATTTGCGATCCTCCTGCCTCAGCCTCCCAAGTGCTGGGATTACAGGCATGTGCCACCACGCCCGGCTTCCGCCATCATTTCTGACCCTCTGCCAAGATGTACTTTTTTCAGTCCCCTTTCTTGCTCTGGTTTGGGAAATCTGACTAAGGAAAACTATGGTCTTAATTTATTTACTTTTTTTTTTTTTTTTTTTTTTTTTTTGCCATGCTGGGGATTGAACCTGGGGCCTGATGCATGCTAAGCAAGCACTCTACCACTGAGCTACATCCTCAGCTGTTATAGTCCTAATACCTTTTGAGAAAATGTACTGGTTATTGATTTAATTGTCTCTTAGCTCCCATTCATCCATTTTGCTTACTCTCTAAAAATGGATCTAGACTCTTTATTTAAATATCTTTATCCTTTTGCCTTCTGGGAGGATATCAGTAGGGCTTTGGAGAGACACTGAAGGAAGACTTTCCTCTGTGGTCCCCACACCTGACCTCTGAGGACAACCTTCCCCGTGTACAGGGACCAACAGCACCTGGCATCCAGCAGCTTCCCCCAGTACCCCATTTGCTTGGTTGTATAGCACAGTGCTTCCAGAGAGACCCTCTCTGTGAACAGCTTTCTCCAGCATCCTGGGGGATAGTTTTCCAGCCTAGAAGGTGAATTTCTAGCAAGTTCTACCAGCACAGTACCACAGTCACTTCCCTGCCATTGAGTGGGCCACAGCTATGCCCTGTCCACCAAGGTCTGGATCTCAGTTTGGGGACCAGAGTGCAGACTGTATAGGGGGCACTTTTCCTTGTATGCGCTATCTTAACTCTTGGCCTTGGAAGCTCCTTACATCTGATATTTTTTACATTCTTTAGAGTTTTCCTTTCTCTTATTAGCCAATCTGTTATTACTATAGTCCCATTATAATCTTTAAACTTCCCTCGTCCAAATTACAGAGTGGTTTCTGATTAACTCTGATACAGAGAAAGACAACAAGTTGCCTACTTCAGATAAGAGGTTAGTGAATCTACTCTTGGCCTAAGTCCAAGGAACACAAATGAAAGACATAATTCTAGGCCAGCCCTCATCACTGGCTTGCACTGGCTCTGGGTGAGGAAGCCCACCTGTATGTAGCACGGTGAATGAAAGGGGCATGGATGTTGGAGCCTGTCTTCATCTGCTAGGGCTTTCAGAACAAAATACCACAGATTAGGTGGTAGTTATTGTGAGAAGTTTCTTTTCTCACAGTTCTAAAGGCTAAGAAGTTCAGGATAAAGGTACCAGCCCATCTGGTTGCTGGTGATGGCTCTTTTCCTGACTTGCAGTCACCTTCTGCACACAGCAGAGAGTGAGAGCTCTGGTGTCTCTTCCTTTCCTATAGGGCACCAGCCCTGTCAGTTTAGGGTCTTCATGTTGTGACCTCATATTACAGCCTCACTATGATCACTTCTTTATAGGCCCTGTCTCCACATACAATCCCACTGAGGGTTAGGGCCTACGAATTTTGGAAGGCACACAGAACAGAATCATACAGACCAGAGTTTGAATCTCAGCCCTATCATTTACCAGTTGTATGACCTTAAGCAAAATAATTTACTTCTCTAAGCCTAAAATATCCTCATTTATAAAATGGGGATTGTTAGATTCCGGGCAGAGAGGACACACCTCCCAGGTAGCTCAACTAGCCACACGCCCCAGGCACCTTAAGACACCTCAGGCCGGCCATGCCGGCCATGCGGCTGGCCAGGCCTCAGGCTAACCACGCTGCTGACCACACCCCACGTGCCTCACCAAGCCAATTAGGACACACGGGTTTTTTCTTCTGACCCCCGCAGCCTATGGAACTGAGTTTCCCTCTGGGGGTCCCTCAGCCCACGGGTTCACTACTTAAGCGTTCTCCAGACCAGAAACCCTCTCTCTTCCCCTTCTTCTTCTTTCTTCTCTTCTCCTCGGGCCATCCTTTTTCTTGCACAGATTCTCCCTTCCCCCCATGTGTCCCTTCAGCTGATTAATAAACACCCACCCCCTTTTCTACATGGCTGGAGCATGTGTTCATCTACCCTTCAGGGATCATTAAGTTGGCTACACAACATTTTTTACCCAAATCTTTTTTAAAAATATTTATTTATTTGCTTTAGTTGTACACAATGCGTTTATTTTTATGTGGTGCTGAGGATCGAACCTGGGCCATGCATGTTCTAGGTGAGTGCTCTACTGCTGAGCCACAACCCCAGACCCCAAATCTTTTGAGACAGACAATTTTGCCAGGATAAGCAGCATATACCATGACCCATTAAGGCAAAATAGGGCACATTGTTCTATCAAAGAAACCTCTTTGCAGTATTATTGGAATAAATGTATGCAAACTACTTAGCACATTGCTTGCACGTGGAAGGCACCAAAAAAATATAAGAATTCTCGAAAGTGCTAGGCCCACCTTGCTGGCACTGGGTTTTCTTCTACTGACAAAATGCCCCTTGATCCTCTACCCCCTCTCTGCCTGCCAGAAATTCCTAAAGCTGGAAGGAAGGAAAGGAGTGAGGAGAGAGGGAGGGAAGGAGGGAAGGGGGTGGGGAGCAGTGATGCTGGCAACCTCAGGTCCAGCAAAGGCAAGTGTATGGTCTCAGTAGACTGCACTGGGGCTGGGGATAGCAAGATTGCAGGGGCCCAGAGAAAGGAAATCCATCTCAAAGGCTGCAGTGCACCAGGAAATCCACCAAGTCAGAACAAGAGTGCATGGCTTAGAGAACTGAGAAGGGGGAAGTTATGCAGAGAGAGGGAAAGAGCAATTTAATGAGAACACAGCATTATGGAGATGACAGACGAAGATCTATTGAAGAAAAGAAGAGGATGAAGCCGGGCGCGGTGGCGCACGCCTGTAATCCCAGCACTTTGGGAGGCTGAGGCAGGAGGATCGCGAGTTCAAAGCCAGCCTCAGCAATGGCGAGGCACTTAGTAACTCAGTGAGACCCTGTCTCTAATAAAAAATACAAAAAAAGGGCCGGGATGTGGCCCAGTGGTCGAGTGCCCCTGAGTTCAATCCCCGGTACCAAAAAAAAAAAAAAAAAAAAAAAAAGAAGGGATGTATAGGATTATAGTCCTAAGTGAATATATACATAAATTCTATGTATTTACCAAAAAAATTAAAGCAAACTACAGCTGTTACTAGAAATTATCTTAAATTGAGTGCAGGACTCCAAAGTACATACTGTTTAAAGTTTTTTAAATAGCACAAGATGGTATATGGTAAAAACAGGTCTTCCTTCTATTCTAATCTTACCCCCACCACTGAGCTGTTACAGCTCAGCCCTCTCCATCTGAAACAAAAGGCCTGCTATATACATGTACTGTACTTTCACCTTGTTTTCTCACTTTATAAGAATCTTAGAAATTGTCCTTAATAGTACACATGATCCCTCACATTCTTTTTAATGCTATGAATGTCCCATTATTCAGTTGTACCATAGTTTGTTTCATCAGTTCCTATGGTAGAAATCACCAGTTGACAAATTCAATATTCATTTCCAATATTTTTCTTTCTTTTTCTCTCTCTCTCTCTCTCTCTCTCTTTTTTTTTTTTATGGTGCTGGGGGTTGAACCCAGGGTTTTTGTGCATGTGAGGCAAGCACCCTACAACAACTATATCCCCAGCCCCATTACCAATTTCTTTACTCTTGCTGCCAGAGAGGCTGGGATCCCTTAATACTTGCTTTCCATCCCTCCCTGTCAGCCACAGATGTACCTACGTAACATGGCTCTGGACAATGATACAAAACAAAAAAGTTTGCTAGGAGGATTCTGATTTTCTTTTGGTACCAGGGATTAAACCAGGGGTGCTTAACCACTGAGCCACATCCCAGTCCTTTTTATTTTGAAACAGGGTCTCACTAAATGGCTGAGGCGAGCTTTGAACTCGCAGTCCTCCTGCCTCAGCCTTCAGAGTCACTGGGATTACAGATGTATGACACCACACCTGTCCTGGGAAAGCTCTTGCATTCCTCATAAAGGAAACATACACCACTCCTTTCCTTTCCTGCCTAGAAGACTGATATACTGACATGTAGAATACAAGGGCACCATTTTGCCACCATAAAGGAAATGCCAACAGAATCACAGAGATGCTGGTTCTGAGACTGTAGTCGCTGAATCAATGCCAGCCATAGCTGTCCTCTAGACTTGTTATATGAGAAATGTAAATCCATCTTTATTCCTACTACTAGTAATACTTTGTTACTGGCCCCTGACACATTCCTTACTAACAAGCATAGATTGTTTTCAATCATCTAATGCTGTTAATAATGTAATGACAATTTAATCATATATGCCTTTGCTTAAAATTTTGTGTATAATATGCTGGGCATGGTAGCCCATGCCTGTAATCCCAGCAATTTGGGAGGCTGAGGCAGGAGGATCACAAGGTTAAGGCCAACCTCAGCAACTTAGCGAGGCCCTTAAGCATACAATAAATTTCTGAAAAACCTGATTTCTGGTATTTTGTTATAGCAGCTGGACATGGTAACAAATCAGTCACCAGTTCCTCAAGCTGTCTGCTTAGAAGAGACATGTCTGCCTTCTACTCACATTTTTCAAGCAAAGCAGGGCACATAGTCATTATAGTCATGCCTACATTTGTGTTTGCATGTGTGTGGTATTGTTCTGGGGATTGAACCCAGGGCCTCACACATGCCAGGCAAGCACTGTATCACTAAGCGACATTCCCAGTCCAGTCGTATATATTTTTTTATTTATATTTTTTTTTTTTTTTTTTGTACTGCGGATTGAATCCAAGGGTGCTTTATCACTGAGTTATATCCTCAGTCCTTATTATTCTTTTGTTTTGAGACAGGGTCTCAGATAAATCTGTTTCTGAGGCTGGCCTGGAACTTGCAATCCTCTGGCATTAGCCTCCTAAGTTGCTGGGATCACAGGTGTGCAACCACTATGCCTGACCTGTCATGCCTATCTTTAAAGGGGCAGGAAAGCATAATAATCCTGCCAGGTACCCAGAAGGAAGAGAAACAGCAAAGTCAGGAGACAGCACCACAGACTGCCACAGGGCTGTTGAGATAAGACATGCACTGTCTGGGCACCACAGCCCCCAACACTGCTTAGTGGACTCCCAACACCACAGCCAAGAGTCAGAGAACCTTTGTTCTCTGTCCTCTGGTTTTTTAATTCTCTTTCAGAGTCCTCTAGACTTCAGGGTTTTAAAGGTATGTTTAATGAGACAAGCTCACAGTCAGTTCCCAGCGTTTCAGGCAGTTAATCTCTGTGAACCTCTTTCTTCCCCTGTAAAATAAAGGTAATTATTAGATCTACTTGGCACTGTTGTGAGAAATAAAAACACTCATAAAACATTCAACCCTGTGACTAGTGCACAATAAGTACCCAGGAACTATTCTTTGGATTATGACAATTTAATTTTTTTTAAATTGTAAAGTATATAAAAAGTTTTTAATATAAAAAATTATAAAACAATACACATAAAGTAAAAGTGCCTTTAAAACCCTTACAATCACTCTCTTTCACAGATGTGGCAATTGCTATCAGATTGTTGTATATACATTCAGTTGTTTTTGTATTATCAAACAATAATTTAGTTTAATGATCTTTTCGACTCTAAAATCAGATCACACTTTGTTTCATAAAATACAATGTGTTCTCTGGGGGCTGGTGTTGTGGCTCAGTGGTAGAGCGCTTGCCTAGCATGCATAAGGCACTGGGTTCGATCCCCAGCACCACATAAAAATAAATAAATAAAAACAAATAAAGGTATTGTATCCATCTATAACAATTTTTTTAAAAATGCAAGTGTTCTCATAAGCAGAGAACATAAGAGTTTGCTTTTATAGACAGAAAAGAGCTGTAGAAAACAGAAATAAAAAAACAAAAAGCAGATGAATTATTTCAAAGTTACTTTCCATGGAAGATGGAGACAGGGAGACAGAGCAACAGAAAAAGGCCAGATCAGTTAACACCAGGTTACTTCAGGTTACCTTGTTTGGTGTGTGTAAGGATTAAGTCAGAGGGAATCTCATTACCATGCCAATTAAAACAGGTCTGCAGGAGAAATTTGGTTGTTATCTCTAATCCTGATTTCTCTGGAAGGTCAGATAAACTTGGTGACTGGAACTTTAGCATGAGTGGGTCCATTGTTTTAACCTGGATGTTTAGTTCAAACAACAACAGCAAGTAATCTTAAAAGGAATTGAGAATTGTATAGCTGTGATTGAACAACAACTATTATTTCAGAATATCATGTTCTCTCTTTAGGAGCTAAACTTGATTTATGGAAACATCAATGTAATTGTATATTGTAAAAGCATTTTGCTACTTTTCCAAAAAAAAAGGTTAAATACTCTCAAAAATTTCCTTATTCCGTTCTAAATGTGATATTTTGTCAGCTAAAGTTCTTGGGAGCTCAAGCAGCAATATAGGTAAACACTGTAGAATTTTATTTAAGAAGCAGAGATCAACTTCAGAATTAAAACACCTGACCTAAGATTAAAGAATCCTACCTTACCAGAGATAAGGCTCTGGTCCTACATGCCAGAATGTATGGTCAAAAGAGTGATTCTTGCTGTTCAGAAACAGGGATTATAGCATATAACTCAGAATCCAAGATGGTTATTACACGAACTAATGTGTTTTTAAGTTTGCCTGTTAATGCTTTGTACCACAGACCCCAGCTAATAAAGGGTAAATAACGACTGTAAGTTTATAAGCATTGAAGTTAAAGCCCAGTGTTCTCAATTTAAGATTAGCTTACTGGATGTCTAAGATCAAGACCTTAAATTAAATCATAAAAGGGCCAAGAAAACCAATATTTGGTTCTTGTCCCAGAGTCAGTCTGTTGGGAACAGGAAACTTCTCTAAAAGAGCTTTGCATCTCTGGGCAACATGATTTCCCGATAAGGGAGATAAAAATGAGATCTATAGAGAAAAGAAAGCCAATCAGTGCACTTGCTAAAAGGAGGGTTCATAAAAAGGGAGAGACATCCCTATTGCTTCTAAGGGAAGCCACAAGGTCAAGCAAGACCTGGACCCATCCTTGCAGAAGGCACCGAGCAGAAAAGCTGCTCTCAAGTTTCCCCAAGATTCCCATCAGAAATCAGCTGACTATTAGCAATAGTTAAAAGCAAAAGTCAATTTGACAGACTTCATCCTAAACATCTAGTAAACAGTTGAAACAGATACACAACCGTTCCTGGGCATTTTTTTAGAAGTAAAGGTAACTTCAGATATACACTTGTATAAAAGAAACAGTTTAACTTCTAAGTAACTGCCAAGTCAAAAGTTTTTAGTCAGTTTAAGGCCTGCAGATCTTCCTAACCTACACAGGTAGGCTTAATATTCAGTAGTATGATTATCTAGCCTTAAGTGACAGAGATAAAGAGTTCTCTACTAGACACAGAGGTCATACCAATAGAAAGATTCTATAGGATCAGATGACATTAAGTTGAAGGAGCCCTAATTAGGAAGGGCTGTTGTAGCTAGCTGGAAGCCATGGGTTCCACCTGATATGTATGTGACGCACCTGTAGGCACCCGCAAACCTGAAGGTATATAACCGGGTGAAAGCGGGTCCGAGTTTAGGAGAACGGAGAATTCAGTCAGCCGGCAGTCACTCGGTCGGTCAGAAGAATCAGAGCGGCCAGAACGTAGGCAGAGCGGTTACAGAAGAGAAACCAGATAGAAGAAGTAATGACTGGTCAGAGTTAGGCCGAGACTCCTGAGGAAGACAGAAGACAGAAGACAGAAGAAGGAAGAAAGAAGAGAGAAGAAAGAAGCTCTAATCTTTCTCTAAGCTCTATCTTTCTTTACTCTAAGCTACTCTAAGCTAAGACTCTAAGCTAAGAAGACAAGAAGAAAAGCTTGCTTTAATCTTTCTCTCTAAAAATCTTTCTTTCCCTCTCTAAGCTCTAAGAAAGTAGAAGTAAAAGTAGTAAAAGCTTAACTCTGCCTCCGAGAGTTTTTATCCCGGTTTACGGTACCAGGCAGCTTACAAATGGTGGTCCGTCCGGGGCTCGGCAGGCAGAGAAGAAAAGCTAAGAAATAAGAGCAATGAAAAAGCATAGCCTCAGACTCAGTTGAGACCAGCAAAAAGAGTAGAAACAAGAGAGCATAGCCTCTGACTCAGTTGAAGCCAGTTAAGAATTAAGCTGAAGCAGAGTAGCCAGCAAAAAGCCGAAGCGAGCCGGCCAAAAGCCGAAGCAGAGTAGCCGGCCAAAAGCCATAAAAAATATAGAGAAAAAGCCTTGAGCTTTTAGTATAAAGAAAAAAGCCATGAGCTTAAAAGAAAATAGAGAATTAAATAGCATGGTAAAAACCATGCAGAAAAAAAGCCATTGAGCTTTGGCAAGAAAGCCATAAAGAAAAATAAAGAAGAGGAAAAATAGAGAAAAAGCCTTGAGCTTTAGTAAAAAAAAAAAAAAAAAAAAAGTCAAAGCCGCTTATGCAATTGTGCTTAACTAAGTGCGTTAGCTGCTCCTCAGCATTAGGCTTCCTTAAAGCCACAGCACCTTCTCAAAAAGGGCTCAAATATCCACCCTTTCAAAAATAAAAGGTGAAAAGCTAGGTAGGGAAAATAAAATAAAATAGAGAAAATAGAGAAAATAGAATTAAAGCACCTTTTTAAACTAAAGGGAAGGAATATGAAGGAGCCCTAATTAGGAAGGGCTGTTGCAGCTAGCTGGAAGCCATGGGTTCCACCTGGTATGTATGTGACGCACCTGTAGGCACCCGCAAACCTGAAGGTAATATAACCGGGTGAAAGCGGTCCGAGTTAGGAGAACGGAGAATTCAGTCAGTTCGGGCAGTCACTCGGTCGGTCAGAAGAATCAGAGCGGCCAGAACGTAGGCAGAGCGGTTACAGAAACCAGATAGAAAACAGAAGAGAAATGACTGGTCAGAGTTAGGCCGAGGCTCCTGAAGAAGACAGAAGAAAGAAGACAGAAGACAGAAGAGAGAAGAAAGAAGCTCTAGTCTTTCTCTATCTTTCTTTCTAAGACTCTAAGCTAAGAAGACAAGAAGAAATCTTTCTCTAAGCTAAAATCTTTCTTTCCCTCTCTAAGAAAGTAGAAGTAAAAGTAGTAAAAGCTTAACTCTGCCTCCGAGAATTTTCCTCCCGTGGCGGCGCCGTGGCTGGCCGTGACAGGCAGCTTACATTAAGTAGCTTAATTACCATCTTATCTGGATAGACATCTGTAACATTAAATGTTGTGTTTACATTCCTGATAACTCTGTGCATGCTAAAGATTTAAATTATCATTCTCATGGTATACATTGAAATGTTCCAGATGCTGCAACATTTATTCAGTACTCATGTTTTTTGTTTCTCTAATAGAAGCTCCCGTCCCTGATGACTTTGCAACCTTCCCCAGGCTTCAATCTGACCTGACTTCTACAAAAGGAACTCCAAACTACTTCCCCCATCACTTCGCCCACTTTCAGCCCGAAGAAGCCAGATTTGGTCATCGTCCCTTACAGTAGTAAAGAGTTCCTAAAATTAGAAGGGAAATGAAGCCAGAATCTCATAGGCAGTCAGCATATATAGGTAAATCGAGTCAGGTCGAAAGCCAATTTAAGTGAGCCAATTTTGGGAAGTTGGGAAACTGTCCCCTGAGGGATTGAAATGCTGATTCCCTCAGAGCCCTTCTTCCAACCTTAACAACCTGCTCCAACCTGTTGCCAAGGTAACCCATCTCAGGAATTGTCCCTCCCTACAGGGAGCTATCTCAGATCTTCTGCGGAAACATTTTCTCAGACCCACCCATTCCCTTATAACTCCACTCTCCTGCAGTACATAGATCACCTGCTCCTCTGCAGCCCTCCTTTTTCACAGCTCGTGAGGACTCTTGCACTCTTTTAATCTTTCTCTCCTCTCATGGGTATTGTGTTTCCCTGTCTAAGGTGCAACTTGCTCAGACCCAGGTGGTTTACCTAGGAGTTCAGATTTCCCATCAGTCGAGGGCCATTACTGTAGACAGAAAGGCTCTCATCAAGGCCCTTCCATGTCCCAAGACAAAGGAAGAGATTCTTTCCTTCCTAGGCCTAGCGGGATATTTCCGTGCCTGGATTTTTCTCTTTATAGCTAAATGGATTGAGGAAAAGTTCCTCCCCGAAGGCATTCAGGCCGAGTTTAAACATCTGCAGCAGGCACTGTCACAGGCCCCAGCTCTTCATCTCCCAGATCTTCTCCAGCCATTCACCCTTTATGTCCATGAAATGAAGGGTTTGGCTCTCAGTGTTCTAGGCCAATACAAGGGCCCCACCTTTGCCTGCCTTTCTAAACAGCTTGATCCCACTGTTTGTGGATGGGCCCCCTGTCTTCAGGCTCTGGACGCTACTTACCTACTTCTACAGGAATCTAAGAAGCTGACCTTTGGTGCTCATGTCACTATTGCCTCTCCTCGCCATTTAAAGATTTACTAACCTATAAGAGCCTTCAAACTCTCCTGCCCTGTCGCGTTCTACTCCTCAAACTCTTTCCAATCCTGCTCCTCTTTACACCCAGCTTCCCTTCTCCCAGTCTCCTCAGAGCCCCCAGAACCTGATTGTATAGAGATGCTTCAGGCTTTAAACTCCTGCAAGCCTCTCTTCTGCCCAAACTAATAGGGATCTCCCATTGTCCTTCACAACAAAGTGGAGACTCTCCCATAGTTCAGGGAAACACAATGGCTGAAGCAACACTATCTTCTCCTTCTCTTCTGGCTTCAGTCCAATCTACTACCCAGGCCCCCACATCCCCTTCTGTACAATCAATCTTCTCCTATCTCCATTCTCTTTTCCATCCTATTCTGAGGGCATAAACCTTCTGGAATCGCCTGACTCAGCCTCCGCTCATCTTTTTGACCGCAACGTCATTGGATTTAGTCTCTTAGTGTTCCGGCAGCATTTGCCTCTCAGCTGGAGACGGTTACAGAGGTTCCTTTCCGGCCCTTTGGCCTACTTCGGACTTGAGTCTCTTCTTCCCGTCCGGGACGGGACACGAAAAACCCCTTGCGCAAGGTGGCTCATAGTCCTCCGAATATCTTGAGAAGGACTATTCTCCGGTGACGACTGAGTCACAGACCTGGATCTCCCTCTAATACTTATTTTGAAAAGGATGCTTTTCAGAATATTGTATTAGTCTTTGGAACTTCCTAATCCATCCCGGCTGACACCCCTCTAAAGTCCCTTAGATAATTGAGAGATTGTTTTCAACTTCTACTAGCTGTAGAAAGAATGGGCAAAGATTCTTTTATATCCAAGCTTTCTTCCTCTTTTTTTTTTTTTTTTTTTTTTTTGGTACCAGGGATTGAACTCAGAGGCACTCGACCACTGGGCCACATCCCCAGCCCTTTTTTGTATTTTATTTAGAGACAGGGTCTCACTGAGTTGCTAAGTGCCTCGCCATTGCTGAGGCTGGCTTTGAACTCGCGATCCTCCTGCCTCAGCCTCCCAAAGTGCTGGGATTACAGGCGTGCGATACCGCGCCCGGCACTTTCTTCCTCTTCTGATCAAACCCAATTCAGTTGTGCTCGTTACACTAGACACCCAGACTTCCCTTAACATTCCTCAGCATTTTTATATCCCATATCACCCCAAGTCTTCAGGGAAGGTAGAGAGGAATAGAACTCTTACTTCCCCTTGCCCTCTTTAGGCTCCGAGTCCTCCCAAAGAAACCTTCCTCACTATCCCCTTTTGATGTTATGCTTGGGCGACCAGCTCTTCCACCTGGAGTTTCCCCAACTCAAAGACCCCTACCCAAAGATCTTTCTCTTCCCATCTTGTCCTTCATCAGACATCAGCTATGGAAGTGCCAAGATTTCATTCTACCTGACCCAGGTAGACTCACTGCTTCATTCCCATTAACACCCAGTTCTTGGGTATATTTCTCCCCTCCCCAGGACACAGGAACTGTCTTCCTTGTCCCAAAGTGGACAGGCCCTTTCCAGGTTGTGCTGTGCACACCCACAGCTGCTAAGCTTCATGAAACCTCAGAGAATTTGACTTCTTGGATTCATATTTCCAGACTGAAATCAGCTGATCAACCAACTGAAGATCCACAAAAGGACGACAAACAACTACCTCAGTATACTTGCTCTCCCATTCCCACCGATCCCCTAAAAATTCATTTCTCTCGTGTTCCTGATACCAACTCAAAATAATCTTTTGTTTTTCTCGTTTTGAACTGTTAACCAGCTTTTTCTTAGGGATTATCAACTGTTTAAAAACCAACGGATGACTTTCCAACCAGAGATGACTTAGACTCATCAGCCTGCTCCGAGAGGCCCCTAACCTGCCACCCAATGCTCATTATGATGCGCTTCACACTCTCCATTGGCCTCTTCACCTGTTACCTGCAAACTCGAAAGGCCTACAATCTCTACATGCTCTTAGAGGATAGCTGGCTGACTCCCTCAGTGACTTTCTGCAGAAGCCTGGTTTGACACCCTCACCAATCTATGGCTTCAAGGAAACTTCATCCATCCCATACCCGGAGAGATTCATCTTTTCCGTGCCTACCTCCTGGGAATTTTTTTTCCACCCTCGAGCCTGACCTGCCTGCCCACATCTCCTCCCCTCATAGCACCCCCACGTCGCCCCACTTCAGCTCTGAAGCAGCCAGATTGAAACACGATGCCCTGCTTCCTAAAAAAACAAAAAAGGGGGGATTTGTTGGGTTCAGGGCAGGAGGCTGCGCCTCCCAGGCAGAAGGCCACACCTCCCCAGGTACTTTGTGACAAGACTACCTTTCCCAGGTGCCCTCGCTGCTGCCCCCTGACCTCCAGCAGCCTATGGAGACACTCGCCCCCAGGGGTCTGCCTGACCAGCAGTCTGCTATTTAAGCCTCCCCCGGACTGAAATGGCTCTCTGTGTTCACGCCTGTCCCTGTTCCTATTCATCCCTTTTCCCTTCTTCTCCCTTCCCTACCCCCTTCCCTTCCCTTTCTTTCCCTACCCTTCCCCACGTGGCACCCCAATAAACCCTTTTATTTCACTAACACGGTGTTCCTGGCTAAGTTAACTTTGTTCAGCATTTTCTAACACCTATAATATTTTTTCTTGAAAAAACAAAATCAAAAACAAAAAATAATGCTTTTGTTGTTTTTCGATTTTTTTTTTTTTTAATTTTAAGACATTGTTTTACTAAGTCCCACAGACTGGCCTCAGACTTGTGTTTTTCCTTCCATAGCCTCCTGAGTGGCTGGGATTATAGGTGTGAGCCACCTTGCCTGGTGATATTCACATTTTATATATAATATTATTGCATATATATTCTAGTTATATGAATATACATAAACAAGAATATGCATATATTTAAAACATTTTTTAGTTGTAGATGGACATAATACCTTTATTCTTTTTTTATTTTTTATTTATTTTTTATCTTTTTGCTTTTTTAGTTGTACACAATGCGTTTTATTCAATGCGTTTTATTTGTACGTGGTGCTGAGGATCAAACCCGGGTCGCCCACATGCTAGGCGAGCGCTCTACCGCTGAGCCACAATCCAGCTCCAATACCTTTATTCTTACGTGGTGCTGGGGATCGAACCCAGTGCCCCACATGTGAGGCAAGCGCTCCACCACTGAGCTACAACTCCAGCCCCTATGCATATATTTAAACTAGATCAATCTTTAAATTGCTGCATAAACAACATAGTAAATTAGCTATTCCCTCGTTGACATTATTCCCCTGTTGTAGATTATTTTAAATATTACAAACAATGCTATCTTTGCTCTTTCTCTGTGGGAGAGTTTCTTCAGAATGAACACACCAAAAAACAGCATTTCTATATCCTAAGTAAGTGGAATTAAAATTTTTAAAGGGCTGGGGTGTAGTTCAGTGGTAGAGCACATGATTAGCATGCTCAAAGTCCTGGCTTTGAACCCCAATACCACACACATACAAAAACTTAATAGATGCTTTCGAATTGCTCTTTGAAAGCCCATGTCAATTTACATCATGTTTTAACTGGAATAATTATTTCTCCGCACTTTTGCTAACATTTGATTACTATCATTTTTCACAATTTGATGAAGTGAGCATATACATATTAGTATATATTTTAATTTTTATTTTCTGTCTTATCGAGCTTATTTAAAAAAAAAAGTTTGTTTTTGTACTGGGGAATGACCCAGGGGCACTCTACCACAGAGCCACATCCTCAGCCCTTTTAATTTGGATTTTGAGACAGGGTCTTGCCAAGTTGCTGAGGTTGGTCTCAAATTTGTAATCCTCCTGACCCAGCCTCCCTAGTCTTTGGGATTACAGGTGTGAGCCACTGTGCCTGGCTGGGCTTCAGGTTTATAGTGATAAAAACCTAATGCTGAATACCAGCTCCACCAGTTCCAAGCTAGGTAATCTTGAGCTAGTCATTGAAACTTTCTGAAACAGAGTTTGAGAGTTTTTGTGAGGATGAATGGAAAAATAGCCTAGCACTCTGCCAGACATACAGTAGTGTTTGATACATACTATGTTATTTAGCCTTGAAGTTTTGTCCCTTGTCTAAACCACAGGAAGTGAGGACTCCTAAAGCTGTAATATAGTGCCAAAATGCTGCAAAGGACTTTGTCTTGGACTCCACAACTTTCAAACTACTTGGAAATCTGTCTCTGTAGGATTATCTGGTGCAACACCTAAGGAGGAAAAAAATAATCCCAGCCTTTCAGGGGTTTCTGAAGAGACAACATCCCCTTTCAGTAGTCAGGGCTATATTCTCCTTCTGGGCAGTATTAACAAAGTGGGTAAAAGAACATGGACTTGTAAATCAGAGTTGTAGCTTCTATGCCTAGATGTGTGATCTTGGGCAAGTTACTTAACATCTTTGTTTCCGTACTTGAGAAATGGAAAAGAGGGTTCTTATGAATGTTAAATGAGGTTTTCCTTGACAAGAATACTAGCAAGAAGCCTGGCTCATGCTCAGTGCCCCACAGAGTAAGGAAATGTGTTTGCAGTCAGTCAAAGCCAGAGGGGGGAATTCAATTAGGTATGAATTTCTAAGCCAGTAAAGTTTTCTTTGAGAGCACTTTATTTCCCCCAGTTAAGAGATGGGTTCTCACTAGGCTGGCTGCAACACTGGCCTCAGCCTTCCCAGCAGCTGGGAGTACAGGTGCAGCTTAAAATTCTCTTTGGATCTTTGGTAAGAAGCAAGAGGAGAAGAGGTTAGCAGTCCAGAGGAGGCAGAGTACAACTTTGATTCCTCATTTTCAAGACCCCTCATATACCCACCCACAAGAGGTAATAGAGTATTCTATCCTGTTTAAGGATCAAAATTTCTCTATTGTAGTTTCTCATATTATTCATAATATATAATTAACATTAATTTTTATGAAAACTAATAGACACATGAAAAATAAATCATATGGGCTGGGGTTGTGGCTCAGTGGTAGAGCGCTCGCCTAGCACCTGCGCGGCCCGGGTTCGATCCTCAGTACCACATAAAAATAAATGCATTGTGTACAACTAAAGCAAATAAATAAATATTTAAAAAAATAAATCATATAGTACCAAAGGGTACAGAATGAAAACAGCCTTTTTCCTATCCTGGCCGAAGTTCATCTCCCTGTTAGCAATATTAACAGGTTCTTGTGACCTATGCATATATAGCAAAACCATACAGGAATGTGCACATACAAATATAGCAATACCCATGTCTTAATAGAAATGTGCACATATAAATATAGCAATACCCATGTCTTAATAGAAATACTCACCCCATGGCATCCCTCTACCCCTTTTTACACAAATGCTATTAGGCATGCTCCTCCTAATATTCTGCACTTTTTTTTTTTTTTTAATATTTATTTAGTTGTACACAATGCAATGCATTTATGTTTACGTGGTGCTGAGGATCGAACCCGGGCTGCGCACGTGTAAGGCGAGCGCTCTGCCGCTGAGCCACAACCCCAGCCCACTTTGCTTTCTTAATAACTTCTGGAGATCATTCTTTAACTGAACATGTAGATCTACTCTCATTTTCTATATGATTGCATGAGAGTCCCCTAAAAGTATACTGCATTGTGTCTAACTGCCCTGTGTAGTTAGACATTTGGGCTATTTCCAGTCTCTTTCTACTACAAAGAATACTGCAGTGAATATTTTTTATGCTGTCTTTTTTACACAGAGTTTAAGAGAGATGTATACAACTATATGTCTTCTTTTTTTTTTTTTGGTACCGGGGATTGAACTCAGGGGCACTCGACCACTGGGCCACATCCCCAGCCCTTTTTTGTATTTTATTAGAGACAGGGTCTCACTGAGTTGCTAAGTGCCTCACCATTGCTGAGGCTGGCTTTGAACTCGCGATCCTCCTGCCTCAACCTCCCAAGTGCTGGGATTACAGGGGTGTGTCACTGAGCCTGGCAACTATATATCTTCAAAAAAAAAAAAAAAAAAAAAAAAAGCTTTAATCACCCTTCACAAATGATTTGCTATGTTGGGTTAAACTGATCAGATTTCTTACCTAGTATTTCCCATCACCTTCCACTGCCTGTCACACTATCTTCTGGGGTCTTGCCCATGTTTCTTTTCCTCCCAATTCTCTTGAGATTTGGGAAGAACTGGCAGAAAGAGCAAGGTGAAGTAGTATTCGGCAGGGGTTTGCAACTTTTGCTTTGTGGTGGACACGAAAGAGGCCAGGGACTTTCCCTTAGAAGACTAAGATAACTTGACTAAGGTTTCTTAGCGACAACACTGTTGATTTTTTGGGTGGATATATTTTTTTTGTTATGGGGGGGGGGCACTCTCCTGTGCATACTTAGCCTCTATCTGGTAATGCCAATAGCTCCCCTACCCAGTTGTGGCCATGATCCCACATCCCCCTACCCCAACCATTGCTTTAGATAATTCATTAGTGGTAAGTTATTCATTTACCAAGTATTAAGTATCCAGCATCTGAGGCTCAAGGGTTTCTAATCTGGGTGGGGAAACTACCACAGGAGGACACCAACTTGCTCTCTCTCCTCTGGGAGACAGCAACAGATATCTAAGATGTCCTGCCAACTTCTCTCCCATTATCCATTCCCCCTTCCTTCACATTAGCCTTATTGTTCCCAATCTAGTGGAATCCCTAGAGGTTAATGACTATTTAAAATGTAGCACTTTCCCTATGCACTTATATACCTATTTTACCCTACAGAAAACTCAATTAACAATTGTTAGTCCAACTAACAATTGCAGACAGGACCCAACTGTATAGCTTCACCTTATTTTTTAAGCTGCTGCATTTAATATTATGTGCATATCACCTAAAAAGTTTGCCAATTGATGAACATTTGTTTTCAAGCATTCTGATAATGCTGCAGAACACCTTGGTAACTGTGTTTGTCAACAAATGTGGCTAAGAAGTATTATTGCTTTGGAGGAATGTACTTAATTTTGATACTGCTTAAATTGCCTTTCAAAATGAGCGGCTATCACTGAAAACTCCCTCCACACGTGATTAAGAGAAGCACTGGACTCTATTACAGGCCACCTGGGTTATATTACCCATTTGTAAATGTAAAATTTTGCCAATCTGCACTTTACAGTTCCGGGAGTCATCTAGGAAACCGAAGTCTCCACTGCGCATGCACCATGCCATGGCTTTCTGTTCTTAGCGCTATGCCAGGAGTTCATGTCCACGGTATCTTCATTCTTTCTAGACAGCTGAGACTCAAGTCATGTGAAATATCAGTGAAAAGATCAATATCCAAATCCAAATAGAGAATATTGTCAAGAGTTTTCTCATCTGCTTGAGCTTATCGTTGCCCAGTTCAGTGATGAACAACCTCAACAAGAGGATCCACCCCACCTGGAAGTGAGGGTATCACACCTGGTCAAGAGGGAGAAGACGAGGGAGCATCTGAAATCTGAGATTCAAGGGCCTGACCTGGAAGCTGATTTCCAGGAACTGGGTGAGGCCAAAAGTGCAAGGTAGAGATGGTCCTGATGCCACGGGTGAAATTCTTTTTTTTTTTTTTTTTTTTTTTTTTTTTGGTACCAGGGATGAACTCAGGGGCACTTGACCACTGGGTCACATCCCCAGACCTTTTTTGTATTTTATTTAGAGACAGGGTCTCACTGAGTTGCTAAGTGCTTCCCCATTGCTGAGGCTGGCTTTGAACTCGCGATCCTCCTGCCTCAGCCTCCCAAAGTGCTGGGATTACAGGCGTGCGCCACCGCGCCCGGCTCACGGGTGAAATTCTATCAAATCTAGAACCCCTTAAAATGCCAGAAGCAATTTAAGTGCAGTTATGGTTTAAAAGAAGACAATCTAGACCCACGCATGCAGTCTTGATATTACAACCTTGACTACTAAAATTATCAATAAAGTTTTACACAGTTTTCTGGGGAAAAATAATTGCAGTCTCTTAGTCCATCCTTCTAAGAAACTTTTCAGGTGCTCCCTACTACCCTCAGATTAAAGCCCAAGTTCCTTGGCACAGCTAGCACAATCTCGGAGTTTCCTTAATTCCAGAAAACTTTCAGCAGCGTCTCTCTGTGCGCAGTTTCCTCTCTGCTTGCAGAACTCGGTCGTGCCTGTTTTCCGGGTCAGCGCAGCGTCTGACTGTTGAATGGGTGACATGGGCAGCATTTTAACCAACTCCGACCCCAGCACTCAGGGCTCTCAATGCCGAATGAGCCGGAATGACGCGGAAGTGCGGCCAAGGGAACTTTACACGTCGCTCCTGGGCCTCCCCGAGTTGAGTTTCAGACTCCAGTCTGGCTCCTGGAAGGACGGGTCGCGCCAGGTTGCTGCCGGCTTGGAGCGCCTTCTCTACTTTTGTCCCAACAGGTACGCTCCATGTTACTTCACTTTTTAAAAATCGCAGCAAAACTTAACCGGTGACCCTCCCGCATTGTCAGATGTTTGGAAAGAACAACGGGCCGGGGCGTGTCTATGCCTAGCATGTGGGAACCGAAGCTATTTCCACTAAAATACTCATGGTGACCAACAGAGGGCCCAGCAAAACACCGAGACCCGACAGAAGGAGGTTGGGGCTCCTTAACCCGTGAAGGATGTTTCGGCAAGTTAAAATCTTTGTGGCTCAGCGATGTCCGCGTAGGACTTGTAAAGCAAGTTACCTTTAAATGTTAAAAAAAAAAAAAAAAAAAAAAGCATAACGTCGCGAAGTAATAATCCCCCTTACCCACAGCAATAAGAAAACAGAATGACAATGGTGGTGACGCACAGGATGTTGCATGGAGGCCAAAACTTGATCGGAAAATATACAAACTGCCATTTTTCAGTGACATCCCAAAGGGGAAAAACTTCACTAAAAGATCCACGAACCGACCATCGGGCCAACCTGCAGCAGCACCTGCCAAGAAGCAACCGGATGGAAATGCAAATTCTCAAACTCAGTAGCTTTCTCGTGTGACCTTTTTACGGGATCTTGCATACACACAGCTACTTTTTTCTTTGGCTTTCCTCTAACAGTTGCCCAACAATAGTGCTGACTAATGGTAAGAGCCAGCAAGTACTCTTAGCGCACGGAAATGAAAAAAGTTGTAATAAGAAGGCTGAAAAATTAAAAACACCGGAAACTTTGTCATTTGGTTCCTCGGGTACCAAACTGTGCGGAAAGGCGGGAGAAGGAGGCTCAGGGGCCGGACCCACGAAATGAGGATGAGAAAGGAAAGGGGACAGAAGTCGGGCTTGGACAGCCTCATAACCGCCACAGAGGTTAAGGGCGGCGCTGGGTCTCTGTCTTATTGGAACAGTCCAGCCCCCGTGTCAATCAGCTCATTCCGGCATTGTGATTGGTCTGGGCCTTTCTTGGCTTCTCCAGTGCCCACCTCCTAGTTGCTTGGGGTTTACTTCCCCAAAGTACACGGGTCCCACCTTGTGGAGCAACCGCTCCTGCAAGGAAAACGGATCTACGCCCTGGGGAAGACATTTTAACCAATAAGAGAAGTCCCATGTAGTTATTGGCTACCCTGGATATCGGTCAAAGAACTTCCCACCCTCCTTCCCTGTGTGCTTTCAAATTATTGGTCTTTCTTAGTGCCAATCCATTATAGGGAAGCGGGATCCTCACAGTCTCATAGGCATGAGTCAAAGCCAATCAAGAGCCACGCCTTCATCCCGAGTCAGTACCCAATTGCTATTCGAAGAGCTTAGAGGACGCAGTAGGGATTGGTCCTCCGCTACCCGGACCTGGCCGCAACAAGTTAGGCTGAGCCGCGGTTATATAGACCGGCGGCGGAGCACGCGTGTGTGCGGACGCACTTGCGTGAGGGATTCCTGCTACCTTCTGTGCTGTGGGGCAAAGCTTGTTCCTCTCCCGCTCAGCCGCGCAGGTACGCTGGGGTGTGGGCGGGGGCAGTGCGGCCTAAGGACAAGGACCAGTTGGAACGGTCGTGAAAGAGAGAAGTCGGCGAAGCGCCCGCGAGCCGCGAACCCCCACCCCCACCCCAACGGCCGCTGGAGCGCGCGGCGGGCGACGAGTGCGCGGCGGCTCCCCAACCCCCGCCGCATGGAGCGCGTGGCCATGTCCACCGCGTGCGCGTGCCGCGTCCAACGGCCACGCGGGTCGGGAGCGAGCCTCTGCCGCCGCCCGGGCCCCTCGGCGATCTTGCGGCCTGGGGCCCCCGCGCGGACCGCTGGCCAGCTTTTCCCGCCTGCCTTGTCAGCCACGCGCGGGGGAGTCTATCCTCGCCTGGTCACCGGGCTACGGCTCGGCGGGGATCAGGAGGGTTTTTTTATTTAGGAATGGGAACAGCACTGAAGCGTGATAACTCTTTAGGCCCGCAAAGCAGAAGTGCTTCTAGCTTTACGGGAGTTAGCAGTGAGGGAGCAGCGAGTGCCTGGAGAGTTAGCGACACTAACACCTAGTATTCTAATCCCTCACTGTGCCAAGCACTGTGCTGAGCCACTTGTCTGCCTCGTGTGATTCTCACGACGTCCTAATGGGGTAGGTGCGATTCTTCTCATTTCATTGCTACTAAGGCACAGAGGTGGAGTGACCTGGTCAGAGGCACACAGACGGTAAGGGGAAGGTATTTGGATCTATATATGTTCTTTGGATTCCGAGCCTTCAAACCCAGTTTATTCTTTGCTTCAGCTTTGTGCGCCCTTAGGGCACCTTTGCCCCCTGAGCATTTTTCCCTGAGGTCAACTTCAGCTCTGAAAGGCCAACTGCAGAGAAGACTGCAGCAGCATATTTGTACAGGCCAGTCGTAGGACTTTCCAGGGAGACCAGGGCTGGAAGTGGGATTATGACAAAGGAAGGGCTATTTCCTTACACGTATTTGTACAATCGATAGATGTGACCGAGCAGCTTCTGGAAAAAGTAAAGAAAATGAGTAAATGCAAATAAGCGTGGACAGTGTTCCTGCTCAGATTTGAAAGTCATAGCATGGTGATGGGAAATTCCCGCCAGCAGAAGTTATACTCTGATAGTAGACCTTGAATCTTTTTCCTGTTTTTTTTTTTTTTTTTTAAGTCGGAGCCGACTTGTGGAGGAAGATCTTGATCTTGGAGGTTATCATTACAATTGAAGAGAATGAGGTTCAGAATGATGAATTTCAGATCTCACCAGAGACTGGGCTAAAATTTGGAATGGAAAGGTGCCCACTTAGAGTATAAATTGGATCACTGTAGGTGAATAATCAGTGATTGTGATTTATTGAAAAGTATACCTGGGGCAATTTAGGGTCTATCGTGGATAAGTCTGTCTACATTCAAAAAATTCCTACTAGACTCCTATCTATATGCAAAGACCCCTTTCTTACTTTCAAGGACTTGAGTTTGTTTTTCTTGTACAGTTATAATTTTAGATTATTTTAAACACAGTATACTCCTTGGTTTCGTAAAGTAAGTGTTCCTGTATTCGTAGATTCACATGATGAACTTTATAGCACAGTTGTTTCCACTGGAGACAAAACCTCAACAAAAGTTTTGGGACTAGTTTTGAATTAATTTGAAATTGACTTTCATGTAGAGAAAGTTACAAAGTCAGGTAGTTTACTATTTATAAATGTATTTACCAAGTAGTTACCCTTTGTTTCTTACTAGAAAGTAGCAGTAGATAAAGAATCAAAATATTGCACATACAAGTTCATACCTTTGCTGGTGTTGCTATAAATAAAACATTGCTTTGGAATATAACATTGTTTTACTTGAAACTTGCACTCTGTGCTGTTCAGGTTGGTCTACCTTCTATACGTAGGTTACCTGTTCAGTTAGCATTTTATATTAAGATGAATAATTTATCAAATGCTAAGACAATAATGACTTACATTTAGGAGCTGGGGTTGTAGCTCAGTGGTAGAGCTGGGTTCAATCCTCAGCACCACATTAAAAATAATAATAAAATGAAATAATGACTTACATTTAAACTATTAAGTTTGTCCATCTAACTTTATTATTGCTCCAGGCAAAATATATCAGAATGAAAACACAGTATGCATTAGTTAATTGAGGGAAATTTTCGTTAATTTCACCTTCAGATATTAAAAACAAACCTGTACTTTTATTGGCTTTAGGCAAATGGTTGTCAGTTGGGCAGGAATATGAACATTATGTGATTATTTCACAAATTCCTTCCATGACCACCTGTGCATTAGTTTGTCAAGAACAAGCGAATTGAAGTTGGCCTTGGTGGCACATGCTTATAATCCCAGTCACTAGGAAGACAGGCAGGAGGATCATAAATTTTGGCAAATTGTTTTTGAGAAACTCTCAAACTAAAAAGAGGTGCAGATGTAGTTCAGGTTATAGGGGCCCTGGTTCAATCCTCAGTATCCCCCTCCCCCAAAGTAAATTGAAGTAAATTGGGATGATAGAGTAGTATAAGATTGTCCTCCTTACTTCCCAACCAAGACATGGGTTACCCTGTGCGTGGTTCTGAGAATCAAATGCAGGGCCTCAGGTAAACACTATTACTGAGCCATATCCCCAGGGTAGTTTTGTTGGAGTTCAGTCCTTTTAATCTGAGTTTCTAACAGAAAAGAAGGCAGTTTGCTTTTCAGCTGACAGTCCACTACAGAATCATTAGGAGACTTTGCAATGTTTGTTCTTGACCTATGGGTAAAGCATTTGTTGTTGTTACTTAACATGGATTTTTTTTTTTTTTTTTTATGTAACTTGTTTTAGTACTTTACAGGGAAAATGAGGGACACAAAATTTGACATTTTTATAGCTTTATAATTGTATGTAGTTCTTAGGATGAATGTGACTGATGTTAAAAATGAAATTTAATATAAAGTCTGAATTTGTGACTAAAACCATTTTTTATTTTTGTGAATTTAATAAAATTGTTTGGTCTTTAAACATTTTCCAAATTGGTTGGATATTTAAAAATTACCTCAAATAGGCATTGTGTACTCTTCATCTAATTAAATTGTGCATTTTGATGGCCTTGGATAAAACTATTACTCTACAAAGGAGATAATAGCAAAACTCCCTCCCCCTACTGGTCTTTTGGCAACAGTTAGTGGGAAAAACCTGTAACTGTCCTTCCAAGCTCTGGAGTTAAATTTAGATTCAGCAACTGTAATCCCACTTGTAGTTCTTGATCACACTGGCTGCTAACTACATTTATATTTTTATATCTTAAATCAGCTTTCTGTTTAAAGTGTGCATACCTCATCTGGCCTTAGTAGGGAAGGCTGAATTGCAAGCCAGGTGATGGGGTTAAGAGTGGGAATCATCCACACATGAAGAATAAAATTAGATTAAAAAGTAGAAAGCGCTGGGCGTGGTGGCGAACGCCGGTAATCCTAGCACTTGGGAGGCTGAGGCAGGAGGATCGCGAGTTCAAAGCCAGCTTCAGCAATGGCGAGGCACTTAGCAACTCAGTGAGACCCTGTCTATAAATAAAATACAAAAAAGGGCTGGGGATGTGGCCCAGTGGTCGAGTGCCCCTGAGTTCAATCCCCAGTACCAAAAAAAAAAAGTAGAAAGCAATATAAAAATTTTTTCCTCGTAGGTTGTGATGTAGTAAATGAAGTCTTTAAATTTTTTTATATTGCTTTTTAGCATATGTGCTACATTTTTGTAAACACAATTCAGAAAAAATCTGGCTTCTTGGATGGGACACACATCAGCTTTGTAGGTATATAGTTTTTGGTGGGTGTTAAGTGGCTATGTAACAGTATTTTCGAGTATTTAATTCTTTCGCATATTTTAATTTGTTGCTAGGGGTTGGACCCAGGGTCTAAGCATTAACTCTAATACCGAGTTACAACCACAACTGGTTTGCATGGTTAGTTTTTTTTTTTTTTTTTTTTTTGTACCAGGGATTGAACTTGGGCACTCGACCACTGGGCCACATCCCCAGCCCTTTTTTGTATTTTATTTAGAGACAGGGTCTCACTGAGTTGCTAAGTGCCTCACCATTGCTGAGGCTGGCTTTGAACTCGCGATCCTCCTGCCTCAGCTTCCCAAAGTGCTGGGATTACAGGCGTGCGCCACCGCGCCCGGCTGCATGGTTAGTTTTTTTGGTATGAGGGATTGAACCCAGGGGTGCTTAACCACTGAGTCACATCCACAGCCCTTTTAATTTTTATTTTGAGGCAGGGTCTCACTAAGTTGCTGAGGCTGGCTTTGAACTCATGATCCTCCTTGATTTGCATGTTTTTAAAAGTACTTTCACACTGTAGGTATTCTGATATTTTTGCTGAAAAGAAAATCGAAGCTGTGAAACCCAAATAGTTATCTAAGTTTGTACACATGTAGTACTTAATAGGGTGCTATAACCAAAAGGATATAGAATCTGAAAGATGTGAATGAAGTATCTACCTGCTTTTCCAGTATTCTCCCATCCTCTATACAGGCCTACAGGCTGTGCTAGCCTCTACTTATGCAGGCCTGTAGGCTGTGCTTTAAGTACATCTAGGTTTGTGGACTTTCTCAGCTTGCCCTTAGGATTTCATAGGGTGTGTGCACCTATGTCTGTGAGACCTAAAACATGGGAGGCTAATGTTTTTAGAGGTTTCATGAATAAGCATTAGTATTAACTGTAATTTGTCTTTTCATTTTGATGAAATTTTTTTTCTGAATTATGAACCTAAGTGACTAGTTTTAATTTTGAAGCAGAGAAGGGATACTGAAAGATAGCAAATTATTACGTTTGTCCCCCCACCCCCCCTCCCCCAAAATTAGTAATTCTGAGATAGAGGTTTTAGGTACTGGTTATCTATTTTTTCTAATGTTATCATCTAACACAATCTTGGTACATTTATCAAAATAAAAATTAACATTGATAAGAATCCTGTTAGCAGGACCTAGTGGCACATGCCTATGATCCCATTTATTTGAGACAATGATCACAAGTTTGAGGCCAGTCTGGGCAATTTAGTGAGACCCCATCTCAAAAAGGGCTGAGGGGGCTGGGATTGTGGCTCAGAGGTAGAGCACTCGCCTGGCATGTGTGAGGCACTACCACATAAAAAAAAATAAAAATAAAGATATTGTGTACCTATAACTAAAATAAATATTAAAAAAAAAAAAAGGCTGAGGATGTAACTATGGTAAATCTCCCCTGGGTTCAATCTCCATTCTCCTCCCCTTCCTCAAAACAACAAAAACAAAAGCCTAGGGTTATAGTTCAGGGGCAGAGTGTTCAATTCCCAATGCTGGGGGGAAAAAAAACACAAATAAAATCCTGTTAACTCAATGATAGACTTTATTTGGGTTTCCCTTTTCTTTTTTCTTTGGTACTGGGGATTGAACTCAGGGGCACTTTACTTTTGAACTACACAGGTCTCACTAAGTTGCAGAACTTGTGATCCTCCTGCCTTAACCTCTGTAGGCACTAGGATTATAGGTTTGAGCCACTGTGTCTGGTATCCTTAGGCTTTTTTATGAATGTCTTTTTGTTTTTTCCTTCTGTTTCACATATATCCAGATGCCACATTGTATTTTGTCCTCTTCTCTCCTTGGTTTCCTCTGATCTGTGTTTGTTTCCTTTGTTTCATGAGCTTGATACTTAAGATCGCATTTGAGTTTGTCTGATGCTATGATTTGACTGATTTTATGGCTCTGGGGAAAGAGTGCTACAGAGGTGTAACACATACCCCTTTTCCACATTGTATCAAAGGTACATAATATCATTAGTTGAATTTAACCTTGATCCATTTGATTGAGGTGATCTGTCAGGTTAGTATTTTCCCCTTTTCTTTGCTATTCATCAGAGGCTAATTACTAAGAGTTCACATTTAAGGGGAGGGAGGAATTACATTCTTACAAAGGGGAGAGAATCAGAATTTGTGGGCACATATGACTGCTAATGATAATATTTTTTGGGGAAATGTTTTATGCAAATGACCTGCATCTCCTTAAAGTTTTCCCCTTAGTTTTAGCAATTATTAGTGGATCTTTCCAATATGAGTAGCCTTTTTTCTTCTTTGCAGTACTGGGGATTGAACCCAGAGGTACTCTATCATTGAGCTATATCCCCAGCCAACCCTCTTTATTTTTTCTTTTTTGGTACTGGGAATTGAACTCAGGGGCACTCAACCACTGAGCCACATCCCCAGCCCGATTTTGTATTTTATTAGAGACAGGGTCTCACTGAGTTGCTAACTGCCTCGCATTGCTGAGGCTGGCTTTGAACTCCTGATCCTCCCGTCTCAGCATCCCAAGCCACTGGGATTACAGGCATGCGCCACCACGCCCAGCCCAGCCATCCCTTTTTAATTTTTCCATGTGGGCTCACTAAGTTTCCAAGGCTAGCCTGGAACTTGGGGTCCTCCTGTCTGAGCCTCTAGTTTCTGGTGTTACAGGTGTGTCCCAATGGGCCTGGCCTTTTTTTTTTTTTTAAAGCATTTTCTTTATTGCATTAATTATCAGGTACTTGAGGCTTACAAGTATTTTGCCTGTACCAGGGCTAGAATCAACAGTTCTTCCTAGGAGCAGTCAGAATATTGAAGGGAAGGTGATAGGTGATTCATGTGAAAAGTTTGGGAAATAGATTCACAGTGTAACCAGTGTTGGTGCTATCGCTGTTTGGCCTAGAATTAAAGTTGCTTTGGTTCTTGGAAAATATTGTCAACTGAATTTCAAATGTTTGAATACACAACATAACCTTGAAACAAAATTTATGGCTTTTTTTTTTTTTTTTTTTTTTTTAGCAGGGGTACTGGATATTGAACTCAGGGGTACTGTACAACTGAGTTACATCCCTAGGCTTTTTGTCTCCATAAGTTGTTCAGGCTGACATTGAACTTTATTTGGGTGGTGGGGCAGGGGGAGATGTTGAACTTTGGATCCTCCTGCCTCAGCCTCCAAGTTGTTGGAATTAGGAGTCCTTGCAAATTTTGCATGTGCCACTGCACCTGCATTCTTTATATGTATTTTTTATATGTATTTTTTTTTAATTTTCTTTTTTTCTGATATAAACTTGGCAAATATTTACTCCCAGTTTGTGACTTGTCTTTTTTTTTTTTTTTTTTTTTTGGTACCGGGAATTGAACTTGGGGGCACTAGACCACTGGGCCACATCCCCAGTATTTTGTATTTTATTAGAGATAGAATCTCACTGAATTGCTAAGTGCCTAGTCATTGCTGAGGCTGGCTTGAACTCGAGATCCTCCTGCCTCAGCCTCCCAAGTGCTGGGATTACAGGCGTGCACTTGGCTGTGGCTTGTCTTTTTATTTTTTTAGTAGTGTCTTTTGCAAAGCAGGTTTTAATTTTGATAAGAGTTCACAATATCAGTTTGTTCTCTTATACGATGTATTTTTGGTATATCTGAATATTTATGTTTTTGCTTACCTTGGTCTCATACAGATTTTCTTTAGTTTTGAATTTTACATTTTGGTTTGAACCATTTTGAATGAAGTTTTATATGTGGTATAAATCATGAATTGTGATTTTTTTATTTTTTTTCCTTCATATGAATGTTGAATTGTTCTGGCACTATCTCTTGAAAAGAGTATCTTTTACCACAGAATTGTCTTTGTACTTTTGTTGGAAATTAGTTGTCCGGTGATGTGTGGGTATATTTCTGAACTTTGTTCTGTTCCATGGATCCATTTTTCTATCATGTTCAACCCATTAAAAATGTATTACATTTGTATACATAAATAATATGTGGTATTGCTTTGTATATGTTAAAAACACATTTAGACATATATCAGGCTATACCATACAGTACATATTTGGCAACTGACTTTTTATTTTGACATTGAGATCTATTCCATGCTGCTTTTCTGACAGCTATAAATAGGGGTGACTATATCTTATATAATACATATATATATAATTATTTATATCCATAACCCTAATTTACTCCAGTTAACCTGGCATAATTAATAGTATCAGTTTTCAATCTTATAGTGTGCATGTGGTTATCTTTAAATATAGAGGTTTCTATGGTGTGAATGAACCAGTATTCAACTCAATTCTCCATTTGTTGGACATGGAGATTGTTACAGTCTTAGAAATTGGGCAGCAGTTTTTTCTCTGTAGTCATCTTATGCAAATGGATGAGTTTCTCTTTTACATATGGACTTAGTGTTTTTAGGTAATGCAAAAGTATTTTCCATTGTATTTATACCAGTTGAGGCTTCATCTTTAGCAATCTCGTAGGTACTCTTCTTCCTTCTTGCTTTCCTATGCCTAGTATTAACAGAGATTTTATATGCTACAGGATTTCTCAAATGAGGAGTGATTGGTTTTAATTTGCATTTTACTGGTAACTTGGTATATATTTTGTTGTCCATTTAGTACTTTCCTGAGTTGCCAGATCCATATTGTTTGTGTGTTTTTCTCTAGAGTTATTCTTTAGTGATTTGTATGCAGGATTGTTTGGTTATGCTAGGGAATGAACCCAGGTCCTTGTTCATACCAGGCAACTGTCTAGACCTCAGTTTACACCCCCATCCCTGTATGTAGTTTTATGGATATATTGATCTTTTACATGATGTTATATTTTAAAAAATTTAAAATTTGCCATTATAGTGACCTACCAAGGGATTTGCTATTTTTTAAAATTTTGTTAGAGTAAGCTCCGTTGTTAAATTCAGGTGGAGTATATAGTGGCCTTCATTATGCTTTCCTGCTCATCAGTTAAAAATTGGAACAAATGCTCATAGTTCATTAGATTTTAACGGAAGCACCCTTAACATTTCACTCTTAACTTTAAGCAGAATTACTAGTGGAGAGTTTAACGTTGCTGTGTTACCTGGGTGTGATGGCACACACCTGTAATCCCAGTCACTTAGGAGTTTGAAGCAGGAGGATCAGCCTAAGCAATTTAGTGAGACTCTGTCTCCAAATTTAAAAATTTTAAAAAAGTACTTGGGGATGTAGTTCAGTGGTAAAGCGTCCAAGGGTTTAATCCTCAGTACCAAAAAGAGAAGGAAAAAAAAGTTGTTTTGTTATCTAGAAACTTGGAAGCAAGTAAAAAATTTGAAAGCATTGAAGTCAGGGTCAGTTTAGCAAAAATAAAATTGGTGGTGTGAATTGTTGATGTCATTGATATTTCCATGATTTGTGTGTGTATGTGTAGTTTTTGTAGTTCTGGGGATGGAATTTGGCTTGAGGATGGATGTAAGCACCTTACTGCTGAGCTACACCCCTAATCTGGTGTGTACTAACAGTTCTTATTGAAGGCATTAGGTACTTTTCAGGGTACTTAAGTATATAAAGTGTGACATTCATTTTTTGCTGCTTGTAGGTAGCAGATATTTCAGTTTAACTTTTTTTCTTTCACAAACAAAATGAATTCCTTCTTTTGTAAAACTTCAGAAAATATTCTTCTTTTAAAAAATATGTATTTATTTGTTTTAGTTGTACACAATGCCTTTATTCTTACGTGGTGCTGAGGATCGAACCCGGGACGCTCCCATGCTAGGCCAGCGTTCTACCGCTGAGCCACAACCCCAGCCCCAGAAAATATTCTAATATGGTTCTTGATTAGCAAGCAAGTTAAATATCTTGTTTTAATATAAATTTAAAGGCAAACAAAGATGCTCTGCCCCCCAAACTTTTAAACAAGTTTTTAGGTGGGATGCATGGCTCTGGGGTCTTAACTATGAAAGTTGGGAGAAAGTGCCAGATACTGTTCTGTGATCTTCAGATCTGTCATACACAGCATAATTTATGAAATTACATATCTTCTAGCAGGGATTTTAAAGATCATTTCACTTCAAGAGAGAGAAAATGTGTAAGATACCATACCACACCACTAGTAATTGGATGTTGGTGCTCTTTGCTGTTTTCTGTTTATTTTATTATGAACATGATGCATATTAATACCGAGACAGTGCAGTAACACACAGATCTGTGAAGTAGCCCTAGAGGTTTAGAAATTTGATAACAGGTCTTTCTGGATTTTTTTTCAGGAGTACTTAAAGTTTATGTTTTTTTATTTTTTTAAATATTTATTTATTTGCTTTAATTGTACACGATGCATTTATTTGTACGTGGTGCTGAGGATCAAACCCGGGCCTCGCATGTGGTAGGCGAGCACTCTACGCTGAGCCACAACCCCAGCCCCATGTTTTTTTTTTTTTTTCCCTTATAAAAACTAAGTTCTAAGTACCTATTGTTGGGCAACTTTTTCCTCATTTGATTAATTTTTAACTTTTTTTTTTTTTTTTTGGTACTGGGGATTGAACTCAGGGGCACTCGACCACTGGGCCACATCCCCAGCCCTTTTTTGTATTTTATTAGAGACAGGGTCTCACTGAGTTGCTAAGTGCCTCGCCATTGCTGAGGCTGCCTTTTGAACTCGTGATTCTCCTGCCTCAGCCTCCCAAGTGCTGGGATTACAGGCGTGCGCCACCGCGCCCGGCTACTTTTTTTTTTTAATTTAAAATTTTTTGGTGCTAAGGATCCAACAGTTCTTTCTCTGCCTCTTTAGTAGCTGGAACAACAGGTGCCCCACCCTGCCTGAAACTTTTTCCTTTTAATAGCTACATAGTATTCAATTATGTGATGGTCTATATACATTATATGGAATATAATACAATTTTCTATAATACAAGTAGTGCAACAATGTATACTTTCTGTACTTACATTTTTATATTTTATACCCTATGTTGATGACATGTATTTATACCCTGAGGTGTTTGTTTTGTTTTTGTACCATGGATTGACGCGAGGGGCACTTGACCACTGAGCCACATACCCAGTCCTTTTTAGTTTTTATTATTTTGAGACAAGATCACCAAGTTGCTTAGGGCCTTACTTAGTTCCTGAGGCTGGCTTTGAACTTGCAATCCTCCTGCCTCAGCCTCCCGAGCAGCTGGGATTACAGGCATGAGCCACCACACACACACACACACATCATGAAAATATCATTGACACCAACAGTTCACACAATCACTAATTTTATTTTGAGTTTTTGAACTTGGAGATCATCCTGTTTTAGCCTCCTGAGTTGCTAGGATTACAGGTATACACACCCCTGAGCCCAACCTCCCTGGCTTTTGTTTTTTGAGACGGGGTGTCACTAAGTTGCTTAGGGGCTCAACCCCCTGAGTCACTGGAATTACTACAAACTTTCTTTTCTTTTTTTTTTTTTTTTTTTTGGTACCAGGGATTGAACTCAGGGGCACTCGACCACTGGGCCACATCCCCAGCCCTTTTTTGTATTTTATTTAGAGACAGGGTCTCACTGAGTTGCTAAGTGCCTCGCCATTGCTGAGGCTGGCTTTGAACTCGCGGTCCTCCTGCCTCAGCCTCCCAAGTGCTGGGATTACAGGCATGCGCCACCGTGCCCGGCTACTACAAACTTTCTTTTCTTGGAAAAGCAGCTCTGGTCTTAGAGGAAGACCCCAGGCCATCACATCAACATGGAGGAGAGTTGTTTTTGATGGTTGAAAAAATAAAACTGGCTTATTTCTTACTCTTGATTTTTTTTTTTTTTTTTTTTTTTTTGTGGTACCGGGGATTGAACTCAGGGGCACTCGTCCACTGGGTCACATCCCCAGCCCTTTTTTGTATTTTATTTAGAGACAGGGTCTCACTGAGTTGCTAAGTGCCTCGCCATTGCTGAGGCTGGCTTTGAACTCGTGATCCTCCTGCCTCAGCCTCCCAAAGTGCTGGGATTACAGGCGTGAGCCACCGCGCCCGGCTTACTCTTGATTTTGATACATGATTTATATTCTAACCAATACTGTTTTCATTTATTTATATGTATATATATATGTGTATATTTTAGAGGATAAGCTTTCATTCTTTTGCTAGGTTTTTTTTCCGCCCTTTTTTTTGGGGGGGGGGGGGGGGGGGGTACCGTGGATTGAACTCAGCCACCACTGAGCCACATCCGTAGCCCTTTTTTGTATTTTATTTAGAGACAGTCTCACTGAGTTGCTAAGTGCCTCGCCATTGCTGAGGCTGGCTTTGAACTCGCGATCCTCCTGCTTTAGCCTCCCAAGTGCTGGGATTACAGGTGTGCGCCATCGTGCCCGCCTAGGACCTAGACTATAAACCTGCTCTCCACATCCCACTCTGGAATATTTTAAATAACCACTACCATTTTTCCTTGAGCTCTTTGGAGCAATGTTTATTTATTTAGGTACCACAAATTGTACCCAGAGGCAGTTAGTCACTGAGCCACATCCCCAACCCCTTTTTTTTTTTTTTGGTACCGGGGATTGAACTCAGGGGCACTCGACCACTGGGCCACATCCCCGGCCCTTTTTGTATTTTTATTAGAGACAGGGTCTCACTGAGTTACTAAGTGCCTCGCCATTGCTGAGGCTGGCTTTGAACTCGCGATCCTCCTGCCTCAGCCTCCCAAAGTGCTGGGATTACAGGCGTGCGCCACCGCGCCCGGCTCCAACCCCTTTTATTTTTGGAGATGATTAGGGCTTCACTAAGTTGCTAAGGTGGGCTTTGAACTTGGCGATTCTCCTGCATCAGCCTCCTGAGTTGCTGGAGTTACAGGTGTGTGCCCCCACACCCTGCTGGAACAATATTTATTAAAGAGCTTAACTGAGACTTTAGGAGCTAGCTGCCATTTACATGGAACTAATAATGTTTATACTGTAAGTGGGAATTTACAAGGGTATTTGAGTCAAGTCTGATGTTAGGACTTCTGCAACTTCAGTACTACAGTATTAAAATTTGGTTTGGCTAATGGTTTTCCTGTGTTTCTAAAGTTGACAGTTTCAACCCTAAATAAAGTAGATTGTGTGTGTGTGTGTATTTTAACATTTTTCTTGCCTTTGATGTAGAACCTAAAGGATTTTTATCATTTTGCATAGGAAGGTTGTATGAGAGTAGTAGTAATTGATAAAATATTATTTAGGAATTTACATTATGATGTAATTGGTATAATAATTGTGTTTTGTTACATGAACTGGGGAAGAACAGCAAATAGTGGTGAAGAGTTACTGAGAGTAAAAGGGAAAAAAAGGTACATATTAAGTAAATTACTGATTTCTTTTTTAATTTTTAAATTTTTTGCAGTTCTCTGGATTAAACCCAGGGACACTCCACCACTGAATCACATCTCCCCTACCCCCCCCTTTTTTTTTTTTCAAGTATATTTATTGATAAAGAATAAGACATAGTATAAAATGACAAAATGGTCACTAAATCAAAGATATGTCATGAGTTATCTAAAAGTACCATGGCACCCTTGGTACTTTTTTGTGTGTGTGTGTGTGTTTCCTGGAACTAGAGGACTATTTATCTCATGGTGTTTTTTTTTTTTTTTGTTTTTTTTTTTTTAATATTTATTTATTTGCTTTAGTTGTACACAGTGCATTTACATGGTGCTGAGGATTGAACCTGGGTTGCGCACGTGCTAGGCGAGTGTTCCACCACTGAGCCACAATCCCAGCCCCTCTCATGGTTTTTATTAAGCAAACTTGATGTAACTACTGCATATTGACGAGATAGACTAGCTGTTTCAGGCCACATAAAATATTGAATGCTACCCAAACGTACAGATCATTTGAGATATAACCCATAACAGGTAAATTAGAGTTTCCTGCTTACTTGGATCAGACAGTGTTGTCGTTTTGGAAGGCAGGCCAACAGAAAATCCTATAGCACTCAGGAATCTCTACATCTTGGCTGGACATGAAAATAGTTACTAAGCACCTGGCCCTTTTTATGTGTTCTAATTAGTTATACATGACAGTAGAATGCACTTTGACCTCTTGTATATAAATGGAGTATAATTTTTCATTCTTCTGGTTGTACATGATAGTCATACCATTCATGTAGTCGTATACACACATAGGGTAATAATGTCCAATTCATATTACTCTGCTTCCTACCCTCATATCCCCTCCCCTTTATCCCCTCCCCTCTGCTTAATCCAAAATAACTGTGTTCTTCCTTAGCCCCCCATCCCCTTATTGTGAATTAGCATCTGCATATTAGAGAAAACATTTGGTTTTTCAGGATTGGCTTATTTCACTTAGAACATGGCATTCTCCAGTTCCATCCACTTACCAGCATATGCCATCATTTTATTCTTCTTTAAGGCTGAGTAATATTCCATTGTGTATAATATGCCACATTTTCTTTATCCATTCATCTGTTGAAGGACACCTAGGTTGGTTCCATAGTTTAGCTATTGTGAGTTGAGCTGCTATAAACATTGATGTGGCTGCACCACTTAGTGTGCTGAGTTTTAAGTCCTTGAGTATATACCAAGGAGTGGCATAGCTGGGTCAAATGGTGGTTCCATTCCAAGTTTTCTAAGGAATCTGGGTCTCAGTTGCAGAGGCTGCTCTCCAACTTGCAATCCTAGGGGGGAAAAAAAAGATGGTAGAATGAGATGGATATCAATATCCTAAATGCATGATTGAAGACATGAATGGTGTGAATATACTTTGTATATAAACAGTGATATGTAAAAAGGTGCTCTATATGTGTATTATGAATTTTTTTATATTTATTTATTTGCTTTAGTTGTACACAATGCGTTTATTTGTACATGGTGCTGAGGATCGAACCTGGGCCACGCACGTGCTAGGCGAGCGCTGCGCTCTACCACTGAGCCACGATCCCAGCCCGTGTATTATGAATTGTAGTGCATGCTACTGTTATATATACACACAACAACTTCCAATAAAAAAGACTTCAGTTCCAGAGTTTTGTTCCTGGTATCTTGATAACCATGCTTGAAGGCAGTATATTTTCCTATTATGACTGGGAAGCTGTTCCATATTGAGGGGCTGTAAATTGGGGAAAATGAAGAACAGTCTTAGGACTGATACAGATTTTGGTGAAACAGGTAGTAAATGGGACAGCTGTTTGAAAGAGTGATTCAAGAGCCACATATTATGGTGCTCCTTTCATCCTAGCTGCTTAGGAGGTTGAGGTGGGAGGATTATTTGAGTCAAGGAGTTTGAGCTTGCACCAGAGAGTTTGAGGCTACCTTGAAAAACATAGCAAGATTATCTATTAAATAAATAAACTAGATTTAGGGCAAACAAATTGTTTATTCAGAAGTTTGTCAATCCATTTTGCTGTGTGCATGGTAGTGTGCACCTGTAATCCCAGCTACTGGGAGCTGAGGTTGGAGGATCACAAGTTTCATGCTGCCTCTGCAACTTAATAAGACCTACTCTAAAAAATTGGAAGAAAAAGGGCTGGGGTATGTAGAGCACTTGACCTAGCATATGGGTTCAGTCCCCTGTTTTTTTTTGGGGGGGGGTATCCATTTTGCCTATCTTGTTAAAAAAAAAAAAAAAAAACAAATAAAATTCCTCTCCTTTCTATATCATAATTAGGTTAATGTGTGTTCTCTGTATCTGTTTGCTTATGTGTAAGTTGCGAATGGTTTTCTTTCCTATTTTATTTTTTTTAATATTTATTTATTTGTTGTACACAATGCCTTTATTTTTACGTGGTGCTGAGGATCGAATCCAGGCCTTGCACATGCTAGGCGAGCGCTCTACCGCTGAGCCACAACCCCAGCCTTCTTTCCTATTTTAAATAAAAAGAATATCAGAATTTTTTCTAAGTCATTTTTGATAATACTTGGTAATAATTGGGAACTTGATAAGTATCTAAGTACTCATAGGTATTATCTGCAAACGTTCTTGATAATTTTGAGGTAGTAGAAATTATTTTGCTGAATAAAAACATCTTGTTAACTTTATCCCATTTAATTTTTATAGTCAGGGCTGGAGTTGTGGCTCAGTGGTAAGAGCACTTGCCTAGCATGTGTGAGGCCCTGGGTTCGATTCTCAGCACCACATGTAAATAAATGAATAAAATAAAGGTCCATCAACATCTGGAAAAAAAAAATTTAAAAAAATTTATACTCTTTTTGTTTCCATTAAGATGAACTAATAAGTATACTTAGAGATCTTGATTTTATAGTTTCTATTTTTAAATAATATTAAAAAGTATCTGATTTAGATGGAGTAGAGTGTGGTAGGTTGTACCTGGATGTTAAAGCCATATTGTTTAAGTTTATTGTCCTTGAATCTTATATTGCTAAAATAAGAATGTGTTTATGATTTTACAACTAGAATGCTCTTTTTTCCTTCACTTTTTACTTTTATTTTGTTAATTGTAGATGGACACAATACCTTTATTTATTTATCTTTATGTGGTGCTGAGGATCAAACCCAGGGCCTCACATGTGCTGGACAAGTGCTGTACCACTGAGCTACGTCCCCAGCCCCTTCCTCACGTTATTTTATTGGTGCATTATAGGTTTTTTTTTTTTTTTTTTTTTTGGGTACCGGGGATTGAACTCGGCACTCGACCGCTGGGCCATATCCCCAGCCCTTTTTTGTATTTTATTAGAGACAGGGTCTCACTGAGTTGCTAAGTGCCTCACCATTGCTGAGGCTGAGCTTTGAACTTGCGATCTTCCTGCCTCAGCCTCCCAAAGTGCTGGGATTACAGGCATGCGCCACTGGGCCCAGCCTGGTGCATTATAGTTGTACATAATGACGGGATTTGTTGTTACAGTATGTACGTGCACACAATACAGGATAGTTTTTTGTGTACTTACTAACCCAAAGAAAATTATGGTAGGATGTAAATTGAGGTTATTTTATCTAGTTAAGGAAATTGAATTTTGGGAACAATGGTGAATTCTTCATAGTGACTTTTCCCTCACATACGTTCATCTCTTTACAGTAAATTTGAATGTGTAAAATGTCATCTGGTATGTGTGAGTTTTGTTTTTATGATGTTTATCTTTGCCACTCCCCCTCCCCCTCAGGTTGAATTGACCAAAGCAATGGTTATGGAGAAGCCTAGTCCCCTGCTGGTCGGGCGGGAGTTTGTGAGACAGTATTACACACTGCTGAACCAGGCCCCAGACATGCTACATAGGTAAGAAGTTATTCATCTCATTCTTTCTTTTATAGTGTGTGGTGGTGCTTATACTTGAGATTCTTCTGTTCAGCATCATATGTCTTATGAGGTTGTTGTATTAAATACCTATAAGTACTGGATGTTAATATTATAAAATTTAAGAGAATATACAATTAGTATTTAAAAGGAGCTATTACCTAAACTTTACAAATGTTCTAATCTCATTTATTAAGACTGTATTGAAGGTTGGAGTTGTGGCTCAGTGGTAGAGCACTTGCCTAGCATGTGTGAGGGCCTGGGTTCAAGTCTCAGCACCACATATAAATAAAATAAAGCTCCATTTACAACTAAAATAAATATATATTTTAAAAAAAAGACGTATTGAAGAAGATCCAAGATTGTTCCTGTAGTAACAGTCTGTGTTGATATGCTTTAAAAAACGGAAGTATCTTTTTAGTAGAAATGTTGTTTGCTTGTTGTAGGTTAAAACACACATGTGAAAAAAACATTGTGAAGTGCTGAGGATGTTGCTCAGTGGTAGAATGCTTGCCTTAGCATGTAAGAGTCCCAACAGTTTGATTCCTAGCATTGCAAAACCCAGAAAAAGAAAAGTAAATTGTGAAAGCATTTGGTAATAGCATGCTAACTTTTTTTATTTTTTTATTTTTTGGTACATGCAAACGTGTTTTTAACAAACTCTGTTGGCAAACTCTTAGCTTATTCTGCGTGGTAATCTGAGGTCATCTTTAGTGGTAGTGCATGTATCACTTAATTTTAGTGGTGAAAGAATATTTTAGAGATGTAGCATATTTTAATTTTCTAATGATGTAGGTTGCTTCTAGTATTTCCTTTTATAAACAGTGTTGCATTATACAAAATATTTTTTTGTGGACTTATTAGAATAATTTCATATAATTTCCAAAATGTATATTCGTTGGACCAGAACTGTTTTTTCCTTTATACTGTACGCAACTTATATATTCAATATTACATAGTTATGAGGAATAAAAGAAAATTTACAAATGCTTTTTGTTTTGGTAGTGGAGATTGAACCTAGGCGTACCTAACCACTGAGTCACATCCCCAAGCCTTTTTTATATTTTGAGACAGGGTCTTGTTAAGTTGTTTAGGGCCTCGCTAAGTTGCTGAGGTTGGCTTTGAACTCTTGATCTTCCTGTCTCAAGTCTCCAAAGCTTCTGGGATTATATGTGTGTGCCAGTGTGCCTGGTTTATAAATTCATTCTTTTTTTTTTTTTTTTTTTTTTTTTTTGTGGTGCTGGGGATTGAACCCAGGGCCTTGTGCATGTGAGTCAAGCACTCTACCAACTGAGCTATATCCCCAGCCCCTATCAATTCATTCTTAATACACGGTTTGGCTTTACACTGAAAATGGAAATACTGTTTTTTAAATTTTTATTTACTTAATTTTTTTTAAAGGTTTTATCGTTTCCAAGTACTTTATCTATAAAAACGTTTTAGTAAGGCATTAAGGTATTAATTTCACTTTGTAGATGTAGAAGCTCAGAGGAATTAAATTACTAGTATTATTCTCATATCTATTAAGTGGTAGAACAAGTCTCCAAACTGTTTTTTATTCTTCCTATTCATTGTTTTATGAAAGTTTTATTATTTTCTGTCCTTAGAAGTTAAACTTGGAGTTTAAAAAGAAGCAAGAATTTAAAGAAACTAATCAAATGCATTAATGTATTTCTTGTCAAATATTGTCATTCTAAGGCTGCTTTTTTCCTTCCCATATTATTTTGTTTTTTAATTTCTGAAGTACATAGGCACATCTTAGATAAAATGAAAAGTGGCTTAGCCAGTAATGAATGGATTCTCTGACACATGTACATCTTAGTAGCTTTTAAAGTAGAAAGAGGACTTGAGTTCTAGTGATTCCAGACCTATTCCTTTTTGGGGGATTGGGGAGTGGAGTCAGGATATAAAATAATATGTATGGGTTCATTTATTTAAAAAACATACATATCTACGCAGACAGATAACAAAAAAAATACTTAATAGTGATTTTTGCCTGGGTTCAGGCATTTGTCTGTGTTTTTATGATGGAATACTGTTGTAGTGAAAACAGTATTTGAAGATACAGGTGAATGAAAGCTACAGGGAATTAAAAGTTCTTACTGCATCAGCAGAAATTGTTAAAAACTTTTGAAACTGCCTGCATGAGTTCACAAGTGTTTAATAGGAACTGCTCATATGCATTTTCAAATCTAAAGGGACTTGTCAAGCCTATGGAGAATGTGGCTGTCCCTAGCCCAACTCCTTTTTCTTCCTCTGAGTGAAAACAGAAACTTCAGTTTTAAGTGACTGATCTTTCTGACATAAACTGTAAGACCTTTTCCAACATGACAATCCTGAAGTGTGGAAGTTACCACTTGGAAAATAAGTGTTCTGCCTCACTAACCAAATCCATTTCTATTCAGAAAATGTTGACTGAGTGGCATGTAGGGGATGGATAGATGATTGCATATAAACAAACACATTCCTGCCTTCAGCAGTCTGCCAATGAAGTTGGTGTATAATGTGAAAAATAAATACTTACTGTTTAGGGTATTTGAAGATAGAAAATAAATTATCTTCCTGTGGTACAGATTTTATGGAAAGAATTCTTCCTATGTCCATGGGGGATTGGATTCAAATGGAAAGCCAGCAGATGCAGTCTATGGACAGAAAGTAAGTACAAGTTTTATTTGGGTCTGGAAGCATCCAGAAACCAACCTATAAAGTTGAGGTAGATGCATGCTTACGGTACATTTGATAATACTGAAAGATTGAATTTTTCAACTTTTTAGTAGAAGTTCAGGTAGTTACTATTTTATAAATATGATAGTTGTTGAATGGCTTGTGATTTTCATTTGTTCACATTGTATGATATATTCTGAATGCTTTGTGTGTTAGAAGATAGTTGGTTTTAGCCTGGGGATTATGTTTTCTAAGCTTCTAAAAGTGTTAATTCAGGACATTTATTTTAAAGGATTCAAGTCAACTCACTGGGAATAGAGTAACAAAGAAAAAAACTCTTCCTTTGTTGTAACTTAAACATGTACATAATCTTTATTTATGTTGTGTTAGGAGGTTTGGGGATATTTTGAAGGTGTAAAGTTGAAGGCATTAACTACTGGCCTACTGGCCTTGATTCCTTAGGAAATTCACAGGAAAGTGATGTCACAAAACTTCACCAATTGCCACACTAAGATTCGCCATGTTGATGCTCATGCTACTCTAAATGATGGTGTGGTGGTCCAGGTGATGGGGCTGTTATCAAACAACAACCAGGCTTTGCGGAGATTCATGCAAACATTTGTCCTTGCCCCCGAGGTATGTGTAGTAATGTTAGTTGTTGCTGTAGTAATGAAATATATGGGGAAAAAAATGAAAGGTTTTGCGTATTTTTAAGTTTTTTGAACTTTCAAACATACTGAGGTTGCCAGAATAGTGCAGCAATGTTTATGTAAACTTTACCTATAGCTTTACAGTTACTGTGAACACTTGCCCACTTATGGTGGTTTTTTGTTTTTGTTTTTTTTTTGGTGATGCTGGAAATTGAACACAAGGCTTTGCCCATGCTAGTCAAGCACTCTACTACTGAACTACATCCCCAGCCTATAATTTTTATTTTTCTCTTCTAAATCATTTGAAAAGAAGTTGGAGACATTATTCTTAGTCATGCTCAGATGCTTATGTGGGCATTTACTTTCTTTTTTCTTTTTCTTTTTCTTTCTTTTTTTTTTTTTTTTAAATACTTGGCATGTTGATTTTGTTCTTCCTTTTGTGGTGCTGGGGGTAGAACCCAGGTCTTTGCATGTATTAGGCAAGGGCTCTACCACACAACCTCCCCAGCTTCAGTGGGCAGTTTCTAAGAATAAGGAATTCTGTCCTGTAATCATAGTGCAGTAATCAAATTCAGGAAATATTGATGCAAGGTTACTATCAATCTGTAGTCCATATTTGAATTTCAGGAAACACATCAATATTGTCCTTCGTAGTGTCCTGTGTCCGTTCCTCCCCCCCACCTCCAAAATTCAATACACATTTATACATTGCTTTTAGCTATCATGTCTCTCTAGTCTCTTAATGTGTAGTAGTTTCTTAATCTTTTATTTTTCATGGCAGTGATGTTTTTCAAGAACAGTCATGTTATTTTGTAAACACATTATACATAAGTATCTTTTAGTACCTCAAAGAGGCATATGATATCATTTAGCTTTTTTTTTTTTTAGGATGGACAGGGGAGGTGGGGACTTTTAATTTTATGTTTTTAGTTGTTGATGGATCTTTATTTTTTTTTAAATATTTTTTTAGTTGTAGTTGGACACAATACCTTTATTTTATTTATTTTTATAATGTGGTCCTGAGGATTGAACCCAGTGCCTCACATGTGCTAGGCGAATACACTACTGCTGAGCCACAACCCCAGCCCTGTCATTTAGTTTTATTAATGATGTTAACCTTAGGTAAGGTGATGTTCACCAGGTTTTACCACTATGATGTTAAGTATTTTTCCTTTTCTGATTTGTGCATTGTGCAAATATCCTGTTACTCATCAACTTTTTGTACGCTAACTTTAGCAATCATTGATTCTTGGTTGAAATCAGTTGCTATTTTGATGGTGACAAATGGAGTTTATCTAATCCCATATTAGTTGGCATCCTGCTATAAAGGACTTTCCCTTTTATATCTGTTAATCATTTGTGGATTTTTAGTTTATTTAATGAGTTGTAATCCATTACTAACCATCATGTCTAAAATGTTCCAGATCCAGGCAGAGGGAATCCCTTCAAGCTGCTTTTTTGTTTTTTTAAGTGGGGGACACTTTGTAACATTGTGGAGCAAAATGTTCCAGACGTTCCAGGCTCAGCTTGCACTGTCCCTGCTCTAGCCCAATTCTCTAGATTCTAATCAGCTATTTCTTCAAGACTCTAGTTCTTTATAGTTAGGCTTATCATTGAAAGTCTTCCAGACTGAATGCCATCAAGAAGCCTGTCTACTTAAATATGTAGAAATGGCACATTAAAAACTTGATGAAAAGTTATTATTTTTTTCTAGCATTAATCTTTAAAATAATTTTTAATATTTAGGATAATGAACCTAATACTATTTTTTTACTGTTTGAGAAGAACATTTTTTTCTCTATTTGAAAAAGTTACATGAAATCATTTTAGTCAACTTTTAAATAGAGAGATATATATATATTATTTTTTTTAAGGTATACACAATATTTTTATTTTTATGTGGTGCTGAGGATCGAACCCAGTGCTTTGTGCATGCTAGGCGAGCACTCTACCACTGAGCCACAACCTCAGACCTGGAGGTTTATATTAAAGTGTAAATATTTGAAGGACTTCTATTCTAGCCAAGTGCTGTGGTGTATACTTGTAATCCCAGCAGCTCAGGAGGCTGAGGCCAGAGTATCACAAGTTCAAAGCCAGCCTCAGCAACTTAGTGAGGCCTTAAGCAACTCAAAAGACCCTGTCTCTAAATAAAATATAAAAAGGAGCTGGGGATGTGCCTCAGTGGTTAAATGCCTCTGGGTTTAATCCCCAGTACCAAAGAGAGAAAAAAAAAGATTTGAAGGACTTTTAAATCTGCAATGAATTGGATTGGGGTGTTATAGCTTCCCTTTTTCCTTTAAAGGGAAAATTTTATTTTTTTAAATTTTTATTTATTTTTATACATCAAACTTTAAAGGGATGACTTTTAAAAATATATATATTTATGTATTTGCTTTAGTTGTACACAATGCGTTTATTTGTATGTGGTGCTGAGGATTGAACCCGGGCCATGCATGTGCTAGGCTAGCGCTCTACCGCTAAGCCACAATCCCAGCCCTAAAGGGATGACTCTTCATGTTAACATAATGCATTGTTGTGTGAACTTTGAGAATACATGCACTGAAGTATATGTTGATCTTTGTTATGGATGAGGGAATAGCTTTTGAAATTGAATAACTAGTAAATGACACAGTTGGATTTGGACTTGGGTATGTCTTAGACATAATGTGAGCAAGTGTTTTTTTTTTTTTTTTTGTCTTAGCTAAACCTCCCTTGAGTGCTTGAAGAATATTCTTTTATGCAGATATAGGGAATTTTAAATATCTACTGAAGTTTGGAATCTAATGCCTCTTAGTGATTTGAGGTGTTAGCTTTTGCATCTTAGATACTTAAGAGTTTTTAATCTATTTTTTTTGGTATTTATTTGGTGATGAGGATAAATGTTTTGAACAAATAAAATGTATTTGAATATAGTTTTTTCCTAAACAGCTGTAGTATAAAGGTGACTTTATAATCTTGGTACTTCTGGCATTTTGGGTTAACTAATTCTTTGTTTTGGGGGGCTAATATGTGCATCCCTGCACTCTGCTTGATAGTCGTTAGTGACTGTACCAGTCATGAAAACTAAAATGTCTCCAGATATTGCCAAGTGTCTCCTGGCAGTTTACCACTGGTGTAGTGATTTGGCTTTTTGAAAGTCTGTTGTATAAATTAAAACTTTTTGTTGGCATTGCAGGGCTCTGTTGCAAATAAATTCTATGTTCATAATGATATCTTCAGATACCAAGATGAGGTCTTTGGTGGCTTAGTCACTGAGCCTCAAGAGGGTAAGTAGTGAAGCACTGTACATTACTTACCTAAACATTTTAAACAGCGCATATATGAAGACATGAATGGTGTGAATATACTTTGTATACAACCAGAGATGTGTAAAAATGTGCTCTATAAGTGTACCATGAAATATAATGCATCCTACTGTCATTTATAACAACTTAGAATTAAAAAAAAAATTAAAAAACAAAACATTTTAACAGTGTCAGATGGACCTTAAGAGAAAAATGGGTTTATTGAATAATTTTGTTGGTTCTTCATTATGAATAACTAATATTTGTTAAGACATATGAAGAATCTCAGTTTTTACCCATATTGGATGCTAATTGGTTAGGTTTTTTCATGGAGGTTGGGAGATGACCTGACTCTAAGGTCAGAAGTATATAGATTACTACTCTCAGCAGGAATAGTAGCATTTTTGCCTTAGTTCCCATAGGACACCATGAAGAAGGGCTAATAATACATGCATTGCAGTGAGTTGTTAAAGGTGTGAAATCCTTATTTCAGGGAACCCAAATCTTTTATGATAGACAGTAAACATGCCTCCCCTTTGCTCTGGAGGAACACTTTTTTCTAAGGCTGTTTGCTATACAAATATTCTTTAAAGATAGCCTGAAAGAAAGGGTAGGTGCAAGGGCAGGAAGTAGGTGCAAAAGCAGATCAATGGAGAATAGTCTCCAAATTGATAGTGTTTGAATTTTATTACATGGCTCAGACTATTCTAAGTGCTTTATATTTATTGTGTAACATACAGCCTTATAGACAGGTACTTTAGGTACTATTTCTCCAATAAGGTACATTAGGATATTGAGATATAGTAGTGTGCCTAAGGTAGTATAGCTAGTAAGGTACGTTAGATTACTGGAGATATCATTTCAGATTCTGTGTTAACCAAAACACTAATTCTGTCCTTCAAATCTATGCCATGATTTTATCAAATTGCCCTAATTTCTTTACTTTTGTGTGATGTATGTTTCCTTTTATGATCTCATTTTCTTCTTTTTTTTTTTTTTAAATAGTTTTTTCCTGTTCTCATCTTTATTGGTAAATCAGTTTAAAAGATAGGAATCTCCTGTAGTAGACATTGTAAAATAATGAACTGATAATTTGGTAAGCACAAATTATGTTTTAAATATGTTTTTCTCAGAATCTGAGGAAGAAGTAGAGGAGCCTGAAGAAAGACAGCAGACACCTGAGGTAGTACCTGATGATTCTGGAACTTTCTATGATCAGACTGTCAGGTAAGGAAAATTTTGTTTACATGTTCAGGGCTACATAAGAAATTGCATTATGTGATCTTTCTCTTTGTTAGAGAACAATCATATTTTCTCAGAATTAATCTCCAAAAACTATAATTTTCTAGAAGAATGATTTGGCTTTGGTATCAGTTGCTTTGTGGTTTAGTTTTTTTTCTTAGTGGTAAGTGCAAATTTTTGAATATTTCTTATCAATAGTTAATTAAATTAAGGTATTTCATTAAATGCTTTTGGGGAAATACAGAGTGTTTAAGTGCTTATTAAATGAGTTGACCAGGCATTAAATGGTAGAAATTCAAATATGTGAGCTGAGTAGTAATTAAGAATTTCATTACCTCAGATGCCAAATATGTCATTGTATTTTATATTTTTAAAATTTTTGTGCTAGGGACAGAAATGTGTTTGATAAGGATTGAAATGTTGTTGCCATGAGATATCCTGAATGTTATAATTCAGTGCTTAATAAGTATTTTTAATTGCTTGAATTGCTCGTTAAAAATGAAGATTTGTGGGGCTGGGGTTGTGGCTCAGCGGTAGAATGCTTGCCTAGCACACGAGTGGCCTGGGTTCGATCCTTAGCACCATGTAAAAATAAAATGCATTGTGTACAACTAAAGCAAATAAATAAATATTTAAAAAAAAAATGAAGATTTGTGGTCATGCCACAAACCTGTTGAATTAGAATTTCAGGAGAAAAAACACCTTCAGTTTTTATAGCATTCCTAGTTATTTATGTGGAAATTTAATAACTGTTCTAAATTATAACTATCTTTATTTCTCCTAAAATTTTTTATGTGTTTTTATGAGAGTTTTAAGTTTGCAGTATAGTTGTCTTAACTAGGTACATGTCCATGTATAACAGATCTCTAGAACTTTTCATCCATTGTGCAAAACAAACCATAGATTTTGAGAACAGCTTCCTAGTTCCCTCTTCCCCCCAGCCCATTAGATATGAGAGTTTTGTGATGTGTGATAAGTAAATGGCAATAGTTTTAGAATTTCTGTAGAATGAGAAAAATTTTTTTTTTGTGCTGGAGATACAGCCCAGGGCTTTGCTTATCTTATGCATGGGCTTTACCATCAAGCTCTAGCTCCCTCCCTGAGAGCTATTTTTCCATAGTTAATATATGATTAAAAATTTCTGACGGGCATGGTGGCGCATGCCTGTATTACCAGCCGATTGGGGGCTGAGGCAGGAGGATCTTGAGTTCAAAGCCAGCCTCAGCAACTTAGACCCTAAACAACTCAGTGAGACCCTGTCTCTAAATAAAATATAAAAAAGGGCTGAGGATGTGGCTCAGTGGTTAAGCTCCTCTAGGTCAATCCCTGGTACAAAAAAAAAAAAAAAAAAAAAAAAAAAAAAGAAAAAAGAATTTCTAAGTCAGTGGAGGCAGAATGATATTTCTCATGTTTTCCTTTAAAAGCAATGACTTGGAAGAACATTTAGAGGAGCCTGTTGCTGAACCAGAGCCTGATCCTGAACCAGAACCAGAGCAAGAACCTGTATCTGAAATCCAAGAGGAAAAGTCTGAGCCGGTATTGGAAGAACCTGCTCCTGAGGATGCCCAGAAGAGTTCTTCTCCAGCACCTACAGATATAGCCCAGACAGTACAGGAAGACTTGAGGGTATGGAACATGTCTTTATTTTTATTCTGTTTTTATTTTTTTTAAAAACTCTCTTTCTCCTTTCTAGTTGCTTTGTTAACCTTGTTGATGCATTTCCTATTGGTTTAGGGAAATTTCTTACACACTAGGCCATGTCTCAGATAAGAGGCATGATGCTTGTCACTTTGTAACATCAAAAGAAATGGCCTTAGCCAGGCGCGGTGGCACACGCCTGTAATCCCAGCACTTTGGGAGGCTGAGGCAGGAGGATCACGAGTTCAAAGCCAGCCTCAGCAATGGCGAGGCACTTAGCAACTCAGTGAAACCCTGTCTCTAAATAAAATACAAAAAAAGGTCTGGGGATGTGACCAGTGGTCGATTGCCCTGAGTTCAATCCCTGGTACCACAAAAAAAAAAAAAAGGCCTCAAAGGTACCTTGAAAGCCTCTTAGGTATTCAAATGGTAAGTTCAGTTCTTATCAGTCATTATCAACAATCTCTAGTCTTTTCATACTTTTTTTCCCTTTTTTTTAAATTAAAAAAAAAAAAAAAAGCATCCACCTTTATGGATGCTTTACCCGTGGAGGTGCATTCCTAGCCATTTTTGTTTATTCATTTATCTATTTTGAGACAGGATCCCACTAAGTTGTTGATGCTGGTCTCAAACTTAGTGATCCTCCTTAAATTGTAAATCATTACTTCGGTGTTTTGGCATGTAAATGCATAACATCAGTTTAATAAAAATAACAGTGGAATCCAGTTGCGGATATCTGTGTACATATGGGTGTGTGTTTGTTTTCACATTGACTGAAAACTGCTTTTTTATACCCAATCTTCATCTTTGACTTGAACTTGATCATTAGTTCAAGGAATTTTAGTACTAAATTTGTGAGTAGGTGAAGGAAAGAAATTACAAGATATTTATAAACTCCATTCTGCCTATGAGAATGTGATACATACATTATGTACAGGAAATCAAGAGTTGATAGCTTTTATGTTGTTTTGATAAATAGTGTAATCATGTAATATTGGTTCCTTAGACATTTTCTTGGGCATCTGTGACCAGTAAGAACCTTCCTCCCAGTGGAGCTGTTCCTGTTACTGGGATACCACCTCATGTTGTTAAAATACCAGCATCACAGGTAAGGCTCTGAGAACTAGACTGTAGGCAGATTTACTTATATTTTTTGTAATATGACTCAACAGAGGTTTAGAGAACAGGAACTGGCATATAGTAGTTTTTTAATGATATTTTTTGAGGGAAATGTCATATTTTTTATTGTTAGTTTAAAAACTTCACAGGAAAAATTATGAGCCTGGGGGCTGGGGTTGTGGCTCAGCAGTAGAGCGCTCGCCTAGCGTGTGCGTGGCCCGGGTTCAATTCTCAGCACCATGTAAAAATAAACACGTGTACAACTAAAACAAATAAATACATATTTAAAAAATTATGAGCCTGCTTTGTTTTTAGACAAAAGTTAACTTGTAAATATTTTAGCCCCGTCCAGAGTCTAAGCCTGAATCTCAAATTCCACCGCAGAGGCCTCAGAGGGATCAAAGAGTACGAGAACAACGAATAAATATTCCTCCTCAGAGGGGACCCAGACCAAGTAAGAGCTCAATTGGGTGATTTCTCTAGTTTGGGTGATTTTGAGATGAGAACTTGGGAGATATTGGTATTTGAGTATTTTTATTGTGGAGTTAATAGAGTTACCTTTTTTTTAGGGCAGAAGGAAAAGTGTTGCATGTCAACAGTCCCTGTAAGGTCTTTTCTCTAGTTTTTCATTGTTGTTTTTGTCTCTTAAGTTCGTGAGGCTGGTGAGCAAGGTGATGTTGAGCCTCGAAGAATTGTGAGACATCCTGATAGTCACCAACTCTTCATTGGTAACCTGCCTCATGAAGTGGACAAATCAGAACTTAAAGATTTCTTTCAAAGTAAGTTATTTAGTTTTGACCACTATTTAATCTAGTGTGGTACTGTCCAGTAGAAATAGATGAGCTGCATATATAATTTTTAAGTTTTCTAGTAGTCATGTTAAAGTAAAAAGAAATTATTTCAACATATAAAAATACATGAGGAGCTAGACATGGTGGCGCACGCCTGTAATCCCAGTGGCTCGGAAGGCTGAGGCAGGAGGATCTCTAGTTCAAAGCGAGCCTCAGCAACTTGGTGAGAGGCTGTCACTAAAAACATAAAAGACAGCTTGGGATGTAGCTCAGTGGTAAATCTCCCCTGTTCATTCAGTCTCCAGTACCACCACCACCACCACCACCACCACCACCACCACCACCAGAAAAGAAAAATCAGGTACAGGTGGAGCTTCCTTAAATCTGAAAATCTAAAATGCTCTTGTGATTTGGGAGGCTGAGGTGACAGGATCCCAAGTTAAAGGCCAGTCTTAGCAACTTAACAAGACCTTATCTCAAAATAAAAAGGGCGGGGGGAGGGGTGATCTAAGTGGTAGAGCACCCCTGGATTCAATCCCCAGTTCTACCAAAAAGTTTTTTTTTAATATCTTTATTTATTCATTTATTATTTTTATGTGGTGCGGAGGATTGAACCTCACATGTGAGGCAAGTGCCGTACCACTGAGCCACATCCCCAGACTCCAAAAAGTTTTTTTTTTTTTTTTTTTTTTTTTTGGTACCGGGGATTGAACTCAGGGGCACTCGACCACTGGGCCACATCCCCAGCCCTTTTTTGTATTTTATTAGAGACAGGGTCTCACTGAGTTACTAACTGCCTCGCCATTGCTGAGGCTGGCTTTGAACTCGCGATCCTCCTGCCTCAGCCTCCCAAAGTGCTGGGATTACAGGCATGCGCCACTGCGCCCGGCTTCCAAAAAGTTTTTTAAAAAAGCATCTAGAAATCCTGTAAAATCTGAAACTCCTGAGTGTCAACATTATACCACAGGTGGAAAATTCCACAGCTGACCTAATGTATTTAGACTTGGATTCCATTCCTAAAATATCTTTTATACATTTACAAATATTCCATAATAAAAGAAAATCCGAAATCTGTACTTCTGTTCTCAGGCATTTTGGATAAGGGGTATTCAGCCTGTGTTTTGTTTTTATTTTTTTTAGATACTAAGTCTGAAATCTAGTGTGTATTTTACACTTAAGGTACATCTCCATTTGGACTAGATTATTTGAGGTGCTTAGTGACTAGTGGTACTGAACAGTGTATATCTAACATTTAAGAGTGAACATTCTGGGCTGGGGTTGTGGCTCAGCGGCAGAGCGCTCGCCTTGCACGTGCGCAGCCCGGGTTCGATCCTGAGCACCACGTAAACATAAATGCATTGCATTGTGTACAACTAAAGTAAATAAATAAATATTAAAACAAAAAAAAAAAGAGTGAACATTCTGCTAATAAATTATCTGAAAATCTGTTTCACTTGCAGATTATGGGAATGTGGTGGAGCTGCGCATAAATAGTGGTGGAAAATTACCCAATTTTGGTTTTGTTGTGTTTGATGATTCTGAGCCTGTTCAGAAGGTCCTTAGCAACAGGGTGAGCAATTTTTTTATCTTGATTTCTTCCTTTTTTTATTTTTGAAATATCGGTATGTCTTGTTTCTTTTAGAGTGTATTCATCCTTAAGCTCTTGTCTTTTTATATGTAAAATGTAATTTATTCCGTCATGTTTAACCCATTTTTAAACATGGAGTTTAACATTGTACTTTCAGATTACTCCTTTGGGGTTAACCTTAGATGTATCTTGCCTTGTCTTCATTTCACTGCATAGGTAGAAGTCTGCTGCTGTGTTCTCTTCAATAATTTTTTGTGAGTACAGAAATACTTTATGCAACATTGATCACTATGTTATGTTGTAATACAGCATAGTGGCTATATTTAAAGGAGGTTTATAGGAGGCCTTGGATTACATTTCTCTTCCCTCATTCACTAGTGCAGTGACCCATAGTAGTGACTTATTCTTGTCATTTGTTAAGGGATTTTTAATTTGCTAGTGTCTAGAATTTTATTTGGCTCAGTATAATGAATATTTTGAGATGAGAATGTATTTAGAATAAATATGTATAGTACCATCTCTGCATATTCTATGAAGTTTTAGCCTAAGCCTCTAAATCCATGAAGAATGTGACAATTCTTATTTGTATTATTCTGTTTAGGATTTGTTTTAGTAAATATAGTGACAATTACTTATGTTTTTAAAAAAAATATTTATTTATTTACTTTAGTTGTACACAGTGCAATGCATTTATGTTTATGTGGTGCTGAGGATTGAACCCGGGCCGCACACGTGCGAGGCGAGCGCTCTGCCGCTGAGCCACAACCCCAGCCCCACTTAATGTTGTTTAAGTTGGCTTCTTTAACTAGCTTGCCTACCTAACCACATTTCCATGCCTTTGTTAACAGGAAGATACGTTGTCTGAGTTTAAGACAAAAATTGATTCTAAGAACTTGACTGATTTGTAAACTGCTGGTTCTTTATGGTAGCTTCATTTTACTTTTGGTAGATGTAGTTCATAAGCACTGAGTCTGGTTACCTTGATTTCTTCCAGCCAATCATGTTCAGAGGTGAAGTCCGACTGAATGTGGAAGAGAAGAAGACTCGAGCTGCCCGGGAAGGGGACCGTCGAGATAACCGCCTGCGAGGACCTGGAGGCCCTCGAGGTGGGCTGGGTGGTGGAATGAGAGGCCCTCCCCGTGGAGGCATGGTGCAGAAACCAGGATTTGGAGTGGGAAGGGGTATTGCTCCAAGGCAGTGAATTGCTCTTCACTGATCTTCATGAAGCATAAAAACCCCAGCTTCTGCAGAATGGTGAATTTCTTCAACCAGCCTTTGTTATCTTGGAGTATGATGATCCTAGTCTTATAAACTGCTTAAGTTTGTACAATTTTACTTGTTTTTGTGTTAATGGTGTGTGCTCCCTCCCTTTTCCCTTCTCCTGGCCTTTTAGTCCTTCACTTCCAGTTTCGTGGAACGCTATTTTAGGAGTAACGAATTTTTAAGGAAGAAAAAACAGAAAGACTGAATTTCCTTGCTTACTTTGCATATACAGACTGGAATTTTTTTTTTTTTTTTAAACAGCCATTTCCCCAAAGGAATGTTGTCTTGCTTATTACTGACATTTGGTATGTTTCATTCATTGGAATATTTCTTACTTATTTTCTACGTGTTTCAAAGCCTGCAAGAAATGCAGGATTTGATAAGCATTTTGGAGGCAGGAAAAATCCAAATTGTTTATTCTTTTGATGTGGAAAAATTGCCATTTGGAAAACTTCACATTCGATTCTCCCTGATGTGGTTAAAACTGAATAAAAGGTGTTAATAGAACTTTTTTCTTTTGATATGTGATCACAAAATAATTCTAAAACCTACTGTTTTTTCCATTGAAATTTAAATTGTGAGATAGGTTTTAAATGTCTAGAATGCAATTAGTAGGCTTTTCTTGAACTGTTCAATTCTTTTGAAGTAGAGGTTTTTCATGTTTCATCTGTATTTGTAAAAAAAAAAAAGAAAAAAAAAAAAAAAAGAAAAAACAAAAACAAATCCCCCAAATCCGAATAACAACCAGAGCAAAAACTGTTGTGCCTTCTATTTATCTTTGGTTCCAATCTTGTTTAAAGAGTTGGGAGTTGTTTAAAGAAAAAAATAATAAAAAAATTTTTTAGATTTGTTTTATTAGGTTCAGAGTATGTGGGGAATTGTAGAGTTCCTCTTTTCATCACCTTGTATGTCTTTTGTTAATATTTGTTATGCCTTATTCTAAAACTGAGTCTCAAACTGGAATGCCTTGGAGGACAGATACTTCTGTAGAGGTCATTTGACCTAAATAGTTAAGCATTTGTATTGTTTTATTTTGGTATCTAATCAGATTCTTAATCATAGCCCAAAAGAAGGAATGCAACTTTAATATTGGACTTTGCTGATGTGCTTTAGTATCTGCATTTTTTTTTCTTTAAATCATAGCTATACGGTAAATTTTCTATTTTGTTATGGTTCTCTTTTATTGATGGGCATGCAGTGGGTGTTTCTTGGAAATGGCCAATTTTTATTAAAATATTTCTGGAAGAAAATTTAATCTGGCAATATAGACTAATAATACTCATTTTATATAGTATGTTATTTGTTGAGTGCTGTGTGTGAGGTGGGTGAAGGTTTTGTTTACATGTGTGAGACAAGCCTTTATATGGTAACTTGTTATAATAAGGGCAACCAGGTTAGTCAAATTTAACTTATTTACTCTTAACAATGTCCATGCTTAGGACTTTAATTTGAGGATAACATAGAAATAGCAGTTTTGTTTCACTGTTGCTAAGAAATTGTAGGTTTTTTTTGTGAACAGGTTAGTTAAGACTGAAGTGATGTTATCAGTTTAGTCTCCAAATCCTCAGAAATTTGAAAATTGCTATCATCTTCTTCACATAAAGAAATTTATGTAACTGAGTTACGTTCCTGTTTTGTGGATCATTTTTAAGTAAGTCTTTGATGATAATCACTTTATTTGGCCCAGACTAGTGATAATTGGAAAGAAATTAACTTGCACATTTGTAGCTTATATTAAGCTTTTAAATTAAAAAAAAAAAAAAAAAAGCCTGAATTACTTTTGAAAAAAAGTTTAAGTTGGCAGTAACTTCAAGGTCATAAATTATAGATAGTTTAGAAATTATTTTTTATAATTCAATACAAAGTTGTACATTTAAAAACAAGTTCTTATTAAATCAGAAGTTTAAGGGCACTAACTTGATATAGTGATTTCTTGAGTTGGTGCTGTTAGCACATCCTGGAGAGCATTTGGAAATGTGAGATTTGGAAGGGTTGTGGGGGGCAATACATTTATTGGGTGGGGACCCAGGGTACCAAATGTTTTACAAAAGTGAAGCAACCCCATTGAGAACACTAATGGTCTCTACTCCTGTGGGTATTAGGGAAACTAGTGAAGGAAGTGAAATTCAGCCTCTGATAAATAATTAGGAAATGTAAATCTCTTTGAGGAATTAGAGTAGCATCTGTTCTAAGTAATTAATATTCCTGGTTTTTGTATTGCCATGTGCACTGTGTGTGTGTGTGTGTGTGTGTGTAAATGAATGTGTAAATGGGGAGAGGTATAGCAATATGTGCCATATGCTGCTTATAATGTTGCAAGGAATTGTTGCATGATCTCAGAAAACAAAAGTTGTTTCCTAAATAATTTCAAGTCATCAGAATTGCGATGGATGTGGGGTTTTGAATGGCATTGGATCTAAGAAATAGGATTTAACATCATGGTTGACACTGTTAAGAATCCCAATACCATTATTTACATTATTGCTTACAGAATAAACATGAGAGCATAAAGATGCATATATTGACACTGCTAGAAAGTTGAAGTGGAATAAGTTAGAGCAAGATTTCTGTAGGCAGCAGCAGCTCACCACATTTTAACTTTTTTAGATTTCAAAGTACAAATTTTTATTTGTAGGAACAGCCCAATTCATGGTTCTTTGTTAATGAGCTTGAGATTCTTGACCCATAGTATTTTAACGGGGTGAGATTAATTTGGTTCAGTGGGTTTCAGTCTTTTAAGACTTGCTTGTTGAAAATAGATCTTAGCTTTTTAAAAATATTTTTGTTTAGCCGGGCGCGGTGGCGCACGCCTGTAATCCCAGCACTTTGGGAGGCTGAGGCAGGAGGATCGTGAGTTCAAAGCCAGCCTCAGCAATGGCAAGGCACTTAGCAACTCAGTGAGACCCTGTCTCTAATAAAATACAAAAAAAGGGCTGGGGATGTGGCCCAGTGGTCGAGTGCCGCTGAGTTCAATCCCCCAGTACCAAAAAAAAAAAATATATATATATATATATTTTTTTGTTTGCTTTCTTAGTGAGATTATATTCCTGTGTTCTCAAGTCTTTTGAGCTATTGTTAGGGAGCAGTGAAAAGGATAATCCAAAAATAATTATCTGAGTTTTGGATGACTGGATTACTACCACAGCATTAGTTCAATTGCACTTTAGTTTTAAGTTAGAAAACTTAATTCTCACATCTACTCTGTAGGTTACATGGTGTTATCCCCAATATAACAGATGGAAGAAATGGCATTAGAGCAGGTAAATTATCAGCCCTTCAAAGTTATCGGTGTACCAAGGAGCAGAATGACTTTTAAAATTGTTTTTTCTGTAGAATCATGTCTACTTATTTATATTTGAATGGCATATTTAGTGAGTAGGATATTTCTGTATTAAAATTACTACTATATAGAGACCTCAGTCTGAAATACATTCAGAACCAATTTATCATTACTGTTCATTTCTTTTAGGGCAAATCAAATTATTGAACTTGGATTTTTAGGGCTTCTTTTGATATTTGCAGATTCTGTGGGTTACATAAAATAGTAAACTTGTTCTAAAAACGAATATTTTTAAAACTGAGGATTGAACCCAGGGGTCCTTTACCACTGAGCTACATTCCCAGCCCTTCTTATTTTTTAATTGGAGACAGGATCTTACTAAGTTGCTGAGGCTGGCCTTGAACTTGCATTCCTCCTGCCTCAGCCCCCTCAGTTGCTAGGATTATAGGCTTGTATCATGCCTGTTTCTAATTTTTTTTAATCTGGTTGGATAATTCATTTTGTATAAATTTGAAATCTGAATGTGGATGATCACAATATTTTTACTATAATTCAGGTGAGTTTATAATTGTTTTATACTTGCAACTGCCATTCTTTATACTTTTCTTGATCCCTTTATTTGAAGATCCCTTGTAGAATTTAGTGATTTAGTGGAAAATGTTGCACTTTATAGAAAGCTGTTAGACACAGTATGGAAATAATCTTTCTATGAAGTTTAGATTTGTAGGCAGTGATTTATGCTGCGTGACTTATTTGTTTTAAGTAAATGGTTGCTTTTGTCAAATCTACTGATCTAAAGATGTCATATTTCCGTTTTATTTTTGTGCTATTTAAAAGAATCTGCAGAATTGCATATGGATAATTTTTGACTTTAGTTCAACAAATTTAACCTTGTAAAAGAATGAATGTGGGGGTTTTAGCTAACTGCCTTATATACCGAAAGCAGGCAGCAGGCAGTTAGAGACAGCCTTCCACAGTGCTTTAAAAACTTGGTAATGTCTTGTGTGGAATGAGGGGGCAGATGAAGGTTGCTGGTTCAGTGATAGCCATGTGGCACTAGAGGACAGTGGAATAAGGAGTTCTGGTCTTAATGCCATTTGAGTTTTATATTTGTTCACTTGATGTTGAGGTTCTAGGGACCACAGGTAGGCTTGTGAACTCTATAGTAAGGGAGAAATGGTGACACACTTGAGATAAAACTGTTTAATTCTGTTTACATTCTTAATGGATATGTATTTAGCTCAGAATAATAAATTAGACTGCCTTGCTCATGTTTTCATTTCACAGTCTCAAAGCATGACCTGAATGAGTAAAAAATTGATTAGAAGTCACCTTTAACCAATTTTATTTTTGATTATGTTTATGTATTGGCTTAAAATCAAGATTATTCAATTCTATGTTTATTGAAAACTTTGTGGATAGTCTTTATACTCCCTGGCTTCCAACTTGAACCTGATAGCTTTTTTTTTTTCTTTTCTTTTTTTCTTTTTATTCCACTGTTACTTCTATAAATGTGGTTGGTTAATAGTAATCCAGAAATGTTTAATACTTCGAAATATGGCCAGTCACAGGTTTGCAAGGGATGGGCATACAGCATGTGTTAGGATTTTCTTTCTTTCTTTCTTTCCTTCCTTCCTTCCTTCCTTCCTTCCTTCTTTCTTTCTTTCTTTTTTTAAAGCAAGTTAAAAGTATTTATCAAAAATTCACTTTGAAATACTTTTAGAAAGTATTTTTTTCAGGAATCCACTTATGGGATGTTTGCCTATATTTTTGGTAGTAATTAGGGGGAAGATTATATCAATCTGGGCAGAAACCATTTCAACTATTGATGCAATTAAAGCCATTTTGTTTGCTGGTACTCCCCATGCTTTGATATCACCTGTTCTACTTTGGATTTGTTCACATTTTAAAATTTTGTTGTGAAGATTGTGTATGCACTGATTTAGTTCTCTAAAATGAAGACACTATGAAGCTGGCATAAGGAAGAAGAGGATGGGTATTCTCTCTCTCTCTCTCTCTCTCTCTCTCTCTCTCTCTTTTTCTCTCTCCAGTTGGTGCACATTTAACTAGAGTAGCTTGTAGGACATGTTTTGAAAATAAATTCATGTATATAAGTAGATTTTAGAGATATTGAGGGAGGGTTGAATGGAAGTAGCATTTACCTAATGGAATAGGAATTATTTGTGACTTATGGAAAAACATTTTTAAGTGAGGAAAATTCAGAATATTATCTTGAAGTTTTTTTTTTCCCCCCTCATTATTCTGATTATCTCCAACAGGAAAGACTTAAGACTCCTGTAGTTTCTCAGTCATAGATTGTTAGTGCTGGAAAGGCCTAATATGTGATTTTTCTAACTCCTCCATTTTATAGAAGATACAGATGGCTCAGAGGGTTGATCAGTACAGTTTTCTAATCTGCTTGTACAAGAAATATGGAGAACCTTCAGGGATCACTAGTCCAGGTTCCCTGTAGGAAGGCCGGATCTGCTAAAAAGTTCAGGATGTGGGAAGAGAAGGGAAGGCACCACATTTTTATTTGCTTACTCAGTTCACCCTTCAGTCTAGTTTTCATACCCAGGTTTTCTCTATGTATGTGTTATTTTTTTTTTTGCCCCCCCCCCCCCCCCCCCCCCCCCGTTTCAGAACTGGCTTCATGCCCAGCTCCAGCAGGGTCTGTTGTCTAAGGACATTAAAATTTTTTGCTTCCCTCAGGGATGGGTTTACTACTAGCTCTCTCAGAAAGCTATTGAGTATCCTAATATTTTAATAGCTGAAACTCAGCTGTAATTTTCTTCTAAAATCCTTCAGCATTTTGTATTCTGTACATTGTGGTGTTTTTCCACCTTGTATTGTTATAACTGTAAGCTCCTAGGGGGCAGCAATTTGGCCTTAGGCATATACCCTGTTTAGTGCCTGGCAGTGCCATGTGTGTATCAGGGTCCTAATATTCCTTTCTGGTTATTTCTCTCATTCTTTATGGAAATGATGCTCCACTATGCTGAACTGCTTGTGGTCCCCCTAATGAGCCTGGCATTGCTAATTCCCTGGCTGTAGTGCCTTCTCTCCTTGAATACATATTTGCATCTGCACCCCGACCCCCAGTCTCTGCCATCAAAGTCATTTTTATCAAAGTTCAGTTCAGGAGTCGTACCCACCACCCCCTGCCCTCAAGAAAAGATTTGTATCAGAAATAGGGGATCCCTTTTCGGGACTGATGTATCCAGAATTCAAAATGAGGAACAGATTTGTTCTCATATGTTTCCCTTCCATTTTGTCCCTTTTCTTTGAGGTTCTGTCTTACATTCATTTAAAAGTTATGTGTTCCTAGAACACTGGATACCTTTCTCATGATTCATAACTTACCCCTTAAACTTAGTTAGAATTATCTCTGTTTACTACCTTGTTAGACTATAAGCTCCTAGAGGACAGGGACTGGGGGATTAATTCCTATATTTCACCAGAAGGTACAGTGATTCTAGAGGCCCTAAATGATAACTGCATTGAATTACAATTTAATTTTCAGTTTTCATTCTTAAAAGCAAAGCATGCCTGGAGATAGTCTTGAATGCACTAAATTTTTAGACACTGTGACATTTCAGTGGGAAAAATTGTTGGAAATTTTGGGGGGATGGGGAGGAAGTCACTGGTTGTTTCTTCCATTCCTGTTCTTGGTAATTTGCCCTTCTATCAGATTGTCTCTGGTCTATCCCAGGTGCCTGGTTTCTACACATAATGATTTTGTTCCTTCATTGCTCTTCATTCATAACGTCACCTATGCTACACATGAGTCATCTGCTTCCCTTTTTGTTAACACCTTACATCCAGTCTTCCAGCTAAGTCCTATCATTCTACCTCAGTACTCTTTCACATCTCTCCTCACCTAGGTAATTTCAGTAGTCCCTAGCTTCACATTCTGTCTTCTTACTCCAGCTTATTTTATACACAATATTAGATTCATCTTACCAAAGCCCAGCTCTGACCATGTATCCCACCTGCTTGTGTGTTCTATCTCCCCTACTAGACTGTAAGCTCCTTACGGGCAGGACCTGTGTCTGAGTCATCTTTGTTATACCCCGTAGTACCTACCAATAAATATTTCTTGAATGAACAAATGAATTCTCATTTCTCAGCATAAAGTTATACATAAGATTCTCTCTGGGGTAATTGTAAGACATCAAAAGTTTTCTCACATGAAGTTGGTCTGATGGTAACAATTATGACAACCACAGAAAATTTCAGAAAACTTTTAATTTTTTTCCATTGGAATCAGCGTGGATATGTGTGTGTGGATGGTTCAATAAATATACTTTTATATACATGTATCACAGAAATTTTTACATTCCATCTTCAAACTGCAGAAATAGATTTTTTTACAAGCCAGAAAAATAACTGCCATAACTTTTATGACTTCATGCAAAAAAGGGAAGAGTAAGGGGCCAAAGGGAATTGGTTGTTCAAGGTTGAGTGTCCAGTAAGAAGTAAAAATGTTATATTAAGGAAGCGATTGCTTAACACGCTGCTTAAGGTGGTAGCCAAACAAATCCTTAACTGCAGCATTAAGGCCATACCAAGTTTATACATATATACAAAGAAATTTCCATATAAAAGACATACTATCACATTGTCTTCTGGGAAAGGCTGAGGAACTTTATGAGTAATTCTGACCCAATTTTCCAGACTAGTTAAGATGCCCCCAGGCTGCTACTTTTGAATCTACTTCGGCTACCTGTTGGAGTTGCTGCTATGTGGGCTTGTGATTTTTCTGGTCTCATGTTTGAAGTATGAATTGTCTTGAATCTCTTTTCTGTTAACGTGTGATCAGGTACTTTTAAGCTGAAACTCAGTGCCCAGCCAGATGCCTTGCATCTCCTCCCAGAAGTATGTGGAATCACAGTATAGTAGCTTGTCAGCATCTTACCTGTAACAGACTTCATAGCCGTGTAGGCACTGTGTCTTAAAGAATCACACAATGCCCTTCTGTTCTTTGGGGTTAAAATAACTTCACTTGAATAATGGACAAATAAGCCAGGGTTAGGTTTCAAGAAACATCTCATGTTGAAAGTTAATTTCTGATGTTTATGCTTTGCATCTCATGACATGTTTAAATTGGAAGCTATCTTTTTGGAGAAAAAATGTGAAGTTGCTCAGAGAAGAATCACCTGGAATTTGCTTTTCTGTCTAAACATCAAACCAGGGAACTATTAAGACAAAGGGTAGTTTTGTGCAAATACCTGACCAGGTAAAATGGGGACTTCCAGCTATGCAGAAGTCACTTGCTTTGGCAAGGTTTGGGTGGGACTCAGATTGCATACTTTGGTTCTGTTGGCAGAAACCAGCCCATTTTAAATTAGTGAATGCATCCTGAGTCAAAATGAAAAGTGAAAAGTTTCTAAATCTAGGATAAGTAATGTAAATAAAATAACCCCTTTCCCCAATGGCTGACTTAGAGCATTTATTTTACAATGTTATAACTCAAAATTTGGAATGTTTTGAATCAATTGATTTAATTTTGGTTCGGAAGTACTGCAGTTTGAACACATGCAAAACTAGCAGTCATTGCAGTCCTGTCACGCACCACACTTTCAAATGACACTAGTTTTTTGTTAAACAGTTTTTGTCACTTTGTGGGTTCACTTTGCCTATTTCACATCTATAGCTGCTGAATTATTTTAGGTGTATTTTTTTTCCAGTTTTTCAAACTTGCTTGGAGGACACTGAGGTAGGCCCCTGCTATATTTGTTTTTTGAAAGTAGAACTCAGGATGTAAAAGACTTTTGGAAAAGACTTTTGGAGAGCTTGCTAGTATGCATAAGAAATCCACGGAGTAGGCATTTCGTCTATGTCCAATACAAGAAGTAACAGAATGAGTCCCTTTGGAATTCACTCATTTCGTTTTAACTTGTTAGTGCTGAAAATATTATAATGACTTAGGTGTTGGAAGATTGAACCATTAAAATATGAAGTATGAATTTTAAATGCTCTGAAATGCCCTATGGGAATGTCCTTTTTTTTTTTTTTCTGCTTTAATAATATTCAGGCTAAATTGGCATGTTGAGCATGGCATACACTTTTAAATGAGGTAGAAACATATCTAACATGGAAAATGTTGAGTTTCTCAAACTGCTTGTTTGATATGTAAGCACCACTTTTCAAAAGATTGGGGGCCAATCTTATTTATTAGTGTAGATAATACTAAGCTTTTTCAAAAATATTCTTTCTAGATTTGCTTACTATAGAAGAAACTATTCCTTCTACCTGTTTGCACTAGCAATAACTTGATAAAAATCAACTACACTTAATGTCTATTTCTTCTATTCATATTTTTTCTTTTATTTATGAACTAATTACGTACTTTGAATAGAGATGCTCTTTGGGTGGAGGGGAGGAATTTCAGATGCAAGGTGAGCGATAGGAGACATTCTTCTAGGCTATACTTTCTCAAGTTCTATTCAGTTACACATTGCAGTTGGATCAACAAAAGATAACACTTGAACAAGTTCCCCTTTAGAAATCCTTTCGTTGTACTAAGTGATAAGTAACTCTGGGAATAACTTTCACAATTAATGTAGAAGTGTGAGCTGAGTACAGAACCATGACTTTACAATTAGACCCCCACAGTCCCCCACACCTACCCTGTCAAGTCTTGTTGGGTTTAGTGGATGCCCTTGAAGTTGTAAATTTCTAGTGGGTACCATATATACTTAGGAGAGAAAGGAAAAGGTAGGTTCTTCCAAGAGAAGTACAGGAAAATCTGAACTGGGTAGAAGTGTCAACTAGTAAGGGACTGAATGAGCTGCTCTGCTCATGAAGAAATACTGTCATGGAGAACTGCTACAATGAGTCCTGACACAGTTCTTAATTGAAGCGTGTTTCAATATACTCCAAATGTATCTTCCCCAACATGTCTCCCATTCATTACACTGGAGCCAAGAGTATAATCACTGTCTTGCCACTTATTTTTTTTTTTACCTTCATGTCTTTACTCATGCTATATTCTCTCTGCCTGCAAATCCACTGTCCCTATCTGTCAAAACCCCTCTCTTCCTTACTGGGGATTGAATCCAGGGGTGTTTTACCACTGAGCTACACCACCAGCTCTTTTAAATTTTGTGACAGGGTCTCCCCAAGTAGTCCAGGTTGGCCTCTAACTGCGATCTTCCTGCCTTAGCCTCCTGAGTAACTAGTATTACAGTTGTGTGCCTCAGTTTCAGCTCTTTTTTTTTTTTTTTTTTTTTTTTTTGGGCGAGGGATGGTACTAGGATTGAACCCAGGGGCGCTTTACCACTGTGTTACACCCCTAGCCTTTTATTTTTAAATTTTGAGTTGCGGTCTCCCTGAATTGCTGAGGCTGTCCTCAAATTTGAGATCCTGCCTCAGCTTCCCAAGTCATTGCATCCACCTCTCTTTAAGTTCCTGCTCAGATGGCCTTGCAACGTGCTGATTTATTTTCTGCCTGCTTCATGGCACTCTGCTTTCTGTTACATACTTCATGCATTCTTGTTTGTAATTACTAGTACTTTTATATTGTAGAAAAGAGGCTGTATTTTATTCTGATGTCATGTTTTCATGACAGAAATTTAATGAAAAAGGTGGAAGCTTGGAAGAGGTAGGTGTAGGGAGGTTAAAAAAGCTGATTAAAAAACTGGACAAATTTCATATGATTAAATATGTTCTACTGTAGGATATGATACTAACTTTGGAGATTTCCCTGTGCACAGTTCAACTTGAAAGGCCGAACTGCTCTCACCAGGCTGAGACATTGTGAAAAATAATCCAAAGGTAAGTATATAAAAGTTGCCTGGAGACCCACTGAGCCTGTCTTGGGGCTCCTAGATAGGATCCAGAGTGCCACTTGCCTCACCAACATTTAGAGATGTGCAGATGGGTTCTAATCTGGCTTTCAAATTAGAAAGTGCTAAGACATTCCAGATGTCACTATTGTAACTCATGGCCCTGTCTTGCCGAAGACATAGCTTGAGACAGCTTAAGAGACATAGGTGAGGGCAAGTGTGTCCTAGGATACAGTGGTAGAGGACTTTTCCCATGAAATGGACTGGCTAGTTTGGGCACATCAGGTTACCTAGGGGATACTTAGGTCAGGAACAGAAGGATCTGGAGACAAGCAGAAGCCATCTACTTAATTTTGTGTATGTATGGTTAGGGAGAGGGGTCTGTTCACACGTTTTCCCAGCTTGTTCCTAGAGCTTGGATGGGAGTAAAGAGCCATTAGAAGTTCCTCCTTTATCTGGAATACTGGTCATGCTGTCACTTTGAATACTTCTGTTTCAATAGTATCCAACAGGAAAAGAAGGTCCCTTTTTACCTGAACACCTACTTGGAGGAAATGACTAGGTAACTTCCCACTAGGAGTTATACTATTTAAAAGGTCAGTAAGACCACGGTTAATTCACACAGTAAGCTGCTGCTATGGAAAATTTGGAATTTGAGATCAAATATACCATCGTCCAAGAAACCTTGGATTGTCTGTGTGAGACACTATCTCTGTCTCCCCTTTTCGTTAACACATCTTCCTCCAAATTTGTTATTCCTACCCACATTACATCTTCATTCAAGTTCTGTAGTTAGGGATGATGCTCATCTTTAGTTCTGGTGCCTGTCATTGTTTATAGTAGGTTCTTGAGTGAATGTTTAAAGGGATTTTAGACTTAGGAAAGTCTTTCAGAGAAGGTCCAATCTTCACCCTTGACTCCAGTCAAATCCAAATAATCCTAGGCATATGCTTCTCTCATACAGGACTACAAATAATGGATGCTCTCAATATCCTCCAAGTGCTGCCCATTCCCTCTTGTCCTTTTGCTTATTCCTTTTATTCTTTGTTCCACAATTGAAAAACCAGAGAATGCCTATATATTAACTACAAATCTTCTGTGCATCAAAGACTAGATTAGTAGGTCCTTAAACCTTTTAAGGTGAGATGATCAATTTATGTTTATGACCATGTTTGGAAAAGAAAAAGACCAAAGATTGGTTTGTTTGGTTCCTGATCAAGATATTGATCAAGATGGTATTCATTAGGTTACTAGATTAAGTTTTTGTATGTTGAACTGTCCTTGGTCAAAAGAGTCCATAATCCTTTTATCAGCAATTATAAGATTCAGTTAAATTAATAAATGTTTCATCCATATGACAAAATCAACTGCCACTTTGTTTCCTTGATTTTATACTAGGACTGTTTGGGAAGACAAGGCTTTTCAGGTGGATGATTTAGGGCAACAGATGGGGAAATGATTAGTTGAAGGTTAAAAACATATAAATGGAAGAGGTAAGTTTAGGCCATTCAGTTTTCAAAACTTCCCTTCCTATGGTCTAGAGTCATGCCCAAACTTTTTTGGCAAGGTTTTGACTTAGGCTAATTACTGTAAATTTTCATCAATGAATGGAAAGTAAGATCAAGGCCATGGTGGGAATTATATAGAGACTGACATAAAACAGGTACTCAGTAAAGTTTGTGGCATTCAGGATTTATTCACAATTTTCCTAGTCCACATGTGATGACAGCCATTCTATCAATAGGGCTTACTATGGTACCTTCTTACTCATGTGGTACTTGAATGCTAAGCTATGGGGAAAAGGCATGTCGGTGCTTGGTAAGTGGAATTAGAGCTAGAATTTAGGTCTCTTAGTACTGAGCTCTGAGGCAAGCATGAAGTAATTTACCAGTGAGGAAATCTCTGGGGCAAGTCAGGGAATGTCACTAAACCCGCTGCTCTGCAGAGCAGGTAGATTGGGGAGGAGGTCTCCATTCTGAAGGACAGCTCTTGGATGATCTCTTCTGATGGAGGAAGAAGAGATAAGAATTTCAGAGAGAGAGAGAGAGAGAGAGGAAGAGGAAGAGAGAAAGACTGAGATGAGAATGCTTTGCAGTTTATACACTAAGCGAGTGGGGCTAACATTCACTGTCATTTTGTTTAGATGACAAACCTGTTTTGTGACTGTTATCCCCAAAGAAACCAAGCACCACAGAGATCTTGCTCAAGGTCATGGGCCTGCAGTAGTTGCACCTCAGGCAGACTTTGAGTGGAAGGCTGGTGACTTTTCTACTGCATTAGGGAAACCACAAGTGGGTTTAGAGAGGGAGAGGAAAGCTGGGAAGAAGAAGAAGAGTGGGGTCCCTTAGAGTCTGGGGGAAGTCTTTTTTGTGTGTGTGCAATAAAGTGATAACTAGAGAAGTGGACTAGAAAAGCCTTTCAAGATCAAGTAAATCAATGCTATTGTTTACAGATGGGAAAACTAGGCTCTGTAAGGGGGAAAAACAGGAAGTGATTTTACTGTGACTGCCTCAATATTCACCATAGGTTATACAGTTACCATTTCACTGTGTTTTATCATACATCTATCCATCCTAGCCCTCTTTAATGTCAGTTATTTAAATCTTTTGGGGGCAAAGAAGTAGCTATATGAGGATGGGGAGTAGGGGTGGGAAAAAACTGGGGTTTCAAGTAAGGTTGCCATTTAATCATCTAATGAAAAATTTAAAAGGTCAAAGAGTTTATTTTAGTTCATTTTTAAACCAGGGAATGAGAAAAAGTTTCAGTCTGCAATATTTTAATGCCAGGGCCAGATGAGAGTGAGGACCATTTGTCAAATTGTCAACTATATAAACATTGGAAAGAGGTTCCATTGATATAAAGCATACATATGTCCCTGTGGAAAGAATGGGAACAGTGTTTTCTCATTATAAGGAGGTTTTTTTTTTGAGCTACAGGAGTCCAGAAACAATGTCAGGAACATTCCCAGGGTGAGGTTTTGTTGGGCAGGGTAGGAGCGAGCTACCCTGCCCAACAATACCTGCTGTAATTTCTTTTTGTATTACTGTAGCTTAGCTAATGGCATGAATTTAGACACCCCACATGGTCTGAGGTGGCCCCACTTTTTCTGCTACTGCCACCAAAATAACAGGGATACACAGGGGGAAATATTCTTAAATCTTGTGGGAAGTTTCTTGTTATGATTAAGTTGTGGAGGGGGAAGCAGGCAAGGAGCAGACTTGGAGTCACTAGAGTTATTTCCCTAGGGATATCTCATGAGTTTTGCTCTGATGCATTTTTTTGATTCTTCCAGAGGCTTTGGCAGAAAGAATTCAAACAACTACCTTGGGAAATGGGTTCCAGCCTTCGCAGGACATCCGTGCTAAAATACCAGAGTGGAATGGTGTCCTGATTTGTGACAAGAGTCTCAGGTGAGAAGCTGGTCTCAGAGGCAAGTCCATCAGGGTTGTGAAATACCTGGCTCTCAGGGGAAAGGATTAAGACTGTGATCTTGAGGGCCTAAACTGACTCCTCTTAAAAATCTCCCCCTACCTGTCTACCAGAATGCCTGGGAAGGGGTTCCAAACCTAGCACTAAAATAGAGAAATGACAAAATCCTTTACAACACAGTGCAAACCCTTTCTCCTTTCTTTTAATCCATCAAAATGTCCAAAGTTTGGCTTTAGAAAATCTCCTTCAACTCCCATTTTCCCAGGAGAGTAAGCAGCCCAATAGGTGGCTTACCTATAGTTCCATGGTGAGCCTGAGGTAAGGCCAGAACAAGGAGCCACCTCGCATTGACCTCTGTTTATTTCACAAAGAAGGTTACTGGGTTTCTGTAGTTGTATAAGAAAGCAATTGAACCTGAGGAACTGCAGCGTCACAACAAGGAAACACAGGGAATTGCAGAATGGGCTGGAAGTGGGAAAGGGAGGCCCATAGGCTTGGAAGCTACAAGAAGCCAGCAGATGTCTTTCATCCCCTGATTAGTTAGCTGTTACTGCTCTGTAGCTGGTTAATGGTCTTATGTAGAATATAAATTTTATCGCTAGGCTCACTGAAGGGCATATTTTTGGCTTGCCATCCTCTATGCTGTGACTTTTTGACCCAGTGTTCCAATGGAAATTTTCTAGAGCAATGAAATTTCAAAATGAATGGGCAAGAGAAGAAATAGAAACCTCAGCCTTAAACCAAACGAGAAAGGAGTGACTATGTCCATTCTAGTCTTCCCTCATCTCCCTCAGAAATAAATTGGCATCTTCTGGCAGAACTTGGTTTCATAAAATAAGAAGTGTGAAATGATGAAACAGGAAATGCCATCAGAGAAGGAAGCAGAGGGAGGAGTAGGGGGAGAGCAAAAGAGGGAGAAGGAATGTTTGGGATGCTAACTGGGGAAGCCTTAATGATCCTAAAAATTATCAGGCAATAATTTCTACTTTGAAACTCATTTTGCTGTTCTGAAGAATGATAAAGCACCTTAATTATTGCTTTAAATAACCACACAGCTCCATCTAAATGGCACAGATTAGCACCCACGTATGAACTTATCTCAGTGAAGTTCTCTCTATTCACTGGGACTTCAGGATACCAGGAGGCCAAAGCTTTGCCAATATATGTGATTTTCCTTACACTGATACAAGTGGTTCTCAAGGGCAAACAACTCAATTAAAACAAGGGATATTTATTTATTCTTCCCTTTATAAGCTCTTGTTCCTGGCTTCCTAGAACTGAAGGAACATTGGAAGCTTCTTGATTAATATTTCTGGAGTTGGTTTCTAAGGGGAGGGGCTTAGTGAAGGAAAAGAAGCCACATTCTATTTTAAGAATATTCTTCCTGCCTGCCTGGTTAGAAAAAATTTGGTGTGGTTGGTTCATGAAGTAAAGATTCCATGCATCATGGGGTAGAGAGGTCCATTCACCCTTTCTCAATGACCTTAGCAGCTCCTTAGAGTATAAATCACCTAGCTAGCAAGTCACCCAGGAAACATAGCCCACAGAGAAAACTCAACCTTGCCTGTCTCTTCAGAGCTGGGGTGCAGAGTAGGTAGAAGGTGCAGAAGATGCTGGCTGAGCAAGTATGATAGCTTCCAGAGTGCTGTTCATTGTCCCTGGTCTGGGCTTCTGACCAGACTGGGAAATAGCTGCAAATCTCAGATCCTGACCCTGGTCCTAAAGCTGATACAGACGGTACCACCACCAAGCACTCTGCTGGCCAGATTCTTCTCCTAAGAAGGCAGTTGCTATAGGCATAATGATAACCCCCTTCAATTTCAGTGTTTCTCAGTTAAGGATCTAATTTTCACAGAAGACCATTATCAGGAATGGTACCAGTTTGGGTAGGGCACTAACCTCCTCTCTGCAATCTAATATCCCAGAGCCTCACAAAATACCATCTCTTTTATGATGGTCATAAAGATGCATATATTGAAGGAGAGGAACCATCTCTCATTAGTTTCTTTTCCAAGTATAAAAAAAAAAAAAGCCTGTGAAAAATATTGGTGAACTTCTGAAAGTGATCCATTTCCTGTTTATTGACAGCTTGGAAGAAGAAATAATAGGAGTCAAATGATTGACTTCCTTTGTCTTTCTAGACTCAAGCCAAAAATAGAGTTAAATCCCAGATATTAATTACACATATGTACAAATAGACATTTTTGTTTCTGTTCACATCTGTTCTTGTTCTTGTTTCATACATTTAGCCAAGAATGGACCCTTGGGTGTTTGAAAGGACAAGAGGATAACAGAGCTTAGCCATTAATTTTGGCTGCTCTTGAAATAAGTGAAATACATTGTAAACTCATAGGTGAAATATTACTATCTGGCTTCTGGGATTAATTTCAGTTTGGGAGACAGTGAAGTCATCAACTCCTCTCTGTCACTATCCAAGCCTCCCACTATATATAAATACCAGTCTGTCCATGCAAAGGGTTTTAAAATCAGTCATTGCACCTAAATCAGGTTTTCATTCACCATACTGCTTGGCATCCGTACGCCCATCTCCTGTGCTCAAACTGAAGAAGAAATTCAGAAAGCATTGCATTGTTCCTTGTTGTCGCCTGAAAAATATTGGGCCACCTAAAAATATTTGATTTTATGTAGCGATGAATTCACATAATGTATTGCTAAATCCTTACTACATTATACATAGATGATGGTGTCTTCTCCTTGAACATGCTTCCTTTCCTAATTCATTGATTTTTATCATGATTGATGTTCTTTCTCCACCATTGTTCACCTTTGATAGAATGGTACAAAAAGAAAAATGAATTTGCAAATTTTCCAGAGAAGAAAGCCAACAATAATTGTGAGGGTCCCTGTACTTATATTCACAATCTCAAGGAGGATTGAAAAAATCAAAGTGACATTAAATTTTTAGTTATGCAAACATCCTATAGACCTGTGTATGTACAGATTCATAGAACAGTTAGAGCTGGGTAGAGTTTAGATACTATAACACTCTCTTTCCTTTGTGTATTCACAGAAACTAAAGCTTAGTCATTTACCCAAGGTCACTCAGCATATTAATGGCAGGACTAAAATCAGGTTCTTTTCACTGTGTATAGTACTTCCTTTTTCACATCAATTTTCTACAAGGGAGTAAGTTTGAAATAATCTGAAAGAAAATTTTAGGGACATTACCCTCCTGTTTCCCAGAAAGTCGATTTCATTGTTTGTTGGAAACTGTCCCCAGTCTTGGCAGCTCTGAATGCTAAATATGGCAGTATGGTGGCAGACGCCAGGGACCCAGAAGAGGCTGGGCAAATGCCCAGGGGATTCCTGTGTCTCAGTGGGATTCCAGATGTTGCCTTTAAGAAGGCCAGGTTGGAATCTGCAGGGTTTTTTTTTTTTTTTTTTTTTTTAAACAATTAAAATTTATTTTCTTGCACTTCTCCAGGCTTTCTTCTATGCTCAGAGGGTGGAATCTGCCGACTGTGTGTGTGTAGGAAGAATTTCTTAGAAGGATTGATATTGTCTTTAATCTCTGACAGAGACCTAGTGCCTTTGTCATAGACATCCTGAATTTAGTCCAGTAATGAGTAAAGTGGGGAGAAGTGTGCACTATTTTTTTTTAAATTAAAAATAATCTTTACCTAAGTAAAGTGAATATAGTGCTCATGAAAAGTGCTCATAGCAGTTCAGAGACCACTAACCCTGAACTGATAGTAGTTGCTCAAGTCCTCTTTGACTTTTTCTCTTTTGGATACATATTTCTAGTGGAGAAAAGATGCCACCACTCAAGATTTCTTAGGGAAAAAAAAATAGGACTACAGGTTCTATCTCACATTATCCACAGCTGGATTATAGTTAACCTCTTTGGTCTACACAGGCCAAGAGAAGGGAAGGCAACAACCAACTGACCTTGAACTTGGATGCGAACACCTTTATCACTGAAGCCTCAAAGCTTTTTGGGGCCTCAGTCCTTTCTAGGGCCACATAATGCATTTCCTTTATCTGAATCACTCAAGTTTTTCACCTTGACCTGCTTTTTTTAGGCCTAGATAGTCATTAACAATTGTGCCACAGAAAAATGGGAGGAAATTCCCTGGGGGAAGGTGCTTTAGGGAGCAGGTAGGCATGGGGTTGCTTTACCGACACAAGCAAAACCCCCAAGCGTCAGGACACATTGATTGTCAGCCATCTCTCGCCATTCTGCCTACAGCTTTGATCAGAAGCCAGCACACTAAGGTGCAAAGTAAGAAATGGAACTCCAGTATTATGGCCATGGGCCCAAGCAGGGAAACTGCTGTAGACAATGGCACCATCATTTCAGGCATAGTGGTGATGACAGAGGGGACAGAGTCCTGTTGTCTCTGCTTTGCAGACCTCCTGTCTGTGAATGTCCTTGTCCTTCATCAACACCCTCCTGCCCCTCCCCCGCCAACTCGTTTTTTCTACTCCCTCTCTCTTTTCTCTGGAGTGCCCTGGCTATCCTGGGACAATTCTGGCACTTCAGAGTTAGGAGGAAAGAGAAATATTTGTCTAACTTTCCCAAATGTTAAAGCTAAACAAAGCACCTAAAAGAAAAAAAAAACTTATAAAAATATAATGGGGCCAAGCCCCCAAACTTCCCACATTATCTATGATACATGAAATGTCAAAATATAATGAACAGACTTTCTAAATATTACCATCTCTTCCCACCCGTATATACCTAATCCGCAGCAGCCTCAGTACTTCCCTCTCATCTCTTAAAACTTTACTCTGTAGATCCACTAGATAATAAATCTTTTTCATCCAGCGGCCCCCACCTTCCCCAACATGCACCCATTTGCAATTCCAAAGAGACTCTCCAAAAAAATAGACATTTGAAAAAAGTATATCTGTTTATACTCAGTCTATCTGCATATTATTTCTTGAGATTATTACTTTTTTTTTTAACCATAAAAAAGATTGCATATTGGCAATATAATGAGAAAACCATGGCAGCCATTTCCGGGTAGTGGTGGAGGGTTAGTGGGGTAGGTGTTGAAGCACAGAAGGGAGAGGGCTTACCGGGAAATGAGTGTGGTCCCTCGACTTGGGACATGGGGATTGAGGTGGGGCCACTTGATTGTCAATCCTCAGGCCTCTGAACTTTAGTCACTCTCTTCTCCACTACCCATGCCCATGTGTACAACCCTCTTGAAGCAGAGGTGGAATGGCTTTTTGGCATGTGTCCACATGGGCCAGTTTGAAGACAGGTATAGCATTTGGAGGGGTGTGATGTGGGACACACGCCAGAGCAAGCTTATTTGTGACTGTTTCCACTCTGGGAAAAATTGTCTATCACTTCTGTGACTTTAAAAATTTAAGCAGTTAGTTACTAGGCTGATAGGATAAGAAATAAATCTTTTGTTCTTGTGGTTTTGCATTAATATTAAGCATGAATATATATCATATATTACATTGCTTTCCTTCTGCTCTGGGGCAGACTGCACTCTCCTTCCAAACAGGAAAACTGCACAGTCTGTGGACTCGAAATTTAAAAGTTGTTATTCCCCAACTCCCCACCCCCATCTGTGTCCCACCCTGTCTCCCTGGCCCTCGGTTGGTTCCTATATTAGAAAAGTCCCTCCCGCCCCACCCCCACCAACCCACCCAGGTTAAATAGATAGTGCCACATTCTAAAATTCATGCATTAGTGCATTTTGCTACTGCACATATTGCAGAGAGAGAAAGAGAGTTGGGTATGTGCCTCTCCCTCTTCCCCTTCTCTTCCTTAGGCTCCCAGATTCCTGTGCGCTTCCCCTGCTGCCCTCTCCCAGCCTCCCCCACATGCCAGCCCTTCACTGGTTGTGGACATCCTCTCTGCGGACAATCTTGTAGATGATCCAGTAGAACATGTTGAAGATGAGGAAGGCCATAGGGAAGCCAATGCGGGATATTTTGTCGATCTTCTTGGCCCTCTGGATGAAGAGTTTTCGCATCTCCTCTGGGGACTTGGATGGTGCTGGAGGCGGGTTGGTGGTGTTGTTGTTGTTGGCACCTTTGACAGAGATGCCATCTTTGCCCTGGAGACAGGCTGGGCCCATGCCATAGGCAAAGTTGAAGCGGCCCTCTCCTGCCTCATCCTCCTGGAACAGATTCAACATGGGGCTCTACTTAAAATAAGACAGGGGCTGGGCACCCTCCCTGCAAGGCACTCCCCCCGGGGCCAGGCCACGCCCATCTGGCTCCCTGACCCCCATGCTACATTCTCCCAGGTGTCTGAAGGCTTTTGGGCTGGCTGGGGAGTTCTGCCTTATAGAGGGGCGCCATTTGCATGCAGAAACAGGTGCAAACCAGGGGATGGGGACGGTGGTTCAAATTCTGGAGATCTATGCTAGATCTCTGCTACCACTGGCTGGCAAGTCCCTTCCTTCTGTGAGTTTCAGAGTTCTTCCATTTTTTCCTGTACCATGGGGTAAGATTTACCCCACTACATTTCAAGTCTCTTGACCATCAGAAGTTTGCATTGAATCAATACTCAGTGTTGTGTAATGGATTTGGATTTGAAATTGAGAGGACAATTTGGACAGATCCCCTGTTTTGCCTCTGTTGCTTCCTTGCCCTGGTCCCCACCCCATTGTTGCCCAGGAGAACAAGAGCTCTCCACCTTCCTGTTTCACAAGCCAGGGAAGCCATAGCTTCTTCCTGCCTCATGTCCCTACATCCCTGGAAGTTGTAACCTCTGGGTTTTTATTAAGTTCTTGCTCATCATTTGGCTCCAACTTACCTTTCCAGGGTGCCCCCCCCCCCCATGTGCTTTGTACCCCTGCCAGCTTTGTTGGACTTTTTTTTTTTTTTTTTTTTTTTCCTTGTGCAAAATGCCTGTTTCCTTTATCCTAGTAGCTTATCCCTGCTCCAGGCCAGTGTGATCCTGCCCTGGTCTGAGTCATGGAAGCACTATTGTCTGCTCCCGCCACATCCAGTCTTGTTATCTCTCCACATAAATTCTACAGTGGCATTGAAAGTCCAGTGTTTTGGTTTCAGCTGAACTGTTTGTTGATTCAGTGTGTGGTTCTGGGAATGTTTTTATCAGCTCACATGGAGATATTGAGTGCTTTTAGGAAAGGAATTCTGTCTTTTGCTTGTTTCTGTGCAGGACAGGGCCAACAGAGAATAAAAAATTCAATAAAGAACCTGCCAGTGTGGGGCTGGGGTTGTGGCTCAGCGGCAGAGTGCTCGCCTCGCACGTGCGTGGCCCGGGTTCGATCCTCAGCACCACGTACAAATAAACGCATTGTGTACAACTAAAGCAAATAAATAAATATTAAAAAAAAAAAAAAAAAGAACCTGCCAGTGCTTCTCTATCTCTACTTGTGCCACCCTAGGATGGGCTACCATCTGGATTTGTTGCAACAACCTTCATTTTAGTGTGGAGGCTTCCAGCCTCCCTTCCCCTCTACCCACCTGGATTGTTATAAAAGAGATCTTATTGGTTATCTTTTGCTTGGAACTTTTTAACAGGCTGCCATTGACTTCAGGAAAACAAAAATCCTTAACATGGTGAACAAGGCCTCAGATAATCTGGATCCTGTCTACCTCCAGCCTCATCTTATGGCATTCTCTCTCTCTCTCTCTTTTTTTTTTTTTTTTTTTTTTTTTTTTTTGGTACCTGGGATTGAACTCAGGGGCACTCGACCACTGGGCCACATCCCCAGCCCTTTTTTGTATTTTATTAGAGTCAGGGTCTCACTGAGTTGCTAAGTGCCTCACCATTGCTGAGGCTGGCTTTGAACTCGCGGTTCTCCTGTCTCAGCCTCCCAAGTGCTGGGATTACAGGCAGAATCCCAGCGCCTGGCTCTTATGGCATTCTCTAGGTAGCATCCTATGCTCCAATCATCTTGCACTATTTCCATATGTTTGAAAGTATCTGCCTTTTCTTCTTTTGTGTCTCTGTTCAAGTTGTTCTTTTTGCCTGGAATACAACCTTAGCCCTACCCCTTGCCTCTGACTCCTTTTTTTTTTTCTTCTTTCTTTCATTTGTTCTCTCTCTCTCTCTCTCTTTTCTTTCTTTTTTGCTTGCAGCACTGGGAATCAACCCAGGATCTCATGTACTCTAGGCAAGAGCTCTGCTATTGAGCTATATCCCCTGTCTCTTTCTTTCACCTAATTCTTACTCAGAAGTTCACTGGATTAGACAAAGGGGAATGAAGGGAGTGGGGGGGTGGGGTAGAAAAGATTAGAATGAATCGGACATAACTTTCCTATGTTCATATATGAATACACGACCAGTGTAACTCCACATCAGGTACAGCCACAAGAATGGGAAGTAATACTTTATGTATGTATGATATGTCAAAATGCAGTCCATTCTACTGTCATGTATGACTAAAAATAACAAGAAAAAATATTAAAAAAAAAAAAAAAAAAAAACAACCTTCCCTGAGCTCCCAAGGATAAGCAGGCTATGTGCTCTGTAAAAACGCCCCCCACCTTAAAGCTCTTATTCCTGGGGCTGGGGTGTCAGTGGTAGAGCACTTGCCTAGAATGCAAGAGGCCCTAGGTTCTACCCCAGCACTGAAAAAAAGAAAGAAAGAAAGAAAAAAGCCCTTATTCCATTGTATTGTACCTCCTTGATCAATGTCTGTCTCTCCCATTAGACCGTCAGTTCTGTGAAAGTAGAGGAAAAGTTTGTCTTGGTCACTACGAACTCAGCACATATGAACAGTTCCTGGCACATAAGCTCAATTTTTATTGAATAAATAAATGCTTACTCATACTTCTTCATTGTCACCAGTCCTAGCTTCCTGGTTTTGTTCATTTGTTTAAACGGAGTTGTATTCCTGGCACCAGGAGGGTCTGAGACCCATGATAAATGCCAGGGAAATCTTTGTCAAATGAATGAATCTGGGCCAATATCCTCACCACAAAAGTGGAGGAAATAGGAAAACTATGTTATACATAGTGCCTACATAGGTCCTCATCTGTGAGTAGGGCAATAGTAGAGGGCTTATTTCAGGCCAAGGAGAGGAGTAGGAGCTGGCCAGGTTGCCAGGCCCAATACATTAAAGGGGTCTAGGTCTGACTCTGTGACATTTAAATATAAATCTGCCCTTGTGGAGTGTTGAAGTACACTCAACATTTAGGCGGGATGACCATATTTATTTGGAGGGAAGTACCACATTAACTTTCTATGCATCATAGGAATGAATTATTCTCTGCCTTTCTCATATGTTAAGCACTGGAATGGAAGGATTTGAGGTTTGGAACTGAAGGTTCCTCTGAGCCAAAAGATTATCAATTTCCCGTTGTATCTGGGAGAAAGGAAATTCCCTAGGAATGACTGAAAAAAGCTTGCTATTCCCATTACAACCAGCAGGTGGCAGGAAATATCTGCCCATCTGCTGTTGGGGTTGTGGTGGGGCGGGCAGCGTGGAGCTGGGGAATCTGGTAGTGTACCCTGGAACCTGGAGAGGTTGCTCATGTACCTGCTGAGTCTAGGGCTCACAGAAGTTTTCTAATAATCTGCCTAATGAGGCTGGCCAGGGATTGGAAGATTAGATGCTTTTTGTCCAACAAATGAAGTAACCTGTGAGAATGGTGGGAGTTGGGGAGTCTGGCCAAGATCACAGTGTTCCAGCAATTCAGGCCTGTGCCTAGTTCCTCTCCACTCACAATCTGGGGCCTAAAATCCCTTCTGCATACTACTGCTAAAAGGAGATTTCTGTGACCCAAACTTGGACACCTCAAATGTATAAGCCTCAGCTGGAATGGCTTACTCCAAAGGAGGTTCTTTATTATGGTGAAGCCAATTCTGTGTCCTTATAGTTTCTGAGATTTGGTCAAGTTCAGAGTCCTTATGAATGAGGTGACATGGACTTAAATGTGCCCAACAGGACAGTGGGGAGAACTGCAGGTGCTCAAATGAGCTGGAGCTGAACAATCTGTTAGAAGAGGGGGTGGTAAACTGGAGAATGCATTCCGTACTCAAAGACAGTTCCTGCACATGAATTTCAATTGTGTATCCAGTGTGGTCAGATGCTGTGATTTTGTCAAGTGACACCAAAAGTGTGGTTTTAAAAAGAACTGGGCACCTTATTCTAGATTTTTAAATGCCGCTGGCTAAATCCAAGATATTTGCATTTTGGATTTGGCCTTCTTAGTATCAGTTTGTGACCTGTGCCTTGGATTAGGCCTTAGTTCTTGTTTATGATCTCATAAATTCAGGATTATTTTTATCTGCTTCGCTGCTTAACAGATAAGAGCTCATGGTGTGTGGTTAATGTTTTGGAAAGAACACCTTGAGCACCTCCCTTGCCTTGCCATCCGTCGTCCTTGCAGCGGGATCCTGGGGACTTGCTCTGTCTCACTATGGTCAGTCTCTTTCTTCTGCTGCATGAGAAGAACGAAAGAGATGATTTCTGAGATCTCTTCCAAGAGGGAGCTGAGCAGGAGACTGTGATCAATTCTGGATAGTGGCTTTATTCACACCTCACCTGGCTAGAGATAAAGTTTTTGCTTTCCTCTAGGAGGGAACTGGGTATGGGGACCTTGGAGATAGCCTTTAGTAGTACTATAGTCCACCTGGTACCTAACTGCAGGGGGCTCCATTTACATTGTAGTCTATGCAAATAGCACCTCCTGGAGTTGAGCAGTGATGATGCCCAATTGAAAGGCTTGGTGTAGTCACATTTTTGGACATAGTCTTTCCAAATGAGTGTTTCCAGCAAGTGTCTTTAGCAGAGGAAAATGAAAAAAAAAAAAAAAAAAAAAAAAGAAAAAGAAAGAAAGAAAGAAAATAAAATGAATCCCAGAGGGCTCAGTTGGTAGAGTGCTTGCCTTACATGTACAAGGCCCTGGGTTCAATCCCCAGCACCACCCAAAAAAAAAAAAAAAAAAAAAAAAAAGAATCCCGGAGACAATTGTATTTGGTCAGTTTCTTTCTTACATTATTATTATTATTATTATTATTTGGTACCAGGGATTGAACCCCAGGGGCACTTAAATGCTGAGCCATATCCCCATCCTTTTTTATATTTTATGTTTAGACAGGGTCTCACTGAGTTGCTTAGGACCTCACTCAATTGCTAAGGCTGGCTTTGAACTTGGATCCTACTACCTCAGCTTCCTGAGCTGCTGGGAGAGCAGCTAGGAATCCAGTGGACAGTATAAAAGCACTAAGGCTAGGGATCTTTTAAGACAGTTTAGCTTGTGGCACCCACTGTTCCCTTTCCCAATGCATGGCATGGTGATGTTTTAACTCCAAGGGCTTCTTCTGTCTCAGAAGGCCTGGGCTGCTTCCCTTTGGCGCACTGCCAAAAGCCAATTGTATCATGTCACTGATGTTTAAGAAACACATTGATGGAAATGTATGTGTAGTAATTTTTTTAATTAAAAAAATCTTTTTTTTTTTGTAGTTGTAGATGGATAGAATGCCTTTATTTTGTTTTTTTCATTTTAATATGGTGTGGAGGATTGAACCCAGTGCCTCACGCATGCTAGGAAAGTGCTCCGCCACTGAGTTACATACAGCCCCAGCCCTCATTTTAATTTTTTTTTTTTTTTTTTTTTTTTTTTTTTTGGTACCAGGGATTGAACTCGGGCACTCGACCACTGGGTCACATCCCCAGCCCTTTTTTTTGTATTTTATTTAGAGACAGGGTCTCACTGAGTTGCTAAGTGCCTCGCCATTGCTGAGGCTGGCTTTGAACTCGCGATCCTCCTGCCTCAGCCTCCCAAAGTGCTGGGATTACAGGCGTGCGCCACTGCGCCCGGCTTCATTTTAATTTTTTAAAAAATATTTATTTTTGTTGTAGTTGGACACAATACCTTTATTTTATTTATTCATTTTTATGTGGTGCTAAGGATCGAACCCAGGGCCTTGCACATGCTAGGTGAGCGCTCTACCACTGAGCCAAAACCCCAGGCCCCTGGTTTTAATTTTTGACACAGCTTCTCTGGCATCCTCTAATTTGATCCTCATCAGAGTCCCTCATTAGACATATTGAGTCCATTTTAAGGATGGTGAAACTAAGCCCAGAAAGAGGCTAACTTGAAGTTCACATATGAAAGAAAGTCCAGGAGACAGAGGTTTTTGTGATCGATAGTACTCAGTAGTTATTTTAAATAGGTCAGTCTGAAGCTTGTATGACCTTGGCATATCATAGGTGAGTGGTGTGACCTGAGAGATCATAGTGTCTGGGGTCCTTGATTGCCCTAATCTGCCACTGGAAAGATTTCAGGGCAGGCTGTCAGATTGAAAGGCTTCCTCTTTATCCATTAGTTTGTTTATCCCTTTGTGCAATTGTTTAACAAGGCCTATTGTATGTTTATAGTACACCAGGCTCCGTGTTAGGTACCAGACATGTAGTGATAAGCAAAAACAGATGTGGTCTCTGTCCATATGGGCCTTATAACTCAGTGACATTAAACAATCACATTATAGAATGTGTAACTATTGACCAACACAACGTTTAGAAGTAGAGAAATCGAGTTTATTTGGAGTATGGCCTTTGCTAGCACACACAGCACCTTTTTTTTTTTTTTCGGTACCAGGGATTGAACTCAGAGGCACTCAACCACTGGGCCACATCCCCAGCCCTTTTTGTATTTTATATTAGAGACAGGGTCTCACTGAGTTGCTAAGTGCCTCGCCATTGCTGAGGCTGGCTTTGAACTCGCGATCCTCCTGCCTCAGCCTCCCAAGTGCTGGGATTACAGGCGTGTGCCACCATGCCCGGCTACATACAGCACCTTTGTGATCATTAGAAAAACAAGGATCCCTTTCTCTGGGCATATGAACTGGAGTCCCTTCTAATAAAGTTCCAAGCCAGGACATGGCTTAGGAAGAGTCCCTCCGTGGCTAGGGCCCTTGTAGGATACAGACTGCACTAACACACCTGATAGCCTTATATGAAAGCCTTAACAAAGGACCCAGGCTTTCAGTAGCTGAGAACTGGAAAGTTGTGGGTTAATAGCAAGTGGGGCGGGCGTGCTGGTACTGGAAAAGCAGAAAGAGAAGGGAGAATGAGATGTCTGAAATCCTGTGTGTATGAGGAGCTAAGAAAAAAGCTATTGTGGTTGGTGATCAGACAGCAAAGGGATAAGGCCAGAGAGAGGAAGCGGAGTCTCTGATCCCCAGGCAAAATGTCTTGTGGGGAGGTAGTTATGGACCGGGGCAGGGGGTAGTTGCTTCAACAGGCTGCCCTCTCCCCAATGGCATTTAATGACCTCTGAGTTAACAGAAGTTAGTGACTTTTAAGAGACAGCCTGCCAAATATTCCTTTATTCAGTCCCTCATAAAGTAAGAGAACCCACGCTGGGGGAAGGATTTGCTTGAGGCCCCTCTCTGGGGACAGGCAATAAAAACCTGGAACTTGAACATTCTATTTTAAGATCCCGCCTTTGGTGGCACAATTTCCTTCTGGAACCAAGCCCAATGAAGTAATGTAGCCTTGCAGGAAAAAAAACTAATGCACATCTCCCACCCCCCTGCCTTTGATGTACAGTTAGTTATTACCTTGACCCTTCAGCATTTGCTCCATTAGTTCTGCCTTTAGGTGCAACCTGGTAATTTCTCTATGGTTACCATTGTGGTTGACCCAACTAGGTCATTATGTAGGGTGTGGGGGGTGAAGCTAAGATCTTTAGGACTTTAATCCTTATTTCTTGCTTGCCTGGCCCAATGAGAAGGCTGGCCCAGGGAAAAAAAGTGTCCCAAGACAAGACTGCTTGGAACTTTCCACCCACCGCCAGCTGTCCCTCCTCAGGCAGTGACCCAAAGGCCTACCTTGTGATGTCTCCGCTTCCTCCTGAATCGGAGCAGCTCTTTGTGTTGCCGAGACACAAAGTTGACAGCGGCATACTCTAGCAGGGCTGAGAACACGAAGAGCAGGCAAACTGCCATCCAGATGTCAATGGCTTTCACGTAGGACACCTGGAGTGAAGGCAGGGGAAACGCAGGGAGGTGAGAGCCTGGGAGAGTGGAACAGCAGTCCCCCTCTATCTGCCATTTTATTTTCCACCATTTCAACTGTAAGTGTGCTCCTAACATAATAAATGGAAAGTTCCAGAAATAACAACTTATAATTTTTAGATTGCATGCTGTTCTGAATTGTGTGATAAAGTCTGGCACTATCCTGTCCCCTTCTGCCCAGAATATGAAGCATTCCTTTGTCCAGCATATTTATACCATCTGTGCTACCTACCCACAGGTCACTTAGCTTTCCTGGTTATCAGATTGAAAGTCAAAATATTGAAGTCATGTGTTCTAGTATCCCTTATTTTACTTAATCATTGCTCCAAGGCACAGGAGTAGTGATGTAGGTAATTTTCATATGCCAATATGAAAATTGGATATTTCTCACCATAGCATATATAAGGCTCTCATTTTAAGAAGGACTCGCTTGCAGTGTTGACCCTTGACTAGTATCTGGGAACTTGCATTTGGGGACTGTTCCTACTTTCCCTAACTGATAAGCATGACTCACTGCTTTCACAAAAACACGCTTTATGTTGAACATTTGATTTCCACCAACAAGTCTGAAATTTTGGTACATGCTAGGCAGAAAGTACCAGCCCCCAGTTAAAACTTTGGGTGCTCAGTACCAAGATAGTCTCTGTCTCTCTGGACAGATGTATCACATGTGTCTGCAGTTTTGTTGTTTGAGTAAGTAAGTTCTTTGTGACTCCTCATGGGAGGGAGAGAGTAAGAAGTCTGCAGGTGGATTCCTAGCTCTGCCTGTGTTATTATAATCTAATAGTGTATCCTTAGTTTGTTACTATAATAAACCTTAGCTGTATACTGAATCCTGAGTCCTATCAGCTCTCTCAATGTGGCGATGGTCTTGGGGAACCCTGACACAAGTATTTACTATTTATGGTGAAATGAGAAGAATATGGTAATTAGCTCTAAATGTGCATGGAGGAGAATTCGAAGTTGAGAAGTTGAGGTTTTTGGAGACAGGGTCTTGTGACGTTGCTTAGGCTGGTCTTCAACTCCTGGGCTCAAGAGATCCTCCTGCCTCAGCCTCTGGAGGAGCTATGTGCCACTGCACTTGGCAATTTTTAGTTTTCCTTGGTTTTGTTTTGTGTTTGCAAAGTTGAGTATTTTTTTTTTGGTGGTACCGGGGATTGAACTCAGGGGCACTTAAACACTGGGTCACATCCCCAGCCCTTTTTTTGTATTTTATTTAGAGACAGGGTCTCACTGAATTGCTAAGTGCCTCGCCATTGCTGAGGCTGGCTTTGAACTCGCGATCCTCCTGCCTCAGCCTCCCAAAGTGCTGGGATTACAGGCGTGTGCCACCATGCCCAGCTGCAAAGTTGAGTTTTAATAGTAAATGAAACACAGCGTATGTCTTGTGATAGTACAGAACGGAGCAGAAGGTGGTTTCTGGCAGCCTGTATGGAATGCAGTGTTGAATTTGGTGGAAGGTTGGATGGATTAGAATGCTGGACCATGAATGTATAGTAGGTAAACACCTATTGATAAATTCCTCATGCTCCCCACATGTCTGGTAGTCTAGGCAGATGCGTGTTCTCTCTTTCTGTCCAGGGGTTCTGCAGTGTCACATACCTTGGGCAGGGACGCTCTGGAGCCAGAGCTCTGAGTGGTCATGGTCAGCACAGTGGTGATGCCCAGGCCCACACGGGCTGGCGCAGCATCCATGTTTATCCAAAAGGAAATCCATGAGAGGATAACGATGAGCAGGCTGGGAATGTACATCTGGATCAAGTAGTAGCCCATCTGCCGCTCCAAGTGGAACCGGGCCTCAATACAGGTGAATTTACCTGCAAGAAATTATAGTGAGAACACAAGGGAGTCTAGTGGGTGGGAGCAAAGGTTTTAGGGTCAAATGACCTTGAGTGGAGTTCTGGTTCAGCTGTATACTAGCTGTGTGTTTTTGCAAGAGTATAAATGGCTCTGTATCTGTTTCCTCATCTATGGTAAACGGGGGATAAATTAGTTGGTCTTCCATAATTGCACGTTCTGCATTCATGGATTCAATCAAATGCAGGTAGAAAATATTCAGAAAGAAAATGCATCTGTACTGAACAAGTACAGACCTTTTTTTTCTTGTTATTATTCCCTAAATAGTACAGTGTAACATGTATTTACATAACATTTATATTGTATCAGGTATTATAAATAATTTAGATATAAAGTATACAGGAGGATGGGCATAGGTTACGTGCGAATACTACACCATTTTGTACAGTGCCCGTGGTTGGCACAGCTCTGTATTTATTACCTAGTGGTTAAGAGAATGAGCATCCTTGGATTTTAGTGCCCAATGGGGGCCCTGAAACCAATCCCTTATTGATACCAAGGGATGACAGTGATAGTAGTAGTAGTAGTAGTAATAGTAGTAGTAGTAATACCTACTTCATGTGGTTACTCATATGGTTATTGTGAGGATGAAATGAGATGATGCTTTTGAAGAACTTAGCACAGTCTTCATGCATCATAAATGCTCGGAATTGTTACTTGTCACCATCATCATCACCATCACCAATATCACCATCCTTCACCCTGGTCCCCACCCCCTGCACTTCCTCCCTTGTCGTGAGCACATCCTGCACTTTCGTTTGCTCAGGGATGAAGAGAATGTCTTTGGAGGCTCTGAGACTTCTCTGAGGTGATCCAGAAGAGGATCCCAGCCAGACCAGAATCCCTTCAATTGGGGTTTCTATTTGCACCAGAGCCTGCACTGGCTTCTATCAGTCCCTCCTCTTCACCCCTTCCTCTCTGTGATCTGCCACCAGTCAATGCCTTTCCTTGCAGCTGGGTTCAGACAGCAGCTCCCTACCAGCCTGCCAGCTGGCGTGCCAGCTCACTGATTGTCCCCCACAGTGCTTTCGTGAGCTCTCTCCTGCGACAGAGCATGCAAAGCCAGTCTTGATCCAAGCCAGTTCGTTCATGTATCCAATCTCCCAGCAAAGGCTGTGCTAGTCATGGAGATAGGGTGCGAGCTAAGCAGTTGTGGCTTTCCTGTCTTCTTGTGTCTCCCAGGTTAGTGGACCCCTTCTAACTAGTTACTAATCTGACCCTCTTGTAGCTCCTTCTTGCTGAGGTCTAGCGTGAGCATTCTGTATAATTTTGCCCTATCAGAAATGCCAATTCCTGTGAGATAGGGACTATCATCCCAATATGAGTTCTTCCGTTCAGCCTTAGGAACAGCCTTAGGATCCATTCTGCTCCCTGGAATAAAGACTGTATTTACCAGCTTCCTTTGTAATTAAGTATGGCCTAAGCTTAAGTTACTCACCCCAGGACTCATGGGGAGAAAATTTCAGAACCACTTTTTGGTTTCAAAACCTATTCTCTTAACCACTAGGTAATAAATATAGAGCTGTGTCCACCACAGGCACTGTATCAACACTATAGACTCAGTGATAGAATATGAGCGTTTGAAATGACCTCTGGTCCTGATTGGGGATGGGATCTGAGGACAGTGACCCCTTTGTACCTACCTGTGTTGTAGTGCTTGGTGCAGTATCTCAAGTCCTTCTCTTCCTTCAGGATAAACTGGGGCAGGGTTAGTCCATCTGCCACCTGCACGGCCCCCTGCTCCTGCCACTCAAAGATGAGATCATTCATGGTGTATCCAACTGGCATGGAATGAGAAGAAGTGGCAGTCATCATCCAGGAGAACTTGTTTAAAGCACGTTGGGGTTAGGGTTAGAGGCTGGGGGAGCCATCAGTCACTTGATGGAACTCAGGAGACCATGCTGCCTTCTCTTTCGAAGGGCAAAACTTTGTTTACACCTCCTCCACAGCCCTTCACAAAGCCTTCTCCAATACCCTCTCTTTTCAATAGAAGAAAGGACTCCTTTGCCAAGAGGTTGCAGCATTTGCATGTCTAACAGCATTCTTAGCACTGGCTGCCCTTAGTTAGAGTTACTTGTGCAGTCAGTTGCCTCTCTCCCCTGCTGGAGTGAGATCGCTGGGAGTTCATGGACCTTGACCTATTCGAGATCATCTTTTTCCTTAGGTCCTGGTGAGCACAGTCACAAGAGACATGGAACAGTGCTTCTTTGGAGAATGCTGCTGATTCCAAGCTTGGGCCTCAGTTGAACAAGGTAAGGGCAGTTATGTTTCTAGTGTATTTTCTAAAAGCAAAGTGCTTATGTAGTATTTTGAGTTTTTACAGTATTTTTTGAGAAATGGGAGCCTGGTTCTCTAGAGAGGACTCATGCAAAGGACTCACAGCTTTCCAGTTGCATGATACAGGTCTGGACGTCCATAGGGAAATTCTTCAAGTCCATGGGGCAGGCCAGTGTCAGGGTGATTCTAGAAAGAGAAGAGAGTTGAATGATACTGAATCCACATTCAGAGAGACTGTGTCTCCATCCTAGTTACTAGCAGAAAAGCAATTGTCCAGGAAAGGGAAAGAAGACGGAGGAACTAGTATTTATTGAATAAATGTATGTATATTTCCAAGTTCCTTGTATGGAAGTAGAGGCTCAGAGAAGCCAAGTAGCTTGCCTAAAGTCACACAGAGTCAGAGAAACTTACAGGTTTCTTTGGAGTCTGTCTGGCTTCTAGAGACCCATCTTTAACAGGTTGCCTGGATGTTAGTGGCTGCCCCCACCCCCATTCTGAATCTTCTGAAGAGCCCTCAGGTAAAGACAGAATCTAAGTTATAAATTGAGCTACACCAGGTTCAGGCTTCCTCCCAGGTACACCTGTGGCAGGTGCTTGAAGTGGATTCTGGTTGCCTCCCCCCTGCATGCTGGGCTCCTCAGAAGTTATTTCAAAGAGGGCCCCTTATTGGGTTATACCCAGCTGACACATCTGTGGGCTTCTGCCAGGGTCAGGTGGCAGGTGGCGGGCTCCCCAGGATTCTGGGCTAGCTGTTTATTTTGGGTTGTTCAACCTTTGCCGGGGCTGCAGACTCTTCCCCCTTCAAGGGAATGGAGGCCTGTGGCTCAGGCTGGGATATGAGCTTCAGCTGGAAAGGCTTTGCCAACATCAAAATGCCCACTGCAGGTGGCAAGGAAGAAAGGCTCTCAGATCATCAGGCCAACTCCCTCCTCTTGACAGGTGGGGACACTGGGGTGCAGGGGAGAATAGATTGGGACTTATCTCAGGTTGCAGAGCAAGCTGATGGCTCAGCCAGGATGCAAAACCATGTCTCTGAGCCTTTGGACTCAGACTACCAGTGGGGTTGGCTTGTGTGTTTGCTGGCTGGTTTTCCTGCACTGCTGTCCTGAAATGCCACCCCTAACACCCCAAGATGCCTAACTGATGCTGTTCTGGCTGGACTTAGCTGTTGGCATCTCAGCTGTGCATGGCAAAAATGGCCCTTTGTGAACCTTCTCCTTCCAGCTCACACCCACAGCTGTCTGGGTGTGGGCCCCTTTAAGTACAAAAGAGAATCAAGAAAGGGAAAGGGGGAAGGAAAAGGGAGGGGAAGAAGAGGGGAAAGGAGGAAGTGGGGAAGGGAAGGGAAAGGCAAAGGCAAAGGGAATGCAGTGGATTTCTGAAGATAAAAGCTCCAAAGTGGAGCAGCTGTCACACTGGGTTAATTTCCTGAAGTTGAATGACCTTGGGAACATCACTTTCTGCTGATTTGTCCTTCTGTCATGTGGCACTGGGACTTAGCTTCCTGGAGATATGAAACTAGCCTGGCAGCAGCAAAACCCAAGCAGGGTGGCCCTCTCGTCTCCCAGACAGCCAGGGCCTCGCTGGTCATTTCCTAAACGCACGACTCTCCTGTTCTGCATGCATATGGCGCTGAGGGCGGTGAGCCTGTCCCTGGGGGTGAGGTTCCTACGCACCCCTCCACACCTCTCTCTTGGGAAACTGAGTCTGGTTGCACCTGAGGGTTAGGTGTAGCCTCTCTCACAGGCCTGGACCTTGAAGGCTCATCTACCAATAGAAATAAGGTTCATTTCCCTGAAGAACTGAAGAAGGAGGGCATGTCTTTTATGACCAGTATCTTTTAAAGCACTTTGAAATAAACACGTATTCATTCATTGAATATTTAAGTACCTATTGAATACCACCCCCTGTTGTAGGCTTTGAGATTAGCCCAGGTGGGAATCTGGGCTCTGTGATTAACTGTGGGAACTTTGGTGAGTTATTTAGATTTTCAGATCCTCACTTGCCTAATCTGCAAAATGGGCACGATAAAACCTATTAAAACCTATTTCATACGGTTGTGGAAAGGTTGAGATATATAAAAAGTACTCAGCATAGTAAGTCAATTCTCAATGAATGGTAGCTGTTATTTTTTGCATGTGTAAGGCCATGTCTTCACCTCTTGGCCATTGGTCATTGTTCCCATGCCTTGGGGAAGGAGTGGCAAGACACTCTGAAAGCTTGGCCCCTAACCCATGTCTTCAGAATACCCCACAGCTGGGGAAGGGGCTCCAGCCTCCTGGGTTCAGTGCAAGCTTTGTGGGACAGGGGTTTACAGAGGACAGAGCAGCCCTGCCCGTGCTTGTGGCAGCACTATCCGCCTGGCAGGCCCCCCAATTTCCGTGTTGCTATGATTTTCCATGTTTTGTGCCATTGCTCCTGCCATTGATCATCGTATTTAACTCCTCTTTCTTGTTTTGTTGAAATGCTGGGTTACTTTAGCACCTTTTCTTGGATCCCGTCCCTGATCTCCTTGGTTATATGAACCCCTTGCCCCTGGGACTCCCAATGGTGTTTCATTCTTACTCATTGAGCTTAAGTGACAAGCTGGCTATGCCTGTGCTGCAGAGGTGTTGAGTTGCAGGGCCTGTTCTTCTCTGTTGGACCCCACCTTGGCGTCCACTTCCGGAGGGCAGTGGGGACAGGCGCGTTCTCAGGAGGGAGTGGACGGACCTGTAGGGAACTTACCGGATGCTGTAGAGGACGTTGCCATTCCGGGAGATCCTCAGCAGTTTGTTGTCTGTGGTGATCTCGTGGAAGTGGGCCCCCTTCTCGTTGGCAAAGAACAGGTCAGGTTTCCAGATGGAGTCCAGCATGGACGGGTCCAGGTCCAGAGAGTCATCGGGGTATTCATTGTAGGCCAGACGGGGGTCGTTCCACTGCTGCCGCAGAAAGATGTTGACCCTGTAGTCCTACAGCCAGGAGAGAAGGAGGTGGAGGCAGGGTCAGGCCCAGGGATGCCAGCACTTAGAGGGCTGTCACCTTTCAGCCAGGGTGCCCCAAAGCCCCTCCTGGGGGATGTTATTAGAGTGTGGCACATCTTATATGGGCTAAGACATAAAGTCTGTGCCTTAGGGACCTTGGGAGTCATAATGACTCTGGACAATTCTCTCAATACCTGGTTAAGTATACTCGACTCTGAACTGAGGTTATTTAAATGTTATTCTTTCTCTTAAAAATTTTAAAAGGTTTAAGCCGGGCGCGGTGGCGCACGCCTGTAATCCCAGCACTTTGGGAGGCTGAGGCAGGAGGATCGTGAGTTCAAAGCCAGCCTCAGCAATGGCGAGGCACTTAGCAACTCAGTGAGACCCTGTCTCTAATAAAATACAAAAAAGGGCTGGGGATGTGGCCCAGTGGTCAAGTGCCACTGAGTTCAATCCCCGGTACCAAAAAAAAAAAAAAAAAAAAAAAAAAAAATTAAAAGGTTTAAAGACTAATGTAATATACACCTGTTTTCATCATCATCTTTTGTCACATTTCCTTCATTTCTTTGGGGATAAGAGAAATGATATGTTACAGATCAAGTTGTATCATTTAAGTACTGTAACCTCTATGGACCCCAAGTGACCCAGCTCTCTGCTGAGGGCTTCACTGTCCCTGCTGATCCTGGTAGAGCTGAAAAGAGTCCATTTAGTTTCCATTCACAACTAGAGAGGCAATGAATGGTATGTGTTGGTCTCAGTGGCAGAAATCTGGGTAATGTAATTAAATCTTTCATTAGGAAAACTTTTTTAAAAAAATATTTATTTATTTACTTTAGTTGTACACAATGCAATGCATTTATGTTTACGTGGTGCTGAGGATCGAACCCGGGCCACGCACATGCGAGGCGGGCGCTTTGCCTCTGAGCCACAACCCCAGCCCAGGAAAACTTTTTGATTTTGTTAGTGATTCATGTATCATGAATCTTGTGGAACTACAAATAGAATTTGGGGTTTTCCAAGGAAGAAGGGTATAGATTATGTGTTGGATTCCCCAAAGGGCCTGTGATTCCCCCAGTGATTTTTTTTTTTTATACCAGGGATTGAACCCAGGGGTGCTTAACCATGGAGCCACATCCACAGCACTTTTTAAATTTTATTTAGAGGCAGGGTCTCACTAAGTTGCTTAGGGCCTTGCTGAGTAGCTGAGGCTGGCTTTGAACTTGCAATCCTCCTGCCTCAGCCTCCTAAGTTGCTGGGATTATAAGTATGCACCACTGCGTTTCTCCCCCAAAGATTAATAACCTCATTGAAGTCCAACTTTAAATTCTTTCCTTCAAGAAATAATGTCCAGGGCTGGGGATGTGGTTCAGGGGTAGAGAACTTGCCTAACACGTGCAAGGCTGTGGGTTCAATCTCTACATCTCTGCCACCCACCTCCCTAGGAAAAAAAAGAAATAATGTCCACACATAAAGGCCACTACTTCTCTTTCTCTGAGGGTAATGTATGCATGTGGTCATACTATGTGTTCTTTTGGGGTGCTGCTTCTAAGTCCTCATTAGTTTCAGTCTATCATCACAGGGGAGGGTTAAAACAACCTTCCCACTCTGGCCTCACCCCTACCTGATTCCTCCCTTGGCACATGCCTCACTGTTTGCCTGCAGAAATATCAATAACTTCATAAAATGTTCCAAGGTATTTTATAGGATTTTTCTCTAATTTAATCAAAGGCTCTCCCTCCAGCCCCATAGAAAGTGACATTTGGTCTCATAATCTTGTGTCTTATAAGTCCCGTGGTGGAGGGAGAACTTGAGGCCAGGCCTAGATGTCAGTTCTTTGTTTTTCTTGCTGACGACAATGGACACCTCTGAATCCGGCCCCGCTTGACCCGGGGTGGGAAGCAGCCTCTCTCTCCCCCTTGGATTTTACATGGGGTGTGTGCACGTGTGTGGTGTGTTGTGATGAGGAGTGGTGAGGAATGGGAGAAGTCCCATTAGAGTGAACAGAATATAAATGGTTCAGCAAAAAAATGTCTTCAGTCCTCAAACCCCTGCTGTACTTTTGATGTTCCTTCCAGTGACATGTCAAGACTGTTTATGTAGCAGGAAGGAGGAAAAGAAAGTGACATTTCTTAAAATGGTCTGTTAGGCACCAGGCGCTGTTCTAGACACTGTCACACACATTTAATTCTCACAAAACCTCTGCAAGCAAACCTCCAGATCCTCGCAGCGAGGGTAAGGAAGCAGGTTTTGAAAGGTGGAGAAAGTGTCCAAGTGTGGGGTGAGTGGGTCGCAGGTCTGGGATCAGAATTGGCGTGGGTAGAACCCTTTAGTGAGTATTCCCACATGACATCACATGGGCGTCGGGACAACAATTCTCTGTGGTCCTCATGGCCTGGGCAAATCTGGCTGTCCAGCTTAAGCCTTATCTCCTGCAGGCACCTGGACGCCCTGGCACCTATTGGCTCTTTTCCTTTCTGATCTCCTAGTAGGAGGAAATCACCACAAGCGTTTAGCTGAGCACTTGCTCCCTGTGTGTGTGTCTTATTTCCTCAACTTGTTTGGCAGCAATTTGAAGGGGTGGAGCAGATTTTGTTTTTTTTTTGCACCATCCCATCTACCCACCCAGTCATGTGCCCATCAGCTGCCCAGACTCAGAAGAAGAGAAAGGAGAAAAAGTCAAACAGGTTGGAACAGAATGGGCTTTCATCATTTTATACCTGAAGACACTGTGACCCTCAGGGGGAAGGCATTATCTCAGGTCATGTAGCATTTCAGTAAAGGACTTGGTATTAGAGTCTGGCTCTGTTTCTCTAGACCTCATTGTTAGAAGTTAGGTGAGATGGTTTCTAAGAACCTACCCAAATCCAATAGCTGAGTGTAATTAGTTTTATTTTTACCCAAGAATACTTAATTGAGCATCTACTAAATGCCCAGCACTGTTCTACATCCTAGGGAATTTTCTGAGAACAAGAAAAGTATATTCAGTTACAGCGCCTACAGGGTAATGTTGGTACCATGCTGAGGTAAGGGTTCTGGTGGGGTCTATGTGTGGTGCTGGGACTACAGAAAACAGGTGTTCTGCATCTAGACTCAGGGCTGGAGGTCAAGGAAGTGTCCAGGAAGTAGCAATATTTAAAGTGAGACCAAATATGGTTGAAACAAAGAGGAAAAGCATCTCAGTCATTTGTAAGTACATTTATGAAGGTCTGGAGGCAAAGCAAAAGGGTGGCACTTTAGAAAGACTGACAGGTAAATGATTAAGGAGAGGAGCAGGAGAAAGCAGAAAGGGTCTTGCAAGCCATCCTGAGAAATTCAGATTTTATTGTGACAGTAATGTGAATCTCTCGAAGAGTTTTAAGTAGAAATGGACATTATTCCACTTGCATTTTATTACTGGTATTTAAAAATATTGTATTTTTTCTTATTGCAGAAGTAATTTATATTGACTATAAAAAAATTAAAATGTTCATTACCTACAAGAAGAAAATAGAACCCATCGTGTCTCATTACAAGATGACTTATGAAAATTTAAAACAAGCGACCTGGAGAACATAGCTCAGTGTCTGTCCCCAGTCAGCTCGACTCCTTCTGCGGCAGCAGCCAGCTCCTTCTCTCTGCAGCTGCTACCCAAACAAGTTGCCACCATTGATTTTCCTCCTCCCAAGTTGGTAAACAGCAGTGGGAAATGCAGTTCAGAAGAGATCAATGTAATTGGTGTAATAGGCTGAAAGCTAAATGCTGTATTGCTGACTTTGCTCGTACTTCTGTTGGTTGATGTTCGACATGCTGGGGATCCATGTTCAAGTTCAGGGGCCAGAGAAGCAACATTTGAATTCTCCACCCCAGAACTCCAGCTTCCACTTACAGTAGCTGGTTTCTAGGTCTCCAAAGGTAGCCCATTACCCTGAAGCAGGGAGATTTCTAGAGTTCCAGTCCAACGGTCTTCAGCATCAACTCACCCATCTTGCCGTGAGATTCCTTGATGCTCTGATTTCTGGTAACTGGGCAACTAGCTATCTGGCATCTAGAGCATAAACTCATCATTTGTTCATTCTACAAACACATATCGAGGCTTGCTATATGTCACCTGCAGTTGCATCTGTCCCCATCCCTCCCCTTACTGTGTCTAATTTGAAATTCTAACTTCTTTTTTTTTTTTTTGGTACTGGGGCTTGAACTCAGGGGCACTCGACCACTGGGTCACATCCCCAGCCCTTTTTTGTATTTTATTTAGAGACAGGGTCTCACTGAGTTACTAAGTGCCTCGCCATTGATGAGGCTGGCTTTGAACTCGCGATCCTCCTGCCTCAGCCTCCCAAAGTGCTGGGATTACAGGCGTGCGCCACCGCGCCTGGCTTGAAATTCTAACTTCTAATAAACTCTTAATTTAGTATTGCAGTGAATTAGAGAGACTGAAGTGCTTTAATAGGAAAGAGCTAAGAGGTGTGAGTTGGTGGGAAGGAGATGTGGAAAGTAAGAGGCCTGTCCATTGCCCTCAGAACCAAGAGACATGGCACCAAAAGGTGGACCACAGAACCAGATTCATGAGCCGGGTGCTGTGGCGCACGCCTGTAATCCCAGCACTTGGGAGGCTGAGGCAGGAGGATTGTGAATTCAAAGCCAGCCTCAGCAATGGTGAGGCACTTAGCAACTCAGTGAGACCCTGTCTCTACTAAAACCCAAAAAAGGGCTGGGGATGTGGCCCAGTGGTTGAGTGCCCCTGAGTTCAATCCCCGGTACTGAAGGGAAAAAAAAAAAAAAAAAAAAAAAAAATGAACCAGATTCGTAGACCTTTTAAAATCTCAGCTTCCAGCTCTCAAAGGGATGTCTCTTCTCTACACACTCAAATCTACAAGCATCTGTAAAACTGAGTTAAATTGCAACGGGGTTGTGCATGGGAATAGAAAGTGTTGGTTCCTACACTCACAGAGCTCAAATTGTCTAGCAGGAGAGAGAAAAATTGTTCACAAGTACCTGCCATAGAAGACTGCAAGTGACAAGGGTCATGAGAAGTCCTAACAAACTGCTATTAGGTATCCTCTCAAGTCACAGAGATTCATTCCAGTCAGGAGGGGTGAATCTGGAAAACCTCTTGGAGAGAAGGTGGTATTCAAAATGTCCCCTTTCAGTTTGTTCTGTCCTCTTGAAGGATCTGGTGTTGTTCTGTGATAAGAAAGGAGCCCAGTGTGTGAGAGGAGAATGACAGAGGTGACACCTAGAGGCTTAGAGAAGGACCGGACAGAGGGAGCAGGGCCACAGCCTCGCAGCATTTAGGATTAGGATGTGAAGCTGGGCTAAAAGGAATCTCATGTTTGAAAAATGGGACAAGCAAAGGAGTGGAGGCAGAGGTATTCAAGTGGCTCCTCTTAGCTCAGTCATTAGCAGTAGAATAATACCAGTGCTCTCTCACTGCGGACCTAATATTAACCAAGCATGAGTCTAAGCATGCCACACACTGTAGCTGATTTTATGACATAGCTACTTTCACCCTGATTTTATAGCTCAGGAGGGTTCGGGGAGGTAACTATTTAGTTGACATCCCACAGTTGGTAACAGGTGGGTGGGGCTGGAGTTTGAACATGCTTTATATAGAGATCTTGCTCTCTGCCACTGTGCTGTCATAAGGCTGTGAAATGAATGGACGTGAGCCTCTGGATATGCTTGATTGTCAAGCCAGGGCATTTGCCTTTTATTTGGTAGCCCATTTGGCACCACTGAAGACTTAAAGGGTGGACCAGTATCAGGGTTCAACTTCAAGATCAGCAGGGCAGGAGTGAGCGTGGGTATTGGAAATGCAAGGAAACAGATACAGGTAGGTTTGGTTTGAGGCTGTTTGACAGTCCCATTGAAAGGTAAAAAGAATCTAAACTAAGAGAGTAGGAAAGGGAACTGGGCATAGGCGAGAGAATCATAGTTCTTAATCATCATCATCATCATTATCATCATCATCATTTGCACCATCAAATATTACAGCTAGAAAAGAACCTAGGGGACTTCTGTCTCCTTCATTTTACACATGGCCCAGAGAAGGAAAGGGCCTTTCCCCAGGCCCCACAGCAATTAAGTGACTAAGATGGGATAAATATGCAGTTATTTTTGACTTCTATCCCACTTCTTCCCCTTTCTATATTGTATACCTTTGGATGTAGCCCTGGGCCCAGGAGGAGGAGAACCCAGTTAAATCTGCCATCAGGCTGGCTTAGCTTTCCTGGATTTTGTCTGAAAGCTTATGTTTTAGCATGGGCTTGGCTCTGACAGGGTTTGGGATTAAGGTGCATAAGAGCTGAATCAGTTTGCCAAAGACCAGGAGCCATGAGGTTCATTCCCAGTGGGGATGCTCAGGCTTGGTCTATGACCTGTTGCTTCCTATCTCACCTGCTGCTCTCTTCTCACTTTTTCTGGACCTCTGAGAAGCACTATGACATGAGTCATAGGTGTTTTTTTTCTCCCTGCAAATATGGTAAAAACCTCATCTCTGCACGATCCTTTGAGCATGTGAACCTGGCTCAGCTGGCACAAGTAGGGTTTACTAAACTATAGCACAGTGGCAGGCATGGTGTGAAGCACTTTATAGGAAACTTCTTACCAAATTCTCACAGTGACACTGTTTTGCAAATAAACTGAGACCTGGGGATATTAAGTGACAGAGCTGAGATTCAGCTCCAGGACAGTTTGACTTCAAAGTTCTATGCTTTTAACTAATATACTTATTTGCTTTTATTATTATTATTATTTTGAGTATTTATTTGTTTTAGTTGTACACAATGCCTTTATTTTTACGTGGTGATGAGGAGGATCGAACTTGGCCCGCGCACGTGCTAGGCGAGTGCTCTACCGCTGAGCCACAACCACAGCCCCTTGCTCTTATTATTAATAATGTTTTATTTTTATTTGCTACTTTTTGCTTTTCAAAGCCCCCCTCACATTCAATTTTGTTCTGTGAGGTTTGGTATGGAAGAGAAGATTCTTATCTCCACTGGACATATGTAGAAATAAGCCCTCAAAGCTCAAGTTCCCACCGCCAGTTACTGGTAGATCCAGGATTGATAGTAACAAGGTAAATAAAACTAATACAGTGGGGTTCTGGTTGTGGCTCAACGGTAGAGTACTCGCCTAGCACGTGCAAGGGTCTGGGCTCAATCCTCAGCACCACATAAGTATAAATAAATAAAATAAAGGTATTGTGTCCAACCACAGCAAAAAAAAAAAAAAAAAAAAAAAAAAAAAATTAAAAAAACCCCTAAAAACTAATACATTGAGACTTTACCATGCACAAAAAACTATTTTAAGAACTTGTATGTGTGTTATTTTTATATTCACACTAATCCTGTAATGTAGGTTATATTATCATTCCTGTTTTACAAGTAGGGAAATCAAGGCATTTGGAAATTAAAATACCGTCTCTGACATCAGATAACTAGTCAGTGGCCAAGCTGGAATTTGAACCCAGGATGTTAATGCCAGAGTCCAGGCATTTAAGCATTGAGCCTCTCCCAGAATTGCCTTGAGATTTCAAGACACCACAATGCTATCAGTTATGGCCTCTGGCTGCTGTTACCTACCTGTGGGTTCGTAGTTACCCACAAGTAGCAGGAAGTGTCATAAAAGACAAAGAACAGAAAGCTTTTGTCCCAGATCTAACAGTACCTTTTTTCTTATTTGGCCCACAGATATGACTCATGGTCTGGTTATACTCAAGTCCAGTGCTGGCAGACTCCCCAGATCCTGCCTCTTGTCCTCTTGTCCAGATGCCTAATTTGTGCTTAAACCTCTCTAAGTCACCACGCTGCCTGGTGCATGCTCATTTGGAGATCACACAATCGGAGCTACATTTGCTGTTAAGACTGTAGCTATTTGGACCAGAGGAGCTGAGAGTCCTTTGTCTTTAAGGAATCACTAAAGCCCAGTATGAGTTTAATAATCACATAAAAATGCTAATCGCCACTACTTTTATTGGATGTCTAACATTTGCTAGAACTGTAAATGTATTAATAAACTTTTCATCAACCTAGCATACTGGGTTTATCATACTCATTTTATGTATGAGTAAACACTGAGGTTAAAGTAGAGGTTAAGGGTCTTACCTAAAGTCATATAGTTAGTAGGCACTAAAACATGTGTATAGATCCAGGACTTCTGGTTTCCAAGTTCATACTCTTTTTTTTATAATTTCATTTTGTCTTTCTGTTTCCTTTTGTAAAAAAAAAAAAAATCTAAGACAAGCTCCATCTACTCTATTCTAAATTATCTATTTGAAATATTTATAATTATTATATTGAAATATTTATTTGAACTAATATTTTAAAATTAAATATTTACTATTTAAATAGTAAACAATTCATTAAATATTTAAAAACATTAAAAATGTTTATTCAATAGTAGATATAAAATTTAAAACAGTCTTTTGGATAAATGAAGGAAATATAGTAGATAGAGCAAACTAGGACCCCACTGAGCTCATGTGACAGGTTTACTCATAGATATCCTTATAGTCAGTATCAGGTGGAGAACTTTGGATTGGGATATTGAACCATGGGATAGATTTGTGATTGGTTGCCAAAGGGTGTAAATTGAAGGGTAGATTATTTTTTCTTTTTGGTATCGGGGATTGAACTCAGGGCACTCGACCACTTGGCCACATCCCCAGCCCTTTTTTGTATCTTATTAGAGACAGGGTCTCACTGAGTTGCTAAGTACCTCGCCATTGCTGAGGCTGGCTTTGAACTGGAGATCCTCCTGCCTCAGTCTCCCTAGTGCTGGGATTACAGGCGTGCGCTACCGTGCCCGGCTTGAAGGGTAGATATTAACTCAGAAAGAAGAAGAATGACAGTGTGGCAGCGTAGGCCACTGTCATGAGATATGCCACTAGCAAACATGGAAAGAAATTCATCAAGAAGGCCCAACAGAGGTGCCCAATACTCATCTCCTCCAAAGAACCCAAAATAATAAATAAATAACTACACTTCAAGGAAGCGGTCTAAGGAAAAACACTGGAATTCAGCAAGGGACAGATGGGAACTGTAAGACGTGGAAATTCAGATACATAGAGAAGGGAGCAAAGTACTCTGCCTTGTGACACTGGTGTTTTAGTCAGATTTTGGATTACTATGTACAAAAAGACCAGACAAGAACAACTTAAAAGAAAAAAAGTTTATTTTGGCTCATGGTTTCAGAGGTTCAGGTCATGGGGTCCAACCCTAGACCTGACGTGAGGCAGGACATCATGGCAGAAGGGTATTGTGGAGGAAAGCAGCTCAACACACAGCAACCAGGAAGCAGAGAGCTCTCTTCTCACCAAGGACAAAATATGAACCCCAGAGGCATGCTACCAGTGACTTACTTCCTCCAACTACACTCTACCTGCCTACAGTTACTGCCCAGTTAATCCATATCAGTGGCTGGATCCACTGATTTCTTACATCTCTCATAAGGAAATCATTTCACCTCTGAAAATTCTTGCATTTTCTTACACATAAGCATTTGGGGGGGCCACCTAATATATAAACCATAACAACCTGTTTGCTAGACGGATTAGCTCAGAGGCAGGAGAGACTTCTCACTGTAGGGAAAAGGTAAGAAGGAGATCTCCAGTGCCCCTCATTACTAGTGCAGTCACCTGTTGTCCTAGCTAGAGGAGAGTTCCACGGGTATCATTGGCCCCAAGCCCAGTTTAGGGAACTGCCTGGAGTCCATATAACTGTACTGCTTCAGATCAGAAACTCATATAGTGTCCCCCTTACTCAGTGGGGCTCAAACTGCTACAGCATAGCACCATATTGAGAACAGAGTATTTTTTTTTTTTTTTTGTGGTACTGGGGATTGAACTCAGGGGCACTTGACCACTGGGCTCAAACCTTTTTTTGTATTTTATTTAGAGACAGGGTCTCACTGAGCTAAGTGCCTCACCATTGCTGAGGCTGGCTTTGAACTCGCGATCCTCCTGCCTCAGCCTCCCAAAGTGCTGGGATTACAGGCGTGCGCCACCGTGCCCGGCGAGAACAGAGTATTCATTACATTGAATAAGTCATACGGAGACTATGTTACTGTGGTCACCCAGAACCAAAGGCACGGCACCCTACCCAATCAATAGATTAGTCCCCATCTACAGCAAAAGTTCCTACAAAACCTACTCCATAAAATTGAAAGAGACCACAGTTCCACCATATTCTCAAATATCAATATAAATACACACACTCACACAAAACATGAAAAGACAAGGAAGCATGATGATTCTAAATGAACACAGTAAATCTCTAGTAACAGGCCCCAAAGAAAAGGAAATCAACAGATTGCCTGAAAGGGAATTCAAAATAATCATTTTAAGGAAACCCAGTAATGTATTAGCAAATAAAAACAATTCAACAAAATCATGAAATAATTCATAATATGAGAAATGAAATAAGAAATTCAACAGAGTTAGATATCATGAAAAAAGACCTCAACAGAAATCTTGGAGATCATGATTGAAACTCAGTGAAATAAAAATGTAATTGAGGGCCTCAACAATAGACTAGATTAAGCAGAAGAACAAATTGCTGAACTTAAAAAAAAAAACAACAAAAAGCAAATGAAGAAAATTTATAAGACAAAATGTGAATGTGTATTTGCATTATGGGCATTTCAGAAGGAGAAGAGATGGGAAAAAGTTAGAAAACTTATTTAGTGAAATAATAGCTGAAAACTTTCCAATTTGTGGAAGAGATATGGATATCCATGTTTAGGAAGCTCAAAAACCCCCCCAAAACACTCAATCCAAAAAGGTTATTTCTGTGGCACATTATAATCAAACTATCCAAAGTCAAAGACAAGAGAAAATTCTATAAAAAGCAAGACCAAAAAGAGGTCACATATAAGGGAAACTCCATTAGACTAACAGAAGATTTCTTACCAGGTTAGGAGAGAATGGGATGCTAAATTCAAAGTGCAAAGACAAACTTGGAAATACAGGAAAGAAGGTCACTTTCTGAAAGCTAAACTGATAACAGAAACGAATACACAATAGAGGAATTTGGAGAAGGCCCAGCATCAATCAAAACATCGTCCATGTGTGACCTCCATGTTTTAGTACAGGCACTCATTTTCATTTAGTAAGTGGAACCCTAATTTTTTATACTGCATCTCACTTAGAGAACTGTTTTATAAACACATGTGAATTCATAATATAGTACAAGAAAGGACAGATGAAGAAGCAGAAATCTGTAGTTGGTAATCTAGCATTATCTGGGGGATAGCATGGCCATGACTAGAGGAACCAACTTTCTTGTTACTGGAAAGAGGTTATCTGTGTGGTGAGTTAAGCATGGTTTCTTAGATCTCCCTCAAGGCGGTTTACCTCTCTTTCCTCCACTGGTAAAAGCAACTTTTGCTTGAGTTTCCTGATTCTGGATAATGGCGAGAGGGCACACTCAGGGAGGACATGAGCATTTCTATTATTAGAATGGAGAGCCCCATTGAAAATTGAAATACCTGGGCAGTCTGATTTCACCACCTCAGTCTTTTGTGGATTTGATTTCCTGAATTTGATCTCATGGAAAGCTATACTCTGTCCTGTCATAAAGTCATGATTGTGATGCCTTCTCTGGTGTTGTATTGAGACAGAGTCACCCAGAAGGGGATGCCAAGACTCTTCTTAATCCCATTTTCTTCCTGTAACAGAATCTATTGGCCTTTTTGAGTTCTCACTCCTCTGCCCTCTCTTAGACTTTTTACCAAAGTTTACCAAAGCTTTGTGGAGTTGAGCCACATATGACTGAGCCATTTAATAGACTTTCTCTTGGATCTCCCAAATCCAAGAGTATAGAAATATGCTATTAAAAGCTGTGTAGGAGCCGGGCGCGGTGGCGCATGCCTGTAATCCCAGCACTTTGGGAGGCTGAGGCAGGAGGATCGCGAGTTCAAAGCCAGCCTCAGCAATGGCGAGGCACTTAGCAACACGGTGAGACCCTGTCTCTAATAAAATACAAAAAAGGGCTGGGGATGTGGCCCAGTGGTCTTAGTGCCCCTGAGTTCAATCCCTGGTACCAAAAACAAAACAAAACAAACAAAAAGCTGTGTAGGAAGATGGAAAGGGTAGTGGAAAAAGAAACAACAAAAAAGATCTTGTTGACAACAATAAGCAACCTCACAAAATATCTAGAAATAAACCTACACAAGAAATGTGTGCATTGTATGCATTTAGAAATCCAACAACTACAAAACTTTATGGAAAGGCATAAAGGAAAAACTATATAAATGGAGAGATGTACCATGTTTATAAAATATTGCAAAGGTATTATTTCTTCCCAAGTTAACCCATAAACTCAATGTAATCCCAATCAAAATCTGAGGGGATTTTTATAAGCCTCAAAAAGCTGATTCTACAGTTCATAGGAAAGAGAAAATGGACTGGAAATTTCCAGAACACCTTGTAAAAGAACAGTAGAGGACTTTTTCTACCAGATATGGACATATAAGTTTAATTCAGAGTGATTGAAGTATTGGTGTTAGTCTAGGAACAGGTAGAACAATGGAGCAATGTTATGTTATGGTTTGGATGTGAGGTATCCCCCAAAAGTTTATGTGTGAGACAATACAAGAAGGTTTGGAGGAGAAATGATTGGGTTATGAGAGCCTTAACCAAATCAGTGAATTCATCACCCTATGGGATTAAATGAGTGGTAACTAAAGGCAGGTGAGGTGTGACTGGAGGAGGTGGGGGCACTGGGGGTGTGCCTTTGGGGCACATATTTGTATAGTGGACTTTCTGCTTCCCGATCATCATGTGAGCTGCTTCCCTCTGCTACACTCTTCTGCCATGATACTCTGCCTCACCTTCAGCCTGGAGAAATGCAGCCAGCCTCTAAGGACTTAGACCTCTGAAACCATAAGCCCCTAAATAAGCTTTTTCTCCCCTAAAATTGTTCTCATCCGGTCTTTTAGTCACAGCAGCAAAAAAGCTGACTAGAATAGGAAATAAACTGGAACTAGAAACTAGAAATGTATATATAGAGATTTAGCTTATGAGAAAGGTAAAATTTCAAATTGTTGGAGAAATAATAGTTATTTAACAAATGGCATTGAAATAATTGATATCTAATCTGAGAAAAATTGAGTTAGACAACCAACAAATACTCCATAGAAAATTAGATTCCAAATAGATTAAGGAGGGACATACAAAAATCCTCTATATTATTCAAAATGTCCACTGAACTTATGCAAAGATACTCAAATTCCCTAGGAATTTGGAGTATAAATTAAAAAAGACAATCAGGCACCATTTTGAAATCACATTTGATGAAGAAATTAAAGCTTGATAATACCTTGGATTGGCAAGGATGAAGAGTAATAAACACTATTGTAGGGAAGGTAAATTATTGAAGTGTCTTTGGAAGGGAACTGGATGATAATATCTATTAATGCACATAGGAAATGAACATAGAATTATGCAGAAGAACATTCACTGTGGTATTGTTCATAATAGTGAAAAGCAAAATGGACCTAAAGGTGCATCATGAGGAAAGTGTTCAAAAACCAAGGAACAGTGGTGTGTCCACACCATGGAATATTATAGGGCAAAGTCCAGAAGCATAAATGGCATCGTTATATCATATACTTAATGTAGTATAAATAAGTCATTTGTTATGTCCTCTCCCACCTTTCTAGATTTCTGACCTGAAGAGAGTTAAAGAGAATGAGATAGACCTAGATGTGGTGATGTTGATAGACATGCCCAGCCAAGGTGGAAGTAGGAAAGGCAGACTGTGTTATTCAAAGGCATGAATGTGTACTTAAATATATGTTTAGTCAAGGAAAGGTGACTAGTTGGGTGTACACTACATTTTATTTGTAGTGGTTACCTCAGGGTAGGATAATGGGAATTGAGGGGAAGGCAAAGCAGGAGTTTTCTTATTTCTCTCTTGCTCTATTTTCCTCCCTCCCTCCCCCTCCCTTCCTTCCTTCCTTCCTTCCTTCTTTCCTTCCTTCCTTCCTTCCTTCCTTCCTTCCTTCCTTCCTTCCTTCCTTCCTTCCTTCCCTCCTTCTCTCTTTCTCTCTCTTTCTTTTTCCCCTTTGGTACCAGGGATTGAACCCAGGCATGCTTAGTCACATCCCCAGCCCTTTTAATTTTTCATTTTGAGATAGGGTCTCACTGAGTTGCTTAAGGCCTTGCTAAGTTGCTGAAGCTGGCTTTGAACTTGAGATTCTCCTACCTCAACCTCCCGAGTGGCTGGGATTACAGGCATGCACCACAGGGTGCATGCTGGGATTACATTACAGCCTGGCTCTTGCTCTATTTTCTTTTCTTTTTTTTTTTTTTTTTTTTTTTTTTTTTGGTACCAGGGATTGAACTCAGGGGCACTCGACCACTGGGCCACATCCCCAGCCCTTTTTTGTATTTTATTAGAGACAGGGTCTCACTGAATTGCTAAGTGCCTCGCCATTGCTGAGACTGGCTTTGAACTCACGATCCTCCTGCCTCAGCCTCCCAAGTGCTGAGATTACAGGCGTGTGCCACCGCACCCGGCTTCTATTTTCTTTTCTTTAAAAATTTTTATTTGTAGTTGTAGATGGACAGAATGCCTTTACTTTATTTGTTTCTCTTTATATGGTGCTAAGGATCAAACCCAGTGCCTCACATGTGCTAGGCAAGCACTCTACCACTGAGCTACAGCCCCAGCTCATCTTGCTCTATTTTCTATTGGATTAATTGCAAATGATTGTTTTCAGGTATTACTCAGGTACATATATAATGGATTATATATATATATATATATATATATATATATATATATATATATATAAAATGGAGTTCTACTCAGCCAGAAAAAAAGAATGAAATTATTGCATTTGCTGGTAAATAGATGGAAATGGAGAATGTCAAGCAAAGTGAAAAAGGCCAAACTCAGAAATTCAAAGTTCGAATGTTTTCTTTCATATGTGGAAGCTAGAGTAAAATGTAAAGGGAAAGGAAGGATAGGATAATATAAAGAATCAATCAAATACAAATTAATAGATGAGTAAAAGGTAGTGGAGTAAAAGAAGGAGAATGGGAAGGGAAGGGAGGACGGCGGGGGGGGAATGGTCAGGGGGGAATCATGAACTGAAATCAGTTTCCATGCCTGTATGTGTCTGTCAGGATGAAGTCAATTACTATGTATAACTATAAAGTTCTAATAGAAAAAGCAATGCACAGTTCACAATAGCTAAATTGTGGAACCAATCTAGATGCCCTTCATTAGGTGGATGGATAAAGAAACTGTGGTATATATACACAATGGATTATTACTCAGCATTAAAAGAGAATAAGATCATGGCATTTGCAGGTAAATGGATGGAGTTGGAGAAGATTATGCTAAGTGAAGTAAGCCAATCTCCCCTCCAAAAAATGCCAAATATTTTCTCTGATATGTGGGTGCTGATCCATAATGGGGATGGGGTGGGCAACATGGGAGGAATGGAGGAACTCTAGATAGGACCAAGGGGAGGGAGGAGGGAGGGGGAGGGGGATAGGAAAGATGGTGGGCTGAGATGGCCATCATTACCCTGAGTACACGAACGAAGACACAAATGGTGTGACTCTACTTTGTGAACAGCCAGAGTCAGGAAAAATTGTGTTCTATATGTGTATTATGAATTGAAATGCATTCTGCTGTCATGTATACAAATAGAATAGATACATAAATAAAGAAAAAAGAAAAAGTAATGCTTTGAAATTCAATATACCAGAATAAGGGTGATGATGACCTTCCCTTTGTTCTGCTCTGACAACTCCCGGGTGTATTTCTTGGCTTTTCACCTCAAGATGGAAATCAGTGCATGGATTTGCTCTCTAAGGAGAGGGCCCCAGATGGTGAGGGGATTGACATCTAGAGAGAATGGTTCAAGAGGCCAGGCTTGGAGGTGCCCAGAGAGCCAACCTCATTTATTTAAAGGGTTGTAAGGTAACTAGGTTGGTTCTGTGTAGCGCTGGGGTCAGGACTAAAACCACTGGTAAGTGGAGATTTGAGAGTTGTCCAAAGATGAAAGGGCTCCTGTGTGAGGTAGTAGGGTCTCTGTCATTGGTGATATGCAAGCAGGAATTACTTGGCCAGAATGTTCATGGCAGGGATTCTACAACAGATGAAAGTTGGACTAGCCAATGTCCAAGGTTAATTCTTTTCACAAATACTGATTAGCTTTTATGATTCAAGCAATGTGTTGGGCCCTGGAAATGTAGATCTGATTGAGAGTGACAAGGTCCCTGCTCTTAGTAAAAAAGCAAACAAGTCACTGGATGAACCAATAAGTAGCTTCGAAATTTCAGGTATTGCTCTGAGGATATAGAACGTGGTGGTAGGATAGAGAGTAGCTGGGAAGCGAGCATTTTTTTAAGGCAAGAGGGTTGGGATACCTGAGCTGAGACCTAAAGGAGAAGAAGGAGCCATTCCTGCAAAGATCTTTCTGGGCAGAGGAAACAGAATATAGTAAGAGCATTAGGAAGCAGGGGAATTCTGTGATCTCACCTGGGGTTCAAATGAACCCCCAAGCAACAGTAGGAAGTCGAAGGGGGCAGGAGGAGCAGAGGGAGGGAAGTCAGGTGGCTGTTTTTGTCAAGCAAGAGAGAGATGATGTCTGTTTTACCTAGAGTTGACAGCAGCAAAGATGGAAAACAATAGATGGATTTCTAGGATTCAAAATATTTCTTTCATTCAGCCAAGTCTAGCCAATGTGTTAGTATTTGTGGTTGGGGATAAAGGGTTTACTCTCCTCGCGAAGGAGCTGTTTTCCTATATATTATTATTATTATTTTCTGTTTTCCTATGTCTTGAGGTCTTATTGGCAAATACCCCCACGGATGGATGGGCAGGGTCTTCTCCTGATGAATGTTCTGATAGAATTGAATAAATACCACTTAGCATCTTATTGGAAAAAGCCCCAGGACAGAAGGCCAGGATGGGGTTATGTCTTTACGTGGCTCTGCCATCTCCAACTCACCTCTTTACTTTTTGCGGTACTGGGGTGGAACCCAGGGCCTTCACATGAGAGGCGAGTGCTCTACCATAGGGCTACACCTCCAGCTGCCACCTCCCTCTTGCCTCATGCTTAGCAATGGACCAGGCCAAGGACAGGTCGCCTGGAGACCATAAAACTGCCCTTTATAATCCTCCCATGTTTTTTTCCTTGTGTTTTCATCCCTTTCATGTTTTTACCAGCTGGAAAAACTTGTGTGTATCAAGACTCTCTGAGCCTCATTTTCCTCATCTATAAAATGAGACTGTTGTATTCTATGACCTAATTACCATAATTCATTAACCACAATTATCTGGCTTTCAGAAAAGTATTCAATAAAGGACAAACGCCAACACAAAACCTCACACGCTATTCACAGCAGAGCTTTATAAAAGACATTATCTGTATGCTGTCTTTGTATTCATTTGCCTTTTGCTTTCATTACGCCTCTGAAATTACTTTCCCTAATTTCATACATGTTCCCTGCCCCTATGTCCCTCTGCCAAACCTACAGATGTTATTCTCTTTTCCTCTATGTATCTATTTATTTTATTCATCCATTCAGTGCTGGGGATCAAACCAAGGGCCTTACACATGCTAGGCAAGTGCTCTACCACTGAGCGACATCCCCAGCCCTTATTTTCTTTTCTAACTTGACCTTCCTCCTCTTTTGGCACTCCTGAGCACAGACTGGTTTTTTCAAAGCCCTCATCCTTTGAGTCATCCCATGAAACTGTTCTCTCTTGGAAGATTTTAACATGGAGAGTAGTATGATCAGATTGCTCCTGTAGCACAATGACTCCAAATCACAAAGAAGCACTTTCACAGTGCTCAGCTCATGATATGCATGCAGTAAGTATTAGCTAGTGGTACCGTTGGTGATTGGTGTTCTCTGTGTTCTACAACATCCTGTGCATACCTCTGTAATCTAACTCATTGGACTCTGCTATTATCTTTGGTTTCCTTGCCCAATAGAGTCCTTGAAAACAGAGACCTACTATTCCTTGATGTCTTGTTCCTGTTTATTTCTAAAAACTTGGGAGGATTATAGTTTTCAGGCAGGGCCATGTGTCTTCCTTTTAGTGGTAAGATGGGAGTGGACGTGGACTACGTCACTTGTAGGTAAAAAGCACTTACTTGTCTGTTGTTACGAATTAAATGTTTGTATCCCTCCAAAATTTATAAGATGATGCTCTGACACCCAGTGTGAATGCATTGGAGATAGTCTTTTAGGAGGTGAAAACGAGGTCATAATGTGAGGCCCTAATCTGGTAGGATTGGTGTTCTTAGAAGGAGATGAAGATCTGTGTGTGTGTGTGTGTGTGTGTGTGTGTGTGTGTGTGTGTGTCTGCATGCAGAGAGAAGCAGCCCTGCAAAGACACAGTGACAAGACAGCTGTCTACGAGCCAGGAAGAGGGGCCCTCACCAGAAACCAACCTTGATGGCACTAGATCTTGGACTTGTAGCCTCCAGAATGGTGACAATGTAAATTTCTACTGTTTGGCATTTTGTTATGGTGGCCCAAGCTGACCAATGCACCAGTGCATTCTGCCTTTAACGGAAAACGTGAACTTGAGAGCTGATGTGGAAACACAGTGCTGAGCCACTGCCCCGAGACAGCAGCCCCGAGAGTCCTCTAGATCCTCAGCAGGCTTGTAGGAGGGGTGAATCTTTGTTGTTTTAAGACACTGAGATTTGGGGGTTTATTTGTTTCTGTGACAAAGCCTGGCTTTCTGTCCCCCTGTTTCATGCCATGTGACCTTGCTCAAGGGACTGTATCATACTAGCCATCAGATCCTCTCTGTAAAACTGGATTAGACAGTTTCTAAATTGACCCCCAGGTCTGAGATTCTAGGTTTTTTTTTTTTTTTTTTCTTCTAAATTATCTGCAAAGAAAATTTAACACATACAGATAATTAAGAAGCTAGTGAAAAAATCCACAATATCACCCAAGGTTCAAGCTAGAAAATGGCACCCTGGCCTGCCTTGGATTGCCTTAGTAAATAGGGGTAGGCGATGTGGCCTGGAAACCTCTCCTAAGGAAGCTCTCATTGCCCGGCCTTCACTTCCTTTCTACAGACGATTGATCTTCACCAGAAGGGGCCATCTCCTCTGGGCTTCTTTTATTGGTTATCTCCATTATCATTTGGTGTGTGAGCCTGCATAATCTGGGGTTAGATTTCTTTTCCTTCTCTTTCTTTTTTGTTCCTTTTTTTTGGGGGTGGTACTGGAGATGGAAGCCAAGGGTGCTTTACCACTGAGCTATACTCCTAAGCACATTTTGAGACAGAGTTTTGTTAAGTTGCTGAGGCTGGCCTCCAACTTGTGATCCTCCTGCCTCAGCCTCCGGAGTAGCTGGGATTACAAGTGTGTGTCACTGCACCCACTGTGGATTTCCACTTTCGAGAACATTTTGGTTGTTGCTTGTGTGTGATTTGTAGGTCCCTGGCCCTCTGTTTCTTAAGCCTGTGCTCTTTGCTGTCATGGCAGCGTGGTAAAGAACACTTTATCTATTGGTTCTGAACATCGGGTCTCATCCTTTCTTGGTCTCTAACTACCTCTGTGATGTAAGTTCTCTACCTCGGCTTCCTCAGCTGTAAAATGGGGAACGGCATAAGCCAGGTCCACTTCACAGAGTGGTGTGGAGACCCCAGCATTTGGTGAGGGAATCGAGAGAGCAGGTGAATGTGAAAACGTGCTGATGAAGGCAGGTGACATTTTGTGACAATGGCTGACTTTCATTGCTCCGTGTCAGGCCCTGTGTTTAGCACTTTCCACGCTGCCTCTTCCTACAGCAGGTCACGGATGAGGCCATCCGTATTTCCATTTTACAGATGAGGAAGCTGACCGAGGCGGCCTTGCCCAAGGTCACAGTACAGAGTCTCAGATTTTGTCTGGGTCTTGAAGGCCGTGTCTTGATTATTCTGCTACACTGTCTCTATGGAAAGCAAAAAGTGGCAGGAGAGAAGAGGTAGACAGCAGACATGGGGGTAGGGAAGGGAGAAACCAAGGCTCAGAGAAGTCTAGGGATTGTTCAAGGTCACACAGCTAATTAGTGTTAATGTTGGGTCTTCTGTGTCCAGAATCTCCATAATCATCACCATCGTCGTCATCGTCATTATATTCAGCCAAAACATTTAGTAACATTCCTAAAGCATTTACTGAGATGAATACTTTCCTGCATAAGCTATACATAATAACCTAATGAGGTCAGTGTGATAATCACCACTGGTGTTTTACCGATGAGGAAACTGGGGCTTAAAGAGATGAAGCAAATAAACTCCTTGCAGATGGAGAGGGAGTTCAGGTCTATGTGACTCCAGAGCTGGGCTTTTAACCTCCACCCAGACAGAATAAGGGTATGCTCTTATTCTTTCAGGAATCTGTAATAAGGAGATGAATCTGTTGGTTCATAAAAGGAAACCAGTGTGAGTGGGGGTGGGAGGGTGGCGTGCAGATACCTGCTCTGACCTCAAAGAGCCAGGTCCTTTACGTAACCAGGTGGTCCAGACCCTGACTTGGTTTGTTAACCATTTACCATTTAGGTAGAAGAGTGCAAAGGTCATGGGTAATGCAGGTGCGAACATGTTTCTGATTTGGGAGGAGAGGAAGGGAAGCAGAAGGGCTCCTTCACAGTTTTTTTTTTTTTTTTTTTTTTTTTTTGGTACCGGGGATTGAACTCAGGGGCACTTGACCACTGGGCCACATCCCCAGCCCTTTTTGTATTTTATTAGAAGCAAGGTCTCACTGAGTTACTAAGTGCCTCGCCATTGCTGAGGCTGGCTTTGAACTCGCGATCCTCCTGCCTCAGCCTCCCAAAGTGCTGGGATTACAGGCGTGCGCCACCGCGCCCGGCTTTCCTTCACAGTTTTTGTAAGACAGTATTTCAAGAAGAACTTGGCTCTTTGGCCTGGACACCTGGTGAAAAGCAGCCGTGGTTATTCCTAGGTCACAGCTGTCCTTTGTGTCTCCTTGATCATATCAAGACAAGTCTCTTTGCAAATGAATCAACTTTGGGACATTTGCTCCATGACCTACAGAGCCTAGTGATTTTTGCCAATCTGCGACTAAAAGTTTGAATCTAATCTTCATAAACATTTAGGACCAAATAATGGTTTGAACTCACAAACAATATATCTGATTTGCTTTATTTATTTAAAAATTATTAAGTGCCAGGCTGGGGCTCAGTGGTAGAGCACTTGCCTAGCATGTGTGAGGTGCTGGGTTCAATTCTCAGCACCGCATATAAATAAATAAATAAAATAAAGGTTCATCAACATCTCTAAAAAATGTTTTTTTTTTTTTTTTTTTTTTTTTTAAATTATTGCAGGGATTGATGGTGCATGCCTGTAATCCCAGCACTTGGGAGGCTGAGGCAGGAGGATCATGAGTTCAAAGCCAGCCTCAGCAATGGCGAGGCACTTAGCAACTCAGTGAGACCCTGTTTCTAAATAACATACAAAAAAGGCACCAGGCCCACTTACAGAGCACTCCACTATAGTCATCAGGCATAGCTTGATAAATTAAGTCACTCCTGGCTTAAACCCAGAGGGAAGTCTCTGTGATGTTACCCTCGCCCTGTTAAGTCCCTGATAAGCAAGAGGCGAGAAAATCAGGGTGGGGACCACCAGACCAGAGGCTCTACCCTGAGCGCAGTGATGTCACTGAGAAAGACAGTAGCAACTGATAGGGGTTGAAAGGGCAGTCAAAAGCCCCCAAATTAAGTATAAATGATGGAGCCAATGAACAGACATTCAGCCAGCCGACACTGATGGCCACATGCTGGAGAGGCTGATGAGGACCTGGACTGATCTCCAAACAGTTCTCATCTGCCAGAACCTCTGTGTCCTCCTCACCACACTCAAACTCTACAGCAGCCTCTTGACTCTGCTGAGAAAAGGACTTCTCCTTACAACTGTCTCCTCAGCTGGCTATCAGCTCCACACCAGGAGAAGCCTGCCTTGGTTCCTGATCTGATCGCCATGGTCTGAGTAAGTGCACATCTGCTGGACTTGAGACCTAAGATTTAAGACTTTAAATCTGGCACTTAAGCTTAGCATGCACAGGGAATGTCTGTTAAGAGCCTGTCACGATTAAGTGTGTTTGCAGTGCTTAGAATTAACTTAGACTTGTTTGGTGTGGATTGATTATGTCTATTGCAGTGCCTAGGAATAAGGATTGTCATTTTCTTGATTAAGAAACTATAGAGTTAAATTGTATTCAGTGATTTGAGTGAATAAAGCATTGAAAAAGGCAAAAAAAAAAAAAAAAAAAAAAAAAGGCTGGGGATGTGGCCCAGTGGTTGAGTGCTGCTGAGTTCAATCCCTGGTACCAAAAAAAAAAAAAAAAAAAAAAAAAAATTATTAAGTGCCTATTATTGAATCCCTGAGCTAGATGCTGAGGTAGCTACAGGAAATAGAGAAGATTCCAGTCTGCAGAGAACTTACATTATAGTCATGGGAGGGACAAATACTACAGATGGGTACAATGCCAAGTGCAGTAGAGGGAATAGCAAAATGTGTCTTGACATCAACACAAGAGACCCACGCACCTAAACCCACACATACATGTACACATATGTTGGAGAGGGAAGGCGTCCTATGGAGGGAATTCTAAGCAGAGTCTTGAAGGAGAATAGGATTTGGTGAGGGAAAGAGGCTGAAGCAGGTGCTTTAGGCAGAGACCTCACAACATCAGCTGAAGCCTGTGAACCCAGGAGGGGCCATGTGCGTGGCAAATGCTAAGCAATGGGTCTAACTATAAGCAGGGCAGGATCACAAAGGGCCTTAAAGGCTGTGCAAGGAATTTGGGTTTATAGCTGAAGGGGGTGGCCAGCCCCCAGGAAGGCTTAAGCAAGGGAGTGGGATGGCTAGATTTGTGTTTGAGAAATGCTCCTGTGTGGGATGGACTGGAGCAGGGGCAAGCTGGAAGTCAACAAGAAAGCTCTGCAGGAATGGGAGCAGGCCAGGACGGACGCTTGAACTTGGAGAAGGGGCAGGTGCATATCGAGAAATGGATGATTTAGAGAGCTCGAGGCACTTGGCTTCACTGGCTGCTTCTCCCTCTGCTCAGAGGGTTGATTTTTGGTAGCTGTGATTATTTTTTTACAGTCTAGATCATTCCCTTCACACGAGTACAATTGATTTTTTTTGTTTGTTTGCTTCCAATGGTTGAGAAAATTATTAAAGTGTCATTCGAATATATCTATGATTATTAATGTAATATTCACTCCTTGTAGAAATTTGAAAAATATAGCAATACCGAAAGAATAAAATCAAAATTACCTATAAGTCAGTGATTCAGAGATAATCGTTATTAACACTTACCAATTTTTGCTTTATAGTCTTTATTCTAGGATAATTGATCTATTTTAAGCTTTTATGGCAGAAAATTTTAAATACATTAACAAATGGAGCAAATTGTCAACCCAACATCTCATTTCAGTTTCTATAATCAGCAGTCTTCTACCATTATGCGGTTACATTTTAAACATATGACCAGGTTTTCACATTTTCTTTTCATCTAAAAATTTAGCTTGTTGAATAATTTTGTTTTTGTAATCCTGGGTATTTGGTGTGTGTTAGCCCTGTTATTACTATTATCTTTTATCCATTTTCACATGTTGTGTTTTTACCCACAGCTTTGAATAGGACAGTAAAAACACTGGAGCCGTGTGGTTTACCACTGAGACCTGACAATCAAACACTGAGCCTCTACCTCCTTGGGGAAGACCAATACAGAGGATAACTATTTCCGGGACAGACATTTCCCCAGCGGGAAGTAGCAGCTTGTATTTTGACTCACTCACCATGGTCGTCTCAGCAATGGATCCGAAGCTGTTGATGAAAATGTTGCAGCTCACGTTCACGGGAGGACCTGCCAATCAAGAGAGATTCCTGCTTAGCCTCGGGCCATGGAGAAATCCACAATATAAGACCTAATCCAGAATGCTGACTTCAGGGTGGATCCCCTTGGTGGAAGGCCTCCTTACTTGCCTGCCACCCCGCCCCCAAACACCTGGGGGAGGGAAGCAGCCTCCATTTAACATCTCTATGCCAGACTTCCCTGTCCCCAGGTGAGCAGCAGGTACTGAACACCAGAGGCTGAGCTGAGATGTGCTTTCATTAACACAGGATGATTCATCGTGCTGCCATATGGTTGAAATCCCTTCCCCAAACCCCACTGGCTGCCTCCTAATTTATGTCTGAAATGTATTTATGGCTCCAACATTTGGCGGCCATCTTGGGAATTGCAAGGAACAGCAAGTTCCTTGCCCTGAACTTCTGAACCAAGAATGATTGCCTGAAAGGGCAATGATGGGAATTACCAGTGGAGGAATCCAGAGGGAATCTCAAGGAAAGTCCACATCTTTGTTAAACACTTTCAAGGCGAGTTTTTAAAATTAAATTAATTTTATTTTATTTTATCTTACTGCAAAGGATAGGAAAGAAGGGGAGGAATATTCACTGCATTGGTATCTCCTTGTTGGAGAGCATTCTGTCTAGCTGAAGCCCAACTTCTTCCTTTTATCATATTTGTTATAGCAGTTACCATTTACCAAGCAATACAGCATTTGCTGCTGTGCTAAGTTTTACTAACATCATTCATTGCATCCTCCCAACAACTCCACAAGAAGAAATGGTTATGTTACCACTATTGCAGATGAGGAGAGAGAGGCTCTGAGAGGTTAATTTATTTGTCTGTGGCCACCACTACTAGTCAATGGTTGAGCCAGGGTTTCAGTTCATATTTGTCTACCACCAAAAGTGGTCATCTTAATGTCTACACTCTAGGAGAGGTTCAGAGGAAGGAATAGGCATGCTTGAATTACAGACAGTGGCAGAATCCAGAATTTTAATCACTGGGCTTCCACATATGCTGACAAGAGCACCAGTGTAAAATAATAAAAGAGGAATGCAAGACCATGTGTAAGGATGATAAAAACAGCAGGAGTTGGGCTGGGGTTTGTGGCTCAGTGGTAGAGTGCTTGCCTAGCAAGTCTGAGGCACTTGGTTCAATTCTCAGCACCACATGTAAATAAGTAAAATAAAGGTACATCAACAACTATAAAAAAAATTAAACAAAACAAAACAGCAGGAGTCTAGGTGAGAAAGGTTTTAAAGAGTAAGACAGAGAAGGCTTCATAAAAGTGATGACCTTGAGCTGACCTTGAGGGTGGTTAGAGCTTCCATAATAGGTCATAATCCTTCCCATGATGATTGTAATTTGCAGTTTTTGAAATTTTTTAAGGTCCAGTTTCTTGTTGATCCCCAGTAGGTACTGAGGTAGGTAGAGAAGAATCATTGTCCCCACTTCATATATGAGCACAAGTTTTAATAACTGCCTCAGTCTCATTTAGCTAAAAAGTAGTGGGGTGAAACTTTGGACTTGAACCAAAGTTTTCTGATGGTGGAAAGAAGGAAGTAAATATCTGTCTGTCCTCTGGTATCCAATCCATTCTGTCCTTCTTTAAAAGGTATACCCAGATCATTGTACCCAGACTTAGCTAAGATCTCCTTTTCTGAGATCTTGGTGCATAAGAGAAGACTTAGGCTTGGGTTAGAATCTGGGTTTTTCCTCTACAGGAGCATCAGGGCCTGTGGGATTTAGGCATAACTCCAGTACTCATTGGCTATTTGACCTCAGGAATGCCCCTTCCATTTGACAGGTCTCAGTTTCCCTATCCATCTGGAGGGAGAGTAGCTCTTGAACTAGGTAGCCATTCTCAGCCCCAGAGGGTTGGGATTGCTTATGGAAGCTCTCCACTCAAAATGGCTCTCCTTCAAATATCCCTTTGAACTTCAGAATTACAAAGTTTCAGGACTGGGAGATTTCTTTAAAAAAAATTATTTATTTGTTTTAGTTGTACACGATGCCTTTATTACCCGGGCTGTGCACGTGCTAGGTGAGCACTCTACCGCTCAGCCACAACCCTAGCCCCCTGGGAGATTCTTACAGGTTACCTCGTCCGTTGCTTTTCAAACTGATGTGCAGACCAGACTCTATCAGCAATAGAATTACCCAGGAAACTTGTTAAATTACAAAATTCCTGACCCAACTCCACATTTGGTGAACTCAAATCTTTGGAGATTATCCCTGAGGTTATTGTTCAATGAGCTTCCTGGGTGATGCTCATGCATAGCCAGGTTTGGGGACCACTGCAGTATGGCTCCCCTTACAAGACTGAGTGCCTAAAGACCTCCAGCAGGGGGATGCTCTTCCTGTCTTGAGCCCTTTCCCTAGCTGGATAGCTCTCTCTGTTATTTTTCTTCCCCTTCCTTAAGTGGAAATGTGCCTCATTTTGCTTCCACTTAAACAAAGGCCTGTGTCTTTTTTTTTTTTTTTTCTCCCTTGTTTAGCCTCAGACTTAGGTTTTTCTTTTCATTTAGCTTCATACCATTAAGATGCCCCAAAGAGTTACTGCCCATGGCTAGAAATGACATGCAGAGTTCCCACCCAGGCCCTGCAGTTGTCTGGCACAGTGAATCCCATATAAATTAGATCCTGATTTATGTGTGTAAGAGGGCGCCTGCCAAAAGGACCCCGTGGGGAGGTGCGGTTCATTGATATAAATCTGAAATTAAATTATCTCAAGAAAATTACAATCATACTGCCTTTGGCAGCAGGATAATGTATATATTTCATTAAATATTAAAGTTTAATTTTGCTTTTGTGTGTGTGTTCACATCGGGCTGAGCCCCTGATCCTGGGAGCCATTGTAATCCACGAATTCTTAGAAAAAGACTCAGAACATCAGAGCTGGAAAGGCCTAGTCCTACTGGATAATTTTACAGATGCTGAAAAACAGAGGCCCAGATACAGTGAATGATTTATTCAGGGTCACACACCTCACGTACATGGGGGGAAGATTAGAGACCAGTTTTAGTGCTTTACATCTGTAGTATGATTTGCATTACCATTGGGCTCTGTGGACCTGGCCACCCCTAGCTTTAGGAGGGTCAGGAGCTGGGAAATTTCTGAGTGATTAATCATTCTGCAGAGTTTCCAAAAGATGCTGGCTTCTCCCTATGTGTTGAGGTCATTGGGGGCCTGACCTACATGGCTTTTTCAGGAGTCCTGTAGTTTGTCGAGTGCTTTGGGGAATATTTTTTGTGCCTAGGTAGAAATGCAAAGGGGATTGTGGGGCTCAGGGGTGCGATATCTCTTCTTACCGGTTTTTTTTTAGCTTTCACTACAGAAAAAGCAGCAAACCCTTCCTCCAGTTCCTGGGGTGTGGCTCCAGGAAGCTTCACCTCATCTTGAGTGAGGAGGAGGGCAAGGGGGTTAGGAGGGAGGGTCGGGAGAGGCCTAGGAGATTTATCTAGGTCTGTTGATTTGGGGTTTAAGTATTCTGAGTAAGATTATCAGAGTGGGAAGGGGAAGGGCACTGATTCAGTGGTGTGGATGAAATAAAATTTTATTTCTTTTTCTGTGGTGGTAGGGATTGAACCCAGGGCCTTGTATATGCAAGGCAAGCACTCTACCAACTAAGCTATATCCCCAGCCATAAAATTTTGTTTCTTACAAGTATTCCTGCTAAGTAAGTAAATAAATAAATGAATAAACAAGCATTAGATAAAGAATTGAATCATAGAAGCTGGATTAAAATCCCTGGTTTTGACAGCTTGGCTTGGGAAAGTCATTTAACTGCTCTAAGCCTTCACCTAGCGTATGTGCTGACTCATTGGGTCACTCATTCACTTATGGAGGGTTTACTGAGGGCCTTCCCAGTACAGGGATAACTGACACACCCTGGTGTACCCACATTGAACAAATGAAGGAGTCTTTGTCAGGAGAGCAAGACCATGACCCATGTATTCAGAATGGAGTTCTGAGAGAGTCCACCAGGGGGCGTGGTGGACTGGAATTCCTAAAATACCTGGCTATTGGTAAAGGATGGGGGGGGGGTTATAACCTATTCTCTGTGGGTTGGGTTTGGTCAATGATGTTTTTAAAGGTGGTGATTTAATTGCCAATTTAGAGAATATTGGGTAAAACTCTAGATTTAAGTCCTATTTCAAGGCCTGGCATCCCAGGACCTGCATTCCTTCCTGGCAGGAACCACAAGCAGGAGCTAAAAAGTGGCCACCCTTAGATAAGTTGCGTCTTCTGTTTTTTTTTTTTTTTTTTCCCCATCATGCTTCATTCATGAAAAATTCTTGCCTGGCCCATCAGGGTATTTGAGATTGTGACCCTGGTGAAGGGATTGGGTCAACTGTGCTGTGCCAGTAACCTCAGTCCTGACTCACCTGTCCCTGGGGGAGCCAAGGTCTTGCTAACGATGATGGAAAATATGGCCTCAGAGGCAAGGGGCAGGGGCAGGGGGAGGGAAGGAGTCTTAAGGTAAACAGGGGTGGGAGGTGGGCCCAGACACACACCTGAGTGCATCTCGTGGATTGGTTTCTATTTGCAGAGCCTTGTGGGTAGAGCACTCTGAGAAGGGGACTCAGAGAACAGGGGGAACATGAGCAAATATCAGAAAGCTGTCACAGCTGTCACCTCCCTTGTTTGCTCTTGGACTTGAGCCCCAAGGAGCTGAGGAAGGGCATCTGCAATCAGGAGTTGGTTTGGAGGTTGACTGCAGGTCGTTGGATAAGATTTTTTGCTGGGGTGCTAAGAGGAAGACCCCCAGACTTGAACCAGGCAGTTTAAGGTGATTACACCTTCAAGGGCTCAGTGAACATGGAGAACTGTACTCTTGTTATAGACATTGAGATCCCCCAGGGCTATGAGACCTAAAAGAACCTCCTCAGATCGTCTGGACTAGGGTTCGCAATTTGACAAGCCACAGGGTGTATCTAGGTCACAAACATGCTTCATTTGAATGGACATGTTCTAGGAGTTAGGAAGTCTCCTGTAGATCTACACTTGATTTCTGGCTCTTCTCAGACTACTGGATTATTTAGTAACATGGGGCCCACATTCCTATAGGACCTGCAGTCTGGGACTTAGGGGAGGCCTCTCCATTCAGAGAAGACTGCACCTCATTTTGTCTATAGTCTCAACACCCCCTATTGTCCACGGGAAGCTTTCAGCAGACAAATTTGAGTTGGAAGACCTTTATCTAAAACAGAAGTGGAACATCTTGGAAAAAGGTGAGGTGGACTTGATTATTATTTCCTCTGCTCCTCCGTTTTGGGGCACCTGGTGAAAGCCCCAAAGCTCCATGAAGCATATGTTTTAACAGCTGCAGGTGTCGCCAACCACATCTCCCAGAGAGAGGGAGTGGCTTATTCAAGAGTAAATTTGTAGCCAGGTGCAGTGGTGCACGCTAGTAATCCCAGCGGCTCGGGAGGCTGAGGCAGGAGGATCGCTAGTTCAAAGCCAGCCTCAGTCAAAGCAAGGTGCTAAGCAACTCAGTGAGAGCCTGGCTCTAAATAAAATGCGAAATAGGGCTGGGCATGTAGTTCAGTGGTTGAGTGCCCCTGAGTTCAATTCCCGGTACTCTCCTTCCCCAAATAGTAAATTTGTGCCTGAGCCAAAACGAGAATCTATTTTTCCACATTCCGTGTTTATCCTCTGTCTACACCAGAGGTAGCAAATAGATCTTCATGTACTTATTGACTTCTAGTAGCCAGAGGTACTGTTGAGTCAGATTCTCTGAGGCTTTGTCTGGGCTTGGTGGGAGAGGATACAGAATCGATTAGCCATATCTGTCCTGGGTAGAGAAAGAGTTATGGGATTTTACCACATTTTTTACCATCTGCATAAATACCATGTTGCTTGCTTCTATAATCTGGAAAAGCATTTTCTTATGGATCTGAAAGGAATGGTTTTTTTTTTCTCTACCTTTAAAATTGGGCCTGATCCTGGCATCATATCCAGAAGTTCTGCCCATCAGCTTATCCAGGAAATCCGAGGGTGACATCGGCTTGGGCGCAGAGCGGGCGGCTTCAGCCTCCTTTGAAGCAGCAAGGCTAAGGAGGGCGAGAGAAAAGAAAGGTTAACGGCGACCCTTTCTCATGTGGTGATCAGATCCCAGCCTCATCCAGCCCTTTGGAACCGCTAGAGTGTTCTAGTCATATGGTCTTTAATGAGGTAAGGCCCAGGCTAAATTGTTTACCCAACTGAAATACAAACCACTGTGGGATTCTGGCAGGCAGCCAGGTGTCTGACTGACGCTGAGAAACTACTGACTCCTGTAAGGTGTCCATCTCTGGGATTTGGAGGAAATCACACTTGGCTGCTGTGTTTCCCTAGGATGAGATTGAAGGGTTAACCCTTTGGTACCCTCAGCTTAGGTATCTGCCCTCTTATAGGTCCCTGGAGCAGCATAACCAAAGGACCTTGGATAGAGAATAATCCAGGCTCTCCTCAAGGTTTCTCTTCAGAATCAGTTGCTGATTTAAAAAAAAAAAAAAAAAAAAGTTGCCAAAGTCAAATGCGTTCAGCAGTACAAACCGAACCAGGCATCTTTACCTCAGGTCTACACAGAGCTTTTAACAAATTTATATGCATATGCTTTTGGGGCTGTTATCTCATGCACCATACATTTTTAAAAATGCTTAATTGGAAAAGTTGAGACCGAGCTAACATAGAAGGGACTAACATAGATTCCAGAGTAAATCGGTGGTCTTTGTCTCAAGAGTTGGGTGATTTGAAATCACACTCCTGGGAGTGCCTCACATCGTTTCTGTCCCCGACTCCCTCAGTAAAGCACTTTCAGATCCTCACAGTCTGAATCACTCATGTCTAGGAACAGTGACCTTCCACCTGCCCAACTCTCAAAGGTGCGCAGATTTTGGTACAGTCAAGATGGGAGGCTCAAGGTTGAAGAACAGTCCTTGGGTTGCTTGGGCCACTGAACTCTCCTAACCCTGAAATGAGCCCCAGGGGAGAGCCGGAGCTGTGTGCCGCCCTGCCGGGTGCTTGCGGGGCTGATGTGTTGGCGGAAGGGTGGGGATAGAGGTGTGTGAGTGTGTGTGTGAGATGGAAGCTTCTGTCAGGGAGGTAAGTAGGACATGGCTGTCCCCAAGGATCCCTTCTCAACTTGTTCTTCACCTCGGCTTCTTTTCTGATCTCATCAGTTGTTAAGTGTTTAAGGAATCTGTTCTCAAGGATGACTCACAAATCTCCATCTGACTCTGGACTCTCCCTTGAAGGCCCTTTTCTCATTTGCAAACACCTGCAGGGCCTGTCCACCTCCCTGTCCCGCCTGTGCCTCAAGTGTACCTGTGACTGCCACAGTTTCCTTCCTAAACTTGCCCTTCCAGATCCCAGTTTCCCCAGATGACACCAATATACCCCTGTTCTCTAGGGCTAGAAGACACTCTTGTCAAGACTGTCTCCTCTCTTTGTCCCCCTCTCCTCCCTCCTCCCTCACCTACCAGGTCCTGTCAAGGCACAAGCCAGGCCCCTCTGTGGCATCGTCATTTGTGCTTGTCTTACAAGAGCGGGAATCGTGGTGGTTTTATTTATTATTTGTTCTCTTAATCCCCCACTGTGTCTGCCATGATGTCTCACACTTAATTGGTGCTCGGTAATTGCACAGCGAATGAATGAATGAATAAGATGCCACGTTAATCAAATATCCTGGCTAGTGGGAAGCGTTCATAAATATTTATATATGGATTAACAATTTAAAAATGATTACACTATTTTACACAGTCATAAAAATACTGACACCATCTGGTATTCTTTTGGAGATTCAGAAGTTATTCTAGGATTAGACACTCTTGCTAGGAATCTGAAGATACCTTATGCATATCCTGAAGAGCTAGTTTCGATGGACAGAATGAGGGAAAGGTGCATTTTTCTATGTGTGTGACTATGGATGCGGGTGAATTTCTGAGGTGTAGGTTTCTAGGTGTCATGGGTATGCTGTGTGTTATGTATACAAATGGACAGATGTGCAGTATGTGTGCTGGGGTTAGAGACGCAGAGGAGTGTTTGTGGACGTGGGGTGGATTGTTACATAAATATGTACAAAGTATGAATACCTGTGTTTGCAACAAGGGTGGCATTTGGTATGGGCATTTTTGTGTTTGCATGCGGGGTGTATGTACACATGGGGTATGGGGCATGAATATTTAAAATGCCTTTGTAGATTTTATATCTTTGGTGTGTATATTACATGTGTTTGTTTTTGATATGTACTGTGAGATGTAAGATAGTGCAGAATATGAGGAGGAGAACAGATGATTTGAAATCAGTTCTACCTCAGTTATTAGTTGGCTGTGTTACCTGGGGAAAGTTACATAACCTCTCTGAACTTTAGTTTCCTCATCTGTCACATTAGTATCATACAAGGAGTGACTGAAATAGCATCATAAACAAAACCCAGGACAGTTCTTGTAACACAGGAGGCCCTCTAGACACTGTCTTCCTCATGCTGTGTGTGTGTGTGTGTGTGTGTGTGTGTGTGTGTGTATGTGTGTGAACAGTTCAGAGCCAGCCTGAGGGCTTCTCCTCTCAGCTGCACCATGGACCTGCATGGCTGAGCGCTCTCTCTAGGCCCTGCTGTCAGCACCACAGTCCGGGCCTTTCCCCATTCAGCAGCAGACTCCTGGCCGCTCTGCAGCTCTGGGGAGCAAAGGGGTCCTGCACGCAGTGGGTGATTTGAGGCTCTTCTGTGGCTCTGATCCTCCCTAGGACCCTCTTGCAGGGGCAGTCGGGAGGGGGGCGTCTGTGAGCTCCTGTGCTCTCTGCAGCCCCGCATCTCTGATAATCAGATCTGGGGACACGGCACTCCTCCCAGCGGCTACCAGAGCACAAGCCGTCTCTGGGCTTTTAGGCCTCTTTCATAAGCCTGAATCCTATTAGGCCGTACGGTGGGAGAATGAATTCGTCCCCAATGATCCCAGACCATTTGCTATTAGCATAACCTGCCATTTAATACTGGAATCCTCCACCACAGCCGCCAAGTCCTCTAGCTATTCTAGCCTGTGTGTCTGCAGCAAGGTATTTGCAGTCTGGTCACCAAGCCATTGGCTCACTGAAAACCCTGACATTGAGGTGAACTGGAGGGGACTGTGAGAAGTTAAATAAACTGGCTCAGGTCACACAGCACTCTATTTATTTATTTATTTTTGGTTCCGGGGATTGAACCCAGGGGTGCTTAACCACTGAGCAATATTCCCAGCCCTTTCTCATATTTTATTTAGAGACAGGGTCTCGCTGAGTTCTTTAGGGCCTCACTATGTTGCTGAGGCTGGCTTTGACCTCGTCATCCTCATGCCTCAGCCTCCCGAGCAGCTGGGATTACAGGTGTGTGCCCCTGCACCCAGCCATACAGCACTTTAATGAGAGAAGGGATAAGAACTCAGATTTTCAAGAGCCAACTTAGAGAAATGCTGCAACATAAGGGAAAGCCTTTTGTAGATGGTGAAGACTGTAAATCAGGATAGCTGCTATTATTGTTATTTGTTTTTAATTTTTTTCCATATCTTTATTGGTGCCCTGTAGTTATAAACCACGGTGGGATTTGTTGTGTTGTTACATATTTATATATGCCACAGTAAGACAATATAATTTGGCCAATATCATTCCCCAGTATTTTCCCTTTCTCTTTCCTCCTCCTTCTTCCTGGTCCCTTTCCTCTACTCTACTAATCTCCCTTCAATTTTCACAAGATTCCCCCCAAAACCTTTCTTGACCTTTTTCTTCTCTAGCTTCCACATGAGAAAGAAAACATGTGACCCTCGACCTTCTGAGTTTGGCTTATTTCACTTAACGAGATGGTCTCAAGTTCCAAACATTTTCCCACAAATGACATAATTTCATTCTTTTTTTTCATGACTGACTAAAACTCCATTGTGTATATATACCACATTCTCTTTATCCATTTTTCCAAGGATCAGATGGCTGGTTCCGCAGTTTGGCTGTTATGAATTGTGCTGCTATAAAGGTGGGTATGCATGGATCACTGTAGCATGATGACTTTAATTCTTCAGGATTAATGCCAAGGAGTGGTATAGTTGGGTCATAAGGTGGTTCTATGCCTAGCCTTTTGAGGAAATTTTATACTGATTTCCATAGTGGTTGTACTAATTTAGAACTCCACCAACAGTGTAGAAGTGTACTTTTTCCTCCACATTCTCTCCAGCATTTATTACTATGTTTTAAAATTGTTCTTTCTAGTTATACATGACAGTGGAATGTATTTTTTTAAATATTTATTTATTTGCTTTAGTTGTATACAATGTGTTTATTTGCACGTGGTGCTGAGGATTTAACCCGGGCCGCGCACGTGCTAGGTGAGCGCTCTACCGCTGAGCCACAATCCCAGCCCAGTGGAATGTATTTTGACATATCATATGTACATGGAGTATAACTTCCCATTCTTGTGGTTGTACCTGATGTAGAGTTATACCAGTCGTGTATTCATATATGAACATAGAAAAGTTAGGTCTGATTTAGTCTACTGTCTTTCCCATTCCCATCCTCTCTCCCTTTCCCCCATTTGGCCCTGTTCAATCCTGTGAACTGTGCCCCCCCCCTTCCAGCCTATTGTGGGTTAGCATCTGCATGTCAGAGAGAACATTAGGCCTTTGGTTTTTTGGGGATTGGCTTCTTTCACTTAGCATGATAGTCTCCAGTTCAATCCATTTACTAGCAAATGCTATAATTTCATTCTTCATGGTACTCTGTTGGGTATATATACCACATTTTCTTTATCAATTCATCTGTTGAAGAGCACCTATGATTGTTATTTGTTTTCCATATCTTTATTGGTGCACTGTAGTTAAAATCACAGTGGGATTTGTTGTGTTGTTACATATTTATATATGCCACAATAAGACAATATAATTTGGCCAATATCATTCCCCAGTATTTCCCCTTTCCATAGCTTAGCGATTGTGAGTTGAGCTGCTATAAACATTGATGTGGCCATGTTACTATAGTATGCTGATTTTAAGTCCATTGGGTGTATATCGAGGAGTGGGATAACTGGGTCAAATGGTGGTGCCATTCAAAGTTTCCTGAGGATTCTCCATACTTCTTTTCAGAGTGGTTGCACTAATTTGCAGTCCCACCAGCAATGTATGAGTGTACCTTTTCCCCTACATCCTCACCAACATTTGTTGTTACTTGTATTCTTTTTTTTTGTACCAGGGATTGAACTCAGGGGCACTCGACCACTGGGCCACATCCCTAGCCCCTTTTTGGTATTTATTAGAGACAGGGTCTCACTGAGTTGCTAAGTGCCTTGCCATTACTGAGGCTGGCTTTGAACTTGCGATCCTCCTGCCTCAGCCTCCCAAGTGCTGGGATTACAGGCATGCGCCACCGTGCCCGGCTGTTACTTGTATTCTTGATAATTACTAACTGACTGAAGTGAGATGAAAGTTTTAATTTGCATTCTCTAAATTCTCTAATTGCTAGAAATGTTGAACATTCCTTCATATATTTGTTAATGGATCATATTTCTTCTTCTGTGAAGTGTTCCAGCATCTATTATTGTTTGTGTTCTTGATGGCTGCCTTTCTAATTGGTGTGAGATGAAATCTCAGTATAGTTTTGATTTGCATTTCCCTAATTGCTAAAGATGTTGAACATATTTTCATATATTTGTTGGCCATTTGTATTTTTTTCTTTTCAAAAGAGCCTGTTTAGTTCATTTGCCCATTTATTCATTAGGTTATAAGTTTTTTTTAGTTCTTTATATATTCTGAATATTAATCCCTTGTCAGCAGAGTAGCTAGTAAAGATTTTCTCCCATTCTTTTAAGTTCTCTCTTCACATTCCTAATTGTTTCCTTTGCTGTGCAGAAGCTTTCAATTTGATACCATCCCATTTATTAACTCTTAGCATTATTTTCTGAGCTTTAGGAGTCCTATTGAGAATGTCATTGCCTATACCTATATATTGGAGTGTTGACTGTATGTTTTCTTCTAGGAGTTACATAGTTTCTAAGTCCTAGGTCTTTGGTCCATTTTGAATTGACTTTTATGCAGGATGAGAGATAAGGATCTAGTTTCATTCTTCTACATATGGATAACCAGTTTTCCCACCACCATTTTTTAAAAAAAGGCTGTCTTTTCTTCAGTGTAAGTTTTTGGCACCTTTGTCAAAGATAAGATGACTGTATCTGTTGTTATTTGTTTTTGAAGCTTGTTAGATCCTGTTGTATCCAAGAACATCAAAACACATGTCTGACTTCTAGTGATCCCGACACGCACAGCTTTGATTTTATAACACTTAAAAATGGAGAAGATACAATCGCAAGTTACCAAAGGATCCTTTGTTAAAAGATTTATAGCAGAATTCTTTGAAATTCTGAGATTTTCTGGTCCAGACTTTCCTGTGTACCAGTGTTTTTCTGCAATCATTTTATTACTTTGGCCTGTTTGTGTACCACCTCTACTATTTACTTAATTAAAAAAAAAATCAAATGATCTCACTTCTTTTAAACTTATACTTTTTCTTTGTAAAAAGGAAACTACATTTTACTACTCATAAGTGGAAAACTTGTACCACTTCCTGTAATAGAAAATAACAATAATAGTAAGTGTCATAAAAATAGGCAAAAAGAGAAGCATTTTAGATGCTGGGCTGCTGCTGCCTCTTGTCTTGAATCTGAGGGCTGCTCAGAGGAAGATCAGCAGTGTCAGAAGGCGTTAGAGACATACTAACACCTCACTGAGACTTTCTTAGATGCAATGATGGTTGAGAGAATTGGTTCAATAATAACTCAATGTTATTTATGTATATTCAATAATGATAAGTCCCCCTACCTCGCGGATTTACACAGGATTATTTTAAGCCTTCCTCCACCTATAGTTCATCTGTGCTCTGTGCCTCTGTGTAAGGTGAACACGCATCAGGGGACATGGATGCACATTTGGAACTGCCACCTCTGTTAAACTTGAGCATTTGCTTCTGGACTCTGAGATGCTGGACAGAGAAGATGTCAATGAATGTGAGAAATGAAACACTCACTAGGATTTTCTGACCTTATGAAAGTATTTGGAAATGATACAAATTGTTTCAGGGATTACTGAATGTAATAGGTGGGTCAGGCTCAGTTTAGACAGCTTTGATTCCTAGTAATCTTTGAAGGACAGTGAGGTCTTCTGGGATCAAGTTTTCTGTCCCCCACTGAAGGCTTATGGTGATAGATGCATTGGGTGGACCATTAGATGGCTATCACCTCTAGTCAGGATTTGTCACACCCAGAGCATGGTATTTAAAGAATCTTGGCTATGGCTCCCAATGACAAAGACCATGGAAAGGTTCAGGAACAGATTTCAACAGAGGAGCTAGAGACCATGTGCTCTCATGAAGTGGGGACTGCGTGACCTTGGATAAGCCAATTTCTCTCATCTTCCAGCTTCCCAAGGTATAAAGTGAGGGCATTGGGACGATCTCCTGAGAGTCCTCCAGCTATAAACTTGCATTTTATGAATCTGTACTATTCTCTCTTATTGTTCATGCATCTGGGGAACTATCTGTGGGGAACTATGTTTATCTTGTTTCTACCCCATCCAGTCTCAAGATCTCTCTCTAGTGAGCCATCTGGTTTCTCCAGTTACAACATCAATTGGAAACAGAGAGTCAATGTGAAACTGTCAATGTGAATTTCAAATGAGCTGGGGTTTGCAGAAAGAGCAGGGTCGGGGTAACAATTTCAATCCTACCTTACAGGGCATCACATCTCCCAGAAACATTGTGGCTTAGCAGGGGTGTTCCCAGATCCCACCTGCCTAGTTCACTTTAGGTAGGAAGTCCTGGAGGTCAGGTAGGAAAAGGAAAGGAAGGACAGGTGAGGGGCAGAAGAGGGACTAAGAGGCTGAGGATAACCAGAGGTGGGACTTATGGGGCTAGAGACTGAAGAGGAAAGGAGGAAGGAAGTAGGGAGGAAGAGGAAGGTATGACAGTGGAGACATTAGGTGTGCTCTGTGCTATTACTGAGGATTCACTGTGCCTAGAGGGTGTGCACCCAATTGCTGTTGGTGGAAGGGCATTGATGGGGTTTGGGGGAGATTCCAAAAAGGGTTGGGAGGTAGAATGACTTTTGTGCCAAAAGTTGAAGGTTGGCATGGACTTGGCTTGGAGAAATAGGAGAAGAAGTTTGCTTTAGGTAAAAGGAACTGCATGTATAAAGTCCAGAGGCGAGAGAGCTTGGAAAAGTGAAAGAAGTTTAACATATATACAAGGCATGGGGAGGTAGGGACAAGGGTAATTGATGAAGATGGAACACTGGTGTCCACGGGAGTTGCAAGGACAAGACCCTCTGGTCTATGTCCTTATGGTGTGTCTGAAAGTTAAGGTAAGGTTATCCCTCCTCAACCTGTTTATAGTAACAATACTCAATCTTATGTCTCATCTGTCATCTGGTTAAGCTGAACCGTGGCCTGGCCAAGCTTGGGAAATGGGTTCTCCAGAGACACCATCAAATGGTCGGTGTCTTTGGATTCCAGGCAACTTGTCCTCTGCCTCGGCAGGGAGGTTCTCAATGAACTGGTATTTATTCTGTGCCAAGGATGCCTGGTCAACTAGTCCAAAGGTGTTGGGGGGGGCCTGCTCTAGGTCTCCCTGGGCTCTTCATTTCTTTCTTTTTTTCTTTCTTTCTAATAACATTTATTTATTTGTTTTAGTTGTGCACAGTGCCTTTTATTTTTACGTGATGCTGAGGATCGAACCCGGGCCGCGCACGTGCTAGGCGAGTGCTCTACCGCTGAGCCACAACCCCAGCCCCCGCATTTTCTTAATGCACAACTATCAAGGTGGCCGTGAAATTGAGCACAGAGCATTGAGGTAGGAACCAGGAACCCTGGGTAGCTTTGGATGGATGTCTAACTTTCTCTGCCATCTTAGTCTCACTCCTTTTCCCAGGTGGACCTCAGTTTCTTCACCTGTGAATGGCAGTTTTGGATTAGATTGGGCGTGGTAAACAGTTTTACCTGGAGCCTGATACCACTCAGCTGATCTTGACCGCTCAGAGAAGGGTTCTGGGGCTGACAGAGGGAGGAATAGCAGGATGGATTATCAGTCTCTGCCAGGGCACTGTGCTGGGAGTATTGGCATTTCTGGCCTCCATGGTCTCTTGCATTAAGATCCTATGATCCTTTTGATGTGTTAAACACCCATTGTATGCATAAGGCATATGAGGGTGGGTGTACAGGTTAAATATGTTACTGCCTACCAGAAAAAGTGCCCCAGGTGGATGGAACTCATCTATCTTGTCTGGCGCCTGGCATGGAGTAGCAATCTGTAATCATTTGTTGAATAACATTTGCCCTCTAATTATTTCTTGTTCAGTGGACAGAACAGATTAGGTACTTTAGCAATCATTATAAGAGGTTGAGGTGGACCACTACAGTGTTTTGGAGGAGGAAGGCAGTATTTAGGAGGAGGGAGATGGAGATTCGTCAGAGAAATTTTGAGTTTTGTTGATATTAGCTTCTCTGTATTTTTTTTTTTTTTTTTTTTTGGTACCAGGGATTGAACTCAGGGACACTCGACCACTGGGCTACATCCCCAGCCCTTTTTTGTATTTTATTAGAGACAGGGTCTCACTGAGTTGCTAAGTGCCTCGCCATTGCTGAGGCTAGCTTTGAACTCATGATCCTCCTGCCTCAGCGTCCCAAGTGCTGGGATTACAGGTGTGTGTCACCAGGCCCGGCCTCTATAATTTTTAAAGGACCCAACATTTGGCTTTGTTCAAGTTGGACATTTGAGGGAGAAAGATTTCTCCTGATCCATTGCAGGGGCTCTGTCTTTGGGAAAGGAGTGGGCGGTAGAGGGTTTGGTGTTCTAGGCCCCTGGGAATAGGTGGAGCTAAGCCAGGGTGGCTCTCTTGGCCTCAGGGACTGAACCAGTTTCCTGTTCCTGGTTGTGAACCAGTTTCCTGTTCCTGGTTGGCACTTGCTATACCGCACAGGCTGGCCAGTCACCCTGGGCCTCGCCTGAGTTTTGTCATCAGATCAACATCTGGCTTCCCCCAGCCAGCTGTGCAATTCTGATTTTATTTGATTTCCGTAAGGGGCTTAGGCTGGCAGGGAGGGGAGTGCCTGACATTTTATTACTCTCACTTCTTGATCTGCTAAGCAGCCCTGGGAGCATAATGTCACAGTGGGCATGTCCTGAGCCCAGGGTCTTAGGGACCAAGATGCGCTTCTCCCCTTGTTCCCCCATCCACAGCTGTATCTCCTCCTACAAGGAGGCTTCTCTGGGTAAGGAGCATATGCATTTTCACATGATTCTCTTCTGATAGCAAAATAAAATCCTGGATTCTTGGAGCTGGCAGGAACCTTGAAATTCTATCTGCTTCTGGCCCTGATGCTCTAGGGACCCCTTATTCTATCATCAATTCTAGTCTGTTCCTCTAGATGAATAAATCTCCTGATTTATGTTATGTTCCCCACAAAGCAGGGCCAACAACAGAATGAGGTGCATGAGGTGCCTAGCAAAACTCCAGGAAAACTCTCAGGCTTGTGAAAGTACCAGGCCCTGCCCGGGCAGGGACCTCAGGGTGAGCGTCTCCTTAAACTTGGTGCCTTACTTGCCTTCCCTGAGTCCTGGCCCTGCTGCTGCATCTTAGATCCCCAGGGTAGGATCTCTACAGATTGTCTGAAGAGGAGACTCTACCTCTCATACAACCCATTTTATTTCCCCAAACCTTGATTTTTGTTTTTCTTCTTTAGTGATAAGAAATAACATCAATTGAGCACCTACTATTCCTATTATGCACTCTAAAAGACATACTACACACTACATACACACATACACGCACACACACATATTTTGGGGGTTACTGGAAATTAAACTCAGGGGCACTTGACCACTGAGTCATGTCCCCAGCCCTATTTTGTATTTTATTTAGAAACAGGGTATCACTGAGTTGCTTAGCACATCACTTTAAAAAAAATATTTTATTAGTAGTTAATGGACCTTTATTTATTTTGTACCGGGGATTGAACTCAGGAGCACTTGACCACTGGGCCACATCCCCAGCCCTTTTTTTTTTTTTTTTTGGTACTGGGGATTGAACTCAGGGGCACTCGACCACTGGGCCACATCCCCAGCCCTTTTTTGTATTTTATTAGAGACAGAGTCTCACTGAGTTGCTAAGTGCCTCGCCATTGCTGAGGCTGGCTTTGAACTCGCGATCCTCCTGTCTCAGCCTCCCAAAGTGCTGGGATTACAGGCGTGCGCCACCACGCCCGGCTTCCTTTTTTTTTGTATTTTACTAGAGCAGGGTCTCACTGAGTAAGTGCCTCGCCATTATTGAGGCTGGCTTTGAACTTGCGATCCTCCTGCCTCAGCCTCCCAAGTGCTGGGATTACAGGCGTGTGCCACCACGCCTGGCTCTGACCTTTATTTGTTTATATGCAGTGCTGAGAATTGAACCCAGTGCCTCACCTACGCTAGGCAAGTGCTCTACCATTGAGCCACAACTCCAGTCCCAGCACCTCGCTTTTGCTGAAGCTGGATTTGAACTCAGGATCCTCCTTTCTCAGCCTCCTGAGATGCTGGGATTACAGGCATGCGCCACTGTGCCTGGATCACACTACATATTTTATCACATTTCATCCTCCAAACAGCCTGAGAGGTGGAGACGTCTGTTCCCATTTTATACATTGGAAAGTCGAGGCTTGATTGAGCAGTGACTTGATCCGCTCAACTCTGGTCTTCCACACTGCACTGGTGCTTTCTTTTCTCTTGTCTCCTTTCCCCTTACTCCATGTGCATGTGCCAAGCCTAGACGCATGGAAGCCTTCGGTCTTTTCTGGCTCAAGGGCAACCTTCAGTTCAGTAACCTTCCTTTTCCTCAGAAGCAAGGTGTCTAGGTCTTGTGTAGACAAGACTCAAAGCACGATTCCCACCATCTTCTTTTTGAGCTCTTTGTAGACATGGTTTTCATGAAACACAGAGCCTGGTACAGGATCGAGGCTTGATAAATTTTGTTGACTGGTTGCTCTATACTTGTAATTCCAGATTTAGCTGCATAGCCATTTGGCATCAGTGATGTGTTTAGTTAGATTCAAAAAAGCTCTGAACTCTGTTCCTGGTACCCTTAACCACTTAGGGTTATACTTGACGTCCTCAGGGGAAATCTAAGGTAGGAAGGTAGCAGAAGAAGTCATCTCCTTTTTTTTTTTTCCCCAGGAGAATTCCTATAATTTTCCTATGCAATGACTTGGGCAACTGGCCTAAGCCAAACCTATGGCTGTGCATAAACCCCGTATTCCTGTCCCCAGTGTCACCCACTATAATCCTACAACAACCATTACACTTGGCCCTGATTGCCCCTATATATCTCACTTGGAGAAATCTTCCTGTGCCTCTGACCTTCATTGCCATTCTGCAGTCTGATCATTTGGTGAAAAAACTCTCAGTGTCAGCCTATGGGCATCGTGCACCCCCACGTGGTACACCACGAGAAGTCCTGGGGGTTTTCCAAAGGTGTGAGTGCCGGAGGCCAGGCCTATAGGGCTTATTCTGCCTGAGTCAAAGCTCTTAGCAGGCCCTGCGTAATTAGCATGCATGCTACGAGCTGGACAGGAGAGCAAATGGCCCTCATTACCTTCAATGCAGCTTTCTTTTTAATCAGATAAATCACACTACAGAAATGCCTCTTTGCAGAGGATGGAGCTCAGAGCTTCTGGACAAAAAGTTTTGGGAAAAATAATGACATTGATCAACAGGGATTGGGTCACTTGAAGCTGCGGGGAGTGGGTAACAAATAATGGGAAGAAATAGTAATAGCATCAAAATAATGAAGACATGAGATCAGCTAATGAGAGTTATAGCCAGCTCCCACTGAGAATTTTCGATGGGCTGGATATATTATGTACATTACCATATATAATCTTCCTAGTAATCTCAATGATGGCATCATTATCCCCATTTTATAGATGAGGAGGCTGACACATTGGTTTTCAGATATTTAGACAAGATTCTTGCAACTGGTGAATGGCAAGTCCATGAGTCAACTAGTCTCTAAAGCCCACACAATTAACCACCACGGTCTGTTGACTCTTACAAGTGATAGTGATTTGCAAAGTCCCTCCAAGGGGCTGCTCTAGTTCATGACATAACTGTTTCTATGACTTTTGGGAATTACAAGAGAGAATTTGGAGCATGCGAGAACTGGAAATTATGGGTTGGGAGCCATGTGGTAATCATTTACATACATATAACACTTCCAAATCCATGACGACCTTTGATCCCCACAACCTCCTCATGTCAGCATCTCCACATGCAGATGATGGCAATGAGGCTCCGTTGGAGGATGAGTGACTTGCTTGGGGTCTTGGATGGTAGAGCCATAATGTAAGGGGGGGGGTCTCTAAATGTGGTCTGAGATACCTGCTTGACCACCTGGTTACTCCCCAAATGCAGCGTGGGGTTGGGTAAACCTTCTTGGCTATTTATTAAATTAACTCTATCAACATTTCTCCAAATTCATCTTCCCTTTCATTTTACTCCTTTCTGTCCCAGTTCTCTCATCCTTAAAATAGTCTCTGTCTTTACCAAGGGCAGGTGTTTGAATGGTAAAAGCACTGTGGACAAATGCTGTGGAAAAAACTCTTATTTCTCTCAAAGCCAGCCTCAGCAATGGTGAGGCACTTAGCAACTCAGTGAGACCCTGTCTCTAATAAAATACAAAAGGGCTGAGGATGTGGCCCAGTGGTCGAGTGCTCCTGAGTTCAATCCCTGATACCAAAAAAACAAACAAACAAACAAACAAACAAACAAAAAAACAAACCTCTTATTTCTCAGATTTGTTAGCTTTTTCACTTAAAAGGCACTCTGAGGTAATGCTCATTTCATCAATATATATATTTTTTTGGTCCCAGGGATTGAACTCAGGGGCACTCGACCACTGGGCCACATCCCCAGCCCTTTTTGTATTTTATTAGAGACAGGGTCTCAATGAGTTGCTAAGTGCTGTACCATTGCTGAGGCTGGCTTTGAACTTGCGATCCTCCTGCCTCATCCTCCCAAGTGCTGGGATTATAGGCGTGCGCCACTGTGCCTGGCTTCATCTAGTTTATTACTTCATTTATTTACTTATATATTAATAATGATAATAATAGTAAAAGAAAAATTAAAAAAATGATTACAGAATGCCTATTATGTGTTCAAGTACTAGGTGCTAGAGCAGGATATAAATAAAAATAACAACTACTAGTTCTTATTGAGTGGCTCTGAAGTGCCATGTATTATACTAATAGTTTTTTTATACTAATAGTTTTATGTGTAATAATACTTAATCTCCCTGATAAATCTGTGAGTTGGGTATCATATTCCCATTTTACAGATGAAGAAACTGAGATTCATAGGATTAAATGGCTTATCCAGATTCACCTGCCCTCACAGCCTTCTCTTTTACCTTTATCAACGATAAACATGTGATAACTGTTGCTTCCCAGGGACTTTCCAACTAGTAGAGGAAAATTTACGTGAAAACAAATACGCACTTGCCTCTCTAGGCATATTAGAAAAAAGCCTATCACTTTCCCCTCCCAAGTCTATGCTATTTCAAACCTGTAGTATAAAAAAAGCCAAGCTGCAATAAACCCATAGGAAATGCATCAGCACAAAGGGTGCCATTAACTGCCCTCCCCACCCAAATGGTTTTCATTGGAAGGGAGTTTGTGTGGTCTTCAAGCATTCAGAAGACTATGGTGAAAAGGACGATATTCAGAAAATAAAGAATCCTTGCTAGGCACCAAGGAGGAAAAGATCTTAAGTTGTAGAAAGAGCAATTTTCAGTAAAACCCGAAGTTGACTTTAATAAGCTCAGGGACAGGTCTTCAGAAACTGAACAGTTTCCAGTGAGTTAGGAGGGTTTAGCTGAAGTAGGTATTTGGATGTAAACATAGTATTGTAGGGAAGACTCAGGTCTCTAGTAATGTTCTACAAATAGCCCTTGGTGATTCCCTTGAATCTCCAGTGCAGAATCAAAGCTACAGTTATTCTCAGTGGGGTGAAATCTGTCTCATGCATCAGGTTCCAAAGTCTTGGAGAATAGATGGGTAGAAGGGTCAGACTTAAGGGACAGTCATCTTGTGCATTAAAAAAAAAGAGGCTGGGCGCAGTGGTGCACGCCTATAATCCCAGCACTTGGGAGGCTGAGGCAGGAGGATTGTGAGTTCAAAGCCAGCCTCAGTAATGGTGAGGCACTTAGCAACTCAGTGAGACCCTGTCTCTAATAAAATACAAAAAAGTGCTGAGGATGTGACCCAGTGGTTGAGTGCCCCTGAGTTCAATTCCCAGTGCCAAAAGAAAAAAAAAAAAAAAAAAAAAGACATTTGTTGACCACCTGCTATTAATTAATGACTGTATATTATAACCCTGCAAGGTCAGTAGGGACTGTCATTTCTGGTTTCTAGATGCAAAAGATGACTCAGAGATGAACTGAGAGTAGTGATAGCTGTCAATAAGTAGTTAGTTTCTAGATGCCATCCCCAGAGTTAAAAACCTTTTCCTCTGAGCTTTTTAATCCTTCTAACAACCTTAAGGAGCATCAACCATTTTCTCCTCTATTTTTCAGATAAGGAAATTGACATTCAGAGAGGTTGACTGACTAAACCAAGGTGACATGGAGGCAGAATTGATACATGAATCCAGCTGAGGTGGAATTTTGGCAGAGGCTTTGGAGCAGCTGTTCAGATCTGCTAAAACAGCTCACTCAACTCAAATATGCATTGTTTAAAATTTCTGCTCCTCTGTGGTTTAGTATAAGCTTCTATACAAGAGTATTTACTTAGGAGAATTCAGGAAAGGTGTTAGGGAGAGCTGGTAGGATTAAATGAGATGGAAAGAACATTAATGTCTGATGTTGGAAGGGCAAGGTGCTATGGCCAGGGCCACTTCCTGCTTTCAGATAAAAGGATCTCTTATCTTCTTGGAGTTTCTTTCCTTTCCACTTCCTGCCTTCAGGATTCTTAGTAGAGTCACCTCTTTATAGCTCAGGGCGGGACCAGGTCAGGGCCAGGGTCCCACAGCCTCCTGCTTCTTCATTTTTTTTTTAATTTGCCTTTATTTCATTTGTTTTTATGCGGTGCTGGAGATAGAACCCAGTGTCTCACACATGCTAGGCAAACCCTCTACCACTGAGCCACAACCCCAGCCCCTCCTGCTTCTTTTTGCATGTCACAGAAGCAAAGGAAAGTGACCCAAGGAATGGAACAAGCTCTGGGTATAGAGGCAGACATTCTGGGTGTGACTTCTAACTACTGTGATTCTTTCCCTTATGATCTTGTGCAAGTCCCTTGTTATTTTAAATATCAGCTTCCTCACCCCAAAAGTGCACGTACCCTCTGTTTTAACTTGTTAAATACAAGTTGAAATCATGTTGGGGACTAGGGGTGTAGCTCAGTGGTAGAGCTGTTGCCTAGCATGTGTGAGGCCCTGGGTTGGATCCCTAGAACTGAAACAAACAATCCCACCATAGCAATGAAAGTGAAAGATACCACACAAACAGGAACTCATGTTTTGGTGGAAGGCCGAAATAGTGTATGTTCCAGGGTTAAGCACGTGGACTTGGGCATCAAATCCAGGCTCTACCGTGTATTAGCTATGTGGCTTTGGACAAGGAAGTTATCCTAAGTCTTTGTTTTTGTGTTTGTAAAATGGAGAGAGTAATAGTTGTGTCTCACAAGATTGTTAGAACAAATATTTCTTCCGGTGCTTACTTTGGTACTTGGTGCATTGTAAATGTTCAATATAACTTCTATCAATTCAAAGAGAGTTGGTTGATATAGGCTTTGTGATATGGGATAAATAGATGAACTTCTATAGGTTTCTTTGTGCCTACACTGGAGTCTATGAGGAGACTGGAATCTACCCACTCACACATCTAGAAGAGTAGCACAGCACTCTCAGGTAATTCTACTGCTGTGCTCTTAGTAATTTACCACTTAAGTAGTAAATTAATAGCATTACTTTGGCATTTTAATCAATAGGATTAAGATGATCTGATGGTAACAGAGTAGTAATTGCTGCTACACAGATGGACGTTGTCCAGTAGAAACCTGATCTTCACAAGCTGGCTGGCTGCCCTCAGACCAGATTCTTTCAACCCTTTAAGAAAACATCATTTTCCTCTGATGATTAAAGCAATAAATGAACATTGGAAAAATACAACAAAGTTCAAATTAAAAAATAAAACCCACTTGGAAATCCCATTATCCAGATACCTATTGTTAACATATTGGTAGATTTTTGTTTTAGGTTTTATTTTTCCCCTCTGTAGATCACAATCAGTTTTGTTTCCTGCTTTTTATAAACCAAAGATTCTAAGTGAACATTTCCTCTCATTATTAAACCTTTAGAAACACACTTTTAAATTGCTACATGTGCCAGTGTGTGGCTGCTTTAGCATTCACTTAGCTATCCTCCTGTGGATGGCCATTTATACTATTTTCAATTTTTAGCTGTTATAAATTATGCTGTGAAAAACCCCCTTGGTGACAAACCTCTGTTCATGTCCTAGAAGCAAAAGTGCTGAGTCAAAGGGTAGAAATATTTCTAAGGCAGAAAGGTTCTACCAGTGTAGAAGTGCCCCTCCTATCCCCCAGGGCCAGCAACTTGGCTGAAAATTGAAAATAAATTCTTCGTAGTGCAGAGTCTATTACAGGCAAAGGCCAAAGACAGTAGTAAGAAGTGAAAGTAAAAGAAGGGAGGTGACTGCTGCTGCATTTCTCCCTTTCCCCCACTGACTCATATTGCCCATAGAGTCACAAACACGGGGACATGCTAGGGGGCAGATGGGGACATCTTTGTGACAGGTTGTTCAGAAGCCCAACATTGCTGGGTGCCCTGCATTTCTTTGGGTATTAAATTGCTTTGCTTTTGTCTTCTACTTATATCACACATCATCCCTGAAAACCCTTGTATCTTCTAACCGCTGAAATGGAAGGTGGGATAGCATGGTGGGTCCAATGTTGATTGTGCCACTTACTAGCTGTGTGACCTTGGGCTTCAACTGTTTCCTTATCAGTGAAATAAGGGTAACAAGAGACCCACTTCCTAGTATTGTTGGAGCTACATGTGAAAATATGTTACAAGTGCTCGCCACAGTGCCAGGCACAGACAAACCATGGAACATGATAGCCATTTTACAAATATTAAAATTATCTATTCATTGGTTTAGATATTCTTTACTAAAATTTTAGCCCAGCCTCAGTTAAAATGAATAATCCTGAAGAAAACAGGGGTAGCAGGAAATACTGGATGTGGGCTGTACTTTCAATCTTGGCTAATTTATAGTATTCAGTTGTAGGTCCTGCATTTTAAGAGGGACATTAACAGCTGGAACAGGTCCAGAAAGGAACAACTGGGCTGGTAAACAAACTTGAAATTGACCTATAAGGAATAATTAAAGACTCTGTGGGTGTTTGGCTCAGAAAAGACTCAGGCAGAAGGGATCAGTCTGTTGTGCTGTTGTGGGGAGGAGGGACCCCACCCACTTAATAAAATAATGGTCTTGAGTATTTTTCTATTTTCCAGGCACTGAACTAAGCCCTCTGCAAATATGGTTTTTTCTTCTCCAAGACACTGTACACAGAGGACGCATGTGTTTGTATTCCTATTGTACAAACGAAGCCACTGAAGCATGCGGGCGAAAGTGACTTGGTTCAAAGTTACCTGGCTAATAATAGGTGACAGGCAGGGATGGAACCAGATCTTTCTAATTTTACAGTTTGGGCACCTTCTGTAGCCCATGGACTGTTCCAAGTGACCAGGGAAGGCAAGTGTGACTTTCAAAGGGTGCAGCTGCCTGATACTTGTAAGGAAAGAATATTTTGACTATTACAGTCCCCTGGTGGTGGGGTGGGGTGGGGCTGCCTAGGTAGATGCTGGGTTTATGGCCATCAGAAATGTTCAAGTAGAGGCTATAAGGATGACAGCTAAGGCATGTGACTCTGGATGCTTGTGCATTCTTGAAAGTTGCTTAACCTCTCTGAGCCTCAGTTTCTTCACCTGTGAACTGGGAATACTGGCTGATTTTAGAACTGTTGGGGAGAATTTAAAAAACACAGGCCAAATGCTTAGCTAAGAACCTGGTATACAATATACACTAAACAAATCTGCCTATTTTCGTCTGCATCTCTTGTTTATATGGTGACACTATCTACCCACTCCATCATGGGGGTCAATTTCTGAGGTGAGCAGTCCCTACCAGTGTGTTTTCTGAGGCAGGTGGCTACTAGTTTCTGTCTCCTCTGGCAAGTGATAAGTTGGACTTGAAAATAGGGGCAGTAGAATAAATAAAAGGATGTTAGATGGAACTGTTAGGCAACAGAAGAGACATGATTAGAATAGAGATTAGAATTACTTGACCCATTGATCAAATATCAGATGGATTTCACTATGCTGTGTGGATCAAGGGATGTTCAATCAATGAAGGCAGCATTTGTCTTCAAAGGTCTCAAGGCCTGGGATGGCTCAAACAATCACAAAAATATTAGCTAATAGGACTGAGTAGCAGTCCATGCTAAATCTTTTGGTTTGGATTATAGCCCCATTGGCAGTTAGGGAACGGGTGCTTGGAAGCAATGGTTTGCAGAAGATGACCTTCGAAGATCTGTTTCCTGGGATTTTCTCCTTTTGGTGGTCTCCAGGATTTGTTTTAGCAGGCACAATGGGACAGTGTTGCAAATTTGGGTTCTTGGGGGCACATTTCTAGTCATTTCCCTGGGACATCTTCCAGAGTTTGGGAACATGCTAATCTTTGCTATCCATTGTTGGGCTTGGAGGAGGGAGACCCTCCAGGCAACCTTCCTTTCTCAGAGGAGACAAGGCAGCATCCTCCATTCAGGCCCCAGTTCTGTCGACATCACTTCAGGCTTTTAGCACCATCAACCACGGGCCCCACCAGAGGGAGGCATGGAGTTGGCTGCCCCAGGAGGGAAGTTTTGATTGCTGAAGTTCTTGATGCTTTGTTCTTCCTCCTTTTTGCAACAAGATAAGCAGATTCCAATTGCTTTGGGAAGATGCCTTCTTTTCTTTCTCCTGGTTTCCTCCTCCTTTCATCATTCCTCCTTTAGCATTTACTTCTTTCTTTTCTGTTTTTTTTTTTTTTTTTTTGACCTTCCCTTACGTTCACTTGTCTCTGTATCATAGAATGGTGGACCTGAGAGAGATTTTAAAAGTCCTCTAGGGCAATCTGCTCATCCACTTTACAGATGAGAAGACTGTGGTCCAGAGGAGACTCACACAGTGAGTTCTTGGCTGACCTGTGTTTAGTGTCCTTTACTAATTATTACTAGGCTTGTTTTTTTTCCTTTATCTCCTCCTCCTTCTTTATTGCTCTCTTTATTTCTCTTTCCCTATCCTTTCTTGTCTTTCTCATTCCTTTCTTAAATTTTCCATTTTATTTCTTGCCCAATATTATTATTATTTTTTGAGACAGAGTCCGCCATGTTGCCTTGGCTGGCCTTGAACTCTCAATTCTTCTGCCTCAGCCACCTGAGTAGCTGGTTCTACAGATCAAACTGCATTCAACTCCAATATCTTTATTAATCCCTTATGTTTCTTCATAAATCCCATGGTGATCAATGGAAAGGAAATCAGGACTTTGGGTAGCAGAACTGAGGGGGAAGTGTGTTGACAGGTTCTTCCCACCTCTGTTTCCCCACCAGGAAAGGCTGTGATTTGTGGGGAGCCCCATAATTTTCTTCCTCACAGTATCCACCCCTCCCTACATCCTACCCCACCACATCCCTGGAGGAGTTTGTATGTCTTTTTCATACGAAATATCTTTCATTTGAACTTGGATTGGCAAGGTGGCCTAAAGGGGTCCCAGGTTGGTAAGATCATTGCCTTAGTCTATCCTTGAATGGGGATGATCATAGTACTTACTTCATAGGGTTGCTATAAAGATAAATAGTTAATACATACAGATCTGTCAGCCAAGTTCCTGGCATAAGCTCCAACTACATGTTATTTGCTAACATTACTAATTATAAATATTATTAGTTAGAGGAATTATTATCCATAAGGCAATATGTTGGGAGTCACAGATGTCATTCTAACATAAGGAGGGAATAGAAGACTGTGAATACAGCTCAAATAGATACTTGTTGATGAATTAGACCCAGGGCGACCTGATGGATGATGCCAGCTGTGTTCTGCCTGCTGAATGGGCCGCGTTCATTTGGCCCAAATGTGCTGTCTTTTCTCCAATGATTTGAATTCAAATTGCAGCCCAGGTCCATGACCTACCCAGAGAAACAATTTGGGTTTAAAGTTAAAGTCAGGCTTGCTCAGAACTGGACCAGTTTCACAAGTCCTTGTGATAGTTTCCATTTTCTTCAATGATAGTGTCTAAGGCGGAATGGTAGAGGGCCGTGTTCTCCAAACCCGAACCAAGTTTTGCTTAATTCACGTGTTGTTATTTACTTACTTTTTATATATACCGGATTTTCTTTATTTATTCATCTGTTGACAGACAACTAGGTTGGTTCTATAGCTTGGCTATTGTAAAATTGTGCTGCTATAAATATGGGTATGTGAGTATTACTTATAATACGCTGACTTTAATTCTTTGGGGCAAATATCAGTGAGTGTATAGCTGGGTCATTTGGGGATTATAATCCTAGTCTTTTTTTTTTAATATTAATTTATTTACTTTTTAGTTGTACACAATGCAATGCATTCTTGTTTACGTGGGGCTGAGGATCGAACCCGGGCCGCGCACGTGCGAGGCGAGCGCTCTGCCGCTGAGCCACAACCCCAGCCCCTGTAATCCTAGTCTTTTGAGGAACCTCCATACTAATTTCCATAGTGATTGTACTAATTTCAATCCCACCAATAGTGTATAAGTGTTCCTTTTTCTCCACATCCTCTCCAGCACTTATTATCGTTTGTATTCATTATGATTGCCATTCTAACTGGAATGGGATGAAATCTCAATGTAGTTTTTTTCTTTTTGATACCAGGGATTGAACTCAGGGGCCCTTGACCACTAAGCCATATCCTCAGCTCTATTTTATATTCTATTTAGAGACAGGGTCTCACTGAGTTGCTTAGCATCTCATCTATTGCTAAGGCTGGCTTTGAACTCTCAATTCTTCTGTCTCAGCCTCCCAAGCTGCTGGGATTACAGTGTGTGCCACTGCCCCCGTCTCAGTGTAGTTTTGATTAGCATTTCCCTGATGGCTAAAGATGTTGAACATTTTTTCATATATTTGTTGGTCATTTGTATTTCTTTTGAGAAGCGTCTGTTTAGTTCATTTGTCCATTTATTGATTGGGTTGTTTTTAATGGTAAGTTTTTTTCGAGTTCTTTATATACTTTGGATATTAATACTCTTGTAAGAGCCCTAATTGAGGATAGCTAAGATGGCGGTTAGCTGAGAGCCATAAAGGTGTTCAAGTATTTTCACCTGATATTCATGCATTTATCTAAGAATCTTTTTATGCCCGTGAACACTGTGTGACACACCTGTAAGCTCGAGCTGTTAGCACTTGTCCTTGTTAAGGCAAAATGTATTTAACTGGTTGAGGTTAGTTAGAGGGGTGGTTGGAGTTGGAGAGGTTGTTGGAGCCGGAGAGAGAAGTTAGAAGAAAGAAGAATAAAAGAACTTTTTCATTTCCAGTCTGCCTCCGAGTTTTCTCCCGCGGTATCGTTGCTGCAAGCGGCAATTGCTGCAGGTGGCAACATACTCTGTTGGAAGAGTAGCTGGCAAATATTTTCACCCATTCTGTAGATTCCCTCTTCATGCTCTCATTTTCTTTGCTGTGCTTTTTAACCTGAGGTCTTCTCATTTACTGATTCTTGGTTTTATTTCTTGAGCTTTGAGAGTCTTGTTAAGGAAGTTGGCACTTATACCAATATGTTGAAATGATGACCCTAGGTTTTCTTCTAGAAGTTGCAAAGTTTTTGGTCTAATTCCAAGGTCTTGGATCCATTCTGAGTTGACTTGTATACAGGGTTAGATAAGAGGATCTGTTTCATTCTTCTACATATGGATATTCAGTTTTCTCAGCACCTTTTTTTTTTTTTTTTTTTTTTTTTTTTAAGTCTATCTTCTCTGATGTGTTTTTGTGCCTTAGTCCAACCAATTTATGCTTTGGAGAATTATCACTTTTTTATAGTACAACTCACATCTTTTTGTGTTCTGGGATATGGTTTACTGCAGGGAATCATTCTTCCTTGTGACTTAGATAAGACTCATAGATGATGCCCTGGTAACCTATGACAAGGCCAGACACAGATCTCCAAATTCCCATTCTTTGTCTCGTTCACTAATCTGAACTGTTCTCATTTACTATTCTGGTTGGTCAATCTTTGTGACCCGATCTGTTATTTAATTTGATTTTTATCTTAAATATCTTAAACATTATCAATATTATAGTGGAATTGGTAAATCTTCTACCAAAATAAAATTCATTGCTATCTACCTTACACACTACTATCAGCACACTTACTAGATTTTAGGGAACGTTATCATGGGCATAAGGGACTTGGAATCCTCAGTTTTTTTCTGGGCTGATATCTAATCCACTGTGAATTTAAGGAATTGAGCCAGATAATTCTTTTCATTGCTAACTCTCTCTTTTTTTGCGACTAGGAGGATTTTATGAAATTGCATATGGAATTGGTAGGACTTGTCCCTCTGATGAGGCTATGTCCCATCTATCACTTTGTTCTAAAAACACAAATATCCTAACTCTGGCCTTTTGTTTTGTAGTGACATTTTACAATCCAGCAGATGATGTCAGTGGGAAAAGCAACTTCTAGTTGCTCAGAAAATGCCAATAAATGCACCAAATGGTCTTATCCTCTAGGCTCATTTGTGCTTGAAGAAAACACAATCAGCTCAGCCAGTTGACTTTTCTGGATTTTTTCCTTTTCCCCTACCTGATTCAGGTTGTCTTTTATTAAGAAGGGTTCCAAAATGTGTGTGTCTCCAACTTTGTACTCTCTGACATCCTCTTTTTTTTTTTTTTTTTTTTTTTTTACGAAAAATAGTTTTCAGCTTTTAAAAGTAATATATGTTGTTATAAAACATTCAAGCATTACAGAAATATTTAATTCAGGAAACAAAAGCCCCCTATAGTCTCATTCTCAAGAGATAATCACAAGTACAAACAGTTCTGGGTCCACTTCTCTAGGCTTTTGTCCTTGTATGAGAACATTAATCCACATAAAGAAGTAAAAATGGGATCCTACCATAATACAGTTTTGCTACTTGCTCTCCCCACACCCACCTGATTTAATCATTCATCCAGGATATTTTTGACTTTTCTGCTTGGAATGAGGTCACCTGGCATGGCTCTGACTGACCATGTGATATTTGATACATGGTCACCTTTCTCAGGGGTTCAGTTTCCTCACCTATAAAAGCAGCAGTCTCCTCTAACCCCCTGTGATAGAAGGCTGAAGAAAGAAAAAGGTTGTATGAAAGTGTAGGTACCTGGCCAGGGGGTAGACCCTGGTGGACGATTCTCTGTCCCATTCTCCGGTAGTATTGAGTTTAGAGCACTTACCAGGCCCTGAAATTCTAGCTTCCTGATTTGTTTAGTTGTTTGAACCTCTTTCTAGAGTTGAAGCTATATGAGGGCAGGGACCATGCTTATTTTCTTCACTGATGCCCCGCTCTGTCCTCAGAACTTAGAATAATCCCTGGCTTATAGTAGGAATTAATAATTTTTTTTTGGATAATGAGCAAATTATCTACACTCAGTTGGGCTTCTAGTTGATAGATGACCCACTGAGAGAGAACAAGGCAGAGAGAACTGAGCTGAGCCTGGGTAACAGGCGGACAGATGCCCACCACGTCCTGGAGGTCAGCATCATCCTGCAGGCCTCCTCTGCCTGCCTTGTTCCTGCGCAGGTATCACTCTGCGGGTACTCTTTGCCACCTGTTGAATTAAACATCCTCTATTTTCCTGATTCTATGACATTGTCAAGTTCATACTATATCCTCAGCTCCAGACAGAATAGTCAGACTCTTTTTGAAATCTCCAACCATGCTTTGCACCAAGACCATTTTAATTATAGTAATAACAACTTTTCTGTTTTGTAAAGTTATACACCAAATGCTGTGCCAACACTCTATGTGCCTTCTCCCATCTAACTTTATGGTAATCTGTCACTCCCATTCCACAGATGAGGAAAACTGAGGCTTTGAAATCTTAAAAACAATCTTGCTCCAAGGCATATGCCTAGCAAGCGGTTTAACTAGAATTTCATATTATAACTGATTCCTAAGATAGAGTTTTCCACTGCTGGGTCTTCTGTGACCCTACTCAATTTAAGGATTATGCAATGACAGCTGGAAGGACCTATAGCCTTTACCTAGTCCAATATTATTTTAGGCATGGGGAAAATAAGACTCACAAAGTCAGAAGAGAGCCTGCAGGGAGAGGAACATCTTGCTCTGATCTCAAGGCTGTCTAATTTTGAGGCAGTATGGAGCATTATGTCTTCCCCCCAGCCTCCTCAGCCTATTTTTCAGGAGGTGTAGATTTTTAACATTCCAAGACATATTCTATGACTTCCTTCAAGCCCCCTCTCTCTGGGCATGATGCAATCTTTTTTCTTGGCTCCTGTGGAGAATTTTTCTTTTCTACTACATGTTTTAGGTCACAGTGAAAAAAACTACCTCCAGTGAAATTCATGCTTTTTGCACAAATAAAGCCATTTTAGAAACTTTGTCTTGTCCTATGAAAGAGGCCTCTCTGCGGGCCTGGGTTATGGTGGGAAGCAACCCTATCTGCAGTATCTCAGCTATTTTTTCTTTTTGGGGAGGGTACTGGGGATTGAACTCAGGGGCACTCGACCACTGGGCCACATCCCCAGCCCTTTTTTTGTATTTTATTAGAGACAGGGTCTCACTGTATCTCAGCTATTTTGAAAGGCCTAAAGTTCGGACATGGCCTGCCAGGCAGCAAGGATGAGAATGAACAGCTCACTGCAACAGCTAGAGAGCCAGGACCGAGCTGCCATAGCTAGCTCACACTCTCACTGTGACTCATTTCTTGGAGCAAAAAGGGGTCATGGTGAGAGGCAGCAGTATTTCGGGGTTGGTTGGTTGGATTCCTTCAGGTCCTGGGTTTCTGCAGAGCCAATAAAAGGAGGACGGCATATGGAGACAAAGAAATTCGGTTCAGAAACACTGTGTTTAATATACATGAGCCACTGGGATGACAGGAAATGGAGCCAGTTGAAACTGTAGGAAGCACCAGGGCTATGTCCCTTGTCTTGTTTGCCTTTCACATGCACCAAGGAATCCATTAAGTTCTTGGCCTTTGAGGGGCTTACAATCCATCAGGAGAGCTGGAAGCTCCCCCCATAAATGTCACTTTGAGCAAACGGAGTAGAAACAGCAATACCTACATTTCCAAGGAGATTTAGAAAGGAGAGTCCATGACCAGTTCAGGGTATGGACAGAGGCAATCCAGGGGATACCAAGGAGGAAGTGTTCCCAGAGAGGTCTCGAAGCATCCATGGGATCTCAGAGACATGGAGAGGGAATTAGCATTTGTTAAGGTCTTGTGTTCTGCTATGAAAAAACATTTGGAATGGGACTTCATTATCTGTCAGCGACGTTATCATCCCTAGTCTTTAAGATGAGGAAATTGAGGCTCAGAAATGTTGAGCCAACTGCCAAGATCCTACAGCAAGCAAGTGGATCCAAATCACATTAGCTTGAAACCAGAGCTGGCTCAGAGGCCTTTCTGGGCAGAACTGAGGGAAGGGGAGTTTCCGGATTTATGGAGGGGGTAGGAAACACTGCAAGTGCAGAGGTGAGACTTACAGACAATGAGAAATCCATTTTTGGTTGGGATTTGGTTTGTGTGAACTGAAGCAGCTGGAAGTAGAGGTGGGGGCTGCACAGGAGGCAAGAGGAGTTTTGTGTTATTCTCAAACCTGGTGTTCTCATGAGAAAGGCAGCGTGGCTACAAGAGGCATGAGATGCATCTGTAGGTACTGTGACAAGGTATTGCTGAGTGACAAAAGGAAGTTGCAGAACATGGTGTTTGTTTAGAATAATTACTTTTTTTTTTTTTGTATAGCATAAATGGCTTATTACTGTAACACACAAGTTAAAAAGGCTTTCTGGAGCCACACTGCTACTTCCAGGCTGGGTGATCCTTGGAAAATTCTTTAACTTCCTCTCTGCAATGGGATGAAGAATACTATGTGCTTTATGGGACTGTTCTGAGGATTAACATGGGTTAATAGACATTCAACTTCTAGAATGGCATCAGGCACATAAGCACTTATATTTGGGTTATTATTATGTTATTAAATCTTCTGGGAGCATGAATATCCAACTGTTAAGTGATTTATCCTAAGGAATAAAACTTCGGTGTGTTTTTGTTTGGAAACATTTCTCCCTGTGTTGTTTAATATTTTACAGCCAACAAGTGTAATATTTATAATGTAACAAACCAAAAGACGGGAAAACAAAACAAAAAGCCAGCAGGTCTGTTTCAAAAGTTGATATTAGCAGACTTTATTTCTACTGTATTTTTTCTTCTATTAGCAACAGGTCTGTTAGGGACACGTTGGGAAGTATCTCTGGTATCAATCAGAAAGCTACTGAAAACAGGTGTCTGAGACAGCCTTGTCCAAGATCCCACACCTGGAGTGGTGCTCATGGTTATAAAGGAAGACTGGCTTAGTCCTTGCTCCCTTGCCCTTTGTCCTCACCTTGACACATCTGGACTGGGTGTGGCTTTCTGGTCTAGAGAAGTTCTGTCCATTGGGTCTGCTTTGGGAGTGGCAATCTTGGACACATAGTGGGACCTCCAGCGCTGGGGGTGGGACTGACTCTCTCTCATACAGAACATAAAGGGAGACTGGGGTTACTCAGTCCTGGGTGTTGGAGGGTTAGGTGGTGAGACTGACAGATTCTTGATCTGACTACAAGAGACAAATAGTTTAAACAAATTCTGTTCCTGGTCATGAAAATCAAAGGTTGTGGGTAGAATAGAGGAAAGGAACCAGGGGAAGGAGGAGAAGAGAAAGAGGGATGTACTGGGGAGTCATATTGGCCAAATTATATTGTTATGTTTTGTGCATGGATGAATATGTAACACAAACCCCACCATTATGTACAACTGTCATGCACCAATAAAAAATGTGAAAAATTGTGTTCCTGGGCCAGAGGCAATGCTGCCCTTCTTCCTGACTTCCCAACTCAGAAATTTTCTCCCATAATCCTAAATTGTTCTTTCAATTGAATGATTTTGCCCACAAGGTGGGTGGGACAGAGAGGAAAAGGTGCTATGTAGTAAACCATCCCCACCCTTCGACTGAGCTCTGCATATGTGCCACCTTCTTTTTTTTTTAATATTTATTTATTTGCTTTAGTTGTACACAATGAGTTTATTTTTATGTGGTGCTGAGGATCGAACCCGGGCCGCGCACGTGCTAGGTGAGCGCTCTACCGCTGAGCCACAACCCCAGCCCCACCCCCCATATGTGCCTTCTTAATGGGCGTGGAAGCTACTGAAATTTCCCTCCTGTGCCAATGATGGAGACTGGAAACACACATCTATTATAGATGCCTCTTAAGTTTGTCATAACCTGGAACAAACTGGAACAGATGAGCTCTTGACTACCCGGAGAAGCAAACTCATCTCTACCACCTTCCTCATCCACCTTAGGCTCCTCCCACCTCCACTCTGCTTCATCTGTGGAGTAGAGAAGGCAGTGGAATCATTAAGAGAGTGATTTCTAGAGTCAGACTTGTTTTTTAACCCTGGCTCTGCCTCTTGCTAGTTGTCTAACTTTGAGCAAGTTACGTGACCTCTAGATTTTGTTGCCTATAAAATGGAGATGGATACAATGCTATTTACCTCTTAGATTTTTCGTGAGAATTATGAGATGAGGCATATGATGTTGTTAGTACGATACCTAGTATTCCATAAATATTCAATAAATGCTAAGGATTATTACTGGTGAGTTGTTAGCATGAGAAGGACGAAGCGAAGGCTCAGGAAGAAAGGGATATTTGGCTGCCTGTGCTATCTATTAACATAAAAGATACACGTGCTCTGTGCCTCAGCAACTCCATTTCTTGTTTCTGTTATCTGCCTGGAGAAATGCCACATGTGTTCACAAAGATGTATGTACACTGTGACTACTGTAGCACGGAGTGCAGTGGGAAAATTAGGGGAAAAATGTATCAATGCCCATCAATAGGGAGATGGCAGAATACAATTAGATCTCCATAACATTAAATACTCTGCAGTGGCTAAAGGAATGAGGTACCTCCACAGGTAAGGCTTCCCGAGACACAGAAACATGAGCAGAACAAACTGTAGAATTATGTTGGCAATGTGAGTTCAAGAAATGATTGTGTGTGTGTGTGTGTGTATGTGTATGTGTAGCTACCCACACACATGTATTTGTATGTAGTATATAATGTATATGAATAAAAATGATAGACCGGGATAACAGTTGGAGGGTCCTGGAGGTCATTATAAAGGGGGTTTCAGGCTTAAGTATAGTATTAGAATTTCTTAAAAAAGTATCCATATATTAGCTTGGCATGGTGGCACACGCCTGTAATCCCAGCACTTGGGAGGCTGAGGCAGGAGGATCGCGAGTTCAAAGCCAGCCTCAGCAATGGCAAGGCACTTAGCAACTCAGTGAGACCCTGTCTCTAATAAAATACAAAAAAGGGCTGGGGATGTGGCCCAGTGGTTGAGTGCCCCTGAGTTCAATCCCTGGCACCAAAAAAAAAAAAAAAAAAAAAAAAAAAAGTATGCATACATTTTACCATTAAGAGTGATCAAGAGGGCTGGGGCTGTGGCTCAGTGGTAGAGCACTTGCCTCACCTGTGTGATGCTCAGCACCACCTATAAATAAATGAATAAAATAAAGGTCCATCAACAACTGAAAAATTAAAAAAAAAGAATAATCAAGAACATGGGAAGAAATGACTTTCTAAGTTGAGAACAGGAAGACTATAGCTTTCTCAAACCAAAGTCCTCATGGGAAATTCCCACTCTCCTCTCCTAATCTTCTTTCCACCTCTGTGGCCCATTGGCAGAGAGAGAGAGGACCGTTTTATTGATGTCTGTACCAGTCCACAGGAGCTGCAGTGTGTGTGAGCGCATGCGCGCGTGTGTGTGTGTGTATCAGTTTTTATCTATCTATACGGTATACCTCCCTATATTGATAGATCTATCAGTGTATATCTATCTACAGAGATATACTGTATACACACATATATTTCAGTGGGTTAGGAGCAAGGAAATCTGTATTTGAATTCTGGCTTTACTGTGAGATTAACAGCCTGGTTACTTGTAATTGCCAGAGGGAAAGCCACTTTTCCTCTCCAGACCTCAGTTTTCTCAGCTCTAAAATGGGCACAGTAACCACTGTCTGTTATCTACTTTTCAAGGTGATGGGGAAGCTCACATGGGCTTGGAGCTATGGGATACTCTAACCCATAAAGAGCTTTGGTAAGACTACAGCAAATCTGCCTGGCAGCCAGGGTTGCGGCGGTCTTGCCGCAGTTCTCTGGAGCTGGGGAGCGTTGCAGAATGCAGTGCATAGCAATAAACACGCAGCTATCAAAAAGCTGAATACCACAGCAGTTAATCTATTTGGTGTATAAGATACTAACATGCTTTGTGGAAGTGCAGACAAAGGGGTAAAGAAAGAAGGAAGTGGTCCTGAGATCAGATAAATGGGACAGTGGCCTCTGGACATCTGGGAGTCCTAAGCAATCCTCCTGTTATGCAAGGTTGATGGCACAGTGTGCACAGGAAGGCTGGTAGGTGAGCTCGTTGGAGAAAAACCAGACTTCCTCCTTCTGACTATCTTGATTCACCTCCTCCATCAATCCAGGCAGACCCTCACTGCTATGACCCAAGGCCCCAGGGGGCCTGGATTGAAAGTTCATTCCTTGGGTGGTCCCTTTCTCACACAGAGTTCCTAGCTATGTAAATGAGAGCTTCTGGTGCACTAGGACTTCAGGGACCAGAACCAGTTCAGAGATGGAGCTAACTCCTCTTGACGTGCAAGTGTTAATATTTATGAGGGGGCTGGTGTTTGAGAGGACTGAAGGAAGGAAAGTCCAGTGGTAGAGTCAGGGCCTGTGGACCAGCATACACATGATATGTGGTGGGATGTCTGGGGAATGTGCAAGGCTGTGTGTGACTTTGGGAGTCCTGTCACTCCATAACCTTGAGGGATTCGTACATCCTCTCTTCCTCATTTAATAAAAGCGTCGATTTATGGCAGGAGTTTTTGGTCAGGATGATTTAGAGTCTTTCTGCCTAAGCCTTCTGTGCATATAAGCATTAGCATCACTTGGGAGCTGTCAGAAATGCGGATTCTCAGGCTCCCCAGGCCTCGTCAGTCAGCAGCTGCGTCTTTGTCACACCCGCTGTGATTCCCATGCATGCAGAAGTTTGAAAAGCACTGACTTAGGGACTCCTCTTAACATGACAGGTTTCCCTACCCCCATCCTGGGAAATTCTGTTTCAGTAATTTACAAATCTGTATTTTACTTTATTTAATTTTAATTTTAAAATATTTTTGTGGTATTGAAGATCAAATCCAGACCCTTGCCCATGCTAGACAAATGCTCTACCTCTGAGCTTAGACCCCCAGCTCTGACTTTAATTAATTTTTAAAATCACTTATTGAGATATGATTGACATATAAAAAGCTGTACATACTTAATGTATAGAACTTGATGAGTCTGGAGTTAAGTATACGCCTGTGAAATCATCTTCACAGTCTATGCCATAAACCTATCCATCACCTCCAATGGTTTCCTCCTACCCTCTCATTTATTATTATTATTATTATTATTATTGTTGTTGTTGTTGTTATTTTTGTAATAAAAATATTTAAGATTTACCTTCTTGGAAATTTTGGGGAACCTGTCTTTTTGACAAACCCATCACAGTTAGGGACTGCTGAATTCTAGAACTTCTCAGAGCTTTTGCTGCCCCAAGACACCAAAGGACAGCGTGATTCTCTGGGGCCGGACAGGTGGGTGGGTTGAGGATGTAATCAGACATGAGTTGAGGCTTATTCTCTCTGTGCCTGTGGGTCTCCCGGGCTTTGGGGCTAGACAGCATGCTTCCCAGGAGCTACTGCCCATTTCACGGCTGGGATTAATGTTTGCCGGCAGTTCCCTGTTAAGATGGTAAACTCATTTAGCAACGGACACTGAAAAACAGCCGAATTCAAAGGCGGAGAGTGGTAATCTAATTGCACTGAATTAGCCTCGGGAGACTAGGACAATCTCAACTTCAGAACACCACAAAGGGCTCCTTTATACAGAGTTTGAAAAGCTCTGGAGTCTGAGCACCCCTCATAAGGGCCTGCAGTACAAAGCCTGGGCCCTGTCGGCATTGTTTCCTTCTAATGTGCTTTCTGAACGGATTTGCTGGCTGGCCCGATGGTGTTCTCGGTTGTGTGTTAGGCTTAACCCAGGGTTCATTCAGGGCAGACAACCTGAGTTCAGCATGGAGAGTCCTGTGGACTGACTGGGTCTTAGGCCTCGTCCCTGGACCTGTGCATTTTCTGGTGGATCCTTCTGGCTTTTTCTGAGGTGCTTCTCATTTCTCAAAACCAGACTATTCCATAACCATGGTGATTTCCTTTTAATAATTCTTTGTCACACTGTGTATGTTCATTGCCCAGTTTATTTATGTTAAAGCGTAAAAAAACACCAGAGAGGACGTGTTCATGGTGTGCTTTAGTGAGCTTATACAGACCGATGGTAATTTGGGAATCAGGAAATGGAGAACATTAGCACCGTGAAGGTTTGTCACTGACCTGCATTTTATTTACTCTTCTGCAGCAAATGATAAACCTCGATTTACAAAAGAAGGATTTCTTCTATGCCTCTCCTGGGAGCTGGCTTTCCAGCCTCTGTTTGCACACCTCCACTGACAAGAACCATCACTACCACTGAGGAAGTCCACTGCACCATTTGATAGAGCTACCAGAAAGTTCTGAATTACATTGAGCCAGAATTTATGTGTATGTGTTATTAAAAAATCTACTAATTCTTCAATCTAATGTTTCCCAATATGGGGTCCCTGGGCACCCAGGAAGTTCATGAAATAGTAATGAGGACTCAGAATCCATCTTAAACAAGTCAAAGACTGACAAACTGCACGTTCACATCTGACAAAGCTTTATGGATTAATTCAAAAGCATCGCATATCTTTAGTTTTGTTTCTTCTTAGGTCAACGGGGTGGCATTGTGCTGTGATATTTGATATTTCTGGCAGTTTTGTATGCCTTTGACTAATAAAGATGGGGAAATCAGTTAATACTGAATGGGGTTTAGTAAATAAATTTTTAAAACATAGGCTTTGTGGAGCAGTCATGCTAAGAAGAATCATTGATAGGAAGTATGAAACTTTGGTCTGTCTGTCTTGCGTCATTTTTTTCAGAAGACAGTGATCAGGTGTTATACTTTCTCAATATTCTAAGCCTTTCTTGGGGGAAATTGACACATTTATAGTATCCAGGTTAGGATAATCCTCTAAAGAGTGAAGTTGCCTTGTGAGGGTCTCAATTCTTTCAGGTCTTGACCTGGGATACACCTTAGTATGGCTATATATTTTTTGGTAGTAATTAAAATATTCTGCAATAACTGTAACCCAAACTGTACTATGATGGAAGAGACTGAACAGCACAGCTAAAAATAATTTTAGAGAGAGTGATTGGTCAAATCCTTTCATTTTACAGGTGGGGAAAGTGAGGGCTGGAAAGGTCATGGAACCCTCTCAAGGTCATGCTCCTAGCTAAATTCTGGATCCTGGGTCTGCTGCCTTTGGGCCAGCGCGGCTTTGCCTAAAGCATACTTTAAAACCCGCGAATAGAATCAAGATGGCCATGCGGGGAGACAGTGCCATCCATCTTAAAAATCATTCTGGCTTCTGCCAGCTGATGAAGGAAATAAAGTTAATGACGCCCACATAAATGCGACGCTGTTGCAGGACAAATGCACAGGCTGCCTGGAGGAGGGCTCTGCGGGCCTTCTGAAGAAGGGAAAGGATGCTTTTAATGTAGCTTTAAAGGAAGAAGTGTCTCCCTTTCTGCAAGGATAGGGACTGTGACATCTGCCCTGCAGAGTGCCTAGCTTTGGACTGGACACATACGTACATGCTAAGTAAGTGTCGGGTGAAGAAATGAAGGTGGGGTCACCACTAGAACCAATTCGTCCTGAGGCTTTGTGGGTCTGGGGCCCCGTCTTTGATAAAGAGTGCATCAGAGACTGAAGGGATCTTCCGAGGGTTGGATTCAGTCATTTGAATTGCAAACTGAGTCCTCACTGTGGAAGAAACTTGTTATGGCCAAGCTGTAGGATGGGAGCAGGGCTAGCTCTAGAGGCAGGGGCTCTCAGATCATAGTCACACTGCTCTTCCCACTGCACCATAGAGTTACAACCTCTTTCATAAGATGGTCTCAAACCCAAATTCCCTAAATGTTTCCTGATAGGTCATTACCAGTTTGGCAAATATGCAGATGTTCTGTGCTGATCCATAACTCCAGGCCTTGGGTCCCTGTTTAGGCTGACACTTGGGAAGAAAAAAATGACTCCTTTTTTTCCCCCCTCTCTCTGTTAAGGTTTCTAAGCCCTTAAGGGGTGGGGGTGGACTGATTGACATTTTTATTGGTCCTGATGCAAACTTTCCCAGCAGCCTCCCCTCTCCTTAGGAGAAAGTCCTTGGCCTATTTCAGAAGCTTTTAGACACTTTCCACAGTATCCAAAATGCAGCAAATAAGACTTGAGGCAGGGCATAACGATGCTACCAAGAGGAAAAGATCAAGGTGGTCATCTGCCCCTCTTGACAAGCTTGGAGACCCAGCTGCCAGAAGGCCACCTCAAGGGAAGTTCATTTACTTTTCAACTGGGTAGTTATTTTTAGGACTGCGATATAATACAATGTTGTATTTATCATGTTCCTTTTGACCCTAGTATGTTTGAAACATCTCCCCTTCAAACTTTAATGACTTTTTTCTTTCTTTTTTTGATAAGCAAGTACCATATTTAATACAAAGCCTATGCGGAAAACCATCTTACTGGAATGGGAGATGTAAGAAGCACATAAAGAAAACCTGATCATGTTTTGGGAGAGTCACCGGTAGATGAGACTACATCTCTCTTCCCATCTTTATTCCCTTCTGAAGCACAAACTAGGTCCCTTTTATGTCTCACTGGGATGATTTGTATATTTCCTAGGGGACATTTTCTAAAGAAAGCTAGACTTTCTTATTATAATGTCCTTATTATAACTTGGACATTAAAGCAAATCATTAAAAATTTGGTCATTTCAAATGGCGGATCAAAACTTGGGCAATTTTGTCTCCTTTGCCTGCCCCCCCTCCCACCATATCTGGAGATATTTTTTGATTGTCATGACTGAAGGTGGGAGGGAAAGGATGCCGCTGGCACCAGAGAAGCTACTAAACATCCTACAATGCACAGGACAGCCTTTATAGCAAAGAATCATTCAGTTCAAAATGCCAATAGTGCAGAAGTGAAGAAATATAGTTAAATGTTGTGGGTCTGTTTGACTTGTTGATAAGGCAAAAGAATTTTGGGGTCCTACTGGACCTGTCCTGGCCAAAAGCCTCTGTAAAGCCTTGGGTATTAAAGCCAAGTTCCCTCTGGCTTGAAAGATGGTTTGAAAGGAATGTGTTCCCATCATCATAACATTTTTTTCTTGTCTATTATTTTTGGTTTGTCTAGATATAATACTCCATCCCCCAAATGAGACAAAATTTGGTTTATTAAATTCTAGAATGCCACCTGCAGTATTTTAGAACCCCAGGCTTCACAAAAATCAGAGCAGGAACTTTTGCCAAATCACCTCCTTTTTCTTATGGGGACACAGATGATGAGCGCCGCAATGCTGTTGGTCTCCCAGGACCCCAAGTCTCCCTTTCTAAGGCTTTGATTCCTTCTCTGTGTTGGCATCACATGAGCTTCTGTCCTTACTCACTTCAGTGGTTGGCCTGTTTGTTTTGCTGTTGTTTTTGCCATTTCATTGCTTATAGGTTGCAGCAGCAGCCCCGCTGTTATTGAGCGCTTTCCGAGCCCCCATGTTTTTTCAGCAAGGTGAGCAGCTGGCATATCTTAATCTAAGGAGTACCTTGTGCCTGGGATGATTGGATTGGTTCATCCCAACACAGTGCCTTAGGGAAGAAGGGGGTATATTCACATGGAGCCTGCAAGGGAGCTGCCAGCACCCATTTACCCCCACACCTATTCTAATAAGTCCTCAGGTTTTAATACTTCTGTATTTTCACCTAAAATTTGAAAAAAATAAAAGAATGAGAAATGAAAACACCAATTGAAGAAAGACAACCTACCCAGTTTGCCTCCTTGTGACCTTTTATTTTATTTTTTTCATCTGTCTGAAAAAATTGCTTAAGGTGCTCCCCTGGTTCAATTCTTCTTATTTATGGTTCAGAAATGGAGTTGCTCCTCAAATGAAGTATCTATTCCTATATTTTGAAAGTGCAATGGCAACACTGCCTTTCCAATTAGCTATACGTGTGACTCTTTTTCCTTATAAACACATGGAATTGTGTCTCACATCCATTGTAGCTCATGTGTGCCTTCACACACATAGGGGACAGAGATGTAAACTGATGCTTCCTGATAGGCCACTACCAGTTTACTTGAAGAATTAACACAGCAGTAGATTCATAACCCTATCAAAACGATTACAATGCAGACCTTTTAGACTGAGTCTTCTTTTTTGTGAAAGACAATGTCTGGGAATGAAAAAATCAGGCATTGCATACTGTTCATCAAGAAAAAAAGGAGTGCAGAGGGGGTAGAATGATGTGCTTGGTCCTATTAATTTGCTCTTTAATCTCTCTGGTTCAGTTCTGTCTCCGGTAAGACAAACAGAGAATCAATTTGCATACAAATGTTACCAAGTACCCCATCTCTACAGCATTTCACAGTTCTACCAGGTATAAATGGGGACAGGATCTCATAGTATTAATAGGACACTTTCTGCTTTAAAGTAGGTAAAATTTACAAGGTCTTGAACTACTGTACTTTTTTATTCTGCCTGAAAACTTGACTATTTACATTCTGAGCTGTGGTTAGGATAGTGGCCTATCAATTAATTATTGAAACTGGAGATTAGAAACTGTAGCATTGGAGCTTTGGGTATCTCAGAGAAGTGGGGGTGTCTTGTCTTCATATGGAAAGAAAGACATGAAGAGAGACTTACATATGGAAATTTACAATTTTGGGGGAAGGTGTTATTCATTTAATAAACAAATCAATGGAGTAATCAAACAATTTATATGCAATGCACTAAAAAAGAATTATTTGCTGTTTTATGATGGGAGAAGATAATATTTGGTGGTCACTTAGTTATTTAAAACAACTGGAGTGGGGTTTTTCAAATATCTTTTAATCCAATGCCATGGTAAAACACGAGAAGCAGGCATCTAAAATGAGGAAGATTAATGATCCCTGCAAACCGTGGAAGAAGAATAATTTTTTTCAATTCATATAAATGGAATTTATCATAACTATCTCTGAAGATGGCATGATTCACTCACTTACAAAAGGCCTATCTATTTCAATACTTCCTAAAGAGATGATTTTTCACTTTTCACTTGTACTAAGACAAGAATGCCAAGCCTGTAGGCAGAAAAATTTTAACGTAGGAGACAATGGATAGGGGAACTCAGCTATAGAGTCAAGGATAGGGATAAATTAAGAAACAAAACAAAGAGGACTTATCCATTAGTTCAAGATCTGCTGCTAACAGAGTTGTTTGTAAAGGTGGGTAGGGGAAAGGAGGGAGTCAAAGTTTTACAGGGGGAACGTTTCACAGTATCTGTTCTTAAATTCATTCAGCATCCAAGTTCAGGGCTTTACAAACTGAGGTCACAATACTGTTGTTTCCTAGCACTAAGCCTCAGTAAACCTCTCCCTCTCCCCCGCAGAAAAAGAAAACAACAACAAAAAAAGGATAGAAAATGGTATGTTTTGTGTCCAGCAAGTTGGAGTGCAACCTTCCTCATCACCGCTAGTTGTCACTTGGCTCCCAGACGGAGAGCTGAGGTTTTCGGCACTGCGGTTACAGAGAATGCAGTCCTAATTAAACTGAGTAACTCCTAAAGCTTCCCCTTAAAGTCCTCAACCGAGTGAAAGCTAATATGCACAGGGGGCCGGGAACCAATGTTGGGGGTGTAGCAGGCAGAAGGACAAACAAACCGCAAGAAACAGGCAAACAGCTGCCAGAGCAGCGACAGTCTCAGACCTCCACGCACAAGCCAGACACCCTGCGGGCGGGGGGGGGTGGGAGGGGAGAAAGGGGCGGGGGATGGAAGGACCCGATTACAGCGGTATACGCAACCCCCTCCCCCAAATGATGGGACCACGGACAGAGTCAAGCCTCCGTACTCCTTCCCCCCATTTCCGTCAGAGCGATATGGTCAGTAGAAAATAGCATACCTGAAGAATACAATGGTCTCCCAAAGGTAGAGTCGAAGAGTATTGAAGCTGTACATTTTTCAGGTCCTTGTGCTTTGTAGTCCACGAGTTATGGGGGCAAAAATGTTTCAAATTGGCACTTACAAAAACAGCGAGAGCTATTGGAAAAATAATCCAGATGTTAAGGGGAGGTGAGGAATAGGGGTGCGGAGAGAAAGCCTCAGGGGAAATTGGAGCGAGGAGGCTGTAGGTACCACGGACAGCGGCGGCCGCGTAGCGTTTCAGCACCACGGAGAGCGTCCAGCCCCGCTTTTCAGGAGCGCGAAGAGTATTGCTGTTTGTTAAACTCCAGCGTGTCTGTTGGCTCCCTGCGGCGCTGGGGAGGCACGTTTGGGGGTGGGTATATTTTCTTTTTTTTACCCCTGTTTTTCTGTTTAAAACGGCCAGCTCCGTGAAAGGGAAAATTTCTTCTGTGGAGATCAGAGCGCTGGCCTCGGACCTTTAGATTGGGCGAGCATCTTGGGTAGACGCAGCAAGGCTTTATGGCTCTGGGCTGGCCTGAGGGGGTCAGGGGCAAGGGGAAAGCGGTTGGCGGCGCAGCCTTCAGTTAAATCTCGGAGAGTGTGCCAGGCTGGCGCATCGCGACCGAGTCCCGGAATCTTGCTCCCCTGCCTCCGTTCCGGTCTGCTGTCGCTGCTGTGCAATCCCTGTTCTCTGGTCCCCGCCGAATAAGTTATGATCGCTGCAGGAAAGGTGTCCCATTGCTCAGGGTTGCAGGCGTGAGAGAGCCCAGGGCAAGTTTCAGGGGCTGTTAGGGTCCATGGCTACCCCGAGGGACTCAGGAGCCCAGGGTTTCAGATGCATCTCGGTTTTCTAGGCTCGCCCATCTTCCTTTGGCCAGGACTCCTCCAGATCTTCAGACTTTTTTTTTACTGCATTAATTTAACAAAACTGACGGTGTAGGGGATGGAGGGGCGGGCAGGGGGCGATGGCCGATAGGTGGGGGTGGAGAGGGGAAAGAAAAGGGGGGAAAACTCCTTAGTATCTTCAAACCCTCCCACTCGAGGTGCTCATTGGCCCGCGGCTGCGAAAACCAGATCTTCTCCCGGTATTTGGCCAATCGCGTGTTAGGCCCTGGGTTGAGTTTAACGCTTCGAGTGCTGGGCGAGATCCGCCTTCCCCCATCTCCGGGGCCCCAGCGTCTTTGGGTGCGTTAGGTGGGGGTGAGGGAGGTTATGGAGTTAAAACTCTTGAGGTCTTTCAAAATCCTACCTTTAAAAAGAACATAGTCGTATGTGTTTAAAACACCATGGGTCCCAGTTCGGATATGCTCCTAGGAGGTCTCAGTTTATCATTTCAGAAGGGAAGAGTTGAACCAGATTACTGAATATTGTAACTCTGAAGTTAACAATATTTGGTTCAGGAAGAAAAGGAGAGGTTTGCAAAGAGAAGTCTGGTGGACCCTGGATAGAGGAAGTCCCCATCCAGGGTCCTGCAGCAGAAAAACACAGGAAAGAATTCTTAAATAGTTTCCAGGGTCAAGAGGGAGCTGTCCCTCCGCGGCCCAATTTTGGGAGAGAAGAAAGATAGCTTTCTTCCAAGGGGACAGGAGGCAGTTTTATTCACATTTTCTAAGCTGAGTCTCCAGAGTTTGTAACATGCTCCAAATCAATGTCAATCTGTACACACAAGTATCCAACTCTTCTTGCTCCCTTTTCCTATTTTTTCTTCATCCCACCTCTCTGTTTCTCCACCTTATTTGAGTCTCAGAAACCAGATATACATTTCACTTTGGAGCCCATCTGGAGAGGTGGATTTAATCAGATTTTCTCCAAGCTATTCGACTTTGGTGGATTAATAGCCTCTGCAGGATTTTCTGGCTGATTTAAACTCCCCAGGACTCTGGGGGCTCTCCCTTCCAAGGCTACTGAGGGAGAGCACCCCCCCCAACCCTTACCCAGTAACTTTAGGAATGCCTTCTTTGGAATGGTTGGAGACTGACTTTTCTTAGAGTAGTTCTCAACAGCTCAACTCTCTCCACATCCAGGTCTTCTCTCAAGCAAGGACGTCTGGAAAGCTTTGTTTACCAGCCTACCAGCAGGATTTCCCTTCTGTGCTGTAACAACATGCTCAATACTACTGCTTCTTTTATTGGCTCCCATATACCAGAATTTCCATGACGTTCCACACAGTACTGAAAAGAACATTTTGCTTTGATGATGAGTATTCACATGAATCTGATTCAAATTTATGTATAGATGGTAATGTGTAATATTAAAAATTTGTAATACATAATCAAAAGCTAACCTTTTATGTGACTGATACTCTTGTGCACTTGACATAACTTCATTTACATTTCACAGTCATGCCTTGAGGTAAATATTACTATATCTGTGCATATGTTTGTATAGAGGCATATGGGTACATTTCTAAATATAACTGGACAAAATCAGCATGTATATTTTTCTGTATATAAATTTATTCGTGATTTGTATTCTGCCTAATTCTGAAGAGGATTTGAAGTACATATATGTATTTGTCCATTTGTATTTGTAAATGGTCTCTCCCCCTCTATATGCCCTATGTACTTGTAAGTCCCCCCGCCATGTGTGTCATTGCGGTGCCCCAGAGGTACTGAAACAAGTTGGGAATTGGCAAAATTGTCCTTGCCCTCAACTAGCTCAGAAGCACCAGTGCAATCAGATGTGGATGCAATATGTAGAGGTTTCTTTTTCTTTTCCTTCAAAGGAAGCTTTCTCTCTCTGTCTCTGTGTTGGTGCTTGTGACTGAGCATGACCAAGGCTGTGGTCTGTGAAGGAGATGAGGGTATTACCTGGAGGGAGGAGTTTTTGTTTGTCAGTAGGCTCCTGTTAGCTACAAGGCTGATACTTTCATTTAATCAGCACATCTGAATTGAACATGGGCCAAGCATTGGAGGAATAAAGATACATAAGATGAACAGTACTTTGAAACCCTGGAATATGCCATTGCTTCAGTGAGAAAAGTACCTCGTGGTTGTTAATCTACACATTTTACTCTGTGCATAATGTATTTCTTGTGCCCTTAAACATTATTCCCAGATCTTCCTGTTCTTATGTAGATCAATGTTGAAAATAAACAACTGTGGGATTGGTAGGGTATTTATGTCATTATTCTATCTCTGCCTCAGAAAAGCTATATGCATTAGATAAATGACTAAATTTCAGGCTTAAGTTAAATGAGGGCAGTAAGGACCACTCTTCTCACCAAAAGGAACTGCATAGAAGAAATGGCATTGAGACCTTATCTTACTACAATTCACCATGCCACTAAGCAAAAATTTTCACGGAATGGAATAGATTGGCTTCAGCTAGTGGTCCATTTTTATTGGTAAGTATTCTCTATAGCCCACTATATAGTGTATTTTCAATATTTGACTTGTCCCTTTAGGTCCTAGTAGCCAGATTTGAACCCTACTAAGTATGAAAAAATTTTGGCACACAGTGAAGCTTATCTTATTAGTAGAAGAAAATTATTGTTTTGTTCATTCAACAAGTATTTATTGAACGTGTATTATGTGTCAGGCACCACTGTAGGTACTGGGGATATAACTGGCAAAGATCCCTGTTCTAATGGAGTATATGTTCCAGTGGAGGGAGACAGAAGCTAAACAAGGAAATCAATGGTGTGTTAAGCAATCAGGAGGAGTAAAAAGAAAACAGCAGGGTAAGGGCAGAGAGTGACATGGAGATGCTACTGTATGTGGGGTGATCAGATCAGGGAATGCCTTCTGGAAAGGGGGCACCTGAGCAAATAATTCAAGGAAGGGATGTTCTGAACCATGTGAACCTTGGAGAGGGGAGGAGAGTTTTTCTGAAAGATGGAAAGGCAAAAGTAAAAGTTCCCAGAAGGGAATGTGCTTGGAGTGTACAAGAAATAGTATGAAAGCCAGTGTGCCTGGACAGAGTGAATGGATGCAATAGTGCTCAGGGGTGAGGTTAGAGAACTCGTGGGTGGCTAGACCACTTCTAGTCACTGGGGGCTGGTACTATCATCAAGATACAGGATGGACTTTGGGTTTTTATTTTGAGTGAGGCAGGAAGCCATTGGAGGGTTTTGAGTAGAGGAAAAACAAGATCTGATTTAACATTTAAACAAGATTTGTCTGGCTACTATGTCCAGAATAAAATGTGTGTGTGGGAAAGAGGTAGGTGTGGGGGGTTGAGGGGTGGGGACAAAAGGAAAGCAGGGACTAGTTGGGAACCACTGAAAAATTCCATGTGAGAAATGCTTAGTGGTCTTGTTCAACAATTTTATTTGCAGAAGGGAAAAATTATACCCAGAGAGGTGAATCTACTTACCTGTTAGACTAGTAGAATGGCTGATAGAAGAACACAGGTAGCCTAATTATAACTAAAGTGTCTTTCTACTATACTTTTGCTCCAATTAAAATTAAGGACATGTGAAAGAAGATTGAAGAAATCTACAAGAAACTTACCTGGCTTATTATTGACACATATATTCATATTATACACATACACATAAAAATTATACACATGAATACATACACACACCTTGACTTAAGATGGGGTTATATCTGATAAACTCATAGTATGTTGAAAATATAAAAAGTAGAAAATGCATTTAGTACACTTAACAAAACATCATAGCTTAGCTCAGTATATTGTACATATATGCTCAGAATACTTATATTAACCTACAGTCAGGCAAAAACATTATAATAAAGCATTGACTATCCTGTGTGATTTATTGAATACAGTACACTGTGGAGTATTGTTTGTTTACTCTTGTCATTGCATGAATGACTGGGAGCTGTGGCTTGCTGCTGCTACCCAACATTATTAGAGAGGTATATTATCTCTCTTTATTATCATTTATTATCATTTTCCAACCATCATAAAGTAAAATAAACAAACAAAAAAATAAAAACAAAAGTTGTAAGTCGGACCATACTAAGTTGGGGACCTCTTGTATATATAAGGTATCTGGCACATAGGGGATGTTCAGGAAATATTTTTTGCGGGGATGAATGCATGAATGGATTAATGAAAGGGATGAATGAAAGAAAAGCAAAAATGATGAGGTAGAGGGCCTGGAGAGGGGAGAAGGACAATAGGAAAGAACTGTGATAATCAGGTGAGATTACATTGTCCAGCTTATGTAATTAACATAATGTAAGCCTCTGTCCATAATGACATTCACAGAGGAGAATGCTGGGTGCTCCAACGCTGCTTTGACAGGCTTCAATGATAGTTTGTAAAGAGAGATGGATATTTGGAGCAACTGAGCAGCTTGCTTAATTGTGCTGAAGTATTATGATGAATTTGAGACTGAAAAGGGGATCGCGGAAGAGCCTTTCTTCCAGCCTTTCCTAACACAAGTTAGAGAATGTCCTTGCTACCTTTTTCTGCAAGAATCTGTTCTTTGTTTTTAAAGAAGGGAGCTTAGAACTACTTGGGAAATCCCAGTGCACCAGAAGACTGTTAGTCATATGGAGTAGATGAGTATGATATGAAGAACACTTTCCTCCCAATTTACTGGTTAGTCACCCAGTGCCCAGGAGTGTGAGATGGCTGGCTGGATCTAGGTCTCAGGATTATCAGGTGATGGCTTCTAATCCCTTCACTCCAAGGCCTAAAACAAAAGAGAAGGTAGGATCAGTGAGGAAGAAATGAAGGCCTCATATCAGTGCTGATTAGACCCTGGCTTTCCTCCCAAAGATTACCCAATTTCTTTTTTTTTTAATTTTTATAATTTTTAATATGTACAACTCATAGTGTATCTTTTTACATACAACTGTTTGTATACAAAGTATATTTGTACAATTCAGGTCTTCAATCATGCATTAAGGAAAATGATATCCGTCTCATTCAACCACCCTTTTCCCAATTTTCTTTTGAAGTCAAGTGTATACTTGTATTTTGGGCCCTAGCAGCTTGACACCCATTGAGGATTTTCATTGTCTCTTATGCTTCATTTCCATCTTTCTCTCAAACAACTTACTCTTTTTCTTTGTACTTTCTTCTTTGCAGCCTTAACTTGTATTTCATGTTTATTCAGTCATTTCCTCTTACTGGGTCTCCAAGTGCCTCCACAAGGACTTTTGTTATTAAGAAGTCTTGGCAAAGGGTACCATTTTCCTGAGTTTGTTCCTTCATCCAGGATTTCATTATTTATTCATTTAAAAAATACATATGTATAGAACATCCGCTGCATGTCTGACACTGCATTGAGGTTTTACATGTCTAACAAAAGGTTCGTCCATTCAGTTTGTAACAAATATTTATTAAGTGCTTTGTATGTGCTTAGAATTGCAGAAAATGGTAACCAAGTGAGAGCATAATATGGGTGTCACTTGAAAGAAGGAGGTGACGAAAAGAAATTCTTGTATTGCATATTTAAAAACCACTTACAATTGATATACACATGTACAAGTACATGCATTTTAATGAATTATTTATAAAATGGTCAACTACTCAAATCCATCTAGAGCCATCCCCCCGCCTCACTATCCACCCAAGATCTCTACTTTCTAATTTCTGTTACTTTCATTTTGCTTGCTTTTGACTGAAAGTAAAATGTTCATGAGGAGAGGGATCGACTTGCTACTTGCCTTTTATGGAATGTCTTTTTTCAGGTTTTAATATAAAAAGATTGTGGAGATGCTATTAAGTTGTTATTTTTTTTTCTTTTATTCCTTAGAAACATTTAGCAAGATTGGTGTAATTTCATCTTTAAATATTTAAAAGCAGAGTGGATATTGGTGAAGCTACGTGGGACTGAAGGTTTCTTAGTGATAGGTTTTATTTACAGATTCAATTTATTTACTAGATAAAGAACTCTTCAGATTGTATTTCCTCTTAAAGCAGTTTTAGTAAGTAGTATTTTTTTTTTTTGGGGGGGCGGGTACCAGGGATTGAACTCAGGGGCATTCGACTACTGGGCCACATCCCCAGCCCCTTTTTGTATTTTATTAGAGACAGGGTCTCACTGAGTTGCTAAGTGCCTCATCATTGCTGAGGCTGGCTTTGAACTCGCAATCCTCCTCCCTCAGCCTCCCAAGGTAGCATTTTTTTTGAGACATTTTCCCATTTTACTTAAAATTTCACATTTATTTGCATAAGATGTTGTAATCCTCTTATTCTGTTAGTCTATAGACCCTGTAGTGATGTGTTCTTTTTCTTTGTCATATTGTAACGTTGGTTTTTTCTTTCTTTTCTTGATTATTCTTTCTAGGGGAGTAGCTGTTTTATTTATCACTTCAAATAATCAATTTTAGATTTTTCTGTATTGTCATTTTTTTCAATTATATTATTTTAGCTCTCAATTTGTGTATTTTTTAGGAGATTAAATGTCTTTTTTTCTGACTTAAGATGAATACTTAGAGAATTGATCTTCAACCTTTCTTATTTTTCTAGTTGTGCTAAATCTTTTGGAATTTCCCCGAGTTTTGCTCACATCCCACAAGTTGTGATGCTATTTATCAATATTATTTAGTATAGAATATTTTCTAGTATCCACTCTTTTTTATTCTTTGGCATTTAGAAATGCACTGTTTAATGATGTTATTTCATTGTTTTCTGGCTTGCATGATACATGTGAAAAGTCAGGAATAACTTATTCATGGTCCTTTAAAAGTAACTATTCTTTTTATCTTTTCCCAATGGTTTTTAAGATTCTTTGGTCTTTATTAGTTTTATATAATTTATCCTTTTTTTTTTTTTAAAAAAATCCTACTTGGGGCTTATGGAGCTTTTTTTGAATTTGTGTCCTGATATATTTCATCAATAGTACTTCTTTTATTCCATATTTTCCATTGGTAGATTATAATTATACTTTAATAATAGTGGGATTTGTTGTTACATATTCATACATGCACATGATATAACAGTCTCATTTGGTTAATATCATTCCCCCACTTTATTTTTTTTCCTCAATCTTCTCCATCTAAGCCTTCAATTATACATATGTTAGATCTTTTCATTATGATCTTTCACTAATGGATTTTTCTATACTTTGTTCTCTTTGTCCTTCTCTATCAATTGGGATCATTTCTACTCTTTATGCTCATGTCTTCTGGTGTATTTAATCTGGTTGTACATTTATTTATGAAATTAATTTCAATTGCTCTAATTTTTAGTTCTAGCTGAAAGTGCACTTCCAGTTCTCTTTCAGAGTCATCATCATTTTATCTATTTTCTGGAACATATTAATTATGATTATTTAAAAGTAAAATCTGTGTCATCTGTTGGTATATTTCTATTATTTGATTTTTTTCTTTTGTATCTATTTTCTAGCATGCTTGGTACTTTTGGAATGAATACATTAAATTGTGTATGAAAAAATAACAGTGGCTCTGTAATCACATTATCTTCTGAAGAGGATTGAATTTCCTTTGGTTGGCAGATCTCAGAGTATGGACAAATTACCTTGATCCAATCATGGATTGGGATTGTGTTGTGTTTCAAGTTCTGTGAGGGATGTCTATTTTTGATTTACCTTATTCTTTGGGCATAGCTCATTCATCAGGGTCTCAATTGAAAGCTAGCACCCTTTCTTTGATGGGCCCTCGACTCCAATATATATTTGTCTGAGGGAAACTGCCAAAAATATTGTTTAGCTTTCCAACCCTCTGCAGCTAGCTTTTGAAACTAGTAGTTATTTTATTTTGTAATTAAGCTTTCCCTGGCCATTCTCTTTGAAGGACTATCTTTCATTTTGCTTTATTTTTTAGATTTATAGAAAAATTTCCAGATACCCTTTACCTAGTTTCTCCTAATATCAACATTTTACTTAACATAGTACATTTGTCAAAACTAAGAAATGAATACTGGCATATTACTATGGATTAAGCTATTGATTGATTTGGAATTTTTCCAGTTTTTTTTTTTTTTTTAAATCATTCTTTACTGCTCCAGGTTCCAGTCTCAGGTATAGCTCTGCATTTAGTCATCCTGTCTCTTTAGTTTCCTATTAACTGGGACAGATTCTCAGTCTTTCCTTGTTTTTCATGACTTCAGCAATTTTGAAGAGTGTTGGTCAGGCATTTTGTATATTGTCACTTCATTTGTCTTTGCCCAATGGTTTTCTTATTATTAGATTAAAGTTAGGAGTGTTTGGAAGAATACCACAAAAGTGTAGTACCTTTGTCCCATGATGTCAGGGAATGCATATTATCAACATACCTTAATGCTGTTGATGTTAACATTGATTATTTGGTTTAGGTAGTATCTGCCAGGTTCCTCCGTGGTGAAGTTACTATTTTTTCATCCCCATACTCTAATCTTTGGAAGTGAGTCATTAAGTCCAGCTCATATTCTAGGAGAGGGAAATTAGTTCCACCCCCTGGAAAAGATTCTCAGATATCTTTACTGGACTTTTTAGCCTCTGACCATGTATATGTACAGCTGAGAATTTGCCAAATCCATTGGTGAGGAATTGCATGCACAATGTTGGACTTACTTCTCTGTGGTTCTTTTCTCTCTGGGATCTAGCCTTCTTAATTTCTGCCTATCTTTAAATTTTGGTTTCTCTAGCCCAGTGTAACTTCTGTTAAGCTCTTGGTTACTGTTTTCTGCTTTACTATTTTTTAATTTTTATTTATATATTTATTTATTTTTTGGCTGTGCAATGAAACTAGAAGATATCCTGAGTGGAGAAAGCACCAATTTAGGGTTCACCTCAATGCACTTTCCTTTTTCATGGCCCTTCAAGTCATGGATATCATGGCTGCTCCCCCGTTACTTTCAAACACTTGATTTTATTTTTATTTATTTATTTACTTTTTAAAATATTTATTTGCTTTAGTTGTACACAATGCAATGCACTTATGTTTACGTGGTGCTGAGGATCGAACCCGGGCCATGCACGTGCTAGGCGAGCGCTGAACCGCTGAGCCACAACCCCAGCCCTTGATTTTATTTTTGATCCAGTTTTTTTTTTAATCACTGTTCCAAACTCCTCCTGGGTTTGTCAGATACAGACTACTCTTTCCTGGCCATGAGGCAATGGGAAGCCACTGAATGTTCGCACCTCTACTCTGCACTACATCCATGGCTTTTTTTTTTTTTTTTTTTTTTTTTTTAAAAACGAGTGAGCTGCGTACCATCCGTGGCTCCATTTAACTGGCTTACTTTGAACCTATCTTTCTATCTCTTCTATGCTTTCCCCATGAATCGACTGTTACTTTTCCACTTTCATTCCATCAAGCCTTTTTTTTTCCTTCTCTAGCTGTCACTTCTACTTTTTACCCAACCCATATTCTGTTCTTACACAGCATCTAGTGCAAACTTTAAAACAGTAAAATTTAGCCTGTGTGCTGAATTCCCTTTGCATTTAGAATGAAATACAACTACTGATCACTCACAACCACCCCTACTGCCCTCTCTGACCACACCATTGCCATTTTCCCCTCCTTTCACCATACCACAGATGTTGATTCAGTCTTTGTTGAGTTCAGACATTTGCAGTGTTGGTTCTTTTGATCATACAGGTCTCAGTTAAAATTTGACCTCCTCAACAAAGTTTTCCCTGACCATTCTCCCTGAAGTTCTTCTTCCCTATCATTTTCCTATCACTACCATTCTTTCAGTCTTATTTTCCTTCATAGAAATTATACTTACCTATTTTTTTGTTAATTTATTTTATTTTTTAAAATTTATTTATTTTTAAATTTTAATTTGTTATATATGACAGCAGAATGTATTACAATTCATATTACACATATAGAGCACAATTTTTCATATCTCTGGTTGTATACAAAGTAGAATCACATCAATCATGTCTTCATACATGTACTTAGAGTAATGATGACCATCTCATTCCACCATCTTTCCTACCCCCATGCCCCCTCTCTTTCCCTCCTTCCCCTTTTCCCCTTTGCCCTATCTAGAGTTCATCTAATCCTCCCATTCCCCATTCCCCTCCCCAACATCGCATTATGAATCAGCATCCTTAAATCAGAGAAAACGTTCCGCGTTTGGTTTTTTGGGATTGGCTAACTTCACTTAGCATTATATTCTCCAACTCCATCCACTTACCTGCAAATGCCATGATTTTATTATCTTTTAATGCTGAATAATAATCCATTGTGTATAAATACCACATTTTTGTTGATTTATATATTTACTTTTTAATTTTAGAATACAAACAGCCTGATAATAGGGCTTCCTCTCAATGTATTGCCAGTGTCTGTAGTAGTTCTTGCACATACTAAGCATGAAATGAATGAATGAACTCCTACTAGATTTATTTGCTATATGACATGCACTGTATTTCATGCTTCTGATATACTCTCATTAAATTATCACAACAATTCTGCGGAGCAGTCTTTTCTCCTATTTACAGAGGAGTGGTATTAAGGTGCAGAAAGATCAAGCATCTTGTTCAGTTATAGCAGGTAACAGGTGGAACTTGGATTTAAGCCCAAACCTACACTTTTTAACTCCTAATGCAATTTTTAAAAAAAATATTTATTTATTTGCTTTTAGTTGTACACAATGTGTTTTTACGTGGTGCTGAGGATAGAACCTGGGCCGTGCACGTGCTAGGCGAGCACTCTACCACTGAGCCACAACCCCAGCCCCTGTAATGTTTTTAGACTTACCGTTTGTACATTTTCAGTTATTTGCTACAATCAATTAGGTTTTTCTCACATTTCCATAGGACAACTTCTCTTAATTTAACAATGGTTTCTTATATATTTTTTAAAGAATGGTTTCTTTGATAACAATAAATGAGGTTTATTGTGGATTTCCTTCATAGTTTTTTCTTCTTTCTTTTTTTTTCCTTTGATACTGGGTATTGAACCCAAGAGTACTTAACCACTGAGCCACATCCCAGCCTCACCCCTCCCTTTTTAATATTTTATTTAGAGACAGTTTCTTGCTAAGTTGCCTAGGGCCTTGCTAAGTTGCTGAGGCTGGCTTTCAACTTGTGATCCTCTGGCCTCAGCCTCCTGAGGTGCTGGGATTATAGGCGTGTGCCACCACACCAGGCTCCTTTACAGTTTTTTTCCAGAAGAATTTTGAGAATTGATATCTATTGTTTTTGCTCCCCTAAAATCCATAAGATATTATTTTAACAGCACCTGGACTTTCTTTAGGAATATTCTTCTCTTTCCCAGTGTTAGTTCAGGTGGTTTCGTTGGAATTATCCAAAGATTCAGAGGTGGCAGGACTTGACACAGGACCACCTAACCACTATACTCGAGTCTCTAAGCAGGTATTTATTCAGGAATAAACACATGACCCAAGTCTATCTAAGCATAGCTAACTAGAAAGACTTTGTTTTTTATTTTCCTTAACTATTAACTCCTTGAAGATATAAACAAGAGATCCTGATATTCCCCACAACCAAAGCAAAACAAAAATAATGAAGCCAATACAGAGGAAATAAAAATTGAGAGTTGGAGAGAGTCAGATTTCTGATGGTATTATTTGAGTACCTATTTCCAGTCAGCCTCAGACCATGACATCCTCTGGTCTTTTTAGTTAAATGGACTAATGAATTTATTCTGTGCTTAAGCCAGTTTTAGTTGGATTTTTTCCTCCTTACATTAAAAAAAAAAAAAAAAAAAAAAAGCCCTGACTATATGATGCTTCATCAAAGCCCACTTGATGGCTGATCATGTGGATTCACAACTGATACCTAACCCAAGAAGGCAGCATGACATGAGGCAGAGGGGGGTCTTCTATGACCTTGATGAAAACCTCACCATGCATCTCCTTCAGCTCTCTGCTTCGGGCCCTTGATTCTGCATGAGGGCTGTCTCTTGTTTCTCAGGTGGTGGTAATCACGAGCCAGATGGAATGGTTGCTGATGCTTGGATATCAATTAGCAAAGTTCTAACTGCAGGGAAACCTCTCAGACATGTCCTCAGTGTCTTAATCTCTCAGTGGGCCGCTCCTCTAAAGGCTTAGGTGGCTGATAATATGTTTGAGCTGTTGATCCTTTCTTTGATCACGTCTTATAGGATTATTCTGTAATGAGATGGTGCTGGGGAGAGCCGGGGCTGTCCTTTGGTTGTCTGGGATCCCACTTCAGCCGTGTTGCTTGGCTCTGACATTTGTTTCCCTCTTTCCTCTGCTTGTGCTGGGTGGAAGCTTTTCAGTGGGACTTTCACCAAGTTTCTCCTGATTCTCCAGAAATGTGGAAATGTCAGGGTCATCTTCAAAGATAGGAAAACAGGCTTTAACAATCTCTTGCGCACCTGGGAGCAATTCCCTCTCGTTGTCTTCTGACGTCAAAACCCTCGCACCCGAACCTTCCGCAACTCAGGGATCAGCAGGGCAGGTGTTTTAAGTTCCATTTTACAGATGAAAAGGAAGTGCGGGGAGAGGCAACAGGAGTGTAGCTGGGCCACGGAGGCCAGGGCTCTCTTGCAACCCTTGACTGCCTCACGACCTTTCAACTGCCCTGTCTTTCCCCAGCAGCAGATGGTCAGTGGTACTTCTCGTTCTTCAAGACCAGGCCCGACCAGCAGCTCCTGTGTGTCATCCCCACATATCACCCAGCTGGAGAAGAATTTTCCTCTGAACTTCACAGCACTCCGTCAGGTATCCTTACAGTTTCATAATTTCCTACCTTGTAATGTAATCATTTGTGTGTATTTTTATCTTCTCTCCTAAAACGTACGCTCCACAGTCCCCTCAGCACATAGAGCGTTTGATCTGTGGTAGGTATTCTGGTGTTTATTGAGAGTATGAACAAGTAAATAAATGTTTTAATTTTTTTTTTCTTTGCAGGGAGGGGGGGTTGTGTAGGAAGGTGGGGTGGTAAATTTCAAGGGACCTGAATGACTGTTTCCCGGATACCTAGTGGAATGTTATGTGAAAGTAGGGTTGAATTTGTTCCGTGTTATCCCAAAGGGCAGAGATAAAACCAGTGGGTAGCCATTTCAGGGAGACATAATTCAGCTCAATATAGGATTTCCTGCAGCCAAAGCTGTTGGTAGGCGAGGGAGGGGTTGTCTTCTAAGATAAGAGAGGTGTGTGCCACTGAAGGCGTGAGAGGAGGTGCTCAGTACCACTTGGCAAGGAGACTGCCGAGGAGATTCCAGCCTGATAGGAGGCTCTGGGCTTCCAGGCCCCCCTCCTGCTCACACAGTAGTATTTAAAAGATCTTCAGTGGAAATGGTTTTTGAATGCTCTTGGAAGCAAATCTTGTGCTCACTAGGTGCATCCTCACTCATTTAATATAAACATAGGCAGTGACTAAGTTTATGGGCTTTTGAATTCCAATTCCGGTTCCCTTCTTCAGGAATGGGTGACCTTGGCAAAGTTATTTCACATCTTTGAGATTCAGTTTCCTCATCTGTAAAATGGTGGCGATCCTAATCCCCACATCATTAGAATATGATATCATGCACAAAGGACACAGCACAACACAGAGGATGGGCCCGGTTATTTTTGTTGTTAATGCTGTCACTGTCATCTGTTCCACTATGGTCAGTTGTCCGTGTGTCCTGCGCTTCCTGGGGGCTGCCTCAGTCCTTCTCTCCTAGTAGTATCTCAGGCTTCAGGCAGAAGAGGTCAGGGGAGGTCCCTCAGAGACCCCAGAGCTTGTGCTTCTGAACAGAGAGCCCACAGCTGACTGCGAGACTGGAGATCTGAGCCTCGGAGGCCTTTGGCCACTTTCCAGAGCCAACAATACAAGATAAAAAACACGATATCATTTCTCCAATCTCTTCTGGGATCCTGGCTACCGGCACTCATTAAAGGCAGTTTTCTCCTGGATTTCAGAAACTCTTTAAAAGCTTAGAGTCTAACACTGAGTTCCCAAAAGGCTGACAGTAGTTTCTTCAGTTTCCCCCCAAATCCCTGACCTGAATTTCCAGTGGCTGGGCCATTAGTGCATCAACAAAACATGTACCCCAGGAATAGAAAAATCTACCCTTGTCCTTTGGCCATTTCGAGAGCAGCAAGGAAAGATCTCCAGTCTCCAGCCCACCCCTTTGTTGAGAGTAAAGTTGCTCCCAGAACAGGTCTCTGTCCTACAAGTTTTGAGATTGAATGAGGGTGGAACTAAAGTGACTCAAAACTTCTCTTATGTAAATTGTTCTTTTATACATAGTAGGCATTTAATAATTATGTTTTGTCTACTTAATACGAACTCCAGTTTAATGAAGAGAAATGATGTTATTTCTGCATTAGAAATAAAGAAACAGGTGCAATACCTAGTTCGCCCCACTAGGAAAGGATTTAGTTAAGATTCTGAGGCAGATCTGTCTGACCCTAATGCTTGGACCATGGATGGTAAATTATGATGTCTTCTGTTAGGTGGGCTATGTTAGGGAAAGGCATTTATTATTTATGTAGTTTAACAAATCAACAAAACACAGTGGTAAGTAGTCTCAGACATAGCACTTTTTTTTTTTTTTTTTTTTTGGTGTTGGGGGATTGAACCCAGGGACTTGTGCATGCTAGGCAAGCACTCTACCAACTGAGCCATATCCCCAGCCCCAGACATAGCACTTATAATGAGCTAATATATCCATGCGGCATTCAGGCCAACTGTGAGAAGTTGATATTCGTGTCCCTGATATAGATTTAGGGAAACAGATTCCAAGGTGAACAACTCAGGGGATGCATTTTTGTACCACATAGCAGGTGTAGTTCTACCAGAAATACAATCCAAATTATGTCCAATATACACAATGAATCCTTATATATAATCATAATGTACTAATTAAAATGATGATGATGATGATGATAATAATAATGGAAGAACAGTAGAAAAAGGGAGGTTAGGAGGGAACGCAAAGGTACTGGGGAAAAAGATTGATCCAAGTGTCATGTGCATGCATGAATTATGGCATAATGAATCCCACTATTACATATAACCATAATGCACCTATAAAATAATAATAATAAAATTGTAAAAAAAAAAAAAAAGTCAGCCTCAAAATATGCCTTCTTTATTTTTTTCAAAGTAAGTTCTTTTTGGGGGGTCTGTCAGTGATCCCACAAATTTGGAAGGGCAGACTTTTGGTACCCGTTTAGAAATGAGAGACCTAAGGCCAGGAGGTTTACCTAATGTCAAACAGTGAGACATGTGAGCAAGACAAAAGCAGCTTTTCTCTTGAGAAGCTTGGCTTTGGTTCTCCATTTCATCGTTTTTTTGCCTCACCTGCCCAATTCCTTGAGGTCTTAAGTCGTGTGTATGGCTCTCCAGTCCAGTGTTTCCTTGGGTGTCCCCTTCCAGGTCATTTATTCCATCAACACATTGTATGCCGGGCACTGTAGTAGTTGCAGAGGGAAGAACTTATCTGAGAACCAGGCACCCTGTGTCACCCCTACTTCTGTAATCCCCCACCCCACAGGTGCCTATCCTATTCCTCAGTGACCTCATCCCTTATAGCAAAGTTTGTCTTGTGGATATTGATGGCAACCTAAAGTGTTACCCATGGTGGGACAAGGCGGATGGAAGGTTTTTAGAGACGAGAAGAGAGCTCAGCATTAAGAGCTCTTTAGAATCAGGTTGTGTGTTTCAAGTGTCTGTCTGGTCCCTTGTTAGCCATCTGACCTTAGGCAAGTTAATTAACTCGTTTTGTCCTCGGTTTCCTAATCGGTTAAATAGGGTTATTGTGAAGATCATAGGAGATAATTAATACCAACTGTTCAGAAAAATGTGTGTGCTCTTTTACTATTAATTGGAAAGATAAGATTTATATAAACACAATTAAAATACAAAGCAGGTCCTAAACTGTCATCAGTGCAGGCTCCCCTGTGCCTGGCTCAGTGACTGGCATTCAGTTGCAGTTCTAGATCTATAGCTCTGGATACCCTTGATGGAAGGCTTTTCTTGCTTCAGGAATGTGCTAGGAGTTTGGTATACATTGTGTCATTTAATCCCACCAACAGCCAGTAAGGAGGGTAATCTGGCTTTCTTGCAGATGTTACAGAGGATGCAGCTGAAGCTTGGAGAGTTTATTGACTTAGCAAGGTCACAGGCTATGGAGTAGTAGAGTCAGGGTTTGAAAACACTTCTACCCGATTCCCAGGCCTGCGTTCACTTACTTAGGTAGTGATTTATTCATCCAGGGCAACATTCTTTGAGTATCTCCACTGGGGGAAGAGGTACTGGATCAAATTCTGGGTATGCAGTGGGGGAGGTGGCATGGTGTCTGCTCATAGGAGTCATTATCTAGGAAGTGAACTCCTATAATGGAGGAGAGGAAGGAATGAGCACAGTAAAAGGAGCCATGGCGGGTGGGGTGGGGGGTCATAGGCACACTCCAAAGGGACTTGTGCCTTCTGTGTTTCTAATGAGGGTTGGAGAGAGCGGAAGATGCTCACCATGATCTGGCCACCTGGAAAGACTCTGGGATGGGCTGGAGGTGGCTCATGGATAGGAGAGCAAGGTTAGTTGGGGCAGAGGGGTGGGAGCGGAGCTCCTTGGGAGAGAGAAAGCTTTTGAGTGTCTCAGCAGAGGGGGGTGGGGTGGGGATGAATCAGAGAAATGAGCACCAAACTTCAGAAACCGCTGAAGAGCAGATTAAAGAGATTGAAGGCAAGGTAAGCAAAGCAGAGGTAGAAATCTACACAGGAAGGGAAGGAAAGGGAAGGGACTGGGCAGTGGGGGTGATCAAATAATGTGCGTGTATGAATGGGGCATAATGAATCCCACTACTATGTCGAATTATAATGTATCAATTAAAAAGTAGTCCACAAGGGCTTGGTTATGTGGGAGTCTCAGACTCAGAATTTGCTATGACATCTGAAGGCCATGATGAATTTGTAGTGGGAGAGAGAGGGAGAGAGGAAGGGATGGATGGACGGGCAGACAGACAGACAGAATCTTTCAGACTGGAGCAAGAATCTTTAAATTTCAGTAGGTGGTGGGCAGAGTCAGAGTCAGAAGAGGTCATTTGAAGAAGCAGGAGTTTTAGAGCTGCCTCACACCGTGTACTGGGACTCACGGGTCTTGTCCTACTTCTCTTGCTGGAGGGTGGGAGACTGGACTAGGTAAGGTGAGCCCTTTGCCAGCCTCTGAGTCCTGAGTGTATTAGGAGATGACCATCACTATGGAGTGGACCTTGTGTTTCTGATTCTGCCAAGGGCTGCTGCTGCTGCTTCCACAGAAGCTGCTAGAAGAGGCTCTGCGGGGCATTTTCTGCAGCTCTTCTGCAGCCACGTTGCCTTTCACTGTTATTCCACCAGCCAATAGTGAGGTTATCAAGTTATCAGAAACACTCTGGGAGCACTCCTGGGGAGCGGGGAGGCAGCTCCTGCAGACTGCATTTGCCTCTCTGTGATCACATTGTAGTCTATGAAAGAACAGTGCCCGTATTTATCTATGGGCTTCCAAACAAAGGTGAGACCTTGCAGGTGACCGTGTGATGTTCTCTTCTTTGTTTCTTTGCAGAAATGATCATCAAGCCTCTTCTGTTCCCATTCCTGTATCAGGTTTTTCCTGGTGTATTAGAGTCTGTGGTCCTGGGGAATTCATATTTGGCTTGTGGTGCTAGAGTAGCATTGAGACCATTGAAGTCAGACTGGGATCACGATGATATAGTTGCCCAAATGGGACCACCTATCCAAGCTCTCCCTTGACTTTTTTTTTTTTTTTTTTTTTTTTTTTTTTATTGGCGGGGGAGGTAATGAGGATTGAGCCCAGGGGTGCTTTAACCACTGAGCCATATCCCTAGCCTGATTTTTATTTATTTATTTTTTTGTACTTTTAAATTTTGAGGCAGGTTCTCGCTGAGTTGCTCAGGGCCTTGCCAAATTGTTGAGGCTGGCTTTGAACTTGCAATCCTTCTGCCTCAGCCTTTCGAGCTCTCTCTTGACTTTTGACTGGAATCAGAGCAACTCAGTGTGGTCAATCCCAGTCTTCCCTGATGACTTGGAAGTATGTATATGGTAAGGGAGGGCAATCACCAAGATTTAAATCATGCAATTTAGTGGACTAAAATATTTCAAAGCCAGAACGCATGCAAGTCCTCAGTGGCAAAGTCAAGAACTCTGGTCCTAGAGACCCTGGATCACATCTCCTTATTCCCTCAAGTAGAAGAGCCTAAAATTAAAACCTCAAACATCCATCAACCTGGAAAACACTTGATAAAGCAAGAAGGATTGGATCCGGAGCCTGCGGCATGATATTTCAGATCATTCACAATTTAGAGGACATGTCTCTTTTTAGTATTATCTCCCATTCACCCCTTTATTCAGATAGTCTGGAATGTTCTTTCTGAATTTATTATCTAATGAAATCCTTTGGCAAATCAAATCCTCTCTGAGCCTCAGTCTTTCTATAAAGTAGAGCTAATAGTATCTGTCTTACAGGGCTGTTGAGAGAATTCAGTACATATGAATCTACTTCATAAATGTTGAAACATTATAAAATGAGACTTTTTATTTCTCTCAATAGCTTTGATTTTTGTCTTGGTGAAAAACATGTACTCATACATACAGATTCCAGCTTTTCATGTTTTCTAGAATTTGGAAGTCTCTTTATAATTTAGCTAACGAGTGATTATTCTCTCCTTTTCTCTGCTTCTAACACTTCCTATCCTACTATTTCCCCACTAGTTTCTTCTTTTTACTTTTTCCACACTGGTGTAAAAAAAAAAAAAGAATAATTTCCTCTTTTTCTTAGCCCCCTTTTTCTTTTGAACAGCCTCATTTTCACAACTGTAATTGACTAACCCAACATGAGGATTCTTCTTCAAGACCAAATTGTACTTGAGGAAATGCTATCAGATCAGAAGCAATAAAAGTATTTCTGTTCTGTTTTTGTTCTAGATCTTCTGTGTGTTATAGGAATATACTTAGGTTCTCTTTGCCTTTTTCAAGTAGAATTTGCTCAGGTCAGGCAGGGATGTTTGCATGAAATTTCAAGTATGTAAGCAATAGCCTTGGGATGAAAGGTGATAGAGAAAGTTATTTGGCATTTACTGGGCACTTACTATATGTACTGGGCACTTTGCCAACTAACACATTTTATCCTCATTGTCCCATTTACTCCTTTCAGTAATATTAAGAGGGAGATCAAGTTATCTCTGTTTAATTGGGAAACTGAGGCAAGGGTTGAAGTCACTTAGCCAAGATCTCCCAGCAAGGGAGTGATGGTATTGAGATTGGTCCCTGTGTGTGGCTCTACTAGGGCTGGTTGGTATCACCATGCATTACATTGCCACTCTTGATTGGGGACCTCTTGGTTCTGCTCCCAGTGTCACGTGTCTCACCCCCCCCCCCACTCGCCACCGTATAGCACTTGTGACACTACAGTGCAGTTACCTGTCTAGTCCTCTCTCCCCAACTAGATTCAGCTGGAGGAAGGCAGAGAACTTATCTTACCTGTTCGTTGCTCTATCATGCACCCAGCACAGGGCTATGATAGATTTAATATTTATTAAATATTCATTTAATAAATATCAATTAAATGAATTAATGAGTATAAGGAGCCTAGGTAGAGTGCAAGGCATTTTCCTAGAATCTTATGGGAAGGAACATGAGATAATGCTCACCAGATACAAGTTCCTCTGCTGCTAAGAAAGCCTTGGAAAAAGAAGGAAAAAGGAAGTGGGAGAGACAGAGCATTCATTTTAATTGGAAAAACAAGGCAACAAGATATATTATTTAATTTGAGAAAGATGGAGGAAAAATGTACACGCCATGTATTTCTTTCCAATTAATCCAGTGTTTTCCAATTTTAGTCTCTCCTGTTTTATCTTTATGATTGTTGCCATATCTGTGAACCGACTCTAATGTGATTTACTTAATATTTTTCTTAATATCAGCTCACTTTTCAAACCATGCATATTTTTTTGTAAAAGAAATCTTTACAACACTATGATAAATGTGAAGCCATTATTACTTGCTTTAAAAAATAGCTGATGTGAAAACAAGTATAACAATAACAGAAAAAGTAATTACATTCTAGCAGGTGCTGTTGCCTGCTAACAGACCTAAGTCTGGGCCATACTTTTTTTTTTTTTTTTTTTTTTAAGCTAAGAAGTATGATCAGGAAGTGGTGGAACAGAGTTAAAGACACAGTAGTACCAAGCTCAGACTTCTTCATAATGAGAAGAATTTGAAGAAATAACTTCCTTACTAAATGATTCCATGTGCTTTCATGTGGTGTCTGAGTCTTGCCTGACATAATCTCCTGTCCCATGTCAAGTTAGTGTTACCTGAATGGGAAAATTCCAAATCTGTGGACATAGGTTTCTCTCTTGAGCATGATATCTTTTTTTAAATTAGCATTTTTTAATTTTTATTTATTTGCTTTTAGTTGTACACAATGCGTTTATTTTTACGTGGTGCTGAGGATCGGACCCAGGGCCGTGCATGTGCTAGGTGAGTGCTCTACCGCTGAGCCACAACCCCAGCCTCTTGAGCATGATATCTTAAGACAATTCTGCGAGAAGCTGTCTCACACCCGAAAAGAAACAGGATGGTCTATTCTTCCTGTCTCTGCTAATAGCCCTGTTTGCAAGGGTATGGGAAGAGATCAGAGCCAAGGTTGCCAATGGCAGGGCCCTTCTGTCCGGAGCTGCCTCTGCCCCATGTCTTAGGAGGCTCCCCACAGGCCAAAGTGGAGATCCTGGAGGTGAGCAGCAGTCCTGAGGAGGAGCAGGTAAATCCAGGGGCCTGGAAACCTCTCTCTGCCAACAAAGCAACTCTGCTCAAGTCACCTCTTCAGCCCTTCAGCCCAGAACATTTTATTCTAGTGAAAGCGCTCTCCTGCCCCAATTCACTCACTGTGAAAACCAACATAATTTATCTTCTGGAGGGAAGGGTGCAGACTCCAGCTTGGTGGTGTTTTTTTTTTTTTTTTTTTTTTTCTCTCAAGCAACAGCTCAGCTTAAGTCATTTGAAGAAAAAGGGGTTAGAAAAGCCTACAGCAGGTTGCTAATTTGCAAGTTTAGAAATAAAAACATGGGCATTATGGCAAGGGCTGGGCAGAAGATGCCCTCGATGTTCTTGAGGGGAAGTCTGGGTTTGCACATCACTGTCGTCTTTGCCCTGTTTCTGTTGTAATCACAAATGTCTTTTCTTTTTTGGGACTGAGCACCAGAAGACCTTGGAATTCTGGATGCTCCCTTATTGGAAGGGAGGGGACTAATATTCACTGAGCACTTACAGGGTGCAGGGAATCCCTCCCTCATTGTTATCTGATCCCCACAATAACCTAAAGAGGTGGGGAGGTCAGTCCTGTTTGTAGACCAAGGAAACCTCCTCCAAGGTCACAGAGCCTCAAAATAGCAAAGCCAGGACTGACCTGAACTATCCTGATTCTAAAACCTATGCTATTTATGTTACTGCCCCCCCTCCAAGAATTATGGGAATAGAACTGGAGATTCGGAAGGAACTCTTAGGCCTCTGTTTAATGTTCTATCCACATACAATCTGCTACAGTGTCCCAACAGATTGAGCTTCCATTTGATTCATTTTCCTGTGGAGGCAACCCAGTCCATTGACGAAGGACATTAATTATTGATGGGCTTTCATTGAAGCAGAAATCACCCCTTTCTTTCCTTTCCCTGGGGACCTCTTTACCCTCCATGGACATCTCACCCAAGAGCCTTGGAGTGACATTAACATTTGTAGCTTTCACAGGAAGGGTCCTCAAGAGATTAGGCATTTATCTTATTTTGTATAAAGACAGAGCGAGACGTGATTGCTTTTCTTTCATATCTGTAAACCCTATAGGATTTATTCTATTTTTTTTTTTTACTCCGTCATTTAAAAAGTATTTCCCTGAGCAAGGAAGCTATTCATTAAAGAGCAGATGAGAGGATTCTAAGGTGACTTATTTAGGCCATACAGGGCCAAAGGCCTATGTTAGGGCAGTCCAAAGATGCTGGCTGTCTGGGATAGACAAACAGCTTGGCCAAGACACTAAGAAATTATAGCCCTCTCCTTAAGGCTTTACAAACACCACCCTTCCTGCATGTGGTGTTTGTCTGCAGGGGCTGAGGACACGCTGGGGCAGAAGCCAGATGACTGGGATTTCCCAGGCTGCTTGTCCAAGGAGCAATGGTTCCCTGTGAGTGGGTTACCAGGTGCAGTAGAGGACATTTCTGATGTAGAGAGGTGGAAGAGAATACCTGGGTTGGTTCTTTGTGCTAATTTACTCAGTTATCTTGGTCAAGACTTCATTCTCTCCAACAAGGGGATGACAGTGATATCTCAGGTTGCCGTGACGAGTTCTGCTCCTCAAATGTTGAAGTTTGAACATTAGAGAAGCACGCTGAGGCAAGCATATAAAGCAGGGTTTATTTAAAAGGGGTAACATAGACTTCTCCCGGGAGGGAGAAGGGGGCCATTGCTGGTATCCTGGTATCCCTGGAAGCGAGTCAGGCCTGCTTTTTTATATGTCCTAGGCTTCCATTTTTTTTTTTTTAAATACAGGGATTGAACTCAGGGGCACTCGACCACTGGGCCACATCCCCAGCCCTTTTTGTATTTTATTAGAGACAGGGTCTCACTGAGTTGCTAAGTGCCTCGCCATTGCTGAGGTTGGTTTTGAACTCGAGATCCTCCTGCCTCAGCCTCCCAAGTGCTGGGATTACAGGCATCCTGTTTTCTTCCCCTTATCTCTCTCCTTCCTGCATAGGTGACTAAGCCCAGGAATGCTGGGTGGGGTGGACAAAAGGTCAGAAGCAGATGGGCTGAAGGGGGAAGGGCAGGATGGTGCAGCCCAGGACACATTAATTTACAACTTTATAGCTCCCTGTCCAATTCCTGGGACAGGTTACCTTGGCAACAGGTTGGGGCAGGTGCAGGTTCTTGATAAGGGTGGAGGAAGGGCTCTGAAGGAATTAACATTTCAATTCCTCAGGGGACAGTCTCCAACTTCCTGGGACTCATTCATAATTGGCTTCCTTGATCCGCCCTGCCTCGATTTACCTATGTGTACTGACTGCCTGTCTAATTCTGGCTTCAATAGCAGTAGCCCTTTAGATCTTGCAGTCCCTGAAAAGAGAAACACACTGACTCTCTGTCCTTCATTGCATATTTACCTGTGCAGCCCTGGGCTAGGCACAGTAGCTGCCTGCCCTCCACTGGAGTAAAGGGGTTGTCAGCGTTTGCTCTGTTGGGACTTGCCAACACCTCTTTTTGGGATTCCTGTTACTCGTGTCAATTTCCTAGCCACTCTTGGGCTTTTCTTGGTCCCCGAAGGGGTGCATAATCGTAGTTCTTTGGTAGTGGCTGTGCTACCTCTGAGAAGTAGTCTGATGGTGGTTGACTGGCCAGAATCCTAGAATGATTACTCCTGGGTACATTGCTTAGGTATGTTCCCTGACTTACAAGTTCACTGCTCTCTTAGAAGATTTCCCAAATTGAGACTGTTTGTAAAGGAGCAATGGGGGCGTTAGGGATGAAGGATGTGGCTAGAACAGACTTCCTGTGTCTGGATAATATCCCTGTTGGTTCTGAGCTTGTGACTGGGGACAGGCTATCTAACCTTGCTATCTGAGTGGGAGGGTGATGGTACTCGCATTACAGTCCTCATGAGGACTACATTGTATGCAAATTAAGCACTGGGAACAGGGCCTGACATGGAGCTAGAACAATTCCGTGGCTGTCCTCCTATTGGCTATTACTGTTGGGATGGACTGCAGACTGCTGGGAGGGAATGTCACGTGGGGAGAGAGGGATGAGTTAAGCAAGACTTCCTGAAGGAAGGAGGCTTTACCTGGTTTTGGAGCCTGGCTAGAGGGAAATTCTAAGCAAAGGGAAGCATGCAAACAAATGCCCCAGATGGAAAGGCTGATGTTGGATGGTGAGTAGGATGCCTTAGAGAAAAATCTAACTCTGAAATGCTGAGTTATCAAGTGAATCACTTTTTTTGGAGCCCACACACATATATAAGGGGTACTGCTATGGTCTAAATGTGTCCTCCCAGAATTCTTAGGTTGAACTTTAATCCCCAATGTACCCTTCTGGTGGGGGTGCTTTGGGACATGGGATTAGTGCCTTTATAAAAAAGGTTGAAGAGAGCCCATGAGCCTGTTCTCCATATGGGGCACATTTTTGAAGCATAGAAGTGGCTCTCACCACATGTGGAATCTGCTGTTGCCTTGAACTTAAACTTCCCAGCCTCCAGAACTGTAAGCAATATGTTTTTGTTGTTTGTAAATGACCTAGTTTGTGTCATTTAGTTATAGCAGCTCCAGGATGACCGACAGGTTCCTTTTTGTTTTTCTCAGTTGAGGCAGGGCTCTCCCCTGTCATGTTTGTGGGGGGACGCGGAGGAGGAGGAGATTCAGAGCTTTGGGTTCAGGTGAACTGGGATTTGAGTCCTGGCTTTCCTTCTCACTGGTGGAAGGACTTTGAGCTAATTATTTAACCTTCCTGAATCTGTTTCCTCACTCGTGGGAAACTATGTTCATTTATTTATTTATTTATAAAATGTTTTGATTAGTTGTTCATGGACCTTTATTTTATTTACTTATTTATATGCAGTGCTTAGGATCGAACCCAGTGCCTTGCACATGCTAGACAAGCGCTGTACTACTGAGCCACAATCCCAGCCCGGGTGTGTTCATTTAAATGAAGAGATTTCTTTCTCGCTTCCTTCCTGTCTCCTTTCTTATCCTCACCTCTCTCTGGGAGAAGGAAATCTCTTAGGCCGCTCTAGAGCTGCCTCCTGTGAATTGATCTCATTGCTAACTCTGGCATAGGGCCAAGGAGATGGTGTCATGGGAGAAAATTGTTGGTGTCACTGAAACAAGAATTTCATAGAACTGGAAAGGTCCTGAGTAGCTCTTTGGTAGGGGTCACAGGCAGGTAGATTTGAGAGAGCTTGTTTTAAGTCATGTGACAGTAGGAGCAACTTAGCACCATTGCTCTCTGTCCACCAGTTATGTGTACTAGATAAACTGCTTCCTCCTCTCACCCCCACATCACTTAAATTTGTGCACCCCAATCTTGCTCAGCCTTCTGAGAGATGAGGAAACTGAGGTCAAGAGAGCAGAAGGAACTTATCCAAGGTCTCACAGTGGCTAGATTAGGCTACCTGGGTCTCATTCTCCCACAGAGAACGGTATGTAAAACAGTAGGGTAGGTTTTCGGATGTAAGGAGATGATGCTTCATAGGAAATATGGCTTCTTTTTTTTTTTTTTTTTTTTTTTTTTTAAGTAGGAGAGGTCGATTTTTCTTAGATTGTTTTTACTGTTTACTCCAGAATGAGAACTCCTTGTTGGATCATGTTCATGTTTACAACATCCTGCGGATTGGATGTTGCTTACTCTCCTTTTAGGCTTGATGTAAAAGATGGAAAAAAAAAAAAAAAAAAAAAAAAAACCAAAACCCCCCCCCCCCAGCTCTGAATTTCCCAGAGAACCGTGGTGCCGACTCCCTTTTCTCTTTCAGGACTCCTCCTGTGGGTGAGTTTTTAAACATGATGAATTACTGTGGTCAGCGGCGGCAGCGTGCCGTGCCCAGGGGAGCCATGCTCTGGGTTCCTTGGCCAGCCTGCGTCTCTCCGGCAGGCAGACCAGCCTGCTGCATGCGTCCCTGCGTAGACACTGTCACTACTGCTGCATTCCCTCTGTCTCAACAGAGGTGTCACAAATCATGGTGAGGATGTGTCCATTCCCTGGCCTGGCAGCGTGGAGAGCTGAGGTGGGTATTGCAGAAAGCCAGGGAAAATTGCTTGTGGTCACCTGGGGCTTGAATTACCTCCACTGGACCTGCTAGGTTTTGCTGTGTTTCTTTGCTCTGTCTTTGCTGTGGTACAGACATGCCTGGGGCGCTAGTCTTTCTGTCCTATAGACACAGCCAACACTTGGCTGTTCATTTAGATATTTCAGCAGGCATTTGTTCAATGAGTTGCCAATCTCATGCTGCATGCTATGTGGGATGCAGAATTGAAAGACAAATTCCCATCTTCCATGCTGATGTTCTCGTTGAGGATTTTTAAGCGTATGGGATGGAAATCACCAGAAACTATATTGATTCATACATTGAATGTTTATTGACTGCCTTCCGCATGCTAGGCATTGCTTTATCAAGGTTGCAGTTCATTGGTCATTGAACTCAAGAGATCTGGAGGAAGAAAACAATCTTATCCTAGTAGCAACTAATACTTATTCATCATCTACATAACATAGAAGCCAGAATTCATCTGTGAAGGAGGAAAAGTCATCATCCTATTTTGCAGATGGGTCTGAGGCACAGAGAATCCTAGAACTCCCCCAAAAGCCACTAACTGGTAAGTGGCAGGGCTCAGATAGAACCTCATGCCTGTTTGACCCCAAGGCCTCAACCATGAAAGATTTGGCTATTCTGGTGAAGTTGAGCTAGAATTTGAAGAACAGGCAATCCCACAGAGGTGAGTTTCCTACGTGTTTCAAGATTCCCTCCTATTTTTTTTTTTTTTTTTTTGGTACTGGGGATTGAACTCAGGGGCACTCGACCACTGGATCACATCTCCAGTCCTTTTTTTGTAATTTATTAGAGACAGGGTCTCACTGAGTTACTAAGTGCCTTGCCATTGCTGAGGCTGGCTTTGAACTCGCGATCCTCCTGCCTCAGCCTCCCAAAGTGCTGGGATTACAGGCATGCGCCACCGCGCCCGGCTTCAAGATTCCCTCCTATTTTAAAGATAAATGAAAACTGGTACCAGCGTATCGTAAATGTGCCCTAGATCTCTTGGTCTATGTGCATATATTGAAGTGTTTACCCTTTTTTCCCCTCCTAACAGTTGTAAAGTTTCTGGTCTTTTTATTTCTTTTTCTTTTTTTCTTTTTTTGTACCAGGGATTGAACTCAGGGGCACTAGGCCACTGTGCCACATCCCCATCCCTGTTTGTATTCTATTTAGACACAGGGTCTCACTGAATTGCTTAGTACCTCACTGTTGCTGAGGCTGACTTTGAACTTGTGATCCTCCTGCCTCAGCCTCCTGAGCCGCTGGGATTAAAAGCTTGTGCCACTGCTGCGCCCTGCAAGTTTCTGGTCTTTTACTTTGAATTGACCTTTGTGCAGGGTGAGAGCTAGGGATCTGGTTTCATTCTTCTACATATGAATATCCATTTCCCCAGCATCCCTTGTTAGAGACTCTTTTCTTCAATGTATGTTTTTGGCACCTTTGTCAGGAATTGGTTGACTATGTCTGTGAGGTTTGTCTCTGTTTCATATGCTATCCCATTGGTCTCTGTGTCTATTTTTGTGCCGGTGCCATGCTGTTTTTGTTATTATGGCTCTGTAGTATAATTTGAAATTGGCATTGTGATGCCTCCCACATTGTTCTTTTTGCTCAGGATTGCTTTGGCTATTCTGGGTCTTTTGTTTTTCCACATGAATTTTAGGATTGTTTTTTTTTTTTTCTAGTTCTGTGAATAATATCTTTGGCATTTTGATAGATTGCATTAACTATATTGCTCTTGGTAATATGGCCATTTAAACAGTATTAATTCTGACTATCCATGACATGGAGGTGGGTCATTCTATCTTTTAGTATCTTCTACTTTTTTTTTCAGTGTTCTTTAATTTTTCATTGTAGAGGTCTTTCATCTCCTTAGGTTTATTACTAGGTATTTTATTTTTTGATGCTATCATGAAATTGTTTTTGTGATTTCTTTCTCAGTGGATTCATTATTGGTGTATAGAAAAAGTATTTTTTAATATAAAACATCAATTTTGCATTTTGTTCCATGGCTGAATTTATTTATCAGCTCCAGAAGTCTCCTGGTGGGACCTTCATGTTCTCCTGAATATAGGATATATTACCTGCAAATAGCGATAACTTCACTTCTTCCTTTCTTTTTTATTTATTTATTTTTAAAAATATTTATTTATTTACTTTAGTTGTACACAATGCAATGCATTTATGTTTACGTGGTGCTGAGGATTGAACCCGGGCTGTGCACGTGCAAGGCTAGTGCTCTGCCACTGAGCCACAACCCCAGCCTCCGCACTTCTTCCTTTCTTATTTGACTCTCTTATTTCTTTCTCTTGCCTAATTGCTCTGACTAAAATTTCTAGTACTATGCAGAACGGGAATGGCGAGAGTGGACCTCCTTGTCTTCTTCCTGATTTTAGAGGAAATGGTTTGTTTTGCCCCACTCAGTATGACATTGGCTTGGTTTGTGATATAGAGCCTTTATAACTTGAGGTAGGTTCCTTCTATCCCTTGTTTCTTTTTTTTTTCTTTTCTTTTTTTTTTTTTTTTACCAGGGATTCAACTCTGGGGCATTCAACCACTGGGCCACATCCCCAGCCCTTTTTTGTATTTTATTAGAGACAGGGTCTCACTGAGTTGCTAAGTGCCTCACCATTGCTGAGGCTGGCTTTGAACTCGCAATCCTTCTGCCTCAGCTTCCCAAGTGCTGGGATTACAGGCGTGTGACACCACACTGGGCTTTTTTTGGGGCTTTTATCATTAAGGGGTGTTTCATTTTGGAGAAGGCTTTTTCTGTATCTATTGGACGATCATGTGATTTTTATCCTTGATTCAGTTTATGTGGTGGATTACATTTACTGATTTGTGAATGTTGAGCTACCTTTGCTGGGCCTTCCAGACTTTCCAGTTGCTCAAAGTACGAACACCACTGTCTCTGTCATTACACTTATTTCTGCAGAGATATAAGCAAGAAATGATTCCATCCTCCCCAGTGCTTTTTCTTCATCTGCCGTGTGATGGCTTAGGCTGCCTGGCTCCCCTAGGTAAAAATGGCATCACTTTAGATGAATTACTTCACTCTGTTGAGACTCAATTTCTTTATACATGGAGATGGTAAGAGCAGCTACCTGGGAGGTTGCTGTGAGGATTACATAAGATAATACTAAGTGCATAGTTAACTCCAGGATGGAGTTAAGTGCTCAGAGAAATCAGTTCTTCTTTGTGTGTTCAATGCATATTCTATGTGAATATATTATATAACCATGTTTATTTACTTTATTAGAGCAATATAGTTATATATAATTGTGGAGTTGATTTTGACATTCTTCAATGCACATAATTTGTTTTATTTCAATCCTCAGTATTACCTCTTCAGTTCCTTCCTAACCTGCCCATGACCCTCTTTCTCAACTCTGTTGGTGTTTCTTTTCATTTTTTAATGGGTGCATTACAGTTATACATAAAAGTGGAATTCATTTTGATATTAGTGTATATACATAGCGTAGTTTGGTCAATTTCATTCCACAGTTCCTCCCCTTCCCATTCCTTCTCCCTCTCCCTCAATCCCTTTCCTATGTTCCAGTTTTCTCCCAATTTTCATGCAATTTTCTTTTAGAAGAATTCCTTATTTCTATCTAGATTTTGCATACGAGGGGAAACACTTGATCTTTGACTTCCTGAGTCTGGTGTAGTTCACTTAGCCTGAGGTTCTCTCCAGTTTCATCCATTGACTAGCAAATGATTATTATTTCATTCTTCTTTATGGATGAGTGAAACTCCATTGTGTGTAATATACATGCATGTATACACATGTGTATATAGATAAATACACACATGCATATATTTGCACATATATATTTACATTTTCTTTATACATTCATCTGTTGAGGGATAGATAGGCTGGTTCTATAACTTGGCCATTTGTGAACTGCACTGCTATAAACACTGATGTGCCTGTATCACTATAGGGTGCTGATTTTAGTTCTTTAGGATAAGTATCCAGGAGTGAGATAGCTGGATCATATGGTGGTTCCATTCCTAGTCGTTTTGGAAATCTTCATACTGTTCTTCAAAGTGGTTGTACTAATTTGTATGAGTGTACTTCCCCCACACCCTCACCAGCATTTATTATTTGTATTCTTTTTAAAAATATTTAATTTATTTGCTTTAGTTGTACACAATGTGTTTATTTTTACGTGGTGCTGAGGATCGAACCTGGGTCGTGCATGTGCTGGGCGAGTGCTCTACCGCTGAGCCACAACCCCAGCCCTATTGTTTGTATTCTTGATAATGGCAATTCTAACTGGATTGAGACAAAATCTCAGTATAGTTTTGATTTGCATTTCCCTGATTGCTAGGGATGTTGAACATATTTTTCATATATTTGTTAGCTATTTGTATTTCTTTTTTTTTTTTTAAATCCTGTTTAGTTCATTTGCTCATATATTGACTGGATCATTCATTTTTTTTTGTTTTAAGTTTTTTGAGTTCTGTTTATATTCTGGATATTAATCCCCTGTTGGAGGAGCAGCTGGCAAAGATTTTCTCCTATTCTTGTAGGCTTTCTCTTCATCCTCTTATTTCCTTTGCTATGCAGAAGATTTTATGTATAACCACATTCGAATTTTTGTGTTTTCTTAATTTTTACTGTGTACATTATATTTTGCTTTTATTTTGACCCTCTTCCTAGACACTAATCTCCCCATGGTATTTTGTCACCTCATAGAACTTAATATAAGGCCTGAAGTACAATAAGATTGAAGGTCTAAGGAAATGTTTTCAAGTCTACATCAGACAGTGCTGAGTTGGAGCTCAGTTAACCATTAGTCTCCCGTTTTTTAATCATTTATGTTTTTAATTTGTTCATCTTTCACTCTTGTAGCCCACTTACCAATAATGAATTCATTTCCTCCTAGGAAGGTGTGATTGAACAGAAATTTAAAAAGTTAACAATGGAGATGTTTAAAAGTACCAATAAAGTAGACACCTCATCACCCAGTCTTGGTAGGTATCAACATTGTTCTAATCATGTTTTTATTGTCCCTCTTTTTTAAAATATTGGCGTCTTTTAAAGTAAATACCCAAATCAAATCATTCACCTGTAAATATTTCATATCTATCTGTAGTTGATAAGGACTTAAAAGTCACTGTGGTGCATGCCTGTAATCCTAGTGGTTTAAGAGGCTGAGGCAGGAGGATTGAGAGTGCAAAGCCAGCTGCAGCAATTTAGCGAGGGCCTAAGCAACTAAGAGACCCTGTCTCTAAAATACAAAATAGGGCTGGAGATGTGGCTCAGTGGTCAACTTCCCCTGAGTTCAGTCTCTGGCATCCCCCTACCCACAAAATCACTGTGCCTAGTAACGTTTACAATGTCCCTTAATAGTTATTTACAATAGCAACTATTTGAATTTCCCATATTGACTCAAAACCTTTTAATTGGCGACTGATTGAACTCGGGATTTAAATCAGGTTCACACATATCATCTCATAATTATCTCTTAAATCTCTATTATTTTCTAATAGTGTTCCCTTCGACCCACCTTTTAATTCCATTGATTTGTTAGATAAATTTGGTCTAAATTAATTAATTACCTATTATTATGGGTATGGATTTAGTTGATTACTTTTCCGGTGCTAAGTTTTTTTTTTTTTTTTTTATTCCTACTATTGCTATAAAGTGGTAATAAGTCTAGCGTACGATTATATTCTGCTTCAATGTGTTTGGCTAGGTAAGTGTAGGTTTGGTGAGTATTGCATTTATATTTGTATCACATCCTGGACATGTAATGCCAGGTTTTCTATTTTCCATGACATAGTCTGGTCCCATCATGACCAAGTTCTCCATCAACAGTTCACCTAATGAGTTTAACATTTACTAATCTTCTAGTCTAGATCCATCTTTTCATTAGAGGTTGCAAAACTGCCATTTTCTAATTATTTTATTATTCCTTTGAGGCCCTCTTTTTATTTTTTAGACTCTTTTTGGAATCTCTCTTCTAATCTTTTTTTCTTAAATGGTATTCAGGAAACTTCAAATATGTATAAGTCTGGGGTTTCCCAAATTTTTGTTGATAGATTAGAGCTGGACTGTCTACATAAAAATCATTGGGGCTCTTTAGAAAAGTATAGATCTCAGGATTCTACTTCTATTGATTCTGACTCAAGATCTGGAGAAAGATCAGGAAAGGCTCTTTGTTTTTAAATCAAGTTGCTTTAATCATACAGCCAGTTCAAACAAAAAGAGGCTTTTGATCCATCACCACTTACCTTGCTAGGGTTGCAGTCTGTGGCATGTGTGTGTCCATTCTGAATAGGACGTCAGCTTGAGGACAGGAGGGGTGAGAGAGACTGAAATGACCTGGGAATGTTCCATGGATACTGTGGTTCCCCATGATGGCCCTCACTTGGAATCTGTGGCTTCACTGTCCTTTGCTGATCTTGGTGTCCTTCATTGCACGGACCTAGAAAGCTTCAAATCCTATGACTGTAGGATTCCTGTATGCCTCTCTCCAGTCAAGATCTAATTACTCTGAGCTGATGGAGCTTGAGCATGGTGACAGGATTTTCTAGGATTCTGCTCAACATGCAACATTCAATTACTGCTCCTCAGGAGGGTAGAGGCTAGCCAGGCAGGGAGTTGGTAGGATGGATAGCATTTCCAGATGAGGATGGCAAGGGGCTTAGTTTCTCTAGAACTTGAGGACTCTATAGTTGAGCTGCCTAAACTTCATTGCCAGCTTCGTGAAAAGCAAATCCTCAGCTCCCAATATCTGATGACGGATTTCAGTGCAACTGGGGTGAAACCCAGGAGTTAGCATTTGAAACAAGCTTCCTGATGATTTTGATGTTTGAAGTACATGGACCACCACTGGAGATCAGTGTAATGGGCCTTCCAAAAAATGTTGGCGGCTCAAGGGTCAAAAGTATCTCCTTGTGTAAAATGAGGGGACTAGAATTTAATTTTTTAAGAGCACTGGGCTGCTTTTGCAATCTCTATATTTAAATGAATTAAATGGGGACTGCTCTGGTGGAAACAGGCGTAGAGTCAGTCCCTTCTCACCAGGCTTTGGGACTGCTGCTCTAGCTTCCACAGACAGCCCCAGGCCCTTGTAGAACCAGTTTGAAAACTATTTGTTCTGGGCGAAGGCTGAAATTTCTCCCCACTCTAACATCCAGTGATTCTGGGCTTGATCTTTCTGTACATGAGCACAGACTCAAATTCTAGGCAGTTGGCCTCTAATGAACCCAATGAGTGAGAATGCGATAGGGAAGCTCATGTCCTCACCCCTGGTAGAAAGATCACCTCAGTGCCCACCTGTGGGGGGTGAGTGGGTAGGGTGGGGTAGGGCATTCTGAATTCCAAAGGGACAATATTAGAAAAAAGTTGGGTTATATACAGACTTTTTCCTTGTCATTATTTCCTAAATACTACAGTATACAATCTCTACAGTGTTTGTATTATGTTAGGTATTAGATGTAATCTAGAGGTGATTTAAAGTATATGGAAGAATTTCCATAGGTTATATGAAAGTACCATGTTATTTTATAGGAAGGACTTGAGCCTCCATGGATTTTTGGTATCCCGTAGGAGTCCTGGAACCAATACTTTCTGAATACTGAGGGATAAGTGTATGTGGCAGTATGGTTTACAAAGTTGGTGCTATAAACAGAGAAGAGTTTTGAGTACTACACTGATAAAACTTGAAGAATGGATCGGGTTTACTTATTACTTATAAAGAGAATATACACATGCAGGGTGTATTTTTTTTTTTTTAAGAAAACATGTAACATGTGTTGGGCTCATTACAGAAATCCAGTTTCATAGAGGGGATCTATTAGGTCACATACTGGAAATTTTGGAGATCAGACATGGCCAGATCCAGAATGTCACTAGGGCTCTCTCTAGACATTCCTGGCTCTACTTTCTGCTGTGTCTTGCCTTCATCCTAAGCCGTGATTTCTGTATACATAGTGGAAGCAGAAAAGTGTCTCCCAATAATTCTCAGCTTATTATAATCTTTTCAGCTTGAAATCTCAGAGGAAGAGTGAAGCCCTCTCTTGTGCAATGCTGAGATATTCCGTCTGCGAGGAGACTCAGGGTCAGACTGGACCATGAACTCTCCTTTGAGCTACTCTCTGTGCACAGGGGACGCAGTACTCTACTCTGCTAGCCTGAGTCATGGTGCAGTATTTTGAGGGATGAGAACAATATGATGGCCCTGCATAAATGGTGGGTGGATGGGTTATTCCTCAAAAGAGAAGCAGTTTGCAGGCATGCGAAATCAACAGCTTTCCACCCAAAAATATGGGAGTAGGAAATAACAAAATCACTGGTCATTTGACATTAAGAACCTACACTCACATACCTGTGTGTAAGGGCAGAAAGGTTCATGCTATTTTTAGTGGAAAAAGAAGACGGAACAGCTGGGTGCAGTGGCTCACGCCTGTAATCCCAGCACTTGGGAGGCTGAGGCAAGAGGATTGCGAGTTCAAAGCCAACCTCAGCAATGGTGAGGCAATTAGCAACTCAGTGAGACTCTGTCTCTAATAAAATACAAAAAAAGGCCTGGGGATGCTGCTCAGTGGTCGAGTGCCCCTGAGTTCAATCCCCAGTACCAAAAAAAAAAAAAAAAAAAAAAAAAAAAAATCCAGTTCATAGATAATATCCTATTTAAAATTTATAAAGCACATATTCTATTTGCATATGCATTAATATGAGCACACTGAAAATATAAAAGTGAAATGTACTATTGTATTTCCTCTTGATAGTTATGAACCTCATTTCCTGTCATTAAATATCATCCTTTACTACCCCTTCTCAGAACTATGTTGTGTTGTATGCTTGTGAAATGATTCAGTGGATATCTGCACTTATTTAGGACAGATGGGCAGTACTGTTAGAGCAGGCATTGGGAACTACTGTCCCAGATGTCCCATTTACTTGTTTCTTAGGTCAGAGGATATCTATCCAGCATTTCCTTTTTGGGCCCTATCCAAAGGCCTGTAGCCACTCAGGTTCCAGACAAGCTTGGGAAGTTGAGTGGGACCTTTAAGGAGTGAATCGAAGCCTCCGGAAATAGATATGTGAAGGCCCAGGCATTTATATATAGCCTTTGCCTCAGCAGCTTTGTGTATAGCTGGCATTTTTGGGGTCAAAGTAGGAAAGATCAGGGACAAGTAAAAGTCGCAGGAATGGGTTAGTGGAAAGTAGTTTGTTCCAAAGCTGAGGTTTGGATTTGGGCTTGTCGATAACTTAGTATGTGACTCCAGAGCAGTTGCGTACGTGCTAAGGGTGCAGTTGTCTCCTTACCTTGCAAAACTGTTGGATGAAGCATCAGCAGATGCAGTGGACCAGGGGAAGGAGCAGAGTAGCCTCTGCTTTGGGTTCTGAAGAGCCCTGACTGGACTCCTCAGTGGCCTCGCTCACAATGCTGTGGCCCTAGTGTAAGACCTCTCAGGCATTGTGCAGCCCACTGAGGGGTCACAGTTCTAGTACCCCCCTCCCCCAACCCCTACTGTACTTCCTGAAGAAGATTGGCTTGTTAGCTGACTGCCCCATCTAAGACACAAAGTGAGGAACTTAGAAAAGAAGCCAGAGTGGTCTCCTGCACCTCAGAGCAGTCCCCTTCAAATGGGAAAAAATAAATAGAAGAAGAAAAAATTATAGACAGGCAGTGGATCCCATTCTTCATCTTTTTAAAAAAATATTTATTTGCTTTTACTTGTACACAGTGTATTTTTATGTGGTGCTGAGGATCGAACCCGGGCCGCACACGTGCTAGGCGAGTGCTCTGCTGCTGAGCCACAACCCCAACCCCCATTCTTTTTTTTTAAGTTGAGACATAATTGTGTATCTTCATGGAGTACAGTGCTGTATACAATGTGTAATGATTAAATTAGGCTAATAAGCACTTCTGTCTCCTCACACATGAATCATTTCTATTGGTTGGGAACTTTCAGATTCTTCCAGTTATTTTGAAATGCAGATGATCGTAACAAATAGTTACCCTACCACGCAGTAGAAACTGGAAATATTTCTTCCTCTTTGGGTAATGGTCTCCCTTATCAAACTTCTTTCTACCCCCCAATTTTCCTTGTCCTTCTTATCTTCTAATGACCACAATTCCACTCCATTCTTCAATGAAATCAACTTTAATTTCCACAAAAGAGTGAGAATCTGTGGGATTCCTAGATCATATGGTAGCTCTATTTCTAAAGACTCTCCATATTGTTTGCCATAGTAGTGATACTAATTTAGATTCCCACCAAGACTATAGGAGAATTTCCCTTTCTATGCAGCCTTGCAAATATTTGTTATTTTTTGTCTTTTTGACTACATAGTTCTTCTAACTGGGGTGAGATGAGAACTCACCATGATTTTGATTGGCATATTCCTAATGATAGTGAGATGGGACATTTTTCAAATACTTGTTGGTTATTTGTATGTCTTTTTTCTGAGAACTGTTTATTCAGATCTATAGCCTGCTTCATAGTTGGGTAATTTTTTTTGTATTAATTTTAATTATTATTTTTTGGTACCAGGGATTGAAGCCAGGGGTGTGCAAGCATTGAGTCTTATCCCCAGCCCTTTTTTATTTTGAGTCATGGTCTCGCTAGGTTGCTTACAGCCTCACTAAGTTGCTGAGGCTGGCCTCAAATGTGCAATCCTCCTGCCTCAGCCTCCTGAGCTGCAGGGATTACAGGTGTTTTGTGTTAATTTTTTTGAGTTTTTTATATATTCTGAACTTCAGTCCCTTGTCAGGTGACTAGTTTGCAAATATTCTCTTAAGATTTTCTCTTAACTCTGCTAGTTGTTTCCTTTGCTGTGCAAAAGCTTCTTAGTTTGATATAATCCTGTTTGTCTACTTTTACTTTGGTTGCCTTGGCTTTTGGAATCCCATCCAAAAAGTCTTAGCCTATGCCAATGTCTTGAAGTGTTTCCTCATGTTTTCTTTTTTTGGTACCGGGGATTGAACTTAGGGGCATTTGACCACTGGGCCACATCCCCAGCCCTTTTTTGTATTTTATTAGAGACAGGGTCTCACTGAATTGCTAAGTGCCTCGCCATTGCCGAGGCTGGCTTTGAACTCACGATCCTCCTGCCTCAGCCTCCCAAGTGCTGGGATTACAGATGTGTGCCACCGCGCCTGGCTTTCCTCATGTTTTCTTGTAGTAATTTCATAGTTTCAGGTTTGTGGATCTCTTTTTTTTCTAAAGAAATTGTCCTTTGGTAGTACACTGTGGGACCCTTGGAGGCCCCTTGAGTCAGATGGCCTGGATCTGATCCCCGCTCTGCTTCTTGCTGGCTGTGTGGCTTTGAACAACATTGTTATTCAATCTTTCTACTCCTCACCTCAGTTCCCTCATCTCTAAAATGGGGGTTAAACTAACAGCTCTCTCACAGCCTCCATGGGAGTATTAAATGAGAGAATGCACATAAAGGCTCTTACACAGTGTCTGACAGTAAGTGCTCAATAAATATCAGCTAATGCTATTACCAGACATTCAAGACAAACTCAGACTGTCCTGGAGTGAAGCAGAGAGGAGTCCTCTACCCTTGTCTGATTCTGTTACTTTGTCCAGGTGTTATGGCTCTAAGGAATATAGTTTGAAAGTCAGTTTCTAGAAAATTGTGTTTTGTTTAAAAGGGAAAAGAATGCCTCCCAGCGTGTCATGGAAGAAAGTGCATTCAACTGGGACCCTTGAGTCTTGCTTTTGAGAATGAACTCTGCCCTAAACTCACTTTGAGACTCTGAAGTTGCTTATGTTTCAGGGCCTTGGTTTCCCAATTTGAAATAGGGTCCTTTAGATGGTTTTGAGATAGATGGTTCCCTGGTGCACTCAGGTTTCAGAAAGTGCTGGTGATGGCTGGGAATTAGGGGTACAAATAGAGTCACAGCGACTGTAACCTACCTGGCTCGTTGCCTTCTTAGAGTTCTTACAACTCAGCTGGGTGCGGTGGCCCCTGAGTTCAATCCCTGGTACAAAAAAAAGCTTACAACTCTGGCACTGTGGTAGGTGGGATTAGGACTCTACCTGGCAGTCCTGTGCCATGGCTTTGCTATGCTGGTGGCTTGACCTGTCTTGTTTGGAAGATGAACAAAGGCAGACTCCAAGGGCTCAAGCAGTGGCCCAAAGACCAGGAGCTGGTGCAGAGGCCCAGTGCATGTTCCTGCTTCCCTGCCCCCAGCCCAGTGCTCATTTCTCTCTGTCGTTTTGTCTGGACATGCACTTTATAACAAGGGGTTGCCACAGGCTGGGAGAATTCAGTGTGCCCAGAAAGCCACCCACCTTAAAATATCACCATCTCCCTGCACTCACATCTCGGACACATTTGTCATGAAAGAAGGGCAGGTAGGCTGCCAGCCCGCATCTGACCTTTAAATTACCTCCCTCTTATCTGCTGTGGCTGATCAGCTGCTGTTTTTTTTGAGAGCAGGTAGGTTGACATGGGATTGATTGGTTTTCTCTGCAGGGGATATGACTTGGCTCTCTCCACCCCGCTGACCTGTAGAGGCCCTTTGAGCTCTAAGAGTCTTCGTCAGAAATAAGAACATGGATTAATAATGCAGGATGGGGGGCCTCTGTCTGAATCCAGGACAAGGAGAGAATAACGGATAAGAACTCAGAAAGATGACCAGTCTTTGGGACTTCGTAGCTCCTGTCCCAGCATCTTAGGATGTTTGTGACAATCAAATAGTAGTTGGGTAAGCAGGGAGAAATTCAGGTCCCCAATGGACCAAGGAAGGATGCTTTGAACTTGGCATGCATTGTGTTGTGGTGGGGAAAAAATGTGAGCTTTGGATCTCGCAGAGCTGGGTTTGAATCTCAGTCCTGGTACTTACAAGATAAAAAGCATTAGGGTAGTTGTGCAACCTTGGACAGGTTACTACAATCTTCTGTACCCTAGTTTCTTCCTCTGGAAAAGGGCAAATACTTGTGTCAATGTCAAACTTGCAGTATTCTCTTAAGTATTAGGATTATCAACTTGCCTGGTGTGTCTGTCTTCCAGCCAGTGATCAAAACGGTGACCCTTGTTTTGATGTGAACATATTTTGTAAAACAAAGGCTAAGGGCTTACAAGGGGAGATGGTGATTTTATTGGTTAGCTGTGTGATATTTTCCTGTTGGACCTACTGATAATATTTAATTGGTTCACACATAGGAAGGGCGCTGAGTGGAGCCGAAACTCACTGGGCTTTTTGTCTGGTGAGATCTGTTTAATTGCATTCTGTTAAGAATCAACTAATTAAGCCGGGCGTGGTGGCGCACGCCTGTAATCCCAGCACTTTGGGAGGCTGAGGCAGGAGGATCGTGAGTTCAAAGCCAGCCTCAGCAATGGTGAGGCACTTAGTAACTCAGTGAGACCCTGTCTCTAATAAAATACAAAAAAAGGGCTGGGGATGTGGCCCAGTGGTCGAGTGCCCCTGAGTTCAATCCCCGGTACCAAAAAAAAAAAAAAAAAAAAAAAAAGAATCAACTAATTAATGAGAAGTGGAGTTGAGTCACTCTGGCTAAGAGGGCCATGTGTGTGAATGGTCTAGAGATTTCTTGGGTGTTTGGGAGCAAGCCCAATTTGAACCAGTATGTGACCAGTCTGCTAAGACAGATACTGGGTTAATAGGATGCAAGGGCAGGAACAGCAGCAGCAAGCCTGGAATAAGGAGGGGGAGGGGAGTCCCTCTTTGTTCTCTTCCGGCTGTGATATGCTGAGAAATCTGGGTTCAGCTCTCTAAGAGTCTCATTGTCAATCCTAAGTGCGTCCCAAAAATGGTGATTCAGATATAAAGGGTCTGGAGCCCTTGTCAAATGGGGACCAAGGAGGAGAATGGGAAGTGAGGAACAATAGGAAGATGTCAGGGAGATGAGTGGCTTTAACCCTCTGATGGGCTCCATGGGGAAAGGGAGACATTTGATCCTGGACACTAGGATGGTGGGTGGGAGAGGCAGGGGCAGAGCCCGGTCTTTGGACACTCCTCAGCTCAACTTAAGATCATGCCTTTTAGCACAGAGCTCTCTACTAGGGAATTGGATCATGATGTAGTGAGTACCCCACAACACAGATCTTCAGAGGCTAGCCCTTAAAGTGTCATGGTGGAGAATGGAGATTGTGAGAACAAGATTTGGTGTTAGGGCTGGGTTCAGATCCCAGCCACTCTGCTGTCTACCAGGCCCGTGGCAAGGAAGCAGGTCTCCCCAGATGTGGTTTGTTTAGCAGTAAAATGGAGATGGAGACACCACCTGCAGGTGAGGACTGAGGAGGTTGATACGTGTAAGACCGTTCCAAGCTGTGGTTGCCCTTATCTGGTCACTTATTAAGGATGCCTCCACCAGGGTCTGCTTCCCACTCTGCGTCTCAGGGATGCTGCGGATAAATAGGCCACGGCTTTTCTCCTTCTTTGTTCTCCTTTGTTCTCCACTCTGAACCAAGTGCTGTCTCGCCGCATTTTGCTAATATAATTCCAAAGAAAGCTGGCTCCCTGTGATTGTTTTTTTAGTGTTTCTTCTTCATTAATTTAGCACTTCCTCCCCCAGCTGATGAACATTTTTGCTTAGTGGAAGTTCATTAATTCTCCCCTCCCCCAGCCATTCCAGCAACGCAATTTAAACAACATTAATCCGGTGTTTAGTGAGAAAATGGAGTTTTATAATGGGAAGCACTCAGTTTGAGAGTTAATCGTTTTTTTTTTTTCTTGTTAAGCAATTTTTTTTTTTTTAATTCCTAATTTAATGACAAATCACCATCACTTGTGTTGAAAGAGGGTTTAGGAAGAGGAGGATTATGGGATTTTTAGAGCAGACTCTTATGCGGTCTCTGGTTTTACAGATGAGGAACTTGGAGGTTGAGTTCTGGGCTCCAGGCCATTAAGGAGTAAGTGGCAGAGCTGCTTGCATGTGAGTTTCTTCCTGTTATACCAAGCTACCTTTTGTATGCTGTGGTCATGGTAGGCTTGCTCCTGTTCCCCCACTGTCTAGCCTGAGCTTGGCAAGTTTTTTTTTTTTTTTTTTTTTTAAACTTCAATGAAGTTCGCTTTTGTGGTCTGGCTATTACCCATATGGTGAGAATAGTTCCCTCCTTGAAAGGGTTAGGGGTAGGATAATGTACACAAAGCAATTACAAAATTGTTGTTACCTGTTCATTATTTGTTAATTGAGGAGATAATAATGTGAGACTGTTTAACTATCGACAGTGGCTACCATCATCATCATCATTGTTGTGGTTGTTTTTTGTCATCCTGGCAATGGAACACAAGGGCCTTGGACGTGCTAGGCAAGCGCTCTATCCCGGAGCCACGCCCCCAGCCCCCAATAGTTATTTACCTTCGAGCTTCCCCAGTGCCAGGCCTCTGCTGAGCCCTGCTGCCAACTACATATACCTAGGTAATATAATATGTAACTTTATTTCCCCATTCCTGTCTTATCTGTTGCTTCCCAAACTTCATCCATTTCCTACAGGAATGAACACTGAACCCCTTAAAATGGAAAAATTCTCTGGGCTGTGTTTGAGACAGCAGAGAGGCAGTTCCTGGGGAGATGTGTCTTAGGCCACAGCTGGGGGTGGAGACACCTCGCCATGGAAGGTGGAGTTGGCAGCTGCGAGCAGCAGAATATAGCGGGGGAGTCGCTGTGAGTATAGGAGGAGGACTCTGACTCATCCTATGGTACACCAGGGGTTCTCAGTCGGGAACAATGTCGTACCCCAGGGGACACCTGACAATGTCTGAAGGCATTTTTGTTGTCACAGCTCGGGAGGAGGGATGGATGAGTCTTGCTGCTGGGTAGAGACTGGGGGTGCTGCTGAACACCCTGAGCCCAGGACAGACCCCACAACAAAGAACTGTCTGACCCAAAGTGAGGGTGAGATGACCCTGCATATACCTATCCTGTGGCTTGGTCTTCACAATAAAGGAGGAAGAATGAAGCTAATTTGTTGTTGTTGTTTGTTTGTTTGTTTGTTTTGGTACTAGGAGTTGAACTCAGTGGTGCTTAATCACTGAGCCACATTCCCAGTCCTTTTTTATAGTTTTATTTACAGGCAGGGTCTCTGTGAGTTGCTTCAGGGCCTCACTAAGTTGCTGAGGCTGGGTTTGTACTCTCTATCCTCCTGCCTCAGCCTCCCGAGCTGCTGGGATTACAGGCATGTGCCACCACACTAAATGGGAGCTAATATTTAATAAGGGCAGTGGGACCTGTTTTGTGTTGTCATTGTATTGGGCTAGAGCTGGGAAACTGGATTTTAACCTGCATGATAACTTGATCAGTTGGTGGAGCTTTTTGGATGGAGAAGGGATTGAAAGGGATTAATTCTTGGGAAAGAAGTTTGCATGCAATCAATTGGCTCCCTGGGCTGTACTTTTTAGCTGTGCAACATAGGGCAATTACCCAACCTCTCTGTGCCTCAGTTTTCATAGCTGTAAAATGCTAATGGTAGTAGTTTTTATTTCATTGGACTGCCACAAGGATTCAATTAATATATCTGAAGAGCTCAGAGCAGCATGCAGTCAACTATCATTATCATCATCATCATTGGGGACAAAATGGTCTTACCATGTATTTCCCATCCTTTCTTTCTTTTTTTTTTTTTTTTTGTTGCCAGAGATTGAACTCAGGGGCACTCGACCACTGGGCCACATCCCCAGACCTTTTTTTTTTTTTTTTTTTTTGTATTTTATTAGAGACAGGGTCTCATTGAATTGCTAAGTGCCTCGCCATTGCTGAGGCTGGCTTTGAACTCGCGATCCTCCTGCCTCAGCCTCCCAAGTGGGATTACAGGCGTGTGCCACCGCGCCCGGCTTTCCCATCCTTTCTAAATTCAAATTATATACAATACTCAAGTAGGCAAGGCGTGTAGAATTGACCTTATTTTTAGGTTGAGGAAGCTGTGTTTCAAGTTGGACAGAGAAGTGATCCCAATTTAAACTAGTGGGTACGTGTTCCCAGAGTGTCACCCTGATTCGTGAAGTGTTTTCTCAGCCAGCTTTATCCCCGGCCTCGCTCTGAAATGCAAGTGGAGCTCCTCGGGGCCAGTCTCCACTGCGTGTTTGTGTTGCTCAAGTTTGTCTTGAGTACACGCCTGTTGCAGGCCACGAAGGGCGCTTTGGCACTTGTTGATATGACCTTTCTGTGGGCTTTTAGAAAAAGGCACACAGTCATTGAGACAGACCCAAGGTTCACAGTAGGCAGTCTGTATATGATGTATTTTGTCTGTCACAATTTTTATTGTGTGTATCTGTGGTCAGCATTTAATACTCGAAAGATAGCACATAAAAATGTAAAGTTCCAATGTTCTTGAAAATGAGACTATCTGATTACACTGGGACCCACTTTACTGCATGTCAAAAATTGGCCAGGGCAGCCTGTCTCCTCCCTTCAAGTGCTGAATGTGCTAATTTTCCCCACTCTCCACCCTGCCCCAGTAGGTTCTTCAGCTCCGAGACTGAGTGGCAGCTGCCATCTCTTCACTCACACCGGGCCAGTTTTCCTTGTTCTATCGCCTGTCCCTGCAGGCTGGAGTTTGCCCCTGCTGTGCTGACCCTTTCAGTCAAATCACTTTCACACAGGTTGACCTCTTGTAACCTGTGAGGGAGTCAGGCTGGGGATTACTGCGCCCACTTCCCAGGTAGGGAAAGAAAGTCTCAAAACTAAGCAACGTGTCCAGGATTTCACAGTCGCTTTGGTACTGAGTTGGGAGAAAGTTTCCAGATGCTCCAGCTTTGAATGTGGCTTAAAACAGATTGCAAAAACTTGGAAAACACAGATTCATAGAGACCCAAATTAACATTAATTGTCAATTTTCCTCGGGCCTGCTAAGACTATTAAAAATAAAACCATAAACTAATTATTATCATCTTAAAAATAAATATGACCAGAAGTGAAGGAAGGACAAAATCTCAGTATAAAGGACTGTCTTAAGAAAATCTGTGAGCAAATTTGCACACATACAAATAGAATTAAGCACTTCCATATATATATGTGTGTGTGTGTGTGTGTGTGTGTGTGTGTGTGTGTATACATATGTATCTCCATATATTTTTTTTCATTTCACCATGGGCGGACCAGAGAGTATCATTTGAGGAGTCCCAGGATTGGTAGACCCTTCAGGTTATTTCCAGTGACTTGGCTCACATCTTTCTTCTTTCCAATGCTACAGCAAGGGCCAGTTCCCTGAGTCCTCATATAGCTGTCAGGAAGTGCCAGGAAGTGTCACGTTAAGTGACTGCCTTTCTGATCTTCATTCTGCTCCTATTCCAGTGCCCCTGGCTTGGATGAGAGGAAAGAAATCACCTGGTCCTTGGGTTAAAATGGTTTCTCAAGAGGTGAGTTCATTCCTGGCCAGGGTCTAAGTTAGACAAGGCTTAGGACTTCCCCTAGGGGTGACACAGAAGCTGGACATGCAGGGCCTGTCTAAACGTGGAAAGCACCAACTTTCTGAACACAGTCTTGGAGAACTGGAGAAAAGTACAGTGTAAATTAGGGGCCAGGAGACAAGTGGTTGAGTTCAGTTTTGTGACCAATTTATTGCACAACCTTGGACAAGCTACTTCTCTCTGTGTCCGAATTTCCTTCTTTATAAGGCAAAGGGATTAGAGTGGATGGTGTTTAAATTCCTTCCTAGTTCTGACATGCTATGATTCAACCTAATTCAATTCATAAAATCAAAATATAAGTGGGGAAGGCTCCAAAAGGTCATCTAGTAGAAGCACCCTTCTGTCGCCTGCTCTATTCAATTAAATGCAAATGAAAACTACTTAGGCACAAGCTTCAAGGAACACCAGATTGTCTCTTCTATCCCCAAGAGCAGCGCTTTGTTCTGAGACAGGGCGGTGGAGTGGTGGAAGTTTTGGCAGGTTAGGAGGTGGCCTCGTCAGTTCCCATGACTTTGATCTTTCACTGGGCCGGGAGGCTCCCGGGCAGGGAAGGCTCTGCTCGTCTTTTTCTGTTGTATTTGTTATGACTTGAGTTCATCTTTCCTCCTCCTTTTCAGCAAGGAGCCAATTACGACATCCTCTGTTGACATGTTTCCTTTGGAATGCCAGGGAATGAGGGCTGGGGAGGGGGGGTGGGGTGGGATTCAGAGAGCCATAGGATATCAGGGTTGGGGGGGACACGGAAACAATTCAGCTTGGTTTTCCATCTGAAGTTGAATCATCCGGGTTCTTTTCTCTCCGATGTTTACCCAGCCTTGAGTTCTTGCTGTGAAGTGGCCCTGGCTACCTAAGGGAAGCTCTCTTTATCCTGTGGCATGACACTGAGCGAAGGTCTTTGCACAGAGTCTCTTTTCTGCGCTTTTTTCCTTATTGTTTTTGGCTCTTCCTTCTGCAGCCACTCAGAAGAAATGTTTTCTTACGAATGCTCCCCATCTGCCCTGCATCTTTTGGTTAAGTAGCGTCCTCTGCACCCTCAGCCATTTTCCTTATGATGTCACTTGTAGATCTCATCACCTGGATTATTGCCCCTGTGTCTCATCCTAAGTGACCCACTTTACAAATATCATGTGCCAGGCATTGCACCGGGTGCTGGTGATAAAGGGGTGAAAAAGACTTGGTTCCTGGCTTCTGGGACATGGTGGGGAAAACATGCTCAGTAAGCAATTCTGAAGGCAGAATTCCAGCTCTACCATTTACCATTTGGTGGCACTGGGAAAATTGAGTTTTCTGGTTTTTAACTTCCCTATCTGTTGAAGGGGGAAAATAACAGGCCCTTCCTTCATCAGGGTTATTGGCAGTTAATAAATGAGACCACTTAGAACCAAGTTTGACTGAGGAAATGTTAACAATTATTCCTGCAACAACAGTGTGTTGCAGGAGGATGCTCAGGTGTGTGGATGGCAGAGTTGCAGAATCATGGAATGTTTCTTTCAGGAAGTAACCGTGAACCTGAGAGTCAGAAGGTGAGCAGGAGCTGGTCAGGTAAGAAGGGAGAGGAGGAAGGCAGTTCAAGCAGAGGAAATAGCAGGAGCAAAGGTCCTGGGGAGGGGACAGTGCTTTGCAGGTGGTAGGAGCTGAGAGAAAGTCCATGAAGGTAGAGTTTTGCTAGTGAGGGTTTAACAGCAGGTCACTGGAAGGTGACTTGGGTCTCCTGACAGCAGTGGCCAGCCCCTAAAAGGACCTCACAGAGTGGAGAAGTGAGACAAAGATTTATGTTTTAACATCATTCTGGCTACTCTGTTGATCTTGAGTACATGAATTCTTGGGGATCATCATCCCCTCTTTGAATCTGTACCCTCTTACTAGCACTGCCAAGGATCACATTTGCTTTTTAGGGTTTGACAAAACCAATGGCTCCTATCCAGGGTCTCATTCCATAAGGCCTCGCTTTTGCTTACGGGTCTTCAAACTCCCTAAAGAATTACATGCTAAGAGCTTAAAGTATTATCCCACACAGAAGAACGAAAGTCCTTTAGGCTGGAAATCTTCAGGTTACAAGGGCAGAAACTCCAACGGCACAGTGTCAGGCATAAAAACCTGTGGTGGGGGTGACTGCTTGGGGAAGGAGGATCTTACGTAGTCCTGCAGTCCCAAGGTAGTCCTAGCTCTCTGCTCTCTAGGCACAGACACTCTATCTATAATTATGTGCCACCTTGAGACTCTCGCAGCCATAGCTGGACCTTTGATTCAAGAATCGGTGGAGAGATGATTCTCATGAAGCCCCTGCCCACACTCCTTTCCAAGACGCTGAAGGCTCTGCCAAGCATCTTTCTCTCTCTTTCTTATGTGACACTAAAATAACAGGGCAGGAGGTGGGTGGATTGTGAGTGACCTGCTGACATCAGAGTGACAGATCAAATAATTTGTTTTCTTCTAAATCCGGATTATGCTGCTGTAGCTCCTGGGAACTATTTTAGTACCCATCAGTCTTATTCTAGTTGTGAGCATTTATGGAGGTGTGCACACCTAGGCACAGACACAAACGGAAGCAGAAAGGAGCCCATCTTCACAACATCACCAGCCATGAAACATCCAGGGCCCTCATGATGTCTCTGGTTCACCTGTCGGCTCAAGTATACAGACACAGCTTTATTTAGGCCTAATTGACAAAGTTGTATATATTTACGGTGCATAATGTGATTTTTTCTTTTTTTCTTTTCTTTTCTTTTCTTTTTTTTTTTTTTTTTTTGGTACTGGGGATTGAATTCAGGTGTACTTGACCACTGGGCCACATCCTCAGCCCTTTTTTATATTTTATTTAGAGACAGGGTCTCACTGAGTTGCTAAGTGCCTTGCCATTGCTGAGGCTGACTTTGAACTCGTGATCCTCCTGCCTCAGCCTGCCAAGTGCTGGGATTACAGGTGTGCGCCACTGCGCCCAGCCTGTTTTTAATCTTTTGAGAAACCTCTATGCTGGTTTCCACAATGGCCGTGCAATTTGCATTCCTGCCAAGAGTGTGCCATGTCTTTTCTCTGCAACCTTACCAACACTTAACATCTCTTGCCTTCCGATAAGAGTCACCCTACCAGGAGCCTATACACATACATTAACACACTCCAGTCTTCCCTTCAGATCTGGAGAGACCATTTCTCCATCTTTGGCTTTCTTTTGGGTCCTACTAACTGCCTGACAAGTGTCTGGGGTCTTCTGCTCAGAATGAGCTGGTGGACGTGGCAGCATCACCTGGGGGCAGTGATAGAGGTAGAATCTGGGGCCCCACCCAGACCTCCTGAAACCAAATCCCCTTTAATGTGATTCCAGGTGATTTGTGTGCATGTTGAAGTCTGAGACGTCCTGGGTAAAATACTATCCCCCCCTTGGCAAACAGAATGGAGGCTACAACCAAAGCAGCTCTATTTTTATGTTTGGCTCCATTGGTTTTTTTTTTTTTTTTTTTAAATATTTTTATTTATTTGCTTTAGTTGTACACAATGCGTTTTATTCATTTTATTTGTACATGGTGCTGAGGATCGAACCCGGGTCGCCCACGCACTAGGCGAGCGCTCTACCGCTGAGCCACAATCCCAGCCCCGGCTCCATTGGTTTTTACAGAGGGCTTTACTGGAAGGAAGGGCTGCCCTGCTAGGACGTGTATAAAAGCTCCGGCATTGCACCGTGCTGGCCTGCAGGCCTGGGGATCTGGTATCCCTTCATGGCCCCCTGCATGGCCACAATTTTCCATCAGGACCTTCTCAGATATGCTTCCTATTTTCTAGAACTTTCTCTTCTACTTCCCCTCCCTTGGCCTGGCGAAATCCCACACAGGTTTCAGCTTTATTTCACTCCTCCTGTTACCTTCAATTTCACAGCGCATGTTCTCTTCCTAACACTGAGCACACTCCAAGAGATTATAGACGCCAAGAGGCATTTTTATCTGGTGGTTATCTGGCTTACAGTAAGTATTCATTGAAAGAATGGATGATGAGGAAGCTTATTCAAGGAGGAGTAGGAGTAGAGGTCATCCGTTCATCCGTTCTTGTTGAAAACATTTCTTGAGCATCTACTGCATGCCTGGCAGTGTGTTAGGTCTTAGTGACACACAAAGCTCAGGCCGGGGTCCTGACTCCAGTTGCTCGGAGTGCAGCAGGTAGAGACGGGCATGAGAAGCTGTAGGCACAGGTGGAGCCCATGCCAGCTCCCATGAGACACAAAAAAAGGGGGGCTGGAGCCTCATCCTGAGAGGATTTATTGACAGCTCGGCTAGGGTTCTCTATGAGGCTTAGGCTGTTTCAAGGAGTTTCCCCTTGGCTCAGAGGACAGCATGAATCTTAATTTTTCGATTTATTTTTTTCTTAATTTCCATGAGTAAATTTCTCAGGCAGGATATTGATTTTTTTTTTTTTTTTAAAGACTAAATCTTCATGCTTTAATTTTTGTTTTTAGCGACGTTCCTATGTTTCAATTTGTTGGTTCTCTGATTCTTCAACTCTTCCCAGAGGTCACTTGAAGTGTGAACCTAAATGTGAAGAGAATGCAGGGTCCAGACAGGGAATCTTGAACAGCAAGGCCGTGACCTTCCTTGCCTCCTGTTCTTTCTGGCTTCCTCCGCCTGTTGCACCCCCTCCTCCTTCCTTTCATCCTGTCTTAGATGTTGGGGTTAGGTCTGTCCCCACGCATGGCTAACCACCTCATGGAGCAAGCAGATAAATAAGCAATCATAGCAAAGTGTGAAATACACTCTGATGGGAAGGGCAAGTTGCCTGGCGAGCATATGACAGAGAGATGTGTCCTACTCCAGAACTGTGAAAGCCTTCGTGGAGAAAGTGACATTTAAGTTTGGGGGGGGGGGATGAATAAAAGAGGTACCAAGGGTTAGGCCAGTGGGTGGCAAGAAGCGGGGAGAGTCTGGGTGGGGGGGTGTTTCAGGGAGCAGGACATAGCATGTGCAAAGGCCCAGGAGCATGACAGGGCACGCCATGAGGGAGGAAACAGAGAGGAGGCTGGGACGCAGAGCTTGGAGACCTGAGGGGTGGGGATGGGGGTGAGAGGCAGACCTGCGAGTTAGGACCTGGAGCCTGGGGATTGAGCCTACCAGCATTTCAATATGTGTGGGAAGTGAATGTTGAGTTTTTATTTAACACCAATGACCCTACTCAGGGCTTCCTTGGTCACATTGGTTTCTTCAGGCTCATTTTAGTATATTCTATAATTTCAGCAATCTTTTAATTTTTTTCTGGTGGCTTTTATTTTTTTCATATTTTTATGGTGCATCATAATTGTGCATAATGGTGGGACTCTTTGCTACATGTTCGTATGTGCATACAATATGACAATGTAATTTTCATGACCAGTATCATTCCCCAACATTCCTCCTTTCCCTCCCCTCCTCATTTCTGCATTTTTTTTTTTTTTTTTTTTTTTTTTTTTGGTACTGGGGATTAAAACCAGGCCCTCTTTACCCCTGAGCTATATCCCAGCCCTTTTTATTTTTTATTTTGAGACAGGATCTGGCTAAGTTGCTTAGGGCCTCACTAAGTTGCTGAGGCTGACCTCCAAGTAGGGATCCTCTTGCCTCAGCCTCCTGACTCCCTGGGATTACATGTGTGCACCACTGCACCTGGCTTCATTTCTGCAATTTACAACCATGCAAGTGATAGAAAACTAGAAGAAGCCTTTTTATTTGGATTGTTGATTCTTTTCCTACCTAGTAGAATCATTGATTTTTTTGGGGGGGTATATCTTTAATCTTTGCCTGCATATACCATCTATTTTAAAATCCTTATTTCTTATGAATTACATATATTGCAGGAGCCCTAATTAAGGAGGTAGCTAAGATTGCGGTTAGCTGTGAGCCATAAGCATTACCACCTTCCATGGTCTCGTGAGACTTGGCCCGGGACATTGTGGATTGGGTCGGGGCCATTTGCATGATCTCGTGAGACTTGGCCCGGGGGATTGTGGATGGGGTCAATGCCATTTTGTGTGGTGTGGTGGTGGTTGGCAGAGTGTGGATAGCGTGTAGGAGTTGTTGTTGGAGCCGGAGAGAGAAGCTTGTAGAATAAAGAGCCTGTTTGTTTCTAGTCCGCCCCTGAACTTATTCCCGTGGCGTTGTTGCTCCAAGCAGCAATCGCTTCAGGCAGCAACAATATATGGTCAAATTTACCTTTTTTTTTTTTTTTTTTTGGGTACAGGGTATTAAACTCAGGGGCACTTGACCTCTGGGCCACGTCCCCAGCCCTTTGTTTGTATTTTATTAGAGACAGGGTCTCACTGAGTTGCTAAGTGCCTTGCCATTGCTGAGGCTGGCTTTGAACAGTGATCCTCCTGCCTCAGCTTCCCAAGTGCTGGGATTACAGGTGTGTGCCACCACGCCCGGCTTCAGAAGGATGATTCTGAGAAGTGAATTAGTGATCTCCTAGGACTCTGGGCCACCCTAGAGGAGGTCCCCGTGTGAGCAAACTGTATGTGGAGGATCTCAGATTTCAGAATGGTTCTCTTCCCTATACCCATTTCCCCTGCCACCCTGCAGATATCTCAGATCCTACCACAGAGTCCTTGGTGAAAACCAGTCAAACGAAACTCTACTATTAAGTTAAGGGGTAACAAGTGGAATCAACGGTGCACAAAAACCCTGTTCATGGATGACAGGGCTACCGACTTTTTTGTCCTGTTTCTTGACCACTGATATGAATTTTGACACATTGATCTGCAGTCCTTCTCATGAAACCCTTAAGAGGTTGGTGGAGAAGTTTGGGATGATTATTCCCATCCAGGAGATGAGGAAATGGAAAGATCTGGGAGGGGAGAGTGTGTTTGAGATAAATGGCAGAGCTAAAGACTAGGACCTGGGATCTTCCCCAGCTCGGGTCTAAGCCTGGAGTTAGCTGAGACTGGGATGGGTTTAAGCAGAGGACAGGGCCAGGGAGAGAAGGGTGCTGGTATGCATTTGGTGGGAACCCATTTGCCTGAAACTTCCTGGCAGTATTCTGAGCTGCCATCTCCTTGGAGCGAATGCTTCTCCTCCTCCCAACCCAGGGACTTTCTCTTGGGCACATTCATACTATTTGCTTTCTGCTCTGCCAGTGGGTCACCGATCGTGTCCATCTCTGCTTTGTGATTTTCCCCTTTCTAGTACTTTCCTGGTGGACTTGCTGGGGGGATAAAGTGAGATAATGATATGGAACAGGTAGTAGATGGCACTTAACCATCATGAGTGGCTTTTGCCCTGCTCTTCTTCCTTCCTGTCATTAAACTACATACAGTACTTAAAGAAACATTAAAAATTGCTTCCATATACATAGAGGATTGGGTGTAAGCAGAGCATGTGGCTGAACTCTTTTTTAAAGTTTTTGTTCAGTTCTAATTAGTTATACATGACAGTGGAATGCATTTTGACACATCACACATCAGTGGAGTATGAATTCTCATTCTTCTGGTTGTACATGATGTAGAGTCACACAGGTTGTATGATCATATGAGCACATAGGGTAATAATGTCTGATTCATTCTACTATCCTTCCTCCCCCTATACCCCCTCCCCTCCTTTCACTCCCCTCTGTCTAATCCAAAGTACCTTTATTCTTCCTAGTCCCTCCCCCTTACTGTGAATTAGCATCCACATATCAGAGAAAACATTCAGTCTTTGGTTCTTTGGGATTGGCTTATTTTGCTTAGCATGATATTCTCCAGCTCCATCCACTTACCGGCATTTGCCATCATTTCATTCTTCTTTAAAGCTGAGTAGTATTCCATTGTGTATGTACATACTACAGTGTCTTTATCCATTAATCTGTTGAAGGGCATCTAGGTTGGTTCCGTAGTCTAGCTATTGTGAATTGAACTGCTATAAAACACTGATGTGGCTGCGTCCCTGTAGTATGCTGTTTTTAAGTCCTTTGGGTAGAAACAGAGGGGTGGGATAACTGGGTCAAATGGTGATTTCATTCCAGGTTTTCTGAGGAATCTCCACACTGCTTTCCATAGTGGTTGCACCAATTTGTAGTCCCACCAGCAATGTAAGAGAGTATCTTTTCCTCACATTCTCGTGAAGTTGAACTCTTTACAAGGCCTTATCCCATTTAATCTTTATAAGAATCCTCTAAGGAAGGAACTATTGTTCCTCTTTAGATGATAGCACAGAGGTTCAGAGAAGCAAATTTGCTGGACAATGAATCACAGCTGTCTTCCAACTCCCTGCTATTCCCTCAGCCTCCTCGAAGCTTTTTCTTTGTCTCTGTTCCCACCCTCAAGTTCTTCGGCACCCTTTCTCCTGATGGGGAGACTCGAGGTCTTGGCTACCCATTGGAGTTACCAGGGAGCTTTAAAAACACCGATGTAATTGATCTAGGGTGTGGCCCGAGGCTTGGGATTTCTAAAAGCTCCCCAGGTGGTTCCAAAGTGTAGCCAGGCATGAAACGCACACCCGTAAAGTGTTAGTAGCCCATTTGCCTCCCCTACTTTGCCCAGGTTGACTGGGTTTTTGCATAATCAAGGGATATTAGAGTCAATTTCCTGCAGAGCTTATGTAGTAATGTAAAAACAGCTTAGCAGTTTAAAAATAATGCAGTGAAGGTGTGATTAAAAAGGAAAGGCACTGGCTTGGATCTCAGGTTGTGGGGGGGATGCTAGGAAGCTGTGGGACCATTGTAAAAAAAAACTCAACAGCCGTCTAAAGAGGAGAAGTAGTGGCAGGGGATGGGGTTCAGGGGTAGTCCTCTGCTCCAGTTATTGCCATGTGGGCCCAGTGTGGCCAAATCTTAGTTCATGATAAGGTGGAGGCCAGTACTTATTAAAAAAGGATCTCCCAATATTTAAAAGTGCTTTTTTTGGGAGATAGTGAGGGTGCCAGGGATTGAGCTCAGGAGCACTCAAACACTGAGCCACGTCCCTGGCCCTATTTTGTATTTTATTTAGAGACAGGGTCTCACTGAGTTGCTTAGCACCTTGCTTTTGCTGAGGTTGGCTTTGAACTCATGATTCTCCTGCCTCAGCCTCCTGAGCTGCTGGGATTGTAGGTGTGGGCTACCGCGCCTGGCAAGATCTCCCAATATTTAAATGTGGGCAATTATTTGCCATCTGCATTAAAGATGTTTAGGATTCAGATGTGCCTGTGGTCCCCCCACCTTAATTATTTTTCTCTGCAAATGACTCAGAACCTTGGTCCTTAGGTTTCATCTATGTGTTTTACCACAAATTGCTGTGTTGTTAACTAACATTAACTTGTAATTTTAAATTGATATTATGATACAGGCATTCACTAAAGAAAATGCAAGACAAGCTCAAAGATCCCATAAAAATATATCCTTTCTACCCAGAAATAGGCATGTCACATGTACTTGAGTCTTTATTTCTTTATTATTTATGGATCATTTTAAAAAAATACTAAGTTGTTATATATGACAGCAGAATGCATTACAATTCATAGTACACTTATAGAACACATTTTTACATATCTCTGGTTGTATACAAAGTATATTTACACCATTCATGTCTTCACACATGCATTTAGGGTAATGATAGCCATCTAATTCTACCATCTTGTTTCTTTTCTTTTTTCTTTATCTACTCTTTTGTCCTCTCCCTTCCCCTCCCTCCCCATTGGCCATTCTAGTGTTCCTCTAATCCTCCCATGCACCCTGTCCCAACCCCACTGTGAATCAGCCTCCTTATATCAGAGAAAACATTTGGAATTTGGATTTTTGGGATTGGCTAACTTCACTTAGCATTATATTCCCAACTTCATCCATTTACCTGCAAATGCCATGATTTTATTCTCTTTTATTGTTGAGTAATACTCCATTATCTATATATACACCACATTTTCTTTACATATAGAATGTATAAAAATACAGGTCCTGGTTCTGCTTTTGGGCTGACTTTGTACGTCTGAGTTGAAATGTGGAATCCGGTGTTTTAGCATTTTGTGATAATTGAGAATTGTGATGCTCTGTCATTAAAAATGGGAATTAAAAACTTTAGCTGCAATGGAATTTTTTAAGGCATTCAGTAGGATATGTAATCAATGCTTGCATATTTCATCATTTGAATGCCTCACAATTTGTTATTGTTGAATGTTTACAATATAAATAATGTTTTATAGGATAATATTGGATGAACATCTCTCTAAGTAGTTTTGTTTACCTAACTCATTAGGTAAGTTTCTACAGTAGAATCATTGGATCAAACAATATATACATTTTCATTCCCATATGTCAAAATACACTCTATTGTCATGTATAACTAAAAAGAACAAATAAAAAGGATATGTACATTCTCAGACTTGTGATGTGAATGGCTAGAAAGATACAAATTATTAACAATCTTTGTCTTCTGTAGAGAGAATCTGTTTCTCCATTCTTCCATTGAAACTGAATTTTCATCTAAATGATCAGTGCAGTAAGAACAAATATCTTAGTTCCATTTGAATTTGATTATTGTATGCTAGTGAGGTTTAATTCCCCCCCCCCCACTCTTTGGTCATTTTAATTGATGTTACTGATTGTCTATTGCTTCTTGTTTATATTAAAGTTATAACTTTTTCTGTCATATATATTGCAACCATTCACCCCAATTTTTAGATGTCCCTTTCAAAGATGCTTTTTATAGTGAAGCTGTAGATCAGAGTAGTAAAATCTGTAGTTTTCTTTTCCTTTATGGATTTGGCACTTACATGGATGAGGGCTTATCCAATCGCAAGTGAAATAAAATTCATGTACCCTTTCTTCTGCTTTTAAGAACTGTGCTTTAAATTTAATTCTTTAGCCCATAGCAAATTAATTTTGCCAGGTAACAAAAGACAGGATCAAATTTTCTTTTCTTTCCCTGCCTGTTTAAATAGTCAAATTTTATATGTCTTTTGAGTGAATTTTGTTAATTTATCTCTGCCTACAAATGAATCGATTTCAGTGAGATTTAAAAAATTTATTAGCATGGAGTAGTACACAGTGTTCTTTAGAGTAAAAGAGAAAAATCTCATTTTGAGCCATTTGTATTTACTTTGGCTTTTTTTGCCCCTCAGTCTTCTTGGAAGCATTTTTCAAAATTTAATGATCTCTTGGATAATTTAGCAATTCATGGAATTTTGCTTGTGAATGTATTGGTTCTGCTTAGTTTGTTCTTTTTTTCTAACATCCTGTCTTTGGTGCTTACTCCATTCATTTCCATCTTTTGTTGTGAGTAATGATGCATGTGAAGTCACCAATTTTAGTGTACATGTTTGACTCCTCTCCCATGTTTTGATATGCAATAGTCTCAAATTTTATTATTTTTTGAACTAATTTGTAATAACAAGTTGATTTCTATTTTCACTTAATTGTTAGGGGAATATTAGTAATTTTTAAGTTGGTATTTTAAAACTTTTTAATTTCATTATACTATGCTCTGAAATGTGCATAATGTTTCTATTTTTAGACCTCATTGAGGTGTTTATTATGGCTTAATAAATGATAGATTTTACGACTCTGAGAGCTAGAAGGAAGCTATATTCCCTTACTGTAAACTATTCAGTGTAAATCAACATAATTATATTATTTGCATTCTTAATTTTTGTTCACTTTTCTGGCTAAGGGTATAGGTGTATTTAATTATCTCACTATTAACTTTTCTTAATATATATATGATGCCATTTATATATTTCAAAGAAATTGATTGGCTGGTTAAAAACCCTAATTTTTCATTATGTATTTTATCCTTTAAACATGATTTATCTTCTTTACGTCTTCTTGAACTTTGCATTTGACTTTGTACCTTATATCTTGTTGTTTAAATTGCCTATGTCTTCTACTTCTTTAATTTTAAACTTCTTGGGAGTATGTATTGCTTTATTTTAGAGAGATTTATTTTAAATAAAATGGAATTTATGTGTGTGTGTGGGGGGGCACAGTTATTCACTGGGTTTGCTTTTGTTTATGTAAGAAGACAATTGTTAAGCTTATTTACATTTTATTTTTTTGAATTTTATTTATTTATTTTTAGTTATAACAGTAGAATCTACTTTGATATATTTATACAAGCACAGAATATATCTTATTCTAATTAGGATCCCAGTCTTGTGGATGTACACGATATTGAGATTCACTGTGGTGTATTCATATATTTACATAGGAACATTATGTGAGATTCATTTCATACATTTATTTTTTAATGTTTATAACTTGGTCTTTTTAAGCTTTATGTTACTTTAGGCTTCTTTGCTTATTTTTCAGCTTTTATGAATTGTTATGTTTTTTCCTGGTATTTTAAGTAGTTATGTTCTTTCTGTGATGACTTTAAATGTTTTTGAGATCCATGTTTTATCTACTTAATTTTCAGTCAAGAGCAAAATTGTCTTCACTTTTAAACATTCAGGACACTTCTAGTAAATTTCTGACCTCCTGCATGCAATATCTCAGTTTTTGTTGATATGACCTTGGGGTTTAGATCTAGATCATTATATTAAACTAGTGATTTTATGTTTTATAAAATCTGTCTTATGCTTTAAAAATTATTAGTTTAATACAAGTAATGTAGATCTAAACCCCTACATATATAATTTTTTCCACACTTATATTTATTGAGATTGCTATGTGTTACCTGATTTCAGTGTTCACCATCAATTGTGTTATATGATTGATCCTTTCTGAGTCCCCCCCCCCCTCATTTTTTTCTCTTTGTGTTTATTCTTTCAAGTGACTTTTAAAAGTAGTAACTGGAGTCTGGTGGCGCACTCCTATAATCCTAGTGACTCTGGAGGCTGAGGCAGGAGGATTGCAAATTCAATGCCAGCCTCAGCAACTTAGTGAGACCCTGTATTAAAAAAATAAAAATATGGCTGGGGATGTGTCTCAGTGGTAAGGCACCCCTGGGTTCAATCTCCAGTATTCCCCTTCCCTATCCCCCCCCCCCCAAAAAAAAAAAAAGAAGTGACATGGATAGTATTATTTCCTTTTTCTTTCTTTTCTTTTTTGGGGATAGCATGTTTTTCTTAGTGCTGGCCTACCTAGTCCAGATCGGCTGAGTAAATGGTTCTTGGGTTACTTCTCATTAATGAGCAGAATTATGAGACTTGCCCAGTTTTGTTTCTTCATAGAAATCTCATTTTTTATTTTAAAAATCTCTGCATGCCTGTACCTTTCATCCTTTTATTGATATAATTTTTGGGAAGATCATGCTATTTTCATTACTGTGGGTAGGCACAAGTCTTCTCCACCTGAATACACTTTATTAATACTTGATCTTGGGGTATTCTATTTTGTGTTGTAGTGACATTTTCAGAGATATCAGGCAAGTTTCCATACTACCATTGGGACTTTCTGTTTTATCAATTCTGCTTATTTACTGATTCTCTTATATATTTTGATTCTGTGATTATATTTTTTTGTTTTCCTTAAACAATAAAATCTCATTTTTCTCCTTCTATCCTTTTATCTCATTGGATCTTATGTGTTGTCTTTTCGTCCTAGAGTGTCGTACTCATTTCATGGATGTCAGATATATATTTTTTTCTCTTTGAGAATACGGAACAATTTTCTGAGACTATCTCCTGCATCTTATAGTAGATTATTTCTGGACGCTTTAGGAAAAAATATCTTCCTTTTCCTTTGTTCTGCATTTTTTTTTTTTTCACCTAGAGCCCAAACTAGTTACCTTCAAAACTTTGTTATCTCAAAGCCTTCACTTTGTCAAGATTCAAGGGTGAGACCTTCCTAAGCTTTCACCCAAATGTGTCTGTGGTTGCTGGTCATCTGTACAACCAAAGGGCAATGTGACATGAAAAGCCTACCATACAGTCCCTGGTGGCTTAAGCATTCATCTATGACCTGGGAACAACTTCCCCTCCAAGGAACCATTGGCAATGTATGGAGACATTTCTGGTCACTGCCTGGGGTGGGGTTATGTGCTACTGATATCTAGTGGACAGAGGCCAGGGATGTTGTTAAACCCCTTACAATGCGTGGATGTTCTCCGACAAAAAAGAATCATCTGGTGTAAATGTGAACAGTGCTGAAATCAAGAAGCTGATTTATAACATTCCATGCTGATATGGTTGCATTTTATCATCGTTCCTCTACTGTCTTCATCATACTCTGCATCTCTGGGACACATGTCAAATCCATTCTTCAGTATAAATTATTATCAAAAATGATTTTTTCTTCCAGATCACATTTCTTTGTGAGAATGACAAGTTCCAGGATGTGATTTGCTATTTGCAGACCTCCTTCCTTCATGCCCAGAGTTACTGTCTCTCAAAAGATGTAGAATTTGGGGGCTGGGGTTGTGGCTTATCGGTAGAGCACTCGCCTAGCATGTGCGCGGCCCGGGTTCGATCCTCAGCACCACATACAAATAAATGTATCGTGTACAACTAAAGCAAATAAATAAATATAAAAAAAAAAGATATAGAATTTGGGTATTCCGAACCGTCATGTAAGAATGGGTAGATCACAGACTTTGTTCATTGATGCTGTTAGTAGGTATTGATTATTATTATTTTTTTGGTACTGGGAATTGAACTCAGGGTCACTTGACCACTGGGCCACATCCCCAGCCCTATTTTGTATTTTATTTAGAGACAGGGTCTCACTGAGTTGCTAAGTGCCTTGCCATTGCTGAGGCTGGCTTTGAACTGGCGATCCTTCTGCCTCAGCCTCCCAAGTGCTGGGATTACAGGTGTGCACCACCATGCCCGGCTTGTAGGTATTGATTATTATGTACCAAGTGTCACCTCTGTATTCCAGCCCCCTTCATAAAGGAACGTGTGTAATGCCAGCTGTTTGTTGAGTTGCTTGAGTCTCTAACAGCTGACAGTGGGGGTACTTCTGAGGGTCTCATGAGAAACCTGAAGGTATTCTGAACCCAGGCTTTGGGAAGATTTTTCTAGAAAAACACATGAACACATATTTTTTGTTTGTTTGATTTACAATGAACACAACATTCTGACTAGATCCTGTCTTTATTTTTCTTTTCCTTTTACATGATGATTTTCATGTATTTTCCTCTGTCTTCTCATTATTTTAGTGGAAAGTTGGCAAAGGCTGCTTCAGGGGCTCACAGGCAGATGCACTTTGGAGTTCTGGAATTTTAATAAGTATGTATTATACCTCTGCTTCCAAACTCTGCTCCCTGAGAGAAGCTACTACATCTTATTTATGTTTTATTCCACATAGAATCCTGCACCTGGTGATGTTTGGCAATTGGTTGTTAAAGAATTAGATTTTATTTGCATTCATAACATAAGGATCAGAGATGGCTGGACATACATCTTTTTTGGACTTGACAGTGTGACTGGGGTGAGGGTCAGTGATTTGGTTCCAGAGGTGGGGTTTGGAGGGAATCTAGGCAGTGTTGCCTGTAGGTCCATCGTGGATGTTTTCAAAGTTGTCTCCGCAAAACATTTTAAGTTGTTCCCACAGCATTATCTGCAGAAAGGCCTGTACAAAGGACACAGCAGCATTTAGAGCTGCTTCCTCTTCCTGTTTTACTGGATAGGCATATATTAACTCCAGGACCATCTGGCCAATGAGGAAGATCCAAGGCAGATGCCATAAATGTTGGAATAGATCATCTGAAAGCTACAGAATAACCGTCTCTTTACTTCTTAGCTGTGTCTGGGACTCAGGGTGAGTCCTGCAGTAATTACTTCAAGGGCATACACATCTGGAGCACCTCAGGGCATGGGGACATATACAGTGCCGTGGCCAGGCAGTCTTTCAGGCATGTCTGCCAAGTGCCTGGGCACAGAGGCAGAGGAAAGACAGAGGGAGGGTGAAGGACAGTTAAACTTTACTCACCAAAGCTTAGAGGTAGAGGTGTTGCATATATGATGAACTGGTTATTCTAAGCACTGCTTCCCTGTGCATTTCCCTCTAAGAAGGCCTGTTTTGTGGTTTTTGGCTGGGTCATTTTATTGTGCTATAATTTCCATTTCTAGGTACCTAGTGAGTATGACCTTGGACTCAGGGTTGGAAGTCCCTGTTCTAGTCCTGTTTCTAGGCACTCAGCAGCTGTGTGATCTTGGTGAAGTGCCTGTCCTTCTCTGAGTCTCATTAGTCTCATGCATAAGAGGTTAGATAAGAAATTCACAAAATTATGACTTTGTGACATGGGGAAGCATTTCTTATGCTCAATAGAAATGGGGTTTTCAGTCAACAACTTTGGCAGGACTGTTGAGAGCTTTGGAAAGTAGGTGAAGGTGAGGTCATGCCAGTGGCAGATCCATCTGTCTCAGCTTGCTTTCTGTTTGTCCCTCCACAACCTCTTCTGTCTGCCCTCAGCACAGTGGGAACGTGACCAATTGCGCTGCCCCACAGATCACTGGAAATCCTAAATGTCTTACTCCCAACTCTTTGATTTTTAAGCACCAGAGTCATCCTCAAATGATGGGGGCAGCCACTGTTGTAAAGAAAATTCTAGAAGTGTGACACTATTATATATTTGGTCATTATAATAGTGCCATTTATTGGACACTTACTATGAAATGAGTAGTTCTTAGGGCTTTGTTTAAATAATGACGTGATTAGTAGCTAATACATTAAGCCTATTAATGTGCCAATGCCAGTTGCTATTGTAGATACTTTACATTTATATTAAATCACTAAATTCTCACCACTTCCAATCACAGTAAGTACTATTTTAAAAAAATAATTTTAGTTATAGATGGACACAATACCTTTATTTTATTAATTTCAAGTGGTGCCGAGGATTGAACTTATGCTAGGCAAGCGTTTTACCAGTGAGCTATACCCCAGCCCCAGTAAGTACTATTATTATTAGCATTTTTTTTTTTTTTTTTTGGTACCGGGGATTGAACCCAGGGGCACTCGACCACTGGGCCGCATCCCCAGCCCTTTTTTGTATTTTATTTAGAGACAGGGTCTCACTGAGTTGCTAAGTGCCTCCCCGTTGCTGAGGCTGGCTTTGAACTGGCGATCCTCCTGCCTCAGCCTCCCAAGTGCTGGGATTACAGGCATGCGCCACCGCGCCCGGCTTATTATTAGCATTTTGAAGAAGATAAAACCCAAGCACAGAGAGGTTAAGTAACTTTTCCAAGGTCACATGGCTAGTAAATAGTAGAGTTTGGCTTAAACCTACATAATCCTATAATAGAATCCATGCTTTTAGGCACTGTATATTAGTATTTTTTAAGTTCTCCTAACTATGCCAGGTATTTAAAATTTAATTATCCTCATTTAAGCTGAGCCTTAGGACAGAAAACTGGCTTTAAATTACAAAGATAGTGCTAAACTGAAACTCATGTGTGGGTAATTTTAAGCCCAGATTTCTAACCACTGTATGTCGTTAACAAACTCTAATGAAACAGCTCCTTGAGATCGGCCAGATCTTCTCTTGCCCACTGGTCAGATGAGGCTGGGAGGAATGCATATTTGCTTAAGGTGTCACAAGTCTCTGCGCTTTCTTCTGGGTGGTCATTCACCCCTACCTCATCCTATGACCCCAAAGAATGACCTCCTTGCTATTCACATTGAGAGAGGAGACGACACAAGATCTTCACGGCAGAGAAAACAGCGGCTGCCATTCTGAGGTGTAAGGGACAGACATGAGATGCCTTTTTCCAAAGCTACCTTTGAAAAAAGAGGACGACAGTATGAAGACTTAAGGTCCCTGGATGGGAGGAGAAGGCATGATGGATTGCGGAGGGTTTGCGCAGAGCGGGGAGGCTCGAGTTGTTGACGTCAAACCTCCAGCTGCACGATTCTAACTGGGAATCGGCTCTGTTTAATGCACACCTTTTCTGCATTGAATCAATTTTCTCTGTAAATTTGGGCTTCCTGCTGCAGAGATACGTTTCCAACGCAGCCTCATTGCCAAGAGTCTAGTGGCCATCCAGAGAAGGGGGAGGGCATCGGATGTTACACAGCTCGCTCAGGGCAGTAGAGCTGCCCATCTCAAAGCCGAGACTCGCATGCACGTGCTCTGGAGGAGACTACGGATTGGGTGGCCACGGGATTGCGGCAGATGGAGGTTGCTGGGCTGCAGTTGGGGCTGGAGGGGAGAGATGAGGCCCCTCAACCCGCACCTGCCACCCCTCCAGCCTTCTCCAGCCTTGCCTGGTATGCCCCTAGCCCTGGGGCTAGGCAAAAGAGTGGTCGGTGATGATTCTCCTGGCGCATGGGAACAGGCGCGTGGATAGGGCGGGGGAGTCCAGAGAGGACTGACGCAATGCAGAGGCAGCTGAGGCAGCCCTCTGGGCTCTGGTGCTGGGGTGGAGGAAGGCAGAACTGAGTGGGTGGATGACCTTTCCGGAGTTGGACTATCGGTCAGCGATGGCTATCTTTCAACCCATTTTCTTTTATGGGGTGGGAGACAGATGGGGGCTAGGGGTGGACAGAGCTGTTATTCCCATAGATCAGGGATGATTCAGAACAAGGAAGAGGTCAGGGATCGGGCAGGAGCTGGGGATGTCGGCAATGGGTGACCCCCATGACTTGGGTTATGGGAGCATTTTTTTCAATCACCATAGAGACCCTGAGGTATTTGGGGCTGAAAGGTACAGGGAGAGGGATACAGATCCTTTATGTTCCATGGCTGGGGTCATAAATGCCTAAGAACTAAATCTGGAGTCAAGACAATGGAGTTTGCCCTCTTGCCACTGCATAATTTGCTCTGTGATCTGTGTGAATGATATCACATCCCCAGGCCATCTGTGACTGGGGCTCCTGGCTGCTGCACTTCCCTTGCATGGTTGACACTGCGATCAAACACAGCACCTCACAAAGAGTTGCCACAACATGACCAACACAGCAAAGCCTATGCTGTCCTCCTTATTGTAACCTTGGAGTGAGTGCTAGTGTGGGCTGGGGTCAGAGAAATTTCACATCTCTTCCCAACTTGGCCTTCATGTCTTCCCTTTTGAGGCCTGGCATGGGATGTCTTATACAGGTAATGAAAGCCAGAGTGAGTTGTCTAAGGTCACATGAAGTGAGGGGCAGCCACCAGACTCTGGACCTCCAGGTCTCAGCTGTAGGGTTATGCCTACCAGACAATCCCGTCATCCCAAACTCCTGAGTAACCATGAGGTTTTCTACTTTGGAGCAAAAATATCCTTCAGCTTTTCTCCCCTGGACACCTGAACCTGAGTTGCATTCACTGTCTAAGCAAGTGATTTTTAATGACATTTGATGCTCATCCACTGTTGACAAACGTGATTCACCACAAAATGGGCAAGAGACCCAGGAAGAGCAGGGCCAACGGGGACTTGGTGGACTGCCGGCCTTGCTCCCTCATTTTACTGTAACACTGGCTTCTAATTATTCATCGCTATGTGCTGGTGCTATTTGAGTCCTTTACATGGATCATCTCATGTAATTCCATGGGGCCAGGACCTTTCTCTTATTCTTTACAGATGAGGATATTGAGTCATAAAGTGGTTCAATAAGGTCACACAGCTAGAAGTGAAAGTCAGAATTTGAGCCCAGATAAGGGAAAGCTATTGGCCACGGTTATTGAGTTGGTTGCAGAGCTGGGCCTAGAAGCACAGTATTTCAGACCTTGGCGGGGGGGACCCTTATTTCCTCTGAGTTAATCTCCTCCTCAGAGTAAGATGTTGAGGTGCAGGGACATTAAGGCCTGCTCTAAGGTTCCTGTGAATCACTGGCAAAACTGGGTACTTGCTTAGGTCTCATTATCTGCCAAACCACCCCAACCTTTATTCCCTAAGCCCAGATAACTTCAGACGCAGTGGCTTCTCTATTCATTCACCTCTCTAAGAAGCTAGTGAGGAAAAAAAGAGCTGAAAAATTCTCTCGTGTCAGGAACCAGAGAAGATGGCTTTATAGACCCAGAAACATGACCAGCCCAAACAAAGCAACAAAACAACAACAGAGGCAGACATGAGAAAACACTTTTTAAGCAATCAAGGCAGTTCTGGGTACCACTCCATCCTGTGATGAAGGGCTCCAGGGCGAATGTGGGTGGGAAGGTGCAAAGACCCGTATTCAGGGGGTCTCGGTTTCTATGGTTTCTCTTTATTGTGAACATTTCCCCTACACCAAGCAATACACCAGTGTTTAAAATTTTGATTTTTTAAAAAACGTATAGCATGGTCGGTATCTCTACAAAGCACAAGTTGATGTGAAAGGCCACATTTACTGTATCCTACTTATGGGAGATTTATGTAGTTGGCAGAGATGATTTTGATTAGGCATTGTTTTCACCCTTTACTCTGACTTTGGGAATCGACCCCATTCATGAACATCCCTGATGGCTCCCTGTGCCTCACAAATGGCCCCTCAGCCTTATTGCCATGGTGCCTGACAGACCACCATTGTACATTTTGAAGGCAGTGGAGATATGCATGTAGAAAACCATAGTAAGTCAATGTTTTGGGGAGGACTGTTTTTCAAAGGAACTTGAGGCCTGAGGGGGTGGGATATGGTACAGGTACATTTTTGATCATGGGGGCTAAATAAAGAAAGGGGTAGGAATATTGAAGACCAGATTAAAGGTAGCAAACTGGAAGGAAAAATTTGAGGATGTCAAGCCAATGTCCTACCTCTCATCGTTTCCTTCCGGGCAGCTCTGCCAGTGCCTGCTTCCCCAAACCATTTTATTTGTTTTTCTTTCTGTCCCTAAAATTGGCACCTGCTCCTAGAGCCTAGCTTCTTTCTGACATTCCTTCTGCTCTGAGAACCGAATTACTCCCTGTTGTAGGCGGTGATTCTTAATTAATTTTCATTATCTACTCCCGTAAGTATGTAATGGAAACCGTGGAACTTGTTTTGCAAAGGATGCACGTAGCTGAAGTTTTACCTGGAAATTCAGAGTGCCTCAGACCTCAGGTTTGGAAGCTTCTAGTCAATCTAATGGAATGTTGAATGGTGGTGACGTTGGGAGGATTGGACCCTGGGTCTGGCTTTTACCAATAAACTACTATGCGTATTTTGGGGGAAACCTCACGAGTGGACTTTTGTATTCATAGAAACAGGGAGGTGAGCCCAGATGATGTGCACAGAACATTTCAAGTCCTAATCGTTGGAGACGTCCTGAGGGAAGGACTTGGGGCTGAGGGGTGGAGGAACAGCTCTGCTCCTGGGGCTGCTTACTCCTTCCTCTTGAGTCTGAGCGTGGAAATCTGTGTGAAATCTGCAGGGCTCGTTGTTATCTGGCTGGTCCCCTCAGCACTTCATGGACTGGGAAGGACCGGATCAGGCTTCCTTCTGGGGTAAGTGACTCTCAGAGCCCCTGGACATGCTTGAATATTCATGCCTTCTGCCCACGGCATTGTTGAATCTTCCCAGCCAGCCGGGTCTCCTGGGCCTGAGCCCTCAACCCCTTTAGGAAAAGGTCAGGCTCGATGGCGGCTGCCTGGGACAGCTTGCTTTTGTTTGACTCTTTGAGAAGAATAGTGCCCAGGTGGAAGAGGCAGGAGGCGGGGAGAGACTGGAGAGGGGCACTCCAGCTCAGCTGTAGCCCTTTTGAGAGGTGAAAGGAAGATTTATGATGCCATTTGTCAACTGAAAGATGGATGGAGGTACCCAGACGGTGAACTCTGTGTTTGAAGGGGAAGGTTAGGGTAATAAATAGGGCCCCTGGAGATGGAGCTGTTGGAGGTGGGCGTCACCTCTTTTAACAGAGGTGGTTCTAAAGCCCCCTCCTCTCTCCTAATAGGCTCTTTTTGTTCCTCAGCAGAGTCTGTCATTCTGTTTTAGGCTGAGCCAAGTACTGATTGATTATCTGTGTTCATGAAGCAGGGTGTCATCATGCTGAGAAGAAATCTTTCATGCTAGTGTCCTGGATAAATGAAACAATGGAAGATGCAAAAGCAGTTTATTTTGGGCTTCAGGATTTTTCTGCTTTGCCTGAACAATTGGGAACATCTATATTGCACATGACTGACCCTTATTTTACATCTACCCTTGATCACTTCTCATTTACCCAGCCTCAGAGCTAGGAGAACCTGGAAATTTTCATAATGAATGTCCCAAAGCCTAGTTGATGGAATAGTCCTGTTGGGAAAAGGTCTGTGGGAACCAGGATTCATGAAAAACGAATGAAAAACTTCTGCTGAGAAATGCTGTGTAGACATCATAGCCTTATGAAGTTAAAATGTACACTGCATGGGAAAGGGTTTGGAAAGTCCCGCAGTAAAGGAACACAGTTTTTCATCCTTTTCTGATCACAAAAATTCTTCCTTCCTTCCCTCCCTCGCTTTGCTTTTACTTTATACCATGCTTACTAATCCACTTCAGACTTAGTGTTTATTTAGAAATTAATTTGGGAGGTATTTGTGTTAATAAAGGGACTTGGCAATGACTAATGTCCAAGTCAACTCAATCCTGCAAGTGGAGTAGATATTATGTGGTTTTTAGCCCAGCGTTGGTGCTGGCTTGGTGCATGACTTTCACAAATTCGTCCTAGTTTTAAAATAATCCTGATAGGTAGAGTTTATCCTGTTTAAAACAGACTCTCACTGGAATATGGTTATTAATGGATCTGTTGTAGTAAAGATTTTGTTTCAAACCATTTTTTTGAAGTCTAATTAGCATACAATACACTGCACGTTATTGAGTGCAAAGTTTGATACATTTTGGCATAAATATAAATCTCAGAGGTCATTATTGTGAACATCTAATCAGAATAATGAACATCTCTATCACCTCCCCCCCCCAATTTTCCTCATGCCCCCTTTTAATGTCTTCCTTTGCTGTCCCCATTCTATGTGAGCTTGCTCTTCCCCCATCCCCAGAGACCCACTGTTCTGTTTTCTGACACTAGGCATGAGTTTGTGTTTTGTAGAATTTTGTATAAATGGGATTATAAAGTATGCACTTTATTTTTGGGCTGGTTTTCTTCAGTATAATTAAAAGATTCAGTATGTGTCTCAACACTTCATTCATTCACTGAGTAGTTTTCCATTGCTCATATGTATTCATTCATTTATCTGTTGATATTGGGTTGTTTCCATTTTTAGCTATCATGTATAACACTGTCATGAATATTTGCATCTGAGTCTTTGAATGGACATATGCTTTCATTCCTTGGGCTCATCTCACTTGATCAGGGTATATTATCCTACGTAATATGGATTGGATTTCCCGATATTTTAACAATTTTGGAATTGTTGCTCATGAGGAATATTTGTAGTTTTCTTTCTTGTTATGTCTTTGGTTTTGGTATAATAGTAATACTGGTCTCACAAAATGCGATGAGAAGAGTTCCTTCTCTTCACTCCTTGAGAGTTTGTATAGAATTGTTATTATTTCTGGAATGGTCGTATAATTTATTATTGAAACAATTTGAACTGATTTTTCTATGTGGGAAGATTTTTAATGTGTTTAATATGTAGCAATTTGAAAAAAATGTAGCAATTTGAGTTATTACCTGTTGTTTTGTGAACAAACTTTGTGTCTAGGAATTTGTCCATTTCATCCATGTGATCAAATTATTGGCATCAAACTGTTACAATATTCCTCCTAATGTCTGTAGAATGACTCTGCAATGATGTCACATCTTTCGTTCATCCTTCTACTAGTTTGTGTCTCCTATGATTTTGGACCTATCTATTTCTACTTGCAGTTTAATCAATTTTTGTAGCTTTGATCAGTCTTGCTATAATTTATCAATTTTATTGATGTTATTAAGGAGGCAGCTTTCAATAATGATTTTTTCCTCTATTGTATGTTTTGTATTTTGTTGTTTTCATTCTGGTTTTTATTTTCTATTTTCTTATGGTGGAAACTGAGCTAAATGTTTTTCTCCCTTTCTAATTAGAGGTTTACTTCTATGTATTCTCTGCATTTTGCTTTAGTGGCATCCTATAAATTTCTGTGTGTTTTGATTTCAGTCTTATTCAGTTAATATACTCCTGGTAACTTCATGTGTGACAACTCATTTCTGTTTGAGTTCCTGGACCCTGTGTGGTTTAGAAGCATTTTAGTTACTTCATAGATACTTAGGTGTCTTTCAATTCTCTTCCTGCTACTAGTTTCTAATTAAATTGTGGTCAGAAAATGCAGCTCACAAGCCTTGAACCCATTAACATTTGTGACTTAATTTATGACCCAGCATATGTGTATCTTGAAAAATGTCCTCTGCTTGAAGAGAATGTATATTCTGCTGTTGGTGGTGGGATATTCTACAAATGTCTATTAGATCAAGTTTTTGATAGTTTTTTTCAAGTCTTCTCTATCCTTACTGATTTTGGTGTGCTTGTTCTATCAGCTTTTGGGTAATTTCTGTTAGGTTCAAAATTGTAGTCACAGATTTCAGATTCCTATCTATTTCTCCTTGCAGTTTGATCATTTTTTGCTTCATATATTTTAAAGATGTATTACTAAGTCTGTAATTGTTTAGTGTTGTTGTATTCTCTTGATGGATTTACCCCTTTATCATTTTGAAGTGGCTTTCTTTACCTTTGGTAATATTTCTTGCTTTGGAATATATTTGTCTGATTTTTCAATTAAAGGTTAGCCTGGTATAATTATATCCCTCCTTTTATTTTTAAAACATTTGTGTATTTAAAGTTAAACAAATTTTTTGTAGGCAGCATATAGTCAGTTCTTACCTTCTTTCTCAATTTGATGATCTTTGCCTTTAATTGGGTGTTTAATATATTGACACTTGATTGAGATAATCAGATTTCAACATATATTTTTTTACTATTTATCTTTTGATTGTACTGTCATTTTCCTTCCCCCCCTTTTTCTGCCTTTTTTATTTTGGCTTTTAAAAAGAATTGTATCTTTGTTTGTTTAGAAGCTATAATTCTTTGTTACCTTAGTAGTTGCTTTAGGGATGTAAGTAAATATCTTCAACTTATTACAATCTATGTTCAGGTGAGATTGTGACCTCATCTACTTATGGTATAAACATCGTAAATAATTTATTTATTCCTTCTTATCCTATGTGCTAGTGTCATATACTTTATTTTCCATATGTTAGCTGCCCCATAATTATTTTTATTTGAAGAGTCTATCTTTTAAAGAGATTTAAATGATCAGAAAAGCATTTCATACATATATCCACTAATCACCATTTCTTTACTCTTTTGTACAGATTCATATTTTCATTTGGTATTATCTTCCTTCTTCCTGAAGGCCTTCCTTTAATATGTCTTATAAGGTAGGTCTATTGATGATAAACTATCCTACATTTTATATGTCTGGAAAAGTCTTTATTTCATCTTCATTTTTAAAAGTATTTTCTTAGACATAAAATTATTTATTGACTTTTCCCCATTACTATAAACTATTGACCCTCTGTTGCCTTGCCTGAATTGTTTTTGATGAGAAACTTGCCAATATTCTTATTTTTGTTCTATGTAGGCAACATTGCCCCCCAACTTCCCCCACCCCTTGGCTGCTCTTAAGATATTTTTCTTTTTACTACCGTTTTGAGCAATTTGATCATGATATCCTTCCATGTAGTTTTCTTAACGTTTCCTTTGCCTAGAATTTATTGAATTTCTTGGACCTGTGGATTATGGGTTAAATTGTATACCCCCAAATTCTTATGTTTAAGTCCTGACTCCCAGTATCTCAGAAGTAACTTTATTTAGAAATAAAAATTTTGAAAATGTAATGAGTTAAGTTGGGAATGGACCCAAAATGCCTGATGTCCTTATAAAATAATTGAGAATCAAGGAGATGAAGGCAGATATTGGGGTGCTGCTTCTATGAGCCAGGGAATGCTAATAGTTGCCACCAAAGTCAGAGTATAGGGGGAAGCTAAGGAACAGGTTATTCCTCACAGACCAGAGAAGTAGCCAACTCTGCCAAGACTTGGTTTCTGACTTCCAGAACCCCAAGACAATAAGGTTCTTTGTTCAAGCCATCCAATTTGAGGTACTTTGCTATGGCAGCCTTTGGAAACTAATAGAGTGGTTTATAGTTTTCATAAACTAGAGGTATATTTTGGCCATTTCTCAACTTGCTTTCCAGTTTTAGTCAAACCCTACTATATAGATATTAGGTATCCTCAAGTTTTGTTTTGAAGCTATATTCCAATTTTCCCTATTTTATTTTGGTCAGTTTGTCTTTTATTCTGTCTGTGTGTGTGTGTTTTTGCTGGGCATTAAACTCAGTCCCTTGCATGGAATAGTTTCTGTTGATATATAGGTTTATTAATATTATCTTCTGCAATATCTAGTCAGCCATTAATCTCATTCAGTGTGTTTTTTCATCACAATATTGAACTTACCACTTATAGACATTGTGTTTTTGTCATTTAAAATTTTCTTTCATGTCACTAACATTTTAGATTTTCCCTCTAGCCTCACACTCATGTGGGATATTTGTAATGTGTTGGTCTGCTAATTCTGACATGCGTCAATTCTGGGTCAGTTTTAGTTGATTGATTTTTCTCCTCATTACATGTCATTTTCCCATTTACTTGCGTGAGTGGTGGTTTTTTGTTGGATGACAGACGCTGAGCTTTCCTTTGTTTGGTGCTGAATATTTTTGCTGTTTTCTAAGTATTTTTGAGCTTTGTTTTGGGAGGTCTCTCAAACAAGTCCACTTGGAAATCATTTGACCCTTTCAGGGCTTGCTTTTAAGATGTTTTAGGTGAGATCAGGGCAACTTTAAATCTAGGGCTTTTTATTATCCTCTTTTGAGGCAGAACTGCCCTGAGTTATCTGCTGCATGTCCCATAAGTTTTTCCAGTCTGACTGGTGGAAAAAGGCTCTATTCACAGGCCTCTCTGAGTGCTAAGTATTGATCCTTTCAGTCCTTGCAGATGGTTCTCTGCCTTCTGTAGTTTCAACACACACATCTTGATCAGTACTCTGCTGATGCTTGAGGGGACCATCAGCAGACCGCTGCAGTCCCCACTCTCCAGCTCTGTCCTTTACCTTTCTCTGCCTGTGAGCTTTAGGCACCTTAGACTGCCCAGTCTCTCAATCAGGCACCCCTTTGGCCTCTGCCTGGGTTGCCTCTGACGTGGCTCGGACATACTTTAAGGCAGAAAGGGTAGTCATACGTTCGGTCTTTATTTATTTCTCATTCTTCAGGCATTAATCTGTCAATCTGTCGTAAAGGAAGGCAGAAATTGATTTGCTTTTTAATCAGTCTTAATCATGGTTTAATTAGCTTTTCATCTCTGTGACCAAAATACCCAACAGAACAACTTGGAGGAGAAAAAGGTTATTTGGGGTTCATGGTTTCAGAGGTCTCAGTCCATGGACAGCCAACTCCATTGTTCTGAGCCTGAGGTGAAGAGGTGCATCGAGAGGTGGGAAGGGGAGTGAGAGAGGAGGGGGCAGCAGGGAGAGAGAGAAAGGGAAAGAGGGGGTGGCAGAGAAGACTTATCTTTTCAGGGCATGTCCCTAGTGACCCTCCTCCTCCAGCCATGGTCCACCTCTCTACAGATACCACCTAGTCAGTGCAGTCAAACCAGATGGACTGATTAGGTCATAGCTCTCATAATCCGATAATTTCACCTCCAACATTCCTGCATTAATACAGGAGCCTTTGGGGTGGGGGTGGACACCTCATATCCAAACTATATCATCGTGCCTTAAGAAACTTTCATGGTGTAGAATCTTGTCCCTGCATCAAACTCATAACTGAGACGATCTCTTAGGAAAACAGATTGCAGCAACTCCGGATTGAAAGACTGATAACACATGGATATGGAAAAAGGCACCATACATCTTATTTATATCTGTAAAGCGAATAGCCAACATACCTGGTGGTTTGGGTATGAGATCTAAGGTTGTGAATTAAAGTCCTATATGGCATATTTACTTTTATCTCTCCATGAAAATGACCCAAATGTAGCTGAGGGTCTTGTAGGGCATTGCAATTGAGCGACCTGTATTGTGTACTAGAAAAAGAACAAATTAGAGAATTGTGAGTCAGAAGACACTATTTTGAGTCCCAGTTCTCCTACTTACTAGCTCTGTGACCTTAGGTAAGTCCCTAGCCATTGAAGGGCTATTTATCTATGTAATGGAAATACTAATCTGCGCTCCTATCTTTCTTTGTTGATATAAGACATGGTATGAGCTTCCGTGTATCTGAATTGATATCTGTGTGAGACAAGGGATATGAAAGTGATTTGTTTGCTATGAATCACAAGGGCATGGTCATCATTAAAAAATCAGAAAGCGAAGTAAATTCTGTTTGCACAGTAAAACTCACAGGCACAATTTGCTGCATAGGGTGCAACCCACAGAAATCACCTTTGAGTTTCTCCTTGGCAGTCAGCATGGCACTTTGTATATAGCATTTTACTTCAGGGAAATAAGACAGGCTCCTGTGTGCAGTCCAGTGCTGTGTAAGAGTGGAGATTTTGGAACCACCACCAGAAGAATAATAGGTATTATGCTCATCCTCAATCTCTTCCTGAATAAAGAAATTCACTATGTGTTAAAGTTTCAGAAATTTCAGAAAAGAAATGTCAGACTTACAGTCCATGAGCCATGTATTCATAGGCATTTTAATTTTGTATGCACTGTATTGAAAAAGTCTTGGAAGTAGCTGCTAACATTTTGAAATTGGAAGATTCTCTGAAAAAATACATATTTTATTTTTAAAAAATATTTTGAGACATCTTTATGGGATACATTATGGTACTTTGTTACATGTATGCAATATGTAATAATCATGGTAATAAGAACTCCCATCTTTTAAAAAATCATTTTCATGTGTTGAGAATTTTTTTTGGGGGGGGCTGGAGGTAGGCTGGTACTGGGGATTGAACTCAGGGGCACTCAACCACTGAACAACATCCCCAGCCCTATTTTCTATTTTTATTTAGAGACAGGGTCTCACTGAGTTGCTTAGCACCTCGTTTTTTTCTGAGGCTGGCTTTGAATTCATGATCCTCCTGTTTTAGCTTCCTTAGCTGCTGGGAGAGAGTTTTGTATTCTTTAATAGTCACTTTGAAATATATCATAGATTGTTTTATTCAGTAGTTGTCCTACTGTGCTGTAGAAACACTAGAATAAATTCTACCTGAGTTTTGGTGCACCTTATTGAATTTTTTCTGTCCCCCCTTCTCCTTGACCTTCCCACTCTCTAGTGACCCTATTCCATTCCATACTTTTATGGCATTGACTTTTTAGTTTTTTTAAGTGAGTGAGAATATGTGGCACTTGTCTTTCTGTATCTGACTTTTTTTTTTTTTTGCTTAACCTGATGATCTCCAGTTCCATTTGTGTTGCTGCAGATGGCAGGATTTGATTATTTTTTATGGCTGAAAAAAAATTCCATCATAGATGTGTGTGTGTGTGTGTGTGTGTGTACGTACACATACACATACGTCTCACATTATATGCACATACATACACACACATACATCTCACATCACATTTTTTTATCCATTCATCCACTGATGGACTTCTGGGTTGATTTCATATTTAGCTACTGTGGATAGTGCTATCATAAACACGGGAGTGCAAATTTTTTTGTGTGTGTCATGATGATTTTATCTCCTTTGGATATATAATTCATGGTGGAATTGCTGGATTATATGGTTATTTTATTTTATTTATTCTTTATTTGCTTTAGTTATACACAATGCGTTTATTTGTACATGGTGCTGAGGATTGAACCGGGGCCGCGCATGTGCTAGGTGAGCGCTCTACCGCTGAGCCACAATCCCAGCCCCTGGTTATTTTATTTTTAATTTTCTGAGGAACTCCATAACAGCTGTACTTATTTACATTCTTACCAACAGTGTAGAAGAATTCCCCTTTCTCTGTATTCTTCCCCAAATTAGTTATTTTTTCTCTTTTTGATGATTGCCATTCTCACTGGGGTCAACAGATATCTCATTGTGGCATTGATTTTGCATCTCCATGACCATTAGTGAGACTGAACGTTTGTCTCTGTTTGTTGGCCATTTGCATGTTATCTTTTGAGAAGTGTCTATTTAGCTCCTCAGCTTATATATATATATATATATATATATATATATATATATATTTTAAGATATTTATTTATTTGTTTTAGTTGTACACAATGTCTTCTTTTTTTACATGGTGCTGAGGATCGAACCCGGGCCGCACACATGCTAGGCGAGCGCTCTACCACTGAGCTACAACCCCAACCCCATCAGCTTATATTTTTACTTGAATTATTTGTGCTTTTTGTGCTTAGCTTTTTTTTGTAATATTTATTTATTTGCTTTTAGTTGTACACAATGAGTTTTTATTTTTTACGTGGTGCTGAGGATCGAACCCGGGCCGCGCACGTGCTAGGCGAGCGCTCTACCGCTGAGCCACATCCCCAGCCCCTGTGCTTAGCTTTTTGAGATCCTCGTATATTCTGAATATCAAATCCCATTGGATGGTTTGCAAATATTTTCTCCCATTCTGTAGATTCTCTCTTAATTCTTTTGCTTATTTTTTTTTGTTGTGCAGAAATTTCTTAGTTTGATATAATCCCATGTTTCTATTTTTACTTTTATTGCTATGCCTTTAGACGCCTATTAAAAAATCTTTGTTGGCATCTATGTCTTGAATTCTTTCCCTTATGTTTTCTTGTAGTAAATTCCATAGTTTCAGGTTCTACATTTAGATCTTTGAGAAAGAGATCTAGTTTTATCTTTCCCATTATATACAGTCTTCTTAACTTCATCTATTGAAGAGATTGTCTTTTTTCCATTGTTTGTTCTAAGCATCTGTAAAAAAAAAAATTAGTTGAATATATGAATATGTATTAATTTCTATGTTCTCTATTCTGTTCCATTTTGAGTCTATTTTTTACTCTAGTACCATGCTGTCTTAGTTACTATAGCTTTGCAGTATGTTTTAAAGTGAAGTATTGTGATGGCGCCAGCTGTGGGTTTTCTTTCCTTCCTTCCTTCCTTCATTTTTTTTTTTTTTTGTTTTGTTTTGGTTCACCATTGCTTTTGCTATTGTTTGTGGATTGTTTTTTCTATTTCTGTGAAAAAAGTCATTGGTATTTTGCTGGAAATTGCATTGAATCTATAGATAACTTTGGGAATATGGTAATTTTAACAATATTAAATCATCTAATCCATGAACATGGACCATCTTTGCATATTTTTAAAAGTTTTTTATAATTCTATCAGTGTTTTATAATTTTCATTGGAAATATCGTTCACTCCCTTGATTAAACTTATTCCTAACTATTTTAATTTTTTGTAGCTATTGGTATTCTACAACTTTACTGAACTTGTTTATCAGTTATAATCATAAACAATCATTTATGGAGCATTTAGGCTTTTTTTATGTATAAAATGACATCCTTGCCCAGTGTGGTGGCTCACACCTGTAATCCCAGCTACTTGAGAGGCTGAGGAAGGAGAATCACAAGTTGGAAGCCAGCCTGGGCACTTGAGCAAGACTCTGTCTCAAAATGAATTTTTTAAAAAAGGGCTGGGGATGTAGCCAATGTTTGAGGCTCCGGGTTTAATTTCCAGTAACACACATATGCCCACGTCCTCTGCAAACATGAAAATTATAACTCCTTCTTTCCCAAATTTGCACAATTTCTCTCAAGACTGGTGAAAGTGGACGTCCTTGCATTGTTCCCGATCTAAGAGGAAAAACTTTGAGCTTTTCCACAATTTCAGTATTTCAACTATGGATGTTTCATACATAGTGTTTTGAGGTACATTCCTCTATACTTGATTTTTTGAGAGGTTTTATCATGAAGGGATGTTTAATCTTACTAAATTCTTTTTCTGTTTCTTTTGAAAAAACAAATTGAGATGGGTTTACTTTTTGGGAAATAGCAAACAATTGTCTCTTTTGTTTTGCTTGTTTTGTCTTATGGATGCATTACAATTATACATTAGAGCTGGATTTGTTGTTACATATTCATACATGAACACAATATAATGAGTTTTCCCCACTTCTCAATGTTCGATTTTTTTTTTTTTTATTTTTATTCTAGTTCCCACATATCTGAGAAAACATATGACCTTTGATTTTCTGAGTTTGGCTTATTTAACTTAGCATGATGTTCTTCACTTCTATCCATTTCCAGGAAATGACATACATAATTTATTTATTCTTTATGGATGAATAAAATCTAGGGAATGAAGGGAAGAGAGAAGGATGGGAAAAGGAAAGACAGTGGAATGAATCTGACATAACTTTCCTATGTGCATGTATGAACACTCCACAGTGAATCTTACCATTGTGTACCTCCACAAGAAATCAATTAAAAATAAAACCATGGGCAAAAAGATCAATAGAGGGAGGAGAGGGTGGGGCGGGGGGAAGAAGGGAAAGGAGCGGTAATGGGGACTGAATTAGAACAAGATATACTCCATGCTTTCATAATTATGTCAAAATGAATTCTACTGTCATGTATAACTAAAAAGAACCAATCAAAGACTCTGTGGTATATACATACCACATTTTATTTACCCTTTCATTCATTGACAGACAACCTAGTCTGGTTCCATCATTTGGCTCTCAGGAATGGTACTGCTATAAACACGGGTGTGCATGTTGAATATTTTTTCACATATTTGTTGACCATTTGTATTTTTTCTTTTGAGAAGCGTCTAGTTCTTTTGCCCATTTATTTATTGGGTTATTTGTTTTTTGGTTGGCATTTTAGAGTTCTTAATTTGGGGGAATATGGATTTGTTGGGTTGGCGCTCTCCCCCCCCCCCCCCACCCATGGTGGCTGTGGTCAGGGAGTTCCCACCTGGCTGAGGAGACCTGAAATGGCCAATCAGAAGCTGACACAACAACAGATCTCAATGACCAAGGGACCTCCCCTGGCTGATGTGACTACCCTGCCAACTCACATCAGCCTGGACCAATCAGTGACAGACACGATGCCCCTAACTCAGCTCAACCAACCCACTGCCAGTTTAGATGGACTAGGCCCTCCTACCTCTTGCTACCCTTATAAGCATTGTACTTGCCTTTTGCATGTGCGTGACTTCTCTGGCCTTCACCCTTTCGCAGACTGGTGAACCTTGCCTGGGAGCACCCCCCAATAAATCTTTTTATGGTGCCTCATTCTTGGCCCATGGTTCCTGGTCTCACTCACCTTTTCTGCCTTACATTTGGTGCCGAAACCCGGAAGGAGTTTGAGCCTTCCTCTCTCAGGGGTTGAGGCCACTCCTCTCTGCCCCAGGAACGACCAGGGATCCTTAGACCACTCCTCCTCATCTGATCTGGCAGACGTGGGTAAGTCCCTTTCTCTTTGGTCTTTCAACTCCCTTCCAACTTTGGGGACTCTGTCTATAAATCGTGGCTGGCCGTGCCACAGACTCCCCTCCAGACCTGTCCCAGGCCCCCAGTGGACTGTAGCAGACATCTCAGTCCCTGGTCAGGCCACCCTGTTTTCTGGTGAGCAGAGTAGGTAATTGGGACACCCTTTGTCCTCTCTGCTCATCCCAGGTGTTGAAGGATCATGGGAAATACAGAGTCCACTCTAGACCCCAAAACTCCCTTGGGATGTTTATACAAAAATTTTTTCCAAATTAGGACTCTCTCAGGACCTATGCCGCAAATGGCTCCTTTTTGTATTCCACCGTAGCCTGGCCATGATACACTTTAGATAATGGCTCTAGATGGCCTCCTGAGGGGACTTTTGATTTTCAAATCCTCACTGATTTGGGCAATTTCTGCCAACAGAAGGGAAAGTGGTCAGAGGTTCCTTATGTTCAGGCATTTTGGGATTGGCGCTCCCATCCTGCCTTCTGCTCTGCCTGCTCCACTTTCCAAGTCCTCCTCGCTAAAGAAACTCCTCCTTCCAAGTTCCCCTCTGCTCCAGACCCCGACCCCTCTCCACTTACTGAACCTCCCCAAAAGCTCTCTTCACCACTCCTAGACCCTCCCCTCCTGATCCTCCTCCTTATCAAGAACAGGCTCCACCCAAGTCACGTCAATCTTCTGAGCCAGATCACCCCCCTCCCCCCTCCTCCCCTGCCTCTCTCCCTGTCTCTCCCCAGTAAGTGCCCACACCAGGTCTCACCAAATGGCCCAAGATCCTGAACTCCTCTGTCCTCTCCATGAGGTGGCAGGGCCTGAGGGCATTTTGAGTTCATGTCCCCTTTTCCCTGCAAGATCTCTCCCAAATTAAGAAAAATGCTTAGGCTCCTTTTCTGCTGATCCCACTACCTATATCAAAGAATTTAGGTATCTTTCCCAAGCCTACAATCTTACTTGGCATGATATCCATGTCATCCTCACTTCTACCCTTACCCCTGATGAATGTACTTGAGTCCAGGTAGCAGCACGGGACCATGCAGACCAGGTCCATTTGACCGATGACACCATGCCTATAGGCGGCTGTGGTTCCAGACACCAACCCAGATTGGGACTATCAGGAAGGCCAACAAGGCTGGTGCTGCACTGTGCCCAGATGATACAATGCCTGCTGCAGGCATGCAGGCAGTTTCTAATAAGGTAGTCAACTTTGATAAACTAAGAGAAGTCACTCAAGGGCTTGATGAGAACCCCGCAATGTTCCTTAACCACTTAACAGAGGCCCTCACTCTCTATACTAGATTAGACCCTGAATCTCCCTCTGGGGTGATGGTTCTGGCCACTCATTTTATCACCCAGTCAGCTACCAATATTAGAAAAAAAGCTGAAGCAAGCTGAAGAGGGTCCCCAAACCCCCATCCGAGATCTGGTGAAAATCACCTTTAAAGTTTATAATGCCCATGAGGAAATGGCTGAACTTAGCCGGCAGGCCCCCTTACAGGAAAAGGTGGCACTCTAGCGCAAGCCCTGGTTGCAGCCCTGCGGCTGGCCCCTGGCCCCTGCCAAGGCTCTCAGGGGGTCCTCAGAAGTCTACCCCACCTGGGGCCTGCTTCAAATGCGGACAAGAAGCCCACTGGGCCCGCCAGTGCCCTAACCCACAGCCCCCTTCCTGTGTCCCAGCTGTCCCAGCTGCTTGGATATGGAAGAGTGACTGTCCCCTCACCTGACCCTCCCCGCCACCTCAACTTGGGGGTATGGCCAGCCAAGCAGCCCCTTCTCTCAAGCTTCTGGGACTGGCTGACGACTGAGGAAGCCCAGACTCAAGGACCCCCACAACCCTTGCCAAGCCCAGGGCAATGCTCCAGGTAGCGGGTAAGCCCATTACCTTTCTTGTGGACATGGGGTCTACCTATTCTGTCTTGCCTGCCCACTCCGGGCCTTTATATCCTTCCCAGATCTCAGTCATGGGGATGGATGGGATGCCCTCCTCCCCAAAGAAAATGGCCATTCTGATGTCCTCCCTAGAGGGACATCCTTTTACCCACTGTTTTTTAGTTATCCCTTCCTATCCAGTTCCCCTTCTAGGATGAGATGTTCTCCAGCTCTTGGGGGCTACCCTCCAACTCTCACCCCATGCCTCTACTACCCAACTCCTCCTCCCATGATTCAATCCACTATAGACATACCCTCCCCTACCACCACTTATCCCCTATCACCAGATCTTGTCCCAAGTCTGGGACACCTTCAAACTGGTAATAGCTACACACCATCAACTGGTGCAGATTCAGCTAAAGCCCACCTCTAAGTTCCCCTCTAGACCTCAACTGCCCATTTCTCTCCCTCACTTCAGGGGACTCAAGCCCATCATTGAGAGCCTACCAGACCAAGGCCTCCTTATTCCCCCTGACTCTCCCTGCAACACTACCTGTCTGCAAACCATCTGGAGCATGCCACTTAGTACAAGATCTCCACTTGATCATTGAAGCAGTTATTCCCCTTCATCCTGTGGTCCCTAACCCTTATACCCTCCTCTCTCACATACCACTCTCAACCTCTCATTTCACGGTTCTAGATCTCAAAGATGGCTTTTTTTTTTTTTTTTTTTTTTTTTTTTTTTTACAGTCCTGCTTCATCCAGAGTCTTATTTTCTTTTTGCTTTCACCTGGGAGGACCCTAACACCCTGACCTCACATCAGTTAACCTGGAGTGTCCTCCCTCAAGGCTTCTGAGATAGTTCCCACTTGTTTGGACAGGCCCTGGCCCAAGATTTAGCTACCTGTGGTCTCGGAGTCAGTATCCTCCTACAATATGTAGATGACCTCCTCTTGTGCAGCCCATCTTTAGAGGCTTCTCGAGAACATACTGCCACCTACTTAACTTGTTAGGTTCCTGAGGATACTGAGTTTCCCCAGCCAAAGCTAGACTCTCAGTCCCCTCAGTTACCTACCTAGGCATTCTTCTAATCCCTACTTCCAAAAACCTCACTGTAGATAGTATCCAAGCTCTCAGGAGCTTGCAGCCTCCTGAGTCAGCAGACCAGATTATCTCGTTTTTGGGGCTCGCTGGATTCTTCTGACACTGGGTTCCCAATTTTGCTCTTCTTGCCAAGCCCCTTTATCTGGCAGCTAAAGACACTCCTGATTGACCATTGCTATCACCAGCGCAGGTCTCTAGATCTTTCCTCAAACTCAAGAGATGCTTTGATCTCCTTGCCTCCACTCTCCCTACCCAACCCCAACCGTCCCTTTCACCTCTTTATAGATGAAAAACAAGGGATTGCCACTGGTCCCCTGGCCCAACCTGTTGGACCCTCCTACCGTCCTGTAGCATATCTCTCTAAACAGCTTGACTCTACAGTGTGGGGGTGGCTGCTCTGTGTCTGGGCCCTTGCAGCAGCAGCTGCACTTACCAAAGAATCTCTAAAGTTGACCCTCCTTCAACCTTTAACTGTCTTTTCCACTCACAGGCTCCAGGACCTCCTCGGGCATAAATCTCTCTCTCTCTCCTGGGCCCCTCCCGAATTCAGGAGTTTCATTTGCTTTTCATTAAAAACGCCACCATTTCCCTCTATGCGTCTCCATCTCTGAACCTGGCTTCCCTTCTCCCAGCATCGGGCCTTACTCCTCCAACTACCCATCTTGTCCTCAAGCACTTGAAGCCTTACGTACACCCCAGGAAGGCCTCTCTGATCATCCCTTGCCAGCACCAGACTTGACAGTTTTTGCAGAGGAAAGCCCAACCATGCTGGATGGGACCCCATGTGGGGATTCTCACCACTCCTACATCAGCCAAACTACTAGGCTACTCCTCTTGGTATCATGTTTCTTGCCTCAAGCTTGTCCCAGATCCTAAGCCCTGGTCATCCCAATTGCTGGGACCCATTAAACCCAAGATCACCAAGCCGGGCGCAGTGGCACATGCCTGTAATCCCAGCACTTGGGAGGCTGAAGCAGGAGGATCACGAGTTCAAAGCCAGCCTCAGCAATGGCAAGGCACTTAGCAACTCAGTGAGACCCTGTCTCTAATAAAATTCAAAAAAGGGCTGGGGATGAGGCCCAGTGGTCAAGTGCCCCTGAGTTCAATCCTAGGTACCAAAAAAAAAAAAAAAAAAAAATCACCTGTTGGCCTCCCACTTCACCTGTTCCTTCAGGTGCTCCTGACCTGGATGGAACCAATTAATCCCTACCACTGGCGTTCCCAGGTACGTGGGACCTGGGACGATTTATCCAAAACCACATCAGTGAGGTCTCATTGGTGATGGTAAATCAGATGCTCCTCCACCCCTACAGCTGCCTCCCCAATGAGCCCCCAACTCCTGACCTTTCCCAAACGACGCCCCTTATCAGCAGGAAGTAGCCAGATGAGAACAGCGCCCTATAACATCAAAGAGGTCAGGATGTTGGGTCGGCAGCCCTCTCTTCCCTCTCCCCTTCCATGGCAGCTGTGGTTAGGGACATCCCACCTGTTGGAGGAAACCTGAAAAGGCTAATCAGAAGCTGACACAACAACAGATCTGAAAGACCAAGGTCCCTTTTGCTGGCTGATGTGACCGCCCTGCCAATTCACATCAGCCCAGTCTAATCGGTGATAGACACGATGCCCTTAACTCAGCTCAACCAACCCACTGTTGGTTTAGATGGACTAGGCCCTCCTACTTCTTGCTACCCTTATAAGCATTGTACTTGCCTTTCATGTGTGCAACTTCTCTGACCCTCACCCTTCTTCGGACCAGTGAACCTTGCCCGGGAGTGCCCCCCATAAATCTTTTTTTTTTTTTTTTTTTTTTGTACTGGGGATTGAACTCAGGGGCACTCGACCACTGGATCACATCCCCAGCCCTTTTTTTTTGTATTTTATTAGAGACAGGGTCTCACTGAGTTACTAAGTGCCTCGCCATTGCTGAGGCTGGCTTTGAACTCGCGATCCTCCTGCCTCAGCCTCCCAAAGTGCTGGGATTACAGGCGTGCGCCACCGCGCCCGGCTCCCCATAAATCTTTTTATGGTGCTCCATTCTCGGCCCCTGGTTCCTGGTCTCGCATGCTTTTTCTACCTTACATTTAGTGCTGAAACCTGGGAAGAGTTTGAGCCTTCCCCTCTCAGGGGTTGAGGACACTCCTCTCTGCCCCAGGAACGACCAGGGATCCTTAGACCAAGCCTCCTCATCTGATCTGGCAGATGTGGGGTAAGTCCCTTTCTCTTTGGTCTTTTGACTCCCTTCCAACTTTGGGGACTCTGTCTATAAATTGTGGCTATGCCACAGACTCCCCTCCGGACCTGTCCGGGTCCCCAGTGGACTGTAGAGACATTTCAGTCCCTGGTCAGGCCACCCTGTTTGCTGGTGAGCAGAGTAGGTAATTGGGACACCATTGTCCTCTCTGCTCATCCCAGGTGTTGAAGGATCATGGGAAATACAGAGTCCACTCTGGACCCCCAAACTCCCTTGGGATGTTTATACAAAAATTTCTCCAAATTAGGTCTCTCTCAGGACTCAATGCCGCAAATGGCTCCTTTTTGTATTCCACCGTAGCCTGGCCATGATACACTTTAGATAATGGCTCTAGATGGCCTCCTGAGGGGACTTTTGATTTTCAAATCCTCACTGATTTGGGCAATTTCTGCCAACAGATGGAGAAGTGGTCAGAGGTTCCTTATGTTCAGGCATTTGGGGACTGGCGCTCCCATCCTGCCTTCTGCTCTGCCTGCTCCACTTTCCAAGTCCTCCTCGCTCAAGAAACTCCTCCTTCCAAGTTCCCCTCTGCTCCAGACCCCGACCCCTCTCCACTTATTGAACATCCTGAAAAGCTTTCTTCACCACCCTCTAGACCCTCCCCTCCTGATCCTCCTCCTTATCAAGAACAGGCTCCACCTGAGTCACATCAATCTTCTGAGCCAAATTGCCCCTCTTCCCCTGCCCAGGAGCGCCCCCCAAGAAACCTTTTTATGGTGCCTCATTCTTGGCCCTTGGTTCCTGGTCTCACTTGCCTTTTCTGCCTTACAGTATTATTCAGGGAAATATTGAGTATTTATGTTTAAAAATATAACTTGAGATGACATTGTAATAAAGCTTAGGTCATTTTATTCATATGTACTGCATAGGCATTTGAGTTGGAGTTATGCACTATATTGATTATTTGCATTGTAATCCTGTTTTACTTTACAAAGCAAATGAAATTTAAGGTATACAAAGAGTTAATACTAGGGATCAAATATATATTATAAAAATTTTAAATGTTTAAATGGCCTACAAACCTATGAAAAAAAGTTCAACATCTTTAACAATTGGGGAAATGGAAGTCAAAATGACACTGAAATTTCGTCTTACTTCAGTTAGTATGGTAGTCATCAAGAATAAAAATGCTGCCAGGTATGGTGGTGCTGTAATCCCAGCTGCTGAGTTAAAAGCCAGCCTTAGAAACAGAGGGAGGCCCTGTCTCAAAAAAAAAAAGAGAAAGAAAAAATGCTGGACGTGGGGGAAAAGAAACACGCACTGTTTTGAGATGGTATTGACCAAATTATATTGTTACATTGTATTCAAGTGTGACTATGTAACAATGAATCTCACCATTATGCATTATTGTAATGCACCAACAAAAATATGGAAAAATTTGAAAATGTTGAATATTTATAGAATATAATATCTCATTTGCATTCTAAATATATATTATCAATAATATACCCTTATTATAGAAGTTTACTTAATTACAGAGTGGTACGATGGTTGAACAGGTGGGGATAGAAGTTTTGCTTTCTCACCAAGAGTTAATTAATATACATATCAGTGTTTTTTCTGGTCCCAGCCTCTGTTCAGGTAGTGTCTCCGTGACTTTAAGTGGTGCTATTTGAAGTGCTGGACAGTGTGCTCAGTGCTGTGGAGGTTTAGATGTGGATGGTAATATTAGGAATTAGGAAAACAAGACTAAGACTTTAATACTTTATATCATAGTAGTACAATTCAAGGCAGATTTATACCTCTGTCAATTGTCCTTCGGTATACATACAAACAAGCTCATTATCACAAGTATGCAGGAAAGATAGGAATCCAGATTTGTGAGCACCATTTCGGGGGAAAAGCCTAGTTCATGAAGTGACAGATTGACATAAGGAAAACAGCTGTAAAGAAGGTCTAGTTAAAGGCTGAGCATTGAGCATAGACTAAGGATTAAGTAACTGTGGAAATTGTGATTGCAACTTAGAATAGAAATGTTATACACCTTAACAATGTGAAAATAAAGAAACAAAACACTTGAATAAGGAGGAGGCAGATAAAGTGGCAGAGTATGAATTCTGACATTTTTTTTCTGAGACAAATAACACTATTCAAAATGAAAACAATATTGAAAAAATCACCATGGGTTCTTAATGATCTTTCCTGCTTTCCATTTTAAAAGATTACTTGTTTTGAAGTACAAAATGTGTTTTGTATTTGTTTACTTTTTTACTAAATTTAAGTATAGCTATATTACATTTAATTTTATAGGAACACCTACATTATATTTTTGAGATATAAATATACATACACACATAAACATAAATACATAGTCATATGTATGGAAATATATGGAATTATGTCCATATTAGGTTCAGATCATTGTTAAATATTGAATTTTAGTGACTAATATTTCTAAATTTGTATTTGCTACATACCTTGAATTTTTCATCATGATTTAAAAAAATAATTAATTTTTAAAACCTTAGCCTTGAGCAAATCAGTATTTTTTCATTATTTTAAATCATTTTATATATTTTAATGCATTTTTAATCTTAGCAAATACGTTCATACTTGTTGTACCTTTATTTTTTATGTATTCTATTATATTCATGTTCTAACAGTTCTCAAATATTAATGTTCCCTTTTATGAACCATCATTTATCATTTTTTGATTTGAGGGTATTTATATTGCTTATAAAATCTGGCTATCATGAATGCTGTAATAGGCATACATAATTGCTCATACCTTTTGTATTTTTTAATACAAATTCCTGGAAGAGAATTTACAGGGTTGAAATATTTGAAGATGGTAATATATAGGAAGGCTTTAGAAATATTTAGCAGAGGTGAATCAGGTAAGTAATATCACAGGAACAGCAAAGAGTGGGGCTTTCCTGGATCAGTTCTATATGTGTAATTGTATGTTTTGGGATATAAAATTGATATCAGGATATAGCCACTTATTCAAATGAGTCAGGCCAGTCACATTTTGACAGCCACAAAGGGCAAGTCAAATAAAGTTCTTAAAGTTACACACCTGGTATTAACCTGCATGAAATCATCTAGTCAATAAGTGTGCATTCAATTCAATTCCCTCAGAATTTTTTGGGTCTTGTTCTGTATCTTCTGACTTTGAATTGTATGTTAGTACTACTGGACCCAGATTTTCCATTTGTGTCTTCTTTGACTGGATTTAATTTTACATTAGTATTTGTTTTGCAAGAACTTGCAGGTTTTGTATTTCTTGAATTTTTTTTTAAAAAATATTTATTTGCTTTAGTTGTACACAATGTGTTTATTTTTACGTGGTGCTGAGGATCGAACCTGGGCCGCACATGTGCTAGGCGAGCGCTCTACCACTAAGCCACAACCGAAGCCCCATCTTGAATTCTTTCATGTTAAATTACCTTTATTCTTGATGATTTGGCAATCCTGTAATCCCAGTGACTTGGGAGGCTGAGGCAGTAAGATCATAAGTGTGAGGCCAGCTTCAGCAACTTAGTGAGACCCTGTCTCAAATATAAATAAGAAAATATATATATGCACACATATGTATGTAAATATATCCATGTATTACTATATGTGTAATATATACAATATATGTAATATGTATGATATCACATATATATGTTATATAACAGTATATATGCATATGCAGGAGGACATTAATACTTGGATTTTGATACTTGTATACCTTTTTTGTTTACTATGGTATTGTGGTTTCCCTTTTTGGAAGGCAGATAAAGTTCTTGTTTTATGCCAGGAATAATTTGTTTTTTAGTTAGATACCTACTTGCTCAGGATATTAGTTATCTCTAAGATCATTTTTGTCTTCCATACTGATTAGCTTGCAATAGTTGTGATTTTGTTTTTTCTTCTTTCACTGTGACTATATTAAATATTTTGTATTAGTAATTCATTTACAGTTATTTCTATCTAGTTTATTTCTAATTTATAATATGGTATCTTGACTCTTAATTTGTTTCCTTAGCTATTCAATCAGCAATATGATATCAGACTATTCTTTTATCATTTGGCATCTGAGTTATCATTGTCTTACTAAATTTATTTATTTATATTTTTGGTACTAGGGATTGAACCCAAGGGTGCTTAACCACTGAGCCACAGCCCCAACCCTTTTTATGTCTTATTTTGAGAGGGGGGTCTCACTAAGTTGCTGAGGCTGGCTTTAAATTTGTGATCCTTCTGTTTCAGACTCCCGAACTGCTGGGAATACAGGCATGTGCCACCATGTCCAACACCTTATTAAATCTTTATGTTTAAATGACCCCCAAATTACTGTTAGTCAGCTTCCTGTTACTGAGACAAATACCTGAGAAAATCAACTGAGGGGAGGAAAGATGTATTTTGGCTCCCAGCTTCAGAGGTTTTAGCCCATGGTCAGCTGGCTCTATTGCTTTGAGCCTAAAGTGAGGAGAACATCAGAAGGTCATGGTGGAAATAGAGAAAAAGCCAGGAGCCAGGGAAAACATGTGAACCCAAGGGCATGTTTCCAAGGTTCCACGCCCTCCAACTAGGTTCCACCTCCTACAGTGTCCATCACCTCCTAATAATGCCATCAGCCATGAATCCCTCAATGGATTAATCCATTGGTGAGGTGAGAACACTATGACCCAATCACTACCCCCCACCCCAGCTTTGAGCACACTGCAATGGGGACCAGCTTTCAACACACAAGCTTTTGGGGAATAGTCTAGATCCAAACAATAACACTTGTGATGGTACAGTTTAAGAATTTTGTGACCTACAATGGTGGGAAAATGATATCTATTCAGTTGAAACTGTACTTTAAATTTTGACATTTTTTCCTGAAGTGGCACAGTACTCTTTTACGATGCTGGGTACTAGCACCAACCTGCAGCTCCCAGACAGCCACACGATGAGGAGGGTAAAGAACTGATACTCTACAGTGTACTATTTTAAATAAATTACCTGAAATATTCAGCACTTTATTATAAAATAGGTTTTTATATTAGATGGTTTTGTGCACGTTTAGGCTAAGGTAAATTTTCCAAACATGTTTAAGGTAGACTAGGATAAGCTATGATGTTCATTAGGTATATTAAATGCATTTCAACTTAGCAATACTTTCATTTTATTATGGGTTATGGGAATATAACCCCATGGTAAATGAAGAACACCTGTAGTATGTAGCTCTTGTGTGGTATTTCTGTTTCATAGAGAATATTTTCTTCTAGATGGGGTTCTTCAAATGTTATTTTCTGACCGCCTTCCATTCTTTCAACATTTTACAATAGCATATTTACACACTTGCTATGCTCTTTTTTTTTTCCTAATTTTAAAAAATGTGCTTACACTTAGCATGATAAGTTCTAGTTAGTCTTCTGGTTCTTCGGTGTCATATGAGTGAATATTCTATGATTCCTATAATCTGTCTTATTTCAGGAGAGGTGGGTTCAAGTATTTCTTAATGGAATCAGTTTAGGTATACCAGAATATTGGAAGAGGGAACTAAGACGGTTGCTCAAATTTAGATTTTATTTTTTCAAATCAGTAAAAATAAGATAAAGATAGAAGTGCAAAATAAATAAATAGCCATAACACTAGACAATACAAATGTTTGACTGATATAAACATAATGTGACTGTTGGTTACTACTGACCACTAAAAAATGAAACAACCTTGAGCTCTTCTCTGAGATCTTGTTATTCTCCTTGGTGGTGGTGTGTCTTCATCTCCGGATGAGGTGAGATGGCAGAAGATACTTCCTCACAGAACATTGAATCTTTTCTTCTGAAAAGGAAAGTCAACTTCAGTCATCCTTACTTTCCATCATTCATTTTATATCAATTCCCTCAATGTTGTCTAATTGGAAGGGGCAATATAAGAGTAACCTTTCTGTGGTTTAATGTTCTTTAGGTTTAGGAATATTCACAAAAATTTGGGGGATGTTAACTCTCTGTTAAGTCTTCTAGGGCTGGGGTGGTTTAGGAGGCAAGGATTTATTTTTTGGGGGGCAGGGTAGGGAGCATGTTAGAATTGTTTTCCTTTCTACCTTTCAGGCCTGGATGTCACGGGTGCCTTTTATGTTTTTATTCATTTCTTTTTGAATAATTTGGGGAGTTAGGTATTAGGGAGAGAGTCCATGGGCCTCCCCTCAGCCCCACCATATCTACCTAGACTTTTTGGTTGTTATGAATAATTTAAATATTTAAAAATTCTTTTATGCATCCATTTGTTTCAGAATAACTTTGTATTTTATAAGTAAAATGTCATTTTGTAAATTTTATTTTCTCCCTTCTTCAAGGTCTATTACAGTTGTCTCTTTTCCCAAGAAATCTTGTCTGATATCCCTAGTCAAAGTTCCTTCTTTTTCCACTGAATTTTTACAACCTTTTTTGTATTTACCTAAAAAAATTTATTACCAAATATTATAGAGCATGGATGCTGGGGAAATAATATGTAAAATCTGATTTCTGTCTTCCTGATGCTACCAGTGATTGGAGTAGGGAGGGATCAGCCTATCATCTACTTTATTTGCTTCTTTTTTTCTTTTTGTATCAGGGATTGAACCCAGGGGCACTTAAGCACTGAGCTACATCCCTAGCCCTTTCTCTCTAAGTTGCTGAGGGCCTTGCTAAATTGTTGAGACTGGCTTTGAACTCACAATCCTCCTGCCTCTGCCTCCCAAGCTGCTGGGATTTCAGGCCTGTGTGTTACCACACTCATCTTTTATTTGGTTCTATAAATTTACCTTATGGAAGTTAAAGTGAGCGTTTTGTTTACTGATGTTTTCTCGACAACCTCACAAATGTCTTAGTAGCCAAGAATGGAAATACAATGACTAAGAGAAAGGCCCAAAGTGGGTGGTCCTGGCTTCCAGGCAGAATTTCAGGCCCATTTGGCTAAAGAGGATGCTTGCATATGCAATTGGAATAGTCTTTCACTGCAACAGGCTGGTAAAAATAAGAAAGCTCAGCTCAGGTTGGGTGCCCAAGGCTAATAAGTGATAGGCAGAGAATATCAATGCTTCTTGAAGCAAGAGAAGCAGCATGGATAGGATCCCTGGAAGCTGAAATAGGAAGGATAAATCTTATTTCGGTGTTCTAACCCCTCTTCAGGCTATGAATTTTTGTCCACGTTACGGAGCACAAAAAGTGCAAACTCATTTTGTAACTAACTCCCAGGGGAGAAGGCATGAGTGCCTAGACACTTAGAAAGAGGTAAATTCTCATACATTAATTTTATTCTGGAAAGGCTAAACTGGAAACTTTTCCCTTTTCTTATTATAAGGCTGCCATGTGGCTAGCTTTTGGCAAGATAAAGTTGACATTCTTCCAAAATTGGGATCTTCACAGGCATCTCATTTAGAACATTAAGTAATGAAACATCATTTTTTGTCATTATGACCAAAAGCTGAAAGGAACCAGGCACGGGAAACAAAGAAATATGGGCAGCTAGGCCATAAGGGTTTCTGTATATTTTTCTTTAAAACATAATGTCTAAGTTTCAAAATAATAATGTGTTTTTAGCACTTTGTATTGAGACTAGGACATAGTATTCAATAAGTATTACTGTTTTTTAATCTGAGTATTGAAATAATGGGGACTTGTCTGTATCGAGAACAGGAAAAAAACTATAGGAGGAAGAACTGGAAAAGATAAAGACCTTGAAATAGATGGGAAAAGCTGATTCAGGCCTCTAGGGTGAAGGCAATTTTGAATAAATTAGTATATTTTGAAGACTGTTGGGTCATAGATACTTAGTTGAAAGGGGTCATCTTGCTCAGCATTTTGACAAATGGGGTGATTTTTAGTTAGTCGGTGGTTGAATATAATTTTCATAATTGTGCTTATATTTTGGAGAACATTGGAAGGAAAACAACCCACTTTAATTTCATTTGTATGAAAAAGTAAGTGAATGTAAAGGAATATATTGAATAAATCATAATACTGGTAGAAATTAAAAAATGGTCTTGAATTATATGTAAAAAATCTGACCTAGATCAAAAACTATGTTCAATATAGGAGTGTAATAGGCAGGAGTGTGTCACATGGATGAGTGGAACCTTATAACACAGATCTTCTTATGATTAGGCACGTCCATGTCCAGGATCAGAGTTGTGTTTTACCCTCTTTAGTTAAAGTAATTCCAATTCTCAATACCATTCCTCATTTGACATTGTCTTAATTGCTTTTTATGTCAATGATATGTAGTGATATCATAGTAAGATAAGGATAGAAGTAAACATATCATCTGACCTGAGATTTATTAGATGGATAGTGCTTGAATTGTCTTGTATTCTTGCTCTTCTCTCTCTCTCTCTCTCTCTCTCAAAGAGTCTTTATAGGTCTCCAATTATAAAATAGAAGATGGGAGCTTCCCTGGCTGAATGGGATCATCAGGAGAGTGTAGAATCTTATTGGCTGTATTCCCCAGCAAGGATTTTCCTGGAAATTCTGTGATTGTTCCATACATAGTTTGAAAAATACTGGTTTCAGTTATCTATTACTTACTATTTCTGACTGGTATGTAAACCATCCAGTTTTTAGTGGCTTCAACCCTATTTTCTTTCATATTTTTTATGTATTGGCTGGGTTCAACTGAGTAGTCTTTTTTAAAGAATTTTTTTTTATCAAGGTCTCTGATAAACTTGCATTCTGATGAGAGGTATTCAGCTAGGGACTTCCTCACCTTTCATCTCCTGCCTGAGTAAGGATGGCTGGAGGTACTGAGGGTTTCCACATGATTGGCTTGAGTTTCCTCATAGCATGGCCATCTCCTTTCACATGGTGGCTGGCTGCCCCCAGAATAAACATAACAAGAGACCTGAGTGGAAGCTGCTAGTCTTCCAATGAGTCTTAGAAATAATACAGCATTCATCATTTTTCCTTGTTGAAGAAGCCATAGTTCCATACAGATTTAAGGGGATAGAGAAATAGCTTTCATTTCCCAATGGGAAACGACTATGTACAATTAGAACAAATATAGATGGCAGCTATTTTGAGAGATATTAAGCCTAGAGAAGGCAAGGGATTAACCCAAGACCACAGAGCCAACAATGGTAGAACCAGGATTAGAGTCAGAATCTTGAAAAATGAAATCAGTCTCCTGAGAAAGCTTCATTCCCAAAACCTCCCATCTAGTACTGAAAATTTAAAAAGTCTCTCTGATGTTTATAGGCAAAATTGGCTTTGTATTAAAGGTGTTGTCGTGATTGGTATAAATTTTGAAACAAAAAGTAACAAAATATAAAACTGTCAGATAAATTGTCAGTAAACCTATCAAAGTAAAGTGAAGATGTCATGTACACTTATATTGTAGATATCAAGAGCCTAGAATAAAATCTAAAAAATGTGTAATATATCTAAAGAGAAAATATAAAATTTATGAAAGAGATATTAAAGATAATCTAAAGAAAAGCAAAACAATGTTCATGGATAGGAATTCTTAATATCATAGACTCCAGTATCCTAACTTGTGCTCTAGATGCAAAAGATTACCAGTGGAAATTGTAATAAGGTTTATTTTCTCCACAGAACTTGACTAAGATAATTCTGAAATTTATGTGAAAGAGCAAAAGGTCAACAATAGAATATTTATGTAGAAAAAGATCAGAAATAGATGTAAAACAACATTCATAGCAGCACTGTTGACAATGGCAAAAAACTGGAAATGGCCCAAGTGCCCGTCTTAGGGAGACTGTATGAATAAATGGTGGAATTTTTATAGAAGTGAATCTTATATGGTAGTCAAGGCAATGAAATATGGAAATGCACCAAAATGGATGAGTCTTAGCAGTTAATATTAAGGGGAATGGAAGTACTTATAATTTCACTCAACCTGATATTCATTTGATAAAATAAAAATAACTATAATAAAATATTTTTAAGGTACTGACATAGAAGTTGTTAAACTATGTAAAAAGTTAAAAGAAGAACATATTAACAAAAAACTTGGAATGATCTCATGTGCAGAAATATGGAAAGATGAAATGAGAACTTAGATGGTAGGATGTCATTTATAGTCAAAGTGTGTCTTATGTCTTGGTACGTACTAAGTACATTACTAAAAATAACCAAATACACAGAAGTAGGTATTATAATTTATTTAATTTTGTATACTTATAGTCCAACTACTACAACAACAACAAAAAAAAAGCTCAAGCCTGGTAAGTATTATAAAACCCAGTTACTCTGCCAGTTAGGTCAAGGAAACTAAGCTACCTCTGACAAAGTTATGATACTGGGTGTGTTTATCTGTGTTGTCTACTCACTGGAAGATCTTGTGTCTTATTTTAAAAATATGTGTCTTATAGGACGTAGAATAATTGATGTTTAGAGTTGAAAAGGTCATAATCCTCCAATTAGAATTGTTGATCTAAAGAGGAGGAAACTAAGAATAAGAGTTGTTCTATGGCATAAGATGCAGTCAAGTGAGGATAAGAACATAGTTTTATTACTTCTTGTCTAATGTCTGTTTGTAAAAATTAATTATGTTCTAAATCATTGAGGCACCAGTGTATTTTTAACCCTGTCAATTTTTATACATTTTTTAATATTTATTTTTTAGTTGTAGGTGAACACTATACCTTTTTTTCTTTTTTTTTTGAATTTTTATGTGGTTCTGAGGATTGAAACCTGTGCCTCATCCATGTTAGGTGAGAACTCTACCACTGAGCCACAACCCCAGCCCCAATTTTTGTACATTTATCTATAATAGATAATGAATTTATTTACTAGTATACTTCCTGGGAACTCAAATTTCAGTGTATATTTAAAGCATAATTGGAGTCTATTATTTCTCTCTCTCTCACACACACACATACACACACACACACAGAAAAATTACCTATTTGAAAGTTTCAGTGCAAGCACTATCAAACTGATAGGATCCATTTTATTTCCTCCTCTATATTATAAAGTAGGTCATAATATTTATAGGCACAAATGTTTAAAGAAGATTGAGCTGTTCCCTTTTCTTCATTATATTCTTTGAAACATGATGGCCATTTCCTTAAAAAGTGAATTCAAGGTATACCAAACTGGGTTCAGAGTGTTTTGAATTTATGTCAGTTATGTTCAGTGGAAGGAAGCCCAGACAAAATCTTTTTCTTTTGTAACTCAAGCAGAGGGAGGAGATGTTTTGGAGGTAGCCTGGATGTCTTAGTTCATTTGAGCTGCTATTAAAGAACATCACAAACTGGCTTATAAACAATTTTTTTTTTTCCTCACAGTAATCGAGGTTAAAAAATCCAAGATAAAGGGCCCAGTAGATTCAGCGTCTGGTGAGGGCCTGCTTCCTGACCAGCAAGTTGACCCTCAGTGTCTTAGAGATCTGGAGATAATCTCTGGGAGTGTTAGGGTTGGTACAAAACTTAAACAGAGGGAGCCCCGCTGCCTGTGTGTTTGACCCTCAGGCTGCAGGTGCATGAACACCTGGGTGGATACAAAGTCGTCCTGGTGGCTTGCAGGCACAGGTTGGTGTGGCTGAGTTGAATTCATAGAGCGTGTGTGCCTAGACCTATCAGTTCTTGGGCAAGTCTCATCATGTAAGCTGCCTGTCACGGCCAGCCACGGCGCCGCCACGGGAGGAAAATACTTCTACTTTCTTAGAGAGAGCTTAGAGAGGGAAAGAAAGATTTTTAGAGAGAAAGATTAGAGTGAGCTTTTCTTCTTAGCTTAGAGTTAAAGTTAGCTTAGAGAAAGACTAGAGCTTCTTTCTTCTCTCTTCTTTCTTTCTTCTGTCTTCTGTCTTCTGTCTTCCTCAGGAGCCTCGGCCTAACTCTGACCAGTCATTACTTCTTCTATCTTCTATCTGGTTTCTCTTCTGTAACCGCTCTGCCTACGTTCTGGCCGCTCTGATTCTGACCGACCGAGTGACTGCCCGACGGACCGAATGAATTCGTTCTCCTAACTCGGACCGCTTTCACCCGGTTATATACCTTCAGGTTTGCGGGTGCCTACAGGTGTGTCACATACATATCAGGTGGAACTTATGGCTTCCAGCTAGCTGCAACAGCCCTTCCTAATTAGGGCTCCTTCATATTCCTTCCCTTTAGTTTAAAAAGGTGCTTTTGTTCTATTTTCTCTATTTTATTTTCTCTATTTTCTTTTATTTTCTTGTCCCTACCTAGCTTTTCACCTTTTATTTTTGAAAGGGTGGATATTTGAGCCCTTTTTGAGAAGGTGCTGTGGCTTTAAGGAAGCCTAATGCTGAGGAGCAGCTAACGCACCTAGTTAAGCACAATTGCATAAGCGGCTTTGACTTTTTTTTTTTTTTTTTTTCTCCTCTATTTTTCTTTATGGCTTTCTTGCCAAAGCTCAGTGGCTTTTTTTTTTTCTGCATGGTTTTTACCATGCTATTTAATTCTCTATTTTCTTTTAAGCTCATGGCTTTTTTCTTTATACTAAAGCTCAAGGCTTTTTCTCTATATTTTTTATGGCTTTTGGCCGGCTACTCTGCTTCGGCTTTTGGCCGGCTCGCTTCGGCTTTTCGCTGGCTACTCTGCTTCAGCTTAATTCTTAACTGGCCTCAACTGAGTCAGAGGCTATGCTCTCTTGTTTCTACTCTTTTTGCTGGTCTCAACTGAGTCTGAGGCTATGCTTTTTCATTGCTCTTATTTCTTAGCTTTTCTTCTCTGCCTGCCGAGCCCCGGACGGACCACCATTTGTAAGCTGCCTGGTACCGAAACCCGGGAGGAAATTTCGGAGGCAGAGTAAAGCTATTACTACTTTTACTTCTACTTTCTTAGAGCTTAGAGAGGGAAAGAAAGATTTTTAGAGAGAAAGATTAAAGCGAGCTTTTCTTCTTATCTTCTTAGCTTACTTCTTCTATCTGGTTTCTCTTCTGTAACCGCTCTGCCTACGTTCTGGCCGCTCTGATTCTTCTGACCGACCGAGTGACTGCCCGGCTGACTGAATTCTCCGTTCTCCTAACTAGGACCGCTTTCACCCGTTATATACCTTCAGGTTTGCGGGTGCCTACAGGTGCGTCACATACATATCAGGTGGAACCCATGGCTTCCAGCTAGCTGCAACAGCCCTTCCTAATTAGGGCTCCTTCATCATCATAGTTCTTAGCCATTGGTACATGAGATAGAAAACACGGGTGTGGAGGAAACACCATTGACTGCCTCAAGTTTTATACAGCGAGTTAATGAAATAGCTGGAAATTGACGCAGTAAACTCTGGTTGCATTCAGCTTGTTCTGCTGAAGCTAGAGCTGCAAGAATGGGCCTTCTCTGTCTTTTTTGAGTAAACCCTAGGAAGGTAACCTGACCTTAAAGAACTGGGACAAAGTATCTCTTTCTGGATCTCCCACTGACTAGCTCTGGATAAATCCCTTCCCATTCCTGGGCCTCAGTTTCCCAGTCTGTTCAGTGAAGTTGTGATTTTTTTTTTTTTAAGGCATGATCTTTAATTTTTCTTTCAGCTCAAAAAAAAAAAAAGAAAAGAAAAAAATCTAAGCACTTGGGTGACAAATTTGCCCTGCCACTCTAAGTGCTTGGCTATTTTATTCCATTATTACTACAAGCTTTATAGCTAGGTATGTATATTATTAAGGTTGCACGGTATGTTTGTGGTATGACTGAATTTAAACTCCTATTGATATGAGCTCAAATCTATGTTTCTAGGGAGAGTCTTTCTCCAAGAGTTTTCTAAAGGAGATGCAAAATAACTCAGGAGCAAGATTGCCTGAGCTGTTTGGGTGGAACTCCGTTAATTGTGTTTATTCTTCCTGGAGGCCATCTTGCTCTGCCCTGATAGACTTCACTGCTCCTTCTGTGGGCAAAGCAGATGGAGGGACAAGAGCATGCAGGATTCTGTTCCACACAGCAGACACGTCAATGCCTCCCCCTGGTCTGCCAGCCGGTCAGGGCCACAGCCAAGTGTGCCACCAGAGGCATTTGACAGCCTAACCTCGGGTTCAGCTAGGTGTGTAAAGACTAAGTCAGTAGCTCACTGGTGCAGCAACACAAGGTCAGACGTGGACCCAATCCTCAAACGCTGTACTCTGAGCAATGGAATTGGCGTTTTATGGAGATGGGGATGTGCTCGTCACAAGTAGGAGCTGGACCTCTGGGTTGGTTTCTGGTCTTCAAAGATGGAGTCAGGATGGGCCAAGAGGCCCCAGAGAAGGCACTGAACGCTGTTCCAAGGGGAGAACCATAAAATGTGTCTATTTTTGAGACTAAGTCAGAATCAGAGAGGAAATTGAGAATCTGAAATCCAGCTGTCTTAGCTGCATACCCTATATCATATTATTCTATTTTATTGTCTTTATAATACCTAAATTCATCTGACATTATTTTGTTTTAGTTCATTTGCTTATTTAGTGTCTCACTCTCTGACCAGAGTGTGAACATTTGGGAGGAAAAACCTTATTTGTTTTGTTCGCCGTTGGATCATCGGTTTTTAGAATAGTTGGTTTAATATGTATTTGTCAAATGAATGAATACATGAAAGACAATTCTTTCTCTGGGAGACATCTGAAAGGCACCAGGCAACTCATAGGGATGTAGATTAGTTTTTTGTTCTTTTCCTTGGCCACTGATCAAACACTTTTCAAGATCATGAGATTATAGGGGAAAAGGAAAGTTGGATTAAAAATGACTATATGGTCTTTTCCAGACCTAAGCTTCAGGACACTATTGGTGTGTCTTCTGAAAGTCCTCTCCTGGTGCCATTCAATGATTGTACACGCTCACATGGCTTACCTGACTTCTGCTGCTGCTGGAACGTACCAGGCATGCTCCTGCTTCCAGACTCTTGCCCAGGCTGTTCCCTCAGTCTGGAGAACTTTCCCCAGATGCTCATGTGGCTCATTCCTCTACTTGCTCAACTCTCTGCTACAATGCTGCCTTCTCTTCGAGGCTGTTGTGAAGTGCCCATGTCAGAATCTTGTCCCAGCAACTCTCAGCCCTTCCCCTGCTCTATTAGTCTGTATCCCTATGTGGGGAGCAAGTTCCTCAAGGTTAGTTTTTTTTTTTTTTTTTAGTTCACTATTCCTAACAGCTTGAACAGTGCATGACACATACAAGGGGCTCAGCACATGCTGAATGTTAAACAAATGAGAGGGTTTTAAATGAGGAGTTAAGGGATGGGTTGTACCAAGATTGTTTGGCTGTAGCATCTGACAAGTGAATGTAGGGAAGAATGGGAGGCGGCAGGAGCTTCCTTTAGGGGTTGTTGTAGTTAAGGAGTGAGATGAAGGCAGCTTATTCTAGAGCATGACAGTGTTACTGCTGAGAAATGGATGCTTTGGGATATATTTTGGCAAAGCTAGCAGGACTGGTGGATGGCTTGATTGTAGACTGATGGAGAATCCAAGGAGAACTCCGAGTTTGTGTGTGTGTGTGTGTGTGTGTGTGTGTGTGTGTGTGTGTGTGTGTGTTGGGATTGAACCCAGGGCCTTGTGCGTGCAAGGCAAGCACTGTACCAACTGAGCTATATCCCCAGCCCAAGAACTCTCAGGTTTTTAACCTAAATAATTGGATAGATAGATGATGGAGAATCATCCACGATGAGGAAGATGGTCTACTCATTATTCTCTTGTCTGAGGGTGGACTTAAGAATCCCTTGATGGGCATATTCAGGGTTATTTTGTTTATTCCTTATTTGAACTAGACACCCAGATGAAAATATTGAGCAAGAAGTCAAGTATGTGAATCTAGAACTCAATGGTGAGGTCTGGGCTGCAGATACAAATTTGGGTGCATTTGCATGTTTAAAATAAAGGAAATTCTGTAAGTATGTCATCCTGCAGGAGCCCTGTTTGGGGAGATAGCTAAGATTGCGGTTGACTATGGGCCATAGACATTTTTGGGCATTGTCGCCTTCCGTAGTCTCACGGGACTTGGCCCAGGATCTCGAGAGATTTGAGCAATGACTCAGCAGATTGACATTTTTGGGCATTGTCGCCTTCCGTAGTCTCACGGGACTTGGCCCAAGATCTCGAGAGATTTGAGGAGTGACTCGGCAGATCGAGCAAGCACCATTCCTGCTCGGGCGCATGGGATGAGACCAGAGAGAGAAAGGACAGGGTTATCGCTATTGTATAGATACATTGTAGTTTCTTGTAAGAGTACGTGGCTTGGTTTCTTGTGAGAGTGAAAGGACAGGGTTATCGCTATTGTATAGATACATTGTAGTTTCTTGTAAGAGTACGTGGTTGGTTTCTTGTGAGAGTGTGTATGTAGTGTTAGAAATTACAAGAGACAGAGACAGAAAGATTAAAGAATTTTTTCGTCTCCATCCTGTCTCCGGACTCCTTCCCGCGGCGCTGCCGTTCCAGGCTGCAATCCCTTTCCGGCGGCTAACAGTTGGTGGCCCGTACGGGGAATTCAGCACGGCAGGTAAGAACTGAGAAACCTCGCAGGAGTCTCTAGTCAGAGCGGTTAAAATGGGTTCGAAAATAACTAAGACCCAAGTGTACGAGGCTCTTGATGAATTCTTTGATATGGATGAGTCTGTCGTTAGTGAGGAGGATTTAGAAAACAGTGAAGGCAATCATAAAAGCGTAGATTCCGCTGAGTCAACTAAGACCAGTAAGGAGAGTATTAGAAGTGTCCCCAAAATTACAAAGATCCGAGCTGCTAAAGCTATTCAAGATTTATTAGAGATATTTCAAGGATACATGGTCTCAATTGAACCTGGGACTCAGGATGTTACTGAGTCAGTTAGGACCAATGAGAGTAGTAGTAGTGAGGAGGAATTAACTAAAGGTGATTTTGAGAAAATGAATAAAAGGAAATTAAGGAAGACCAAGATAAGGGATCATCAAGTGGAGGAACTTGTGTCCTCTACTCCCCCATGGGTGAAATCGATTACAGAAAATATGAAGGGTATCACTAGACGTTTGCATACCCTAGAAATAGAAATAAAAAGTCTTTCTGAGCGCTTATGCGCTCTCGAGGGTAACTCACAGATACATTGGGAACTGCCAGTATTTGAATATGAAAATGGACAGAGGGGCCACCAGCCAATAGATTTCAAAACAATAAAAAATCTCAAAGAGGCAGTAATGACTTATGGACCCCAAGCTCCTTTCACGTTGAGTATATTGGAGTCCCTTAACACCTTTAGCTTAACCCCCCGCAGACTGGAAACGTCTATGTAAAGCAACATTAAGTGGGGGACAATACTTGGTTTGGCGATCGCAATTTCAGGAACTTTGTATAGAAACAGCTAAAAGAAATGCAGATGCGGGGTTTGGAGACCATAATATAGAAATGCTCACAGGAGAAGGGCAATTCGCAGACATACAGGATCAAAAACATTATACCCCAGGAGTATATGCTCAGATAAATGCAGCTGCCTTAAAGGCATGGAAAACTGTACAAGGACCTGGGGATCTACAAGGTAGCTTGTCCAAAGTAATTCAAGGACCTAATGAACCATATGCTGAATTTGCTGATAGACTTTTGAGAACTGCAGGTAGAATTTTTGGAGACATTGATCAAGTTATGCCATTAGTTATTCAATTAGCGTACGAAAATGCTAATAAATATTGCCAGGAAGTCATCAGGCCATGGAAAAATAAAAAGGATCTTTCCATATATATACAACTATGTAAAGATGTAAATGATGCCTTTGTCACAGGGAATGTGATTGCAGCAGCTGTGAGAGATGCTGCCCCTCAAAATTTTACAAGGGCTCAACATAGACATTATAATCAATCAGGATATTCTAGGCAAAATTATCATAATCAATCAGGCTATTCTAGGCAAAATCCCCAAAGAGAAATAAGACCAAATTCATACCGTACTCCAGGTTGCTGCCCCAGGTGTAAGAAAGGAAATCATTGGGCCAATAAATGCTATTCAAAATTTGACATCCATGGAAATCCTTTGTTCAGGAATTCAAAAAACAGGGCACGGGGCCCAATGCCCCAGGGCCCACAAATGTACGAGGCATTGGAGGAGGAGTATCCTCAAGCATCCACTCAGATGCTTCCCCGACACAATCCCTATTACCCATCCACTCCCTCGCCAGAGGAACAGGAGGAAATGCAGGATTAGACCTCTGTTCCACCGCCCGAATAGTGTTAACACCTGAAATGGGGGTTCAACTGATTCCCACAGGAGTCAGGGGACCTCTTCCCTCAGGGACTGTAGGACTTATTATCGGGCAAAGTCCTGAAAGCTTATTAGGTTTGCAAGTGACCCCAGGCGTAATAAACTCAGACTATAAAGGGGAAATAAAAATAATGCTTAGCTCACCCCAAAGTATAAGTTCTATTAATCAGGGAGATAGAATTGCTCAGCTGCTCCTCCTTCCAAATTTACATAATTCATTTAAAATGAATATGCCTCTAAATAGGAACAATAGAGGATTTTGTTCCACTGATTCGAAACCCATGGTTTGCTGGGTTCGGGACTGTACAAGGAGGCCTATGTGTAAAATAAGAATCCAAGGAATAGAAATGGAGGGTCTTATAGATACTGGAGCTGATTCTTCCATCATTAATTTACGTCAATGGCCCAAACACTGGCCTCTACAAAAAGCTTCAACCAGTTTAAGAGGCTTGGGATATAATAACCTCCCAGAAAAAAGTGCGGTAATTTTAAAATGGGAGGATGATGAAGGACATAAAGGCACATTTCAGCCTTATGTTTTACCTAATCTACCGGTTACTTTATGGGGAAGAGATATTTTACAACAAATGGGAGTACACCTTGCAACCAAACCTGCAGGTGTTAAATGTAAAAACATACAGGGTAATCTTAACCCTAAAAGAAATCATCAAAAAGTACAGGGCAAGCTTAACCCTAAAAGAAATCATTATCATATAGGAAAAAGACATTTTTCTTTGGGGCCACTGAGAAAATAATTTTGAAAATACCATGGCTTTCTGATAAGCCAGTGTGGGTCCCTCAGTGGCCCCTATCTAAAGAGAAATTACAAGCGGCCCACCTACTAGTTAAGGAACAATTAAAAGCAGGACATATAGAACATTCCACCTCTCCCTGGAATTCCCCCATATTTGTGATCAAGAAAAAATCAGGAAAATGGCGATTATTACATGATCTTAGACAAATTAATAAAACCATGCAAGTCATGGGCCCTACTCAACCTGGACTTCCGAATCCTATAGCTATTCCAAAAAATTTCCATGTTATTAGTCTTGATATAAAGGATTGCTTCTTTTCTATTCCCCTACATCCTCTGGATGCCCCCAGGTTTGCTTTTTCAGTTCCTTCTATTAACAATAATGGCCCTGATCAGAGATATCAATGGAAGGTTTTGCCACAGGGAATGGCTAATAGCCCCACCATATGCCAAATATATGTGGACAAGGCTATCCAACCCATTAAAAATAAATATCCAAACCTCATGTGTCTACATTACATGGATGATATTTTACTGGCCCACCCTAATCAAAAAATCTTATTTAATATATTCAGTGACATGGTAGAAAATTTTAAAAAATACGGATTATATATAGCAGAAGAAAAAGTTCAAACCAGATCTCCCATATTATATTTAGGATTTAAAATCATGGATACTTTTGTTAGACCCCAAAAAATTTTAATAAATAAAGAACATTTAACCACCCTCAATGATTTCCAAAAACTACTGGGAGACATTAATTGGCTTCGCCCTACACTAAACCTCACTACTGGCCAATTAAAACCTTTATTTGATATCCTTCGAGGGGCCCCTGATCCATCCTCACCGCGAACATTGACTCCTGATGCTAGGAAAGCTTTAAAGGTAGTAGAAAAAGCCATAGAAGGAGCTCATTGTGACAGATTTGATTTAACTCAACCGCTGATATTGATTATTATTTCTTCACAATATACACCCACAGGAGTATTTTGGCAACAAGGGCCTTTATTATGGATACATTTGCCTGTCTCTCCTAAAAGCATAATTGAGTCATATACCTCCATGGTGGCTAAACTTATTCTTCAAGGACTTAAAACTTCTACTAAAATATTTGGCATTCACCCTGCTACTATTATTACTCCCTATTCATCGTCACAGATTGAATATTTATGCTTCAATGATAATGACTGGGCTATAGCTAGATGCTCTACCTCTGCAAATTTTGATAATCACCTTCCTAAGTCTCCTATATTATCTTTTTGTATTAATCATCCTATTATATTTCCACAGGTAATAAAAAATCAACCTATTCCTAAGGCATTTAATGTATTTACAGATGGGTCCTCAAATGGTACTGCTGCAGTAGTCACTACAAAAGAAAATATGACTTACATAACTGCACACAAATCAGCTCAACTAGTGGAATTGGAAGCTGTGGTAAGAGCTCTGGAAAATTTTAGAGACCAGCCCATAAACATCTTTTCAGATAGCCACTATATTGTACAAGCCGTCCCAAAATTAGAGTTAGCAGGACCAATAGCACCTCATACTCCAGCCTTTAAATTGTTTTATCAGATACAAAAACTTTTGTGGGCAAGAAAAGAACCTCTATTCGTAGGCCATATTAGAGCACATACTAATTTGCCTGGCCCCCTCCATGAAGGTAATCAAAAGGCAGATGAACTTACAAAAACAATATTTATACTTTCAGCACTACAACAAGCTACTTTATTTCATTCCCAGTTTCACGTCAACAGCACCACCTTGCAACGTAGGTTTAAAATCACAAAGGAGCAAGCCAGAACAATTGTAAAAGATTGTAAATCTTGTATAACACATTTGCCCAATCCTCATTTTGGTGTTAACCCTAGAGGATTAATGCCCAATCATTTGTGGCAGATGGATGTTACTCATGAGCCAAGCTTTGGAAAATTGCAATTTATTCATGTAACCATAGATACATGCTCAGGCATGATTTTTGCTTCCTTACATTCCGGAGAAAAAGTTAAAGATGTCACATCTCATTGTTTACAAGCTTTTGCTGCATTGGGCATCCCCAAAATGCTTAAAACAGATAATGGTCCCGCTTATATGTCTTCATCTTTCAAACAGTTTTGCGCAAAATTCAACATATCCCATAAAACAGGCATCCCATACAATCCTCAGGGTCAAGGCATTATTGAAAGAGCAAACCGCACACTAAAAGTTATGTTGTTAAAACAGAAAGAAGGAAACTGGAAAAATCCTAAGGACAGATTGGCAGTTGCCCTGTTTACTTTAAATTTTTTAACTTTAGACTCTGATGGTTATTCTGCTGGAGACAGACATTGGAACCCACATCAACAACATAAACCTTTGGTTTACTGGAAGGATGTTCTTTCAGGTACATGGAAGGGTCCGGATCCAGTATTAATTTGGGGAGAGGATCTGTTTGTGTCTTTCCAAAGCATGAATCCTCTCCAATATGGATACCATCTAGATTCATAAAGCAGGTACCACATCAAAAGGATCAAGATGAAGTTGTTGAGGAATCAAGATTAATAAAAAAGGTACAAAATCAAGAGGACCATGATGAAGATATGGAATGATTCCCTTAAAAGAGTCCTTCAAAATATGTCACAACTTAAGTGTCATTCCTCCCAGCTGGGACGAAGAGATCTCTCTTTAGTGTGCACACAATTATATATATATATTTTTTACTTTTTATATATGTGTTTATTTGTGTATTTGTCTAAATTTCATGTTAATGTGACGTCACAAATATATGTTTGTATGTGCGTCTGTCCAGTGTGACATCAAAAATAACAAAGCGCTTGTGAATATATATATATGGATCCAAATAACTCTAATTCATTTAAGTTTAAGAGTATTCAAAATGGGTAAATAATTTAATAAGTGAAGGTACCTTCAATTTTGTTTTATAGGTGTCCCAGGGACTTCTCTTTAGCAAAAAATATGACTAGGGCTGTATAACCTGATATTTTGGTGTTTTGACATGAGGTTGCTTATTTGTTATTAACTTCATTTGTTTAATAAATGATTAATTTCAATTATTTCAACAGGTAAAGGACTGCTGTGTATGCAGAAACTCGAGAGTTCCAGCTAACAAATTATTTCTCCAAAGTGCTTTTAGTTTTTCTTTAATCTATCTTTAATGCAGTAATTACCCTCAGTCTTTCTTTGTTTTGTTCTAAATATGATATTTTTGCCAGCTTATGTTTGTGGGAGCTCAGGCTGCAATGTGTGTGAGCAGAAATCAACTTATTTTTTCCAATCTAATAATTCTATTATTTAGTTTGACAACTCGCCTCTTGACTCAGTGCTGGAATAGCACTGCCTTTCCTTTAACAATTGATGCTTCAGTCTCTAGATAGCGGGCCCTGAAGATTTGCCGGTGGCATCGTCTAGACATAAAAAAGACGGCTGCTTCTACAGCTGCAGGGATCGCGGTCGCTGCAAGCATCCCTGCTGCTCAAATGTCAAACAACCTCACCAGCAGTGTGGCCTCTGCTCTGCATGCATGGGGCCTCCTAGATCTACGTGTTATAACAAGTGGACATTTTGATCTTTCATTGTTTGGGACTTCATGGGACATGGAACAGTACCTTGCGGGTATTTGTTTAGAGAACTCACTGTGTTACTTGATAGAACTTAGGGCAGCTGATTTGTTTAAAGAATTTGATATGCTATGCAATTTGACTTGTCACCAAAAGGCTTGTCGCCTTAAAGCCGCAGCATCTCCTCCCAATTGGACGGCTGTTAGTCATCTTACACAGTCGATCCTAAAGGGCTCCATTGGATGGCTGGTTAGCCAATGACGGGTAAGATCCCCAGAGTAAGACAGGCACAGTCGCACGGGACAGTCATGTGCTGTCAACCTATCAGGGATCAGCCTGATCTGATGAATGTTGGTTGCACAAAGCGTGCCCCTGTGCATGCACCTGTTTGGGGAGATAGCTTCCTTGCGGAGTTGACTATGGGCCATAGACCCATTGTCCCTTCTTCGGGACTTGGCCCAGGATCTCGAGAGATTTGAGCAATTCTGGATTGACATTTTTGGGCATGTCAGTCTCACGGGACTAAGATTCGAGAGATTTGAGGAGTGACTCGGCAGATCGAGCAAGCACCATTCCTGCAGGGCGCATGGGATGAGACCAGAGAGAGAATCTAAATTGTATAGATCAGTAGTTTCTTGTGCTACGTCTTGTGATTGTATTTTGCTAGAACAGAGACAAAAGATTAAAGAATTTTTTCGTCTCCATCCTGTCTCCGGACTCCTTCCCGCGGCGCTTTCTCAATCCCTTTCCGGCGGCTAACATCATGCTAAGTTAAGTGGAGGACTAGTGGAGTAACAGAGGAGCCATGCTGTAATCATTGTCTAAGACAAAGCGTTGCACTAGGAGTGGATGGGATCCCTAGGGAACTTCTGTGCATGGGATCATAATCAAAAGGCGTGCTATCATTTATTTTGCTAGCAAATGGAGGACGCTAAGTTAGGGTAATTAAGTTTGCATTGAAGTAAACTGTAGCCAGACACATTGAAGTCAATCCTGAGCTATCTAGGTCTCTGCTTGATCAGACCATGGTATCCAGTAAGTGTCCTTTGTTTCTGGTTCACTGTGTGTGAAGAAGGCACCAACATCTTTTTTTTTTTTTTTTTTTTTTTTTGGTACTGGGGATTGAACTTAGGGCACTCGACCACTGGGCCACATCCCCAGCCCTTTTTTGTATTTTATTTAGAGACAGGGTCTCACTGAGTTGCTAAGTGCCTCACCATTGCTGAGGCTGGCTTTGAACTTGCTACCCTCCTGCCTCAGCCTCCCAAGTGCTGGGATTATAGGCATGTGCCACCGTGCCTGATGGCACCAACATCTTTTGAGTCCTTTGTGTTATGTACTTCATATCCTTTGCCTACGTTAATTGAACCCACCCTGGAATTTATGAGGTAAGTCACATCGATTCCATTTTGCAGGCAAGAAAAATGAGCCTGGGAGTATTGATAAACTTTCCAGTCTCAAAGGTGAGGCACCTGCAGATCCAACTGAGGTCTGATGTGAAATTTCATGCTCTTTCAACTCAGTAGCCCAAAGGAGCATAAAATATAACTAGTGTTTCTTTCACATGATAGCACATATCTAAATTCAGTTTCCCTGTTCTTTTCAAACTGCCTTTGCTTAGGTGAAATACCTTCAGTTCTTTTTTTTTTTTTTAAATTGTTGTCTTTGTCGTGACAATTTTTTTATTCATTTCTTTATATGCAGTGCTGAGAATTGAACCCAGTGCCTCACATGTGCAAGGCAAATGTTCTACCACCGAGCTACAGCCCCAGCCCCCCTTTAGTTCTTTCAATGAATCCGTGTGACCCATTAATTAGTAAAGTGCTTGTCACAGTGTCCAGCACATAGTCAGTGCTCAACAATTGCTAGTTAATATAATACTGCTGTTTGAGGAAACTTGGGTCTCACAGAAGGGAAGGGGCTTGACCAATATCTCATGACCAATGTCCATCCACATTTAGTCATTTGCTCTACTTTCAAGTTCTAAGCACATTGTGCTTTAATCAGTTTTTGTTTCTTATATGCAGTCCAGCTAGAGTAAGGTCATTCCTCTCTACTCCCTTATTCAGGCCTCTATACTTCTTTTAACATGGTCCTGATTGTCTTGGCTTTCAGAGAACTCTCTCTGCACCGGAGGCTTGTGTGTTCTCCTTTGCTTTAGTATCAGTTTGTTTATTCATTCGCTTTCTAAAACCGGAGCTGGCTGACTGGCAGACTTTAATCAGAAGATTGTGTAACCATGGTGAGAAGCTGCCCAAATCCATAACTATAATGACAGAATGGGACACAGGAAAATTGGATTAAAAGGAGGCTTGTTCTACAAAGGTGGAAACTCCAACTCTACCTCCTTTCCTTTCCAACTCTTTCTACCCACCTGTGAGAAGAAAATCGAAAGTCAAAGGTAAAAATGTGGAGTGGGATCACTTGAGGAGTTCTAAAGGTGATGGGGTTAATTAGACTTGTGGAGATACTCTGAAGGAGAAGAGATGAGTATCACAATAAGATCGCAGAGAAGTGGAATGAAGGAATGGTTATGCTGAAGTCTCCCAGTTCCTCCCTGCACGACCCCTACCCCTTGAGTGTACCCCACTTACCCACTTGGCATTCACTGATTTGCCTAAACAGTTACAGTGCTATGTATTCAATACTCATTAGGTCTAATTCATATAGAATTTGTGCTTTTATGTTTATTAAATAACATACAAATATATATTAAGGATTTTCTACTCAGTACTCCTTTGCCATAATATTATCCCCATTCAATGGAGGAGAAAACTGAGCATCAGGTTCAGAAAGGGACTTGCCCGAGACAGCCAGAGCTGGATGGGAGCCCAGATCTCTTGCCTTTCAGCCGGCTGTGCCTGCTCTGGTGCTTTGAATCAGCGTCAGTTCATTTCCCCTCACAGTGAGCACAGAGCCACTGGGATGAGCATGCTTTCAAGTTAGAGGGGAACAACATTTTTCCCCCCTTTCCCTAAACAAGGATTCACTTCAGGGTCATTCAAATGCTGCTGAGGTTTGTAAGATTTGTAGCAGTTTCTAAGTATCTTTTAATTGCTAACTGTTGCTTCAGGCTCCAGGACAGAATCATTCAGGTTTTGCTATTTGTTTTAAGCAAGGTGAAGAAACAAACGAGGAGAAGCGTGGTGACTGGTGCAGAGGCTGGACATGTGGTGCCCAGGTCCTCCACACCTTCTGAGTCTTGCAGCTCATCTGTCATTTCTCAGCACAAGCCTGTTGCGGAATTGGCTAAGTCCCCACAGCCAGACCTGTGTGCCTTCTGAGTTCCTGTCCTCTTAGCTCCCAGGGAAGAAAGTCGATGTTGGCACCAGGTGCCAAGCTGGTTTTTGTGAAAGACTTTCATGCTTTTTGCTTCTGGGTAGGGTCCTCTGAGGAGGAAGCAGACAAATTGGAGTGGTTTGGCTAACATCACACAGAGAACGTTGCAGAGGTCAGGTAGAACACAGGTTTCCTAAACCACCAGGCTAGTATATTTGCTGTGCCCAATGAATGCCTTTAAAATTCCTCAAAAGAGTCTCTGAGTATGTGTGTAGGGTCCTCTCCTCTTCTCCTTGCCAGTACTTGTGGGCATTGGGATGGACTTGACATTGCTATGGAGTGAGCTACAGTCTGAGGCTTGCACACAAAGGCAGGGCATTTCCATCACATCACCTGGGGATTTGCCACCCAACATGTGGTCCCTGGACCAGCTGCAGCACCTGGGAGATTGGTAGAAATGCAACATCTCTTGGGCCCCTGCCTGGACCTATAGAATGAGTCTCTGCATTTGAACAAGATGCCAAGGGAATTTGTAGGCATATTAAAGTCTGAGAAGCACAGGCAAGGAAAGAATAGGAACTCGTAGGCTGCCAATATATCTGGACCACAGCTTGTGAACTTCTGGTCTAGGTGGGAGAAAACAATGAGTTTGTCTTATGTGCAGCTTTGATTGACAGTTAAAAACTCCTTAGGAAACAGTGCAGAGAAGTATTTATGGACTCCTCCTGATCCACATTGATATCTACCATAGGTATAGAATGGGGAATTGGCTCTTGTGGGCCGGATAGTCACCGTTACTAAACCAGACTACCTAGAAGGCTCTTCCAACACTGACTTTAACTTGAGCTCTTGCAAACCACTTCTGGACCAGACTGGGTGATGCTTTATGGAGGTCACAGTGGTTCTTCCATTAGCTCGATCTGTGACCTTTGGGGGAAGTCACTCATGTACTTGGAACTTCAGATTCCACATCTGCCCCTGTGTGCCTTCAGGTTTACTGGGAAGCTTAAATGAACCATGGTATGCGAAAGAGCTCTGTGAACTAAAATATGCAGTAGAAATAAAAGGCATTTTAATACCAGTGATGAAGAGAATGAGGGTAAGCAGGACTGGCGAATATCTGTGACGTTCTGTCATCGTCAGGCCAGTTGGAATTAAAATTTCCCGATTCCTAGGTCTATTGACTACCTCTTGGGATGAGTCCTGGGTTCTAGTCCTAAGTCCTTGGACAAAGAAATCATATAAATGAATGTATCCAAATTTGGTGGTGGTGATAGAGATGTGGTAACTGCTAATGTGTGTCCATTGTGTATTTTCTGCTAATAACTCTGATAAGTTCATTACGGGTATTTTTCTCTCCTACTTTGCAAATCAACATTTTCAAGCAGACATATCCCTACTCTGCATGAGGAAACTAAGATGTAGAGTGTCATTGTCTATAACATCAATGGGAGGTGATGCTTTAAGTCCAAGGGTTACAATTAGAAGGTAGAAATCAGGCCCCATGATAAGCCAGTTGGGAGTGAGAGTGGATTGTTGGCTAGAGAGCAGATTGGGAGATTCCAATGCTCCTGAAATGGCCCCACAAAAGTGGTATCTGGCCCTGCCAAGAGGGCTTGGCGTGAGCTCAGCCTGTCACCTTGTAGCAGTGCTTGCTGCTCTGGCCCCTCTCGGCTGAAGATACTGGAGCTGGCAGTCCTGGGGCAGGGAGGTGCCAAGCCAAGTTGGAAGGCCAGACCTGGAGACAAGATGACTAGCAAAGGTGGTGCCTTGGAGCCGGGCACAGCCTGCTGCTGTGTTCTGTTGACAGCATGGAGCTCATCTCTTAATTCAATCTCCTGGACTTCTCACTTGAAGTGAGGTGAGAGAGTGCAAAACAATAGAAGGGAGAGGAGAGAGATCATGAGCTATTTCCTCATCCTCAGGACCTCGAGGCCCAAGTGCATTCATTCTGAACTTTACTCAACAGTTCATAAAGAAATTTTTTTCCTACCATTAAGAAAATAGCACAGGGGTTATTTATAGTGGTTTAGTGTTTGAGCCCTGCACTGGTCAGCCTAATTCAAGTCCACGGCTGCCTTTTGCTAGTTGTGTGATAGTTAGTGGGCTTGTTTATTAGTTGCTAAACCTGAGATTTTTTCACCTGTGCCATAGAGACAACCTCAGAACCTGACTTGTAAATGGGCCAAGAAGATTCAGTAAGATAAATATTCAATAAATTTTCAAAGCACGATAGCTTTAAAAAAAAATTGTTATAGCTGTTAGTGTCATTACCATCATCTTGTTGGTTGGACCGGAGGGAATCCAATAAAGAGCAACTCTTTGGCTTGGAGTTCTGCATCTGTTAAGAAATAAGACAAAGGAGTAAATCAGATGGGAGACCAAAACGTCCCCCTCCATCACTGTAGCTTGAGTGGACAGAATAACAAAGACCTATCACCCCATCCCGGCCGGTGTTCGTCCACTTCTTGGCAAGCACACTTCTCCATAGATGGCTGCCAGGAGGACGGGCGTGAGCTCTCTGCAGGTCACCTGGCTCTCCACAGGAAGAGAGGACATTACTGAGTTATGTACACTTATCCTCAAATCCTCATCCAGATAAGCCACTTCCACTGTGAGGAGTGGAGGTGGGGATGGGGAATAGGGGGTGGGAAAGGCATGGGATTTTCCGGTAATGAAGCCCACTCCAAAGGGAAGGAGAGATCAGGAGTGGGAAAGAAGGTTCCCCCAACCTTCACGTATTATCTGCTATCATGTTACAAAAACAGTGACCTACTTGGTATATTTGATATTGGATCATCTAAACCTGCCCCCTTAGCAGAACTGTTTTCAGCAATAACTATATAAATCAGACATCATCATCATCATCATCATCATCATTATTATTATTATTTAAAATATTTGTTTTAGTTATACACAATGCCTTTTTATTTTTACATGGTGCTGAGGATCGAACCCGGGCCACGCACATGCTAGGTGAGTGCTCTACCGCTGAGCTACAACCCCAGCCCAGACATTATTTTTTAAATTCAATCTTCAGTTTGCAAACACTGGGCAAAGGAGAAAGAATATACTTTATTATGCAAAATTTAATCTGAACTCTGTAGTGTTTCATCTCAACTTTTTATTTACCAAATCAAAATTTCATGCTTTGCATTGCTCATATTTCACTATTTTAAATTTTCAACCTAAACAAAAATGTCAAGTCGTCTCCTAGGATGACAGAACTGAATGATCTCAAGTTCTGTTCTTCCTCCTATGCTATCAAAGTGACTGTTTATTTCAAATCTATTGTTTAAATACATCAATGTGCAGTCACCATTGGAGACAGAAATTTCAGGTCCTTTACAGAAAGAAGTAATGCTTCGGAATGCCTGAAGTGAGCACAATGAGTTCAAATATCCCAAATTTACTCTTGAAATTTTCATGTGGAGCTAAGCCCATGTGTTACAAACTCACTTATATAAATTAAAATTCAATGACAGCCTCAGTAATTATTTAGAACTGAAGCCAACCAAATTTTTTTTTTTTTGAAAGGAGGAAGGTATATTTTATCACTGGCATTATTTAGGATTTCAGGCATATGGTGGTAATAAAAAATGGCCTGATTTCTATTTACTTTAGAAATTATTACTGTTTTAAAATTCTCTGCAGAGAGTGCACATCCTCATTGCCCATTCCTGGGACAGACTGTTCCCTGTCTGGCTCTTGTAAAAACTATACTGGGTTGGGAGTCGGGATTTCTGGGTCCTAGTCTTGTGCCTGCAGTTCTCGGTTCCTAAGTAAGTAACGTCATTTCTTCTCTGGGTCCTGGTTTTCTCAACTGTAAATTAAGGTCCCCATCTCAAATTGTTTTTCTGTTTCAGACTCTGGTTTGAGAAGTCATCTTTCACCGGGAGAGGTGGGTGGGAGAACACATTTGGAATCTGAGTCTGTCTCTGTTTAGGGAGCCATGCTGATTTATGGGGAAGAGTCGGTGAAGGTAGATCATCTGCTTTTGATTTATGTCTGATGCTCGATGTGCTCTGGCTTCTGCAGTTCTCAGGATCAGGGAATAAAGTAGAGGGAGTTTTGGGAGGCCTTTGTACTAAGGGGAGGAGGAGGAGGAGGCTATGGCCAGGTGGGTGTGTGCCAATGACCTTGCAAGTGACACTCTTTTTTTTTTTTTTTTTTTTTTTTTTTGTGGTACTGGGGATTGAACTCAGGGGCACTTGACCACTGGGCCACATCCCCAGCCCTTTTTTGTGTTTTTATTAGAGACAGGGTCTCACTGAGTTGCTAAGTGCCTCGCCGTTGCTGAGGCTGGCTTTGAACTCGCGATCCTCCTGCCTCAGCCTCCCAAAGTGCTGGGATTACAGGCGTGCGCCACCGCGCCCCGGCGCAAGTGACACTCTTGAATTACTACTTGCTAGCCATGTGGTCCTGATGAAGGTGCTCCTGTTTATTTCTAGTTTTCAGATGAAGAAGCAGAAGCTGTGCTCCGGGTCACACATTTGGTAAGTGATAGTTGTCCGATTTGAATCCAGGTGTCTGACTCTGGACTCTGTACTGTAACCACTGTGGTTGAGGATCAGGGACCTCAGGTGCTGTTTGTCACTAGACTTTGTCCCTCTGCTCTGGGCTGGCCATATCCGGGGAAGCCTATTTCTGGGTCCTGGCATGATGTTCTGTTGAAGGCAGGGTTTCGCTCCTGTCTTTCCTGTTTGAGGTCTTTCCTGTTTGTGACTGTCACTGCTTGGAGGGGGCTTTGCATTCCTGATCTACCTCCCTCTCCTTTGGGGTTAGAGATATTGAAGATCCAAAGAGAATGAGCACTTGTTTAAGGTCACCCAGATTTAAGGGCAAAACGAGAATCAGGATCTCACCAACTTGTACTGTCATGACGGGCAAGAGTCTGGCCCGGCATCTGCCCATCATCTCTGTGCTTGGCCTTGGGGCTTCCTGGTCTAGGAATTATCCAGGACTTTACCTTCATATGAAACTTAGCTACCTTCACTGTTATGTGCTGGGTTAAAGAGAGATAATGGGAGTCAAATCCTTCCCACCCCACTCCAGGAAGTTTTTATCTGTGCCTGGAGTCTGTTGCTCTAGTACTACATTGTATAGGATTATTCATTTCATTCAGCAAGCATTTGGGCATTCTCTGTCCTCTAGGTACTTGAGTCATAGACATAATCCCTGTCTTCATGGAGTTTATAGTCTAGTGCAAGGCAGATGTTAAACCACAAAATAATTATTTGATTATTCTTTTCCTATTTAGCTCATGTTTGCATGTAAATCTATGCAGTGTGATGGGCAGTCTAAAAAGAACTATGAGCCCTTTTCTAATCTTAGCTTCCCCCTGAAAATCTTATATTTCACTTTTATTATATCTCACTTTGTTTAAGAAATGTGGCATATTTTACAGTACATTGTCAGAAATGTCACATTGTTCTTTATCCAAAACAAATGAAATTTACCTTGCAACCAAGCATCCTTTTCTGAAATAGCTACAGATCTGAGAAGAAAACAGTGGAAGGTAATATATCTTCTATTGTGATTTCCTTTACATCCATCATCTTTCCTCAATATTTTTTTATTAAAAAGCAAAGGTTAGAAAGTTTTTCTTGTTTATATTTGAAAGTTTGTAGAAAATTGCAGTAGACGTGGGACTCTCTGGATGTGTGCATAATAAGTTGTAATAACTGATAAATGTTATGGAGTGTTTTGTTTTCTCTCTGGAAGCTTCCATTATGCCATAGTAATCTTCTAATTCAGCTTCATAGTACACCGTGGTAATCCCATTTTATAGAGAAAAACAAGTAAGGTTCTATAACACAACCAAGAGTAGAATGACTGGCTATCACAATTTGAGAAACTTACAGGTGAATTTGTTCTGAAATGTAGGTAGACCTGAGTTAGAATCATACCATCTCTGTCTTCATCCATCCATCCATTCATCCATCTACTCATCCACCCATCCATCCATGCATCTATCCATCAATATTTATAAATTTTCCACAGTCTTGCACCTGCTAGGTGTGAGGATATCCTGGGAATCATAAAAGGCTAAGTGTCAGCTTTCATGGAGCTTATATTCTAGTGGGGTTGGCTACTATAAGCAAATGAATAAACATACAGGGTCACTTAAAATTGTGTTAAGGACAATGAGATGTGATTTCAGAGTTATGGAATGAAGTCCACCTGGTGATGGTGAGGGTCCTGGATTTTTAAAGGAAATGACATATAAATTGAGTTCCAAAGGAAAAGAAGGAACCAGCCACGTGGGGACTGGGTGAGAGGATTATAGCATAAGCAAAGACTGTGAGGTAGGCGTTGGCTTGGCATACGAGGAAACTGGAGGAAGAGCAAGGTATTTGAAGTCCAGAGAGCAGAGGTGATGTGGGAAGAGGGATGGAGTGTGAGCCTGAGCGTGAGCAGATCATCTGGGGGAGGGAAAAATACTGTGCAATTTACTCAAGATAGATGGCAACTCAGAGTAGAATGTGTGCAGTACAGGTTTATTGAAAGATTAGCTCTATTTGAGTGGTTTGGATTTTATTCCTAAGTACAGGTGGAAAGTCCATGAAAAGTTTAATGAGAGAAGTGCTGATTATGTTTTAGGAAGATTGTTCTCCAGCATGATTTAGTCCAGGGAAGGAGAGTTGAAGGAAAGGATGCCAGTTTAAAGCTGTCACTATGGTTCAGTCAAGGGAGAACGGTGGCCTGCCTAGGATGGTGGGATGGAAATGAGAAGACAGAACACTTCAAGATTAATCTGAGGATGAGGTCAAGGGAAAAAGCATTAAGGTTGTCTCCTTCACATCTGACTTGGGTAGTTTTTTAAGTTGGCTCTCTTAGAAAAGATCCTTAGCTTTTCTTGAGCAGAAGTTTGACTGGGGCAAGACATGAGACCCTGGCAGAGACCAAAGGCCTGAGTGAGATAAGCTAAGAGGCAAGGAAGGAAAGATGGGGAAAGGAGTATGTGTCTGTGAAATGGATAGAATGGGTCCCCCCACCAAGAATCGTGCATTGTCACTACCCAGAGAAACATGAAATAACCACAGTGTCAGTTACTCAAGGAAAATGACCATGACATACATTAGTTTTGATTAATGCATAGTTCCCATGGGTTAATAGACATTAAATAAAGATGCATATATTCAAGGCATTTGAGGTTACAAAAAAAGGATATGAAGCTTGAACTGGTTAAAGAAAAGAAGAAAAGTTATTTGTTGACATAATGAGAAGATGTGAGTGGAGTCGAACTTCAGGCATGGTGAGGATAAACTGCTCATGTGTCAATCACCTGATCTGGTTATTTCTTCCTCAGGCAGTTTTTCCTTTGTATTCTTAGGAGCCCCTCCTTCAAGCTTGAATGTCAGAAGCTCCCACACAAACCGAGCACCTGGCTGCTTGTGGTTACAGGGTTAAGTGTGGAGTAGGTTTGTTGATGGGGCTTGGATTGCATTCTTGTCCCTGAAACATCTCAGTGGTCAGAGAGTGGAATATGTGAATGGACCAAGGTCAGATGGTGGGCAGGGTTACATCATCCAATCCTCCGGGATGGGGGGCAATATCCAAAGGAAAACGGGGCTACTATTACTGGAAAGCATGATGGATGGCCAAAACAACAGACCCTAAAAGGTCCCCATGAATTCCAGTTCTGCATTTCACCTGCTTCAGATAAACCCTTGTACCTCCAATTACCCTCTGATTCCTTGGAAGTGGTCAGAATGGAGAAGCTCATATTCCACAGCTCTCAGAAGAGCTTTTCACACCACTGGGGATTCAAGCTGCATGATATGGAAATCAAGCCAGCTATAGGAGCCTTGGGAATCAAAAGCTGGGTAGTTTGGCTTTGGCGTGTGTATATGTGGGAAGGAGAAGGTGAACACCAAGGCAGTTTTGCTCAGCTCTTCCGAAGCAGGTATTTCTTAAATCTTCCAAATGCTTGTCAGTTTCCTTAAAAAGCATTTTATCACAGTATCATAGACTGTCAGGGCTGCAAGAATACATAGAAATCTTTCATTCCAAACTGGTCTCTGTTCAGTTAAGAAAATCGAGGCCTGGCATTGTGAATATGGAGAAGGATCTTGAATCCAGCCTTGTGGTTTTATTCTTGTGAATAGCATGTTGAGTTTCTTACTGCTTCCCTTGGTGAATTTGCTTCACAGGCTATCTTTTTATCTTATTTATTTTTTCTATGAAGAGAGTCTGTTTAGTTTCTTATGGGAAAGGATCTTGGCTCAGATTTCATTTTATTTCCCAATTCTTAAGTTTAAAAATCCCTCTGAGAAATGAGGATTCTTTGGAAGATGATAACTGGATGACAGAAATCACTGATGAGTTGCTTTGTGCCCCAAACCATGGGACTGTCTTGGTTCAGCAACAAACTCAGTCCCTGCTTGACTCTGTGGGCCTCCAAAATTCACTTTTATCTGAACTTCTAAAAAATGTGTCCTTCAGGAGCATCTCACACAAGGCTCACGGGGGAGTGTCAGTCCTGAACAAGAGTTTGCTGGTTGGATGAGAGATGTGAACAGGTGTCCTGATGAAGATCTTGAATTCTGGGTTCAAATAGCCCTGCCGGCAAATCTAGGCTCTAACACTGATCATGTGACCTGGACCAGATTATCCAGCTCTGATAAGCCTCACATTTTTCGTTTAAAATGAGCAAATTCATACAAACCTACCCCATCAGGTTACTGAGAGGATGAAATAAAACTAACAAATAAAAGTACTCAGTGCAGTGCCTGGGAGATTCTGAGCACTCAATGTCGGTATCATGTAGTGATGTTGGGGGTTTAGCCCAGGTGACACCGGAGGATAGCTTGAAATACTGTGCAATTTACTCAAGATAGATGGCAACTTGGAGCAGAGTGTGTGCGGTACAGATTTATTGAAAGATTAGCTCTATTTGAGCAGTCAAATTCCCACTCTCCATCTTTCTTTAGAGTCTCCAAAATGTAACTCTTCTGCAGTTTGTGCTAGAACATTCCCTTATGTCATCAGACACTCTGGATGACTTGTTCATGCTCCCCTGAATTCACTGATGAACCCTGATGCCTTCCTCTCCTTCAGTGCAATAGATTCTTCCTCCAATCAATATCTCTCACTCAACAAGGATTCAATGAAATAGTGCACATAAAGCACTTAGCCCATAGTGGCTGGATATGGAAGCTAATCAATAAAATGTTAGCTACCGATATCACTCTGACGACCACTGCTGGAATTATTGTCAAGTACCTGGCACAGCGATAGCCCTGAGAGTGAGAGTGACAATGACAGGGGATACCTGGGCCACCCAGACACACTTTTTAATGAAGCTAACCCTGATTTACATTCACATCCTTTTTTATTTTTATTTTTTTCTGGCAGAAGGAATGATTTATTAGGTCAATTTCTTTTCAACCATCTTTTAAAGATGAAATGATATCAATTAAAAATAAAAGCCCCTTTTCTCATAGATCCCACTTGTTGTCTGTGATTCCCAATCACTTCCTCTTTACTAATCTGATGTGATTCTTGAGATAGTTCCGAGAGGCCGGAAGTCATTCATTAGCGAGACAGGATTTCCCACATATAATAAGTCTGATCTCATCATCGTTGTCATGGGTTTTCATGGCACTTTCCCAAACAGACTATCATTTAATCCTAAAAGTGGCTCAGGATGTAAGCATATTACTGTCCCTGTTTTTGAAAGATGGATCAGGGAAGGGTTAAGTTACTTGCCCAGTGCCAAAGAGGATTAAATATCCCATGTTTGGATGGAAATTTGCTCTGCCATATATCACAAGGGCCCTTGTGGGGTTTGGTGTAAGTTGTCTGCCTGGGGACTAGTGTAGACAGAAATCAGGGCAGAGACAGCAACATTCACCAGACTCTGAGCAGGAGGGCTGGAGTACCAAGTGTTGGAGTTTAATTGGCATTTGTCACCCTGAAGGGTCCTAGCATTGGCTATACTCACTGCCTTGGATTGGTCAGGCTTAGTGCCTGTTCCCTGGTGTCACTACTGTGATGGGTACAGAGAGGGCAAACCAAGAGGAGCACTTGAGAAACCAGCTATATCTAGACTTGAAACTAACCATTTCCTGGTAACGTGACCTTGGACAAATATTTTCTGAGCCTCAACTTCTGTATCTGTGAAGTGGAGACAAGAATGCTGGCTCATGTTGTCTATATGCTGGGAAAGGTAGGTTAAATTGGTTGATTTAAGTAAGATGAATGGAATATAAGAAGGCTGAACAAATGCAGCTGACCTTTGCCACTGCCTTCGTGATTATAAAAAGGACCCCTGAAGCCTGATTGACAAATGGGATTTATATAACTCAACATTCTCCTATATAGGCTCTTAATTATCACTTCTTTATTTTATTTTTTTTTTGAACTCTTTTTTTTTATTAATTTTTAATTTTTATAATTTTTAATATGTACAACTCATAGTGCATATATTTAGTATCTTTTTACATACAACTGATTGTATACAAAGTATATTCGTACAATTTAGGTCTTCAATCACGCATTAAGGAAAATGATATCCGTCTCATTCAACCACCTTTTTTTTTTTTTCCCCCACCTCCCTCCCCTCTTGCTCCCTCCCTTACCCTCCCTTCCCTTGACCATTCTAGTGTTCCTCTAATCCTCCTATGTACCCCATCCAACAATACTTTGAAATAGCCTCCTTATATAAGAGAGAACATTTGGTACTTGGATTTTTGAGACTGACTAACTTCACTTAGCATTATGTCTTCCAACTTCATCCATTTACCTGCAAATGCCATTAATTTATTTTCTTTTATTGCTGAGTAAAATTCCATTGTGCGTATATACCAGATTTTCTTAATCCACTCATTTACTGAGGGACATCTAGGTTGATTCCACAACCTAGCTATTGTGAATTGTGCAGCTACAAACATTGAGATAGCTGTGTCACTGTAATATGCTGTTTTTAAGTCCTTTGGGAATAGACCCAAGAGTGGGATGGCTGGGTCATAGGATGGTTCCATTCCCAGTTTTCCAAGAAATCTCCATACTGCTTTCCATAACGGTTGCACCATTTTTCAGTCCCACCAGCAATGTATGAGTGTGCCTTTTTCTCCACATCCTCTCCAACATTTATTGTTGCTTGTGTTCTTGATGGCTGCCATTCCGACTGGAGTGAAGTGAAATCTTAGAGTAGTTTTGATTTGCATTTCTCTAATTGCCAGCGATGTTGAACATTTTTTCATGTATTTTTTGATTAATCGTGTATCTTCTTCTGAGAGGTGTCTTCTCAATTCCTTAGCCCATTTATTGATTGGGTTATTTGTTTTTTTAGTGTAAAGATTTTTGAGTTCTTTATATATTCTAGAGATTAGTGCTCTATCTGATGTGCATGTATTAAATATTTGTTCCCAATTAGTTGGCTCTCTATTCACCTCACTGATTGTTTCTTTTGCTGAAAAGAAGCTTTTTAGTTTAAATCTATCCCATTCATTAATTCTTGGTAGTAATTCTTGCGCTACAGGGTTCTTATTAAGGAACTTGGGGCCTAATCCAACATGTTGGAAATTGGAGCTTACTTTTTCTTCTATTAGGTGTATTGTCTCTGGTCTAATTCCTAGGTCTTTGATCCACTTTGAATTGAGTTTTGTGCATGGTGAGAGATAAAGGTTTAATTTCATTTTGTTGCATATGGATTTCCAGTTTTCCCAGCACCATTTGTTGAAGAGGCTATCCTTTCTCCACTGTACATTTTTGGCACCTTTGTCTAATATAAGATAGCTGTAATTAAATGTATTAGTCTCTGTATCCTCAATTCTGTACCATTGGTCCACCAGTCTGTTTTGGTGCCAATACCATGCTGTTTTTGTTACTATTGCTCTATAGTATAATTTAAAGTCTGGTATGGTGATGCCCCCTGCTTCACTTTTCTTGCTCAGGATTGCTTTGGCTATTCTGGGTCTCTTATTTTTCCAGATGAATTTCATGACTGCTATTTCTATTTCTTTGAAGAATGACATTGGGATTTTGATAGGAATTGCATTAAATCTGTATAATGCTTTTGGTAGTATGGACATTTTGACAATATTAATTCTACCTATCCAAGAGCAAGGTAGGTCTTTCCATCTTCTGAGTTCATCTATAATTTCTTTCTTTAGTGTTCTATAATTTTCGTTATACAGGTCTTTCACCTCTTTCGTTAGGTTGATTCCCAGGTATTTTATTTTTTTTGATGCTATTGCAAATGGGGTATTTTTCATCATTTCCCTTTCAGAGTCTTTGTCGCTGATGTACACAAATGCCTTTGACTTATGTGTATTGATTTTGTATCCTGCAACTTTGCCAAATTCGTTTACTAGTTGTAAAAGTTTTCTGATAGAGTTTTTTGGGTCTTCTAGGTAGATTATCATGTCATCAGCAAATAGTGCTAATTTGAGCTCTTCTTTTCCTATCTTGATCCCTTTAATTTCTTTCGTCTGTCTAATTGCTCTGGCCAGAGTTTCCAGTACTATGTTAAATAGCAGTGGTGAAAGGGGACATCCCTGTCTTGTTCCAGTTTTTAGAGGGAATGCTTTCAATTTTTCTCCATTTAAGATAATGTTAGCTCGGGGCCTTGCATAAATAGCTTTTATTATGTTAAGATATGTTCCTGATATTCCTAGTTTTTCCAGTGTTTTGAACATAAAGGGGTGCTGTATTTTGTCAAATGCTTTTTCTGCGTCAATTGAGATGATCATATGATTTTTGTCTTTAAGTCTATTGATGTGATGTATTATGTTTATTGATTTCCGAATATTGAACCAGCCTTGCATCCCTGGGATAAACCCCACTTGATCGTGGTGCACTATCTTTTTGATATGTTTTTGTATCCGATTTGCCAGGATTTTGTTGAGGATTTTTGCATCTATGTTCATTAAAGATATGGGCCTGAAGTTTTCTTTTTTGGATGTGTCTTTGCCTGGCTTTGGAATTAATGTAATATTGGCCTCATAGAAAGAGTCTGGAAGAGCTCCCTCTTTTTCCATTTCTTGAAATAGTTTGAAGAGCATTGGTATTAGTTCTTCTTTGAAAGTCTTATAGAACTCGGCTGTAAACCCATCAGGTCCGGGACTTTTCCTTGTTGGTAGCTTTTTGATGACATCTTCTATTTCTTTGCTTGTAATTGATCTATTTAAATTATGTATAGCCTCCACATCCAGTTTAGGCAAATCATATGACTCTAGAAATCTGTCAATGCATTCAGTATTTTCTATTTTATTAGAGTACAAGTTTTCAAAGTAATTTCTAATAATATTCTGTATATCTGAGGTGTTTGTTGTGATATTCCCTTTTTCATCACGAATGTTAGTAATTTGAGTTTTTTTCTCTTCTTCTTTTCGTTAGCATTGCTAAGGGTCTGTCAATTTTGTTTATTTTTTCAAAGAACCAACTTTTAGTTTTGTCAATTCTTTGAATGGTTTCCTTAGTCTCAATTTCATTAATTTCTGCTCTGATTTTAATTATTTCCTGTCTTCTACTGCTCTTGGAGTTGGTCTGTTCTTCTTTTTCTAATGCTTTGAGGTGTGATGTTAAGTCATTTATTTGTTGGTTTTTTTTCCTCTTAAGGAATGAACTCAGTGCAATGAATTTTCCTCTTACTACTGCCTTCATAGTGTCCCAGAGATTTCTATATGATGTATCTGTGTTCTCATTTACCTCTAGGAATTTTTTGATCTCCTCTTTGATGTCTTCTTCAACCCCTTGTTCATTCAGTAGCATGTTGTTTAGCTTCCAGTTGATGGAGTAGTTTTTCTTATTCCTTGTTTTGTCGTTGATTTCCAATTTCATCCCTTTATGGTCCGATAGCATGCAGGGTAGTATCTCTATTTTTTTATATTTGCTGAGAGTTGCCTTGTGACATAATATATGGTCTATTTTGGAGAAGGAGCCATGTGCTGCTGAGAAAAATGTGTATTCGTTTACTGAGGGATGAAATATTCTATATATGTCTGTTAGGTCTAAATTGTTAATTGTTTTGAGGAGGCTTAAAGTTTCTTTGTTTAGCTTTTGTTTGGATGATCTATCCATTGGTGAGAGAGGTGTGTTGAAGTCCCCTAGAATAACTGTGTTGTGGTCTATTTTACTCTTGAACTTAAGAAGCGTTTGTTTGATGAATGTAGGTGCTCCATTATTTGGGGCATACAGATTTATGATTGTTATATCCTGTTGATGGATGGTTCCCTTAAGTAATAAGAAATATCCATCTTTGTCCCTCTTGATTAATTTTGGTTTGAAGTCTACCTTATTTGATATGAGAATGGAAACCCCTGCTTGCTTCCGCCGGCCATGTGAGTGATAAGACTTTTCCCAGCCTTTCACTTTCAGTCTGTTGATGTCTTTTTCTATGAGGTGTGTTTCTTGGAGACAGCAAATTGTTGGGTCATTTCTTTTAATCCATTCTGATAATCTGTGTCTTTTGATTGGCGAGTTTAGGCCATTAACATTCAGGGTTATTATTGAGATGTGATTTTTATTCCCATCCATTATTATTTGACTTATGGTCTTTAGCTTGATTTGGTTTCTCTTCTGGTTGGTATTTCCTTTAGTTTAATATCTCCCTTTGTTGATTTTCGTTATCATCTTTCTCTTCTTCTTCATGAAAAATGTTGCCCAGGATGCTCAGAAGTGCTGGCTTTCGAGTTGTGAAATCTTTTAACTTTTGCTTGTCGTGGAAGGTTTTTATTTCATCTTCGAATCTAAAGCTCAATTTTGCTGATATAAGATTCTTGGTTGACATCCCTTTTCTTTCAGAGCTTGAAATATGCTATTCCAGGATCTTCTTGCTTTTAAGGTCTGGGTTGAAAAATCTGAACATAATCTGATTGGTTTCCCCCTATATGTAATTTGCTTCCTTTCTCTTGTGGCTTTTAGTATTCTCTCCTTGCTCAGTGTATTAGGCATTTTCATTATAATGTGTCTAGGTGTGGATCTGTTGAGATTTTGTTTGTTTGGTGTTCGGTATGCCTCTTGAACTTGGTTTTCCATTTCATTCCTCAAGCTTGGAAAATTTTCTGTAATTATTTCATTAAATAGATTACTCATTCCTTTGGCTTGAAACTCTGCCCCTTCCTCTACGCCAATCACTCTTAAGTTTGGTCTTTTTATGCTGTCCCATAATTCCTGGATGTTATGTTCATGATTACTAACAAGTTTTGCTGTATGGTTTAAATTCTTCTCTAAGACATATATTTTGTCTTCATTGTCTGAGGTTCTATCTTCCAGGTGGTCTATTCTGTTGGAGATGTTTTCAATTGAGCTTTTATTTTGGTTTATTGCTTCTTTCATTTCTGGAATTTCTGTTTGGATTCTCTTTAGAGCCTCTATTTCCCTATTGAAGTAATCTTTTACTTCCTGTATTTGTTTTTGGAGTTCTTTGTCAAAATGATCTTTTGCCTCCTGTACCTGCTCCCTCATCTCATTTTTGAGTTCATTCTTAAGTTCCATAAACATTTGGCATATGTAATTTCTAAATTCCATCTCTGGCATTTGACCAACTGTGCTTGCCATGACATCTGCCGATGAGGTATCTTGATTTGTTTGTGTCATTTTCTTTCCTTGTTTTTTCATGTTGCTTGTGTGTCTATTCTTCCTGCACTGTGGGACCTTGACTGTTTCGATTTTATCTTAAAGCCTTATGTTGTTCCTGTAGTACAATGCTATCAGATCACCTTATAATTCCTTTATACTTTTAAAACCTAACACTTTCTATTCAGAAAATCCAAGTTTGGTCACAATGTACAGATTTTGTTATCCCAGATATTATTTCCAATTTACTCTGTACGTTTCTGATAGGGTTTTATAGCTTCAAGTATTGGATACAGAGGTGTTAGGTTTAGGAAGAAGGAAGTGTCTTGAATTGTTCTTTCTTGGAAAGTATGAAAAGAGATATCTATTGAAATGGTTTAGTGGAAGTGGTTTAGTATCAGTAGACAATGGAAGAAAGAGAATGGGGTTGACAATTAGGTAAAAAGATCAATTTATATATATAGTAAGTTGGAAAAGAAAAAAATGATAAAGAGTAGGAATTGGTGTAAGAGAGAGGAGAGAGAGAATCAAGGAAATAGAGAGTAAACTATATATAACACCACTTTGCTACCCAGTTCAATTGCGCCGGTTCTAGAAATCCCAAGTTTTGCGTATAACTTGTTTTTGGCTCTGTTTAGTATGCACTGGCAGGATGTAAACATGAAAGATGAAGGAGGAAGAAAAGATACAAGGGTGAGAAGGAGTAAAAGAATGAAAGAAAAAAGGGAGCGGAAGCAGATAAACACACTAACAATCAATGCGGAAGGAAAAAAAAAAAAAAAAAAAGCAGAACAAAACAAAGCCAAAAAAAGAAAAAGAAAAATAAACAAACAAACATACAAACAAACAAACAAACAAACAAAAAAAAACCCTCCCTGCAATCCAAAAAATCAAGCAGACCAGTAAAAAGAAAGGGAAAAAAAAAAAAAAAAAAAAAAAAGTCAAACCCCAAGTCTCAGACAAAACGGGCCCTGGGAAGCCCCCCTCTTTTTTTCCTTTCCAGTTCAAACCAATTGCTATGGGATCACAGTCTGTGATCCTGTCAGTGAAATCAAGGCTGCATCCTAGGCCAGCGGCTGCACGGTTCAGTGAAGGAGTGGCCCAGGGGGACTGTGTGTGTCAGCAGATGAATGGCGCAGGGAAGGGGACCTTACAGAAGGCACCCCCTCCCCAAGCCCACTCACAGTTGCAGCCCCCTGTGTCCGCTGTGCCAGCCTCAGAAACGCCTTCCCCTGCTGACCAACCAAGTCTCACCCAATTGTGCGTTGTCTTCAGAGAGCTGGAGAGTCCCTGGGTGGATGCAGCAGTCGCTCTCCGTCTCCTCCCCTTTGTCAGGACCAGCCCCTGCAGCTTTCAAAGATGGCGGTGCTCTCCTTCCAGTCAACAGCTGCTCCGCAGACTCCCAGACTCCCGTATCCTTGCCGATCGCACCGGGAAGCCACACCTGTGACTGTAGTGCAGACAGCGCTTCTTCAGACTGTAGCCCGCTCCACTCCGCCCCTGTTTGCTGATCGCAGATCTCTGCGCCGCTCTGTCCGGGGCCCCAGTACCGAGGGTCGCGTCAGGCAGAGTGTGGATTCGAACTGGTGTGTGGACCCGCAGTCTCCCGTGGCTCCCCAGCACCAATCCCGCCGGCTGTTATCGCTGGTTTTTATCGCCGGTTTCACGCTGGTGTGCCGTGAGTTTGGCTGGGGTTGCAGTAGTAGCGTGGTCTCCTCACACTGACCTTGTTTCGCACGGCCTGTGCACCGCCCAGGCGGTTTTGCAGGAGCCTCGCAGCTCCAGCCGCTGCAGACAGTTCTTTATTTTATTTATTTATTTTTATGTGGCGCTGGGAATTGGACCCAGCGCTCTGCCACTGAGCTACAACCCCAGACCCTCAATTCTCACTTCTTGTGTGATCACTTTGCCTTCAGATTCTATTGCTCATTGTTCACTAATAATTTCCAAGTGTGTATTTTGAATCTCAGCTATGGATATGTAACTGCCTAAATAACATGTCTTCTTAGGTGATTCAAATGCACTGCAGATACAATTTGTCTAAAGCAGAGTGTGTAACTGACTCCCAAGCCTGGTCATCTTCAGGTTTCTCTCTCCCAGTGAATGGCTCTCCTGTCTGGCCAGTTTTACAGGCCAGAGTCCTAGAAATGGTCTCCTGGGTCCCACTCATAAAAGTCATGTAACTTCTCCCTCTTGATAAATATAGAATCTGTCTATTTCTTACCATGTCCAGCATTGGCCTGGTCAAACTAGCACCATGTCCCATCTGCACTCTTGCAACAGCCACCAAGTTAGAGACCCTTCATTTACTGTGGCCTCTTCCAGGCTAGTAAGAGTGAAATTTTGGGTAGCCATGATCCCGTGTTCACACCCCCCTCCAATGGCATCCCTGTGAACTCCTTTTGTATTTTCCCTTTTTATTTATGGTTAAAATGTGCTCAAGGACCTGGCCTACAAGGCCTATCATGATCTGGGCCCTGATTCTCCCTCAGACTCATTTTCTATCACGTTTTCTACTGTTTTCTCTGCTCAGGCTTGCTGACTGTGTTAGTTGGCTTTCTGTCACTGTGACAAAATACCTGAGATCATCAACTCATAAGGAGAAACAATTTATTTTGACTTACAGTTTAAGTGGTTTTAGCTCATGGTCTGTTGGCTCTGCTGCCTTTGGGCTTGTGATAGGCAGACCATGGCAGGAACTATGTTATTGAGAAAGCTGCTCACCTCGTGGTGACTGGGAAGGAGATAGCAGGCAGAAGAAGGGAAGGCCTCCCATTCAGAGGCGTGACCCAATGACCTAACTTTCTCCCACTAGGCTCCGCCTCCTAAGGTTTCACTCCCTCCCAGTAACACCATAGGCTGGTGAGCAAGCCTTTGACACTGGCTTTGGGGCACACTTCTGATCCAAACCATAATGCCGACCATTTTGCTGTAGGCCCCACTCAGTATATTTATGCTCTCAACACTTCGTCCACAGTTGTCAATCTGCCTGGAGTGTCACCTAAACTACACCTACTCCTCCTTTGGGTCTCAAATTAAACTTTCCCTGATCTCCATAACTCACTTGAATCCCCCTTCATAGGCTTCTGTGTTACCCCAAACCTCTCCTTCACAGCAGTTGCCACCATTGCAATTTTCATTTGCTTGCACAATATTTGTTTTTTTTGTACATCTTTCCAGACTGGACTAGACTCTTCTCTTTGGCTCATCCCCATTTTCTAGCACCAAGCACAAGGTCCAGCATATAAGAGGTAGTCAGTGCAAATTTGTGCCACGAATGAGAACCTTCAGGAGAGTTCATGATCTGTTGTGTCATTCTGGCCCAGGGATCTCTGAGAAGTGGTTAGCTTATTATCATTAGTGAATTTTCCCAGTGATTCATAGCTAGTGAATGTCAAAGCTGGGATTTGAACTTCTGTAAGATAAGCAAACATCTTAAGAGCCTGAGTTGAACTCTCACTGCTCAGAGGGTTCTCTCTTGAATTCTGTTTAAGAGAGGAAGAGGTGGGGCAGTTGACTGCCTCACCCTGGGAGCAGTCCTGTTCCAAAGCCGCTGATCTGGAACTGTAGGTGTAAAGATGTGGATGACTAATGATCCATTGGGAAATGGCTCAGGGCCTTCTGGAAACTGTAGGAAATATACATTTTTTTTCTCTCATGGTTGGTCATGTATAGGACTTAAAAATGAATGATAACTGATAACAGGATACATATTTTTTGCCCTTATTTTAGAGAAACGTGATCTTCCTAAAGAGAGGAAGTAGAGTTTGTAGAGCCAGACTCCTGTTCCTTCCACCAACTTAGATTTATGTCCCTACTTGTTTATTAACTTTTGATGAGAAATGTCCTGGGAAGAACCTAGGTCCATTTGTTTCCTTGATTTGTCCCTTCTGCTGATTCTCACTGCCACCATCATAAGATTCTTGTCACCTCAAGCATTGATCCTCATTTGAATGTTGATAGATCTCGGTGAGAACATCAGGTTGTCCCTTAGCTTATTTATTAGTTCTCCTCATGGAGATAAGCTTAGGAACCTCAAGAGGAAGCTCTTCCCTTTGGTCTTCAAGTAGCATCTTAATCTTCTGTTTATCTTCATCTCTTATTACATCTTACTGAACCCTGCTGCTATGTTTCAGATACTGTATCATGTACCAGGGTGATACAGAAATAGCAGGATAGTCACTACAGCTTCCTTCATAGACCTGTGCTCCGTGAGGAGATGTAGATGTTTAAATAATTCCAGTTACCATTGCTGATTTGATTAAAATGGCAGCAGGTGCTATGGGAAGTAAAGGGTGCTAAGAGTGCGTTGCAAAGGAAAACCATGAAAGTCATTTCTGGGGGCAAGGAACTATTGAATCTGAGATCATTTCAACATTCATTCCCCTCTTATGTCTAGACCTATATTTTTCTGCTCCTGAGGGAAAGCATTCTTTCTTTCTCCTCCAAATGTTCCCATTTCTTCAGTTGTAACTAAAGTTTAGGTGAGTTGGCTCAAAAACATGACAATTAAAAGCTCAGATGCTTGAATGAGAGTAGAAGCCAAATCCCAACTGCACCGTCTCCTGGCTTGGTGTCCTATGCAAATTATTCACTTTGTTATTACATAATTTGCTCAACTGTCAGACCAGCTTTGTAGTACATTCCTCTTGGGGCTATTCTGGGTGTAAAGTACTTAGCACAGTTCTGGCCCTAAGTAAAAGCTCCATTAAGAATGGCCAAGTGTATTAACTCCTGGGTTGAGTACTATGATCTGCTGCCTTCTCTCTTTGTTTTTTCAAAATCATTCTACCAACAATAGCCAGGTATTGGGCCAGATGTTAGAGGTGCATCAGTAAATAAGAGGGCTCTGACTCCAATTCTAAAAGATCATCTTTGATCTCAGTTTCATCTCCATCCACAGGTCCCGGCCCCAAACTGGCACCTGTTCCCAGCAACCTGATTTAGAGACTTGGTTCTGAGCTGACACTCTGCTTGGTGTCTGTGTCTGGGCCCCTGCCAGGGTTACCTGCCTCTGCCCGAGTTTCCCCGAGGGCTGGCAGCAGATTTTGCTTCCTGAGAGCCCCTTCCTGTCATCTTTTAGCCAACACCTGACTGTGTGCAGGAAAGGCTAGTTCACAGTGTTGCAAACTCCAAGGGGGATGTCCATTTTTACTCAGTGACGCCTCACTGAGCGTTGCTCTATGGTGCATGGGATTTTTACTAAGCGGCTCATGTTGACTTTGTAGCTTTTGCTCCCTGGGAAGGGCAGCCCCAAGTGAGTGGATGCCTGGCATACTGGCTGTTTGTTAGGCAGAGCACACAAAATTCCCTGCTGCTCCCAGTTCAGGCTCACAGCTCATGACCCTGGGCCACCTTCTCATCCACCAATGAGAACCAGCTTCCTGCCGAGGGGACCGAATCTTCCAACTCTTGACTTGGATATCCATGGAGTGGAAGGTGATGGATTCTGTAGGAGAAACAGCATGGGGCAGTGAAGAAATGTTTAAATCTTACTTAACAGCATAACCCTTTCTTTTAAACAAAAGTCTTGGTCAAAGAGTGAAAATATACAGCAAATACAGGGATGTTGCTCTGCGGGGATGGGGGGTGGCTAAGGGGCTGGGATTGTGGTTAGCCTGTCCTTGTCCCTCTGAACTCTTCACACCTGTGCCTGGATCTGAGAGCTGTCTTTGATTTATGTTAACTTAGGACTTGGAGGAACAAATTCTCCCTCTCAATCTTAGCCTCCGCATCTGTAGGGACTCCCTCATTCACTCTTCATACCTGGGATGTCCCAAGCACAGTGCTGGGAACACAGGGACGTACCAAATGGACACTGGCTCATGGGCTTACTCAGGTGAGGGAGACACAGACAGGAAAATAAACCTGTGGCACACACCATGCAGGGAGGTGTGGCTGGTTGGGGCTGGGCCTGAGGTGCAAGGCAGAGCAGGCTTGTAGGGTAAGGTGCACAATCTTTGTTCTGCTTAAACAGGGGACAGTGAATTCTTTCCCTTCCAGCCTTACAGATATTGAGCAGCTAAACGAGACAATTTGGGAACTCATTGACCTCAGACATGTGTGGAAAGTACTTGTCAAATGTCACTTTCTCCAGATTACCATCTCTCCTTGCACAGTCTCATGGACCTGGCTCTCACGAGAGTCTGTATTTTATCTTTCTAGTCTTAATTACATTTATTAAGTAGTTATTTATTTAGTATCTGGTTCCTGTCCCAGCACAGAAGGACAAGGATCCGATCTGTCTTTTTCATTGTCTAACCCCTGCCCTGAATATATCTGATAGGTGCTCAATTAAATATCTATTGAATAAGTCAATAGGATGAGTAGCGATGACACCGAGATCCAGTATGTGGTTTGGGAAGTCACTGTATTCTGTTGGGTGTTCAGAGGCCATGGAATCAACCTCATCTTGTGGATGAGTACAAGACCCAGAGAGGGGAGGTGGCTTGGCCAGGCTGCATGGTGAGTCACTGGCTGTGTCCAGGTCTGTCCTCTTAGAACTTTGGGCTCTTTTTGGATAGCTCTGATCTGAAGTGAGAAGCAATGTCTTGCCTCTGTCTTAGGACCAAAGGGTCCCCTCCCCCTTGGATGTTCCCCTCTGCTGGCCTGCTTGTGAGGTCTAGAATCCTGCCTTGGGGATTCATCACGTTGCATTCAGTCTAGCTCTTTGCAACCGTGTCTAAGGAAGCCTGTGTGATTGGGAGAGGTGGCCAAAGCTTCATTTGGCAGAACATGTATCTAGGTGATCTGCTGCATGGAACGCAGAATGAATATTAACGTGGCGCCGTGGCTGTTTGTTTAGAGAAAGCCGGCACTGCAAAGACAGCAGCAGGCGGAAGTGATAAGTGATGGGTAGGGAGGGGGCGCAGTATGTGTGGAGTCAGCGGGACACGGTAGGGTGCTAGACGGATACAACAGAAGGGAAACGTTTGTAGAAATGAAGCCTTGGCAAGCAGCACCGGTGACTTCAAGTTAAAGGCCCTGTGTGGAGGGAAAGGAGGGTATTGATGAATCAGAGATAGCTCTCTGGTTCCATTTTTACACTCACCCAGTGATTCCTGAATGCCTGCAGGAGTTCCTCGCGGAGTTTGTAGAGTGGAGGGGAGGCAGGTGCTAAGCAATAAACACACTAATGAATACATTTAAAGGGATAATTGTGCTGATGGAATGGAGTATGGTCTCATGAGAGCAAATAATAAGACAGCGTGCCGTAGGGGGATAGGGGGTGGAGCAGGGGGAGGTGGGAGCAAGCTTTCCTGAGGATGAGGTACCTGAGCCGAAACTGACAGAATGGATGAAGCATGAGAAGAGCAGGAGAGTTCCAGGTAGAGGAAACAGCATGCTAAGAAGCCAGGAGGTTCTATAGCTCAGTAGGGTAACTCTGGTTGACAGCTATTACACGTACATTTCAGAATAGTGGAGAGGATTTTGAATCAACATAAGGAAATGATAAATGTTTGAGGTGACAGATGTGCCAGATACTCTGATCTGATCTCTGATTTCTACACATGTGTTGAAATATCACGCTGCAATGCATAAGTATAAACCATTATGTATCAATTAAAAATTAAAATCAAAAGCCATGATGCAGAAGAAAGCAGGTAGCAGGAATCAGAGGAAGATGAGAATGGTTTCAAAGAGGGAGTGAGGGAGGATTCCCGTGCAATGGGGCTGGAGCTGTCAGGGTTGAGAGGTGGGGGCAGGTGCAAGCTGATCCTAGACCCCAGTGCTGCTCAGAGTGGTGTGTGTGCTGGGCTGTGCCTGAACCATTAATTACAGATTTGAAATGAGGCAGGCATGGAATAGAGAGCAAGCTTTTATTGCAGTTTGTCAGAACAATATTGTATCTGTCAATTCTTGTGCTGTTCATGTCTTTTGACTCGTTTTCCAGGTTATTCGTTGCTATTGTATCTTACAACTTTTCAAAAGTTTTTCCCATGGATTGCAGTGGAGGAGACCCTGGTCTTCCACTCTAAGATTTTGCTCTTTATCTGAAAAGCTAATGAATGCTTTTGAATAGGGGAGCGGTGCTAAGTTTTGCGAGGGTACCTCTGGTGGCTTTGGGAGAGAGGAGTCGGTGTGGGACACAGAGGACTGACCCAGAGGTTCTGGAGAGAGGAAATTGCATCTCAGGTCAGGAAGGTTGCCGTGGGGATCAGGAAATGTGGGTGGATTTGAGTTTGGCAGTACTTGAAACCAAGGCTTGAAATGTGTTTTCAGAATTTTTGTTAATGTAGATAAAAGAGAACAGGAAAAAGCATTTTATTTGGAGAGAGTTTAGTGAGTATTGCTGGGAATACTGAGGGATCTAAATTTCTTACAAAGAAAATCCTTCATTTCCTCAATAACCAGGAGAACTGGGAGAATTGGTTGGCCTGTGGGTAGAAGCAGATGACCTGGAGCAACCTAGCCTTTAGAACACGGTCTTCTCTCCCTCACGGTACCTCCACCTGCCCACCCCAGAAAGCCATGACCACATTACAAACACAAGCTGCAGAGCTGGGCGTGGTAAGGCACACCTGTAATCCCAGCTACTCAGGAGGCTGAGGCAAGAGGATTGCAAGCTGGAGACCAGCCTGGGCAACTTAGCAAAAGCTTGTCTCCAAATAAAATTTTACAAAGGCTGGGAATCTCCCAGGGAATGTCCCCAGGTGCTGGGTATTGAGCCAGAGATAGGTATCAAGGAGGTTTGACCCTTGAAAGAATTTAGGAGCTCTGTGACTTTCTTTTCTTTCTCATTCTTTACTTCTTCCTCCTCTTCCTCTTTCCTTTTCCTCCTCCTCCCCCCACCTTCTTTTTAAGTATTGGGGATTGAATCCAGGGCCTCACTTATGCTAAGCAAGCATTCTACCACTGAGCTATATTCCCATCTTTTTAAAAATTTTATTTGGAGACAAACTTTTGCTAAGTTGTCCAGGCTGGCCTCCAGCTTGCAATCCTCTTGCTTCAGCCTCCTGAGTAGCTGGGATTACAGGTGTGCATTACCACCCCTAACTCTGCAACCTGTATTTGTAATGTGGTTATAGCTTTCTAGGGTGGGCAGGTGGAGGGACCACGAGGGAGAGGAGACCGTGTTCTAAAGGCTAGGTTGCTCCAGGTCAACTTTGCCTAGAAAGCACCATCGTTTTGCTGTCTTCTTTTGGATTCCAGGTGTTGTCTAGCTGTGTCTCTCCAGGATGGAAATAGTTTGCCTGTTGTGGTGGTATGCTCCTGAGTGAGTGTAACAGGACTGATCTGGGCCCTTAAAAGACTCAAAGGCTTCTTTGCATTCTTCTCAGTGAATCATTTGTCCTTTGACAGTTTCTGCTGCATCCTGGATATTTCATTTATCAACATGTTGCTGAGGTGAATCAAGGTTAGCTCTGGTCATACTCCTGCCTTAGTGGCAGGTGGGAAACTCATTTAGGACTTGGTCAATCTGATCTCAGATCATTTCTTCTGAAGGCAAAGATAAGAGGGTGAGGGAATCAAGGGCCATTTCCAGAACAGAGAGGGGCTGGTCCTACCAGGAGGAGCTAAAGGCAGTGGAGAGGGGGAAGGCATGATCCTCTACCTACACTTCCCCTGTTCACAAGCCTTTTACTCCTGGAAGGATTTAAAATTACACAACCATATTTATCAGAGCATAAAGATATACTAATGATTATCTAAGTATTATTTGGATCTGCAATTTCACCCCAAAGCTCAGGTATTGAAGAGTTGGTCTTCTATGCTGCAATGTTCAGAGGTGGGACTCTGGGGGAGTGATTTGATGACCTCATCAGTGGGTCAATCCCTGGAGAGATTCATGACTGAATGGTGGAAACTGTAGTAGGCAGAGCCTAGTTGGAGGGAGTGGGTCCTTGGGGGCATGCCCTGGAGGATTATACCTTGTCCTGGGCCCCTCCCCACTTCCTGGTTGCAATGAAGTGAGCAGCTCTGCTTCACATACCCTTTCATGATTCTCTGACTCACCACAGGCCTGTAGCAATGGAGCCAGCTGACCATGGACGGAGACCTCTGAATATGTGACCCCAAATAAATCTTCCCTTCTGTAAGTTGTTTGTCGGGTATTTTGTCACAGCAATGCAAAGCTGACTGACACACTAGGGAGTGGCAAAAGTAGGAAGTATTTGCCACTACTCCGTTCTCTCCGTAGGTCAGATATCATGAATCCCATATTCTATGCAGCCTCAGAATCTTTCTCAACACACTGTCTAAAGCAGATCCCACCTCTTAGAGTAGCATGCAATTTGAAGAGATTTATACTTGCTTCCTAGGGCTGCTGAAGTAAAGTATCACAAACTGAATGACTTAAAACAACAGAACATGTTTCTTTCACAGTGCTGGATATCCAAAGTCTAAAAATAGGTGTCAAAGGGACCACAGTTTTCCGAAAAGCTCTAGGGAAGAAATTTCCTTGCTGCTTCTAGCTTCTGGTGGCTTCCAGCAATCCATGGTGTTCCTTGGCTTGCAGATACATCATTCCAGTTTCTGCCTTCATCTTCTGATGGCTATCTTCCCTATATGAGTGTGCCCAAATTGGCCTCTTTTTGTTAGGCTACCCGTCATAAGGTTAGGGTCTATGATAATCTAATATGACCTCATATGAATTTGATCACATCAGCAAATATCTTTTTTCCAATCACATTCAAAGATTCCAGGTGAACATGAATTGTGGCAGGACAGTATTCAACCTAGTATAAGAAGTCATGCTCTCCAAAATCACAGTCTGCCTTCTAATTTGCAGATGAGAAACTTGAGACCCAGAAAGGGAATGGGACTTAGTGCCTATCACATGATTATTACCAATAGGTGCAAAATAGAATTCAGAATTCCAAACTTCTAGTTTAGCTTTCCTGCTCTACATTTCAATGAAGGATCAAAATCAATATTTCTCTTCTTTCCCAGAAAATACTTAAATAATCTAGTTTCATGCCTTGATTCTGTAAATCTACACCCCCAATGGAAACCCAGGTGAGCATACAGAGATGGTGTTTTTTTGCTTTCCAGTTACGATGTATTCCATGGGACTGAGTCTTAAAAGGGATTGTTGTAAGGCAAAGTCCTGACCCGACATGTGTTAATTGTTGCTTGCCTGGTTCCTAGCCCTACTCTGGGCATACAGGTTTAGATGCTCGTTAGGCATTTGGTGAATTTGAATTTGATGTGCAGAAATATTTGATGAATGAAAAATTCATGCATCTGTTGCTTTTGTCCGTTTTGATACAAGAAGAAACTTTGGAATAATAGAGCTGACATGGGAAAGGGAAAGATAATTGGACGTCTCTGAGAAGACCGCATTAAGATGCAGATCTACGAGAAATGGGAGGTGGGAAAATGAGGGGGGGGCTGCCTCTACCTATTTCATTCACTTCGTGCTCGTCATGACCCATTTCCAGGAAAGGAGGGAAGAGAGCAAACACAATTTGTTAGCAGTGTTTGCAGGCTTGCTTTGGGCCAGGTATTGTGCTGAGTGCTTCATAAACACCACTCAGTTAATTCTCTTAACTCAGCAGATGTTATTATGCCCACTTTATAGGTCAGGAAAAATAATTAATTTGTTAAAGTCACATGGATAATATATTTTTGGGATCCTGGATGGAAAGCAATTCTTTTTCCAAGCCTATTTTACTTTAAAAATTTATATGTAGGAGCTCTAATTTTGCAAAGAATTTGGTTTGTATGAATTTGCTTCTTTGGGCAACTTGTGGAGGTATCAAATGTCATCAGAATATATATATATATATATATATATATATATATATACACACACACACATATATATATGCAATACATATATATATATTTTAAATTTGACTGTATTTCTTAGAAATTCTCACAAGACACTGTTGTAGCTTTTCACTTTCATTAGACAATGGTGATCTTCAAAATTACCTGGTGGAGTTCTTACAACCCAACTTTTAGGTAACTTAAAAATCAAATCTTTATATATCAACACACAGTAAAATTAACCCATTTTAGGTGTAAAATGCAGTGAATGTTAATCTACTACAGAGTTGTGCAAAATTTCTTGGGTAACTTGGTTTGAACACTGAAATGGATTAGCAAGGCAAAAGGAAAGGAAAGGTCATTCCAGATACAAGGAGCATGAGGAAAGGGATAGGGGTGAGGACAGAGAGATGGTGTGGAGACCTTAATGGGATGGATATACAGTGAGTGAAAAGAGATGAGGAATAATGTCTAGATGGGGTTGTGCCAATGAACAGATCATTTTCAGAGACCTGGTGTGATGGAGAGAAGCCACTGAGTACTTGTGGTCTAAGATAAAGGTGATGGGGAGGGAAATAAAGAAGGTTAAAGATGATTTTCTGGGTATCTGTACTATAAAAGGGACTCCCTCAGGACCTCTAAGCCAGTTGGATTAAAATTGGTGTGCTGAATGCTAGATTTGTTAGAGATGTGAATCAATGGATTGTTCATCTATCTGCAAATGAGTGGGCTTGCTCTGATCAGAAATCTAGTCTTTCTTCCAACTTTGTCATTTATGTAGCATTTCAACTCCCTATTTTCTGCCCCATGTTCCCGCCCCTCCTTGTCCCTATCTGCTCCTCCTGCCACTGCACTGGAGCTATAGTGGCAGTGGTCAATTCTCCTAGAGCGAATTTCAGTATTTGTCTGAAAGTTGCATGTGAATCAATCCTTTCCCGAATTGATTTTGCACTGTGTTCACTTGAGCCTGGACAGTTGGCTTTGATAGATACCTCGCTGCTCTGTGATTTCTGCATTGACCTCTTGCTGCTTCCTTTTCCCCTGCATATCACAAGAAAGCCCACAGCCACCCTCAGCAGGGCACAGGCCTTGAGGAGGAAGAATTGTAATAACAATCGTGAACTTCTTTGGCCTCCTCCAAAGGAAAGGGTGCGGTAAATGGAAGGCGTCACTACAGTTATTATGTGATACCACATATATTGGTTTTTTCTCCAAATCATTGCCTGGGGCTCTGATGTGAAATTGGTTTTTACCCTCCTTGCTCTTATTGCAGCCTTCGATGCTCTCATTCCATATTTAACTTTTCTGCAATTCAGCACCTGCTCTGTTAGCACACTTCCCTTCTAGGCTTTTAAGCAGAGGCACCTGCATTTAGATCAGGCTAAGCTGTGGGGGATCAGGGCTCCTGCAAAGCCTGGCCTTGGACAACTTCCTCTCAGTCCAGGGAGTTCAAGGTCCAAGGAACCCGGACTTCAGAAAGACCACTCCTCCCACTCAGTGTGGGGATTAAGAGCATGGACTCTGGAACCAGACTCCTGGTTTGAACTATAGCTCTGCCACTTAACTACTGTGTGATTTCTGGGTTCCCTCATCTGAATGGGAACCACAGTGGCTCACCTTATGCAGGAGGACATACTCATGCAAAAGTGTATGTAGCACACTGAAGAACAATGTCTGCATGTAATAAGCACCATGGAAGTATTGGTTAATGTTGCTTTTCTTTGCTATTTAGCCTTATATTCCCTTTTAGCATATCATGAAGGCATTAGGAGGCCTGGACTCTGTACTGGGCACAGTCACTAGATTGCTGTGTGGTATGGATATTTCACTTCTCCTATATTCAGTGTCCTCAATTAAATGAGACTAATAGTTTCAGAACTGCCCTGCTCACTGCGTGGAGTTGCTCTGAGGAAAAAATGGAATGAAGAGCTTTGCAAATGTTGAATACCTGCCTGCAGGAATGGTGACAGGATGCTTGATTGGATCCTGTGGTGGCCACTGCTGGGTATAGATAGTCTTTGCTCCTCACAGTTACAGAGGGCAGCTACCTTGCATGGGACACCCAGAACTGGCCCTCATCATGGTCCAGGAATCCCTGAGCACTCTTAACCTCTGCGGGGTGGCTTCGTTCTCTTCAATCCCTGTTCAGTGTTCCTCTTGGGCAGGGAAAAGAGCCATAGAGAGCTCTGTACCCATCTTTTTCAAGTTCTAGTACCAGAGGGGAAAGGACTACCTTCTTCTGGTTCCCATCCAAAGAAGACAGCTCAGGAAAAGGATAGTCTCTGATTGGCTGAGCTTGAGACATACTTGGGCCAATCAGCATAGGCCTGGGTGGTGGGGTATCATGATTGGCCCAGTTTGCCTCCTCTGCCCACCTCTGTGGATGGAAGTTGAGAAGGAAGCCATGATTGGCAGCTCGGAATGGAAGAACATGGTTGGAATGGTGGAATGGTAGGAAGGGATAGGAAGGACCTGTCTCAGTGGATTCTGTTTTGTTTTGAAACCTTTTCTTGCTTATACTGAGCTATTGCCTTCATAATTCCATGTTAACATTACCTCTCTGCCTTTACAGGGTTCTTTGATCATGACTCTTCCTGCCTAGAACCCTTCATTACTTTTAAACTAAAGCCCAAACTATTTACTCTGAATGTTAGAGATTCAACTATTGTTTTACAAAACATTTTTTAAAGATACATTCCTAACATAAAAAAGAATAACATATTATGTATGTATATGTACTCCAAATCCACCTTTAACAGACATAACCTTTTGCCATATTTGCTCAAGACTTTTTTAAACAGTAAATGATTGCAAATTGGTGTAAACCATAGCATATTGATCTCTCCTTAGTATTAGGCCCTCTGTTTATCATCATCGTAAAAAGTGATCATTTTCAAGTATGACTTTATACATTTTCTGCATGTTCAAGTCTCTGTTCAATGTATAGCATTGCTTTGCATGTTTTTAAGCTTTATATAGTATACATATCCTTTTACAGCTTGCTTTTTTAAAAAAATTTTATTTATTTGTTTTAATTGTACACAATGCCTTTATCTTTACATGGTGCTGAGGATTGAACTGGGCCACGCACGTGCTAGGTGAGCGCTCTACCACTGAGCCACAACCCTAGCCCCTTACAGCTTGCTTTTTACACTGAATGTTATTTTTGAGATTTATTTACATTGGTATGTATAGTTCTAGTACAATCAGTGCAACCATCATGTAGTGTTTTATTTATGAGTGATGGATTTTTCTTTTTCTTCTTTTGCGACTCCCCCTTCCCCCCACAGCTTTGCTTCAGTGACCCCTCCCTGGGGAATAGATCTGGAAGTGGAATCCCATCAGGAAGGAGAACAGGCAAAAAGAGTCATAGCCCAGTAACTTCCCCACTGTTTAGAGTGGCAGGAGATTAAGCCCAGGAAATCCTGGGCAGGGCTAGTCAAACAGGATTTAGCAGCTTGTGAAATAGGACTTTATTTCTTTAACTAATCCCTTGGGGAAGGGGTGGGAGAATCTGAGCTCTAACCTCAGTGTGATCTGGAATGAATGAGAGAGGCAAGCCCAGACTATTACCATATTTATTGATCCCAGGGATGGGCCTTTTGAATAACAGGAGATTGGCAAAGTGTCTCTTTGCTCCTTTCCTTTCCTTTAGAGTCACAATACAAGTGGCATTGACTTTGCTGGGAGTAAATGGTATGATGAGGAACAGCTTTGGGTTTGGAGTCAGAGCCAAGTTTGTGTTTCTGGTTCTATCTCTAGCTGGTTGTATGACAATGTTAATGACGTGCATCCTCTGAACTTTGATTTTCTTATCTGTGAAATGATCCCACTGATGTTCTGAGCTTTCAGCCTCAAATGCACACACTGAATTTTCTGGGAGGGGCTGTCGAACCCTGAGGCTTACCATGCCAGTGTTCCTGGATTTGTCTAGCTGGTTATAGATCCTTGGAGTCCTCTGAATCCTGATATTTTCCCTTCATCCAGAACTTTCTCCATCTCCCGTGCATTCCAGCTTGTGAGAACTGAAGTCTTTCTTAAGACTATGCCTGACTGGATCCCTTCCTTGCTGGACTGGACCCTGGTTCTTACATAGCACTTCCCTCTGCCCTTGTACTTGAAGTTTCTGGGACTCATATCACAATCTTACTATTGCAGCCCACATATTGGCAGCCATATACATGAAGCCCTTGCTCCAAGCTGATTGGGTGATCTGAGCCTTCTACCTGTGCATACTTTTGAGGCCAGATAGATTCAGTTCTTCTAGAGTCCCAATTTCCTTATCTTTACAAAGATGATGATAGAACTTTTTTCCTGGGGTGATGATGAAGAGAATAGATGTGATAAGATTAAAGCTTTTAGCAGGGAGTCCAAAATCACCGTCAGCCCTCAATAAATCATAAGCCAACATGATGTAATGAGTTGAAGGCTAAAGGTAGAGAAGCAAGAGAACACAAGTGATGTAGAACTTGGGCTCTGAAACCAGAAGGCCTGATTCAAGTTCTGGGCCCTCCACTTTGGCAATGTGATCTTGGGTAAGTTAAATTACCTCTTCATGCTTAAAAAGTTTACTCACTGCCTGGAAGCAGGCACTGATCATGCTGGCTAGACCCACAGGTCGATTATTGTGAGAAATAAATGATGTAACCTACATAAGAACAGTGGGAATCGTGCCTACCACAAAGGAAACGATAAGTGTGGTTGCTACCATTATTCTGGTTACTAGGACTTTTAACATCTAAGTATGTATAGAACTGTCTAAGCCTATATGCCATGAACTTGGGTTACAAAATATAATTTTCTGCATTGTCCTACAACGGAATCTCTTTTTCTTAAACTTCATTCTATCAGAAGGCAGAACACATATTCTAGTCATTTCCAGGAAGGCAGTTATTTGGGACTTAAGGGTTTAAACTTGGGCAAATTCAGAGTGTCTCCTTTTCTTTCCCTGGGGTTGATGTCACAAGGTGAGAGAGTCCTCAGGTGCACTTACCCCTGACCTGCGCCATGATTGTTGGGCCTGGTGCTACCTGGCTGTGACACCAGACTGGACCATCCTTTGGTCCTCTCTGTCCTTCACTCCATGTGTCCCTCGCATTTGCTGCCCTCAGAATAGCAGAGGGGTTCACATGAGGGGTTTGATATCTTCCTAGAACCCCAGAGAGAAAATGGGAGGTGAGAAGTGGATGGCCAGGAGGGGTCATGGGGCCCGTTATGCCCGTTTGAGGCTACTTCAGCTGAGACACTTCAACTTTTCTTTCTTCTGAGATTGGAGAATTGTATATCTTTGTATAACTTGGTTGTGGGGTAGTTTTTATTCTTCCAAGTTTTTCCTGCAATATACTTGAAATAAGGCTAAAAGTGAAGAAATTTTGCTTTTGCTTCCGCCCCCCCCCCCCCCCCCCCTGTACTTCTCATTCTTGGGACATCCTTGACTTTGAATGTTCTGACATGGTTAATGGTGAGGGAGGATCTTGGACTTGGGGGAATGAGGGGGAAACAGTACCTCAGAGTATTTCACTTGTGGTCCCACCACAAACACAGTTTCATAGTAACTAAGTACTGTCCATGTTTATCCTATTTTCCAAATGAAGAAACAGAGACGTTGAGTAACTTGCTGCAAGTTTTCCAGGTAGGAAGGAGTAAACTCAGGGCAAGCCCACACTTTACAGCCTCTGAGCTATGCGGTGGGTCCCCTGAAGCAACAGCTGACCATGGGCACTGTGGCCTCCCGAGCATTTCTGGCTGCCACACACACTTGGTGGCCACTTCACTCTCCCCACACTCTGCTCAGTGCTGCCCACTGAATACTGGACTGGCCAACCATCCTGGTGCAAAATAGCATCCACAAGTAAGTATGTTCTTTTTTTTTGTCCTATTCAGTCCTGGATTTCTCCATTTCCTGCTTGATGGAGATACTGAGACCCTATCCTACCAAACCCAAGGAACCATGTGAATTAGGTAAATCTCTGTTAATGACGATGAACTTGAATCTGAGGGTGAAACGTCTCTACAGGGCTGGGTCTCAGTTCCTCTGTGGCCTGTGGAGTGATGGGATTCCTAGCGCCTCTCATCACATTCACGGCAGGGACTTCTCTTTGGATCTCACCCACATATGCCGTCTCTTCTGTGTGACCCAGATCAGAGTGAGGTTGTATTGATTTCTTGCGAAGCTAGGCATGCATTTTTCTTTCACCCTGGGTCTGTTGGCTCTTGCTCCTGAGATGGCTGAAGGCCATCATTTTTTTGTGTGGAAGATTAATTAGAATAGATTCTTTTGTCACAGGATGCCAGTAAAGCCTGTGGTCTTCCACTATCAATTTAGGATATTGAGCAAGAAACCATGGGGCCCAGAATAAGCCCTAAGAAAGTTGTGGTGATAGGCATTTTGATGCACAGGGGATTAATTTGGACAAGTTGGAAAATAATAAGAATGCACATGGAGATTTGAGGGATGGGATGGGGAAGGGAGATGGTAGAAGGGCCACTGTGTTCCAGTGAATGAGAAGAGAATCTCATTTCCTGTGAATGATGGGCTGTAGAAATTGAAAGAGACATTCGTGAACTTTAGAGGCTGAGATGATTGTGAGCAAATTAATAGCTAGATATCTGAGACGTTTGTTCTTATGCAATAATTGAGTTCTGAGGAGAGAGGTCACTGGTCCTTCAACTTCCCCATCATGTGAGCCTCCAAATTATGATAAAGTTCTACCTCTTATCTCCCAGATGACCTCTCTGTTTAATTCAATTCAGCAAACATTGATTAGCACCTCTGTGGTGGTGGGAGGCAGTGGGGTAGAAGAAGACAAAGGCACCTTCCATTCTCTCAGGGAGTTTGTCAAGTGTGGGCTACATTTTCCCGCGGGGTTAGAATGTGGAGTAGAAGATTCCCGTGAGAGGGGGCTGTGAGAGAAGTTCTCATGGTGGGTGGCCTCTGAGTGAATTTGTGAGAATAGTGGCGTTTGGCAAGGAGTTCCAGGCAGGGGAATCATCATGAGAAGGGTATGCATAGGACTTTCTTGGGTTCTTTCTTTGGATACCTCTTGTGACTAGAGATTAGATTCAGGTAGTAAAAATAATCCTCAAAAAATAAGTTGTGGGGGCTGGGGTTGTGGCTCAGTGGTAGAGTACTCGCCTAGCACGTGCATGGCCCGGGTTCGATCCTCAGCACCACATAAAAATAAAGGCATTGTGTACAACTAAAACAAATAAATAAATATTAAAAAAAATAAGTTGTGGGCAAATCATGGAAGGACCGAAGAGTAGGTTAGGGAGGATTTGATCCTGTAAGTAACTGGGAGCTCTTGACGGTCTTGGTGGAGGAGAGGGCCACGATCTGACAGGGATCCCCGAAGGGTAGTCCTGAGTGGCATTCGGAGGGGTTAGAATAGCACGGGAGGGGTAAAAAATCCAGGGAAGAAACTACAGTGGTTAGGAGAAAGAACGATTTTTTTTAGGGGGGAGTATTGGGGATTGAACTCAGGGGCACTTGACCACTGGGCCACATCCCCAGCCCCATTTTGTATTTTATTAGAGACAGGGTCTCACTGAGTTGCTAAGTGCCTCGCCATTGCTGAGGCTGGCTTTGAACTGGTGATCCTCTTGCCTCAGCCTCCCAAGTGCTAAGATTATAGGCCTGAGCCACCATGCCCAGCGAGAAAGAAAGACTTGATAGAGGAAGCAGGACAATAAGGAGACTAAGTTTGCTTTGCCAAACCTCAGCTTTCTCATTGTAAAATGCACATGTATTATTGTCATTAAGGTTTCAGGACTAGTGGGCTTAACAGTGGCAGGAAAGAATGCATCAATGATGTCTATTCGGTTTGAAGCCTGAATATCATCTTATTTTCTTAATCACCTTTCCTTCTGGCCCCTCTCTCCCCTGGGAGAGTTAGTAGCTGAGAGTAGAGTATATCTAGGACCTTGGGATAGATGGCTGAGTGGCCAGTTTGCAGGCAGGGCTTGCGAGGTGTGACATGCCTGCCTGGATCCCTGGGCTAGGAGCTGCATGAGGAGGACGTGGGCAGAGAGCCCTGAGAGGCTCTGCCTCCCTCAACTGCCAGTGAGGATGGGTCTGTCGCCCCTCCCCCACCCCATCCCCATTTTTGTCCTTTAGTGAGAACTTCCTGGCCTCTGGGGTGTTTGTAAGGATGAAAGGAGATCCAGAAAGAGTTTCAGCTATCTGGGTAGGGCGTTACCACAACCATTTTGGGAGGGAGTGTCATTAAGAGCAATGACTCTGGAGCCAGGTGGCCCGGATTTGAGTCTTGTCTCCCTATGTTAGTAGATTTGGGATGATAGGTGACCTAACCTGCATGGGCCATCCTTTTCTCCTCAATAGCATGGACATAATAATAGTCATTATCTCTTAGGCATGTTCTGAGGCCGACTGAAATTAGGACAGTGCCTGGCACATTCATAGATGCTGAATAAATGTTGGCCTCCGCTGTACCACCAGCACGGGCTCCGTGAATACTCCTAGGATTCCTTCTCATGGCCGGAAAGCCCAGAAAACTATGCTAGTCCCCTCTCTCCTTCTAGCTCCTATCCAAATTCACAGTCAAACCTGGAGCCTCACTGGGGTAGAGAATGTCACACCATTCAGCAAAGGGGACCTCTGGGGACCTCTAGTCTGATGCTTCATCTGTTGCTTTGACTACTGACCAGAAGTCATCTTACCACTTCATTACAGGGAACACGCAGTGCCGCCAGGCAGCCCAGTCCCTGAGTCGATACCTTTCAAGGCTGAAGTCCAGATCTGTTTTCCAACACTTTTTTTCCCCATGCCTGTGCAAGCCTGGGTGTGTTAAGCACACCTTGAAGACCTACTTCCAGAGTTGTCTTCTTGTTTCTAATAAAACACTGTTGAGAACAGTGACAGAAAAACACAATAAGATAAATACTCAAGCTTTGGAAATTAGGTGAAGAAAAATCAATTGAGAACCACTACCACATCCATAATAAACGTATTTTTTTTTTCTTTTGTTAGCTGAGGGGATATTTAAATGCAGTGAGAAGAAATGGGCTTCATGCAGCAGGAAGGATTTGAATTAGACATTCAAGAGCTCCCGCCTGGGACATGATTACAGTAAGTCCAGGCTTTTCCTGATTGGTCATATGCCTCCTTCCCTGGATGTACCAGACTCTCTGCCTAGAGATAGAGATGAATTAAAGAACTCGGGGAGGTGTTTTCATCTGAGGAATTTACCAAGTGCAGGAAAGGAAGTGAGGAGGGAGGAAGAGTCTATTAAAATCCACTCTGTTCAGGAGATCTTCAAGGGAGAGGCCAGCGTCTGGGGATGCCAGTTCCTTCCAGTCTGCTCCATGACAGCTGGAGGTGGCTTGGTATCCTGGCACCAGGGTGTCACTCACGGGAAGCTTCCAAATGGCTTCAAGATTGACCCTGTTAGCACAGTGTAACCCACTATGTGTCCTAAGAAATCTTTGGTAAAAACAATAGTGGCAATACAGCAAAAATCTTGGCTGTCTAAAACGCCTTAGAAAAAAGCATTTCGGATAGTGGAATTTTCCATAATGCTGAGGATTTTTCCACTCTAATAGAGACTCTTATTTCTGTATTTTTAGAGAGATCAAGTCAATATAACATTTCTTGTTTGATTGGAGATAAGAACTGAATTATTATTATTATTCTGTGCTGTGATTAGAGTAATTCCCTAGGGGTTAATGAACTGTCCTGTTTGCCCCCAAATGAAATGCTGGACCCTTTGCAGTTTTCAAGTTTTTCTGCCTGGGTTTTGGTCTTGCCCACCCTCCCTCTTGCAAGGCATTTTGCCTCTGATTTCTTGGTGATGTCGCTGCATCTGCCTGTAGTAGTCTCTATATTTTAGAAAAAAAGTAGAAAAAAATTTTTTTTAGAAAAATTTCCCTTCTGTCCATTTTCAGATTGCAAGCTACTGTTGATCTTCATATATTTATAATTATCTGTCACACATATATATATATATATGTATATATATGCATATATGCATATATATACATATATACTTTTTCTGTTTTTGCAGTACTGGGGATGGAACCCAAGGCCTCTAGCATGCTAGGAATGGGCTTTACCACTGAGCCACACCCCAGTCCAGTCTTTCATATCTTTGTCCTGTAACTGATATCAGATCAAAGAAAAGACGGAATATTTGTATCTGTGTTAATTTTTTGGTTTGGTAACAAAGCACTGAGCATCTTTTCTGTGACAGGCAACAGGTAACTTCTGGAGAAACCAGCACAAAAGCTAGGAGCTTCTCATGGGAACGCTGATGTGGCTGGTCTGGGATCATGCTGGGAACAACACTTCTTTGCTACATGACCTTTCCTTCTGTTCTTCTAATGCTAGTGTCCTCTACATCAAAGCATTTGCAGAGTCCTGGACCCTCTGACCTTGGCCTGGCTGCCTCTTGTCTGTACTTCTTGTCAATCACAGTTTTAAGTAGCCCTCCTACGACATTTCCATTGCTTTCCAAATATTACTTCCTATAACCACTTCATGATGCACAAGAAAGAATAGTTATCCCCATTTCATAGATAAGGAAAACTGAGGCCCAGGAGGCTAAGAATTTGTCCAAGGTCACACTGAGCCAGGATTTAAGTCCAGGCAATCTGCCCCAGAATCCATGTTCTTTTCCCCTGTACTTCATACCACCTCCCCTCTGCTGCCTGTGGCCAGCACGGTGGAAAGCTCTTCTCTCCCCCACTGGCCAAAGCGTCTCTCCTGTGCATGGCAGAAAGCTCAGGGGCATGATGGTCATCTTGGGGTACGTAAGGGCAGGCACACCTCAGAGGAGGGGGCTGAGCTCCCAGGAACAGTTGCTTCCAAGTCCCGAGCACACTTGTTGTCCCCCTCTGACAGGGCACATGTGCCACATCGCTTGATTTTGTTCCTTTCTTAGCCTGTGTTGCTCTCTGAAATTAGAGAGGGTTGTCTCGAGAGTGGTTGGGACTGATGAACAGATACTAATAGACCCAGGTGAAGGACACACGTTTCCTTGATGTAATTAAAAGAAGTGAGAGTCGGGGTGCATGAGGACAGCTACACATGCAGGAGACAGAGCAGTATTTTATTTTTTCCATTGCAAATCCCAGCCCTGCATGTGCCTTGCTATGTGGTCGACTGAGCCGAGGGTCCCGTGAACCCCCCGAGCAGCTGCCACTTACTCATTCCTAGGGCTTTTGCACTCTCCAGACTCCTTTGCACTGATCTGCAGACTCGTCTCACGAGGTTCGTGCTTCCTGAAGGGATGTGGTTTCAGGCTTGCCTGGGTCTATTCCTGAACCCTCACATTTTTCCTTATCCATCTGGTCTGATTTACCTTGGTAACTAGCTCTCTTTCCCTAGGATGGGAGCATCATGGCAGCAGGGGCAGGTCTGTCTCCTTACAGTGTTTTCGTAGCCCCCAGACAGCGCCTGGCAGAGAATGGATGCTCGGTATTTACAAGCTCCCTCCTCCTTCCCGTGCCTAATTGGGAGCTAAGGACAAGCCTCTTGAACGTAATTTAGTTCTTTCAGGAAATTGAACAGACATGTTCCCAAAGAAAGCCTCTTTTACCCTGCAGCTCATTGCTGAGCGTGCCACGGGAGAAAGGCAGAGTGAGCCCGAGGAAGCCTTCTTTCCTGGGCACCTTAATGCAGCAAGAGCTCTGGGCAAGAGGCCGTCAGCTCGTGCTCATCTTTCTCTTTCCTTCCTCTCCTTCCCCCTGGTCTCGTGTAGCTCTGACTTCAGACCCATAAGAACAAATCTATTACTGCAAAAAGACGCCAGAAGGGGGAAGAGAGACCAAGGTAACTGCAGAAGAAAGGGGCACCACACTGACCCCGAGTGTCACCGGACAGCCTGCAGGCTGATGAATAAGGGGGGCAAGTCTAACTGCAGCTCTTCTCTCTCTGCCCCCAGTGCTTCTCAATCTCTCTCTGTCTCCAGCCAGATTGGAAGCTCTTCGAGGGCAGGGACCACATCTCACTGTGGTTACCTGCGGATGCTCTCAGAAGCATCCCCAGGGCTGGCGCCGTGCAGGCATCTGAAGATGCTCAAGGAAGCAAATTCTTCATCTCTTTTGCTAGCCCCTTCTCCTCCTCCTCTGTTGCTTGGCTCAACCGAGCGAGGTCATGAATGAATGTTTACATTTCTCTCTTGCTTTGCTCAAAAAGGGCTGACGGGTAAGTGCCTTCATTGTGATGATTCCTTCCTTTGTTCAGATACATTCATTGAAGATTCTGCAGTTTCAATGTTCAACCCATCTGCAGGGTCAGGCTCTGGGCCGGGCATGGAGAAGATGATGGTGACAATGACAAAGTTGGACTTTACTCTCTTGAGAGTCTATATTCAAACAGAGAAGCGACAAAGGAAAGTTAGCAAGCAATTAATAAGGGGTGCAAGTCTAACTGCAGCCCACCCCCCGGGTGCGGAGTAGACACCCTTGTTCTTTTCTAATTATAAAGTGCAACAAAACTATAAAGAAAAAAGGTGACAAAGATAATGGATAAAAGGAGAAGTGATCTGCTTTTTTCATGGGATGGTCAGGAAGGGATCCTCCGAGAGTTAGTGTGAGACCTAAAAACTGATCAGTCAGGCATATTAAAGAATAAGGGAATAATAAGCATGTGCAAGTGTTCTGAGGCAAGCAAAGTACTGTTGGAGGAACTAAAAGAAGTCCAGTATGGGAGAGGGAGAAAAGGGTACAAATGCAAGCAAGTTCCTGAATTGCATGCTGTTTTTGTATTCCAGTGTGTTCCTCCTCTTGTCCTTTAAAACCCAAGGAAGCCATGGACTGTTTCTCAAACTTCAGTGTACATCAGACTTTCCCAGGGAGGTTATAAAAGTAAAATACTTATACAGAAATTCTAGTATGTAAGCATAATAGTTAGGACTCTTTCTGATAAATCTAATAAAAATCTAACTTAAATCAACTTGAGCAAAAACAAAGCAGAAGGTAGTAGTCTCCTTTTGCTAGCTTCAGACATGGCTGGATATAGCGTTAAAATGATGCAATTATACTCTCCCTTCTCTTTTTTAAAGTTCTTATTTAACATCCTGACTGGTAAAAAGCTTGAGCTTGTATCATTTTCACGGGTAGTGATCTCAGAGGAATGAGTGTCATCTTTTCTCAGTTCCGTGTCAACCTCTCAAATGAACTCTGATAGGCCTTGCATGGACCATATGCTCATAGAGGAGCACTCCCAAGAGATGGGGTACTTAAGTGGGTACCTGAGTGGCAGAGAAAGCAGGGCCACTTGAGTGTAGCATCACCACATTGACTTGGAGTGGGGAAAGAATAATTTCTGCAAAGAAGAAATGTAGAAAAAGGGAAGATCAATAGTAGCAGACGCTCCCCACTGGAGCCTGGGTGTGGCAGGATTTTGATTTCCTACCTCAACACATGACTGTTTCACATTGCTCCATGAGAGTGCCTTGAAGATGTCTGCCAGTGGTCACTTTGCAGATGGAGAAACAGGGACCATAAAGAATGGAAGTCACAGCCATGACAGACACAAAATCTGTAAAAATTGCCCAAAGTCTTACAAGAGCCTCATAATAGTCAGTGTCCTGACTGCCAGGCCTCCTTTCTTAATGCTAGTCTTTGTCATATATGTTAGATGTTCTCGCCTTAGTTACAGGGAACAGAAACCAACTGGCTTACTTGTAGAAAGGGAGAAGACTCCTTTGAGAGATACTATTTGTTAAATATTTCAGGAGATTTTACTGAAATTTTAACTAAAACTGCAGTGAAAAATAAGAGAGAAATCAACATCATTCCAGACATGAGGTGATTGACTTATGTATATAATTCTCTATTTCTTCCAGCCTTCCTTTATGCCATAACATATGTTTTAAAATAATGATGTTGTCTTCTTGGTATTTATCCTAAATAGTTAAAGTCACCATACTGCAGTGATACATGCATGTCCTTCTTTATAGCAGCACAATTCACAATAGCCATACTGGAACCAGCTAGGTGTCCGTCCATCAGTGGAAAAATAAGAAAATGTGGTGTATATATACACAGTGGAGTTTTATTCGGCCATAAGAAAAAGATGAAATTGTCATTTGCAGGAAGATAGATGAAACTTGAGAACATTATGTCAAGCGAAATAAACCAAATTCAGAAGGTCAAGGGTTATACATTCTCTCTCATGTGGAAGCTAGAGAGGAAAAAGGAATAGAAAGTTTTTAAGGTGGATCTCACGAAAGTCAAGGGAGATCAGTAGAATAGAGGAAAGAGATCAGGAAAAAGGCAAGGAAAGAGAAAGGGAATGATATTGGCCAAATTATATTGTTATAATCGTGTTTATATATGAATATGTAACAACAAATCCCACTATCATTTGCAAATAAATATGGAAATAATAAATAATGCATCGATAAAATATGGAAAATGATAGTGTTGTGCTTTTTGTGGTTCCTACTTATCATGTTTTTCCCTCTTATGAATGAATCTGTTTTCTGTTGGTTATTGAGGGTGAGGATACCTGCTCTTGCATTTTATGAGTTCAGTCTGGAAAATTTTCTAAATTTTGTTGTTCTGTTAGTTTGTTTTTGATTCTTCCGGGTTTTTAATGTAGATGATTATATCACCTGCTATCAATACGACAATTTCTCCTCTTCCATTTTAGTATTATGATTTGATTTTTCTTTTGTTATTAAATTGGGCAAAGTTTCCAGTATTATTTTGAATAGTAGTGGTAATAAATGAAATCTTAGCTCATTCTTCCTTTGAAGAAAATGTGAACATTCAAAGGTAATATATCCAAGAGGATTTTCATTAAGTAGAATACTGTCTTGGATGTGGGTTTATGGAATATAGCCTTATCAAATTAAAACTTGAAAACTCCCAATTTTGAGCTCTTTTATAATTAGATGGATATTGAGTTTTGTTAAATGTACTTTCTTTAATTATTAAGATAACAGTGAGATTGCCCTCTTTTCAAGCATGATTGTAGAGAATGACATTGGTAATTTTTCTGAAGCTAAGCCATGCTTTCCTTTCTTCAATAAACACTACTTGATCATGATAAATGTTTGAAAAATGTTAAAAGCTAACATTTTATTCAGAATGTTTATATATATATATATATATATATATATATATATATATATATATATATATATATATATAAACTCCAATATATATATTGGAGTGAATAGGTACATAGTTGTCTTAAACTCATAATGCTCCTATTGTGCTTTTTGGCAAAGTTTGTATATGAAAATTGATTGGAAATCTCTCCTTATTTTTGAACAATTTGTGTGAAGGATTATTATATCTTCCTTCAAAGTCTATTAGAACTCATCTATAGAGTTCTCTGGCTGGCTTTCTTTTTATTTTTTTTGAGAGGAAAACAAAGGACTTTTATTAACATCTCAATTTACTAACAAGGTTTCTATTTCTCTTTTATGCCAATTTTGGTAATATATGTTTTTTAGGCAGTAAATGGATGGATCTGGAGACTATCATGCTAAGTGAAATAAGCCAATCCCAAAATACCAAAGGCAAAATGTTCCTCTGATGCAGATTAACCACAATCTTCACTGGAGGAGATCCATGGCATTAGAGGAACCCGCACTTCAGGACAGTTCCGCTAACCTTTCATTATATATATATGGACTGAAAATACATATCCTGGATGGGGGAGAGAAAGAGACAAGCTGGTGGAGCCGCGAGAACAGAAGTTGGGAGACCGCGGGTCCACACACCAGTTCGAATCCACACTCCGCCTGACGTGACCCTCGGTGTGGCTTCCCGGTGCGATCGGCAAGGATACGGGAGTCTGGGAGTCTGCGGAGCTACTGTTGACTGGAAGGAGAGGGCCGCCATCTTTGAAAGCTGCAGGGGCTGGTCCTGACAAAGGGGAGGAGACGGAGAGCGACTGCTGCATCCACCCCAGGGACTCTACAGCTCTCTGAAGACAACACACAATTGGGTGAGACTTGGTTGGTCAGCAGGGGAAGGCGTTTCTGAGGCTGGCACAGCAGCCACAGGGGACTGCAACTGTGGGTGGGCTTGGGGAGGTGGTGCCTTCTGGAAGATCCCCCTTCCCGGCGCCATTCATCTGCTGACACACACGGTCCCCCTGGGCCACTCCTTCACTGAACCGTGCAGCCGCTGGGACCGCTGGCCTAGGATGCAGCCTTGATTTCACTGACAGGATCACAGACTGTGATCCAATAGCAATTGGTTTGAACTGGAAAGGAAAAAAAGAGGGGGGCTTCCCAGGGCCCGTTTTGTCTGAGACTTGGGGTTTGACTTTTTTTTTTTTTTTGTTTTGTTTCCCTTTCTTTTTATTGGTCCTGCTTGATTTTCTGGATTGCAGGGAGGGGTTTTTTTTTTGTTGTTGTTGTTTTGTTGTTTGTATGTTTGTTTGTTTATTTTTCTTTTTCTTTTTTTGGCTTTGTTTTGTTCTGCTTTTTTTTTTTTTTTCCTTCCGCATTGATTGTTAGTGTGTTTTTATCTGCTTCCGCTCCCTTTTTTCTTTCATTCTTTTACTCCTTCTCACCTTCTCACCCTTGTATCTTTTCTTCCTCCTTCATCTTTCATGTTTACATGCTGCCAGTGCATACTAAACAGAGCCAAAAACAAGTTATAACGCAAAACTTGGGATTTCTAGAACCGGCGCAATTGAATTGGGTAGCAAAGTGGTGTTATATACAGTTTACTCTCTATTTCCTTGATTCTCTCTCTCCTCTCTCTTACACCAATTCCTACTCTTTATCATTTTTTTTTCTTTTCCAACTTACTATATATATAAATTGATCTTTTTACCTAATTGTCAACCCCATTCTCTTTCTTCCATCGTCTACTGATACTAAACCACTTCCACTAAACCATTTCAATAGATATCTCTTTTCATACTTTCCAAGAAAGAACAATTCAAGACACTTCCTTCTTCCCAAACATAACACCTCTGTATCCAATACTTGAAGCTATAAAACCCTATCAGAAACGTACAGAGTAAATTGGAAATAATATCTGGGATAACAAAATCTGTACATTGTGACCAAACTTGGATTTTCTGAATAGAAAGTGTTAGGTTTTAAAAGTATAAAGGAATTATAAGGTGATCTGATAGCATTGTACTACAGGAACAACATAAGGCTTTAAGGTAAAATCGAAACAGTCAAGGTCCCACAGTGCAGGAAGAATAGACACACAAGCAACATGAAAAAAACAAGGAAAGAAAATGACACAAACAAATCAAGATACCTCATCGGCAGATGTCATGGCAAGCACAGTTGGTCAAATGCCAGAGATGGAATTTAGAAATTACATATGCCAAATGTTTATGGAACTTAAGAATGAACTCAAAAAATGAGATGAGGGAGCAGGTACAGGAGGCAAAAGATCATTTTGACAAAGAACTCCAAAAACAAATACAGGAAGTAAAAGATTACTTCAATAGGGAAATAGAGGCTCTAAAGAGAATCCAAACAGAAATTCCAGAAATGAAAGAAGCAATAAACCAAAATAAAAGCTCAATTGAAAACATCTCCAACAGAATAGACCATCTGGAAGATAGAACCTCAGACAATGAAGACAAAATATATGTCTTAGAGAAGAATTTAAACCATACAGCAAAACTTGTTAATAATCATGAACATAACATCAGGAATTATGGGACAGCATAAAAAGACCAAACTTAAGAGTGATTGGCGTAGAGGAAGGGGCAGAGTTTCAAGCCAAAGGAATGAGTAATCTATTTAATGAAATAATTACAGAAAATTTTCCAAGCTTGAGGAATGAAATGGAAAACCAAGTTCAAGAGGCATACCGAACACCAAACAAACAAAAATGAATAGCATATTTCAAGCTCTGAAAGAAAAGGGATGTCAACCAAGAATCTTATATCCAGCAAAATTGAGCTGATTTCACAACTCGAAAGCCAGCACTTCTGAACATCCTGGGCAACATATTTCATGAAGAAGAGAGAAAGATGATAACGAAAATCAACAAAGGGAGATATTAAACTAAAGGAAATACCAACCAGAAGAGAAACCAAATCAAGCTAAAGACCATAAGTCAAATAAAAATGGATGGGAATAAAAATCACATCTCAATAATAACCCTGAATGTTAATGGCCTAAACTCGCCAATCAAAAGACACAGATGCACTATGAAGGCAGTAACATTCCTTAAGAGGAAAAAAAAACCAACAAATAAATGACTTAACACAATAAGGGAAAAAGGGAATGGTGGTCATATGATTTGCCTAGAAAAAAGCTACAGAAGTTTACATTAAATTCCAAAGCCTGGCACAGGCCCATATCTTTAATGAACATAGATGCAAAAATCCTCAACAAAATCCTGGCAAATCGGATGGCATGGTTCAGACAACAGGGCAAGGCCCCGAGCTAACATTATCTTAAATGGAGAAAAATTGAATGAAGGGAAAGGACAAAGACTCTGAAAGGGAAATGATGAAAAATACCCCATTTGCAAATAGCATCAAAAAAAATAAAATACCTGGGGAAAGAAATTATAGATGAACTCAGAAGATGGAAAGACCTACCTTGGGATAGGTAGAATTAATATTGTCAAAATGTCCATACTATGGAAATAGAAAAGTCACAGTAGAATAAATTGAACATAAATTTCCTATGTGCATATTGGCACCAAAACAGACTGAATACACGACTAGTGAAACTCCACTCTTCATCATTTGACAAGAATGGAATTATAGCCAGGCGTGGTGGCACACCCAACTAATTGCAAATATTTAATACATGTAATCCTCTAAGATTTCACTTCACTCCAGTCAGAATGGCAGCCATCAGCACAAGCAACAATAAATGTTGGAGAGGATGTGGAGAAAAAGGCTTTGGGAGGCTGAGGCAGGAGGATTGCGAGTTCAAAGCCAGCCTCAGCAATGGCAAGGCACTTAGCAACTCAGTGAGACCCTGTCTCTAATAAAAAAATACAAAAAAGGGCTGGGGATGTGGCCCAGTGGTCGAGTGCCCCTGAATTCAATCCCTGGTACCACAAAAAAAAAAAAAAAAAAAAAAAAAAAAAGAATGGAATCATAATTAAAATAATATGTACTTAACGTTTGTATAAATGTCAAAATATGCTCTACTGTCATATATAAACTAAAAAGAACAAAGAAAAACATTTTAAACAAGAAATTTACATATTTTATTTAGGCTTTCCTATTTTTCACATGCAGTTATAACTTTTAAATGAAAAATTCTGTTGTACCTGTTATCAATCAATGGTTTTGAAAATTTTGTAATTTTCAGTTAGCCATTTCAGAGACTTGTCACATTATTACTATTTTTGAAACCCCATATTTTGGGCTTATTTATATTTGGGTAAATATTGTTACTTTAATTCATTACTTTATGTATTTTTTAAAATAAGATACTCTATTTAGGTATATCTGATGTTCTTTCTTGTTTTCTTTCAAGCAGAACTTTGGCTTGCTTACTTACAATTTTTATTGTTTTCTGTTAATTATATTCAAAGTTATAAATGTTCCTTTTCATACAGTTTTAATAGTTTTCTATAAATTTCAACATGTATTGATTTTATTGTTTTTCAATTGTGTTTTATAATTTCACTCATGGGCATCTTTTCAATCCAAGGATTTTCAATAGTATTTTTTTGTTGTTGTTGTTTTTAGTTTGTAGGTATGTAGAACTATTAAGCTATGCTTAAAAATTCTTCTTCCCCGATTACAGAACAGAGTCTCTAAGGTGTCAGTCCTTTGGGTCTTTGCAATGTCCTTTGTGTCTCTATTTGTGAAAGTTCCTTCAGTGCTTGTCAGCACCCACATTCTTCATTTGATGGGATGGAGTATCACCTGCTTACTAGGTCTAGCTTATTAATTGTGTTTTTAAAACTTGTCTTTGTTGACTTTTTGTTTGCTCAGGTTCTGAGAGAGGGGTGTTCAGAATCTCCATTATTTATCCATATTGTTCTGCAAACCCCTACAATGAAATATCAAGTTCAATTTTGAAACCACTTTTGTAAAAAGTGGCAGAACACTTTAATGAAATCTTACACAGACGCTCAGTTTAGAAACAGATAAAAGCCAATCTGTCCTGGTTGAAGGGGAAGTTCGTGGGAAACTGTAGACCTTCCTAATCTTCTTCATTCTCCTCCCCACTTTTTTTTTTTAACATTTAAAAAGTTGTTCAAATTAGTTATATATGACAGTGGAATGCATTTTGACACCTCACACATAAATGGAGTATAACTTCTTATTTTTCTGGTTGTACATGATGTGAAATCATACTGGTAGTGTGATTTCATATATGCACACAGGATAATAATGTCTGAATCATCCTTCCTACCCCCATAACCCTCCCCTCCCTTCACTCCCCTCTACTTAATCCAAAGTAACTCTGTTCTTTCCTAGCCACTCCCTTATTGTGAATTAGCATCCACTTATCAGAGAAAACATTTGGCCTATGTTTGTTTTGGAATTGGCTCATTTCGCTTTGCATTATATTCACTAGTTCCATCCATTTACAAGCATATACCATAATTTCATTCTTCTTTAAGCCTAAGAAATTCTGTGTGTGTGTGTGTGTGTGTGTGTGTGTGTGTGTACACCACATTTCTTTCTTTCTTTCTCTTTTGTGGAACCGGGGATTGAATTCAGGGGCACTTGACCACTGGGCCACATCCCCAGCCCTTTTTTGTATTTTATTTAGAGATAGGGTCTCACTGAGTTGCTAAGTGCCTCACCATTGCTGAGGCTGGCTTTGAACTCATGATCCTCCTGCCTCAGCCTCCCAAGTGCTGGGTTTACAGGTGTGTGCCACTGCACCCAGCCACGTTTCTTTATATATATGAAGAAATGTTCAACATCTCTAGCAATTAGGGAAATGCAAATCAAAACTACTCTAAGATTTCACCTCACTCCAATCAGAATGGCAGTGGTGTGTGCCACTGCACCCAGCCACGTTTCTTTATATATATGAAGAAATGTTCGACATCTCTAGCAATTAGGGAAATGCAAATCAAAACTACTCTAAGATTTCACCTCACTCCAATCAGAATGGCAGTTATCAAGAATATGAACAACAATAAGTATTGGTGAGGATGTGGGAAAAAGGTACACTCATACATTGCTGGTGGGACTGCAAATTGGTTCAACCATTATGGAAAGTAGTATGGATATTCTGCAGAAAACTTGGAATAGAACCACCATTTGACCCAGCTATCCCACCCTCTGGTTTATATACAAAGGACTTAAAATCATCATACTACACAGTGATGCAGCCACATCAATGTTTATAGCAGCTCAATTCACAATAGCTAGACACTATGGAACCAGCCTAGGTGCCCTTCAACAGATGAATGGACAAAGAAACTGCGGTATATATACATAGTGGAATATTCTTTTTTTTTTTTTTTTTTGTACCAGGGATTGAACTCAGGGGCATTCAACCACTGGGCCACATCCCCAGCCTTTTTTGGTATTTTATTAGAGACAGGGTCTCACTGAGTTGCTAAGTGCCTCGCCATTGCTGAGGCTGGCTTTGAACTCATGATCCTTCTGCCTCAGCCTCCCAAGTGCTGGGATTACAGGCATGTGCCACCACACCCGGCTTTGGAATATTCTTCTTCTTCATTCTTCAGGGATCTCCTGAGAACTGTGAACCCCCATTGCTGTAGGGAGCAGACTTTGAACACCCCTGGGAAAGAGAAGGGAGAAGCAGATGTAAGGTCAGCCCTGGTCTGTGTTTAATTATTTTTATTCCCCTAACCAGACTATTTTCTTTTTCACAGAATAGAAGGGTTGAGACAAATTTTTCTGAAATCTTTTCCAAACATAAAGTTCTATAATACTAAATATTGAGCACCTACTAAGAGGCCAGTGCTAAAATCACAGGAGCCTGTGTTTTGGCACTAATAAACTACACGGTGTCAGCTGCGTTTCCTCTATTATCTCATTTAATCCTCAAATCAGCCATATACTGTGGCTATGCAGATACCAAGATGTACAAGCCCCTGCCTGGAAATCCCTATGTCCTACTTGTTTGGAATGCTCATCAGAAGACAGACAAAAAACTTAGGAGCTAAACTAAGGGGTTTTAAGTCAGGGTTGAAATTTCGCACCTGGTATTTAATAGCTGTGCGTCCTTAGGCTACCTAACCACTCTGAGGCTGAGACTCATTTTCTTCTGTAAGACAATTGTGATACTGATGTCTAGCACTGTGCCTGACACATAGTAGGTGGCCAGCAAGTGAGTTAAGAGACAGAAACAACAGATGGGCTGCAGAAGGATACTGTGCTCAGGCATCAGTAGAGACGAGAATTGGGGCTTCCTGACTTCCATGCTAGAAGTGAAAATCTTGGATCTGTTTCTCCTGGGACCTCTGGCTTTAATGAGCACAGAACCTCCTTTGGTTCCAAGGCCCTAGTTTTGACTGGGAAGAGAAATAGCGAGTGAACTCCAGAGATCGTAGCTCCAGGTCTCTGCGTGGGTCTGCGCCAGCGCCTGATGCACAGGTTCATTATGCAGTCACCAGGAGACACTGGGTACTGTGCCGACCTTGTTATAATTAATGGATAGAAAGGTAATGGGTCTGTGTGACTCATTAGATAGAGAAAAGGGATCCAGCTCTCGTACATGGAGTTTAATTGAAACTCTCAAACACTTATTACTTTGGGCACATGACAGTAACTTGGGTTTTTAAATATCAAAGTGATGATTTTAGCTGTTTCTGAAAGGGAAAACGGGGCTGGCTGGAGGGGGAAAGCCAGACACCCCCTTCACCTCTTAAGGCCCTGACACAGTGCCACGGTGAGATGGACGGAAGGAAAATGACACCGTGGGTACCGCTCCCCCTGCCTTCGCTGCTGAGCATCGTGGGCGGCACCACGACTCCAGGCGCTTTGCTTCGTGGGTATGCAGGTGGGGCGCAGGTCCTCTACTTCCTACCTACTCATGGAACCAGAAACGGGCTTAAGGAGGTCCAACCTCTCTCCTGAAGCCACCTGGGGGCAGAGAGTGGCGCTGGGATCTGAATCCTTACCATCTTGCTGCAGACCCCCGGCTCTTCTTCCAGAGCTGCGTCTCCTCCAATTCTTCTTCCTGCTTTGATGTCGCCTGCGTTCTGTGGGCGTGGGGCCATTCTCAGTCCTGTGTTTTAGGAGGCTGTCATCTTCTTATTCCCTGCGAGTTTACACATTTTGGAATTCATGGAGTTCCTTTGAGGGGGTGAGATTTGGGAGCAGGAAAACGTATTAACAAACGTTCTGTCGGGATGGCCCTGGGCATCGTCACTTACCCGACCAATCCTTTATTGTTGCACAGGGCAGTTGTTTCTAATTTGTCCCTGTTATAAATCATAATAGGTACCTCTTTGGGCGTAAAACGTCTTTAAAAATTCTAGGTGATTTCTTGGGAATTGACATCTATATTTTCAAAAGAAAGAATTTTCATCCCTCTATTTTTATTTTTATTTTATTTTTTTGTGGTGCTGGGATGTGAACCCAGGGCGTTGTGCATGCCAGACAAATGCTCTGCCAACTGAACTATATCCCCAGCCCCTCATACTCTTCCTAATTATAAATATAACATAAAACACTTCAGATGTATTAAATTGCAAGAGCAATTGAAAAAGGTGTATGATAACAATTATGGCCATTATCAGCTGACATTTATACAGGGCTTTGTAGGTACCTGGAACTACTCTTAAATATGTCTTAGCCCATTTTCTGTTGCTAATAGCACAATGCCACAGACTGGCTAGGTTTTAGCAAGAGAGATCTATTTTGGCTCAAGGTTCTGTCAATGCAAGGTTGAGGGGCCATGTCTGAGGCCAGCCCCTTTGCTGGCAGTGTCCCCAGGGGGCACAGGGTATCATGTGGCAAGAGACAGGGAACATGTGTGTTCCTATAAAGCCACCCGGATTCAATCATGAGGGCTCCACCCTAATCTAACTCTGACCACCTCTAAACATCATTGCAGATCAAGTCCCCACCCTCCTAAGGCCTCATCATGGGCATTACATTTCAGTAGGTGAACTGCTGGGGGATACCCTCAAACCATAGCAACACACTTTATATGCATTAACTTACGAATTCCCCAAAACAGCCATGTGTGTATGCCCCAGATGCATGCATGGTTATTTTGGTGTCTTGATGATTTACCTTCTATTAAAAAAAATTGTAGCCGGGCGCGGTGGCGCACGCCTGTAATCCCAGCACTTTGGGAGGCTGAGGCAGGAGGATCGCGAGTTCAAAGCCAGCCTCAGCAATGGCGAGGCACTTAGCAACTCAGTGAGACCCTGTCTCTAATAAAATACAAAAAAGGGCTGGGGATGTGGCCCAGTGGTCAAGTGCCCCTGAGTTCAATCCCTGGTACCACAAAAAAAAAAAAAAAAAAAAAAAAAAAAAGTATAAAACTTAAGAACATTTTCAAGATTCTCACACATTTTACCAAACTGCTATTCAGAGCCATAGTTGCTGTTTCCTGTTGAACCTTCAGGATATAAAAGTGTTCTTCTCTCTGCAGTCTCACTAAAATAGGATTTTAACATTTTTAAAAGTATTTGAGTCCTAAGAGCTTTCTACTGTGCCATACTATCTCCCAGGGGTCCTTGAAGCATCATACTCACCAGTTATAAATTTCCACTTGGTAAAACTTGGCAGCTACTTGTGGTAGCTACTAAAATGTCCAAGTGCTGAGCAGAGGGAAGGCGAGGGCACCAGGAGGAAACTAGGATGCATACGTCTCTGCAGTCATGAGGACACTTAGGACTCTTCTCCTCTGTCTGTTCCTCCAAGGGTAAATCTCTAGAATCTCTGGGGGCTGAGAAGCTCACACATCAGGCAGAGACAAGGGAAGATAGTAGGCAAAGGAATCTTACATTGGAGATTAAGGGAAATGCCACAAATTCAACTCAGAAAATAAATATTCACACTGAAGACATTCTTCTTGTAGGACATCTTCAAGCCTGGCAGGATCATCACAGTCTGAATGGAAGGAGGGAAAAGGAGACTTGAAGAGTTATCATCTGTCACATCAATGCTATGCCCTAAAATTTCCAGTAGCCATAAAGAACCAAGCATGGCTGGGTGCTATGGCACCTGCCTGTAATCCCATCAGCTTGGAAGGCTGAGGCTGGAGGATTATGAGTTCAAAGCCAGCCTCAGCAAATTAGCAAGGCCCTAAGCAACTCAGACCCTGTCCCTAAATAAAACACACAAAAGGGCTAGGGATATGACTCGGTGGTTAAGTGCCCCCCCCCCCCCCCCCCCCCCCCCCCCCCCCCCCCCCCCCACCCCCACCCCCCCCCCCCCCCGAGTTCAATCTCTGGTATCAAAGAAAAAAACAAACCAACCCAAACAAACAAAAAAAACCCAAAACAAAAATAAACAACAACAACAAAACCCAGAAACTGTCTTTGTCCTTGAAACCTTGAAGACACATGAGATACTTCTTTCTTCTTAGATCAAAGGTGGCAGACCTTTCTCCTTTCTCCTCTGCTTCACTCTACCCTCTTCCTCCTTTCTACTTTATTGGATCTTTCTTTCAAATTATAAAAGTGATGATTATTTACTGTGTCAAGCAATTTATAGGTGCGTGAAGACATTAGCAATCGGTATCTTCTTTTTAATCCCACCCTGCCCAGATAACCAACGCTAACAATTTGGTCTGTATTTCTCTACACTTTTTAAAAAAAATGCTCTTACACATATAATACTTCGTTCCCCCTTTTCTTTCTTGAAATCATAGGACTCAAACTGTCTATATTATCTGCTTTTATCACTTAGAAGTATAATATTTTAACTCAGGGTATATAAATCTAAATAATAGTTTGAAAATGGGTACTCTGTTACAGATAGGAGTAAGAAGCTCAGGTGTGGTATTGTACAGCAGGTGACTACAGACCACAATTACTGTATTTCTCAAAAACACAGAAGAAGGGATGCTGTTAGGCTGACCAGGGACTCACAAAGAAATGATACATGGTTGAGGAGGTAAATGTGTTTAATCTGATTTAAACATTATGTAATGTGACATTTATTGAAATATCACATGGTAATTCATCAATGTATTATGTCAATTAAAACATACAATAATAAAAATTGCATTGTACGGCTATGCCATAAATTTGTTTGACCTGGCTCCAACCCATTGAGGGTTTTGAAAAAATTTTCCAGTTTTTTCCCTTCTCCCTGTGCCAACAGAGCTGTGATAAATATCCTCATTCATAATTCTTTCCATACAGGCACTTTACTTTGCTTTCATTCATCTGCTTATGTTTTTGTCAAGTGGAATCCCTAAACATGGGATTATTTGGGGGAAAAAGGAAGTGTAACTTTCAAGTTTTTAATAGCTGTCTTGTCTCTTCATTGTTTTTTTTTTTTTGTTTTCGTTGTTGTTGTTGAGTGCTTACACATTTATTATTTAACTTGATATTCAGGTTAAGTTCTTTCAGTAGTTAAGTTAGGGTGTTACCTGCATTTTTCAGATGAACCATTTAGATTAAGTGACTTTTCAAAGTCACACTACTAGTAAATAGTACAGCCTGTTCTTAAAGCACTTGTGCTCAATCCATGAAATATTTCTCCTCGGGTTACATTTTTTGAAGATGACCTAAGAGAATAAAATAAGACTCTATCAGAAAGATGGTCACATTAATTTAAAGAGATGATGATGGTAATGAAGGATAAAATGATGCATAATTAAGCAATTGTCAAAGGGAAGAGAGAAGAGGTTTCTTCATGGTATGATATCAAGTTTTTTTTATCTTTCTTTTTTTTTTTGTACTGGGGATTGAACTCAGGGGCACTCAACCACTGAACCATGTCCCCAGCCCTATTTTGTATTTTATTTAGAGACAAGGTCTCACTGAATTGTTTAGCACCTCGCTTTTGCTGAGGCTGGCTTTGAACTTGAGATCCTCCTACCTCAGCCTCCTGAGTTGCGGGGATTACAGGTGTGTGCCACCACCCCTCGAGTGGTAATCACATTTTAAGGGTGGTTTTTAAGTCTGAAGGATTTCCAGTTTGTGATGGTTGGATCTAGAAATGTCGCCACAGAAGCTCATGTTTTGGAAGCGTGATCTCCAGTGCAGAAAGGTTCAGAGGTGGGCTTTTAGATTATTATGAAGGCTGTAACCTCATCAGAGGCCAAGCCTCCTGTCATCTTCTGTTTCTGGGTCCCTTCCTTCCTGGTATCTTGGCAGGGTCCAGTTGCTCACACTCAGCAGGCTGTTGGTGAAGGCCTGATGCCATATTAGGGGAAGAGGTCTCCTGGGGATGTTCAGTTTCTAATCCGGAAATAATACAAGGGCCTCAGGGGAAACAAAGCTGGATTCAATACTGAGAAGAACTGTGATGGAGATGAGCCAGCCTCCTGACTCATTTCTGTGCTTTACCCCCTTTCGGGTACTGCTTGTGCTTTGTGACCCATTCCCCAACCCGTAGGTTGTTCTGGGGTCCTTCTACACAGTCCCAATCCTCCCTGAGTATGGCTACCAGTCTGAGGTTCTCTCTTCCTAAAGGATTTGCATTTTAAGATGAAAGCATCCATACATAAGTGATTTGGGGAGAAGGGGGACTTTTCAGCGTCCCTGACATAATTGTCAGGTTAGCTAACCTTACTTTGCTGACACTTACGTTGTTCCAGACCCTATTTCATCCTCATACTGACTCTATAAGGTCATCTCCCCATTTTACTGGTGAGAAAAATGAGGCATGCATTAGTTAAATTACTAGCCCAAAGCCATGCATCATATTTTACCACGTGGAAGCATCTTGGTAAATAATGAATGGTTCACTAAATGTGAGAAGAGCCTTTATTTTACTTATACTAAAATGGTTCCAATTAAACTAAGACATAACTGATTTGAAAAGGTGATCAATGGGGGAAAATGTGCATCCCAAAATCAATGACAGCACACAATGAAGCTGGGGTTGGAACCCAGGCAAATCCACTGCGATGTCTGTTTATGTCAGAGGGAGAGACCTTGTTTTTGAAAAAATTATTGATTAGTTATATATAACATTGGGGTACATTCTGACATCATCACAAAAGCATGGAATTCAATTTGCTCTAATTTATTCCCTAGCACTCCCCTTTCCCCCTGCCCTTCTCTCCCCCTACTGATCTTTCTGTAACTTATCTATAGTTTTTTTAAATTAGTGTCTTGTGGATTTGCTTATGTTGAGATTCACTGTGCTATAATCATGTATGTATGTATGAAGTTTATTCAGATTCATCCCACTGTTCTTCCTTTTCCCATCCCTCCTTCCTCCCCCTCAACCCCCTCTTCTACTTTACTGATCTTTCCTCTATTTTGATAAAATTCCCTTTTGGTTTTTTCCTCTTTCTCTGCTCTTTTTTTTTTTTTTTTTTTAAACTGCCCACCCCCCCCTTATGTGGACTAGTTTCTGCACATAAGAGAAAATGTTTAACCTTCAGCTTTTTAAGTCTCGCTTATTTCACTTAGCACCCATTTACTGGAAAATGCCATCATTTCATTCTTCTTTATGGCTGAATAATACTCCATTGTATATGTATACCACATTTTCTTGATCCATTCATCTGTTGAAGGACACCTAGTTTGGTTCCATAGCTTGGCTATTGTGAATTGTTCTGCTATAAACATTGATGTGGCTGCATCATGGTAGTATGTTGATTTTTTAAAAAATATTTGTTTTGAGTTGTACACAATGCCTATTTTTACGTGGTGCTGAGGATCGAACCCAGGCCGCGCATGTGCTAGGTGAGCGCTCTACCACTGAGCCACAACCCCAGCCCCGTATGTTGATTTTTAAATCTTTTGGATATATATACTGAGGAATGGGATAGCTGGGTCATATGGTGGTGGTTCCATTCCTAGTCTTCTGGGGAATCTCCATACTGCTTTCCAAAGTGATTGCACTAATTTGCAGTTCCACCAACAATATATGAATATACCTTTCCCTCACATCCTCACCAACATTTATTATTATTTGTATTCTTGATAATTGCCATTCTGACTCAAGGGAGATGAAATCTTGGAGTTGTTTTTATTTGCATTTCCCTAATTGCTAGAGATACTGAGCATTTTTTCCAGATATTTGCTGACCATTTGTATTTCTTTTGAGAACTGTCTGTTTAGTTCTTTTGCCCATTTATTGATTGGGCTATCTGATTTATTGGTGTTACGTTTTTTGAGTCCTTTGTATGTTCTGGATATTAATGCCCTATCTGAGGAGCCCTATCTGAGGTTGCAAAGGTCTTTTCCCATTCTTTCTTTTTTTAAAAAATATTTATTTATTTGCTTTAGTTGTACACAATGCAACGCATTTTATATTTACATGGTGCTGAGGATCGAACCCGGGCTGCACACGTGCTAGGCGAGCGCTCTACCGCTGAGCCACAACCCCAGCCTAGGTCTTCTCCCATTCTGTGGGCTCTCTCTTCACAGGTGGAAGCCTTTTTGACCATCATCATATTAAAATTCTCAAAGTATTTTGAGGCGGTGTTATGGATAAAAATGTATTGTGAACGCATAAGTTTGAGAAAGGCCATATGAGACAGAGTATAATAGATTTCTGCCATGTAGGGCTTCTTAGAGCCTTTAATATCAACATGTAATTTGTACTTACAAGGAGGGAGGATAAACTAAACTATACACCATTTCCCAAACTTTTGATTTTTTTTTTTATTTTATGGTAGAGCATCTTATAGAACTTCATTGTTTGGAACACATTTGTAGTATTTTGTTGCAAGTCATTTCTCTAATACGGCATCAAATGTATTCAGAAGGTCAAGTTTCATTTTGCTTAATGAATCCAGTTTTGGGGGGAAGTTACTGTATATTAGGTATAATGGGTGGTCTATCTACAAAAGACCAGTTGAAATTAAGTTTACATCTTCAGGCAGTTTTTATCCTGGTCCACATCTCCCGTTTAGTGTTAATTTAAAACATGCATTTAATACCTAGAACAGTGTCTCTCAAAGCACACACTTTCTAGCAGTGAATTCTAAACTTTTTTTGGTGGGGGGGGGCATGGTACTGGAGATTGAACTTGGGGTCTCAGGCATGTGAGGCAAGTGCTCTACCACTGAGCTACATCCTCAACCCTCCAAGCTGTTTTCATCGAGCATCTCTACCAGAAAAAGAAAAAAAAATGAAGTCAACTTTGTGGTTACCTTGAGGATGAAAGGTATTAATGAATGTGAAGGTGCTTTGTGTGCTAGGAAGCACTCATTTTTATTGTTCGATTTAAAAAAAATATTTTGCAGAAACTTTTCAGATAAGTTACGATTGATTTTAGCTATAGATAACAGAAGGCCTGACTAATAATGCTTCAGCAATGAAAGCATTTGGTTGTTTACTTCCTAAAATAGAAGTTCAGAAATGGGTGGTTGAGAGCTAATTCAGTGGCTCAAATATGTCATGAATGACCCAGATTTTTTTTTTTTTTTTTTTTTTTTTTTGGTCCTGTCTGCTCCCTACACTTTTGCCTTCATCTGCTTTCTGCTGCTATAACAGAATATCACAGACTGGGTAGTTGATAATGAACAGATATTTTTTGAGTCATGATTCTGAAGACTGGAAAATCCAAGACGGAGAAGCTATCCATGGTCAGGACCTTACATGGCACAGGGAAGGTATCACATAGGTGGGAGAGAGTGAGGAAAAGGGGCCTGAACTCATTCTTTTGATGAAATCCATAATTCATTCATTCATGAGGGCAGCATCCTTATCACCTACCACCTGTCAAAGCTCTGGCCTCTCCATGTTGCAGTGTTGGGAGTGAAGTTGCCAACACATGAAAACATGGAAACGATAGCATGTCTCACAGATACGGGATGGCTGTTGCAATCCCAGGCATCACCTCTCTGTCCAAAGCAGGACAGAGTGGAAGAGGATGGTACTAAACGTCAATGTTCCTTTTATTAACCTAGCAGAATGTTCCTGGAAATGCTAAGCAGGATTCTATCATTCAGTATCTAAAACTGCTGGCCTTTGCAGTCACACTTGGTTGTGAGGGAGCTGTAGACCTGGAATGGAGTTAGTTTAGGCCAATGGTTCTCCATTATCATTATCACCTAGGAGCTTGCTTCATGTGCAAATTAAATTCTAGGACCCCTGCCCTAGACCTACTGAATGAGAAACACTTGGAGAGGAGTTAGCAATTTATGTTTTAATAAGCTCTCTGGGTGCTTCTGATAATGCTCAATTTTAGAAACTCCTGTTTCAGAACAATTTATTATCCAAGACAGGGCTGTTTGCTGTATTTTTGTAATACAGAAATTGGGGATGGATATCGGGCAGGTGTCTAACCTTTGGTTGCTTATATGTTGCAAACAAGAATGATGATTGTGATTATAAATATAAAATACACATACCAGACGTCAGCATCCTGGAGAATTGGAACTTTGTTTCCTGTGTGATCTTTGGCAAATGACTGAACCTTTCTGAGTCTCCTTCCTGCTCATTTAAGGAGAGAGATCCTTGCAGGGCTCCTATAAGAATCGCCCAGTACAATGTGCGTTGAAGGACTCTGAGAGCCCTGATCCTTTGGGGGGTGTCCACTCCCATGCATGGGCTGCTCTCTATCTCCCCGCTCCTTAAGCCTTCAGCACTGCTGCTCCTGCTAGTCCCAGGGTATTGCTAACAGGGCTCCTGCAGGCTCAACCCACCAGATTTCACCAGCAAAGGCCAGATCTCCCGCTTGTGCAAGGCAGGGGTAATGTCTTGAGAGAGCCAAAGAAACGGGCAGGGGAAACTCTGCTCTGTGCCAGGGTAAGCCTGTATTTTCTTGTTTTTCTCTTGGTTTCTTAAATGAACTCCTTGAATGGAACAATTTGGGGGCTTCCAAAACAGCTTGCCGAAAGAACTTGCAGCCAAATGATGACAATAAAGAGGTTCAAGATGGGATGTTGACAGTGGACATGGGTAGGTAGTTCTCCCCTCCCTTCTAGATCCCTGGCACTTGCGTGGTAAGAGGAGGGTGGATGGGATTTCTTTAGGATGTGCTAGGCATTTAAATGGCTTGAAGCTGTTTCTCTCAGCCTGCATGCATATAACATTATCCACTGCACTGTAATCTCAAGCATGTTTACAAGCTTTGAAAGTGTTATAACCATAAAGACCAGCTGAGCATAACTCTCCACGATTCAATCAATTCACGGAGAAGGGTTTATGTAGTGCTTGGAAGGTGGCACACAATGGTGTCCAGGCCAAAATGGGCACAGAGGTTGAGAGCTGGGTATGTTGGCTGGTGGCTGATGTATCAGCGATTATCTTCCCACTAGCTTTAAGGGCCATTCTTAACAACCAGCCACGAATGGCAGAAAAAAGGACCGGAGAGCCCTGGAAACTGACTCCACAACACACCTTGAAATGTCAAGCGTTGGGATGAGACAAAGATGGCCTTGTCAGACGCAGCTCTGGGGCTGTTGAGATCGTGGGTAGGAATACAGGCAGGTCTAGGCCTCATAGCAGTCAGAAACCTCACAAGTTACCACCTGCAGAGAGCCAAAAAACGATCATCACGGATCATTGTGAGATTCTGGAGTTCTCAACCATTTTAAGTTCTAGATGTATCCATAGAGCAGCCAGGGAAGTGGGGAGAGTTCCCGGTTGGTGCTAGGTAGTAGGAAAGGTACAGGGAAGCTGAGGATAGGGAATCATCAGGGGAAAGGGAAGGAGGACTTGAACTGGGAAGGATCCTTAAATTTAAGCTTTAGAAATTCCTGGTAAAGAATCCCCTGCCAAAGAGTTTTGCAAACACTATTTTGCCCTTAGGCTTCAGTGAGTGAGGAGTCTGTGAGCTCACTCTCACTTTCTTCCCCTGATACCTGTGTGGGTTTTAGATTGGAACCATGTCTCATTCCGTTTGCCAAATACTGGATGAATAAATCATTAATTCATTTATTCAAGAAAAAAATATAAATGTATATTTATATATATGTAAAAATATATATTATTTTAATATGTAAGAATATATATTATTTTATATATAAAAATATGTTATTTTTATATAAAATATAATATATAAACATATTATTTATATATAGAATATTTATATTTATGTATATATAAATATACATATATACATGTATTTTTCCTTTGGTACTAGCTATTGAACCCAGAAATGTTTTACCATTGAGCTACACCCCCAGCCCTTTTTATTTTTTATTTGGAGTCAGCATCTCACTAGGTTACTCAGGCTGGTCTTGAACTTGCAATCCTTCTGCCTCAGCTTCTCTATTCCCTGGAATTACAGGTGTGCACCACCATGCACGGCTGTACTTCATGTTTCTTAGGTGCCTAAGGGCTGAGGGCCTTTTATAGTGTGTTTGGTCCACAGTGATTAAAAAAAAAAAAGCCTCATGAAGATTATGTTCCAATGAGGGAGGCACATAAAAACTTAAAAAACAAACAAACAAACAAAAGATCATTTGCCAGAATTGACAGGGGAGAAAGATTTGATGAGTGAGTAGCTCACCCCTGGGCCATGTTGGGTGAGGTCCCTTGAAGATACACTGGTGAGCAAAGTTGAGATTGAGAACAAGTCAGCCACATGAGGAGTTATGGGAAGAGCATTCCAGACAGGGAAATAATCAACAGAAAGTCCTGGAGGTAGGAGAGGGCTTGGCATTTTCCAGGAATGAAAAGATCAGCTTGTCTGAAGCATGAGGAGCAAAGGCCAGGTGGGGAGAAAGGTGTGCATGGGGTGGAAGGGTGGAAAGTCGGAAGCTCGGGACATGAAGAGCTCAGGAGGCCTTGGTAAGGAGTTGGAGAGTTTGTTCACTGGTCCATATGAACTTATGAAGCGGTTTTAAGAAGTTGATTGACAAGGGCAATTGATCAAGGTCATTCTGGTGCTAAGTGTAGGATGGATTGGAAATGTCCAAAGAAAGAGGTAGAAAGACAAACCCAGAAGTGATCATAGTGGTGCTGTGAGAGAGTATGGTGGTTTGGAATGGGTGGGGGGGGGGTACAGTGAAGATGGAGAGAGGTGGGTGGATATGAAATAGGCTTTGCAGGTGAACCCTAAGGAATTAAGCAGGTAGTGACAATTACTGACGGGGTACCTTGAAAGAATGGGTTGAGAACACGGGGACATGTCTGCCCTTGAGATGGACCTTTGAGTCGGAGCCACAGAAAGTCCAGGATGGAATCCCCGACAATGACTATTATACCATCTTGTCCTTCAAACTTCAATGGTCTCCGGTGTCACTGTGGAGTTAGCTATAGATGAGATTACAAAACTAACCACGGTATATACTGAGCAATTACATGTGTCAGGCATTGTGATAAATTCCTAAATCCTTGCATCAGAACTATGGGAGAGATCTATTATTGATCCCTATTTTCTGGTTGTAGAAACTGAGGCTCAGAAGGGTGAAGAACTTGATGTAAGTTCCACAGGTAAGAAGTGGCAAAGAACGGAGGCCAGGGCTGGGGCTGTAGCTCAGTGGTAGAACACCTGCCTTGCACGTGTGAGGCACTGGGTTCGATCCTCAGCACCATATTAAAAAATAAATAAAGAAAGATATTGTGTCCATCTACAACTAAAAAATATTAAAAAAATAAATAAATAAAAGAACAGAGGCCAGGATCTGGGAACAGAAGTTCACGCTTGCTGCCGTCCTATGCTGTCAGTTTTGCATCTGTCCTGGGCGTCAAACTCGCTGAACAAATGTTTCCCATGGAGACCTACTGTGTGTGGTAACTAAGACTTTGCAACATTGTTCCTTGTCTAAAGCATGGACACTAGAAGAGAGAGAAAGAAGTGACAGGTCATTCATACAAACTGGCACATGATCAGGAGCACTCAGCAGGGAAAAAAATAAAGGACTTTGGGATTAGAACAGGAAGAAGGTTTTCCCTGCAGGTGAAGAAGCAGAGTAGGCATCCAGGAAAAGACTTAGCTGCAGGGTCCAGAGAGAGGCTGGAACCAGTAGAGGGGGAGAGGCAGTGATTGGTTTAGGGCAGAAGTTCTCAGAGTATGTTCTGGGAATGCTCTGATGGCAATGAAGTCAAAACTATTTTCACATTTGCCTTTTTTTACTCTCATTCCCTTGTGAGTGTGTGATTGAGTTTTCCGGAGGCGATGTGACATGAGAGTGTGACACACTGAAATGCAGAAGCAGAAATGCATCCAGCTGCCTTCCAGTAAGCCAAACAGTAAAGAGATCTGTGAAAAAGTAAAACAATGCCATACCTCTCATTTTTTTTTTCCAAAAATGTTTGCTTTGGAGAAACATAGTTGATCTTCAAAACGTAAGTTATTCTTGTTCATGGGTTTATTGTGGAGTGTGTTAAAAATTATTTTAAATGTTTTTAATAGGGCACAATAGTTATTTATAATATCGGAGTTCATTTTGACATAATCATACATGCGTGGAATTTAATTTTCTCTACTTCAGTCCCTAGGACGACTTCTTTCCCTCCCATCTTCCCTTCCTCATTCCCTTTTCTCTACTCTTATAGTCTTCCTTCCATTTATTTATAGTGTTTTAAAAATTATATGGCTACATTTTAATTTATAATTTAAAACATGATAAATTAAAAAAATTATAGATATATACGAAGGTGACATTCACTGTGGTATATTCATGTATGTACACAGCCTAATTTGGTCAATTCCATTCTATTGTTCCTCTCTTTTTCTACCCCTCCTCCTTTCCTCTCAAAATTTCTGATTTCTAAGACAGAGTTTTGATATTTCTCATACAGTAAATATTGACCGTCATAAAAGAAAGCTTTTTGGGATCCTCAAAGAGTGATTTGAAAGAATGGAAAGGAATCCTGAAACCCTGGTTAAAAGTCAAGTGCGCCCAGGAAAGGGAACGTTTGGAGGGTCTTTTGTGTGGGTCTGTGGCTTGGCTTGGCTGCCGCCAGGTGGGAGGTCAGACGAGCCTGGGCCTGACTCTGGATGGAGCCGTAGGACCTGCGGGGCTTACCCATAGTGTGGCTGTTCTCTGCTGCTTGGCTCTGGGTGGCTTCTCTGCCACCATCTCCCACACTCTGAGGAGTCCTGAGGGATTGAGCAGCTCTCTGGGGAAGGAGCCAGTGGGAGATCTCAGACCTCACCCCCAGGCTAGAGGAAAAGGCTAAAGTGAGGGGATCTCACTACCTTTCATGGCCTTGACTTGCTGCTTGGGATGTCTTAGAGCATGCTTCTTGTATACCTTAGTTGAAATCCTTAGTAGGATCCACCCACGGGGACAGAGCTATAAGGCTACTCAGTCATTGGATTGATGTTTTTTACTCTGGTTAAGCACATGGGGTTTTGCATTAGCAGAACTGATAGATTTTTAAAATTATTTTTTAGTTGTTCCAATTAGTTGTACATGACAGTAGAAGGCATTCTGACACATCATAAATGGAGTATAATTTCTCATTTTTCTGGTTGTACATGTTTGTAGAGTTACACGAGTCATGTAATCATACATGCACATAGGGTAATAATGTCTGATTCATTCTACTCTCATTTGTACCCCCATACCACCTCCCTGCCTTTCACTCCCCTCTGTCTAATCCAAAGTACGTCTATCCACCACCCCCATTATTGTGAATTAGCATCCACATATCAGAGAAAACATTCAGCCTTTGGTTTTTTGAGATTGGCTTATTTCATTTAACATGATATTCTCTAGTTCTACCTATTTACTGGCAAATGCCATAATTTCATTCTTCTTTAAGGTTGAGTAATACTCCATTATATATATATATATATATATATATATATATATATATATATATATATATATATATATAATCACAATTTCTTTATCCATTCATCTGTTGAAGGGCACCTAGGTTGGTTTCATAGTTTAGCTATTGTGAATTGAGCAGCTATAAATATTGATGTGGCTTTGTCACTGTAGTATGCAGATTTTAAGTCCTTTGGGTATAAACCTGGGAGTCAGATAACTGGGTCAAATAGTGGAACAGAACTGATTTTTGATCCAGAAACTTCCACTTAGCATTTTCTTGTACTAGTTACTTAGTTTCCCTGATCCTAAGTTTCTTTATTATTAAAGAGAGATGATGATATCAACCCCATAGGTTTGTTGATGGTATGAAGTGAGAGGAGCTATGCAAAGTGTGCAGCGTAGTGCTGGGGACATAGCAAGACCCCAGATGGCAGCTATTAGGTTAGAATAGGGTGAGTGAACTGTAACTATAGACAAGAAACTTTCAGCTCAATGAGTGCTAGATAACTTTCCATCTGTGACAAAATACCCGAGTTACTCACCTTATAAAGAAGAAAGGTTAATTTTGGCTTATGGTTTTAAAGTTTTCAGTCCATGTTCACTTGGCCCTTTGCTTTGGACCTGTGGCAACACAGTGCATCATAGCAGGAGCACCTGGCCAAGGAAACCTGATTGCCTCAGGGTGCCTGGGAAGTGAGAGAGAGAGAGAGAGAGAGAGAGAGAGAGAGGGACCAAGGTCCCAATATCCCCTTCAAAGGTTCACCCCCAGTGACCTAACTTACTTCCACTAGGCCCCACCTCCTGAGATTCCATGCCTCCCAATAGTGCTATAGGCTGGTGTCCATGCCTTTGACACATGGCCTTGGTGGGGGGGGGGGACTTTAAAATCCAAACCTTAACCATGAGGGAGTGGATATTAAGACACTTGCATAACATGAGGCCTCTAATAATTACTCAATAATGGTAGTTGGTTTTACTGGTATATTTATTTAAAATGTGAACTTGGAAGTTGTACCACATAGCACCTTAACGTGCATAGGGCTGTTCTCTGAATGCATTTGTATGTCATGGATACCTTTGTTCATTTAGTCACTCAGTAAGTATATCAAATGCTTTACCAGGTACTGCTCTGAGAGCTGAGGATACGGAACTGATTAAATGAGTTTTCTGCCTTTGGAAAAAATTAGGAAAATAATGGCCAGTCATGTGATGCTATAGAGGAGATTCATGTGTTATACATATTTACCACTGTGTGTGTGTGGTAACTTACAAAACCAGACTCCTATGTGACACTATCCTTGAACAACGTTAGAGTTGATATGCTGAAATGACATTCTGGCTCTCGAGATCACTTAGTCTAAGAAATTCCATGGACATATGGAGAAATTCAGGTCCTATTTCCCAGTTCAGATCCTGATAATGTTCTCTTTAATGTTTAAATCCCCAAATAATTCTGATTTAGATGGAACAGTGCAGGAAATGGAGAGGAAGATAAAGAACCCCAGCTAGATTTGCAACAGCCAGATCAATTGCTCTGTAAGTAGAATTTTGTTGGGCACAAAGCATTTAACAGCCCTGTATACCACAAGGGAGACGGCGTGGGCTTATGGTTAAGAATACCCGGTGAAGCTCTTGGGTCTTACATTAGCAGACGTGTGACTTTTTGTTACAGACTTAAGTATTTGGAGTCTGTTTCATTCTCTGAGGGTTTGTTATCTAAAAGAGGGGATATAACAGTTAAAAATTACTTTCAGCTAGTAAGAAGTGAAAACTGCTCTAAAGAGTGACTTGGAAAAATTGGGATTTTATTTTTCTCTCACTTAAAAAAAAGTTGGAGAACAAGAAAACCAAGACTTGGCATAGCAGTTGCACAATCTTATTCCCTGTGACACCAGATCCATTTATCTTGTTGCTATGCCATCCTTTGTGCACGGCTTCATTCTTTATTCTTAGTGTATGGTTTAGCACATAACATGGCTGCTGCAGCTCCGATGATCACGTTCAAGTTTCTTGCAAGATTATCAAGGAAACAGGGAAGGCAGGGGGCAGAGCTCACCTGTTAACTAGGTCCATTCTCTCATAAAGAATTTATCTATAGTGAGGATGTAGCATAGTGGTAGAGTGCTTGCCTAGCATGTGTAAAGCCCTGGGTTCAATTCCTAGCACTGAAAATATTAGATGGATGGATAGATAGATAGATTAGATTGATGATAGGAATAGAATTTTCCTCAGATAGATAGATAGATAGATTGATTGATAGGAATAGAATGTTCCTCAGAAACTGTCACAAACTTCTACTTGTATCTCCTTAACTAGAACTTGGCCATGTGGCCATTCCTAACTGCAAGAAATGTTGAGAGATACATTTTTTCTAATTTGTTATATATGACAGCAGAATGCATTACAATTCATATTATACATATAGAGCACAATTTTTCATACCTCTGGTTGTACACAAAGTAGAGTCACACCATTTGTGTCTTCTTGTACTTAGGGTAATGATGTCCATCTCATCCCACGATATTTTCTACCCTCAGGCCCCCTCCTTTCCCCTCCCTCCCCTTTGCTCCATCTAGAGTTCATCTAATCTTCCCATGCTCTGTCCCCAACCCCATTATGAATCAGCCTCCTTATATCAGAGAAAACATTCGGCATTTGTTTTTTTGGGATTGGCTGACTTCACTTAGCATGATATTCTCCAACTCCATCCATTTATCTGCAAATGCCATGATTTTATTCTCTTTTAATGCCGAATAGTATTCCATTTTGCATATAGATCACATTTTCCTTACCCATTCATCAACTGAAGGGCATCTAGGTGGGTTGAGAGATACATTTTATTTGGGTACTTTTCAACTCCTTGTAAAACTAGAGTTTACTTAGCGATGAAGAAAGGGATATTGGATACTGAATATGTAGTCAGCAGTCTTGGCCATAGGAGCCAAATTGGACCTGTCCTTTAGATTTCCCAAGGATTAAATGAGACAGTGCAGGTAAAGCTCTTAGCTCAGTGTCCATGCGCATAGAGAATGTCTATGATAATTCCTGCCTTTGATACGTTGCCCTCCTAGTGGGGAGGTAGGTATACACGTGGAATAATGATATGATAATCTATAAAATAAACTTCAAATTCAGCCACTCCCGGCTCTTCTTCCCTCCTGCCACTGCAGGACTGCATAACAAAATTCCTAATATCTGGCCCTTTTAAACCTTTCTCATTAGGTAAAATGTTTTTTTCATTGCTTCCCATGCCTGTTGTTATTTGACCTTGAGGCAACTCGGTATAGGTGGGAACTGTGAAGTACATACCGAAAACAGAGGATTTTGAGGTGACTCACCTGAGTTATGTGCTTATTAGGGACTCCCTGGGAGAGAGCCTGAAAGTCCATAGGGCTCTTGATGCCACAGGCTAGTCCTGGCTGTGCCACTGTGCCCACTGGATCTGCAGACAAGTCCCCTTTCTGGACCTCCTTTCCTCATCAGCAAGACGCCTGGAACTAGATGAGTTTGATGGTAATTTCAGGTTCATAACGCAGAACTCTCCTATGTTCAAAGACAATTAAAAATAAGAGAGAAGATTCTCCCATAAAAATGGACCTGTGTCAAGGATTTTATTTAACTCATTTGGTGAGGAAGAGCATTGTGTGAGATTACAACCAGCTCGAAGGAGAATCCAGGGAGGTGTGTTTATAGATCCCCAGTACTGACATGACCAATGGAGGTGGTACGAGGTGTGTCCACGGACTGGGGAGGACTGTTCCCCCACTGCACAGAAGTCATTTGCATCTATAGATGATAATTATTTTGCATTACTCTCAGTTATCTAACAACTTAGAATTGTAAAATAATTCTCAAAGTCAGAGTCTGAAAAGGTGGAAGGGCGTGGCCCCACCGAACCTTCAGTGAAGGTCTCAGAATCCAGTCAGTCTGACCTGGTTCCTGCCCAGTCTCTTGTATCCACCTTTCTCAAAACATGTGCTGTTCTTCTTCCTGCTACTTCAGAGATACCGGGTCACTTCCTGTTTGACCCACAGTTTGCTGCTTCTAGAAAGTCTTCATTGATTGGCCCTAGTCTCTGTAAAGGGGCAGAGGAAACCAACTGAAGGGCTGTGGTTCCTATGCAGTGACCAACTTGGGAGACCCCACAATGGGAAGCCTCTCCTCTGGTCTGTTCCCAGGGCTTCCCTTTCATGGTGGCTCAGTCACCACCTGGTTAAGTAGCCTTGGGCAAGTCACTTGACTTTGAGACCTTCTGGAATATGATAGAACTACTCACGAAGACTGAACGGTTCTTAAGGGCTGCGGAGAGTTTTTTCCTTTTTCTTGTCAGTGTACAGAACTGAGGCCATTGTCTCTCCCTTGTGGCTTCCCTGGCCCTGGAGATAGGGGACAGGCTGTCTGAGGATGAATCAGGACATCCCAGGCTCCATTGACTGTATCAAAATAGTGTTGTTACCGAGAGGAGCGACAGCAAGAACAAGCGGCTATTGTTTTGTGCCTCCCATCTCAGGGTGAGAATTCTTGGCACGGCGGAGAGACAGTTGGAGTGGGCTGTCTTCGCCCTGCCAGGGCTCAGTGCAGCAGACCGCAGCGGCTGCAGTACAGCACATCAGGGCTGAACTGCAACCCTGAGGGCTGCCTGCCAATGCCAACTGCATCCAGAGGTACAGATGCCAAGGGGAGGCTGGTGCAGTGCCAGGAGCAGGTGGAAGGACTCACCTTGCCTGAATAGTGTGTCCACCCTGCCCCCCAACACACACTCGATGTCCAACAAGGTGCTATGTAAAGACACAGACCTGGCTCTTCAAATTCACCCTGGTGAACCTTTCCGGGCTCATCTCCTGTTCTTACTCCTACCAGAATTTGAGCCAAGGCATTCTTCCACTTTCCAGTGCTTCTTTGACCCCCCAGGCCAGTTGGATATTCCAAGTCCCCTTCTCAGGATGTTCATACATACATATTTGGGTACTCAAAATTATCCCACTAATATGCTAACCTTTATTTAACTGATGAAATGCTTACTGGGCAGTGAGCACTGACCTCGAGTCAGGCAGAGATGTGTCTGGGGATACGTGGTAAGCAAAACAGACATTACCTGATTACAAACTGTGACATTCCACAGAGAGAAATGCAGGGTGCAAAAGAGAACAAAGTGGGGCTTATTTTAGATTGCAGGAAGTGGGGAGCCTCTCTGAGGTAGTGAGTTTGATTTGGAAGTTTGATGGATGAGCATAAATCCCCCTGGTATGCAGTTTGGGTTTGGTACCAGTGGGATAGAAGGTTCTAGAAGAGTGAACAAAAGGTGCAAGAGCAGATCTGAGTTTGAGGGACTGAAAGGAGGTGATGGGGTTTCCATGGAGTGATAAGGAGTTGAAGAGGTAGGCAGAAGCCTGAATGTACTGATGCTGTTGTAAGCATCCTTGTTGATTCCAAGTGTGAAAGGATCCACAGAGGGATTTTAAGGGGGGGAATGGCATTTGATGGTGGGAATGGGTCAGAGTGGGCCAGAGTGGACGCTGAGACAATTGGGAGGCTATTCTGAGAGAAGAATGCCAGTAACCACCAAGTTGAAACTTTTCCCATACAGATGGATGGGAATGGTGGCCCAAATCCCTCCAGTGAATTGGGGGAATTGAACTCCGGTTTACTAATTTCTAGATCAAGATGCTTGCTGCTGCACCACACTATATTGAAGTAAACATTTTACTTTATGTAGGCAGAGTAATAATTGATGTCTTTCAATGGGAACTTTTTGCATCTCGTGATCTTATAATGGACATTGCACATAACGTGATAAAGAAAAGTTCAGCACCTATTTTTTCCATTAGCTCCTGACCTTATGTGGATTGCCACGCAGGGAGGTTACAAGGTTTGTGGCTCCAGACCCAGGTTGACAAGGATCAAAGTCCAAGTTCACTGTTGAGCAAGCCTCACCAGTTCAGCAATTTACCCTTGAGTCTCAGTTTCTCCAACTGAAAATGGGTGTCATGATGGTACTTCACATCATGTTGTTTTATTAAAAGCAAACGTGTCTGGCACTTATGAAAACTTTCCTGAATATCTTTAAAGATAACGTGTTAGTATTCATTCTTTACCCCTCAGAAACTTACATATCACCTTATAATTACAAAAGCACGTTCAGATACTTTGAATCATTACTTTGATTCTCACAATCACTCTGGAGGGAAGTAGACAACATTATTCCCCATTATTTGGACAAGGAAAGAGAGTTGTAGAGAGTGAAACAATCTGCTCAGGGTAACACAGCCAGTCAACAACACAGCCAGGATGAACCCCACCTCCTGACACAGAGCCCCTGGGGACTTTTTTCTTTTTTTGGGCGTTAAACTCAGGGACACTTGACCACTGAGCCATATCCCCAGCCCTATTTTGTATTATATTTAGAGACAGGGTCTCACTGAGTTGCTTAGCATCTCGCTTTTGCTGAGGCTGGTTTTGAATTTGCTATCCTCTTGCCTCAGCCTCCTGAGTTGCTGGGATTACAGATGTGCAAAGCCCCCCCCCCCCCACCCCCTGTGCCTTTTGCTGTGCTGCCTGCCTGTCTTCATTCCAGCACCCTTAAGGCCTTCATCACTTCATGATAGAAACATGATAGAGACTCTTAGAGCTATGATGTTCACTAGATCCATTTTCCCAAGTTTCATACTATTTCCCCTAACTTATCACTTTAAAAAACTGCAGTGACGGGACATTTTTTTCTTAGCAGAGTGCTGCTTTCTCAGATTAGGGATGGGTAGGGACTTAGTAGGCAGCGGATAAGGAGAGCCAGTATTCCAAGCAATAGGAATAGAGAAGCTGTACAGGCAGAAGTTAGAACAAAGCCTTCAAACTGGCCACTATTGGGCTAGCTTGGCCCCCAGCAATATGTGGCTTAGCCTGTAGCGTGTTTTAAAAATGATGAACGCTTGATGATCAGGATACTTCACACAGATATCTGCATTGCTAAGTTCTCTTCGTGCAGAAGCTCTGCAACCCTGAGCGTACCTTCAAGTTGAGCCAGGATTGACGGAAGCTGGGCAGGCTCTACTCCTTGAGGCCAGACAGAGGCCTCCCAGTTTACCTCTGCTATCGTTGCTTCAGATTGTTTTTCTTATGTTCTATAGTCGTTAAAATATGTCTGGACTACAGTCGTACTTACACCTAGCTGGCTTCATCCATCACTTTGTGGACCAGGTCTTTTATGCATCTGGTGTGCAACGTCTTGCTTCAGAGCATACACAGGACCCAGGCGTTCACTTTGGTTGGAACCTAGAGAACCTGCAAGGAATCATGGACAAGAAAATGGGAGAGAGGCAGTTTGTGCTGGAGGCAGGGAGAGTCCTGAAACCCTGGGGAGGCCCTTGGTCTCTGTAGGCACGGGGAAGCCACTGAGGGACTTGGGAGTCACAGCTGGCACGCCAGAGCCCTGTCCTGGAGCATCGCCTTCTGTTCACTTCAACATTCTCTCCTTTTGCTGTCTTTTCCCTTTGCCATCTCTACTCCCAATGGGGAGGGTTTTCAAAAGGCTAGGCAGCTGTTGACATCTCCTTCCTAATGAAGGCATTGCGGTTCTTGCCTCCCTCTGAGGATATTTTGCAAATTGCTCTCTCATGGGGGAAGATCAGCCCTTGCTTCTCCCCCTGCCCCCTTCCTGGGTGGAGGCTGGGGCAGGGACCAGGAGGATGCACTGGGCTGGCGGCTGATGTTCCAGGTGACTTAGGAAAGAGGGGAAGGATTTTACTAGAGGTTGCCGAGTGGCTCCTGGTCAAAGCTGATCTGTGCTTGTGGGAAGTGTTTACATGTTCCTAGGTGAGGTCCAAAGACATGACCTGGATGTGGTGAAACAAAGTACCAACAAGTATTTCCAGAATCTGGAGTCCCACCCTGGCTTGGGAGCTCTGCGACTGTTCCCCTTCTTCTCTTTCCACATCTGTAAGATTAGACCAACCCCTTCCCTGTCCACATCACTGGGCCAGTTGGAGCACTGAGTGAAAGAGTGTACGAGACAAGTGCCACATGTTATGTAAATACTAGCACAGTTCCCATGAAGGGGAGGAGGGAATGGCTTCCCGGGAGGAAATGGGTCTTGGCCAATTACCTTTGTAGGGTGATGAGAAATGTGGGCTTGATTCAAAGTGGAGTGAATAATTCCAGGGACTGAGATCATTCAAGCAAATGATTTCAAGGGGCTGAGAAAACCCCACAGGGCAGTGGATCCTTGCCAGTTCCCTTGTACATGTTTAAAATGCCACCACTGAACTTTTTCTGAATAGCATGGTCATCCTGGTTAAAATGCAGACCTATCTCCAAGTGCTGCAAAGCATCGAGTCCAGCCATTGGCTTCACCTTTGGGTTATACTCTTTCTAGCTCTGCGATGATTAGGCCTCGGTTTTCTGATGGGCAAACCAAGTATCTTAGCAATAGTGTCTATGTCATAAATTTGTGGTGAGAATTAAATAAGGCAATGTAGGTAAAGCCCCTGGCAGAGTGTTTGCCTATCATGGGTGGGAGGTAAAACCAGATGTTCTGGGTGGTCCTTGGCTGGGGTGGCTGCCCGACAGGTTGCAGGAAGACCAGAGTGCAGGAGAAGCACAGTCCTGCTGGCCCGGGAGAGGGCATGAACAGAGGAGGCCCTGGTGGAGTGAGAAAGGACACAGCATTGGGAGATGGATGGTAGGGAATTTCAATATCCTCATCTCCATGGTGTTGTCCCGGAAACCTGTAAAGGTGATAGATCACTGCAGTTTTGCCCCTCTGCAGCGACCCAGTCTCAGCAGGTGGGACCCGCTCTCAGTGGTGAGGAGGAGGAAGGTAATCGGGGCGGGCTCTGGATGGGCAGCACTCTCTGGGGAGCCTGTGACGCGTGCAGCGGCAGCTTGGTGCAGAGCGCGGAGTGATGCAGGCAGCCGGGCGGGCGAGTCGTGCAGAGCTGGTTATGGGTTATGGCAGGCGTGGGTGTTTTATAGCCATGGCGGTGCCGGCTTGCTTGTGGCTGCTTGTGGGAAGCATTGCCACTCGCCTTTTCATTACCTGCATCCCATCCCATCTCTCTCCTTGGCCCATAGTCTCCCTTCTTTCTCTCCTGGTCGATCAGAAACACACAGTCATGGTGCAGAAGCACAGCAACCACCCAACCCACAGCACACAGCTACGTCACCATGTACACATGTCACCTTGTGGCCCGCCACCTTCTGTACCCCAAGGACTCCCTTATTACAAGGCAGGGACGCAGACACTGGTGGGACCTGAAGAAGCCCCCCAAGACATACACAGCTCAGCCTCTCCCTGCCTTTGGTCTCCCCCTTCTTCCTTTCCTCCAAAGATCTCTTAAAGGTGCAGACACAGAAATCAATAACTTTGCTGCCCAGGTCATCAAGCTGCACACATAGTCAGTCTGCATCTACACATACAGCGCTCAGCTCACTTCTCACCAAGAACCGGGCAGTTTTATAGTATAAGTGGAGGTGTGCAGCTCACACAGAGGCAGAAGAGGATGTACTAGGCAGGAATCTTGGCCTTCCTACTGCTGCTTCCTTAGCTGTGTGACCTCTTCTTTCTGTGACCCTCCCCTTCCTGGGTTTCATTTTACCCCTTTCAATAATAAAGACTTCATATGTGATGAGCTCTGTGATCCCGTCCAGTCCTGGCATTCTGTGATTCTGTTAAGTTTTTTTTTTTTATTTTAATAATTTTTAATGTGTACAACTCATAGTGCATGAATTTAGCATCTTTTTACATACAACTGTTTGTATACAAAGTATATTCGTACAATTCAGGTCTTCAATCATGTCTGTTAAGTTTATCATCTTAGTTTCTCTATACCTCTTCATTCTTCAGAATGAGGCTTTCTTGATAGAAGCCCATATTTCAGTGCCTTTCATCTGTACCTGCTAATGCTGTATCTCCAGCTCCTGGCAAGGCCCTTTAAGCTAAGTCAGGGTGTCTCCAGGGAGAGTCCCATATGTGCTAAAAAATAAATCTGGTCAACTGTTACCTGGCATCTGCCATTTCTCCCTTCTGGGTGCCCCCTGTGATGCTCGGAGCTGATCCATGGTGGTTGGCAGGGGGATTCTGCTTCACTGACCTCCAGTGCTGCGGAGGCAAGCCACCTTCTGTAGGCCCTGATAATTCCTCAGAACCCTGCAGCTCCAACAGAGGGAGCTCTGTAGCATCATGTCCCCCACATTGCACCAGACCCTGGGGCCACTACAGGAAATCTGTTCCCACTTCTCTTAGTTACTGATTCTTTCTCAGCCAGTGTGGTAAATGCTCTAGGGTTCAAAGGGGCATTTCTCGGGGGTGGGGGTGGGGGTGGGGGGGGCTCTAAGGGGAAGAGGGGAGAGGAGAGTGCACCCATTTTTGCTTTAGCTGTCTGCTAGAATGTGCGCGGCTTTCTTTCCAGTGGCTTGTGGAGTTTTCAGTTACGGTTCTTTGTGTGTTGGTTTGTTCTCCAGACAGAAACCTGTGAGGAGCTGCACTGCACAAAAATGAGAGTGTGAGGTAATGTTCTCAACTCAGAATTGCTCTGTCTTCCAATAATTAAGGATCTGGTTAAGGAAGATCATAGAAACTGCTTCGGAACACAGGAATCTCTGCATTTATTCTGAGCCATATCCTTTACCCTTCACAGCTCCCAGGAGAGTTATGGTTACAAGCAACTGTGCTAAATGGAAAACAGGGATCATTTTACTCCAGTGCAGAATGCTAGCAAACCAAATTAGACTTCACAGCATGAGCCTGACGTTTAAAGAATCTTCCTTTTTCATGTTTCTGAATCTTGAGATCTGACCACCTCCATGGCTAAGGGCAGTGAGGTGGTGGACCTCACTCTGGGAATATAGCTGGTACCTTGCACATAGGAAATAGATAATTAGTATGCATTGGCTCATTGAGTGAGGGACTAAATAGAAGAAAGGAGTGCGGGGAATGAGCTAGACCCAACGGACCACATGTGTTGTGATGTCAGATTAGGGATAACCTCTATTCCTTTTATTTTGGACAGTCTTTAGTTCTGAACTTTGCTTATGAGTGATTGGTTTTCCAGTATACATGTCTATATGTTCCCTCTTCCCCAATGGCAAAGTGGTAATGGCTTCTTCTAGGAACGTCTGAGTAAGCCTGATACTAGTGGTATTAATGAAGCCAGGTGCAGTGGCACATGCCTGTTATCCCAGCACTTGGGAGGCTGAGGCAGGAGGATTGTGAGTTCAAAGCCAGCCTCAGCAATGACGAGGCACTTAGCAACTCAGTGAGACCTTGTCTCTAATAAAAAATACAAAATAGGGCTGGGGATGTGACCCAGTGGTCGGGTGCCTCTGGGTTCAATCCCTGGTACCAAAAAAAAAAAAAAAAAAAAAAAAAAAAAAAAAAAAATGGAGAGAGTGGTGTTAATGACTGTGGTAATTAACATCCTCTACATGCAAACCCTGTCAGCTGGTTTGGTATGGCTAAAGCTTCTGTGTCTTTGAAACTTGGGGATTAAATGGGTGGAAGGCACAGAAAACAAACAGAAGTGAAATTTAAGGTGGTCTTTGGCATCGCGACTTACCCATTATTGGAAGTATTCAGTCAGAAGCTGGATGGCCTGTAGGTGAGAATGTTACAGGGGAGAGTCAAGCACCAAAAGAGAATTAAACTGGTATGATTTGGATATGGTGTCCCTCCCAAATGCCTGTATTTATTCAGAAATCTTCAGAGGTGAGATGATTGGATTGTGAGAGCTGTAACCTAAATCAGTCCATCCTGGTTTGAATGACTAGTAAATGCAGGCAGATGGGGCATGGCTGAAGGAGGGGGTCACTGTGGATGTGCCCTGGCAGGGTTCATCTTCTCTGAGGCCCCTTCATCCTTCTCTCTCTCTCTGCTTCCTGACCCCTTTGATGGTGGTTACCCCATGATGTGCTGTCTCACCTGGGGCCTAGAACAATGGAGTTGGCCAACTATGGACTGAAACTGTCAGCCCCAGATAAGCATTTCCTCCTCCAAGTTGTTCTTGTCAGATATTTTGGTCACAGTGACTTAAAAGATGACTAACCCATAAATTGACCCTAAAATCTTTTCTAAATGTAAGAGTCTATGTTTCTTAGTTTGGAATTTTCACTATACTGTAAATATTTGAGGAGATATCATCCAACCCGTGGATTAGAACTCCTCCTTAAACTTGATTCAGAGACAGGAGCAACGAAAACCCTTCATGGTTATTCCGCCATCTAATATCACTCAAACTATCAAAAAATGGGATTTGGGGCCATAGCTCGGTGGTACAGCGCTTGCCTAGCATGTGTGAGGCACTGGGTTCAATCCTTAGCACCACATAAAAAACTAAACAAATAAAGGCATGCTGTCCATCTACAACTATAAAACATTTTTTAAAAATGGGATTTGCCAGAGCCGGGCGTGGTGGCACACGCCTGTAATCCCAGCACTTTGGGAGGCTGAGGCAGGAGGATCGCGAGTTCAAAGCCAGCCTCAGCAATGACGAGGCACTTAGCAACTCAGTGAGACCCTGTCTCTAAAGAAAATACAAAAAAAGGTCTGGGGATGTGGTCGAGTGCCCCTGAGTTCAATTCCCGGTACCACAAAAAAAAAAAAAAAAAAAAATGGCTGAAGGAGGGGGTCACTGTGGATGTGCCCTGGCAGGGTTCATCTTCTCTGAGGCCCCTTCATCCTTCTCTCTCTCTCTGCTTCCTGACCCCTTTGATGGTGGTTACCCATGATGTGCTGTCTCACCTGGGGCTAGAACAATGGAGTTGGCCAACTATGGACTGAAACTGTCAGCCCCAGATAAGCATTTCCTCCTCCAAGTTGTTCTTGTCAGATATTTTGGTCACAGTGACTTAAAAGATGACTAACCCATAAATTGACCCTAAAATCTTTTCTAAATGTAAGAGTCTATGTTTCTTAGTTTGGAATTTTCACTATACTGTAAATATTTGAGGAGATATCATCCAACCCGTGGATTAGAACTCCTCCTTAAACTTGATTCAGAGACAGGAGCAACGAAAACCCTTCATGGTTATTCCGCCATCTAATATCACTCAAACTATCAAAAAAATGGGATTTGGGGCCATAGCTCGGTGGTACAGCGCTTGCCTAGCATGTGTGAGGCACTGGGTTCAATCCTTAGCACCACATAAAAAACTAAACAAATAAAGGCATGCTGTCCATCTACAACTATAAAACATTTTTTAAAAATGGGATTTGCCAGAGCCGGGCGTGGTGGCACACGCCTGTAATCCCAGCACTTTGGGAGGCTGAGGCAGGAGGATCGAGAGTTCAAAGCCAGCCTCAGCAATGACGAGGCACTTAGCAACTCAGTGAGACCCTGTCTCTAAAGAAAATACAAAAAAGGTCTGGGGATGTGGTCGAGTGCCCCTGAGTTCAATTCCCGGGTACCACAAAAAAAAAAAAAAAAAAAAAAAAAAATGGGATTAGCCAGGCGCAGTGGCACATGCCTATAATCCCAGGAGTTTAGGATGTTGAGACGGGAGGATCATGAGTTCAAAGCCAGCCTCAGCACAAGTGAGATGCTAAGCAACTCAGTGAGACCCTGTCTCTAAATAAAATATAAAATAGGGCTGGGATGTGGCTCAGTAGTTGAGTGTCCCTGAGTTCAATCCCTGGCACAAAACCAAACAAACAAACAAAAAAAAAAAAAACGTGGGGGAGCATTAAGGATTTTAAGCCATTGGATTGTTACTTTTTCTTTTTCATGTCAACTTCCCAGTGGAGACTGTCTTTCTCTTAATGATGCCTTCATCTATTACCTTGTCAGTAAGTTTAACTTTCTTCACACTAGACTCTAAGGTTCACATTAGCAGGACTATGTCTGTTTTATACTGGATGCCTTCTTAGTACCTTCATTATATAGTAGATAATGGGTATGTACTGGTTGGTTGAATACCAGACCCCTCCATTCACAGCATGCTGAATGTAACAAACTCAAGGATAGAAGTCACGGGCCAGTCGGATAGGAAAATACTTCCCACCATACTTTAATCCTTGACCCAAAACACTAAATTTAAATGAAGATTGCTGAGGGCCAAGTTCAAGATAGGTAAAGGTGTCTTCTTGAACAGCTGCTGAATCTGCTTAACTCAAGGATTACCTACCTTGCTACCTATTGCATATGGTAGCAATGTAGATAATATAATGCATTTAGGTTTGTGGTACTGACTGGTGAAGAGAGAACATTCCTAGTGATTTATTAGTGCTAAATTGAAAGAAACTAGTTCTCCTAGACTAGTTAGCTAAAATGGATAGAGTTCTGTGCTTATGAAGCTATATTAGAGGGTTCAGTCTTCATTAAAAGTCTCTAGGACAACTTCTTTTTTTTTTTTTTTTTTTTTTGGTACCGAGGATTGAACTTAGGGGCACTCGACCACTGGGCCACATCCCTAGCCCTTTTTCGTATTTTATTAGAGACAGGGTCTCACTGAGTTGCTAAGTGCCTCGCCATTGCTGAGGCTGGCTTTGAACTCGCGATCCTCCTGCCTCAGCCTCCCAAGTGCTGGGATTAGAGGCGTGCGCCACCACGCCCCGCTTGGGACAACTTCTTTTATGGTCAAGTTTAGTTGCCTTAAACTTGGCCAGTTCTTTTGCTGATGTATGTCTTTACTTCCAAAGGGATGGAATAAGAATATCAATGTTTTCAGGTACCCCATCCGTGCAAATGGGTATAATCTGGAATATAATGAAGTGATTATTTTTGAGGGGTTTTCAGTCTCAGTCAGATCCTCCATACAGCTTGGTTATCTTTCCCGTATCATGTCCCTTTTCTCCACTTTTCCTTCAGGGATTTTGCACAGTTTTGCCCTTTTCTGAGCATGTCCATTGTGCCATGTTTCTTTTTACACACAATGGATGACCTTAACTACTTCATGGAGAAGATGGATTCCATGATTCTGGCTCCATCAATTTCCTCTCCTGATGCCTGAAAGCTTATCTCCTTCCATATAAACTCTCCTCCTTTCTCCTATATCACAGCAAGAGAAATTCGTTTTCCTTGCTAAGGGTAATATTTTAGCCTGTCTTTGGTTCCCATCACTCCCATGAGCCTCATTCTTCCAGTTGTCCACTTTGTGGTCTTCTTTATTGCTACCTTCACTATACTTGTTCTTTCTTTTCAGTATATAAACATGACCAACCCTACATTCTCGACAAGCTGCAGTCCAATTTATTTCCTTCCCTTCATAGTCAATTTTCTTCAGAAGCAAAGTGGTTCTCTACATTTTTATTACAGCTTGTTCATCAGAAACCATTCGCTCTTCTATCAATGCAAAATCTTGTCTCCCACACATTGAAATTGCTCCTGCTAACTGGTAATAACCTCTACATTTTAAAGTCCTGTGGGTACTTCCTGTTCTTTCCCTTTTCTTTGTGGCTTTGGCCTTGGCCATCTCTCTCTCAATTTTTTTGTGGGACTGCTCTCTATTGGTTTTCCTCCAGTCTGCACCAAAGTCTTGTTTTCTTTTTGGAATCAGGGATTGAATCCAGGTATGCTTAACCACTGAGCAATATCTCCAGCCCTTTTTGTTTTGTTTTGTTTTGTTTTTTTGAGACAGGGTATTGCAAGTTATTTAGGGCCTCACTAAGTTGCTGAGGCTGGCTTTGAACTTGTGATCCTCTTGCCTCAGCCTCCCAAATTGCTAGAATTGTAAGTGTGTGCCACCACACCCTGTTTTCGACCAGAGATCTTCATATGACACAGAACACAGAAAATGGCTTGAGGGACTATTTTCTCACTTCCTCCTTGGAAGTTACATAACTAAGTACCCTTTTTAGGAGAGCACTTAAATCATTACATACTGTAGTTGCCTTGGAGCATTTGGATTTAACTCTCTCTGGCTTGAGCAAAGGGTGGTACCACCCTGCTGCCTCTTCCTGATTCCTCAATTCTTCTAATCCTAATCATTTTCGTGGGGTGACTACTTCTCCTCCTCCTCCTCCTTCTTCTTCTTCCTCTTTTGTGGTGGTGCTGGGGATTAAACCCAGGTCCTTGTGCATGCTAGGTAAACACTCTATATCCCCAGCCCTGGGGTGACTTCTTGTAAGACTATGGCAATAACAACTACAAATTATAACCTGATGATTCTGAAAACACTTGCTAGATCAGACCTCTGTGCTGAAGGCCATACCCTTGAATCTGTTCACTTGCCAACAGCTCCAGAGATAGCCCACAACTAATTCAAATGTATTGTGTCTGAAATAAACTCATCATCTTTCCCTTGGATTCTTGTTCTCCTAAATGGAATCATCCTTCACTTAGGCAACCAAGCCTGATCAGGGAATCATTAAAGACTCTTGATTCATGTCTTCTTTCCCATGGAAATTATTCACTAAATTCCTTAGTATCACTTCCTGGATATCTCATGATTCCATCTCTTATTCTGAAGTTAATTCAGTCCTCTAATCCCTAGATTTCAATCAGACAAAATCTCCCCAAGGGGCTCCTTGTTTCATAGTACACTACATTTCTTCCTTCCACTCCCACTAATTTGTCTAATATTCAGATATGATTTATGCCCCTCCTCATTTAAATATATTTTAAGGAGTGCTCCCCAATGTATGGAATCTAACAGAATACAATTTGGACTCCTTGTTTGGTGGAGGAGACTCACTCTGACATTTCTCTGGTCAACTCTGGCCTCATATACCATACATTACTACCACTCGAGAATGCTTCTTTATTACTTCAACCTCCTGTTCCCCATATCTAGTTGATATCAGAAGTTGAAATCCTACTTCTTCAAATTTGCACCCCGCTCAGGTACATGCTGATCAAGGCACACAACACACTGTAGTTTCTCATTTACTTCATGGTCTCCCAAGTTAGATTGTAAACTTCTCAGGAGCAGAGGAGCTGCTACCTGGACACCAGCTGTTTAAATGCAAAGAAATCATTGAGTACATGCTTATTTAATGAGCAATCAGTCTGAAGTAAAATTTTCAAAGAAAGAATGGTGGACTAATTGTTTAAAAAGTGAAGAGAGACGAGTCCTCGATTTAGAAGAAGGTACTCTTAATCCCTTCTAAGCCTACGCTAATGATTTATCACGATAGCTCACTTAACTTATTTTAGCATCTGCCTTTGTCTGTTTGTGCTGCTATAATAGAATATTTCTGTCAATATAAAAATATATTTCAAGGAGAGAATAAATGAATATATAGTGATGGTGTTGCAATGGGAATTTAGGTACTGTAGTAAACTATGAATGTATTTAAGGAGGTAAAAATAAAAGAAGTTAAAGGCAAAAATGAACTGGATAGTAGATATTTCAAAACAATAATCATTGGCCATAATGATGAATAACAAAGGCGTTGATAGTCCAAGGTTGGACAGACAGTTGCTGGACAGATGTCCTTGTGGAAGTACTTTTAGCATAAGGCTGCAATGGCCTCTGTGCAAGCTTGTTGGTTCTAGCAGAATCTTTTTTGATAGTTATTATTAGGCAGTCATATATATAAATCCTTTCTTCATAACTTCCCAGATTTTTGTTGTTGTTTTGATTCTGACAACTTTCACCTTTTTTTTTTTTTTCATACCTGAGACAGGGTAATTTATTAAGAGCAGATGTTTATTTTCACATAGTTCTGGAGATTGGGAAGGCCAAGATCAAGGCACCAGCAGGTGTGGTTGTCTAATAGGGGTCTGGTTTCTGCTTTCAAGATGGCACCCTGCCAAATTTTCTTACATTTAAAAAAATATTTTTAAAGCCCCAAATCAGTTGTATTATTAAACTGAAATGAAACACACACAAATATTAGTTTCATTTTTGGACAATAAAATAATTCATTCTCCAGTTTAGATCATTCTCCACTGTGAAGACCTTTAATGATGGTATTAATCTAATTGATAAGGGTGGAGCTTCCACAATCTTCTCAAAGGCCTCTCAGAAACCCCTACCTTCCAGCACTGATGCATTTGGGATTAAGTCTCTAACACATGAATGTGAGGGAACATATTCAGACCATGCATTTCACCCATGCCCCCTCAAATTCATGTCCTTCCTGCATGCAAAATACTTTACTTCCACTCTACTAGCTCTCAAAAGTTTTAACTTACTCTAGTGTCACCTTTGAAATCTAAAGTCCAAAGCCTCATCTAAATCAGATATGGGTCAGACTTGAGGCATGATTCATCCTGAGATAATTTTCTCCTAGCTGGAAATCTGTGAAGTTGAACAGGTGATGTACTTCCACAGTGCAATGGCAGGACAGATATAGGACAGTTGTTCCTATTCCCAAAGGGAGAAATATTAAAAAAAAAAAAAAAAAAGAAAGAAAGAAAAGAAAGATGTAAGAGATCCCAAGTCAGTCCAAAACCCAACAGGGCAAACAACATTAACTCTCAAGGCTGGAAATTCATCTATTAAGACTCTATGTCCTTCTTCCTGGATGCACGGAGGTAGGTGTTAGGCCCCAAAGGTCTCAGGCAGCTCTGTCCCCAGGGGGCATTGCCGAGCAACCCACATTTTAACTTTTGTGTTGAAGTCTGCACACTGGTGGGTTCTGGGAATTCAGGGGAAGGACTGTCCCCATAGCTCCACTAAGCATGGTCCTAGCCGAGGTCTTGATGACTCTAATCCCACAGATCTGCTGGGAATTGACATAGTGGGGAATCTCTGTGGTGGCCCCACTCCTGCAGAAGGTCTTTACCTGATCCCCAAGGCTCTCTGAGGCATCCATGGAGATGTAGGTAGAGGAAGCCATGTCTTTGCAGCTCTTATACTCTATGTGACTGTAAAATCAGCACCATATGGAAACCACTAAGACTTATTACTGAGCCACACCTAGGCCCACATGAATTACAGTTGGGGTGGCTGCAGAGTGCTATACCAGAAAGTGGGGAGCAGAGACTAGAGACATTCCTGGGCAGTGAGCCAGCCCTTGGGTCCCACAGCACCCTGGGCTACTCCCCTAATCCTAGAAAGGCCTTTGGGGTCCTTTTTCCATTGTTGTGATGAATAGCATCTGACTTCTTTCTGTCCCTAGTAATCTCCGAATGGTTGCTTGGCCACAACTTTGGTTTTCTCTCCTCAGCATGCTTTTTTATACTTTACATAGACAGGCTGAGAATTCTCCATATCCTTGCATTCAACTTCCCTTTTGATTATAAATTCTAGATTTAATCATTTAATCATTTCTCTCTCCTTTCATTCTGCTAAAGAAGTAGTTGAGAGAAGCTGTGCAGCATCCTGAGCACTTTGCTGCTTAGAGATTTCTTCTGCCAAATATCTTAGTTCATTACTCATAAGTTCTGCCTTCAACAAAGTCCTTGGACAGGGACATAATTTGATTAGGTTCTATGCAACTTCATAACAAGAATGGCCTTTTATCTAGTTTCTTTTATTTATTTATTTATTTATTTATTTACTTTTATTCTAAGCTGTTATATATGATAGCAGAATGCATTACAATTCATATTACACTTATAGAGCACATTTTTACATATCTCTGGTTGTATATATAGTATACTCACACCATTCGCGTCTTCATGCTTGCACTTAGGGTAATGATATCCATCTCATTCTACCATCTTTTTTTTTTTTAATACCCTTTTGCCCTCTCCCTTACCCTCCCTCCCCATTGGCCTTTCTAGTGTTCCTCTAATCCTCCTATGCTCCCCGTCCCAACCCCACTGTGAATCAGCCTCCATATATCAGAGAAAACATTTGGCATTTGGATTTTTGGGATTGGCTAATTTCAGTTGTCATTATATTCTCCAACTTCATCTATTTACCTGCAAATGCCATTATTTTATTCTCTTTGCTGAGTAATATTCCTTTGTGTTTATACACCACATTTTCTTTATCCATTCATCTACTGAAGGGCATCTACGTTGGTTCCACAGATTAGCTATTGTGAGTTGTGCTGCTATAAACATTGATGTGGCTGTGTCCCTGTAGTATGCTGTTTTTAAGTCCTTTGGGTATAGACCCAGGAGTGGGATAGCTGGGTCATAAGGTTGTTTCATTCCTTTTTCCAAGGAATTTTCATAACTGCTTTCCAGATTGGCTGCACAACTTTGCAGTCCCACCAGCAGTGTATGAGTGTGCATTTTTCCCCACATCCTCTCCAACATTTATTGTTGTTTGTGTTCTTAATAGCTGCCATTCTGACTGGAGTGAGATGAAATCTTAGAGTAGTTTTGATTTGCACTTCTCTAGTTGCCAGAGATGTTGAACATTTTTTCATGTATTTGTTGATTGATTGTATATCTTCTGAGAAGTGTCTGTTCAGTTCATTGGCTCATTTATTGATTGGGTTATTTGTTTTTTTGGTGTTAAGATTTTTGAGTTCTTTATATATTCTAGAGATTAGTGCTCTATCTGACGTGCATGTGGTAAAAATTTGTTCCCAATTAGTAGGCTCTCTATTCACCTCACTGATTGTTTCTTTTGCTGAGAAGAAGCTTTTTAGTTTGAATCTATCCCATTTATTGATTATTGATATTAATTCTTGCACTATAGGAGTCTTATTAAGGAAGTTGGGGCCTAATCCAACATGTTGGAGATTAGGGCTTACTTTTTCTTCTAATAGGCATAGTGTCTCTGATCTAATACCTAGGTCCTTGATCCACTTTGAGTTGAGTTTGTGCGTGGTGAAAGATAGGGTTTTAATTTCATTTTGTTGCATATGGATTTCCAGTTTTCCCAGCATCATTTGTTGAAGAGACTATCTTTTCTTCAATGTACATTTTTGGTACCCTTGTCTAATACAAGATAACTGTAATCATATGCATTAATTTCTGTGTCCTCTATTCTGTACCATTGGTCTACAAATATATTTTGGTGCCAATACCATGCTGTTTTTGTTACTATTGTTCTGTACTATGGTTTAAGTTCTGGTATAGTGATGCCACCTGCTTTACTCTTCTTGCTAAGGATTTCTTTAGCTATTCTGGGTCTCTTATTTTTCCAGCTGAATTTCATGACTGTTTTTTCTATTTCTATGAGGAAGGTCATTGTGATTTTTGTTGTAATTGTATTAAATCTGTATATTGCTTTAGGTAGTATGGTCATTTTGACAATATTAATTCTGCGTATCCAAAAACAAGGTAGATCATTCCATCTTCTAAGGTCTTCTTTAATTTCTTTCTTTAGTGTTGTGTAGTTTTTGTTATAGAGGTCTTTTCCATCTTTCATTAAGTTGATTCCCAAGTACTTTATTTATTTATTTATTTATTTTTTGATGCTATTGTAAATGGGGTAGTTTTCCTCATTTCCCTTTCAGAGGATTTGTCACTGCAATACAGAAATGTCTTTGGTTTATGGGTGTTGATTTTGTATCCTGCTACTTTGCTGAATTCATTTATGAGTTCTAGAAGTTTTCTGGTGGAATTTTTTGGGTCTTCTAGGTATAAAATCATATCATCAGTGAATAGTGATAATTTGAGTTGTACTTTACCTATCTGTATCCCTTTAATTTCTTTCATCTGTCTCACTGCTCTGGCCAGTGTTTTAAGAGCTATGCTAAATAGAAGTGATGAAAGAGGACTTGTTCCTGTCTTGTTCCAGTTTTTAGAGGGAACGCTTTTAATTTTTCTCCATTTAGAATGATGTTGGCCTGGGTCTTAGCATAGATAGCTTGTATGATGTTGAGGTATGTTCCTGTTATCCCTAGTTTTTCTAGTGTTTTGAACATGAAGGGGTGCTGTGTTTTGTCGAATGCTTTTTCTGCATCTATTGAGATAATCATATGATTCTTATCTTTAAGTCTATTGATGTGATGAATTATATTTATTGATTTCTGTGTGTTGAACCAACCTTGCATTCCTGGAATGAACCCCACTTGATTGTTGTGTACTATCTTTTTGATATGTTTTTGTATTCAGTTTGCCAGGATTTTATTGAGAATTTTTGCATCTATGTTCATTAGAGATATTGGTCTGAAGTTTTCTTTCTTTGACGTGTCTTTGCCTGGGTTTGGGATCAGGGCGATATTGGCCTCATAGAATGAGTTTGGAAGTGTTCCCTCTTTTTCTATTTCCTGAAATAAATTGAAGAGTATTGGTATTAATTCTTCTTTAAATGTCTTGTAGAACTTGGCTGTTTATCCATCTGGTCCTGGGCTTTTCTTGGTAGGCTTCTGATGGCATCTTCTATTTCATTGCTTGAAATTGGTCTGTTTAAATTGTGTATATTATCCTGATTCAATTTGGGCAAATCATATGACTCTAGAACTTTGTTGATGCCTTCAATATTTTGTATTTTATTGGAGTACAAGTTTTCAAAATAATTTCTAATTATCTTCTGTATTTCTGAAATGTCTATTGTGATATTTCCTTTTTCATCACCTATGTTAGTAATTTGAGTTTTCTCTCTTCTTCTCTTTGTTAGCCTGGCTAAGGGTCTGTCAATTTTATTTATTTTTCCAAAGAACCAACTTCTTGTTTTGTCAATTTTTTCAATTTTTTTTGTTTCCATTTCATTGATTTCAGCTCTGATTTTAATTATTTCCTGTCTTCTACTGCTTTTGGTGTTAGATTGTTCTTCTACTGCTTTTGATGTTAGATTGTCTTTTCTTATGAGAAGAGTATATTGGAGGCAGCATATTATTGGGTCTTTTATTTTTTTAATCTAGCTTATGTCTTTTGATTGGTGAGTTTAGGCCATTAACATTCAGAGTTATTATTGAGACATCATTTGTATTCCCAGGCATTTTTGTTTATTTTTGGTATTTAATTTGACATGGTTTCTTCTCTTTTTCTAGGGCTTTGAGATGTAATGTTAAGTCATTTATTTATTGACTTTTTCTTCTTTTGGAGAATAAACTCCATGCAATGAACTTTCCTCTTAGAACTGCTTTTGTAGTTTCCCAGACATTTTGATATGTTCACCTCTAAGAATTTTTAAATCTCTTCCTTGATGTCTTCTGCAACCCATTGTTCATTCAGTAGCATATTATTTAGTCTCCAGGTGTTGAAGTAGCTTTTATTTCTTATTATTGATTTCTAACATTCCATTATGGTCTGATAGAATGCAGGGTAGTATCTCTATTTTTTATATTTGCTAAGAGTTGTTTTGTGGCATAATATATGGTCCATTTTAGAAAAGGATCCATGTGTTCTTGAGTAGAAAGTGTATTCGCTTGTTGAAGGATGAAATATTCTATATAAGTCAGTTAGGTATAAGTTATTTATTGTATCTTTGAGTTCTATAGTTTCTTTGTTCAGCTTTTGTTTGGGAGATCTATCCAGTGGTAAAAGAGGTGTGTTAAAGTCACCCAAAATTATTGTGTTATCGTCTATTTGACTCTTGAACTTGTGAAGAGTTTGTTTGATGAACGTGGATGCTCCATTGTTTGAGGCATATATATTTATAATTGTTATGTCTTGTTGGTATATGATTCCCTTGAGCAGTATGTAGTGTCCTTCTTTATCCATTTTGATTAACTTTAGCTTGAAATCTACTTTATTTGATAAAAGGATGGAAACCCCTGCTTGGTTCCTCAGTCCATGTGAGTGGTATAATTTCTCCCAACCTTTCACCTTCAGCCTGTGGATGTCTTTTCCTATGAGATGAGTATCTTGGAGGCAGCATATTTTTGGGTCTTTTTTTTTTTTTTTTTTTTTTAATCCAATCTGGCAATTTGTGTCTTTTGATTGGTGAGTTTAGGCCATTGGGGTTTTGTTTGAGTTGCTGGGGTTTTTAGTTTTCCCTGACCTGGGTTTAGCTTCTTCCGGCCAGCGGAGAAGGCTAGGGGAAAAACACACCCCGGCGGAGGCGTGATCAAGAACGATAGAAGCCGGCTGGAGGCCCACGCCAGCCCTCATGACGGAAGACAATTAGGGATGCACCAGGGAATACTTGTCAAGGCACGAACTCGGTTATTGAAGAAGATTGACGGCGTTTATAGAAGACATGGGCCAATCAGCAGAAAGATCATAGGAGCACACAGGGAGCATGAGCAAATCACATTGGCGGAGCCATTAGCCTATCTTAGCAGTGATCTGATTTCTCATGACACGTCAGGGTAACGCCTCCTGATTAGGCCAAGTTCCCATATCAGGAAGTGGGAGGCAGCCAGAGAGTTAAGTTTTTCTATTCTTTCGGCTGATGTGTTCTTAAGTCCCCAACATAGGCCATTAACATTCAGAGTTATTATTGAGACATCATTTATACAAATGGAATCCCAGGCATTTTTGTTTATTTTTGGTATTTAATTTGACATGGTTTCTCCTCTGATTAGTTTTTCCTTTAGTGTAATACTTCCCTCTGTTGATTTTCATCATTTTTTTTTTATTTCATCTTCATGGAATATTTTGCCAAGGATGTTCTGGAGTGCTGGCTTTCTAGTTGTAAATTCTTTTAAATTTTGTTTATCATGGAAGGTTTTTTATTTTGTCCTCAAATATAAAGCTTAATTTTGCCTGATAGAAGGTTCTTGGTTGGTATCCATTTTCTTTCAGAGCTTGGAATATGTTGTTCCATGATCTCCTAGCTTTGAGTGTCTGAGTTGAAAAATCTGCCGTGATACAAATTGGTCTCCCCCTATATGTGATCTGATTACTCTCTTTTGTGGCCTTTAAGATTCTATCCTTATTCTGTATGCTAGGCATTTTCATTATAATGTGTCTTGGTGTAGATCTGTTGTAATTTTGTACATTTGGTGTTCTGTAAGCCTCTTGTATTTGGTTTTCCAATTTCTTCTTCATGCTTGGGGAATTTTCTGATATTATCTCATTGAAGAGATTGTGCATTCCTTTGGTTTGAAACTCTGTGCCTTCTTATATCTCAATTACTCTTAGATTTGGTCTTTTGATGCTGTCCCATATTTCTTGGATTTTCTGTTCACGGTTTCTTACTATCTTCACTATGTGGTCAACTTTGTTTTCCAGATTGTATACTTTGTCTTCATTATCTGATGTTCTTTCTTCCAATTGATCTAGTCTGTTGGTGATGCTTTGTATTGTGTTTTTTATTTGGTTAATTGTTTCCTTCATTTCAAGGATGTCTGACTGGTTTTTTTTTTTTAAGAGTTTCTATCTCTTTTGTGAAGTAATCTTTTGCTACCTGTATTTCTTCTCTTATATCTTTGTGGTAGTGATCAATTTTTGCCTGTATTTGCTCATTTAGGTCATTCTTTAATTCAAAGATCATTTTAATTATGAACCTTCTGAACTCCTTCTCTGACATTTCATCAACTTTTCAGAGCATGGGTTGTTATTGTAGTATCCTGGTTTGTTTGGGGTACTTTCCTCCCTTGTTTTTTCATATTGTCTATTTGCCTTCCTTTCTTGCAGTGTGGATCTGTGATATTACAGTTTCTACCCTATATTTTTGTATTATCCATGCAGATTGTCTGTGCCTCACCTAAATGTTGGGCTTTCAGACCCTGCAGGTGTCCCTCAATGTATGCTATTACAACTAAAGGTGGCGTCGGCAGTAACGGAGGTAACTCAAGATAACAGTGAAGGTGCTCCAAGATGGATGCAACGTCTTCCAGAGATGGGTGGGACTTACAATGACTTTGGGATGCCTGCTGTGAGATGCAGCTGCTTTTAGGCCCTGTCTGTTGTCCAAAAGTAGGGGCTACTATGTGAGGAAGGCTATGGCTATGTCTGCAGTGTCTCAAGATGAAAATGAGTTAGGCTTGTGCTCCCAGGTGGGGGTGGGGTAGTGGACTCTGTACCTAACCTGGGCCTGGGTCCCATGCAGGTAGGTGTGGGCAGAACTGGTTGAATCTGAACTCCAGCAGTGGTCTGCTGGCCAGAAGAGGTGATCCTATGGCAGAGCCTATGTGTGCAGGTGGCATGATAGACCTGTGTCCACTATAAGCTGAGGTTGGTGGGTCTGTCCTGGGCCCTCCCACGCTGGGTGGAGGTTGGCGGGTCTGTCCTGGGCCTGCCCGCACTCAGTGGGTGTGTCCTGGGCCTGCAGTCACTGGATGGAGTTCGGTGGGTCTGTCCTGGGCCTGCTGGTGCTCAGTGGAGGTGGTCAGGTCTGTCCTGGCCTGCCCGTGCTTGGCAGGTGTCCTTTTTTTTTTTTTTTTTTTTGGTACTGGGATTGAACTCAGGGGCACTCGGCCACTGAGCCACATCCCCAGCCCTTTTCTTTGTATTTTTTATTAGAGACAGGGTCTCACTGAGTTGCTAAGTGCCTCGCCATTGCTGAGGCTGGCTTTGAACTCGCGATCCTCCTGCCTCAGCCTCCCAAAGTGCTGGGATTACAGGCGTGCGCCACCACGCCCGGCTAGCAGGTGTCCTTTTTATCTAGTTTTTAATACACTTTTTCTGATGTCCATCTGAGACCTCATAGGAATTGTCTTTCTGTCTTTCTGACTTAAGTGATCTCTAAGAAGAGTGAGACTTTCCCACAGCCTTTCTCTTTCTCTGGTTTCCCACCAAAATCACCTCTGTTCGTAGCAATACAGGCTTTATCCACTTCCAAACTGTTTTGGCCTCTATCCGTTACCTAGTTTGCAAATTATTTTCATGTTTTCAGATATTAATTAAAGCAATACCCCACTTCTCTGGTACATCTCTTAGTTCATTCGTAGGGCTACTACAGAATGCCTGGTAGTGGCTATCATACTAAGAACAGACTTTAGGGAAAAGATGAAACTGGTCTTAAGAGATGGACATGATCTCTTGAATAATGGAAATTCATGATGGGCAATGAGCAAGGAACCTCCCACAAATGATACCAACTCTACCTGTGGAATTTCAGGAGCAGATGAGATTTACACCAGTGAGTACAGACAGGCATATAAAGAACAGACAGAAACAGTAAGTTGAATCTTTTATTTTGAATAAAAGACCTGAATAAAGTAGGTACAGTGGAGAATGTGGCCTTGTAGCTAGTCATTAGAATCTTCCTTATTAGGTGAGTGAGAGATTAGGTAACACTTAACAGGGGATCTCAGTATTTGTTCTCCAACTCTTGCTAGTGTCATTCTGAATGCTTCCTGTTTGACCTGACATTCAATTTTATAACCCCACTGTAGAACTGCAGGGTGAATTTAGTAATGCTTGCCTTTCCTCTCAGGGGTGTCATGGAGTATAAATGAATACATCCTAGGTAAAGCATTAATTGGGTTCTTCAGGTAAAGGTGCTCAGTAAGTGAAAATGCTAATGCTGTTATGAGTTTCCCCCTGCTCCGTCATCCTGGGAAGCAGAAATGATGTTTACACAGCCATACAAAACCATCTTCTTCAGCACTCTGACCTTATGGGAGGATAAAAATATGCATAGTAATAACAATCAAGCTGGGACTGAAGCTTTGAGATGGAGGGTCTGCCCCCTGGATGCTTGCCTGAGGTTGGTAACTTGTGAATACTATTATCATCTTCCTAAAAAGAAGAAATGATTACCTAAAAGAACATTCTTTAAAAGTACAAAATTTTCTGTTCTTGCATATTGCCAGGATCATAGACCAGCCTGTAAGACTAATTTTGTGAGTTGGTGGTTTCCAGTAAAGCAGAAGAGATAGTGTTCTTTTCCATCTAGCACCAATGGGACCACTCTAAAGTCTTCTTAATTGGCATTTTCAGATGAAAGCTCTCCAGTCACATATGGAGGTAGGGAGCAATCGTGTTCATCAAAAAAGACAGTTAGGAAGTCTTGCATTTCTGCCCATCTTTTTTTTTTTTTAAAAAAAAAATATTTATTTATTTGTTTTAGTTGCACACAATGCCTTTTATGTTTACGTGGTGCTGAGGATCGAACCCGGGCTGCGCACGTGCGAGGTGAGCGCTCTACTGCTGAGCCACAACCCCAGCCCCCTCTGCCCATCTTTTTTTTTTTTTTTTTTTTTTTGTGGTACCGGGGATTGAACTCAGGGGCACTCGACCACTGGGTCACATCTCCAGACCTTTTTTTGTATTTTATTTAGAGACAGGGTCTCACTGAGTTGCTAAGTGCCTCGCCATTGCTGAGGCTGGCTTTGAACTCGCGATCCTACTGCCTCAGCCTCCCAAAGTGCTGGGATTACAGGCGTGCGCCACCGCGCCCGGCTCTCTGCCCATCTTTTGAGCAAGAGATTGTGACAACTTTGTTCAGGACTATTTTTAAAATATATATATATATATATATATATGTGTGTGTGTGTGTGTGTGTGTGTGTGTGTGTGTGTGTGTAGAAAATAGTCTCGGAAGATAGAAATAGCATTTCCCTCTGGGGCAGAGAGTTGATTTCTTTCCTGACTAGGATTACAAAGATAACATCTCACTCTGGGGCAAAGGTTGAGGCAGATTTGCTAAGATCCCCTGATATGCACAGGGGTTTTTCTCAGCTATTTCACAGGGACAGTGTGTTTGCTGTGTCCACCTGGATCTTACCCTGTGTTGACCCTTATGAAATTTGAGAGTGAGGGAATCTGAGGTAAACATGGAGCTCATGCCGCCTGCTGTGTTGTGAGAATAAAGTCCTTTGTCTCTGTCCTGGGAGTCTCGTGTCTTCTGTCTGAATGTACAGAACCATGGCAGGCTAAATAATTCGCTTTAAAGATCTCAGACCCTTCCTAGTTCTCAACATTGACTTTTAAACCTATTTCTTATTTCAATGAAGAATTTGAAGCGCTCTTGTATCCGTTTTCTTTTATTCCCCCCAACTGTTGGAGCTGTGCACTGTCTTAAATCAGTGCCTAGTTATAGCACCACAGGAGAGGTGATGCAGTAGCCTCCTGCCTGCCTTCTTGCCTCTAGTCTCTCCTCCCCTTTTATTCATATCCTACACTGTTGCCAAACTCAAGTCCCTAAAACATAGCCTTGATCCCTTCTCTCCCTCACTCCAAAGTACTTAATGGCTCCCCGTTGCCAATTATGAACTGTAGATGAAATAAATGCCTTCTACACTGGAGCCTCACTGTCTATCTCAGCTTTACTATTCCCTCTTTACATACTCCATCCTCTGAGCCAAGCCAACTATGGCCCCCAGTCCAGTCTGCCATTTTCTGCTTTGTGTCCTTGTCCTTGTCACTTCTTTTGCCAGGAATGCTCTTTTCACTTTACATCTGCTCCTGAAATTCTATCACTTTTTCATCCATGTAAGCTGTCTGGTACCGTAAACCGGGATAAAAACTCTCGGGGGCAGAGTTAAGCTTTTACTACTTTTACTTAGAGAGAGGGAAAGAAAGATTTTTAGAGAGAAAGATTAAAGCGAGCTTTTAAGATTAGAGCTTCTTTCTTCTCTCTTCTTTCTTCCTTCTTCTTTCTTCTGTCTTCTGTCTTCCTCAGGAGCCTCGGCCTAACTCTGACCAGTCATTACTTCTTCTATCTGGTTTTTCTTCTGTAACCGCTCTGCCTACGTTCTGACCGCTGATTCTTCTGACCGACCGAGTGGCTGCCCGACTGACCGAATGAATTCGTTCTCCTAACTCGGACTGTTTTCACCCGGTTATATACCTTCAGGTTTGTGGGTGCCTACAGGTGTGTCACATACATATCAGGTGGAACCCATGGCTTCCAGCTAGCTACAACAGCCCTTCCTAATTAGGGCTCCTTTACATCCATGCTTAAATAGTAACTTCTTCAAGATGCCCTCTTGTTTCCCCCCCTAACCAGAACAATAATCTTCTCATGACACTTTTCAGTTTCGATTTTGTGCTGCAGTCACCAATATTCATCTTACCGTCCGTCAAGGGCAGAGATCACATTGGGCTCCTTGTGTCACTTTGGCTTGCTTACTAAAGCCTTTGAAATGGGACACTCAATAAATGATCACTGAGTCAAATCTTGATTGATGAGAACTTGACCTCAGAGAGGCAAAGAAGTTTGTTTAAGTCTACACAGCAAGTTACAAAATGTGTGGACCAGAAATCTCAGTCTTGTAGTGTTAGGCTAATGGTGGGATATTTCACTGTTGCGGAAGCCTGGGTTTGGCATTGAAACTCTCAAGGACTTGGTGACTTTAGGGTAAGATGTTTATTACAAAGATCAGGTCCTAAAATCTAATCAAGTATTTTGCTTCATAGGTAAAGCTACTTGGCCCTCACTCAAATATTAATTTTTATTCTAATCTACAAATTGACCTTGAAGGGGTGTGACATTGAGTATGGAGAAGTGCCACAGGAGCAGTGGCTTTGCAGAGGTCTCAGAAACCCTGCTCCAGAAGTGGCTGTCTCAGCCCTACCTGTGGCTGGTAGCCAGGCTCTTGCAGAGCCAAGTCCTTACTCTGGCCCCTGTGCCTAGTAGAGATCAGGAAGGAGCAGCCGAATAAATCCTCCCATGACAAATCTGCTGACTCCCAGGACTGCCTTAAAACAGAGGAAGAAAGGTGATGGCATTGTGTTCTGTGGGGAGAGGGAAATGGGACCCTCCCTTGGGCTGCCTCTTCCCTGCAAGGTGAAGACTGCCTGTCTGGTGGTGAGCCACTCCCTGCTGGCCGTCACAGATGGCGAGCTGGGCCGATCTCTCCCAATGTGTACGTTCCCAGACATCAGCATTGTTCATGGTTGGTTCAGCAATGAGCTGGTTCTCGGATGGCAGTGTTCTCTGAATTGCTCATCAGAGCCTGTCAGAGCAGTGAGAACCTTTGGGATTGCCTAGTTCAGCTCCCACCCTCTGCTGACAGGGAAACAGGCCTAGAGTGGTCTCTTATAACTCCTCCTTTCCTACCCTGAGGCCATGGTGTTTAGGGCAACCTTGAAGAGAGAGAGGATCATGTTAAGTTGGGCCATCATGGATAGAGAAACATTGCAGGAATCCTCCTGGAATCCAAAGAGAATGTGTCTCAAGCAAGCCTTGCTCTTTCTGAGAAAGAGGCACTGCATTCCCAGAAGAGCACAGACAGAAACACGCCTCAAAACAAAGGCAATTCATAGAACCCATGTTCCAGGTAGGGTAGGATTCTTTTTTTTAAAGAATAAATTAAGAAGCACTTCTTGCTCTTCATGCAAAAAGCTGGAGAGGGGTGATGAGGTGAACTTATAAAAATTTAAGCACATCCTGCACAGTGCTAAGTTTAATAGGGCGAGTCTGGGGGAGCTTTTGTCCGTGCCTTGAATCAGAATGGGATCTCTGTCATTAAAATTTGAAGGTAGATAAACAGTAAATATTTCCAGGGATAATTACTTAGTGCTGGGCCAAGCTCAAAGAGTTGGAAGTTCCAGCTCATGTTGGATCAGCGCCATAGAGCCGGGGGTATTTATCTAAAGCTTACCCAAATCATCTGAGCAGCAGAGGTGGGTGCAATTTGGCAGCCACTCTTCACACAGTTATGTTTGAGAGGTTTAATAATAACAGTTTTAAAAAACCTTCCCTAAGGAGATGTTTATTATTCCTGCAATGTCACCCTAGTGGAATCACTCCACTCTGTTCCCGTTGCCCTACCCTGTCTACCCCATCAGTCCCCATTTACAAATTTTGACAAAACTAGCAAAGACTGGCTTGTAAGATGATTATCTTTCCTGGAATTTGTTTTCCGGAAGATTCTGTATCCAATGGAATTTTTTCAGCAACTGAATCAGGAGCCTGAGTGTTGTTGAATATTTCAATTCTGAGTTTTATTTATTGAGCACTCTTTTATCACAGAGAAAAATATAGGAAAAAGGGAAGATTTTTGCCCACTAAGAGGTGCTGAGTTCAGACTTCAGCTCTGTCCATCTCCTGGGGGTTTAACCTTGAACACATTCTTGAAAGTCTGAGCTTTCTCACGTTCACAGTAAAAGAATAGATCCAATGATCGTGAAGATGTTTTCTAGTTCTAAATATACAAAGCCACCATGAGAGCTGAGATGATGTTAAATGTTTGGTTATTTACTTTGTAGCTAGGGAAGCTGATTGATTGGGGCAGTCACTTAGCTTGTTTGAGAATCAGGCTTATCAAAGCAAGAAAAAATCTGCATAAGAGGTGCTTACATTAGCACTCGGGCCAATACACAGCACGTTTCCTAAATGTGTGGTATGGAAGCAAAACTGCAGGATGACATGTTTCAGAAAGGCTCCTTGAAAGAAGAGAAGGGTGGGGGGCTGGGTGGCATCAGCACAGGCACAGAGACAGGGAGGTGGTAGGCCTGTGTCAGCCAGGAGGCAGCCAAACCCACCCTACAGCATGTGTCCTCTGTGGCACTGGATTGTAGGTGGCACATAGACTTGGTACTAAATAATGTAGAGTTGTGTTGTGGAAGTCATTTATTTTTCAGTTCTCCCTTAATTGATCTGATTATGTCAGGGAGAAAGGGGTGTGTGTGTGTGTGTATGTGTGTGTGTGTGTGTGTGTGTATTTGTGGTACTAGGGATTGAATCCAAGGTGCTCAACCACTGAGATACAGCCCCAGCCTTTTTTTTTTTTTAATTATTTATTTATTTACTTTTAGTTGTTGATGGACCTTTATTTTTTTATTTATTTATATGTGGTGCTGAGAATCAAACCCAGTACCTCACACATTCAAGGCAAGTGCTCTACCACTTAGCCACAACCCCAGCCCCAGCCCCAGACTTTTAAAAAAGTTATTATTTTCACTGGTTGCGGTGGTGCACACGCCTGTAATCCCAGCAGCTCAGGAGGCCGAGACGGGAGGATCACATGTTCGAAGCCAGCCTCAGCAACAGTGACGAACTAAGCAACTCAGTGAGACCCTGTCTCTAAATAAAATACAAAATAGGGCTGGGATGTGGCTCAGTGCTTGAGTGCCCCTGAGTTCAATCCCCAGTACCAAATGATAATAATAATAATAATTATTATCATTATTATTATTATTATTATTATTTTTCTTTGGAGACAGGGTCTCACTATGTTGTGGAGGCTGGTGTCAAACCTGCAATCCTCCCGCCCAAGGCTCCCAAATCACTGGGATTAAAGGTGTGCCCCACTGCACCCAGCTAATATATTTAAGAGCTTTAATATTTCTCTTTATTTTTCTTTGAACCAAGGGAAGGTCAAGTCTTGGGTTCAGAGATACCATCAAGTGACATCACCTCTTAAATGTAATGACTTTGGCTTGTTTTTCTTGTGTTTATTTTGAGGTTTCCTATATAGGGCAAGGGATATATTTTTTTCCATTTATTTTGTAGTGTGACATTTCATTTTGAAATAATTGTAAGCGGAAATGTGTCCTTTAAATTAATAAGTAAACAACAGTGCAGGTGCAGCAAGGCCCAGTGGGCGAGGGAAGCAGTGGTAATTGAGAAACCCTGAGGTGCTCTATAGAGTGGGGTCGAATCCTGCTTCTGTCAATTACCAGCTTTATGACTTTGGGCCTGATTTTCAGGGTTACATGGAAAAAGAACAAGGAAAGAGAAATGTGGATTCAGGAAGTGACTTTTGGGGTCAGCCTGAAAGGGATGGAGCCTGTTTCGTGCTCTGCTTCCCCCAAAGCCCTGACCCTGGGGAATCAGGTGTTTCCTCTGGAAGCACCCCTTTCTTCACCTGGGCTGTTTTTATCCACTCCTCTTTGGGTGCCACCTGTCCCCTAGGAGGTTCCCCCTCCATCCTACGGAGAGAAAGGTACAGTGTGTGGTAGAAGATTGGACTTGAACTTAAGAGCCCAAAATTTGAACAAAGGACCTACCTCTTACTATTTGGGGGAAATTTACTTAATCTTTCTGACCTTGAGCATCATCAGTGTCATGGTGTGGGGATAATTATCCATACCAGCCAGGACTAGTATGAGAATGGAGACCAACAAATTCCTGGCACATAGTAGGTCTTCAACAAATGACCGACACCTCTCCTCAACTCTCTATTGCATAGCAGCACTTCTCTCTGGAGTACTTGTCTATTTCCTCATTGCTGTGACATCACAGGAGGCAGACACTTCTCTTTAGGCAGCTTGATTTCTCAGGAGCAAGCTGCAGACTGTTAAAAATGCTCAGCACGACTGGCCAAAAGGGCATTCAACACACGGTTCTGCAGCCCAGTCTGGCAGATTCTTGACATTGGCATCTTGTTGACTCTATAACTTCCCTTCTTTTGACTCTTGACCTAGAGAAAAGAAAACCTACAGAGACATCTAAATCTAATTGTGCATTATGTGCTATATGTGGCAATTTTACTTTCTGATAGAATTTATCCTCAGGTCTCTTACTTACAAGGGATACAAATGGAAAGCAGCAGGACTAATAAAGATAGGGAACTTTTAAACCCATGGAAGTTAAGAGTGGGGAAGTGACAGATTCATATAACAAGGAAATCCAGGGTACATTGGCTTCAGGCAGGGCTGGATCTGGGCACTCAATGATATTATCAGGACTGTTGAATAATATAAATATCATCTTACCTTTGACCAGCCAAGTCAAATTTAAAAATGCTGCAGTAGCCGGGCGCGGTGGCGCACGCCTGTAATCCCAGCACTTTGGGAGGCTGAGGCAGGAGGATCGCGAGTTCAAAGCCAGCCTCAGCAATGGCGAGGCACTTAGCAACTCAGTGAGACCCTGTCTCTAATAAAATACAAAAAAAAGGACTGGGGATGTGACCCAGTGGTCGAGTGCCCCTGAGTTCAATCCCTGGTACCACACACACACACAAAAAAAAAATGCTGCAGTAAACATGTAAGATAGTAGAATGTTGGTAACTCTTCTATGATGGCCATCATCATTCCTAATGGATGACATTGACTGCACATTCGCCATGAGATCTAGTGCAGTGGACATGTTCAGAGCTTCTAGAAGGTTCACACTTATAAGGAGAAGCTAAAAACTTAAAACTCACAGAAGCCTCAGAGTGCCAAGGTGTAGTCTCATATTTGTAAGAACAATAAAATACTATCGTGTTAGTGATGAAAATGCCAAACAGGACCAAACTTCCCCACTAATTTCATAGGGGATTAAACAGAGGCTCAAAGAATTAGTGGCTTTCCCAAAAGTATGAAGAAATCTTATGGCACATCTGGTGTTCTAACCCAGATTTCTGGATCCTGATTGAAGACAACTTTTCTTCTACACTTTCTTACACTGGATGACTTAGCCTATGTTTGCTGAGTCTCGCTGTCCCTCTCATTTAACCTAAGTGCATCTACTGAGGATTTATACCTTTCTGAAAACCCCCAGCCTGGCACCAAATGAACCTCTTCACTGGGGATATAAGCCAAGGCAAGACACCAGGAGCCAGCAAAGCATGGAGGTGCTGAAAGGACAGCGCCAGGCACCCAGAGAGCAGTAGGGACCAGAGTGCTGTCCAAGGTCCTGACGCTTCTGAACCAGTGTGCGAGGGTGATGTTGGTTTAAACGGGCTCTTCTGGATTAGCTTGCTCGTGCTCGCACTCTCAGAAATGCATTCCTAAATGATGACATGACCATGAATCTGCACTTCTAGACACTTATTCTGCTTTGCAAAACCCTTAGTAGTCCAGGTTCCCAGAGGTTTGCCTCTGTTTTGCTTTTGATCCCTGGATCAGGATCCGGAGGTTCAGGGATCACCTTTTTTCTTCCTTCCAGTAGTAACCGAGGAAGCCAAAAATCAGAGATACCAAGTCATCACCAGTAACAATAGATGGCTTTTGATCACTCATTCAATAATCTGTCTACTGGAGTCTTTTACCTAAGTCTGAATCTTAGACTTTGAGGACTTATTCCATCTAATCTTGGGCCTGCTTCACTGTTTTCTCAGCAGTGCCTGGAAGGACCATCGTATATTGTGTCCACACCAGAAGCCATTGGAGAAATGTGTGTAAACCCAACTGGCATGGAAGCCATTTGGGCAAGAAAGTCTGGTATCTGGGAACTCCCAGCAGCACTCCTGCTGGTTTGAGATCGCCCAGTACATGAGATATCCTATCTAGCTCTGCCAGGTTCCACACTGCACTGGAGTTGGGGTGACCTGCTGGAGATACATAGCCACACAGCCTCTCAGAGATGGGTGTGGCTTGCCAAGATGTCAACCAACCTGTTGACTGCAAGACACCATGAAGGACGCCTCCACCCACTGAAACTTTATCCCTGCTTTTGATTAACTCTCCCTTAAATAAAGGACGGAAGCCATTTATTTTCTAGTTATTCAGTTCTAGCTCCTGCTGGGTTTGGAGGACCTATCAGGTGCTCTGCTTCCTCTTTATCTAATTTCTGGCTGTGTCTTTTATTTTTTCACTAAGTATTTCAGACTTTATTTTTCTCAGGTGGCTCACAACCTTCTGAGCAAAAACTACCCTTGTGATGTGCGGGCTGCCCCGTGATACATCTAAATTGATTAATTGCTCATCATGGAAATTCCTAGATCTCTGGATCTGTAGCTACCTGCTCACACATGGCTACTGTGTACATGAATTTCATTTTCAGGGGAATCACAACTCATCCCAAGATAACTTCTAACATATCACATAAAATATATTCATGCAAGGGACAATTATATCATTAATGAAAGCATTAAGCACTCTAGAATACCAGGACATTAGTAGAATCCTCCTCAAAGGAAAATGACATCATGAAGCTAACTGAGCTATTTGTTCAAAGATCCACTTGGACTAATTTTGTCCTGGAGGAGAGAGGGCTTTAAGAGGATCCTGGTTTGGCTCCATCGAGTCTCCCTGGGTTAGGAGTGATGTTTTCATTTTTTGTTTGGTTTTGTTTTCTGAGGACTCTGCAGCGGGTCTAATTAATGCCATCAAAAGCATGACATTTAATTAACTAAATAACATGTTGAGCTTAATGATAACATATTTCAGCACCCAGCAGGCGGTGATGGTCTCTGGGGCCATTTCTAAGGAGGGCTGTGATTTGATAAAGAGAAACCTACTCCACAGGCTCAGAGATTCCCCTGAGAATAGTGACGGAAGGCGCAGCCACAGTGCCATCCAGGCAGATCCTCTTATCTTCCAGATCCTGCTTGGAGAGACCCGGGAACAAAGAGGAGGAATGGCAGGGAAGAAGGGGGCCCCTGAGACACCTCTTCATCTTTTAAACACGTTTCTTGGAAATCCAGAGACATAAAACTGAGATTAGTTTCTAAATTGTCTGTTCCCATGCCTTGGTTTATTCCAATTTCACCAGCAAGTGGAGCAGGTAAAGTAACACAGGACAGACTAGGAGCCGGACTGCCAAGTTCACAGTCCCTCCAAGCAGCAGAGCATGTGGATGTGGGTGCCCTCTGCTGGACACTGGAGAATGTACAGTGATGCCTATCAGGACCCTCACCCAGGGGCAGAGTCTTTCAGTCTGGAGTTGAATCTTCTGAGTAGAGTTCTTAAGGTCATAAGTATGAAAAATCATTTTGTGTTAATTTAAAAGAATTTCTAGGGTCTCTTGTCACAAGAGACCCCTCAGAAGTTGTCTCAAAGAGAATCCTTGGAAAACTGGGAATGGAACCACTATTTGACTCAGCTATCCCTCTCCTTGATCTATACCCAAAAGACTTAAAAACAGCATACTACAGGGACACAGCCACATCAATGTTTATAGCAGCATAATTCACAATAGCTAAACTGTGTAACCAACCTAGATGCCCTTCAGTAGATGAATGGATAAGGAAAATGTGGTATATATACACAATGGAATATTATTCAGCATTAAAAGAGAATAAAATCATGGCATTTGCAGGTAAATGGATGGAGTTGGAGAACATAATGCTAAGTGAAGTTAGCCAATCCCCAAAAGCCAAATGTTTTCTCTGATTTAAGGATGCTGATTTATAATGTGGTTGGGGGGGCATTGGAGGATTAGATGAACTCTAGATGGGGCAAAGGGGAGGGAGGGGAAGGGACTGGGCATGGGGGTAGGAAAGATGGTGGAATGAGATGTCCATCATTACCCTAAGTACATGTATAAAGACATGAATTGTGTGACTCTACTTTGTATACAACCAGAGATATGAAAAATTGTGCTCTATATGTGTAATATGAATTGTAATGCATTCTGCTGTTATACATGACAAATTAAAATTTTCAAAAATAGAAAAAAAAAAGAAATTGTCTCAAAGAAATGGACTTTTAGACCACCTCAGCATTGGTTCATGGGCTTTCCTCTGCCATCCTATTTCCATTATGTTCATTGAGACATCTGTACTACTTTAAACTCAATTGCATTATTCTTTTATTCCTTGGCTCTTCTGTATAAGTCTGGATGAAATTACTTGTATTTGGCTTCACACACTGCATTCTTCTGGATCATATAATTTAGGCCCTCATTTGAGTGAAGAGCCCAATAAAGAAAACTTGTAGAGGTGAAATGAACTATGAAAAGTGACAAGGACCCAGCAAGGACCAAAACCCAGAGCTCTTAATGCCCACTTCCTTTTTCTTGCCATGCCATCCCCCTAGAGAGAGTCCACATGGTAATGGGAGTGCAAGCTCTGGAGACCAAGGTCCTGGTTTTTACCCTGACTTTCCTCTCTGTCAGGTAGACAGAGGGTATTCCACCTCTTTGTGTTTCAGTGATCTCATTTAATAGGATGGTTGTGAAGGTGAAATAATTTAAGGCATGTAACACATTCAGTATCGTGTCTGGAATACAGTAGGTGCTCAATAATATTTATCATTTCCTTTATGATTGCACAGTTGTATTAGTATGAGTGTCTGGCAAACAGTAGGTGCTCATTGACATCTATCATTACTTTTATGATTGCACAGTAGTAATATTTAGAAGGTATTACCAGGGATTCTTTAATACAACTACCAGAACAGGTACCAAGGAACTGCCCAAAGTATTATTTTTTTCATTGAATGTGAAAATATGCCTCTATCCAAATGGAGCAGGATTCTGGGTGCAGTCAGAAAACTGGAGGTGGGGAGTTCAGGGAAAAACATTCATGTGACCGATGCATAGGCTTCAAGAAATGGTATGGCCAGGTGTGGTGGCACACGCCTGTAATCCCAGCACTTGGGAGGCTGAGGCAGGAGGATCGCGAGTTCAAAGCCAGCCTCAGCAATGGTGAGGCACTTAGCAACTCAGTGAGACCCTGTCTCTAATCAAATACAAAAAAGGGCTGGGGATGGGGCCCAGTGGTCAAGTGCCCCTCAGTTCAATCCCTGGTACCAAGAAAAATTAAAAAAAAAGAAATGGTATGGTTGAAAATGAGACTGGAATGGCATGTTGGCCCTAGCAGGCAGGTAGCTGTGAGTGCTGGGGTGGGGCTTCGCTCTGCATTCAGTGGGAGCCCTGGCTGATTCTGGAGTAGGGCTGTTTTCCTTTTCCCGCGTCCTCTGCCTGACTTGTTTCTCCTGCTCCTACCACGTGAAGGCTGTCAAGAGCCTGAGTGATTGCTGTTCCCATCACGTGTCCACACGCACACACGCACATGCCCATCTTGGGGCTTTCAGTATTCTAATCACCTTGAGGTTGTCGCCAAGGCGCCTGGTGGTGTTTGCAGCCACGTCAGAATGAAGAACGAGCCTGGCTGTCACAGTCGACTGGTGGTGGGGGCCTGTCGCTCCTAGATTGAGTGTCTGTTCCCTGAAACCGCTGGTGTGGGTGGAAAGCTGAGGATATGGCGTGGAGAAGGGAAGGAGGCAAATGGCTGCTCGCATACAGAAGACGGGAGGAGACGCACACCTCCCGGTCCCAAGGAAGGGGTGCTTCAGCGCCCTCAGGGTGCACTTCACCTCCAGCTAGAGGCTGGAATGCCTCCTCCTCCTCCTCCTCTTGCTTGGTGCTTTTATTTTCTCAATTCTGCTAGTTGTCACTTGATAGGGGAACAGGGAGATGTAATGGAGAGAAAGGAAACAGGTAGGAACCTGATGGATACTGCAAATGGAAGCTCAATGGAATTTGATCTTTGGGAGGTGCAGCCCTCAGAGACTCAATGATATGCAGCTCAGAGTGTCTCTGCTGTCCTTCTTGGCCAAAGGTGGCATATTGGCAGGTCTGCAGGCTACTTATTTTGGTTTGGCCTCAGAGGCTTGGTTTTTTTTTATTTTTCAATATTAGAATGACATGGCAAGATTTTAAAATTGGATTTTTTTCATATGCAAATATGAATAGCTGGCGTCTCTTGAAAACCAAACCACTTGAGGTCACTGGTCTGCATTCACCCTTAGCAGACATCTGTAAGTAATAGGTAGAGTCTGTCCTGCTTTAAAGAAGTTAAGAATTCTCTGCTTCTCCCTGGTCCCCATCTTGACGCCTTGACAAACCTAGCCCTCTTTACACTTTGTGACCCAATAGTTTGTAACCCCTCATCCAGGTTGACCTCTTCATTTCAGAAATAAGAGCATTGAGGTTCAAAGAGGGTCTGTGATTTACCCAAGGTCACACAGCCTCTCCCATGGACAGATTAGTCTCTGTTTACTACTTGAGGGGTGATAGAAAACACACATTCTTCCCTACTTCTCAGTGAAAAATTTACTTCTCGCTCTGTCTGCACACTAATAGTCTCCAATGGGCTCAAAAAAGAGAAGTATTTGGCCATACTACATTTCTGGCCTCCTTCAAAGTGCATCTCATCTTTCGCAGCTTCTACTTACTCATAAAGCTAATGTCACTCTGACTCCCGGAACCCACTCAGCCACACAGGCCGGCCAGATGGTGTCATGGCTGGGAGCCTGGAATCCCCAGCTCTTGTGCATGCTCTCAGCTTCTGGGTCTGAGTCTCCTCACCTCGCAAAGGGTGATCATGACCTCAGAAGGTGGTTGCAAAGATTAAAAGAAATAAAGCCTTGCCGGGCACGGTGGCACACGCCTGTAATCTCAGCACTTTGGGAGGTTGAGGCAGGAGGATCACAAGTTCAAAGCCAGCCTCAGCAATGGCGAGGTACTTAGCAACTCAGTGAGACCCTGTCTCTAAATAAAATACAAAAAAAAGGGCTGGGGATGTGACCCAGTGGTCGAGTGCCCCTGAGTTCAATCCCCGGTACCACAAAAAAAAAAAAAAAAAAAAAAAGAAAAAGAAATAAAGCCTTGAGTATCTTTATCCGCAGTAGCACTAACACTGGCAAGAATAGCAACTCGATGTTAGAAGTTACTATTCCGGAGAGACTCGGAGCTGAAGGTGTCCTGGGAGATCACACTGCCCAACCGGCTCATTTTTATGGGTAAGGTTGTAATATGCTCATGGTAAAAATCTAAGAGAACAAGGTAAATGTAAAAGCCGTTCTCTCTATCGCCACCTCTATTTCAGACTTATTTCCCCAGAGGCAATAACGACTACATTTCTTGAGGTCCTTCCAGAAAGGTATATGCAATGATTTGCATATCCATCATAAAGAAGTTGCATCCTACATTTTGACACAAATGTAATCAGACTCCTCATGATGTTCTGATACTTGCATTTTTATTTAACAATCTGTGGTAGAGCTCCTTCCACATCAGCACACGTGAGTCTCTCTCATTTTCAATGCCTGCTTATTTCACAGGAAGCAGATACAGTTGCTCACAGGTCAGCAAACTTACTCTGTGAAAAGGCCAGATTGTCAGTATTTAGGCTTTGTGGGTCACAGGATCTCTGAACTAACTTTCCCTGTTCCTCCTTTTTTAAATGATGGTTTAAAAATGTAAATGTCATTTTTAATTCACAAGCCATACAAAACCATGCATGACTGTAGCTGATTTATACCTGAGCCTTTGACAGGTGGTTGCTACAAATAATGTTGCAGTGAACATTTCTGTGTGGCATTTTTAGGGTTATTTGGAGTTTATCTGTGGGATGAATTCACAAGAGTGGGATTATTGGGACACACTTTTTTTTTTTTTACTTTATTTACTTATTCATAATGCACAAGTATAGCATCTTTTTACATACAACTGCTTGTATACAAAGTATATAAGTACAATTCAGATCTTCAATCATGCATTTAGGATAATGATATCCATCTCATTCAACCACCAATATTTTTTCCTTCGCCCCCCTTCCCTCTTGCTCCCTCTCTTCCCCTCCCTTTCCTTTGACCTTTCTAGTGTTCCTCTAATCCTGTGTACCCCCACTTTTTAATCACAGCAGGTATTGCTTGAACTTACTCCTTTGTAAATGGGATAAGAAGTCCAGTGAAGAGTTCCAAATTCCTTAGGAAGTCAGAGGTAAGAACAGGGCTGGAACTTCCCTTCCCAGCACTTAATTAGGGCTCTTTCCATTGTCCTGTAGACCTGTCCCTAGCACAGGGCTCACATGCAACTTGTTTCAAGTCCAGTGGGAGAGACAGAACAGAGTCACAGATCCCAGGAACCTTGGTGCAGCCTGACTATTTTCTTTTCTGACCTAATTTCTGCTTCTTGCAGCTGCTTGTGCTATAGACCACCTCCTTGCCACAATGCAGGGCTGTCCATGAGGACTGCCTACAGTTCTAGGGCCAATTTGTGGCATCTGCATGACCAGAAAGGAAGGGAGACTGTGTCACAAAGGAGGTTTCTTGCTGCAATTAACAGAAAATCCTGATATGTCAAATTTAAATAAAAAAGACCTTTTTTTTTTCCCCCTCTGAGACCTAACTTTAAGCTGAGAGGCAGGGGAGTCCCTAAGTAACATACCATCAATGGCTGGGTGATGGGCCATGAACCCCGAGTCTTTCCATTTGCTACTTCCATCCACAGCATTTGCTTCACCTGTGAACTAGAGGTAGGATGGTAGATCTAATTCAAAGTGTCACACGTGGAACCAACAACAGTGTATGGCTTCTTAGGAGAGAGGAAACTTTCCCTCATTGGCCAGAATTTGGTTGCATGCCAGTTGTTTTAAGGAGGGCGGGAGCTAGGTGCATTGGAACATGCTTGTAATCCCAGTGGCTGGGGAGGCTGAGGCAGGAGCATTGCAAGTTCAAAGCCAGCCTCAGCAATTTAGTGAGGCCCTAACTAACTTAGTGAGATTCTGTCTCAAAATGAAATATGATGCTTGTAATCCCAGCAGGTTCAGGAGGCTGAGGCAGGAGGATCCCAAGTTCAAAGCCAGTCTCAGCAACTGTGAGGTGCTAAGCGACTCAGTGAGACCTGGTCTCTAAATAAAATACAAAATAGGGCTGGGGATGTGGCTCAGTGGTAGAGTGCCCCGAGTTCAATTCCCGATATTCCCCCAAAAAATTAAATATGAAAAAAAAGGGGGGCTGGGGATGTGGCTCAGTGGTTAAGTGCCTCTGGGTTCAATCCCTGATATCAGGGAAAAAAAAAAAAAAAAAGGATGGGAATACCATTACTGGCTTATCTGTGGTTGACTGGATATAGGAGCATCCATCACCAGATTCATTGCTGAGTGTTTGTTACTTAAATCAGTTTTGGAAACTTGTGGGGAATGGTTTAGGTTGGCCTTTCTTGGGTCACGTGTGCACTTCTTGGGCCAATCCCTGCAGTCATTGAAATGGGGCATTACAGTCACCTAGCTTGGATGGACACTGTGCTCCCCCTTGAAAAATGGACTATAGTGCAGGAAGATGGCAAGCTATGAGAATGGAGGGGAGGTGTGGAAACCACTTCCCAAAAGAAAGGCACCCCTGTTTGTGTCCAATGCACCCTTCAGAAGATCCCAGGTCTAGGAGGCAGCCTATGTAGAGGACAGCACCAGAGTTTGAGTCAGATGTCTGAGACGATCATCCTGCCTCTGCTACCCACAGGCTGGATTTCTGTTTCTGTGCCCAATCTGCTCAAAGGGAATAATGAAGTCAATCTCGCAGGTGCCTTGTGAGCATCCATGAGGAAATGGTGACAAGAAAGCAAGGGTGCCTTCAGGAGCTGCGACCTAGTGAGAGATGCTGGCTGGTCCCAGGGAGGCTCTAGACAGCAGCAGAACAGGCTCTCTCTCTCTCTCTAGTCTCCATGTACTTAGCAGCCAGGCTCGTGGGCAGGAGTAGACTTGGAAGAGCTGCCCCAGAGGGGACAGGGATAGCAGAGACACTGATGCAGAGGTGGAGCCAGGCCTCCCTCTTGCTCCCTCTGCAGCCATCCTGCCACACTTGGCAACTTTTGCTCCTTCTGACGTCTCTGTATTCTGTTCGGAGACCCAAGTGGCCAGAGGAGAAGTTCTCTCGTCCTGCCTTTTTAAATGATTGCTTTGTTAGCAGTGAAGGTTTATTCCACCAAACTCTGCTTTTGACCTTCTCTCTTCTGAATCTTTGAAATGTATTTGGAACATAATAGAATAGTTCACACGGTTTCGCTGCGTGTGTATCTCATTCATTCTCCACGCTCATTCCATTCGGCAAACGCTGACTGGTGATCCGCGCCAGGCGGGGGGCGTCACAGAAGTGAGAACACGGGAACACCTCTCAGCCTGTGGAGCCCGTGTTGTAGCAATGTCAGCGAGCAGAAGGCCACTGCTGTTCCCCTTCTTTCTGCCACAGCACTCAAATGCGTTGCCTGGGGACTCGCACATGCTTTTTGGAGCTGGTGTCTTAGAAGGGACAAGTGAAAAAAAAAAAAAAAAAAAAAAAAAAACCAAGAACTAAGACAATTAATAAGAGAGAAATATGGTCCCAATGTTCTTTCCCCATAAGAAAAGGAAAATGGCAGCCAATCCTAAATTAACCACACGGTAGCTGTGTAATCCCTGGCAGAATTCCCTGGCTCTCTGTTACTCATCTGCAAAATGGAGACAGCCATGATCCCTGAGTCTTTCCATTTGCTACTTCTATAAGGTCACTATGAAGATGAAATTAGGTCATCTGAGGACACACTGGATGGGTAAGGACATCAGCTCAGAGGTCAGGCTGCTGCGTTCATCTCCTGTATCTGCCTCTCTCTAACACTGTGACACTGAGCACTCTGGTTGACTTTTCTGTGCCTCAATTCCCTGGTCTGTAAAATGGGAACAATGATGATGTTTACCTCGTGGGACTGTTTAAAGGATGAGATAAACCCTGTAAAGTCTTTGGTCCAACCCTAGCATCTAGGAGTGCTGAGCAAATTTATCAGTTTATCTACTTGAAAGTGTATTTTTTCCCCTCAAGATTAATTTATAAATGGTCTATAAATCTACTCATGTTGCTGTTTAGAGGACGACTCTCAGGAGAAGGTATCAGTCATACCTGGGTCTTTGTAAGACGTCCCTGGGAATTGTTGTGCTATCTCTCTGGATTCATCTGACACTGGTCACGTTGAACTCGAGCTTGCATTTCTCACATTGCACTATGGCCACTGCAGGCACAATACTAGGCAGGACAAGGCTTTGGCAATGGCACTCACAGGGCTTATTGTGGGGGGTATACATGCACATTTAACCATAGACAGTAATAAAATGGGCCTTGGGATTGCCCAATGGAGGGCAGCGAAAATCCATATCATTTCACCCTCAGCAATTTTAACTGGTTGTGGGACTTTGAGCATATTGCTAGACCTCTCTGTGCTTCTGTTCCCACCTGCATTTTTTTTTTCTTCTTTTAAGAGGGAATATTATATTAGAAGTCACAAATTGGTACTTACAGATGGTTGTTTGGACCACAGAGGGTTTTACACATTTGAATTAGTTGTCCACATTCAAAGTCTCGGAGATTTCATAGAATACTCTAGATACTCAGACTTTTAGAAAATCAGAGCACCTGGGGAAGAGAAGCTGCCGTGGATTAGTAACTTTCCACTATTTGAAAGGGGATGTATGTGTCTTTAAGGGCCTTCCACTCCGATTGGGGTTTGCTGCCTGGATTCTGTTAGCATTTGAATTCGTGACCCCTGGAGCAGATCATCTCGACAGCGTCATTTTTGTTCCTCAGGAGATGTTAGTGCAGGGGTTACAACATTCTTTCAGCCAAAGAGGAAATATAGCCAGATTGATATTTTGACACAGAGAGATGCAAAGCAGAGGTGGGACTTGAAAACAGGTCTCAGTTCCTCATCCATCGGTTTCCTATGTCACCCTTTCTCCTGGACCTATAGCATGCTGTTGACTCTCTTGATCCATGATGACATCAGTAATAGCTGTCATTTACTGAGCATTTGGTATGACTTAGGTACCTTACATTATTCAATTATTTTGAGCTTTTAGCATTAAACATCCCCATTCGGTAGAAGAGGAGATAGAGATTCAGAGAAGCTAAGGAATTTGTGGCTATGCATTTGTGAAGTAGTATGGCCCAGGTCTGAATTCGGATCTACCCGACATCAAGTCCCCTGTCCTTAACCATAAGTGTCATGAAATTGCAGAGACGAGGCCAAGTGCTTGTCCAATTAAGTAAGATTGATATATGAATTTAGAAGGATGAATTTTCCATCTGAAATAGATGCTCATATCGCATGCTGTAAGCACGGGACCCCTCTGAATACACAAATCATTAAAAGTGATGCTCTTAGCAATATGTCCATGGAGGAGGAGTGAGAGCCCTTCAGAGGGGTCAGGGGTTATCATTGTTATGAGAAAGGAGGCTCCAGCTGTCAGGCTGGATGTGGCAACAAAGTAATATTGCTCCCAATGTCACAGAGAGGTGAAGACGTCGCCGCGCCGCACATCATTTGCACAGTCCTTAGGCAGTGTGTTCAGCACAGTTTGATTCTATAGCCTCCTATGAGATCAGCCTGGCTGGGCCTGCTGGAACATCACACATTTATAGGATCTTAGTTTGGAAGACACTAGGGGTCATCTGGGGATCTTTTCTGGGGATCTTTTCTATATAAGCCCCAATATGCAGTTTCTACCCTATGCTTGAAAATTTCCCAGGATGGCAAACTCAGGACTCTGTAAAACAATCTTTTCTGTATTTGTTAGAAATTTCTTTATATCAGATTCAAATTTATTCTTTTTAATGTGTCGTTCACTGGGCTGATGTGGAACGTTTCTTCTGCATATGTCAACTCTTTAAGTTGCATTTTAGTGAATTTGGTGTCACTAGGCTCTTCTCTCTCCTTAGCCATAAATATCTGCATTTGACTAACCTGTGTTACGTAGAGGAGTTTTGAGATTTCTTACCATCTCTGCTGGTTTTTCTCCAGTTGCCCACATCCGTTTCTAGTCTTCTCTGACCTGTTTTCTTCCCTGGGATGTCCACTCTTGGGGTTATTTTACCTAGGCTCGTCCTGGCTGGCACCATATTAGGCTAGGTCAGTAGGAAGGTGATTGGAAGGTAGGAAGAAAAAACAGCCCTGGGTGTTTGTCCCACTCCTTTCCTGCCTCAGTCTGACGTTGGTAGTGACACATCCCTCCATCTATGTGACTCCTGCTGTGTGAATCTGGGTGTCACTGGATTCTGATTACACTTTGGCCTTGGGAGTTCATGGCTTTCTCCAGATGCTAGTCTCTGAGTGCCTCAGTATCCCTTATCTGTCCTTTAACCTTACCTGTGCTGTAGCCCCTTTTTATGAAAGTCCCTTCATTTGTACACAACTGTGCTTTATTCTACTTTCTGCTATGATCCTGAACTGACGGACTAGCCTCACTTTCTACTGCTAAATTTGCTCATGTCTGCTCTGTGGTTATTTATTTATTTATTTTTAATTACAAACATTTCTTAAAATATTCTTGTGTTATCAGGTCCTAACACCATTGTCAAGACCACTGTATTTGCTATCAGTCAGTGGGACACATTGTGGGCTCACTCTCAACTCGTGGTTAACTAAAATTGTTAGGTCATTTTTATGAGCTCAGGGATCAGACCTATTTTTGGAAAAGGTTACCTGGGTTTAAGTGCTGCTTCCACATTAAATGATATATATCTGCAAGCTACCTCCCTCTTTTTGTCTGGATTATTTTACTCTGCAAAATGGGATGATAGTAGTATTCATCTCAAAAGAATTACTGTGAGGATTAAGTGAATTAATGTACATGAAGCACTTAGAACAGTGCCAGATACATGGTAAGCCTTCCATAAATGTGGCCTTCCTTATCCAGATAATTATGTTACATAATTATGTAACATTTTGATCTAAATGCATTACTTTTCCTTTTTGTTCTTGCTTTTTGAATTTTCTTTACCAGTGGATGATTCTGAATGCCATTAGTTTTGTAATCTTGATGCTATCCTCTAAAACCTTGTGGCTTAAGTGTGGGGCACAGACCAGCAGCATGAGCATCACCTGGGAATCTATAAGAAATCTGAAATCCTACACCCCACTCTAGACCTATTGAATCAGAGCCTGGCTGCTGGCAAGGTCCCAGGTGATTTCTGTGCACACTAGAGTTTGAGAAGTGCTTCTCTACCACAGCTGTAGCGTCCGTATCATTGCTCTCAGCTGGGATGGAGAACACCTGCCACCTCTGAGAGTAAGATACCCATTGCTCATGTTTAAGGTCACCATATATACTGGTGCTGCCACTAAGCCAAGTGCAACTGTGCCTTCCAAAGCCAAATGTCTAGGGAAGGAAATTTGGAGAGGTGTTTTCCGCTGCTGGGATCTGGAGTCAGATTGACCAGGTTTTAAATTCTACTCTGCTATAATATATCTATATAGACAGATATCCATATCTCTATCTGTACTGTACAGATTCTATATATACTATAGATGGTATACAGCATCATACTTGTGTATGATATCTATCCACATATACAGTATCTGTCTAGATACACATAATGATGTATAAATATACACACGACAAATGCATTTTCTGTGAAGGTTTACTCTGAGGATGAAATGAGAACCCATACAATGCATTTACTTCATAGTTTATCTCACAAAACATTTGCATTCTTTTTACTTTCCATGAGTCATGATTCATGCCCAAATGGCAAACATTCATTGAGGGTAAAACTCTATTTGACATGCCAGGAACACGTGCTTCAAACAGATTAGGAAGATCAGGTTTATTTGAAGCTGCTGTAAGTGAGTGCGTCATGGTGCTATGAAAGCCTCTGCTCATTTCTTTGGCATGTGTTTCTGAATGTAGCTTATATTTGACTAGATAATTGTAAATGAAAATATGGTATAATTAAGAAGTAAAGAAGATTACTGGTGTATAAATTTTAATTAGGCACCGCTGGCATATATTGTATACATTTAAGTGTTTGTAATGTGGCTAAAGAGCAGTTGAGGTTGCTGGTTAATTTTGACACTAATGGAAATGCACCAATAATAGAGGAAGTGAGATAGCTTTCTGTGATCAATAGCTGAAAAAGGTTAATTTCAGTTCACCCTAAGGCAGATCAGGGGACACTGTGAGGTTGACCTATCTTTTCTCCAGAAGTGTGGCTCTGCAGTCAAGCTGTCTGGAGTCAAATGCCAGCTCTGTCCCTAACTACTGTGACTCTTGAGGGGTTACCCCACATTTCACTGGGCCAGAGTTTTCTCATTTAGAAGATGTGCAAGATGACATTTTCATCTGAGGAATGGATTTCTGAAGACCATGCATGCTTCGGAATTCACATATTTCAAAATTCATTCTCCCCCTGGGACTGACAAAGGAAGGGGGTAGGTATTTGTCTTTGAGCTAAAATGGCACCATGGATCTTTTGAGATTTAAGAAAGAACATAAACATAATTTATAAATCCTTCAGTTCATAAAATTTAAAATTATATGATATTTGCCCAACATGGGAGACATCATATTATGGTTTGCAGATAAAGTGAGAATTTTTTATCACAGTATTTCAAATTTATATAAAATGTGCCTGTCCTACACCAGACTCTTCAGGCTTTGAGAAGTAAATGCATCATGTGTGTAAAAGACATGGTGTCTTGTGTTATGGTTTGTATCTTAAGTAGTCCTCAAAGGCCATGTCCTACCATCTTGGTCCCCAGTGGATGGTGCTTTGGGAATAACTGAAACATTAAGAGGCAGGGCCTGGTTGGAGGAAATAGGCTATCGTGGGTCATGCCTTCAAAGGGTTTATTTTGTCCCTGGCCCTTTCCTCTCTCTGACTGCTTCCTGCTTCCATGAGGTGACCAGTTTTGTTTCACGATGCCCTGCCGCCATGATATTTGGTCTCACTACAGGCCCAGAAACAATGGAGCCAGTGGACTACAGACTGAAACCATGAACCAAAATAAATCTTTCCTCCTTTAAGTTCTTTTCCTAAAGTATTTTGTCACAGTGACAGAGAGCCAACTAACATGCCTCACCTATGATATTAACAGCTATCTATGCAATGTTTATTGAGTGCCAGGTGCTGAATGCTTCAGGCATTTTATGTCCTTTACTTTTCACAACAAACTAATAAGTTGAGTCTATTAGTTGTTTATTGCTGTGTAATAAATCACCCCAAAACTGAGAAGCATAAAGCAGCAAGTTTCTATCATCTCACAGTTTCTGAAATCTAGAAAACCAGGAAGGCTCAGCTAGTTGGTTCTGGCTCAGCGTCTCTCATGAGGTCATGGCCAACCCATTTGCTGAAACTATAGTCCTCTGAAGGCACAAATGGGGCTGCATGCTGAGCTACAACCCCAGCCCATGGGGCTGGAGAATCTACTTCCAAACTCTTACCATGTGGTTTTCTAAAGGTGTCAGTCCTCACTGATCATTGAGAGGAGGATTCAGTTTCTCATCTTGCCACCTGGACCAAATGGCTACTTACAATATGGCAGCCGGCTTTTTTCAGAGCAAGAGGATTGAGAGGCAGCAAGTGAGACAGTGTCCGTGATGGAAGACACCAACTTTTATAACCTCGTTTCTGAGGCAGCATCCCCCGACTTCTGCATGTTATTGGCCACACTAAACCATGCTTACACAATATGAGGGGGCCACACCAGGGTGTGAATGCCAGGAGGCAGATATTGGAGCCAGCTTTGAGGGTAGCTCCCTCAGTTAGATGCTGTTACCATTTCCTTCTTCCACAGGAGAAAACTGAGGCATAGAGAGCTTTCACAGGTAATCTAGGGTTATATATTAAGTTTAAAAACAAAACAGATTTCAAATTTAGGTGGTTCAGTGTCCCTCTGTGCTTAACCATAACACTGTTCTATCTATAGAGTAAGTAGCATATCAACATGAGCTATACTTGTGGTTATTTTACTCCCAGAAAACAGTCTGCAAATACATCATACCAGCCTTGAACTGCATTTTAAATCACAACCTCTGTAAGAGGCAAGAGTTCTATAGAGGACTGAAAATATTATAAGTCAAAAATGCACTTTCGGGGCTGGGGATGTGGCTCAGCAGTAGAGCGCTCGCCTAGCACGTGCGTGGCCCGGGTTTGATCTTCAGTACCACATAAAAATAAACGCATTGTGTACAACTAAAAGCAAATAAATAAATATTTTTTAAAAATGCACTTTTGAGGGGCTGGGGTTGTGGCTCAGCGGCAGAGTGCTCGCCTTGCACGTGCGCGGCCCGGGTTCGATCCTCAGCACCACGTAAACATAAATGCATTGCATTGTGTACAACTAAAAGTAAATAAATAAATTTTTTTTAAAAAATGCACTTTCGATGCCCAGGTTACTTGACACCCTAGCTGAGCAGCACAGGACACTGGAGCATGTCAGTTGTTTACTGTCTTGATTAGGAGGCTGACCAGGAGCTCTAGCTGGGTCATTGCCCAGCGTCACAAGAGAGTATTGTACTGCATATTATCAGCCTGAGATAATAGCAAAATTCAAAGTACCAATTTCTACTGAATGCTCATCATTCTTGCACCATCAATAACAATTGAACAATCATAATTGAGACCATCTGTACTGAGATTCAGAAAGCTGTCTCTTGTCTGTGCAGAGTCTTGTTGGGGTGACGAGATAAGCAAAGCTTCCTACACTCTGAACGTCCACAGCAGTGTCACCTTTTCTACTGTCTTCTTTCTCTCTCTCTCTCCTTCGTAATTTTTCCTGTGATTTGCTTTTCTTCATGTATTTTTTTCCCTTCCACTCCATATTGCAAATTCATCTTGGGTTGATTTCTGTCCTGTTCTCCGTTGAGTCCATCTAGTATCCTGCAGAATTAATGGTCACGCAAGGGAAATCCTCAACTAACATTGACTAGTGAAGATCATAGAAACTTATCAGAGAAACCCAAGGCAGTGTGTGCTGAAATGGTGACTGTCTTTTGATGTCTGAAAGGCAGAGTTTGGATTTCCTTCTTGAAATGCATTTCTTTTTTGAGGCTGCATGTTTGAGCTGTCTCTGAAGCATGCCCTACTTTTATCTATGACATGACACACTCTTCTGTGAAAACCTCCCTCCCTGACCCACCTGTACCTCACATTCCCACAATAGGCTGGTGTTCTTCAGTGTCTGTTCCACTGATGTAATGGCTTTGAAATGGGCCTTCCCTCAGCGTCCTGCAGGAGAGCCTTCAAGTCTCAAGATCTGCAGTACCATTGAAAAGCCTTTACCCGGTGTCTTCCCTTGAGGTAAATGGGCATCCGTGTCAGTGAACACAGGGTGTGGATTCTATTTGCACTTTTTAGTGCAGAGTTAAAGACCATGGTTTTGTTCTCTCCCTCATTTCAAAGTTAAATCACTCTCAATTTCCTCCTCCTTTGGCTTGGCTTTGATTCAGCATAAGGTTCCAAATTCAGGCCATTGCTTACAGAGTCTTGGAAACCATCAAAATTCTCACTTTTCCCCCCCTACTTTTTCCTTAGATAAGCTAAATTGCACTATTTCAATTGCCACTTCGATTTCTTTCTCCTCTAATGCTCCCAGAGGGTCACTACTCCCTCTCAAGTCAGTCTTAAAGGTGATTTTCTTTCTTTTCTTTACTTTTTTTTTTTTTTTTTTTTTGGTTAATGTTGTCTTCCTTTAGGAGCCAGAGAACCCCACAAAGCAACGTGAGCAAGGACTTCAGTGGAGTTCCTTGGTGTGGCTTTCTCTTCCGGCATTGGTCAAGTCTTAATGCCCAGGGCTGGCATTCCAAGTGGAGGAGTGAGTTCCTTGACCATTTCAGGCCCACTGTCTAAGTCCAGAGACTATGAAACAATAAAAATGGAATGGGGATTGCATCCCATGGTTCCTTGCTGCCTCACTTGGAGAGGACAATCATTAGTGCCACTCAAGGGAACTAGACCTTGGCCTTTTCAAAATGCTCACTTTCAAAATGTCGGTGGTGTAATGGGAAATGGGGAGCACATGGAGAATCAACAGTCTTGGACTCTGTTTGGGCTCTACCGCCTACAGGCTGTGACCTTTTCATTTGTCTCATCTGTGAAATGGGCAGGTCCAATGTCAGCATGAACAGATACCTATTCCTCCATGATCAATCCAAGGAATGGTATTAGGAACCATGAACTGACCCCTGAAGTCCTCTCCAACCTCACGTCCCCCAACTTCTCACCATCTCTGTTCCATTCAGCATGTCAGTTCTCCCAAGTGCCACTCGTGTCCTTCTTGCCTCTGGGCCTTTGTACTCTTTCTTGCTCATCCTTGAGATCTTTTAAACTTAGATGTCATTTTTTTTCCTGGAAGGCTTTCCATACCCCCAAGTTCTGGGCTAGGGGTCCCTTTTATGGGCTTGTGACATTCTCTGTGAATGTCTCCCTTTCTCCCATTCCCACTCTTTGTCATCACGTCTTTCCTTGTCTACCTCTCTATTTACACTGAGAGTGGATGCCAAGTCTTATAAATATCTGCATTCCCAGTCTTAGTGAGAGCAACAATTATACCAACTATTACTGATTGTGAATTCTGTACTAAGCTTTTCTTCTAAATATTTCATATCTATGACTTCAACTAGAGCTCAATCCTTTGAAGTAGAAACTATTTTTACTCCATTTTATAGATGGAGAGACTCAGGCTTAGAGAAATTGTGTTATTTGTCCAAAGTCACTTACCTAGAAAGAGATAGAGGGGATTCATGCTCTCCCCGTCTACCATCAGAATCTATGCATGTTTCTACATGTAATATGGCTCACATAATATCCTCAGGGATGAAATAGCAATGAAGTATGCACTTGAGAAATGCATGGACTAAGGTGGGTGTAGTGGTGCACACCTGTAATCCTAGCCACTTGAGAGACTGAGGCAGGTATACCACAAATTGGAGGCCAGCCTGGGCAACTTAGTGAGACCCTTTCTCAAAATTTAAAAGGTGAGGGGATAGAGAGGATGTAGCTCAGTAGAATGCCCCTGGGTTCAATCGAGTAGTGCCCACCCCCCCAAAGAAAAAGGAGAGGGAAGAAACATTTGGACAGGATGAGAATGTTTATGACCTTGATGGTGGTAATGAATTTTGGGTGTTTATTTATGTCCATATTCATGAAGTTGGATTCATTAATTAATTATGTATAGCTTTTCCATATCAGTCAAATTTCAATTAAGTTTTTGTTTTTGTTTTAAGAAATAGATGATCTGACTGGGGTATGAGACAGGAACACACATTATTTCAGTGTCAGGAAAGGGTCTGCTCATCTTTCAGCCTCACATCCCAGCTGTCATCTCATCATACCCCGCCCCCAACTCATGCACCTGTGATTTCTGTGACTGCTCTGCCAGGTGGGATCACAGAAGCAGGGCTGCTGCAGCCCAGTCCACAAAGAAGCAGGTTTTTTGAGTGAGGCAAGGAGGAACTTCCATGTACCGAGTGTCTATGGGGCAAGTCTCAACCCATGGGTTCCTTGTTCTCCTCTGAAGGGCTCTGGAGTAGCTGGTATTGTCCAGATTTTAAGACAAGGAACATGAAGCTCTTAAAAGAAAACTAACTTGTCTAAGATCTCACAGGCAGCAGAGGGTCTGGTCTGTCCTCAGATTTAGGTTCCTCTGATTACAAAATCAATCTCTATTATGGAGGGGATAGAATGGCAAGTAAAGAATACTGCCCCTAATGATTTCTATCAACCCTGCTCCTGCCACCCTTACCACCTGAAGTTGTCACCATGCACAATGGGTTTGTGTCTTTTTTTTTTTTTTTTTAAAGCTTGCCAAGAACTCAGTAATTTGTCAGTGACTTAAAGCAGATATACAGATGTGCAAAGGGCCTGAGTCTTTAGGGAAACTCCTGTGGAGATGAGGACAGGCATTCTATGCAATTGTCTTATAAACCTCTTTTGTTGGTGTGGATGATCCTCAAAACTAAGAGATCCTGCATGCTACTCTCTCAACTGTTCCTGAATCCCATCCCTGTTTCATAATTCCCCCTTTCCATATCCCCCAGATATCCTCTATGGCTATTTAGTAGCCTGGCATTGACAATGAAAGCCTAACATTATGGAGTTAGATACTGCATAGAGTTCAGACCTGTGGTCTGCTTTTTGACAAAATGTGGCCCAAGGCAGTTACATCCACATACAAGAGAAGGACTCTTCCCAGCATCTGATCCCCTCTCCCAGATACATGATGGGGACTAAATTTGAGGACAGACCTTACCCTCTGCTACCTATGAGTTAATTTGTTTTTAAGTTTTTTGTTTTAATTAGTTATACATGACAGTAGAAAACGAATATATGAAAAAGTGTTCTCTAGCAATTAGAGAAATGCAAATCAAAACTACACCAAGATTTCATCTCACTCCTGTCAGAATGGCAATCATCAAGAATACAGGCAACAATAAATGTTGGCGAGGATGTGGGGAAAAAGGTAGACTCATACGTTGCTAGAGGGACAGCAAATTGGTGCAACCACTATGGAAAGCAGTATGGAGCTTCCTCAGAAAACTGGGAATGGAACCACCATTTGACCCAGCTATCCCATTCCTTGGTTTATACCTATGGGAGTTAATTTTTGAAAGGCTTCATGTTTCTTGTCTCTATAATCTAGACAACACCAGCTACTCCAGAGCCCCTTCAGCAGGAGTAATGGGGAGCCCACAGGTGGAGATTTACCCTCGAGATGCTCAGTTCAGGCAATTTCTTCCTTGCCCCACCCTGGAACCTCGTTTCTTGGTGAATAGGCAGGTTAAGAGAAAAACACGGCTGTTCTCTCTCTGCCCCCCTGCATGTTTTGATTACTACTAAACAGTGACAACTGGAAGAAGTGATTTTTAGCTAGCCAGAAATTAAGGGATGCTCTGTCTCTGTAGCAAGTGCACATCCCCTAAGAGCTGGATGGGTCTGATGGGCAGGGGGATGCTTGGCTGGGACCACTGTGTGTCTATCATAATCCCCTCTGTTCCCTAACTTAATCTGGAAGTGTCAAGTCAGAGTTAGTGGTCTTGGCAGCTGGAGAAAATGAAAGTAGGGAGAGAACAAAGGAAAAGGAAGAGAATCAGTAGTAGCGGCACTAAAAAAAAAAAAAAAATGTAGCTATATCATCCTTGGAATGAATCTTAAAAATGCTCAGATCTGTGAGTTCCTAATTTGCAACCCCCGGATGAGCTACAGGGATTCTACCGCCTTCCTGAAATGATGCACAAAACTGTGTGTATGGGCATGTTTTTCTGAAGAGGGCAACAATGACGTTCATTACAGTCTCAAGATGCTCATGACCCCCCAAGGTGAAGAGCCAGCAGTACAATCTACTTACCACTCATTTTAGACAAACAAACAAACAAACAAACAAACAAAGGCTGAGGAGGAGTTCAGAAAGTATCCAAGGTCATGCTATAAATTAGTGGGAGGTCAGAATTTGGACCAAGGTCTCCCGATGCCTGCTGCTGTGCCCTTCCTATTCTGTTGTGCTTCTTCTCTGTCTTGGCTTCAGAATGAGAGCTTGAGTGATGTGTTTGTGGAGGTCTGAGGGCGTAGCTCTGAAAGTAGAGCACATTTGGTCTTTGGTATTTAACCATGCCTTCTCTTACACATCTCTTGGTAGGTTCTGTCCTGCATGGGAACTTATTTCTATTATTTATCTTTCCAAATTCTGATCTCGATTAGGTTCCCCATCATATCATTTCATCCACCCAAAGACATGGTCACTCTAAGATTGTGAGAGTCTACAGCAGCAAATAAAAAGCTTTGGAAAGAGGGCCGGGACACAGCAAAACGTTGTCCTTGAGAAATAATTCCTCTTCTAGTCTTGGGTCAGCCAAACATGTTCAACAGCCTTGAATGTCCTCGATTATTAGCTTTTAATTTACTTTTTTTATTGAGGTACAACCTATACAATATAAACTGTAAGTATAGAATGTAGTGAATTTTTGTATATGCACACAAAAATACACCAATACACCTAATACTGCACATTTACAGCAGCCAAGAAGGTTCCAATTAAAATTAACCTCTTCATCACAGACTACCACCATTATCACCTCTATAATGATAAATTAGTTTTGTTAATTCTTGAACATCTTATAAATAGAATCAGATACTGTGTACTTTTTTATATTTAGCTTCTTTTTTTAATTTTATTTTTATCATTTTTAATATGTACAACTCATAGTGCATATATTTAGTATCTTTTTACAACTGTTTGTATACAAAGTGTATTCGTACATTTCAGGTCTTCAATCATGCATTAAGGAAAATGATATCTGTCTCATTCAACCACCTTTTATATTTAGCTTCTTTTGCTCAATATAATGTCTTTCAAGGTCAAATATGTTGTTCAGTGTGGCAGTATTCTTTTTTATTGGTGCATTATATTCCATTATATCAATTTACTTTTTTTTTTTTTTTTTGTTTACCAATTTGCCTGAAACAGATAATTTGCATTGCTTTCATCTTTGGGCAACTAGGAAAAAACTACTATGAACATTTTTAATATGTTGCAATGTACATGTTTTTGTATGGACATATATACTCATTTCCCCTAAGGAATGGAATTGTTGGATCTTTTGTGTGTGTGTGTGTTTATCTTTATTTTCTTTATCCATTCATTGGTTGAAGGGCACCTAGGTTGGTTCCATGACTTAGCTATTGTGAATTGTGCTACTGTAAACATTGATGTGGCTGTATCACTGTAGTTTGCTGATTTTAAATCCTTTGGATATATACCGAGGAATGGTATAATTGGGTCACATGGTGGTTCCATTTCTAGTTTTTTGAGGAATCTTCATACTGTTTCCAGAGTTGTTGCATTAATTTGCAGTCCCACCAGAAATGTATGAGTGTTCCCTTTGCCCCACATCCTTGCCAACATTTATTGTTACTTATATTCTTGATAAGTGCCATTCTGACTAGAGTGCAATAGAATCTCAGTGTAGTTTTAATTTGCATTACACTAATTGCTAGAGAAGTTGAACATTTTTCATGTATTTGTTGATCATTCATATTTCTCCTTTTGAAAAGGGTCTGTTCAGTTCCTTTGCCCATTTATTAATTGGTTTATTTGTTTGTTGGTTTGTTTTTTGGTATTAACGTTTTGAGTTCTTTGTATATCCAGGAAATTAAGGCCCTATCTGAGGTGCAGGTGGCAAGATTTTCTGCATTCTGTAGGTTCTCTCTTCATTCTGTAGGTTCTTCTCTTATTTCTTTTGCTGTAAAAAGCTTTTTAGTTTGATGCCATCCCATTTATTGATTTTTGATTTTATATCTTGTGCTTTAGAAGTTTTTTTCAGAAAGTCAGTATGTTGAAGTATTACTTATATATTAATATGTTGCAACGTACATGTTTTTGTATGGACATATATACTCATTTCCCCTAAGGAATGGAATTGTTGGATCTTGTGTGTGTGTGTGTGTGTGTGTGTGTGTGTGTGTGTGTGTGTGTTTATCTTTATTTTCTTTATCCATTCATTGGTTGAAGGGCACCTAGGTTGGTCCCATGACTTAGCTATTGTGAATTGTGCTAAGAAAGTCAGTATGTTGAAGTATTACTTATATATCACTTATATATTAAGTATTACAGTATACTGTGCCAGTATGTTGAAGTATTGGACCTACTTTTCTTCTAGTAGGTACAGGGTTTATAGCCTAATTCCTAGGCCTTTTATCCACTTAGAGTTGATTTTTGTGCAGGGTGAGAGATAGGGATTAACTTTTATTCTATTATATGTGGGTTTCCATTTTTCTCAGCACCATTTGCTTAAGAGGTTATTTTTTCTCCAATGTATGTTTATGGTACCTTTGTATAGCATGAGATAACTGTATTTATGTGGGTTTGTCTCTGTGTCTTCTCTTCCATTCTATTGGTCTTCTTGCCTATTTTGGTGCCAATATCATACTGTTTTGTTACTGTAGCTCTGTAGTATAATTTAACGTCTGGTATTGTGATGCTTCATGCTTTGTATTTCTTGCTAAGGATTGCTTTAGCTATTCTGGGTTTTTTATTTTTCCAAATAAATTTCATGATTGCTTTTTCTATTTCTATGAAGAATGTCCTTACAAATTTGATTGGAATTTCATTGAATCTGTATAGAACTTTTGGTGGTATGGCCATTTTGACAATATTAATTCTGCTTAGGCAAGAACATGGGAGATGTTTCCCTTTTCTGGTAGATTTCTTCCTCAATTTCTTTCTTTAGTCTTCTGTAGTCTTTATTGTACAGATCCTTCACCTCTTTTGTTAGATTGATTCCTAAGCATTTTAGTTTTTTTGGAGGCTATTTCGAATGGGATGGTTTTCCTAATTTCTCTTTCAGCTGATTCATCATTGGTATATAAGAACACAGTTGATTTATGGGTATTAATTTTATATTCTGCTACTTTGCTGAATTCATCTATGAGTTCTAAAAGTTTACTGGTGGAGTTTTTTTTTTTTTTTTTTGGGGGGGGGGGGGTTCTAAATATAGAATCATGTTGTTGGCAACCAGAGATAGTTGGAGCTCTTTTCCTATTTACGTCAGCCAATCTTAGCATACGCCTCAGCCCTTCCCCCAGATCAATCTGCCTAGGTAGTTACCTGAATTCCTCCCTGCCCTAGTTCTGGTATTAACTTCCTCTGTAGCCCCAAATTTTCCCATTTTTTACTTTACTAAGTTTCCAACAGTTAGATTTGGAAGAGCCCACAGTGATTATGTGGCCCAGCCTCACTGTTGGGAGATATAGGGAAGGGAATCAGACAAGTAAAATGTTCCACCACGGTGAACAGGTTCCCAGATGACCTGACATAGGCTGCGAACTCTTTGATGGCAGCACTGAACATTCCTTATTCATCTCATCTTTTTGATCTCCTAAACTTTTTAAAGTTCCCGATACATGAAAATAGAGAATATTTGCAAAAAAAAAAAAAAAAAAAAAAAAAAGGGAGAAAAAAGAAAAATGAACCAGAAGGAGGATCCTTAGAGATCATTTAGAATGGTGTTTGCTAAGCTGTGATAGAGCATGTGAGTCTGGTCCACAGAGAAGATTTTAGGGGGTACCCTGTTCAATAACAGTGAATTCGTTTTGAGAAAGGTATTTTCTCTTCAGCGCTCTTGTAATCATTGTGGTTACCTTGAGGAGAATCTCTCAGCATGGTTCTGTATATCATTTTATGTGCACTTGCTAATCTTTCTTCCAAGAAAAGAGAAAATAAGAGGATGTGGCTCGATTTTCATGATGCTTTGATTTGATTGTGTTTTCTGTTTGTTTCTTTCTTTTCTTTCCTTTTATAACGTTTGCCTTCTATTTGGAAAAAGTAGAAGTTTTCTATTTGTCCATGGTAGAATGATTTCTTCTTTTTACATATAAAAATTTAAGTCTAAACAAACAAGTGGTTTCCCTTGAGGAAGGTGAAAGAAATGCTAATAAGTGGGGTGTGTGGATGTGGCAGAAAAATCAGGAAGGTGGTCAGGGAATGACTGAAGGTGGATTGACATACATCCAATTCAGACTTTTTTTTTTTTTTTACTAGGCAGGGAAGCAGAGCTCTGAAAGGAAACTCTTGGTGCTGTCTATGCGATCGCTCAGTATAGCTCTTCTTCTGCACAAATCCACTGTCCATGTTACTTTGGGAAGGAAAGAGAGCCATAGCCTTAGGCTCCCCATTTATAGTTAAGGAGACTGGAGGGACCACCTGGGGCATTTTGGAAGCTTCCATCGAAGACACTTTCCTTTCTCAGGAAGGCTCTCTTGGCACCTTGTTGGCCCAGTAGGGTGGAGATTAGAGGGGAGGGGGATGGGTGTTCTAATGAACAGGCTGCCGCCTTTACCAGGTTGGCACCTTCTCTCATCTCTCCTGTGATGTTTTCAGATGACTCCTTATAAAATGCACTTCGGCTCATGGTCCCCTCGCTTGGTTTAGCTGCTCCTTGGGCGCTGCCATCTTGGATCCTGCCTTTGAAGCCTGGCATGCAGAGCCCCAAGGCCAATCCCCCTTTTCAGATTTTTCTCCAGTAACTTCCCTGTCCTCTCTCACTTTCCAGCCATACTGAACTGCACGTCTTCCCTCAGGATGCTCCCTCTTTTCCCTTTCCCTGGTTTCCATGCATTCCCTTTCTGTTTCTGGAATTCCCTTCCTGGTCGCTGTGGCACACCCTCCTGAGCACCTTTTGACCACTCTGCATCCAAATAACTCCCTCTTTAAAGGAGCCTTTATGATTCCTCTAACTGGATGCCATCTCTTTTCTGTTCAATTGGAAGCAGGATCCACGCTTTGCTGAACAGCTTGCTAAATGTAATGTGAAGTCCTATTCAAATACACTACCTCACTTAGCCCTCACAACAAACCCAGGAGCTACATGGAATCATTAAGATTGTCATTGCACGTTGAGGAAACTAAAGAACAGAGAGAGGCTAAGTAGCTTGCCCAAGGTCACACATCTGATATGTTGGCAAGTCAGGATTTAGATATAGGCCTGTAGATACCAGAAACCACATTCTTGGTCACTATTCCCTCCTGGCCACACTCACTACCTGTAGCATTCTGCCTTATTGTTGGCTCAGTGAATTATGGGGAGCTCTATGCTCAATTCTCCCTGAGATGCTGCAGTAACCCGACACATCTGAAGTGAAGATAGAGATGGTAAATACCTTTTTCTCCCTGTCTGTGCTTTGGGAGGCTGGGGAATCGCAAAGACATCTGCGATGTCCATGGAGTCACTGCACCAGCAGCTATGGCGTCCTGGTGGGGAGGCTGTGCTGGGCAGGGACACCAGGTTGCATTCATTCTTTGTGCTGCTTTGATGCAGGGAGAGTGCCTGAACCCCAGCAGGAATGGTTCCAGCTTCAAGGAGAGCAAGAACTTGGCTCCTGTCCCTGGGTTACTGCAGCAGCAGCAGCCTTGCACAGGCTGCTCCTGCCCAGGGACACCATAAATCGCTGGGCCATGGACCTGACAGCCAGCCACGATGTGATCAGAAAGCCAATAGGAGCCACTGCAGAGGCTTTGGTGGCTGCTCGCTTTATGGTCCTCTCATCCATCATGCGAGACAGAGGAGCCACTGGGACGGTCACCTTCTTTCCAAATGAGGATTCAGGGGTGAGACAGTCAAGTCCCAGGTGGCAGAGTGCATTAACTCTCAAAGCAATAATCTCCACAGAGCACTTTCACATTCTCCTCTTCTCACAGGCATTACCTCACTTAATTTTCATTCACTTGCTCATTTATGGAGCAGGTAGCCATGACAAGACTACCAGGCAAGGGCCATCACTTCCCGACTTCTGAAAGATGGGAGGGAGCAAATATTCCCACCATGCAGACTAAGGAGCTGAGAAGTAGCCATGGAAGCACACCCCGGCAGTAGGCACAGAGCCGTCCCTGTTAGTTCTGCGATTGCTAGTCTCATATAAGTGAAGTTGGCAAAACCATTTCCCATCCATGAACCAGCATTTATACATTGTTTTTCATGAATTATCTAATATCTTTAGAATTCATTATTTTTTAAAAAAAGACACTTGCATGTGGTTGAAATTGAATCTTTTTGATATGTATTAAAACCAAGCAAGGGGGGCTGGGGCTATGGCTCAGTGGTTCAGTGCTCATCTCACATGTGTGAGGCCCTAGGTTCGATCCTCAGCACCACCTACGACTAATGAAATATTAAAAAAAAAAAAAAAAAAAAAAAAAGCAAGGATGGGGGGTTGTGGCTCAGTGTGAGAGCACTTGCTTAGTATGCAAGAGGCCCTGGGTTCCATCTCCAGTACTGCAACAATCAATGGCTACAAAAACAAGGAACCTCCTTCTCAAGCTCCTTTTTTCCAAAGATGACAACTCTATCTTTCTGGAAAACAGTTTGTATGTGTGTATAGAATAAATAGAAATATGCTGCCCTGAACTTTGCTTTTTTTAACTCAACAGTATGTCTTAGAAACCTTCCCATGTCCGCAAGATACGTCTAACTCACTCTTTTTAAAGGTTACCTGTGATTACATTGTAGGGACATACAATAGGTAATGATTGGACCTGTTTGCTGTTGATAGAGGCTTAGGTTGGATTTTTTCCCTTTTTGTTGCTTTATGAACAATGCTGCAGTGAATTTCCTCATCCAAATGTCTTGGCATACTTTTGGGTAAATTCTTAGCAAAGAAACTGCTGAGTCAAAAGGAAAGTGAATTTTGATATTTGAAAGCCATTGCAGTATTGTCTTCCAAAGTTGGCCTTGATTAACATTTCATCCAGTAGTAGATGAGAGTGCCTTTTCTTACAGATTTCTTTTTTGTCTTTCTTCCTTTTTTTTTTTTTTGCCAATCTTACAAAACGTATTTAAAAAGAAGTAGGCAGAATCCTATTACCTCTAAATCCCAGTTTCAACTTGAATTTTTTCCCTGTGATTTGAGGGTCATGTCAAAAAAAAAATCTTTGCCCATGTCAGTGTCCTAAAGTAGTTTTCTTTCTTTCTTTCTTTCTTTCTTTTAAATAATATTTATTTATTTTAGTTGTACACAATGCCTTTATTTAAGTTTACGTGGTGCTGAGGATCAAACCCAGGCCACTCATGTGCTAGGCGAGCGCTCTACCGCTCAGCCCCAGCCCCAGCCCCTAAAGTAGTTTTCTTATGATTTTTTTCTAGTAGTTTCTGTTGGATTCTAGGCAGAAGGCTGCGCCTCCCAGGCAGAAGGCCACACCTCCCCAGGTGCCTTGTGAAAAACTACAGCTCCCAGGATCCTCAGCGTGACCAAAAACCTGACCAGCAAGTCCCCTGTCTGCTACCCCCCCCCCCCCCCCCCCCCCCCCCCACCCCCCCCCCCCCCCCCCCCGACCTCTGCTGGCCTATAGGACAAGGACTCACTCCAAGGGGGTTTTATGGCCCCTACTCTATTTAAGCCAGCCCCGGACTGAGCTCTCCCCTGTTCCTGCCGCCCCTTGTTCCTGCTCTCTGTTCGCGCTTGCCTCGGTTCCTGCCTGTCCCTATTCCCGTCCATCCCTTCCCTACCCCCCTTCCTTTCCCTATCCCTTGCCCACGTGGCACCCCAATAAACCCTTTTAGTTCACTAACACGGTGTTCCCAGCTAAGTTAACTATGTTTCAGCAGTTTTCTAACAGTTTCATTGTTTTGGGTCTTACATTCAAGTATTTAATGCATTTTAAGTTGATTTTTGTAGCTGGTGAGAGAGGGAGGTCTGGTTTCATTCTTCTGCATGTGGATAGCCAATTTTCCCAGCACCATCTATTGAAAAAACATGTCCTTTCTGTACTGTGTATTCTAGTACCATTGCTAAAAATCAGTTGGCTTTAGATGTGTGGGTTTATGTCTAGGCTCTCTATTCTGTTCTATTGGTCTAAATATAGTTCTAACCTTTTAATAAATTTTTTTTTTTTTTTTTTTTTTTTGTACCGGGGATTGAACTCAGGGGCACTTGACCACTAGGCCACATCCCCAGCCCTTTTTTGTATTTTATTAGCAACAGGGTCTCACTGAGTTGCTAAGTGCCTGGCCATTGCTGAGGCTGACTTTGAACTCAAGATCCTCCTGCCTCAGCCTCCCAAGTGCTGGGATTACAGGTGTGTGCCACCACACCCGGCTTCTAATAAAAATTTAAAGAATCAATTCTCTAAAGATTAATGTGAAAAATACAACATATACCTTATAAAATTTTAAAACAAAATAATTTATTTCTAATAATGCATGTAGGGTCTTTTTATGATTTTTTTTTCCAGTTTAGTCATCTTTTGACCTCTGATTATGATACTGCTGGTTGTCAGTAATGAGTTCTGCTCCCCCAAATGTTGAATTTTAAACATTAGAGAAGCATATTGAGGCAAGCATATAAAGCAGGGTTTATTTAAAAAGGGGTAACATAGACTTTTCCTGGGAGGGAGAAGGGGTCCATTGCCAGTATCCTGGTATCCCCAGAAGCGAGGCAGTTCTGCCTTTTTTATATATCCCAGGCTTTCCTTTTTCTCTTGCTCTTCCCCTTATCTCTCTCCTTCCTGCCTACTAGGCCCAGTGACCAGTCTCAGGAATGCTGGGTGGGATGGCCTAAAGGTGAGAAGAAGATGGGATGAAGGGGGAAGGGCAGGATGAAGCAGCCCAGGACACATTAATTAACAACTTTATAGCTCCCTGTAGGGAGGGGCAGTTCCTGGGACAGGTTACCTTGGCAACAGGTTAGGGCAGGGCAGGTTCTTGATAAGGGTGGGGGAAGGGCTCTGAAGCAATTAACATTCCAATCCCCCAGGGGACAGTCTCCAACTTGCCAGAACTCACTCAAAATTGGCTTTCTTGATCCAACCTGATCGATTTACCTATCGATACTGACTGCCTGTCAGATTCTGACTTCAATTATAGAAGATAAAAAGTTAATTCTTTTTCCCCCAAATGCCTCCTTGAACACATACCAATACACTTCCACTCTTCTATCTCCTTACTATAGTTATTGTAAATTTGGTTGTATCAGTATTCTGTTTACATTATGTAATTGATATTGTTTGCTGAGCTATGTACAGTGATTTCTTGTTCTTTACTCTTTCTGTTTTCTGTGGGATTGATTTTCTCTTCTTTGTTTGTTTAGTTTTTTTTTTTTTTCTTTTTCTTTTTTTAGTGTTAGGAATTGAACACAAGGCCTTAAGTATGGCAGGCAAGTGTTCTACCACTGTATTATACCCCTAGTCCTGTTTAACTTTTTTTAAAAATATAATCTCCCCAAATTTTTCTCCAACTGCCATACTCCCTCTCCATTTTTGTGAGTCATCTTTTATTACATTCAGACAGGAGCGGTATTTTATTAATACAGGTTCTTGGCAATATCACACGTATTTGTTTGTTTCTGGGTGAGCTGTCCCACTTTCATTTTGGGGTCTTCTGTTATCTTCATCCTGAGGAATCTCTTCTTTTCTTTCCTGAGGTGAATCCATGTCTTCCTCCTTTTTGCTTTATTTCTTCATTTTGATGGAACACTTCTTTCAGTAGTTTTCTCAGAAAGGACACACAGCATGAAACTTCTAATGACTTGTGTGTTTAAAATTATTTCTAGTTTAAATGTACACTTAATTAGCTTTTTGGTTGGGTACACAATTCTGGGTTAGAAATTGTTTTCCTTTAAAAATTTAAAGGTATTACTCTTTTTTTCTTCAACCACTAACATTTCTGTTTATAAGCCTGAAGCATATATGCTTAATGATCCTTAGTATGTAACTGTTGTTTTCACCCCTCTGTGGAATCTTTTAGATCTTTTCTTCATTCCAATAATTCTGAAATTTTCATTGATGTGACTTGGCTTAGTCCTATTTTCATCCTCTGTTCTGGGCTTTTTAATAAATCTTTATTTGGTTATGGGAAATTATTATTTTTTCCAGCTGAGCAAGTAGCTTTGCTTCTTTATTTTTTTAAATTTGACAGAGGAATGCATTACAGTTCATATTACACATATAGAACAAAATTTTTCATATCTCTTATATACAAAGCATATTCACATCATTTGTGTCTTTATACATGTACTTAGAGTAATGATATCCATCTCATTCCACCATCTTTTTTTGCCCCCTTGCCCCCTCTAGAAAGGACAAATGGGGTAGGGGTAAATCCCCTTTTATCCTTTCTAGAGTTTCTCTAATCCTCCTATGCTCCCCATCCCAACCCCACTATGAATCAGCCTCTTTATATCAGAGAAAACATTCAGCATTTGTTGTTTTGGGATTTGTTAAATTCACTTAGCATTATATTTCCCGACTCCATCCATTTATTTGTATATGCCATTATTTTATTCTCTTTTATTGCTGAGTAATATTCCATTGTGTATATATACAACATTTTCTTTATCCATTCATCTACTGAAGGGCATCTAGGTTGGTTCCACAGTTTAGCTATTGTGAATTGTGCTGCTATTGTGAATTGATGTGGCTGTGAACTGTAGTATGCTGTTTTTAATTCCTTTGGGTATAGACCAAGGAGTGGGATAGGTGGGTCAAAAGGTTGTTCCATTCCCAGTTTTCCAAGGAATCTCCATACTGCTTTCCAGATTGGCTGCACCAATTTGCAGTCCCACCAGCAATGTATGAGTGTGCCTTTTCCCCCACATCCTTACCAACACTTATTGTTGTTTGTGTTCTTAATAGTTGCCATTGTGACTGGAGTGAGATGAAATCTTAAGAGTAGTTTTGATTTGCATTTCTCTTATTGCTAGAGATGTTTAACACTTTTTCATATATTCGTTGATTGATTGTATATCACCTTCTGAGAGGAGTCTGTTCAGTTCCTTGTCCCATTTATTGATTGGGTTATTATTATTATTATTATTTTGTGTGTATGTGTTTTGCTTTTTGAGTTCTTTGTATACCCTAGAGATTAGTGCTCTGTCTGATGTGCAAGTGGTAAAAATTTGCTTCTAAGCTGTAGGCTCTCTATTCACCTCACTGATTGTTTCTTTTGCTGAGAAGAAGCTTTTTAGTTTGAATCCATCCCATTCATTGATTCTAGATTTTAATTCTTGTGCAATAGGAGTCTTATTAAGGAAGTAGGAGCCTAATCTGATATGATGGAGGTTTGGGCCTACTTTTTATTCTAATAGATGCATGGTCTCTGGTTTAATTCCTTGGTCCTTGATCCACTTTGAGTTTTGTGCATGGTGAGAGATAGAGGTTCAGTTTCATTTTGTTGCATATGGATTTCCAGTTATCCCAGCACCATTTGTTGAAGAGGCTATCTTTCCTCCAATGTATGTTTTTGGCACCTTTATCTAATATAAGATAGCTGTAAATGTGGACATTAGTCTTTGTGTCCTCTATTCTGTACCATTGGTCTACTGATCTATTTTGGTGCCAGTACCATGCTGTTTTGGTTACTATGCTCTGTAGTATAGTTTAAGCTCTGGTATTGTGATGCCACCTGCTTCACTCTTCTTGCTAAGGATTGCTTTAGCTATTTTGGGTCTCTTACTTTTCCATATGAATTTCATGACTGCTTTTTCTATTTCTATGAGGAATGTCATTGGGATTTTGATTTGAATTACATTGAAACTGTATAATGCTTCTGGTAATATAGTCATTTTGACAATATTAATTTTGCCTATCCAAGAACAAGGTAGATCGTTCCATCTTCTAAGGTCTTTTTAAATTTCTTTCTTTAGCATTCTGTAGTTTTCATTGTAGAGGTCTTTCACCTCTTTTGTTAGGTTGATTCCCAGGTGTTTTTTTTTTTTTTTTTTTTTTTTTTTTGTGAGGCTATTGTAAATGGGGTAGTTTTCCTCATTTCCCTTTCAGAGGATTTGTCCCTGAAATACAGAAATGCCTTTGATTTATGGGTGTTGATTTTGTATCCTGCTACTTTGCTGAATTCATTTACTAGTTCTAGAAGTTTTCAGTTGGAATTTTTTGGGTCTTCTAGATGTAGAATCATATCATTGGTAAATAGTGCTAATTTGAGTTCTTCTTTTCCTACCTGTATCCGTTTAATTTCTTTCATCTGTCTAATTGCTATAGTCAGTGTTTCAAGAACTATGTTAAATAGAAGTGGTGAAAGAGGGCGTCCCTGTCTTGTTCCAGTTTTTAGAGTGAATGCTTTCAATTTTCCTCCATTTAGAATGATGTTGGCCTGGGGCTTAGCATAGGTTAGCTTTTATGATGTTGAGATATGTTCCTGTTATCCCTAGTTTTTCTAGTGTTTTAAACATTAAGGGATGCTGTATTTTGTTGAATGTTTTTTTTTCTGCATCTATTGAGATGATCATATGGTTCTTACCTTTAAGTCTATTGATGTGATAAATTATATTTATTGATTTTTATATGTTGAACCAACATATAACCCCATCCCTGGGATAAACCCCACTTGATCATGGTGCATTATCTTTTTGATATGTTTTTGTATTCAATATGCCAGAATTTTATTGAGAATTTATGCATCTATGTTCATTGGAGATATTGGGCTGAAGTTTTCTTTCTTTGATGTCTTTGCCTGGTTTTGGAATCAGGGTGATATTGGCCTCATAGAATGAGTTTGGAAGTGCTCCCTCTTTTTCTATTTGTTGAAATAAATTGAAGAGTATTGGTATTAGTTCTTTTTTAAAGGTCTTGTAGAACTCGGCTGTGTATCCATCTGGTCCTAGGCTTTTCTTGGTTGATAGGCTTCTGATGGCATCTTCTATTTCATTGCTTTTGTGTATATCATCCTGATTCAATTTGGACAAATCATATGACTCTAGAAATTTGTCAATGCCTTTGATATATTATATTTTATTAGAGTAAAAATTTTTAAAATAATTTCTAATTATTTCTGTATTTCTGTAGTGTCCATCGTGATATTTCCTTTTTCATCATGGATGTTAGTAATTTGAGTTTTCTCTCTCCTTCTCTTCATTAGCATAGCTAAGGGTCTGTCAATTTTATTTATTTTTTCAAAGAACCAACTTTTTGTTTTGTCAATTTTTTAAAATTGTTTCCATTTCATTGATTTCAGCTCTGATTTTAATTATTTGTTGTCTTCTAATGCTTTTGGTGTTGATTTGTTCTTCTTTTTCTAGGACTTTGACATGTAATGCTAATTCATGTATTTGTTGACTTTTTCTTCTTTTGAGGAATGAACTCCATGCAATGAACTTTCCTCTTAGTACTGCCTTCATAGTGTCCCAGAGATTTCAATACATTGTGTCTGTGTTCTCATTCACGTCTAAGAATTTTTTAATCTCCTCCTGGATGTCTTTTGCAACCCATTGTTCATTCGGGAACATATTATTTATTCTCCAGGTGTTGGAGTAGCTTTTATTTTTTACTTTAAAATTGATTTATAATTTCATTCCATTATGATCTGGTAGAATGCAGGGTAATATCTCTACTTTTTTATATTTGCTAAGAATCAGAGGTGAGGAGTAAGATGATATGCTGAGGAGGTAGGAGGTGAGGATATTGAAGTTATTATTTCTTAGGAAGTGTGAAAGAGAAATCTAAAGATGTAGATTAGTAGTAGGAGAAGAGAGGAAGTAATTCTGAGTAGACAAGTAAGTGCAAAGACAGTGGAATACATAAAACAAACACATGTATATATTAAGAAAAATAAAAAACGTCAAAATAGTAGAAATTGGTGGAAAGAAAAAAAAAAAGAATATACAACACAATTTTAATATACTACTCAGATGTCCCAGTCCTCCAAATCAAAATTCTTGGTTTCAAATATGTTGGGGATGTGAGGGCAGGAGAATTGAGAGGGAGAAGGAGGAAAAAAAAAAAAAAAAAAACTTGAAGAAAGAAACAGGGATTGTTTTGGTTGGAAATCAGTATCTTTCCTGCTTCCCTTCACATCTAGTAGGTGAGGTGGTCTGTTGTTGGCTGGTATCTCCACCCTCTGGATGTTGAAGGTAACCACTGTGTCACTCTGCTGGGGTAGTGGCTGCTGGGGAGAGTGGGGAGTTAGAAACTGCATACTTAGTCAGCCAGAGTTCCAAGCTGGGAGTTGCCCCCACTGGAAAGTGATGATGAAGGTGACCCCAGACAGAGGCGCTGGTTCTCCATAATACAGCATTGAGTGGGGGCAGCTGAGCGATGGCATTGGACCATGAGTTCAGAGATGTGCTCTGTGGCATGCAGTGTGTGGCTCTCGGCTGACTTCAGAGCCTGTGTGAAGTTTCTGGGTTCAGGCCGGGTACTGCGTGTAGGGGACTATCTCTGCTGCTGCAGAGTCCCAGGGGGAGCCCTGAGTTGGCAGATGGGGATACACAGGAGTGGCAGCCAGAGTTCCTGCACGTGGGAAGTTGTGGTGGGAAGCTGCAGGGTGTCCTGCGTGGGATCAGCATCCGTGATTTCTGCTCAGGTGGGTGGCATAACATTCTGCCTGGGCGCTGATGTGGATGGTCTTGTTCTGCGGTAGTCCTGAATGGGCAAGTAGTTGGGAGACCTACTCTGACGCTGTGGCCTAGAGCCCTAGAAGGCATAATTGTTAGATAAAATTGGGCTGACAGGCTATACTCACCAGAGGCCTTAAATTAGCCACGCACCAGGTGCATTAGGTTATCCTGTAAGCCTGAGCTTTAACTTTCCTGAAGTGCCTATCTCTTGCGAGAATCCACCTTTGGTGGCTCCAAGTTCCCGCCCTTAATCCCGAGAATACTCATACTCGCCTCTCTCGGGAATTCACTCCAGGACGGGCTCTCCCTTTCTGAGCCAATCCCAAGCGTACAAGTCTCACTTTCGACCCCCAGCAGCCTATGGAGTCCTTTGGACCACCCAAGTCGCTACTTAAACCCCCACCAGGCAGGAACTCATCCCTTCTTTTCCTTCATCGCCCCATATGCACGTATCTCTTCCCTGCTGGTCCCCCTCTCTCTTCCTCCCTTTCTCCTCTTCCCTTCCCCTCTATGTGCCCCTTTGGTCCCAACCGGCCTTTAGGGGCCAGTTAATAAACCCCTCTTACCACACTGAGGTTTCTGGCGTGGGTTTTTGCCCTTCAATAATGACCATGATTCCTGCACGGAAGCAGGAATATCACTTGCAGTCAAACAGTATTCTCACTATTTGAGTCTCAGGTCATGGAGCAAAATAGAATGCTGCCTCCCTCTGGTCTGCCATCTTGGATCCTCAGGTTATGGGAAATTATTAGAAATTATTTCTTTGATGATTTTTCTTTCCACCATTTCCCTTTTCTCTCTGGTTGAAACCCCTATTGTATAGATGCTGGATATTCTACATAAATTATGTTTTGAATATTTTCTTATTGCCCATTTCCTTTTTTTTTTTTTTTTTGGTACCAGGGATTGAACTCAGGGGCACTCGACCACTGGGCCACATCCCCAGCCCTTTTTTTTTGTATTTTATTTAGAGACAGGGTCTCACTAAGTTGCTAAGTGCCTCGCCATTGCTGAGGCTGGCTTTGAACTCGCGATCCTCCTGCCTCAGCCTCCCAAAGTGCTGGGATTACAGGCATGCGCCACCGCGCCCGGCTGGTAGATATTTTTGATGCCATTGTTCAGTCCTTCATTTAGCTCTTCCGTTCTCTGATCACAGTTTTAATTTCCAAGAGTTCTTTAATATTTTCTAATTACTTCCTTAACAGGATTTTTGCATTATGGATGTGATATCTCCTTTCCACACTTTGAGGATATGAATGGCAGTTTTTATTTTGTTCTAGGTTTTTACCTTTCTGCACTGTATTTGTTTCACCAACTTACTTTTTTCCTATTTGCCTGTTATTCATGTTAGAGGCCTTCTTTTTGCATCAGCCATCTCTTGCTCTCTGCTCATATTTAACTATGGTAAACCACACAACTATTTAGGAGCTATGTGTGTGTTTGAGGGGGTGGGGAGGGTGTGCACGCACATGCCTACATGTGTGTTTGCATTATAAGGTTATCAGGTTGGCTGTTTCATGAGAGAATTCTGAATGTTGCTTTTGTAAGTCTTTTATCCTTGAGCTGGTTTGAATCTTCAGATAAGATTGCATCTTCACCACCATCACTCCTGACCTGATGCTAGGGAGGTCATAGACCAGGAGGTCCTGCCCAATTTTCTAATATCTTGCCTAGAGAATATGATTGCCATTCTTTTGATAGTCTATGTTGAAATAAAGCTGGAATCTTAGCACTCAGATAACTAACTGTTTGGTTAGTACCCTCTTCCTAAATTCTTCCTGATGCCAACATATTTAGAGATCTTGGTTTTATTCGTTCTTCAGGATGAACTTCTGATTTTATTTCAGGATTGGTTTGATACTTTCCTAGCTATACAGTTTGGGGGAGGACATCTGGGGGCATGAGTACATTTTCAAAGCCTTTTATTATGAAAAGTTTCAAACACATACTTATAGTAGAGAAAGGAGTATAAGGAATCACCATCTTCCTGACACCCAACTTGAATATCTGGCAAGCTTCTACTTTTTAACTTTACTCCTAACGCATCCTCCTGTGTTCCGCCCTGCCTCTGCCTGCCAGAGGCACCACCTGGCATCACCCCACCTGAACATTTGGGGTTTCTTCAGCGTAAATTGGACTGCTATGTATTTCCTCATTTTTTCACATTCTCCCCACAAGTACCTGTGGATCCTGCTGCCTTGGTTAACCTAATGAAGTCAGCACTTGTTTTTTTTTTTTTGCTCTGCAGCTTCCAGTTTTTTGTTTGTTTGCTTGTTTGTTTTGAATTGTCACTGTATTTTCTTTGGGTTTCTTTGCCATGTTTGTTTCCCCACAGATTATATTCTGTGACAGACACCTGAGATTTTTAATATACTCTGCCTGATAATTTATTTCCCCAATTCTTCAATGCACTGGTCTTTCATATCTCATTTCTCTTTTCATATTCTCCTAGAAACTCTGCCTGACCTTCTGATTATGAGCTGAGGGCCCCTCTCTGCCATGATTTTATCTCTTACTTTATCTCACTAGAGCACTTATCCCATTATAAGTGACTTCTGGGAGACCAGGTACACATTCCCAGCACACATTATACATGTTGAAAAGCGTTATGCAGCATGTGATAGAAATAATCAATATTTCATCAATTTATTTAATCCTTAGAACAACTCTAGGTACAATGATTACTTCCAATTCATATGAAGAAAACAGAGACACTCTTGTGCAATAGGTTGCCCAAGTTCACATCATTAATAGTGGATGAAGGGCCAGAAATAGAGCTCATGTTGCCTGCTTCTAGAGTCTGGCAGGTAGTGGGTATTTCAGATCCAGTTGTGCAAGAAACAAGCATATTTATTCTATTTATTGGAATGAGAGAGTTCACAGGCAGGCCCAGTACACTAGTGAGGTCAGAAAGTCCTGTGGAACCCCTTCACCAAGAGCACTTCTGTTATATCCTGAGGCACTGGTCACGTCTAAGGTTACATGAGGGAAGGCAGAAGTCACTGCTGTTCCTAACTACAAATACTCATCTGTTGCCTGCCCTCTTGACGCCCAGAGAAGAAACCCTCAGAATCTTAACACAGTGGCCTCACAAAGTCTGCTCAGATGCAGTCTGAAGTTAATCCTCATCTGCATTTTATCCTTTCTCGAGTCTATCACCGTGCCTGGTATTTAGTAGTGTTCTTGGTGAATGTTACAGGATTGGTGTAAATCACTTGATAAGTCAGATCAATTGAATGATCAATCTTTAATCACCAAGTTAGGAGGCATTTTAGCCCACTTTATACCTGGGGTCTCAGCATTTAAAAAAATATGAGGTCAGATCTTGCCTCTAACTCCTTGAGTATCAATCTTCCTTATCCTCGCAGAAGTCTCAAATGTCTGGTGTCCAAATGCCACCTATCTGTGAGTGACCATTTCCCCAGGACATCTTACCTGCAAAATTTTTTTTTGCAGATCAGTTAACTAGTCTATGGACTACTTGTCAATGCAATGAAGCTGGAGTTTGAGATGAAACTAGTTTCTCTGCTTTATCAATTTCTTTCTGGGTTCTTGTCTCACAGTTCGAAGAAAAAAATCCAAAGATAATAATAGAAGGCAAGAGTGAGCACAATTAGGATTTATTTCACTGAAAAGAAAGGAGAGAGAACCTCCCACAAGGTGAGAGGGGAACTAATAGCAAGCTTTCCACTTAAATGTTCTAGTCCAGGGGCTTAGATAGCCTCTGGGTAGGGGGGCTGATCAAAATCCATGCTAAGCAGTTATTGGAAAAGCGTTGTCCCAGGAGAGCCAGGAGCTGAAGCTCCAAACCTTGGTTCTTGTGTTCCAATGAAAGGAAATTTAAAGTCAGACACAGAAAGTCATGCGAGAGAATTTTATTATAATGAAGTGGAAGCAACGTGAGAGTAGGGTGAAAGCAGAGTGAGGCTCTCGAGCAGAGAGTGCTCTCAAGGAACAGCAAGGGCCTGTCTCCAAGTACAGAAGGACAAAGGGTACAGTGCTGTTCCCAGGTTTGTTGCCCGGTCACGTTTGTCTTGTGAATTGAGGACCCCCTGCTACACTCTTTGATAATCAGGTGTTCAAATCTTTCTGCACATAAGGTGGTGGAGTAGTTATTTGCTTATTTATTTTTAACATTTGTTGGTCCCTTTTTGGAACTGTCCTGGTGGCCATTGGATTCAAGGGGGCTTCAGCTGCAAGTCAGTCCTCTGTTAGTATGGGCACTGGGGTCAGCCACTGGTCAAGAATGCCCCCTTCTGAGATGGAGGAGACAGAACTCCTAGTTTTATCCTGACCTTTATGGGCCCTGTCAAGGGTTAGTCCCATAAATCCTTCTTTCTTAATGTATCTTCCCATCAGCTCCTTTTATGTTTGTCTGTCTGTCCTCCAGGTTTGTGTGCCAGCATTTCTCTACTGGTTATCTCCTACCAGTTATTTACTCGTCTGCCTCGGCAGTAACTTAAAAGTTTAAGAGTAACTTAAAGTGAACCTGTGGCCTTGCTATGCATTCCACTGCTTTTTACTAACCTCTACTTAACCGTGTTAAGGCTACTGGCTAAGATCTATGCTAAATAGGTATTGAAAAAGTACCAAAGCTATTGGCACCACCAGTGGCCTTCTAATTGGCTGTGTCCCTTAGCCCTCCCTTGAGGTTGAACTCTCTGGTAACTTCCACAGGGGCCCACCCACATTTCCATTTTCCCTGCTGCTCCAGGACTAAAGAATCGGCTGGAATGTTTGGAATGTTTCCACAGGTTAACCTCACGGAGGGGTCTTTATATGGGGGGATGGGGGGAGAACCAAAACTTAATTGTCCTGCTTTATCCTGATGGCCTGACCATTAACTATCTATTCTTATTCACTAGAATTTTAAAGGTTAAAAAAAGGTGTGGAGCAGAGATTTTCAAGTCCTTAAATTCCCCCTTGTATGTTTTCTCCTGGGCGTGGTTTTGTAAAGATTGCAAAAAGTTCTGACAATCTCTCTGTCCTACAGAAACTTAAAGTTTGGATGAGAAAATGGTAAGGATACAAGTCAGAGCACAGTTGGGAACAGAACTCTGGGAGGCTTTTGCAGTGGTTTCTCTGGAACAGCAATGTGAGTTAGAAGTTGGGTGTGCACAGGAAGGAATGGGCCCACAGAGTATCAACCAAGGATCAAACACAAAGGGCTTCTTTATATTTGTCTACATTTTCCATCAGAATGTCAAGACTGCCTACTTTGGCCACCATGTACTGCCAGTGCCTAGTACAGTACTCAGCAGTTGTTGCATGAATGAATCACGAGGAGGAAGAGATGAAGGGAGAAGTGAGACAAATCCTGAGTTTGAGCTGTAGTTTTCTCCCCTGAGGATATGTGTTCAGTTGCCCCAGGTGTAAGTAAATTGTCCCATAAACTAATCTAAAAAAATAAATAAATAAATTCCTGCGTGGACAGCCTCAGGTTCTGTGGTTCTAATCCCTATAGAAGTGCCAATAGTTGCTAATGGCTTAATGTTGGATTCTTCCTAGAGTGATTTGCATTTTAACACTGGAATTGCATCTCTAAGCAGTAGGATTTTTAGGCATTGTAACTGAAGCAAGTGGGGAGCTAATAGCAAGGGCAAGGGACAGGTCTCTTTTCTCTACTCTGCCTAGACACAAGGGTAACCCCTAAAGAATGATTTGGTCAGTTTATTGTCTTACCCCAGGGAAAGCGGAAGTGGAAGAGTTTCTTCTGGTTCCTTCTCTCTTCACTTCTCTTTCCTCTCCTTGCTCCCCCTTGTCTCAGAGACAACCAACAGGTATCTTACCCATTCAACTGTGGGGCCCCTAAGTTATATTCTCTTAACTTGCCTGTCCTCTTTGATTTTTATTAGTGTTGGTCCTGGAGCTTTGCTTTAGCTTCTGGCTGCTGTGCAAATCCCCAGGTTTATAAAAAAAAAAAAAATAGTGAGCCATTGGTCCTTAGTGTGTATGAGTGAAAGAGAGAGCCCAGGTTCACAGGCAGTGTGGGGTGAGGAGGGAAAAAGGAAGAAGGTATGGGGTATAAAGCAGATCTTTTGGTTAATTGGCATTGTGGTTGATAGTGAAGCCAGAATTAGACAGGGAGTTAGTATAGATAGGTAGGTAACTCAGTCAGGTCAGATCAAGGAAGCCAATTTTGAGTGAGTCCCGGGAAGTTGGAGACTGTCCCCTGAGGGATTGAAATGTTAATTCCTTCAGAGCCCTTCCTCCACCCTTATCAAGAACCTGCCCCTGCCCCAACCTGTTGCCAAGGTAACCTGTCCCAAGAATCACCCCTCCCTACAGGGAGCTAGAAGGTTGTTAATTAATGTGTCCTGGGCTGCACCATCCTGCCCTTCCCCATTCAGCCCACCTGTTTCCCACCTTTTGGCCATCCCACTGAACATGCCTGGGCCTAGTCACATACCAGGAAGAAGAAAGATTAGGGGAAGAGGGCAGGAGAACAAAGGAAGCCTAGGACATATAAAAAGGGCAGAACCTCTTGCTTCTCAGGATACCAGGATTCCAGCAATGGCCCCCTTCTTCCTGGGAGAAGTCTGTTACCCCTTTTAAAAAAACCCTGCTTTATATGCTTGCCTTAGCATGCTTCTCTAATGTTCAAACTTCAACATGTGAGGAAGCAGGACCATAACAGAGGTATCAATAGCTTGGGGCTTTAGGCTCCTTAGCATTTAGAGTGGCCTCCGGGCCTCACTGGAAGTATCCAGGCCCCACTGTCCCTTTTTCTTTCTTCTCACTGCAGTCCCTGGACTGTCCGCCACGTTCTTGACTAAGGCCCTCATTTTCCTGCCTTCATGCTGTTAGAAAAATGCTGAACATAGTTAACTTAGTCGGGAACACCGTGTTAGTGAACTAAAAGGGTTTATTGGGGTGCCACGTGGGCAAGGGTAGGGAAAGGAAGGGAAGGGAAGGGGGGTAGGGAAGGGATGGACGGGAATAGGGACAGGCAGGAACAGAGGCAAGCGCGAACAGAGAGAGATTTCAGTCCGGGGCTGGTTTAAATAGAGAGGGGGTCATAAAACCCCCTTGGAGTGGGTCCTTGCCCTATAGGCCAGCAGAGGTCAGGAGGTAGTGGACAGGGCACTGTTGGTCAGGTTTGCTGGTCATGCTGAGGATCTCGGGAGGTGTAGTTTTTCACAAAGCACCTGGGGAGGTGTGGCCTTCTGCCTGGGAGGCGCAGCCTCTGCCTGGAATCCTACACATGCTCTAGTTCCTGCTGCTCTTTTCACTTGCAGGGTGCTGTGCCCACTTCACCTAGTACCAGGCAATAGCACACTTCAGGTCTTGTCTTCTGGAAAAAATGGTTTGAGTCCAGAGACTTAGAAAACAAGCTCAAGGAGTTTATTTGGTGTAATGGAGTTACGCTTTCCAAGGTCTTTATAATTCGGTCTGGGAACCTCCCTCCTCCCTCCCTCCTCAGGTATTATGTCTTTGGGGTGGTACCTGCGGTTTTGAGTTCCATGGCTATTAAGCACCTGTGCTATTTTCACCATGTGAGAAAGTTTAATATCTGAGCAAAACTGATGGGGCTTTAAAATCACAACGTAAATTGCAATGAATTGGGGATTGTTGTGAACAGTACTATTAATAATTACTCAGAGGCAGATTGTCTTTAAATGCAAGTGTGCATTCAATTACACCAATCATCAAATAGAAACAATTAGTGCAAAAGTGTTGGGTGTGCTGGAGCACCCCACTAGCATTCGATGCACACTAATTATACACTATAAGCAAATCACACAATCCTAGGGCAACCATGAGCCCCCAAATACCTCCGATGCCATGTGACTTCTCTTAGCCAAAGAGCAGACGTAGCCCTTGTCTGGTGGTTCTCTCCAGATGATGGCTGGACGTCAGGGAATGGTGGAGTCCGTCCAGGGATGAACAGCAACGTGGCCAGTCTCACCCATGTCCTTGGAGCAAAACTCTTCATTGTGGCAGGACCGGCAATTTACATACAGTTCCAAGTTGGTGGTGTGCGTTGGTGATTGGTCACACCCAGGGAAAGTCAAGGTCCATTGGTTATGTCCAGTGAGGTGATGTAATTGCAACTGGGCATGTTCTTTGTGCATGTCCATAGTGCTGTGCTCCCTGTCAATTGTAACCAGTCATTGCTACGCATGCCTATGGCTACTGCCCCTTACAGCTCTTTATCAGTTGCAAGCAGACAGGACTAAGCAGTTCAATGGCTGCTGTTCCTTAGGGCCAGCAACTTAGTGAGTTCTGGTATGTCCCACCATGTCTATGGCAGATGCTCCTTATAGGGGTCCCCCAAATGTCAGTGCCTCGGTGCTCTGTGCATGTTTTATAAAAATATTTTTATTAATGCATTATAGTTCTACATAATATTAGAGTTTATTTTTTTATGTTAATTTTTTATTTTTTATTTCTGGTACTGGGGATTGAACTCGGGCACTCGACCACTGGGCCACATCCCCAGCCCTTTTTTGTATTTTATTAGATACAGGGTCTCACTGAGTTGCTAAGTGCCTCGCCATTGCTGAGGCTGGCTTTGAACGCACGATCCTCCTGCCTCAGCCTCCCAAGTGCTGGGATTACAGGCGTGTGCCACCGTGCCCGGCATTAGGGTTTATTTTGACATGATTATATATCCATGGAATATAATTTGCTTCCTTTCAGTCCTTAGTACTTCCTGTTTCCCATTCCTCCTCCCTCCTCTGGTTCCCTTTCCTCTACTCTACTGGTCTTCCTTCTCTTTGTAGTTTTTTATTTTTTAATCTGTGCTTTATAGATGTATAAAGGTAAAATTTACTGTGGTATATGCATATGTGTACATAGCATAATTTGGTCTATTTCATTCTGCTGTTTCTCCCTTTTCACATCCTCCCTCCTTCCTTCTCAATCCCCTTATTCCACTTATCTCCTTCCTGTTTCTCTCCCTGCCCCCCTTTCCCCCTTATTTTGGTCTAGCTTGCACATATGAAAGAAAACATTCAAACTTTGATTCTATGGTTCATTTCATTTAGCTTGATGTTATCCAGTTCTATCCATTTACCAGTAAATACCATCAATTTACCCGTAAATACCATAATTTTATTCTTCTTTGACTAATACTCCATTGTGTATATATACTACATTCTCTTTGTTCATCTGTTGATGGGTACCTGGTCTGGTTCTATAACTTGGCTATTGTGAATTGTGCTGCTATAAACATTGATGTGCCTGTTATCAATGTATATGCTGATTTTAGTTCTGAAGCATAAATACCAAGGAGTGGGAGAGCTGGATCATATGGTGGCTCCATTCCTAGTCTTCTGAGGAAGCCTCATACTGCTTTCAAAGTGGTCGTATTGATTTGAAGTCCCACCAACAATGTACAAGTAGTCCTTTTTCCTCACATTCTCATCAGTATTTCTTATTATTTGTATTCTTGATCACTGCCATTCTGACTAGAGATGAAATCTCAATGTAGTTTTGATTTGGTAGTTTTGATTTGCAGTCCCCTGATTGCTAGAGATGTTGAACATTTTTTTTTTTCCACACATTTGTTGTCTACACATATTTAGAAGCTGGAAAAGTCACTTAAGCTGATTACCTCCATTTCCCTGAAGGAGGTGAGTGTGTGGGTGGGATTTCCCTCACCTGTGGTGGAGTGATGTTTCATCATTCAGGATGGGGTGAGTCCTGTTTTTCCTCCCCTCACCCCTCTGCTCATGTCTGCCTATCTGTCTACTTATTTTAGCATCTGCATTACCAGATTCCATGTACTGTAAGACTCTAGCTCATGAAGTCTTTCCTCACTCTCTCTTTTTATTTGTTATTTTTTTTTTGGTGGTGCTGGGGATAGAACCCAGGGCCTTGTGCCTGCGAGGCAAGCACTCTACCAACCGAGCTATATCCCCAGCTCCTCACCCTCTCTTTACTTAAGTGGAGACCTGAGTGAAGCCAGGAGTATTCTTGAGGGGAAGAGGTTCTGGGCCGAGGGGACAGTCTTAGAGAGATGCTGAGTCTGGAGCCAGTTCAGTGGGCTTGCAGAGCAGCCTGGAGAACCATCAGTGTCTGACTCACCTTTGTTTTGTCCTCAGTGATGGTAAAATCTGGCCGAGTGAATCTTATTTCATGATTTGGGGGGTTTGGACCTTGAGTGGGAAGCGAGGTATTCATGGGGTACTTTTAACAAGCAGTTCATACATATTTTCTCAATTACACTCATAATAACCCAATGACATAGATGTCATTCCCATTTCAGAGGAAAGATAACAGTATTGTTGGGGTTTACCGATTTGCTCAAAGGCACCAAGCCTGTCGAGCCAGGATTCTTTTTTTGTCAACCCAGAGGCTTGCCCTTTATGAGGGTACACTTCCTGTGTCACTTACATATGGACCAGACTCAGTGGTCCCTCAGCTTGAGTAGAGATGGCTGTCAGTCTTTAAAGTGTTTCTTAAAATTTGTAGCTGCTTCTCGAGATGTCATCCAGACTCACAGAAGGTGTGAACTTGTGGACAGGGGGTGCAGCTTTGGAGTCCTCCACCCCTGCCAGACTGTGCGTGGCCCCCAGTTCTCTGTGGTCGTGGGGGAGCCCTTGACAAGGGCCTGGGAGGCTGGGGCTTCCATCTCTGCTCAACTGCTTGTGTTCGATTCTCTGGTTCCACTTCAGCTCTATGGGGCTCAACACCCTACCTGCAAAATGAATTCCCTATGCAGCAATCTGATAAAAACAACCACGGCATCAGCCACAGCTGCCTTTTATGAGCACTTACTAGATAGGTGTGATGTCAGGAAGCCTGATGACAGATTTATGAGGCAGATATGATCCCCATCCATCCCCATTTAACAGCTAAGGAGAGTGACACTCGGTGGATTATTCAAGGCCACACAGGCATTAACTTCTGACTCTAAGGATACAGATGCAAATCCCTATTACAGCAAATCCCAGGTAAGGCCCAGCATGAATTGCCTTCAGCCGCTGCCCCTCCACTGCATCCCCCACCCCTCGCTCTCTGGACCAGCCACACTAGCCTTCTCTTTATTCTCCAACACGCCTGGTTGTCTTCCACCTCTGGACCTACCTTTGAGTAGGCTGTTCTCGGTGGATGTAATGCCTCCTTTCTACTTTGCTTGGCAAACACGCCCTACCCATTCAATCATCGTGTCTTAAGGGAAGCATGTGGAAGTTGAAACACAGGCCCATCATTTCTTTGACAGTCTTCCTACTCCGAAAAGGAGTCTCGACCCCGGCTCCTGAATCTGGACACGTTTATGATTGTTTGACCAAGAGCATGTTGGAAGTGGTGCTGTGTAACTGCTGTGGCTGGGTTATAAGGTACCGTGCAGTCCCCACCTTGGTCATTGGAACGGTTGTGTTCAAGGCCCTAAGCTATTACATGGAAATGGCAGCTCTCCTGGACCCCAGGCTGCAGGGCCAGGAGTAGGTGCTGTGGTCGGCAGCCAGCTGACAGCCAGCGTCAGTGCGTGGCCATGCAGGTGAGGCATCTTCAACAGCCAGATCCACCAGGGCTCAGTGGACCACAGATGAACCCCCCTCAGAGGGAATTCTCAGCTGAGCCTTTGCAGAATGTCTGATTCATAAAATCATGACCAAATAAAAAGGTTGTTTTAGGTTGTTAAATTTTGGGGCAATTTATTATATGGAAATAGAAACATTGATAAAATTCTCCATGGCTGCTCCTCCCCCTTTAACCAACTCAGGCTCTTTTTTGTATATTCATGTAGAACTGAATTCTTTCTCTTCAGAACACTTTTACAGTTTACAGTCATACACTTAATAGTGTAACTTTTGGTTCTCTTTCAGTCCACTACTTTGGAAGCTTCACGAAAAAAGGCCCGTACAATGATTTTTGCTTGACAGTTTTATCATTTAGGAGTCAGTTGGCTATAAGTAACAGGGGTTTACTTGCAGTGGATTAAGCCTATGGGGTCTGTATCTCTCACAAGACATAATAGGTGGAAATGAGTGGCTGCTGGTGTTAATTTATCTGCTTAGTGAAACATGGAAGATCCTGTTCTTTTTTGGCCACAGTTGTATTTTCATCCCTAGCCTCGTCTCTTCCTTGTTGCAAAATTGACGCCTCGGCTCCAGACATTACATTTTCATTCAACATTCCGACAAGCCAAAAGTAGAAGGACAAAGGAAAGGGATGTTTTTCCCCTTTCATGCAGATCTATTATTCTTCCAGAAAGAAGCTCTCTAATAGACTTTTCTTTATATCTCACTGATCAAAACTGATTTGTGTTATACAGAAAAGAGGGGACATAGAAGGCTGAGGACTGCTACCTTTAGAAAAGTCTGATTACAAGCTTGGCCCTTGTCCAGCATCCGAGAACTTGGTATTTGATTCATTCCCTAAAAGGACAAGAGTTGGGGCTGTGATAGTAGCTCAGTGGTAGCTCACTTGCCTAGCATGTGTGAGGCACTGCACTGGGTTCGATCCTCAGCAATACATTAAAAAAAAAAATAAAAAAAAAATTTTAAAAGGGCAAGGGTCAAACTCCTAAATGGTTTGCACAATCTGACTTGTGCTAAACACCTGCTTTCCTTCTGAAAGTCTGGAGTTTTGGTATGTTCTAAGTGTAGGATGCTGATACGGCCAGCTCCCCGCATCCCACAGTAAAACCTTGAATGTTCTAAATGGGCTTTCCTAGGCAGAAACAGTGTACATATGACAATGATTTTTTTTTTTTTTTTTTTGCTCATGTGTCCCCTCTATATGGCGATAATACAAAAAAGTTGGTGCATGACTTTCTCCAGATTTTGCCCCTGTCTTTTCCCTTGGCTAATCCAATTGTAATGGATTTAGCTGTTTGCATGATCATTGAAACCCCTCTGAAAACTGTGGGATTTATTTCTTCATGATCTTCACTGTAGATCCATCATAATCAAACCAGGAGTGGAGAGATCACAATGGCTAGCTTAGACCAACATAATTAATCCTTCTGCCCTGGGGCCTTCTGCAGCACCTGAGCACACATCTGAGGTTCTGGGATTCACTGGGTAGGAAGCTAGGTATGTTGGAAAGCGATGTTAATGCCTAGAATAGCTCTGGGCACATAGGAAGAATGCAGTGTGCATGCATGTGTGCGTGTGTGTGCGCACACACACACACAGAAGAGTGAATGGGGCAGAGACAGATTTTGTCCTTAGTGTCATTTATGGCAAAACTTAGCTCTTACCTCTTGTTCCATGTTGCCACCCGCCTCCCCTTTGCCTTCTCCCCTTGCTGTGCTGTTGGGAGGATCACAAAGAAGCCTTTAAAAGGACCATGCATTATACAGATGGGAAGGTTTTCTGTATCCTACGGGCGATAGCATGAGGCACATTTGTCCATTTGGAAGGCGGGTAAAACAGCATCTGTTCCTACCCCATCTGGTGTTGTGTCTGCAGTGGAGATTTTGGAAACCCTGTTGGGTTGCTTTGGATGGGAGTTTTAGTCTGTTTTCTTAAACAATTCCTGTAGCGAGCCAAAATGATTTCATTTTTAGAATCTGTGTTCTTCTTGTCTTTGTATTTTAACTGTTTCCACTTGAGGAAAAATGAGGATCTTGCAGGCAGGCCCTGGTCGTGAGTTTGGTTGAGATGCTGGGGATATAGTCTAGCAGAGTGAGATGTGAAGACTAGGTACAGTTAGTTATCCTAGGGCTGAAAGGAGGGTGAAGGGGGTCCTGTCTACAGTGCACCAACACTAAACCCAGCCCAGCACTCACAGTGGCTTTTTGCAAAATGTATTGTGTCTTCTGCCAACACTTTTGTGTGTGTGTGTATGAATGAAAAAGATGACATCATTTTGTTTTATTGAATATCAATTTGAAGAATGACCTTAGATTTAAACCAATCCAAGACTCTAATTTACTGAGAGAGAAACTAAGGTTAAGAGGGGAAGGGACACATCTAATGTCACAAAGCAAAGTAGTGACAGAGCCAGGATGAGGCGTCTTTTCTGTTGACTCTTAGCTTTCTCTGTATGCCAGAGACTACCAATGGCAGAGCAAGTGGCAAAAGTATTCCTCCAAATTTATTTATATAGATTTATATAAATTTATTTATATATTTTCAAGGCATTTTCAGAGATAGATCTGTCTTTTGATCCTAAGGAAACTGAGGTGAGGGGTGGAGGATAAGGGAAGTTACTAGAATTTGAGCTCAATTCCTCTACCTCTGAGTTCATGCTTTTACACTACTCTGGACAGTGGAGTTTCAGCAATGATCACCAACAATTTGACCACTACTTTCAGTTAGGAGGTTTTGGCTGCTGTGAATGGAAACCTGACTCATTTTAAATAATAGGGATTTATTTCTTCATGTATCAAGAGCAATAATCTAGTGCTCACCTTGGCAGCACATAAACTGGAACGGTACAGAGAATATTAGCACGGCCCCTGCACAAGGATGACGCACAAATTCGTGAAGTATTCCATATTTTTTTACTATGGAATCAACCTAGGTACCCTTCAACAGATGAATGGATAAAGAAAATGTCGTACACATACGCAATGGAATATTACTCAGCCGTAAGAAAGAATGAAATTATGGCATTTGCCGGTAAATGGATGGAACTGGAGGCTGTCATGCTAAGTGAAATTAGCCAATCCTAGAGAACCAAAGGCCAAATGTTCTCTCTGATATGTGGATACTGACTCACAATAGGCAAGGGAGGGTGGGGGGGGAGAAGTGGGGGTTCACCAGATTGGATAAAGGGGAGTGGGGAAAGAAAGGAGGATGGAAATGGGAAAGACAGTAGAATGAATCTGATATAACTTTCCTATATTCATATGTGAATATACGACCAGTGTAACTCCATGTACAACCACAAGAATGGGAAGTCGTACTCCATATATATATATATATATATATATATATATATATATATATATATATGATATGTCTAAATATATTCTACTGTTTTGTATAACTAAAAAGAATAAATAAAAAAAATTAAAAAAGAATATAAGAGAAAAAAAGAAAAGAGCAATAATTTGGGAATAGAACAGCCCCAGGGTTGAAGAATCTGATGGCTTAGTGACATCATCATGGATGTCAGTTGCTTGTATTCCTTTACTCTGCCATACTGTCAATGGGGACTTCCTTTGTGATTTTATTACAGGTTGCTTTAAATTAGCTTATGACCTAAATGACCAAGAGGCTCATAGGTAACTTATTCATCTATTAATCACAAAAACTTTTCCAAGGAGTTACCCAGAAAGAGTTCTACTGCAGTCTCGGTGGGCCAGACTGGATCCCATGACCATTCTTGAGGAACCATTGGTAAGCAGAAAGGACTGCCATGCCATTTTGACCCATCAAGATGCATGCCCTGGGACAATGTGGCAGGGTCAGATGCTGTTGAGAAACACGATCAGAGATGTGAAGGAACATGCCCAAGTTTGTACGGCTAAAAAGTAGCAGAGAAAGGACCAAGACCCAGATCTGCCCGACTTCTCCAGCAATGCCCCTAGCCATTACACACAACCACCTTCCATTTTCTTTCTCCTTCCCAGTCCTTTTCCCTCCATAGTACCTTTTGCTAAATTCCCAGCCTGCATGCCTAGGTTGCTTTGGCTGGTGATTGCGGGATCCTCTCTTTGCCAGGTCAATGTCAGCAATCAGTCCCCATCTCCAGGGCATGAAAACCGGCCGATTAGCGCCTTAAGTAGGTGTTTAACAACACACCATGAAGGCAGCCAGGGTGTCGGTCAGCAATTTCTTTTCCCTGGTGGCTGGGCATTAGCAAATATGCTGAGAAGGCACCCTCGTTCCACTGCTGCAGGGAGGAGGGATCTCACCCGAGTGGATGATTTGAGAAAAACACAAGGACAGGATGTTAGAACAGAGAGGGCCCAGACGTGGTATCGCCTGGCTTCATTATTGTACTGATGGAAAAAGTGGGGCCCAGAGAAGGGAAGGGATTACTCAGGGTCACACAGAAAATCATAATCGGATCCAGGATTAGAGACCAGCACCTGGATTTATCCTATTTCCAAGACACTTCAAAGCCTAGTCCTCTATAGCATTGTCTTGTAATTCCCTCCCATGAAAGCAGTTTTTTTTATTGAAATAGCATTTGAGAAAACAAAGGTATTTTGGACTCTGTTGTCTAGTCCTAGGTGCCCCCTGGCAGTCTCCTAAGAAAACTGGCTATTAACATACATTTGCTTGCTCCCTGCAAGCCCAGCCTGGTCTCTGGCTAGGACAGGGAAGCCACCTATATAGCAAATCACCGTCCCTCTCCAACTTCCTCACCTTTTCCAGCCATGTTAGCCCTTCAGGTTTGATTATTTAGAACAAGTCCTGGTAGATTGGAAAGATCTAACAGGATGTGAACTTTGGAGCTTTTTCAACGTCCAAAAGAATATTCTCAGCCGGGCGCGCGTGGTGCACGCCTGTAATCCCAGCACTTGGGAGGCTGAGGCAGGAGGATCGCAAGTTCAAAGCCAGCCTCAGCAATGGCGAGGCACTTAGCAACTCAGTGAGATCCTGTCTCTAAATAAAATACAAAAAGGTCTGGGGATGTGGCCCAGAGGCCGAGTGCCCCTGAGTTAAACCCCTGGTACCAAAAAAAAAAAAAAAAAAAAAAAAAAAAAAAGAATATTCTCGGCTGAAGGAGAAAAAGCTGATCAGTGGATGAGAAGGCAAGGATTCCCTGGGAGACTCTAGGATGACCTGGGACCCCTGTATTTCTAATCAATTATATATATATATGGGTGTGGAGGAATCATGTGAACTTGAGCAGCATGTATTGAACACCAAGAAGAGAGGTAACAGTAGCAGCTGGTATTTATTGAGTCATCCTCTGTGCCAAGTCCTTCACATGACTTTTTCCTTTGAACTTCACCATATCCAACACTTTTCATATTTATTTGTTTATTGTCTGCCTTTCAAGATTAAAAGGTCTATCCCATAGTCAAAGGCACTTCTCCTTTGCTACTACTTCTCCCCAGCTCCTGGAAGAGTGTCTGCCATATAGTAGCTGCTCAGCCAACACATACAGAATAAGTAAAGAGGCTGATGAGGTCCATGTATTTGTTCTTCATTTTGCAGATACAGCAACTGAGGCTCAGCAGGACTAACTCATGTGAGGTCAACTATATCCGTTATTTTTGGCTGCAATTAATAAGAAAACAACAACAAATGTTGGTTTAAAGAAATGGGAGGTATTTTTTTCCTCAAATAAAAATCCTGGTGGTACTTTTGATACTCATTCTACGTCAGTTTTGCCATTAGGAACCCAGGATCTTTCTGTCCCTCGCCACTGCAGGCCTTTCCTATTTACGCCTGTATACTCATGCCCACAACGTGGCTGTAACCCAGGCAGCAAGTTTGGGTTTCAGTTAAGGGAACAAGAACATGGGGGCAGCACTAGCCACCTGTGTCTCTTTAATCACTGAAGTCCCTGGCTGGCTCCTACTTAGGACTCATTGGCCAGTGTTGTGTCACATGACTACCCCAGCTGCAAAGGAGGCTGGGAAAGTGAGTGTTTGGCTTTCTCTGGCTCCACAGAGAGAGTACAAAAGGAAGATGGGGATTAGCAGGAGGTGACAATGTGTCTGCTACGGTCCTGCAGACAGGATTGGTGGGGCCAGGGCTGAAAATAGGTTTCTTTCCCTCCAAAGTCCACACTCTTTTTATCATTCATGAATTTGCTGACATTATTTTTATCCTTGGTATCAACAGAAATTGGTTAACCTGGGAATGTTTGTTCTGTTCTGAGTCCTAGTTTATCTTCAAGACAAAGGAATGAGCTAAATGAAGTCTGGGTTCCCTGCTAGCTGGAAGGTCTTGTGACCTCATGTCTCAGTCTGGCTGATGGGTACTTCTAAAAATCTTGAAGCCAAATCAGAATAAAAATCGCCATATCAGTGGAGCAATGTGTTTCCCGAGATCCAAACGCATAAAATGGAATTGATTTTTTTCAGAGTTTGTTTTCATGGATGGCGGTGTATGTGTTTATATGTGTACCTTTGAGATATCCGATTCAGTTTTAGGTGGTGAGTGAAGATTGATTTTTGTCTGTTGTGATCTGTAAATCTCAATTGTTTTTGCGGCTTCTACTTAAATAGTGCTTCCTCCATCCTCTCCTTTTCTGGAAAAGGAAAGAGCTTAGGCTGAGGGAGTCTTTATGTTTTAGTGTTTGATTTGATCTTCAGCTGCACTTTGCCAGCAGTGATGCCTCTAGTTGAGTTGAGGACCAGGGGATATGAGTGTCAGTCTTACGGCTGCAATTGGCCTATTGCCAAAGAAGTCTTTCTATTTCGGCAGGTCTCAGTTTCCTCATGTATCAAAGGTTGAACAAGATGGTCTGTATCTCAATATCCTCCCAGATCTGATGTTTATATTTCTGTAAGTCTCGGAGGACAAAATAGATTATGATTAATGAGCAGAAGAACATACTAGCCTTACTTCCGTAAGCAATAAAATTTCTAAAAAGATCAAAAGAGGAAATGGAAAACAATAAATATATGAAAAACCACTGTCATAAACATTCTTATCATTCTAGGCCAAACCCCTTCCCCCCCCCCCAAAAAAATAGTCCCTTAGGATTTAGAAAATGCAAGGTAATGCACTGATGACATTAGTGACACGTGACACCTACTAATGAGGAAAGAGCACTTGGAGTTGAAGCAGACAAGTCTGGATTTATGTCCCGGCTCAGTTACATAGCAGCTTTGTGATGCGGGGCATCTTATTTATCTTCAAGGTACTTAGGTTTCTTTCATGCAAAGTCAGGATTGAATATATTGACACCACAAGGTTATGATGAGGATAAATAAGCAAATTCCCAAAAAATCACTTGGCATGGTGGTAGCGCCTGGTAGTGATTCAGTAGAAGCTATCTTCCATTCTGCCTCCTTGATGGTACATCTAGAACCCAACTTAGGACTTTTATGTTTTCTGCTGGAAACTTTTTCTCACTGGTACTAGAGCTGCTTTTGACAGGATTGGGCATAAAGGCTGATATGTCCTTACTATACTGGCATCTGATGCTTTGTCTATGAAAATGGAGTGGAATGAGGAAATCTTTAGAAGTGAGGACCACTAGGGTCCATTCTCTTTTGCTTATGAAATTTAGACATGGGAACAGCTCATCGAATATCTCTAGCCTTTAGTTTGCACATCTGTGAAATGGGTTTTTTTTTTGTGGTGCTGGGGATTGAACCCAGGGCCTTGTGCATGCGAGGCAAGCACTCTACCTACTGAGCTATATCCCCAGTCCTACATCTGTGAAATGTTAGCGCTCATTTCAGGAGGATTTTATAAGCCTTCTAATACTTTTAACATACTCAGTACATTCTAGATGATTACAAAAATAAAAGGTATTGCTTTGGTTATTCGATTGCCTAGATCTCTTTAAACCGGTACTGTCTTTACCTATTCTTTTTGAACTTCAAGGTCAAAGTCATCCTACTTATTATAAGAAGACTTCCTTCTGCCCCAACTCTCCCAAATCTCCCCTGTCTAACTTTTCATAACCCTTGCTGCTTGGACAGCTCAGTGACACTTGGAATAGCTGCCATATAGCATTAGTTATTTCTCCCTGTTCACAAGTCATGTGTCCTTCCTTGATTTTGGCAATGCCTCTCACACATTACTTGGAGTCTTTCACAGCCATTATCCAGGCAAAACTCTTAGGGGACTTTTAAAAAAGAAAATATGTGTGGGCTGATTGGTTCTCTGTGTTATTTATTTATGATTGTTTAATGTTTGCAGATTTTCATTCAGGAACAACATGTTTTTCTTTGAAATTTATTTCTTTGGGGGCATAGGTAATACATACCCATGGCTCAACCTTCAAAAGTTCTAAAGAGTAAAAACTTGTGTGAAATGTCTCTCTTTCCATATCTGTTCCCTTGTTTCCTCCCAGAGGCAACCAGGGAAGCTGCTACCAGCTCTTCAGTGGTCCTACCCAGAGCTGGTCTATATATTTCTTTTCCTTATAAGCATGGTCTTTCTCATATACTATTGTGTTTTTACTTACTGCATTGTGGATAAATATCTAGTATCTTCCTTACCCACAAACAAGAGGGTCTTCCTTTTGTGATGCTTTATAATTTAATTAAGCCATCACTTCCTAATTGAAAACGTTAGTAGTAAATTCACACACATTTGTGAGAAGCGGTATAGTGATCTTGTGTACCCTTTATCTAGTTTGCTTCCATGGTGGCATTTTGCACAACTATACTACAGTAGCACAACCAGGATGCCAACGTTGATACAATCCACCAAAGCCACTCAGATTTACCAGTTTTGCTTGTATTCATTTGTGTGTGCGTGTGTGTATGTGAGTCTACGTGTACTGGGTTGTGTATGCATTTGAATGTGTACGTGTGTTTACATGTTTATGTCTCTTTTTATTTATTTATTTTTGTTAGAGCTTTGTAGTTCTACAGAGTAGTTGGGTTCATCCCAATAAACTCATATGTGCATGGAATTCAATTTCAGTTCGTGATCCTCCCACTGATCCCTCCCTTTTTCCTTCCCGTTCCCCCTTTTCTCCCATATTCCTCCTCTACTCTGCTAGATTTGCTTTTACTCATCCATTAACTTGGTTGGTTCTTTATACCTATGCATAAAGGGTGAGGTTCCCAGTGGCATATTTATATGTGCACATCACATGATTCTGCATTGCTTCCCCTTACTCATCCCTCCACCCTATCTCTCCTCCTTCTGCATAATGGATCTTCCCTTTATCTTTGTTATCCTATCCTTCCTGCCCCCTTTCCTTTAGTTTCTACACACGAGATAAAACATTTGACCATAAAGGATGCTTCTGAACATGAGTTTTCAACTCTTTGTGATAAATGCTCAATTGTGTTTGTATGAAAATTGCGTGTTTTGTTTTATGAGAAACTGACAAGCTCTTCTCCACAGTAGCTACGTGCCCACTAGCAGTATCCGAATGACTTAGTTTCTCTGCATCCATGCCATCATTTGGTGGTGTTGCCATTTCTTACTGTAGCTATTCTGACTGTTTTATAATAATATAATCTTTGTGATTTAATTTGCATTTCCTCCGTGACTGATTTATATTGAGTATCTTTTCATGTACTTTGGCCATCTGGTATCCTCTTCTTTGAAATATCTGTTCACGTCTTTTACCCATTTTTAAATTGGATTGTTTTTTTAATATTGAATTTTGAGAGTTCTTTATATTTAGATTCCAGTCTTGTGTTGGATTTGTGGTTTGTATATATTTCCTCCTAGTCTGAAGCTTATCTTTTTTTCACAGAGTATTTTTAATTTTGATGATATCGTATTTATCAATTTTTCCTTTTATGAATCATGCTTTTGGAGTCAAGTCTGAGCTGAATTCTTTGCTTAAACCTAGGTTTTAAAAAAGTTTTTCCTATTTTTCTTATAAAAGCTTTATATTTGACACTGAAGCCTATGACCCATTTCAAGTTAATTCTGGTAGAAAATACAAAGTTTAGATTGCAATTTATTCACTTATTTTGTCTACTGATGTCTCATCACTCTAACACCATTTGAAGAGGCTGAACTTCCATTAAATTGTTTTTGCACTTTTATAAAATATCAATTGTGCATATTTGTGTGAGTTTATATCTGGGTTTTCTATTCTGTTTAACTGATCTGTGTCTATCCATCCACCAGAACAACACTGTCTTGATAACTGTAACTATGAAATTAGGTAGAATTATTCTTTTTACCTTTTTCTTCTCTGTCAAGACTGTTTTAGCTATTCAGGGACTATATCTTTCCCCATTAATTTCAGAATAAGCCTGTGTGTATGTATAAAGCCCTTACTGGGGTTTTAATAGCAATTGCATTAAATATGTAGATCAGTTTGGGGAGGAGCAAAATCTTTATGTTGAAATTTACTATGAACAGGATATGCTCCCTACTTATTTAGGCTCCTGATTCCTTTTGTCATAATTTTAAAATTTTCAGAATATGGATATTTTATATAATTTTTAGTTCATCATAACTTTTGTACTTTATATTTGGTATGTTTGTAAATGCCATTGTTTTAAATTTAAGTTTCCACAGGTTTGTTGTTAGTATGTGGAAATGCATTTAATTTTGTGCTTTGATTTTGTTTTCTGAAAGCATATTAAATTTATTTGTTACTGAGAAGTTCTAGGAATTATTTTTAAACATATGCTAGTATCCTCTACATAGAAAATCATGCCTCTATAAATAAGGATAATTTTATTTCTGCTTCTCCTATCTATCTTTTCTTTTTCTTGTCATATTGCAATAGCTAGAACTTCTACTACATTGAATAAGAATGCTTAGAGTGAATACACATGTGTTATTCTTGGTGTTGGAGGGAAGTATTCAATTTTTAATCTTTTAGTATATGTTAGCAGAATGTTGTCTAATTTTTTAGACTACTGAATAATACTCCATTGTGAGGTTGCACTATAATTAACTTCTATGGTTCTTTATTGATATTCTTTTTTTGTTGTTGTTTGCAGACATTTACATTAGAATGCTTTCATACACATGTCATTTTTTTCATATATTCATGAACACATGGGTAGTATAAATTTCTAGAATATGGCCCTCTTCTGTGTTCTACCTAGACCTACTTAGGTGATCTTGCTTGGCTTTATGGTTTTAAATACCATATAATGACAATAGATCCCAACTATATCTTCCTAACCTCATGTCTTCCCTGAATCCAGATCTGTGCTCATTTAAATATCTTCATTTGAATATCTAACATGATTCCAAAGAATGTTCAAAGCACAATTTCTAATGCGCCTATATACTTCCCTCAAAACATATTTCTTCGAAGCATTCCTTATTTAAGTAAATGACATTCCACCCTTCCAGTGACTTAGGCCAACAGTTCTATAGTCATCCTTGCTCTCTTTCTCTCTTTCTCATGCATGTATCAATACTATCAGCAAATGTTGACCATGGTCACTTATTCTAACCCTATGCCTACCATTCTAGGGTAGACCACCATACCAGTGTAGACCAATGATCCGTTTCCCTGGATAATTACAGTTACCTCCCTACTTATCTCTCTCCTCACTTTTGCTCTACAGTCTGTTATATACAAGAAGCCACAATGGTTCCTTAAGATATCACATTATGCACACTTCTGCTCAAAACTTTCCAGTAGCTTCTCATATCTCTCAGAGTGAATAAAGGCCTTCCTGACCTGGGAGGCCCTGTATGATCTGACTCATGACTTCTACTTGCTCCTGGTCCTGCACTCTGGGCTCTTGCTTTGCTCAGTTTGCTGTGGATATGTAGGCCTTATTTCTATTCCTCAAAATGTAATTATTTATATTTGATAGCTATTGACAAATTATTCCATAAAAGGGTTGTGCTGGTAATATATGAATGTTACACTCCCACAAAGCATTCAGCATTTTTCTTGCCTCTTAGTTTTGTACTTCCAAAGGCCGACATGATAAATTCAACCTGCACATGTTTACCAGGCTCCTAGGACACATTTAAGAAGCATTCTGTATAGTTGTGATTATTTTAGCAACCCATCAAAATGAATAGCTGAGCTCTGAAACTTTGTGTAGTCATATAATTTCACAGATAAGAATCTGGCGAAGTGCTCATGGTGTCTGTCTTATTTACATTGAAATGTCAGTAGGGCTAACTTTATCTCTCTGTCAGACATTCTTGAATCCCAACTGAGAGAATCCAAAACTCTTTTTCTGGTGACTTTTGGTTTTTCAGGAATGACAGCAGTTTCATTCTCTGCTGAGCAGAGAGTCTTCTCTGAGCTCTCTGAACCACTGAGGGTATTTGGTGGGAATATGAATAGCATATGTGAAGACCAGAGCCCCCCAAAAGCTAGGCCAAAGAAAAAGTCCCTGTTATTTGCTTCTACATTCCTTCTGCTGGACTCTCATAGATGTTAAGTAAACAGTTCTTGAGTATTGATTTAATGTCTGTATTACTGGCACCTCTGTTACAAGGACAGTCCTAAATACTACTGCCATGCCTTATAATCCATAAAGTCATAAAGTGGCTTTTCATGATTCCCACACAGTACCTATCTCTCTCTCTCTCTTTCTCTTTCTCTCATTCTCTCTCTCTCTCTTTTTTTTTGAGGGGGGGTTACTGGGGATTGAACCAACAGGTGCTGAACCACTGAGCCACATCTCCAGCCCTTTTGTAAATTAATTAATTAATTTATTTTAATTAGGTATATATGACAGCATAATGCATTTTGATTCGTTGTACACAATTGCATCACAATTTTACATTTCTACGGTTGTACACAATGTAGTGTCACACCACGTGTACAGTCATACATGTACCTAGGGTAATGATGTCCATCTCATTCCATCACCTTTCCTGCCCCCATACACCCTCCCTCCCATCCCTCCCCTTTGCCCAAAGTTCCTCCATTTTTTTCCCATGCCTCCCCCCTCCCCATTATGGATCAGCATCCACTTATCAGAACATTGAATGACGCATGGATAACAGAAGAGCACCTATCTCTTGTGCAGAACCTTGGAAAGATAGGGCCGGGGATGGGCCAAGGCTTGGCCATGGCCATGTTTTCCAGAGTGACTTATGTGTGGAACATTAATATGTTAAACAGGTTTCTTAGCAACAGGAGATTTCTGAAAACTTCTTCAGAGATTCTAGGTTATGAATGTGCTTTGTGAATATCTAAGAGGAAATAAAGTATGCCATGTTCACTGATTTATTTGAACTAATCCTTTACTCTTTAAAGTATATCATGGGCCTGGGGATTCAGGGGACAGAAAGGCCTAGGGTGAGCACGTGGAGATGGGTGATCTCTTCTCCCAGGCCTGATTCTTGACTGTGATTTCAGTTCAAAGCTTTCATCCTTCAGAGAGAAAACTGACACCATGCTTTGATTTTTCAGGACAAAGTGCATAGGACCATCCCTAGAAGGGCCATGATTTATTTAGGGTATTCAGAGCACTGAAACATCTCCAGAAGGTCTGAGTTACTAGGTTCTATGGGTTGTTTGATCTTATAATTAGCTGTCCTTCTTAATTCATTTCTCACTGGTTTGCCCAGCCCGCCAAGCTACCCATTTGGCGGAACCTGTTCAAGTGAGATCAGCAGAAAAAGAAAGATCTGGAAGTGGCTCATGAAACTCTGGGATCTTCACTTCATGCTCATTTCCCCCTCATTTGACATTCCTGTTCCAGACGTTAACTGGAATGCAGGGCTGCCATGCAGGAGAGGAAAGATTAGGAGAAGGACATGGAACAGAGGGAGAAAGATGCTGAGGTGTGGACTTAGGTCCAGCTTTAGGAATCAGGACCTGCTTCAAGGAGAAGGTGGCCACTAGTTTAAAATGCCTCTCTGGAAGGAGATAAAATTGAATATTGTTCTTTTTAAAAAAATATTTATTTACTTTAGTTGTACACGATGCAATGCATTTATGTTTACGTGGTGCTGAGGATCGAACCCGGGTTGTGCACGTGCAAGGTGAGCGCTCTGCCGCTGAGCCACAGCCCCAGCCCCCAAATTGAATATTGTTATTCAAAGTATTTTACTATTAGTGTTTAAGTGTCCATATCCTTCTGTGTGATTCCATGGAGTCCCATTGGACATACACAGAATGGAAGTGCATAGTTTATCAATAGTGAATTAGGACCTATCCATGTAATAGAATATTGTGTAGACAGGAAGAAGATTAAGATGTCTTTGTGTGTAGTAATGTGGAAATGCACCTTCTTTGCACTCCAAGTGAACCATCAGGACACCATACATATTGTGTAGCTATCATTTTTGTAAGAACACGTCAAACCTTCATGACTTATAATATAGAATACAGACTAGAACAGAGACTAGAGATTAAGTTGGTCATAGTAGCTATCTGAGGAGGGCGGGAAACTGGGACACATTTTATGTTCTATATTACATTTTTTATACAATATTCATTTTTTAAACAATAAGCACACATTATGTTCAGAAAATAGTGTTTTTTTTTTTTTTTTTTTTTAAATACAGATGGAGTTTAGTTCATATGACAGATTCTCTTTTCTTTGTCCTCAAGTGACTTAAAGCCCATAGGAATCTCCAAACAGAGGAATAGGTGTTGTTTCTCTTTCTCTTTTCCTGCTTCTTTTAGCTTTTTCCTAAACTTTCTTTCTTGGAGGCTTTTTGTCCCATCGAATGCTCTTAAGCCCCCACAATCAGCTCATCTGCACTGTCTGATGCCTGAGTTTATTACCTATAACTTTCCTGTATTGTTCTCATTTGAAAAAGAACACGCAAAGCCACTTATGCGTTGCAAATATTTTCTCCGTTGGTGACTAATGGTTGGCTTCATGTGGGAACAGAAGGGAAATGCTCTTGGGCACACTCTATTGTGTCTATTTGGTGGCATGGGCCTCTCTGTTCTTCCTGTGAATAAAATGACGGAATTGGATTGAATAATCCTAAGAATCTTTCTCAAGCTACAGTCTATGAATACTTAAGAGGGTATATTTATTTCCTACTTTAAGGTTTTCTGGCTTTCATCCTCTCTTACGGGCTTGGGGAGGAATGTTTTCTATCGCATTTCTTTGTTTTCTTTCTTTTTCTTCTCTTTGTTCCTTTTAGTTATCCTGTCACATTGCTAACAGACCTGCTGACAGCACAGGGAGTCAGGAAGCGGGTTCTTGACATCACTACTACCCCTTTTATGTCCTTGGGCTATTTTCCTCACTCTCTCAGGTCTCTGTTTTCCCAGCTTAACAGTGTATTGCCTGTTTTTATCCATCCTCATTATAAGGAAAACTTAAAGGATGAATGTAGGTATTGACCTGGTTTTCATCCCAAGGATGTAATTAAAAGAAAATGGGCAAACAGATGTGAACGTGTTAGATAATTCCTTGTTGGAGGATACCTTGGGCATTGCAGGGTGTTGAGCATCAATCCTACCCTCTATCTATTAGATAACAACAACCGCATCCCTACCCCAACTGTGACAACTGAAAGTGTCTCCAGATATGGCCAAATGTTCCCTTGTCTTGGTGGGTGGGGGGACGAGGGGCAGATAGTCCTGCTTGAGAACTACTGATGTAAAGTCCTATGTATATAGCTATATGGACTTCCAGAATTGTTAATTAAGTAGCTACTTTCAGAGGGTTCAACTAAAAAGAGAAAGTCACATAAGCAGAATGATGACTTCAGGGAGGAGCACAAAAAATACAAGAGTGCTGGGCACGGTGGTGCACGCCTGTAATCCCAGCACTTGGGAGGCTGAGGCAGGAGGATCGCAAGTTCAAAACCAGCCTCAGCAATGGCGAGGCATTTAGCAACTCAGTGAGACCTTGTCTCTAATAAAATACAAAAAAAGGGCTGGGGATGTGGCCCAGGGGTCAAGTGCCCCTGAGTTCCATCCCTAGTACCAAAAAAAAAAAAACAAAACAAAAAAATACAAGAGTGAAGATAGTGCCAAATTCAGCATAATTTCCGGGAAGTTCTATTTCCTGTAGGAACAATCTGTATCCTAAGAAGGTACAAAGGTCAGTCTTGAGGAACCCTACCCCCATGACACAGGAGAGTAAGGGTTTGTAGTTATTGTTAGTTTCTAGTTATAGGTGGTGATAGGAGGAGATCTCAAAGAAATGTGAAGAACAGCTTATTCAATAAGGTCAGAGACATGCAGAATTTCATGGATATATATATAGCATATATATTCTGGATATTCTGAAATTATAATTATAATATAATTATATGAGGTATAATTAAGTTCCACCCTGCTTTATGTGCACTACCAAATTTAGGGCTATAGCAATCTTGTGCATCGTGTTATTGTCCTGTTTTGCAGATGAGAGAAGCTTTCAATTCAGCTCTCCCTGTCTCCAGAACCCACTCTCTTGCTGCCCATTCCAAATGTGTTAGTCTGCTTTTAGTCACTGTGACAAAATACCTGAGAAAGTCAACTTAGAAGAGAAAAGATTTAACTTCTGGTTTCAGTATACAGTCTGCTGACTCCATTATTTTTAGTTAGACCTGTAGTGAGGTAGAAACAACATGGTGAAAGGGTGTGGTAGAAGAAAGCTACTTACCTCATGGCAGGTAGGAAACACTGAAGGGAGAGGAGGGGGACCAGAGAGAAGATATACCCTTCCAGGGCATACCCCCAGTGAACCACCTCCTCCGATTAGGACCTGCCTCCCAACGTTTCTACCACCTCCCAATAATAGATGCAGTTATGAACCCATTAATAGAGTAATCCATTGATGAGATTAAAAGACATGATCCAACTGCTTCCCAACAGCCCCACCCTCAGATATTGCTGTATCGGGGACCAAGCTGTCAACATATGAGCCCTTTGGGGACCTTCCAAATCCAAACCACAACAACATGTCACTATTTCCTAGAAAAAAGAAACAAACAAAACTAAACACACAACACCCTGAATGGTTGTTTATTTCTCCTTCTCATCTGCTGGACTGTTAACAACTTGAGCCTAAGGGCTATGTATGTCATGTGCACGATGCTGGTCTTAAGCCACTGTGCCTTAATCTTAAGGAATAAAGAACCAGTGGTGGAGTTTTACACTCCAGGACTCAGCTGTGCCAGGGCAGGGAAAGAGGCTGAGTAAGTCAGAGATATTGACCTTTCCAGGCAGCACGTGACTAAGAGTTATTCATGGATGTATAAATTAGGATTAAGAAGAAGATGAAGAGTCGTCTTTTTCCAGTCCTTTGGGTTTTAATATAAGAAAGGAAAGCACAGAAAGGCGAAGCCCTTGTTGATGCCTACACAGCGTGTCTCCAGCAGACCAGGGTTGAGATTGGGCTCTGGCCTCCACTCCAGTGTCTTGCCATCACATCTGAGCGACACCATGAAGGACGAGGGAGCAAAAGGCACCCCCTTCCTGGGGCTGTGAACTGAGGCCAGAGGAAAGATGCTTAAGCTCTTCTTTTTCCTTATCTGAAGAAGGGCATAGCAATAGTTTCTACCGGAAAAGGTTAAATGTGAAAATTACATGGCAAAAGCCCTCAGCACCATGCCCGTTGCATTTTAAGGACCCCCCCAGAAGTTAGGCTGCTGTTATGACTATTTTAATAAAGATTTTTAGAGATATTAAGTGTGTCTTATTATATATATGTATATATATACTATATAGCATATATAGTATATATGTATATATTTCATAGTATATAGTATGATACAGTATGTTTTATATATAATATAGCGTATATTATAATGCTTTATAATATAGAATATAGCATGTATATGCTATATATAAAGCCTGCATACTAATATGTACATATTTACATATATATGTGTGTATATATATATATGTATCTCATAAATGCATATTCTTTTAAGGAAATGCCAAAGTGTTTTCCAAATTGTAGCATTTCAGTGTTCCACCTACTGTGCATTAGGACTCTGGTTTCTCCCGTTTCTTGGTCGTTCTTGGTGCAGTCAGTCTTTTTAACTTTAGCCACTCCAATAGGCGTGTCATGTCATATTACGTTATCTTGTTGTTTTAGTTTGAATTTCCCTAATGACTAATGTTGTTGAGCATCTTTTCATGTGCTTATTTGTCATCTGTATATCTTTGGTGAAATATCTGTTCAAATCTTTTCCCCATTTTTATCAGTGCATATCAATTATACAAAATATTGGGTTTCACGGCAGCATATCTGTACATACCCGTTTTGATCACTTCTACTCCCTGTAATTCATCCCTCCTCTTTCTTCCCTTCTCCCGCAATCCCTGACCTCTTCACTAATAGTCTCCCTTCTATGTTTATATTGTCTTTACCCCCCTATAGATTCCACATATAAGAGAAAACATCCTGGGTACTGTGGCTCATGTCTGTAATCCCAGTGGCTTGGGAGACTGAGGCAGGAGGATAGCAAGTTCAAAGCCAGCCTCACCAACTTAGAAGGTTCTAAGTAACTTAGAGAGACCCTGTCTCAAAATAATTAAAAAAAAAAAAAAAAAAAGGGCTGGGGATGTTGCTCAGTGGTTAAGTGCCCTTGGGTTGGAAGAAAAAAAAAAAAAAAGAGTGAGGGAGAGAAAACATTCAATACTTATCTTTGTAAGTTTGCCTTACTTTTCTGAACATGATGATCTCTAGTTCCATCTGTTTTCCTGGAAATGACATTTTTTTTTTTGTTCTTCTTTAAGGCTGAATAATGCTCCAGTGATTTTTGTTATTCATTCATATGTTGATGGTCACCTAGGCTGATTCAGTAACTGGGCTACTGTAAATTGTGCCACAAACCACATGAGTTTGCATGTAGGTTTATGTGTGCTGATTTTAATTCTTTCAGATACATACTGAAGAGTGGTGTAGCTACTTCATATTGTAATTATTTTTTACAGTTTTTTTTGAGGCATTTCATATTGATGTCTATAGCGGCTGTATTGATTTACATTCTCACCAACAGTGTAGAGGGGGTTCCTTTTTCCCTACATCCTTGCTAACATTTATTATTTTGTTTATTCTTGATGACTGCCATTCTGAGTGTGGAGATATGAAATCTCGATGTAGTTTTTAATTTTTTTGGTTTAAATTAGTTATACATGATGGTAGAATGCATTTATACACTTTTGACATGTCATACATAGATGGGGCATAATTTATCATTTTTTCTGATTATACATGTTATAGAATCACATAGGTCATGCAGTCATATGGATATTTAAGGTAATAATGTCTGTTTCGTTTTACCATTCTTCCTATCCCTGTATCCCCTCCCCTCAACTTCACTCTCCTCTACCTAATCTAAGGCAAGTCTATTCTTCCCTAGTGCCCCTTCTTGTTATTGGGAATTAGCATTCACAAATCAGAGAAAATATCTGGTCTTTTGATTTGCATTTTCCTCAAGGTTAAAGATGTTGCATTTTTCATTGGCCATTTGTACTTAGTTTGAGAAGTGTTTGTTCAGTTCTTTTGTCCATTTATTAACTGGATTATTTTTTCTTTGGTGGTGAGTTTTATGAGATCCTTGTATGTTCTGGATGTTAATCCTCTGTCAGAAGAAGAGCTAGCAAAGACATCCTTCCCTTCTATAGGCCATCTTTTCACTCTGAAGCCTTTTAATTTGAAGCTCCTCCGGGACTTGTTGATTCTTGCTATTTTCTGGGCTATAGGAGTCCTATTCAGGAAGTCATTGCCTGTGCTGGTATCTTGAAGTTTCCTCCTATGTTTCTTCTAGTAGTTTCCTTATCTGGTCTTGGTATCAGGGTGATATTGGCTTTGTATAATGAATTTGGCAACTTTCTTTCCTTTCTATTTTATGAAATAGTTTGAGAAGTTTTGGTCTTACTTCTTGAAAGATCTGATAAAGTTCAACAGTGAATTCATCCAGTTGTGGGCTTTTCTTTGTTAGGAGATTGTTTACTATTGAAAATGCATTGCTTGTTATTGGTCTTTTTAGTTTTTTTTTTAAAAATATCCTGCAGGTTCAATAACTTGGTAGATTGTATATATCTACAGATTTATCAGTTTTTCTAGATTTAATAATTTATCAGAATGTAAGTTTTTATAATGGTCCCTAATGATCCTCTTTGTTTTAGTGATATCTATTGACATCTCCTTTTTCATTTCTAATTGTATTAACTAGGATCTTTTTCTTTTGGCCAATTTAGCTAAGGTCTTATCATCTTGTCTGTCTTTTCAAAGAACCAATTCTTTGATTCATCAATCATTTGTATTATTTTAAAAGTCTGTTTATCATTAGTTTCAGCTCCAATCTTATTATTTTTCTTGTTTTATTGGTTTTGGGTTTGGTTTGTTCTTTTTTTCTAAGACCTTGAAATGCATATTTAGTGTATTTATTTGAAATATCTCTGACTTTTTAAAAAAATATTTATTTATTTGCTTTGGTTGTACACAATGCGTTTATTTGTACGTGGTACTGTGAGGATAGAACCCGGGCCGCACACATGCTAGGCGGGCGCTCTACTGCTGAACCACAATCTCAGCCCTCTCTTTTTAATGTACACACTCATAGCAAGTAAATTACCTCTTAGCACTACCTTTGCTGTCTCTTGCAGATTCTGATATGTTGTGTTTCCATTTGCATTTATTTCTAGAAGTTTTTAAATTTCTCCCTGATTTTTTTAGTCGCCCACTGATCATTCAAAGTCTATTGTTTAATCTCCGCGTGTTTGTGTAGTTTCTTCAGTTCCTCTTACTGTTGAATTCTGATTTATTACATCATAATAAGATTAGGAAATTATTTTAATTTTTTTTTACATGTTAAAACTTGGTTTATGGCCTAAGATATGATCTATTTTGGAGAAAATTCTATGAGCTATTGGAAAGAATGTGTATTCTGCTGTTGGTAGATTGACTATTTTGTAGATCTCTATTAAGTACATTTGATCTAGAGTGTAGTTTAACTCTGTTGGTTTATTTGGTGATGTTTTGTTTGTGTGACCTAATACCCCACTATGAGAGTGGGGTATTGAAGTCACCTACTATTATTTTTTTTGGGCCCTATCTGTCCCTTTATGTTGAGTAGCGTTTGTTTTATGAAATTGGGTATGCTGACATTTGGGGCTTATATATTTAAAATCATTATTTCTTTTTGGTGGATTGTTTCCTTTACCAATATACTGTGACTATCTCTCTTTTCTAAATTTTTGTTTTTCAAATTCCACTTTGTTGGATGAGTATAGTTGTTTCTTCTTGTTTCTGATTCCATTTGCCTAGAACATTATTTTTTATTCTTTCACTAGAACTCTATGTATGTCTTTGTTGGTAAGATGTGTCTCTTATGGGGCAATGAACAGTTGGTTATTATTTTTAAAATCTAATTGCTAGTCTGTGTCTTTTAATGGGAGAATTAAGTCCATTTATATTGAGGGTTATTACTGAAAGGTGTTTATTAATTCATGCCATTTTGTTCTTTTTTCTAATATTTGATTTCACTCCTAATCTTATTTGCTTATCTACTCTTCTAATTAGGTTTACTCTTTCCTATGCTGTCTTAGTTGTGTTTATCTGCCTCCTCTGAGTATATGATTCCTTTCAGCATCTTCTGTAATGCTGACTTAGTGATCATGAATTCCTTTAGTTTATGGTTTTGTTGGAAGATCTTTATTTCTTCTTTAATTATTAAAGGTAACTTTGCTGGATATAGTGATCTAGGTTGACAATTATTTTCATTACAGCTTGAAATATGTTATTTAACACCTGCTTTGTCTTTAGGGTTTCTGCTTAGAAATCTGCTATTATTCCAACAGTATTACATTTATAAGTGACTTGTAGGTTTTTAAATTCTCCCTTGCAGGTTTTTAAAATTATTTTTTTTCCTGAAGCTTTGGCAATTTTAACCATAATATATTATAAAAAAGTTTCTTTTCTGGTCATGTCTATTTGGGGTTCTATATACCACCAGTATTTGAATGTCAATCTAGTTCCCAAGGTTTGCAAAAAATTTTGCTATTATTTCTGTGCCATTCAACTGTATCTCTACTCCTTCCTTAAGGCCTATGAATTGTAAGGTATGTCTTTCACTATGGTCTAAGAGTTTTTGTATATTCTGTTCATAGTTTATTTTTATCACTGTATGAATATTCTAATTCAGTCACCTTGTCTTTGAGCCCTAAAATTAAGTCTTCTATTTTATCTAGTCTACTGGTGAATTTTATGTTTGACTTACTAAGCTTTTCGTTCCCAAGAATTCTGTTTGGTTCTTGTTCAGAATTTCTTTTTATTGAATTTTTCATAGATATCCTGTATTGTCTTTCTTAATTTATTAATTTGTTTATACACATCTTCTTTGAATTTGTTAGCAATTCATTTTTTAATTCTTTACCGTTTTATCCACTTTGATATCAATAGATTCTGTTATTGGAGAGGTTTGAATTTTTGGAGGTATTGCATTGCCTCATTGTCTCATGTTTTACATATTTCTATAGTGAGGTTTGCCAATCTGTTGGAATGGATATCTCTTCCACTATTTTGTAAGGGTCTTTTTAGTGAGAAGCTTTCTCCTTACAATTTGTCCTGGGGTGGGGTTATATTTCAACATTAAGGCACCCATTCAACATGTTAAATCTTCTAGGTTGAATCACTAGCATCACCCAGAGAGGAGAGAATAACCACTAGTAATAGCAACTTAGAAGCAAACCACATATCAAGATATAATACAACTTTTTAAGGATGATTTCTATAATACCAATAGTTAAAGAGAAGAAAGGAGGAATAATAGAAAAGGCTAAAAAATTAGGCATTAATGGTAGTAAATATAATACTTAAATATATAGAAAAAAGATAAAAATGAGAAAAGGGGATGGAAGAAGAGAGACAAAAGGAGAAATGAGATAAAAGAAAAAAGAAAAAGTAAAAAATAAAATGAGGAAAGAAGAATAGAGGTACAGAGACAAATCAAAGAATTTTAAAAATGCATAAAATTACAGAGTTATAAAAAAAAAAGAAGGAAAAAAAACTAACCTATTTTAAAAAGTGAAGGCAAAAACCGAATGACTTAAGATTTCTCCTTGCTAAGATATTTTAGATGGAGACGCTTCTTTCCAGGACTTTTAACTCCAGAAGCTATGCAGACAGGGGTTGTGAGAAGCAACTAAACTTTACTTTGTGCCTTCTCAGCTCCAGCCTAAATAAGCCAAATTGATCAGAGTAGGGTATAAGCTACACTCTGACCCTCTTCATCTACCAGTGAGTTCTGAGGTAAAGATGTCTTCTGTAGAGCCAGACTGATCAACAATACCTCTTTTTTTTTTTTTTTTTTAAACCTAGAGACAGAGGGACAGATGTAGTGAGAACCACCTTCCTAACCTCCTGCCTACAGAGCCTGTGGATCTATGTGAACTGTGCACCCAGGTCTGGAGACAACCCAAGGTGTAGGGTGTGGCATGTGTTCAAACCCTGGTGACAATTCCTTCTGATGCCCTTAGCATGGAAGAGGTGGCTTGGTCCGTTGGGGTTTACACTTGGATGGGGAGCTCTGGGCACCAAGATCTCTTCCTGTCTCAGCCACGGTGCTCTGGAATCTGGTCCCCTTGAGAATCCATGCATAGCTTTTCTTGCTCCCTGTCACAAAGCACAAATTGACACTTTTATTTGAAATATTTGTTTTAAAATATTTATTTATTTTAGTTGTACACATGCCTTTTATTTTTATGTGGTTTTGAGGATTGAACCCGGGTCGCGCACGTCTAGGCGAGTGCTCTACTGCTGAGCCACAACCCCAGCCCCAAAATGACACTTTTAAATGGAAGTGCCCTCTGCTTCCCTCAGCTTGGCAGAGTGGCAGACCAAGCCTCCTGCTACTCAGCACTCTCAGTGGATTCACGCCACAGTCACTCTCCTGGGTCCAGGCTGAGTCACAGGTGACACAGTCCTTTGCCCATTTCTTAAATTGGGTTATTCATTTATACAGTATCAGGAATTCTGTCCACATTCTGCATACAAATCCTCTGTCAGATGTTTTGCTAATATTTTTATTGCAATCTGTGGTTTGTCTTTTTATTTTCTGAACATTGTCATTTTTCTTTCTTTTTTTGTTTGGGGGAGTACCAGGGGTTGAATTCAGGGGCGCTTAACCACTGGGCCACATACCCAGACCTATTTTGTATTTTATTTAGAGACAGGGTCTCACTGAGTTGTTTAGAGCCTTGCTGTTGCTGAGGTTGACCTTGATCTTGTGATCCTCCTGCCTCAGCCTGCTGAGCTGCTGGGATTACAGGCATGCACCACGATGCTGATGCCCAGCTTGAACATTGTCTTTTGATGAAGTCTAATTTATGAATTTTCCCTTTATATGTCATACTTTAGCTATTATGCCTATAAAATCTTTACCTAACATAAGCACACAAAGGTTTTTTTTTTTCCCTATTTATTCTTCTAGAAGTTTTATAGTTTGAAGTTTAACATTTAGGTCTATTAAGCATTTCAGGTATTTTTTTTTTTTTTTTTCTAAAATGTGAGGTATGGGTTCCAAGGGTTTTTTTTTTTTTTTTTTTTTTTTTTTGACACATGAATATGTAACATGCTGACATAATGGACATACATTAGTCTTTCCTAATACTGTTTGCAATGTAGGCAGGGTAATGCTAGTTACAACAGGTGCTGCTCTAATGGCTGATAGATCACTCATCAATATCTTAGGGGTATTAATGATTACTACCACCATGATTGTGTTTATAATTACAATTACCCATGAATCTGTCCATTGGCTTTCCCTTCACAAACAGGCTTATGTAACAGTCACTCTACAAGGTGAAGAATTACCAACATTATCATCTATGTCCTCAAGCAAACCAGGCTAATTAAGAAGGGTAATTACAGAGGGGCACAAATTTATAATGATGATAACTCAGGTGCAACATCTATTTCTCAGTCTGATGAAGAGTTAATTTCTTGGGTCTAAGAAGGGAGGAAACACGAAACCTGACAAAGTCAATCCTCTTAATTTCATAGCTCACTTCAGATGCTGGGGACAGAATGATCAGGTTTAATTGAGCCAAAGCCATCTTTAGGGATTTTGAAAATGTCTTGTAAACAGTTTTGTTAGTAAACCAAGGACTCAGAGGCAGAGAGAGTCCTAGCAAGAAATTGTCTTCCCATCTTGTTTTTTTCTCCCTTATTAGCAAAGAGTTGTCTTATTTGACCATCTGTAAACAGAACTTGTCTACAGCTAATTTTGAAGACCTACTTGAAATCCCCAGGCCCATATCATATCAATTCCTTTCCCATGTATTGAATAGTGAAGAACACATTGGAAGGAATCCATGCTCCATTTCTTGTTGGGAAAAGCCTACTGTATCTATTTTGTTTCTCTTTTTACCACATTTCTTTTTTTTTGCATCAGTCTTTCAGGTTCATTACCTTGCAAGTTCGCTGGATAGTAAGGAAACTAAGATGACGCCTCTTTTTCTGGTGTCAACCGACTTTGTACAAGTGGTGGGTGAGAGAGTCTCTCCGGCATTAATCCATGTGACAATGACACACATATGCCACAAGTACTGTTTATATGCCAGGTACTCTAGTAGGCTTTGGAGATACAAAGGAAATGAATATAATCCTTGTTCATACACAGTTTGTAAGTTAGTAGGAGAGTGGGAATAAAACAAATGATCACAACATAAATGTACATTTACAAACTACATATCCATAGGCAGTTGTATGGTAAAATGACTACTGCTGAAATCCCTAGATGATCAGTGCTATAGTTTGGATCTGGAACTTCTCTCTAAAGCCCATGTGTTAAAGGCTTGGCACTACTGGGAGGTGGTGGAAACTTCGAGAAGTGAGGCTAGTGGGAGATCTTTAGGTCCTTGGGGGTGTGCCCTCAAGGGTTACTATGGATGCCAATCTTTTCTGCTCTCTCTTTTGCACCGGACCATGAGGTGAACAGAATTTTTCTTCCCTGTGTCTTGCCATAATGCACTGAGTCCTCATGGGCTCAAAGGAATGAGACCAAATGGTCATGGACCGAAATCTCCAAAACTATGAGCAAAATAAAACTTTCTTCTTTATAGATGATTGTCTCAGGTATTTTGCTATAGTAACAGAAAACTGACTAACACAATCTTAACATATACTCAGTATGTTTTTATGGTTTGTCTTATTTCTAAATAATTTTGTGGTCTCTCAGGAAGGATTGTTTTCAAGCTAGGAGTGAAGAAAGATGTCATCTTATTCAGAAGTCTAAGGTGATATAGTGACCAGTCTTGAGTATAACATGAAAAATCAGTGTCACTTTGTAATCAAAACATTAATAACTTAGAGTTCAAAGATCATTTTTGTTTTTATATCTATACTGAGACTTAAGGAGCAAGGGTTAATTTGTGTTTATATTCTCTTTCTTTGGAATTGGTTCTCAAGCAGTGGGGTGTCCTTATAGTTCATAATTATTATCATGAGCAGGAGAATCCTTTTGCTCTGTAGGATTCATTTGGCAGGAAGAGTCTGTGCTCTTCTCTGAATGTCGCCTGACTGTAGAAGTGAATCCCTATATACGCTCTTGTGTATGTCTCTATGTTTTCCATTGTGGTCCACTATCAACCTTCCTGTTCTCAGTGGGTTTAACTGTGATAGCTCCTCTACCTGTTTTCCTTTCTATTTCTAATCTGCTATGGTTTGGAAAACAATAACACTGTGTTCATTAGGATTGCCTGCAAAATAAGAATAGGCTCTGAGAGTAGAAATTGTCATTGGCAGAGTACATCAGCTCTGTGCAGGAAGGAATGCATGTGTATATTTGAATGTCTAATTGTGGGTAGTGGTAATAGTTTAGTTTCTCTAAGAAGTATCTTTAAATAAGTAAGGTGATTAATATAGACCAGAGAGAATGGTAACCAATTAAAATGCTATCTTTTCACTTTTTTTTTTTTTTTTTTTTTTTTTTGGTACTGGGGATTGAACTCAGGGGCACTCAACCATTGGGCCACATCCCCAGCCCTTTTCTGTATTTTATTAGAGACAGGGTCTCACTGAGTTTCTAAGTGCCTCACCATTGCTGAGGCTGGCTTTGAACTCACAATCCCCCTGCCTCAGCCTCCCAAATGCTGGGATTACAGGTGTTTGCCACCCGGCCTGGCTATGATCTTTTCACTTTTTAAATGCTTTATTTTGCTTCTATCTTATGTCCATCTCCAAATCTGATTGGGGAGAGATGAGATAGATATTATAAGGAAACTTGGGACCAGAGATAAAATGATTTACCTTAGGCCTCTTGGCAAATTATTGACACGATTATGACCAGAACTCAGGTCTCATAATTATCTCTCAGCCTGAAGATGTTACAAGGACAGGAAAAATGAAGAGAATAGACATAGGAGGCAGGCTTCTACATTAACCTGTGTTGGTGAATGAGTGGGAAAAAAATCTCAAGTGTTTGGGTGAAAATGGGACTTCATTTGGGGACATCTCAGTTTCTAGATGTGCTCAAATTATCCATGCACAGAAATGGCTCTCTTGGCCCCTTGGATGTTTTAACATCTTATTTTCTCTGTCAGAGTAAATTCATCAGTGACTGTCATGTGGGGAAAGTGGTCAAATGTCAAGAAGAAGATGGAGAATGTGCATAAAAGTGAGAACTTAAAAATTAGGTTGCTGTGTCTGATAAGGAGAATTGCAACATGTCATGGATAAGGCATTAATTTTCTCCATCTACTTTGACAAATATTTATTTGATGACAGGTACTGTGCTATGCTCTGAGTGTCTAAAAGATCAATAAAACTTGGCACCTCCTGTAGTTGTTTATGTCCTAGAAAGGAGGGTGATGCAAATGTTCTAAAACTAGATCATAAGGGACTGTTCAACAACTGAAAATGCACTAAAATTCATTAAATTACAGACCTGTAATAGGTAACATGATATGGAAATGATACCTTAATAAAGCAATTTAAAAAGAGCAAGTTAAAACATGGGAAGATTAATGCCAGGGTAAGGACAGGAGACAGAAAGAGCTTCTAGAATAAATGCTACATAGCAGAAATCTGAAGAACGAATAAGGGATACCTCAGAAAAGGGTAAGGAAAGATCGAACTGGACCACAAGAAGAACAGGAGCCAACATGTGGAGGTGAGGATGTGTATTGCCTGCATGCTGCAAAGGTAGCTTAGCTTCACTTGAGTTCAACTTCTGATGGGGAGAGACAAGAATGAAGGTGGGAGGGATACGCAGGAGGTAAACATTAGGAAATTAATTATCATGAAAAGGAATTTGAAATTTATTCTAAGGGCAATATGGCACCATTAAGTTTCAAAATATGGGCATATCATGCATAAATTTGTATTTTGAAAGACTGAATGTGGTAGAAGTTTATTTTGAAGGAGGAAGTCTAGAAGCAAGGGGTAGCTGATTATATCAACTCAGTGGATCTGAACTATGTAGATGAATTTAAGAAAGTGAAATGAGCGTGGAATATTTAACGTAGGAGATGAAGTCAAAGATGTTGGGGAAGGTCCTTAGGGTTTGTGTGTGAGTAATGCGTAGTTGACTGTATTCCACACTGAGAATGAGTGCTGATTGTAAATCAAACTTGGAGAGGGGAGAAGATAGCGAGTTCAGCTTTTGGTATTTTCCAATTGGGTGTTTGTAGGGCATTTAAAATGTACAGTAAGCAGTTGGATAAATAGATCTGGATCGCACGAGAGAGATTGAGGGTGAGATGCAGATTTTGGTAACCCACAGATGGAATGTGATCAATGGAAGTCATGACTGAATGAGAATATACAGCAAGGGTCTCCCCAAGGATAAAACCCTCATGGAAATCAAAATTCACTGATGGGCAGAGGAAGAGGAGACTTAGATGGAGATGAGCAAGAAATTGCTAGGTGAGTGCAAGGAAAATAAGGGTCCGTACTGTCATGGAACTAACAACAAACAAAAAAGCACTTTCTCAAGGAATATTAAGAAGTTAGTGCTGCATAGATATTCAGAACTGAACTTAGAGGTGGAATAAAACTTGTCCCCCAGATTTAGTGACCAAGAGGCCATCAGAGCTTTACCAAGAGTAAGTTCAATGAACTAATATGGGAGACAGTTATGTTGGATAGGGTGAGGAGAGCAGGAGAGAATGGGAGGTGAGGGAGTGGAGATGGCTGGTGTGACACAAACGTCAGCAGGTTTGGCTCTGAAGGGGGTAGGAGGGTAGGATGGTATTTGATGTGTGAGGACAGCATTTGTTTGTTATTGTTTAAAAAATAAGATTGGAGAGACTTTAATTTGTCTAAAGGCTGTTGGACTGGATCTAGGAGAGAGGTGGGGGTAAGAGAGGGATTGCAATCAGGGTGCAGGAGGGAATGTAATTCAGAGGCTTCCACTGTCCCTTGGCCATGTGGCACAGTTACCTGCTTTGAGTGACAGAGAAGTGATGGAGTAGGGAGGGGTGTTTGGAGAAGTCCAAAAAAAGTTGGAACATCCATTGTGCTACATGTGAAAAAGCCCTGAACAAGGGAACCAGGCAGCGTTAGAGATGATGGATTTGTAGTGATGCTAACCTGGAATCGGTTCCACTAGACACAGCTCCCCTGATGGAGGAGAAGACACCAATTATTGGATCAACTCAGAGTTGAGGCTTTGAATGGGCAAAGATAATTCAAAATCAGGTTAAAAATCAAGGCTTAAGTGCAGAATCACAGAATCTCAGTTGGATTTAGATGGAAAAGAATGTAGAAAGAGAGAGAGGATTCTAGGGACTAAATATTTCAATAAGGGGGAAGACTAAGATGTCATGGCTGGAGCAGCTACAAGGAACTGTGGTAGCGTGACCAGGAGGACATGACTGAAGGAGTGGAGGAGAAGTCACTGAAGGTGGTCCATCAACAAATATTCATTAACTGCCTGTTCTGTGCCAGGCACAGCAGATACCAGAGGACAAGGCAGACACAGGCCCTGTCCTCAAGAAGCTAACATTCCTGGAGGCAGAGGGGAAAGAAGTAAAAATATAAGTAAATGAGAAGGTCAGGGCACCCATAAGCACTCTGAAGAAGATAAAATCTGTAATTAATGAGAGAGACCATGTTCATGAAGGTGGTCAGGGAAGAGCTCTCTGAAAGAAAGATGATGTTGACCTTGAACAATGGGGAGGTGGCCATCACTCAAAGAACTGGGGGAGGAGGTAGAACATGCCAAGTAGAAGCAAAGTAAGTGCAAAAATACCACCACAGGGCTGAGTGATGTGTTTAGGGGACAAAAAAGGAGACCAGCACAGTTGCCCTGTAGGAAATGACAGGGACAGTATGAGGCTTTGTTGTCGGAGATAATGGGTTGGACCAGTTAGGCGCTTCATGGTCCTTGAGGGGCTGAGTGACATGGAGGCTGCTCATCTACACTGTTGTATGAAGAGCCCACCACTGGGGCTGAGAGAGGAGGGAGAGACCACTAAAGAGGTGGTTGTAATTTCTGAGGCAGGAGTTAATGATAATCTGGGCCAGGCTTTTAGCAGAGGAGATACTGAGAAATGGTGGGATTCAGGATATGTTCTGGGACTAGGAGTGCAGCTCAGTGGTAGAGTGCTTTCCTAGCATGTGTGAGGTCCTGGGTTCAATCACATACCAAAAAAAAAAAAAAAAAAAAATCAGGATATGTTCTGGAAGCATAACTGATACACATTGCTAATTGATGGGATTTGGGGAGTGAATAAGGAGGACTAGATAATTACTCCTAGGTTCCTGATCCATGCAATGAGCGGATAGTGGTATTAGGTAGGGGTTTTGGGGCAAAATCAATAGTTCTGCTTTGGGATGTTAAACTTGAGATTCCTAGTACTTCCCCATGCACCTGTAGTGTAGGTGGTTAGATGTTTACTTCTGGATTTGCAAGGGAACAGTGAGAACTAGAGTTACAGATTTGGGTGGTTCAGAACATCATAGAGTTCAGAGTAATGACCCTAAATGGGATCGTGTAGGGAGTGAGAATACAGGGAAATAGGAAGAGGCCTGGGGACTGAAACTTGGAGCTCTTAGATACATGGAAAAGAAGGAAAATTCAGCAAAGGAGAATAGGAAAGAGCAGTGAGGCTGGAAGAAAATGAGGAGCCTGTGACATCCCAGAAACCAAGGCCAGAGAGAGCTTTACAGCTCTGCCACTCAGATTAGCTACTACCAGTTCCTAAGGTGCAGGTTCAGCACAGAGTTAGGGAAAGGAGATCTGGGCCTTCCTACCCCTTATGTCCTCCCCCCTCTCATTTTCTGTGAATCTATTGGGCTTAATAGCCAAGGCTGGTAAGAGTAAACTGCCTCTGTGGCCCTCACTGTTGAAGAAGGTGATTAACATAAACTAAGAAAGGCCTCCATAGACACAAACAGAAATAATTCAATGTAGAAAGGAATGTGTCATTTAAGAACTTCAGATGAAATATCTCGAGGAATTGCAAGGTATCTGTGAAGTCAGAGAAGTTTTCATGGAGGAGATGATGTGTGTAAGTGTGTACACACACACACACACAAACATCGATTACACAGGAGTGGACTGGAGCCTAAGGGATGAGCAGAAGTATCTAAGGTAGAGGCATAGACAAGGTGCAGAGGAAGCAACCTGAGGCCTGTGAGTAGAGGCTTTGGATCAGCTCATGTTGGTTGGCTCACAGCTTGGTTGGTTGATTCTGTGATCTACCCCGGTCCAGAACCACTCAATAGACACAGTAAGTGGTTCTTTGCTCTCTAGAGGAAACTAGAGGAAGCCAGAGATGTACAAGCTTAGCTTTGGGCTTGTAGACTCCATTACTGTTGTTCTCCGTCCAGCCTTTGATCCAGGTTTGTTAAGATCCTGGAAAATGCCCTGGTCTTCTAAAAGGAGGGGTAGCAATGGAAATTGCTTTGAAGCCCTAAATCCCCAAAGGCCTAGCTTAATCGAATGGACATATTTCATTAAACAAATGCCTCTGCCATCTGCTCTCCTCCAATTAGGAATGCATGAGGAACATATTTCTCAATTATGTTGGAGGAGATTTCTGGGCTCAGAGGCTCTGGCAAACAGCCTTTCTTCAAGCAGTGCTCAATGGGGAGACCTGCCTCTAGCCTCCTGTGGCTCTCTGGTTCTTTGGTGTCTTCTGTTGGAGCCCCACCACTAACACCAGATTACCACCTTCTCTTGTGGGCTGGAACCAAACTGATTCAGCACCCTCAAACAAACATGCTACATGATGGTTTACAAAACATTGTATTATAACAACCAACATTTATTGAAATCTTTATGATGGCCAGCATGCTTTGCTAAGCATTTTATGTAGGTGCTTTTATCTAAACCTTACAACTTCTCTGAAAAGAGGGATTCTCAATCTATATATGAAGAAATTGAGGCTTAGTGATCTTCAGTAACTGAGCCAAGTTCCCACAGAGTGTGAATGATGGAGCTGGAGTTTGAAAAGAAGCAGACTGATGCCAGAGTTCATGTTCATACCCAATGCACTATGAGATGTCACATATAGTGACAATGCATTGGGCATGATATGAGTGCTACCCTACTTCCAGGGAGCCCTCAGCCTTGTGGGGATGAACAAGGAATTCATACAGTATGGGTGGAGACAAAGGAAGTACTCAGTAAAGGTGGGGATTGGAATAAGTCATCCCTCTGGTTACAGCTCAATACACTGCTATTGTGTACTTGAATCAAAACGTTGGTATGGGGCACATGTAGCTTTATATCCTGTCCTGGAAATGTGGACAGAAGAGCAGCAGACCCCATCAGGTTACCCTCCTCTGTCTTCCAGACCTCTTAGTTACTTAACCCATCGACTGTGCCAGCTCTTGGGCCTGGTTTGCCCCATCGGGGCTGCCGATTCTATTGGAGAAAAGATTTTCTAGTTGTACAAATTCAAGGGCACCCATCACAGTTGCCTACCCCATAGTGCCCAAGGGTTCTTCTGTCTCTAGCCCCTCATTGCTCAGAAAGGATTTTTTTTTTTTAAACGGACTTTTCCCACCATCTCCAAGCTTCCAATATTACAAGCTTGTCTTCCCTGTTGGAAGGCAGCTTTGCCATCTGCTTTATAGGGAAAAATAGAGGTGACTCCTCCAACTACCTGCACTTATCAACTTCTATCCCCAGCTCATTCTCTGCCATTTCAGTATGAGAACAAAATTAACTTTTTGTCTATTTAGCAAATTGTATAAGCTGCATATAGGCATTAGCTCATTCAGTACTGGGTCACCTTATGAGATGGGAACTATTTACTGTTATTATTTTTTATTTATTTTTAAATTGACAAGTGAAAATGCATGCTTATGCTGTACAACATGGTGATCTGAAATATATTATGTGTGTGTGTGTGTGTGTGTGTGTATGCACACACATACATACATTAAGGAACAGCTAAATCAAGATAGTTAAGACATGCATAACTTCCTATCCCCACCCAGTATATGAAGATCTAACCTCTACTCTCAGCAGTTCTCAAGTACATAATATTTTATTATTAACTATAGTTGCCTTGTTGTGCAATAGGCCTCTTGAACTTATTCTTCTTATGTGACTGAAGTTTTGCATCTGTTGACAACCTCTTCCTCATCCAACCCCAGCACCCCAGCACCCCTGGGAGCCTCCAGTCCACTCTCTGTCTCTATGACTTTGGCTTTTTTAGACTCCGCATCTGAGTGAGAGGATGAGAATTTATCTTTCTGCGTCTGGCTTATTTCACTTAATTTGCCCCAGATTTATTCATGTAGCAAATGATGGTATTTCCTTCTTTTAAGAGTCTGAATAGTGTTTTATTTTGCACATATGCACTACATTTTCTTAATTCATTCATCTATTGTTGAAGACTTAGAATGATTTCTTATCTCCATATTGTGAATAATGCTGCAACAAATGTGGAAGTGCAGATGCGTTTTTCATATGCTGGTTTTATTTCCTTTGAATGTATATCCAGAAGTGGGGTTTCTGGATCAGATGGTAAAGTTTTTGAGGAATCTCCACAGTGTTTTTCATAATGGGTGTGCTCATTTACATAGCCACCAACAGTTTTTGTAAAGGTTTGAGGGGAACTAATTTAAATTCCCACTTTACAGATGAGTAAAATGAGGCTCATAAAAGTTAGGTAGCTGCTCCTAAGTATTATGTCCTTATGTGTTTTTGCCTTCTCATACGTATTCACTCTGTGAAACTACATCTTTTAATATAATATTTGTCATTCTCTAAATCTATGTCCCAAGCCTATATTTCTACCCTAGAAATATCCCTGAACTCTGTTTATTCAGATGCCGAATCGATGCCCACTGGCATCTCAAAATTAAACTTAGCTTCTACTCCTGTTATCACCTGTCACTGGAATTGCTCACTTCATGCTTCCTGTCTCCATGAATAATACCACTATTACAAGTCATGGTGAGATTAAGATAATGATAAGATGGTGTATGCTTATGTGGTAAAGCAGAATTCTGTCCTCAGCCTTCCACTGCCCCCTACAAGTTCCCCAGAGAGATTCATGAAAAGCAAAGGGAATTATCTGATTATTAGCTGTAGTTTTGGACCACGCAATTTGTCCAGCTGGCTTCTGGAAGATTCCTCTCATGGATGAATCTAAATGGTATTGAAATAGGGCTGATTGAAAGACCTCCCTGTTTCCAACTCAAAGCCTAAACTTGAAGGAATCTCTACTCTGATACGACAGGACATATACAAGGTAGAATAGAAAGTGAGTGTGTGTGTGTGTGTGTGTGTGTAAGTAAAAATTTGGGGATGGAATCCAGGGGCACCTTACTATTGAGCTACATCCATAGCTTCTGCCTCCCCCAACTTTTTAAAAATTTGAGACAGGTTCTCTCTAAGTTGCTTAGGGCTTTGTAAAGTTTCTAAGATTGACCTCAAACTTGGAATCCTCCAAACTCAGCCTCCCGAGTTGCTGGGATTACAGTCTTGCACCACCCCACCTGGCTCACCTTATACTTTTACAAACTAAGGTTCTAGATATTCTACAGACTGAGAAAGGAAAGGGCTTCCTTTCTCTGAGTTCTCAGAAGAATGAAGGTAAACCAGCTTCTGGCTCTGTGAGATAATATAGAAAGGGAAAGAGCCCACCTATTTATATCAGTTTATATTATCTTTTTAAAAAAATATTTATCTATTTGCTTTAGTTGTACACAATGCGTTTTATTTTTATGTGGTGCTGAGGATGAACCCAGGCCGCGCACGTGCTAGGCAAACGCTCTACCGCTGAGCCACAACCCCAGTCCCAGTTTATATTATCTTTTGAGCACTCTGCTCACTGGCACTGTGATACCATAGGCTGTCCTGCAAGTCAGTATTCCTGTACTTTGGGTAGATTATATTTTTCTCTATCTCCACTCTAGGGAAGAGTAATGGGGAGGCTGATATGAAACATAGCAGGAGATTCTGAATTCCTCCTTTTAAAAGTTCTTTCATTAGCTGGTTGACCTCCTGTTGCCCTCCAACCCAAGCCTCAGTTTATCATCCATTAACAAACCATCAGTGAATGTGAACATGTGATGGGGTGGAGTGGGGCCTGGGGATGAGCAGGCTGCAGAGCTGGTGGCTAGGGTGGCTATGGCTATGGTATAGGTAGGACAGGTTGAAGTGGGGTACTGTGGGTGTGGTCCTCACAGTGGGAAATATTAGACACGTGGTTAGTCAGAATAGAAAACTGAGAACTGCCGGGCGCGGTGGCGCACGCCTGTAATCCCAGCACTTTGGGAGGCTGAGGCAGGAGGATCGCGAGTTCAATGCCAGCCTCAGCAATGGCGAGGCACTTAGCAACTCAGTGAGACCCTGTCTCTAAATAAAATACAAAAAAGGTCTGGGGATGTGACCCAGTGGTCGAGTGCCCCTGAGTTCAATCCCCGGTACCACAAAAAAAAAAAAAAAAAAAAAAAGAAAGAAAACTGAGAACTGCCTGACCTTTAGCCACCAGTAAAGAGGGCAGTCATAGCAGGAACTACTGTATAGCGTTATTGTAAGGATTAAATGAGGGAAAGGGTTTGAAAAGTATGCTTGGGTTTCCTAAGGATGCATGACAAAGTACTACAAGCTGGGTGGCTTAAAACAAGATAAATGGATTGTCTCATAGTTTTGGAGTTGGATACTCCAAATCAAGGTATTGTCAGGGGCTGGGTGCGGTGGCACACGCCTGTAATCCCAGCGGCTCGGAAGGCTGAGGAAGGAGGATCAAGAGTTCAAAGCCAGCCTCAGCAAAAGTGAGGAGCTAAGCAACTCAGCGAGACCCTGTCTCTAATTAAAATACAAAAGAGGGCTGGGGATATACCCCTGACCCCTGAGTTCAGTCCCTGGGACTCAAAAAAAAAAAAAAAAAAAAAAAAAAAAAAAAAGGTGTAGGCAGGGCTGTGCGCATTCAGATATCTGTTAGGAAAATCTTTTCTGGCCTCTTCTAGCTTGTGGTATTTACAGCAACCCTTGGCTTTCTTTGGCTTGTAGATGTTATCACTCTGTCACACGGCAGTCTGGTCCCTGTGTGTCTTCATATTACTGCTCTTTTATGTGCATCTGTCTCTTTCTAAATTCCCCTCTTATTTTTTAATATTTATTTTTTAGTTGTAGTTGGACACAATTCCTTTTGTTTTATTTATTTTTATGCAGTGCTGAGGATTGAACCTTGCATGTGCTAGGTGAGTGCTCTACTGCTGAGTCACAACCCCAGCCCTAAATTCCCCTCTTTATAAGAACACCAGTCATATTGGATTAGTGCCCACTCCAATTGTATCATTTGGACTTGATTATCTCTGTAAAGACCCTGTTTCTGATTAGGGTCACATTCTGAGGCACTCTGGGCCAGGATGTCAACACAACTTTTTTGGTGGAGACAATTCAACCCATAATGATATACTCTGGCCAGTCTTCAGTATGGAGTAAGTGCTCAATAAATATTTCCCCTTTTCTTACCACGGAGCCTCTTCCATCATAGTAGAGCCTGACACTAAGGAACAAGACTGGCAGGTTTGGCTGGGCAAGCGCTGGTGCTGCGTGATTACACATTCAGCTCTGGCGGCAGGCGGCCTCTGTGTTCTCGGCAAGTGTCATCAATATTGTGACACTCCGACAAGTGTCGGCTGTGGGGTTCTCCAGGGCTCCTGCTCTGGGGTGTGTTCTGAAGGCGGAAATTAGCCTCCCATCCTGGGCAGCCTGAGTGAAGTCTTTTCTGGAGGTGGGAGGCTGAGTGGGTCCCAGCGCCAGAGCTGTCAGGACTCGGTGACAGCCTTACCCAGTCCCCTCTTGCTGGGGAGGAGGAAACTGAGCCCCAGCAATGGGGAGCTGCTTGCCTCCGCTCACCTAGGATGCGTGAGGCAGAACCCAGACCAGAACTTTGTTTTCTAGTTTTCACTCAATACTCTTTCAGACACAGCCATATCCCACTGCCAGCATCACTGCTATTTTATTTTTATTTTTATTTTTTATTTTTTTTAACTCTGTACAAAGATTTTCTTAGTGAAGTCTCTACCTGTACAGTAGAGTGTGGTTCTAGGCCAACGTCAACTAATAGAAATACAGTGTGAGCTTCATCACTCTCTGAGATTTTATAGAAAATTCTACAATTTGTGCTGGCTACATCAAAAATGTATAAACACACAGGTGAAATTCATATTTTATTTAAACCATGATATCCAAAATATGACTTCAACCTGAAATCAACACATAGTTGTTAATGAGGCATTTTACATTTTTTCTTATCGAATCTTTGAAATCTCCTGTGTACCCCACAGCCCATCTCCATTTCAGCTCGGCACATTTCAAGTGCTCAGTAGTTGCACATGTCTAGTGGCCATTGTGTTGGACAGCCTAGCTCTAGGCCGGCCATTCCAGGTGCTGAAGAAGTGCCACAAGGGTTCTGTAAAGTTATCATTTCTACTATCAAAGAAATGACTTCCTGTCATTTAAGGGTATGTCCTTTCTCTCCTGAAATTTAGTCAAAATGTCCTTTGTCCCTTGAAATTAAATGATAGTGACATATAGATGAAGACTTTTTTTGTTGTTGTCTATAATGTATCCTTATTTGAAAAAATAAATAGTTGGGAACACAAGACCAGTTCTTATTAAGAATGTGTGTGTGGTATTGAATATGACATATGATATATATGATATATGTATGACATATATAGTATATGGCATATATATATGTGTATATCTATGGTACATGTCATGTATGTATGTGTATGCATATATGTATATGCATGTATACACACATAATATATGTGATATATAATAAAACTTGCTGGTTTATTGTCAATTATCTCAAATTCTTTCCTGACATAATCTTCTGTAATTGTCATGAAGAGTCAAGTAGAGGGGCTGGGGATATAGTTCAGTTAGTAGAGTGCTAGCCTTGCATGCACAAGGCCCCGATTTCAATCTCCAGAAACACACACACACACACCCCCAAAGTCAAGTAGAGGGGCTGGAGTTGGGGCTTAGTGGTAGAGCACTTGCCTAGCATGTGTGAGGCCCTGGGTTTGATTCTCAGCACCACATATAAATAAATGAATAAAATAAAGGTCCATTAACATCTAAAATAATATTTTTAAAAAAAGAGTCAAGTAGAAATGAACTGCAATGCATTCTTCTGTTATGTCTACCTAATTAGAACAACAACAACAACAAAAATCCCATCCCTCTTTTAAGAAAAAAAATTCTTATTTAAAGAAAAAAGAGAGTCAAGTAGAGGTAAAGTATCTCTGTCCTTTGGGGGTCTGGGAAATGAAAGCTCGGGTATGGGGGGGAGATCTGTTTGGCAGCGGGTTCTGTGGAAGTGGAGTTGAGCACTTTACTTCACTGAGTAGGTGTGTGTGGAGCCCCTTCCTAGGCTGAGCCGCTGCTTTGGATAATTTGTTTTTGCCTGTCTTTAGGAACAGTAGGAAAGGGATATTGAGACAGGATCTGTCCTTGGGTAGGCTGTGCCTACTGATCCCTCTCCCAGGGAGTGTAGATGAGGAAAGCTCAGAGCCTGATTCCTCCAAGGTGTTTCCATAGGGGGTGGCCATCCAGTGCTTTCTGAGAGGTTACAGTCAAGATCAAAGCCTATTTTAACCTTGCTATGACCTTCTCAGGCTTGCAAACTCCATTCCCTGCCTCTCACACCCCCTGTCTCTCTACCTCCACTCTGTTTGCTCCCATGAATGTCTGCTTTCAGTTTCCTCAGGGGTTCTATGCTTAGGTTCTATCCTTATGTCTTGGGATCTTTGCATATACTGTCCTTTTTGCCTGGAAAGCTCTTTCTTCCTTCCAGCATGTCTTTGGGGCTCAACTTAAATGTTGCTTCTTCAGGGAAGCCTTCCTTGGTCCTCCAGACTTAGTCACGACCCCTGTTGAACTTCACAACATCTAACCCAATTATATATCAATAATTTTCTGATTATTGTCTGTCTCTCCTACTAGACTATAAGCTCCAGGAGTGCAGAGATTGACATGGTCAAAGCTATTTGCCTGGCACCTAACACTAGATGCAATAGGCCTCAATAAATACTTGTTGAATTAATGCAAGCATGTTCTGCATGACAACTGTATTTTATGTTCAAGTAGTTATTTCACATACAGAGAAAGGGACAAGTCAAATCTGTTTCATCACCTCACCGGCGGGGGCTCTAAGGCATGTGATCCCTTGCTATTTGGAAGATTCTTTGTGCTTTCTTCTGGGCCTACATAGCAGAGAAACTGTCAGGTGAATCTGTCATTAGCATAGCACTGGGAATCATGAGGTGTGTTCTGGTCTCGTCCCCAATGCTCATTGGCTAAGTGACAGCAAAGCCACTTAATTTTAACTTAATAGGCTGGTCAGTCCCAGGTCACATTTCCAGTTGGTAGATTCGACTAAAATAGGCTTGTCAAAATCTGTCCAGCGTTGGAGGCCTGGATTCATGATCACTGGAGGGATCTTACAGGCTCTGGGCATTGGGGAGATCTTGTCAGAAACTATGCTGCTTGTGACTCTGGGTTCTGAGGAATGGAAACTTGTCAGAGGAATAAAGGTTACTTCTTTTTGTCCAAGGTCGCCAGTGAGTCACTGGCTGTGCCGAGAATAGCAATTGGCTCAGGAACACAGTTCTGACTGCTTTTGAACATCACCCAGATATTTGTTAGATGATGAGTATTTTTCCTCTTTTTTAATGGGTAGGAATTACGGGTACTAAAGAAAGAGGCCCAAACTACTAGGGATGCAGAGTCCAAACAAATTGAGGCCTTGCCACAGGAACGCATGCCCCGTTCTCTGATACCATGGGCTGGAGGAAGTGTGCTGGAAGGAGCCCTGGACTGTCTTCTGGGGACCTGAGTTCCAGTCTGATGCCAACCACCTGGAGGCATAAGCTCTCTGCACGTGTGTTTCCTTCTTCAAAGAGAAGCAGGAGTCGGTGTTGACCACTTCAACCAGATGTTATGAGTTTTCAATAAATATCGATTTTGAAGTATTTGACAAACACAGGCTCTCTAAGAGGAAAGATTCCTGTGATTGTTTTTGTTGCCAATATGTTGGGGATAAGGAGATCTTCTATTTCAGATGTGTCTGATGAGTAGGGAGAGTCCTCTCTGCTCATTCACTGTGAAGAGCAAGCTATTCACCTCTGTGGGACTCAGCATTCCTGTCTGTGAAATGACACAAGGCCATTTTGCTCTGCCGGCTCACTGAGTGTCTATAAAGATGAAATAAGCAAAGTGAGGTCAAAACATTAAGCAATGTAAAGCTTTACTTCCTTAGCTTTCCTTGTCTTTCTTCTTTCTTCTCCTTCCCCTTTACCCTCTTGACTGGGTATAGGGTATGTTTCAGGAATGACTTAGAGGACACTAGGATATAATTAGGGAAATAGAAAGGGAAACACATAAATATGATCCTGTGTTTTATAACAACATCAACTGAGCCATTGCTATGTGCAAGACTGTATTCTAAGCACTTATATTAACTGATTTAATCTTAACATTAACCCAGTAGAAACTGAAGATGCTATTATTTTTTTTCTTATTTTAAAGAGGAAGAAGCTGAAACTCAGAAGTTAAATAATTTGCCCAAGTTTATGGAGTTAGTCTGAATCAGAGTGATTTGGCTTCAGAACTACTTCTCCTAACCATTTAAGTACAGTATGTGTATAGTGTTACAGAAACTAGAAAGAAGTGTATGTGTGGGGAGTGGGTAATTATAGCTTAGGAAAATCATGGGAAGCTTTACAGAAGAAATTATAAACCAAGTTTGCTTGGGAGTTTTGCATCAGAGGATGTATAGCAGTTTTCTAGGTGGTAAGGATGGGGAGGGTGCTCCAGGTAGATGGAGCAGTTAGAACAAATGCAGGGAGGTATGAAATAGCTTAAGGAACTGTGATCTGCCCCTTTACAACGGAACAACTTCTGCCATATTGCTTAGTTCTGCCCCTATTGTCTGTCTTGGTTTGTTTTGTGTTGCTATAACATAATAACTGAGACTGGGTAATTGATAAGAAAAATGAAGTGTTCATAGTTCTGGAAGCTAGGAAATTCATTATCAAGACCCCAGCATCTGGTGAGGGTCTTCTTGCTGTCTCATAACGTGGTGAAGGGCATTGTATAGTGAGAGAGTGAGAATGCTAGCTCTTCTTATAAAGCCACTAGTGCCATCATGGGGGCCCCACCCTCATGACCCTCATGACCTTTGAAGGCGCCACTTGAAAATACCATCAACATATAAACCCGGGGACTGAGTTTCCAACACATGAACTTTCAGGGGACACGTTGGAACCACACACAGCGCTGCCCTTTGCTGGCCCCTGAATATGTCAGGCTGTTCTTGCTGTCAGTCTTCTGTGCTTGTTCTTCCTCCCGGGGACTCCCTTCTCCAGCCCTCTGCATGGTGCTTCCCTGACTCACATGTCACCTCCTCTGAGAGGCCTTCCCTGACCACCCTGTCAATTACAATCGCCTCCTGCCTTAGGCTGGTGGCTTCCTCTTTGGCTTCCTTTCCTTTCCCTCCTAACACGGCACTACCTGGGATTACACATTTTTTTTTTTTTTTCTTTTGTGGTACCAGGGATTGAACTCGGGGGCACTCGACCACTGGGCCACATCCCCAGCCCTTTTTTGTATTTTATTTGGAGACAGGGTCTCACTGAGTCGCTAAGTGCCTCGCCATTGCTGATGGGATTACACATTTAATGGCTTACTTTAGTTTTGTTTGCCTTTCCTGACTTGACTGTGATGGCTGAGAGGGCAGGGACCTTGTCTTCCTGTCTCTTCCTGTGTGTCTTCAGCACTTAGGATAATGCCTGGTTCATGGAAGCTGCCCAGCAAGTATTTGTGAGGTGGGTAAGTGTAGTGGGGAGATGGTGCATGATGGGAAGGGGCTGTTCCAGTGGGCAGAGGCCCTGTGACAAACATCCTGAGGTGACTGGAGGCCATTCTTAAATCTCCTTTCCTAGCAGTGATTCTTCACCATGACAATATTGACACTTTTCCCAGGGGCATTTGGAATTGCCAGGGGCATTTTTTTTAGTCACAACTGAGGGAAGGGGGAATTGCTGACATGTGATGGGCAGAAGGTCAGGGATACCATTTTTCTTGTGATGTATAGAACAGTCCTGATCCACACAATAAAAAGGGACCTATCTACTGTAAATTAGTACAATCACTCTGGAAAGCCATACAAAGATTCCTCAAAAAACTAGAAATGGAACTACCATATATGACCCAGTTATCCTACTTCTTGGTATATATCCAAAAGATCTAAAATCAGCGTACTGTAGGAATACCGCCACAACTTATAGCAGCACAAGTTATGGAACTTGTAGCCAAGTTTTGGAACCCATAGCCAAATGCCCATCACTAGATGAATGGATAAAGAAAAGGTGGTGTATCTATACATGGAGTATTAGCCATAAAGAAGAATGAAATTATGGCATTTTCTGGTAAATGGATGGAAATGGAGAGCATCATGATACACGAAATAAACCAGACCCACCCAGAAAGTCAAGGGTTGCATGTTTTCTCTCACGTGTGGATGCTAATCCAAAATGAGAAAAAAAAAAAAAAGATGGGGGGTGGGTCCCATGAAAACAGAATAGAGATCAGTGCAGTTGAGGAAGGGGTTGAGGGGGAGGAAGAAATGATGGGAAAAGGGAGGGACAGGGAATAAAATTGACCAAATCATGCTATGTGCATATGTGAACATACCATGGTCAATTCTGCCTTATGTATATCTATAGAGCACTAATTTAAAAAAACTATAAATAAATAGAAGGAAGACCAGTAGAGTAGAGGAAAGAGAACAGGGGAACGAGGAGGAGAGGGAAAGAGGAAGTACTGTGGACTGAAATGGAGCAAATTAAATTTCATGCATATATAATTATGTCAAAATGAATCCCAATATTATGTATAACATACTGTACTAATAAGTTTTTTTAAAAAGGTTCTCATTCAAAATGACAACCATGCTCCTCCAAACCTCTTAAGAAATTAATATTTACAAATAATAGCTCCAACGACTGCGCAAAAAACACTACTCCAGTCTTGACCTTTCATCAGAAAGGACTTGAAATAGAGTTAGGTCTTATTCATCTCTAAAGAACAGATCCTTTCTTTATTGTTGATTTATCTGGGCTAATGGAGAAAAAAGTGCTTTGTCAACTATAAGATGCTTTAAGACTAGTGTGGTGGTACACACCTGTAATCCCAGCAACTTGGGAGGCTGAGGCAGAAGGATCACAAGTTCAGGGCCAGCCTTGGCAACTTAGTGAGACCCCCATTTCAAAATTTAAAAAAGGCTGGGGATGTAGCTCAGTGGCACTGCACCTTTAGGTTCAATTCCCAGTACAAAAATTAAAAAAAAAATTATTAGTTAAGGTCTTAGATTGATAACTCTCCATGGTTACCAAGCAAAGAAGAGTAAGGTGGAGGTGGGGGGACTAGAGGAGACTTTAAATTGGTTGTGGTTAAGGAGTGATCTAACCTTTTCAAGGTTGAGAGAGGGGAGGTTCCTCTGCCTGTTCTGAGACCCAAGGCCTCACAGTTTTTGCACATCCTCCTGCCCCAGCCAACCAGATTATTGCACAAGTTTGGTGATATCGAAGGCTTCTTCATTCCCACTGCATTTCATCAAGCTAAAGGAAGAGAAAGGACAGAGGGTACAAATAAAATGTTAGTGCGGAACAGAGAGGGCTGCTGACTCCCAGGACCGACTTAGTTACGGAGGCAAACGTGGCAGTGGCTTGAAAGGACCAACTTGCCTCTTGTTACAAAATCGCTCTCACTTTATACCTGACAGAATGTCATCCTGGCTCCAACTAGGGGCCTCTGCTGATGGGGACCCACTCCTTTCCAAAGAGACCCTTTCCACGGCTGGACGTTTCAGGTTGTTGGAAATGTCTCCTTTGTCCTGAGATGAAATCTGTGTTGCTGAATCTTTTGTCTTTGAGTATGGTTGTCTTCTGTGTTCATTTAGTGAAAGCTGAAATCCTCTTCTATTGGACATCTGTTCAAGTACTCACAGTCACTTCTTACTCAACCTGAGTTGACTCATCTAGCTGAATGGTACCCATTTTTTCCCCCAACCATTTAAAAATAACCTATTCGTCCTTTCTCTTCATTTCCTGACTGTCCTGTGGACAAAGTCTGTTTCTGTCACTCTTGAGATGTCAAATGTGTAATGGGATGCAGTGTTGTGGACAAGGCTATGTGGGCAATGACCAAACAGACTCACTTTACCCCGAGACTCCATGTCCTGTAAGAAATGCTTCTCCCATGAGAAAACTCCACCTCCACACTGATTCTGCTTAGCACACTCTGCTTAGAAACACAAATGTTTCTGTTCTCCTTATAATACAATGTAAAATTGTTCTCTTTTTGGTTCCCATTTTTCTTGGACCAGCTACCCTGTCAAGAGAATGATCGTGTAGATGTTAGTGGCCATTCTTTAACTTCTACTCAACTAGGGTTGTTTTGACCCACTTCCCCTTCTGCTTATGATTTTAGATCTCATGATGTTTGTTTATGGTTTTGAATCATAGCAACAGCTACTTATGATTAATGTGGTTTTGGACTATACAGGTGTGCTCTAACCCTTAGAGGGGGTTAAAGGGTGTAGACTTGCAGCCTGCCCCTTGGCCCTCCAGCTGGTGGATTTGGACCACCAGCTGGTGAATAAAGATGGTTCTGTCTCCTGCTTTAAGATCAACTTGGTGATTTATTGCAATCTCACCATAATAGCAGTATGTTCTGGAAGGGGAGAATCACAGGGCAGGAATCACATACCTTCTTATTATGGAGTTTCTAATTTTTGATTAAGGTAACAGTAACATTAGATCTATCTGAGTTTTTGTTTGCTCCAAATTGACCCTCTGTGGCCTCAGTTTCTTCATCTGTAAAATGAGAATGATTCATTCTTTCCTGCTTTGTCTCAAGGACAATTCTGAAAGTCAAATGTTACAGTTTGGATTTTTAATGTGCCCTGGAAAGCTCCTGGGTGAGGGCAGGAATGCTTAGAGGTGAAACAGTTAGATCATGAGCGCTCTAACCTCATCATTTGATGGGTTAATAATTTGAAAGGACTACTAGGTAGTAACTGTGGCAGGAAGGCCACGGCTGTAGGAGGTAGCTCACTGGGAGAATGACCCTGGGAACTTCATTTTATCCCTGGCTCCTTGTGCCCACCCTCTACTTCCTGATTGCTATGAACTGAGCAGCTCTCCTTCACCACACATCTGCCATGCTGTTCTGCTTCACGTAGGACCAGAGCAGTGGTGTTGGTTGACCACGGGTTGAACCTCTGAAACTGTGAGACCAAAATAAACCTTCCTTCCTCTAAGTTGTATTTTGGTCACAGGGATAAAAGTCTAATACATCAAGAGACACAAGAGTGAATCAGCAGATAAGCTGAAAAGCATATTGTTAAAGGATAATTCCTTTCTTAATTAGTTGTAAGCTCAAGGATAGGAACAGAGTCTTTGTATTCCTGGGCCTCAGCACAGTTTTTGGTCCTCAGAATGCTTATTTAGTAAATGAGTAAATAAAGGAGTGAGGAAAGGAGTGAGCCAGCAAAGTCAGTCTCCTCTGGTGTCCACTGCACAAGGTAAGGAAGAGCAGATCTGATGGTGCCCCGAAGCCAGCTGGTGTGCACTGCTCCTGCAACAGCCCTTCCCCTGATGAAGAGCAAGCATGCTTCTCCATGATCTGCTTTGTCACAGTGTCAGCAGAGGTACATTCTGCAGAGGGTTAAAGCTGGATTAACGGTCCATGAGCTTTTTATTTCTCTGCTGGCTGAGCACAGTAAATATCGATGGTAATGTAATGTTCTTTCTCATTGGGAGGAAAGTGAGGGACACAAGAGAGGAGGGAGCTGACCTTTTAGCTCTGAAACAGAAGAATACTAGAGAAACAGTCCCCAGTCAATACACACACACACACACACACACACACACACACACACACACACACGGTACACATATGCATGGAAACACTTCTCTAATCTTTTCATGGTGGGACAGGTATTTTTTAAACATGTTCTGGATTATGGATACCTTAGGAGAATCTAACTGAAAATCCTGGAGCCATTGCCAGGAAACCACAGGTGCACATAGGCACTGTGTTTGCTCTATGGTGACATTTGACCCAAACCCACTGAGGAGCATCTATGGACTTAGGAAGGAAGAGGTACAATTATGGTTCACTTTTTTAATTTAGTTTGTAGATATATCTTGCTTGGCTCAAAGGTGCTTTAAAACATTAATAAACTAGTTGCTGAGAACCAAAATCAGATTTGTACATAAAAACCCAGGTCTTTTCTTGAAAATTCAAAATGCCTGGCATCCTTGGGCCCACATGGTGGCCATGACCTTGAGGTTGAGCTGTAATCAACATGTCTTTTTTTAACATACAAATTTCCCTCCAATTGTCTATGGGACTCCCTTCCCTCTACCTACCCACTTTTAGGTCTTTGAGCTTTGTCCTTTACCCTAGCAGCGTGAATATCAAGATATTTCCTTTGGATCCCCAAAAGGGAGATCTTCAGGCAACCACAAGGTCAAATATCCTTGAAAACTATTTTCAAAGCAAATCTCACCCGAACCCCAATGTTTAAAGCACACAGAGGAGAAGCTGCTCTACTTTAAAGGGACACATGGGCCCCAAAACCCTGCCAGTTCATTTGGCCTGCCCCAGCTTTTCTTCAGTGGCCCCCAAGGTACCTGTGGGGAGCCTCCAGGAGTGCTTAGGACAAGTTCAAAAGCATTTGTGTATCCATCAGCACTTCAGTCCTATATGACAGAAACTGAACTCAGCTAGTATCACGTGAAAAAGGCAACATATGGGTTTCTGTAACTTGGGGTGAATGTCCTTAGACAGGACTGGATTAGGTGCCCAGGTGAGGCCATCAGGGATTGCTCTCAGCTTTCCTCCGAGTTGGTTCCATTCTCAGGAAGCCTCTTCCTGTGTGGGAGAGAGATGCCCACCAACATCTCATCTACAGTTGACAATCCTGTTTTGAGTCAAAGCTTCTCTTCCTTCTTTAGCAGAACCCAAGATATGGTTTCACTGGACCATTTAGGGAGAGGGCCCACCCTTGAAACAGTCAGGATGGTCAGGGCAGAGGAAGCTGCTCATTGGCCAGGTCTGACAGTGTGTTCCAGGGCTTATGCAGCTCCAAGGCATGGGGTCAGTGCTACAGGAACCTAATGGCTGAGGACAGGGTGGGCCTGGTGCCCCTGGGCAATGCTGGGAGTCACTGCAGAGAAGGAGGTGCAGACACCAGACCTGCCTGAGCAGCAGACAGGTGTATGGATTGAGCCTAGTTTTCCTCTTTACTCATAAGGATGCAGAGACTCTCAAAGCAGGAAGAATGTGCCCAGGACTGGTGCCTCCGATCCGACTGCTGCTTCCCTTTTTGGCACTGGTCCTTCGTTTTATCATTTCTTCTGTGATCCTGTTTGATATATTGTGGGGGTAACAGTGATCATATTTGACAGTAAATCAATCTCTGAACCATAGAATTTTAGTGATAAAAGGTGCCTAAGTGGCAGATCATTCAAATGAGAGGCCAGGAGAGACTGACTCATACAAGGTCAACTGACAATTTATATATGACTATCAAAGTGCCCTCCCTTCTCTGATCTCATTTGACAGTGACAATAATCCTATGACATACTGAACTTGGGTGGTGGTGTTTCAAGCATTTCCTCATCAATGAGATCATTTTATCCCTGCAACAACTCTGTAAAGTAGAGGAGGATGGAAATTACTCACCCGTGAGTGGGTAAAATACTTGCCTGAGGTCCTTCAGCAAATGAGGGGCAGAACCAGTTGTAGAATTCATCTGTCTGGCTCTGGGCTCTTTGTCTGTATCACATCTGAATTAGTGAATTTAAACCCAAGGACCTTCTATGTAAGTAGCAACCTCAAAGCACTTTCATAGGCCATTTTCAAGGTTTGTAGATCTTAATATTATAAGTTGCATGTAATATTTGTCTCACCCTAAAGACAAATACAGAAGCAAAAAAAGCTTTAATTCACAGGGATGGAATTTAAATACTATAATTTGGGGGAAATTCTATAAAAAGACAAGATAAAGTTCAATTCAGAGAATTTAGATCTGTAAGGGATTATAAAAAAAAAAAAAAGGTTATCTCTTAATAGGTGAGGATGCTGAGGTTCAAGAAGATGCCACAATTTGCCTCAGATGCTATTGCTTGTTGGTGGCAGGGACCAGACAAGTATACAATCTTCCAATTCCCTGTCACCCCAAGGACTTTCCATGTGGCAGCTGGAAAGCCATGTGGTGGGTGTTGTGATGATGGATAATCTTCTAGAAGGTTCTGCATTACTGCTGAGAATATGTGGAACCCCTGATACTGGTGGTACTCAAGTGCAGTTTTGATGTCAGTTGGACATGGAAGTAGGTAACATTGATTAAAGCTCTGAAATAATGAGTCACTTTAATTTTCTTTCAGTTCTTCTGATTACGTGAAAGAAAAAGACTGTCGGACTCCATTCTGACCTTATCATCTCTTTAGCATATGATACTTTCCCTTTTCAGCAGAGTTTGCAGGCCTTTGGCTCAGGGGGCATTTAATGGCATTGCTTTGTTCTTATGGTGTATATTTTCCACATATCAAAAGTGATATTCATTTACTTTTTTATGTTTTAAATTTTGATTGGTGCCTTATAATTATACATAATCGTGGAATTCATCACGCCATATTCATACATGCTGCTGTTCATTCCACTTTATAAAATGACTAAAGTTTATTTAAACTTTATATTTTATTCAAACTTTATTTTAAAAAATTTGATTTATTAAAAAAATCTCATGCATGTAATAGCATGAGCCATGGAAATTCTATACAGATATGGCAAAAGTGACAAGATTATGATGCATGAGTGAAGTTGAGGAATTACTGCCAGAGAGACTGCGTCTACCTCCATTGTCTGGGGCATGTTAAAAGTATGTGGCTTTGACCTCAGAGGAACATAGATTTGACTCCACTACCAAAATTAGCTTTGTCACCTTGAGCTAGATACTTCCTATCTCTGAGTCACAAAAAGTTGAAAGTTAAAAAAAAAAGTAAATACTGCAATTCTTTTGCAAAGCTGTTTTGAAGATTAAGATGTATAATAATAAGTGCCAAACACAGTGCCTGGCACATAGAAGATACTAAATATGGTAGCTCTCACGAGAGTGGAGCTTTTGAATGCAAGAAGAGAAAATGAAAGCCTAATGGCAGCGAGTCACCAAATAAGTCACCAAATAAGTCTCTCATTTCTTTCTTTCTTTTTCTTTTTGTTTGTTTCTCGTTAATTGACCAGGCACAATCACAGCTGGTTAAGTATATATTTGCTTCAGGAGGTTTGTCACTTTTGGAAAAGTTACCTTGAGGCTACTTTATTATTACAAGACTGACTACATGTTTGCTTGATGGAAAATCAGCCTTCAGGGTGTGCTGGGAGCTGGATTCATTTATTATTCCTGCGTAGGAGGCCTTGGTTTCTGGGTTGTTAGAGAACAAACAAAAATATCCTTTAAAAAATAAGCTATAGTTTGGGGAAGCTTGAGATGTAATCCTGTGGTTTAGCCCTAAGAGAAAATCTTCATTAAACTTTTTGAGGTTTGCCTTGGTGGTCTGTAGTTTAAATATGTGTTAAAAGATCATTTATCTTGATTATTGTACTTTTTGGTTTCCCCTTTAAAATCTGCACTTGAGGCCAGAGCCTCCTATGCTTCAGCTAGTTCTTGCCCTGTTCCACAGTGATCAAATGCACCTGCCATGTACAAGAGAGATTGTAATTGCACCCTGAGGTCCCCAGGTAGGCATAAGGGAAAATATCAAAAAGAGATTTTTGTGTTTGCCTAATATAAGCTGGAATGAAATAGTTTGCCTTATGAATCAATTATTGACCTGCCATTATCAGAGTATATCCCAGAACAGGTGACTTCATACAAACAGGCTAAGAGGTGGGGTTAGGGATGGAAGACCATTACTTGCCATTCTGACATTACACTGATTAACCCATTCTTTCATTGGGCCAGTCTATCATTCGTTCAGCTAAAATTCATCATTTGAGCGTCAGCACTATGCTAGACAAGAATGTGCATACGAACAGAAAGAGACCCAATGGCTATTCTCAGAGGTTCACGTTGTTTATCTGTGAGTGTGGCAGAGGTAGACAAATAACTGCAATAAAGCAGCTAGCAGAAACCGAGCACTTACTATGTCCAAGGCACTGTTGATAGGTGCTCTGCAGGCATTATTATATATCTGTCACAGAAACAAAATGTACATATCACCGGACCCCCAAACCCTGCATTCAAATTGATATTTTGATATTTTCCCCATGTTTTGATAAGTTCGACCCATGTAACCACCATCCCAATCAAGACGCAGAATGTTTCCATCGCCCCAGAAAGTTGCTGCATGCCCTGTTCCAGTTGTGCTGCATCCCCCAGAGGCAACCTCTGTTTTCTTATACCATGTATTTGCTTTGTCTGTTCAAAGATGATGTGAAATCCTACCATGTATTGGCATTTCAGCCTGATTTCTTTTATTTAGCAGGCATTTAGCATCCATACATCTAGGTTTGAGTCCCTCATTTCTTATTGCTCTGAAATAGTCCATTGCATGAACATGCTGTAGTTTGCTTCTCCATTCACTTTTGCTAGATGGTTGTTTCCAGTTTGGGGGCGTTACGAATCAAGTTGCTTCTAACATTTTTTTGTACAAAGATTTTTGTTGATGTGAGTTTTCTTTTCTGCTGGGTCATGAGATAGGTCTATATTTATAAGCAGCTACCAGTTTTCTAAAGTGGTTAGATCATTTATATTCCCCTCAACAATACATGAGAATTCAAGTTGGTGCACATTCTTGCCCATAGTTGGCGATGTTGGTATTTTAAACTTTAGTCATGTTAGTGAGTTTGTGGTGATGTCAATATATTCTTTTCAAAAAAAATGCTTTAAATTTACACATGGTGAAGTGGACATTTTACTGGTGTATAGTTCTATGAGTTTTAACTATATATAGATTTATGTAACCACCTTGTTTTAGTCAGCCAGCTTTTCATCACTGTAATCCAAAGATCTGACAAAATGATTTTAGAGCAGGAAAAGTTTATTTAATGCACGTGCTTCAGTGGTCTCAGCCTGTAGATGACTGACTCCGTTGCTCTGGGTTTAAGGTGAGGCAAAACATCATGGTGGAAGGGTGTAGTAGAGGAAAGCAGCTTAGGACATAGTAAGTAGGAGGCAAAGAGAGAAAACTCCATTCACCAGGGACTAAATATATACCCCAAAGGCATACCTCCAGTGACCCACCTCCTCCAGTCACACTCTACCTGTCCACAGTTGCCACCTAGTTAATCCATACTAGTGGATTAAGCCAATGATTAGGTGACTCCTCTCATAACCTAATCATTTCATTTCTGAAGGTTCTCGCATTTTCTCACTCATGAGCTTTCTGAGGAACACCTTGTATCAAACTGTAACATACCTGGTAACCACCAAAATCAGGTTACAGAACCATTCTGTCACCTGGAGGAACTTCCTTGTGGTACCCTTTTACAGCCAATCCCTCCTCCCACTCCCACTCTGGCAACTACCAATGTGTTCTTTCTCCTTATAGTTTTTCCTTTTCCAGAATGTTGCAAAAATGGAATCATAGAATATTTAAATTTGAGACTGGCTTCTTGGACTTCGCAAGATACCCTTGAGTTTCATGCATGTTGTTACATCTGTTAAGGGGTTGTCTTATTTTGAATAAGTTTGCTAGAAGAATTCATATAGAGGTTATGTTACTACATAAATTTGCATTTCTCTTGAGTAAATATCTAGGAGTGAGATTGCTGGATTCATATAGTATCTTAGTTTAGGTTATTATTGCAAAGTACCATAGATTGCATGACTTACAAATATCAAAAATTTATTTCTTGTAGTTCTAGAGGCTGGAAGTCCAAGCTCATGGTACCAGCATGGGCAGGTTCTGGAGAGGGATCTCTTCCAGGTTGTAGATGGCTCACTTTTCATTGCATCCTCATGCAGAAGAAAGAAGGAAAGAGAGCTCTCTTGAGTCTTTTTTTTAAAAATTTATTTATTTATTTACTTTAGTTGTACACAATGCAATGCATTTAAGTTTACGTGGTGCTGAGGATCAAACCCGGGCTGTGCACGTGGGAGGCGAGCGCTCTGCCACTGAGCCACAACCCCAGCCCCTCTTGAGTCTTTTTAACAAAGGTACTAATCCCATTCTGGATGGTTCTGCCCTTGTGACCTAATTACTTCCAAAAAGCCCCACCTCCTAATAAAATCACATCAGGTGGTTAGGATTTCAATTTAGGATTTCGGGGTAGACACAACCTTAAGTCCTTTGCATATGGCAGGTATATACTTTGTATATGGCAAGTATATACTTTATCAAACACTGCCAGATTGTTTTGCAATACGATTGTACAATTTTATGTTCCTACCAGTACTCGACAAAAGTTGTAGTTGTTCCATGTCATGTCCCTCCAAAAGATATGCTGAAGTCTTAACCCCTGGCATTTATGAATGTGACCTTATTTGATAATAGGATCTTTGCGAATATACTTAAAATGAGGTTTTATTGGAATGCAGTGGGCCCTAAATTCAATAACAATGTCTTTATAAAAGGGAGATTTGGAGATATGCAAATAGAAGGAAGATAGTCATGTAAAGGTGGAGATAAAAATTGAAGTGATATTGTTATAGGTCAAAGAAAATCAAGGATTGCCAGTAATAATCAGAAATTAGGAAGAGGCAAGGAAGAATTCTTCCTGAAAAATTTCACTGGGAGCATGTCCTTGCTAAAACCTTAATTTTGGACTTGTAGCTTCCAGACTGTGAGAGAACAAATTTCTGTTTTAAACCAACAAGTTTGTTAGGACAACGGTAGGAAAGAGATACACTCTACATCCTATGTTTCATTTTTTTCTTTTTCTCTTTTAGTGGGGAGAATGTGTCATTTGAAAAGATGTGTAGTAGGATCTTAATGGATCTTTAATTTGCATTTTAAATGAAAAGTTATTATTATTATTATTATTATTATTATTATTATTATTATTATTTGCCAGTACTGAGGAATGAACACAGGACCTCATGCATGCTAAGGAAAGGCTCTACTGCTAAGCTACACCCCCAGCTCTTTTTCTTTTATTTTAAGACAGGGTCTCAATGAGCTGCCCTGGTTGGCCTCCAATTTACAATCCTCCTGCCTCAGCCACCTGAGTAGCTGGGATTACAGGCATGTACCACCATTTGTATTTTTCTAATGGCTGTTGCTGTTGGGCATATTTCCCTGTGTTTTTTTGTTTTTCAGTTCAATTACTTTTCCCAGGCATTCTTTTAAAAACTGGGCTTTTTTTTTTTTTTTTTTTGGACTGGGATTGTGGCTCAGTGGTAGAGCGTTTGTCTCTCTTGTGTGAGGTACTGGGTTTGATTCTCAGTACTACATATAAATAAATGAATAAAATGAAGGCCCATCAACAACTGAAAAAAAAGTGGGCTTGTTTTTATCGGAGTTTGGATGTTCTTTATATGTTCTGAATAAAAGCCCTCTGTCAGATATGAGTTTCATAAATATTTCCCCTAGTTTCGACTTGTTCTTTTCACTCGCATAACAGTGTTTTTGTAGAGAAGGATTAAGTTTTGATAATCCAACTTATCAAGTATTTTCTCTTGTGAATCATGCTTTTCATGTTGCATTTAAGAAATCTTTGCCTCACTCAAGTCTCAGAGTTTTTCTTCTAGTATAGCTTTAAATTTAAGTCTATGATTCATCAAAAGTCTTTTAAAGAGATTAGAAGATAAACATATAGCTTTCTGTTTTACCCACACATTTAACACTTCTGGGGTTGTTTCTGTAGATCCAAAGTTTCACTTAGTGTTACCTTTCTTTTTCCCAAACAGTTTCCTTTGCTATTTGTTTTCATGGGTGTTCTTGAAATTAATTCCCTTTACTTTTATTTAACTAAATAGTGTTTTCATTTTTATCTTAATTTTGATGGGGATTTTCACTGGATATGGAATTGTAAGTGAACAGTTTTTTTGCTTGTTTGTTTGTTTTTCCACAAATGAACAATGTCCACTGGCTTCTAGGGCTTCTGTTTTCTCAGATGAGGAATCAGGAATTGACCACTGTTCCTTTGTTACTCCTTGTTTTTATTGTGCACATTGTTCCTGTTTTTATTTTTTCTCCCTATCTTCATCTTAGCAGTTTGATTCTGATATGTCATTTTCTTTATATTTACCCTACTTGGGGGTTGCTGTGATTTTAATTTCTCTGATTTGATTTTTTTCACAATATTTGGGAAATTTCCATCCATTATTTTATGTTGTCTTCTTTTTTTCCCTCTTATTTCCTTAGAGGGCTCCAATCATAAAGATATTAGGCTGCTCATTGTTCTCCCACAGGTCACTGAGGCTCTATTGATATTTTTCCCCAGTACTTTTATCTCTTTTCTTCAGATTAGCTCATTTCTATTTATCTCCCTTCAAGTCTGCTAACCCTTTGCCTATGGTTTCTGTTCTACCACTAATCCCACTCAAGTAATCTATCAGATCTAATATCACATATTTCAGTGCTAGAATCACTACTTGGTTCTTCTTTATAGTTGAAATTTCTCTTTTGATAATTTCTGTCTCATTCACTATGACAATTTTTTCCCTGTGAGTTTTTGAACACATTTATAGAAGTCTCATCAAAATTCTTATTTGCTAGTTACATCTAGAATGTTCTGGTGTCTGTTACTTTCCTTCTTTTCTTGATTATGGGTCACATTTCTCTCTTTCTTCTAATTTCTAGTAGAGATGGATATTATGGATAATCTACTATAGACATTCTAGGTATTTTAATAATTATCTTCTATCAGGATTTGTCTTAGTAAATTTGTTCCTGAGTGGTCAGGTTGAACTTGTGAAGGCTTTTGGTTTTACACATTTTTAGGGTATGCATATTTCCATTTTGCTTTTAGTCTTAGGAATAATTCCTTGCTCCTGATAAATAGTCTTTACCCATGTCACATCTCTTCTGGAATGCCCAAGATGTTTATCAAGCTTTTTGAGCATGATAGGATTATCCCCCAATATGGATACCAATGGAAATTTCAGTTTTGGCCATTTGCATTCCTGGGTTTCCTGAGTCTCTCCCTCTCCTCCCCTATTCAGGAGCTAGCTAGAGATTTGAGCAATGTTTATTTTAGGGTTTGGTGGTATCTCCTATCTTCCCTCATTTGTGAATTTTTCTCATCAATTTCCATCCACTCTGATGACACTGAAGTTCTCTGGCACATTTACCCATGTGACTTCAGCTTTATTCTTCACTTACATTCAGTCTGTACCAGGTAGATCAGAGAGTGCCCACAGGAAAAGAGTCAAACAAACATGGATCTTACCCCATGCAGTTTCCTTCTTTCATGGATAGAATACACTCTGGTTTTTAGACTGCCTGGTTTTGATCACTCTCAGTGCCCAGTGACTTAAAAGAGTGCATTTCTTAACATGTTTCATCCACAGTTTATAATTATCATCTGTTTCAGTGTTGGTCCAATGTTAGCTACTCTGTTATTATTGGAATTAGAATATCTTTCTTCTGTTTGAGTTATTGTATTTTTTCCTTTCAATAAAATAATAGTTAGCAATTATGGTTATTACTGTTTTCATGATGAGCAAAACAAGCCTGAGAGAGATCCATTTATTTTCTAGAAGTTGATCAGCTTGTAAATGGTACAGAATATAACTTCAAACCCTGTAATTTTAGCCACAAGTCTATAGTATTGGGCATTATGGCAACTCAGGGTAGAAAATGAAAGTCCTATCATCCCAGGGAAAAATTTCAATTGTTGATGTTAGACACATGGTGTGTTTATTTAATCTGTAGGATATCTGAAGAGGGAAGTTAGTGCAATAACTCAGGCATATACTCATGTCTGTGCTGACAGAACACATAACAGCTTGTAGACTTGGCTCCTGCCTGATTTCACTTACTGGGATAAGTTATTTGTTTTTTCATCAGTGGAAGAACTGCTTTCTAGGAAGACAAGGCAGCATTAGGTGACCTGCAGGTGAAAGAGCATGTTGTCATCTAATAGAAAATATGTCCTGGAAGAAAGAAAGAAAGAGTCCTTCAAGATTTTATAGCTAGTGTATTGGGCTTGGACTTCCATTAAAAAAAAAACAAAAGCCACAGAATGGATAGCTTAAACAACAGAAATGTATTTTCCAAGAATTCTAGAGGCTGGAAGTTCAAGATTCCAGTTTTGGTCAATTTGGCTTCTTATGAGAGCTCTCTTCCTGGCTTGCAGATGACCATCTTCTTTCTATGTCCTCATGTGGCCTTTCCATGGTGTGTATGTGCTGGGAATGAGAACTTGTATCTCTTCCTTTTTTATAAAGAACCCAATCTCATTGAACCAGGACTCAATACTCATGACCTCATCTAACCCTAATTACCCCCAAAGACCACATTTCCAAATACCATCACATTGTGGGCAGGGGTTCAACATGTGAATTTTGAAGGGCACACAGTTCAGTCCATAGTAACTAAACACTGGTCTCCATGTCATAGCTGAAATGACTAAGGTCACATGGGTAGAGGAAGCTCTGAGGAGAACTTCCCACATTTCCTCCCTGGTCCAATGCTTTCCCTTTGGAGGGCAGCCTGCGGGCTAAATTCATCTAGAAGCACTTTTTTTTTTTTTTTTCTTTATCTGTTCTGTAGTCAGAGAACTTGTGTAAGAATTGTTTTTGCCTTGGAACATAACTGCATATCACAACTATCCTAAAATGTTCCTGACACTCGCCTGAAATTTCCACCATAAAAGGATTTCCATTGGCTGAATGTATAGGCTTTACCAGCATAAGCAGTCTGGTTAGGGGTGAATCATTTGAAATTTGTAGGCGTTAACTGATATAACCCTCTCATACATGAGCTTTTATATAAAAACATGCATGGGAAGAGCTTTTAATATATGGGTGTTCATCATGTCATTGACTTGAATCTCAGTTTCCTCATCTGCCAAATAGAACTAAAGATAATATGAGTTTTTAAAATTTGATGTGAAAAAAAATGGAGAGGATGTAGCTAAAGTTCTCACCAGAGTATTTGACAGATTGTAAGCTCACAATAAAAGATGGCAGCTAATAATGATAATGATCAAAGAGAATAACTCTGGGCCACTGATGCTGTTGGAAGGCTATTTGAGATTTTCTGGATATTCAGTGACTAATGTGACCACCTTGGGATTATGAGACTGTGAGGTGGAAAGCGGACCACAAAGAAATAACACAAAGACAAGGGGCACACGTATACACCATTCTTTTTGATGAATTAAAGTTAATAAATATAAAATTTGATTGGAAAGACACCAACAGATTGGGAGAAAGTATTTGCAAATCTTCTATCTGATAATGGGTTAATATCTGGATTATACAAAAATCTTTTGCAACTCAATTACAAAGCAACAACCAAATTAAATAGGCAAAGGAACTGAATAGGCGTTTCACCAAAGAGGTGCAAATGGCCAACGAGCATGTGAAAAGATGATCAACATCATTAGGAAAATATAAATCAAAATCACAATGAGATCTCATTTAAAACCACTAGGATGGCTGTTATTTTAAAAAAGCCAACAAAAATAGAAACTCACAAGCATTGACCAGGATATGGAATCCCCAGACATTGCTGATAAGCATGTAAAATGGTACTGTTGTTTTGGAAAACAGTTTATTGGTTTCTCAGAAAAGGAAACATAAAGTTAAATAAACATATGATCCATCCAGTTCATTCCTAAGTGTATACCAAAGAATGAAAAGTGGGGACTCAGAGATATTTTATATAAATGTTTATGTCAGTATTATTTGCAATGGTCCAAAGGTTGAAATAACTCAAATGTACATTAAAATATGCATGGGTAAATAAAATAAGGTAAAAACATACAAATAAATATTATTTGGATGTACAAAGTGATGAAATTCTGATGCATGCTAAAGCTAGATGAATCTTAAAAATATTAGGCTCAGGGCTGGGGTTGTGGCCTAGTGGTAGAGCACTTGCCTAGCATGTGTGAGGCACTGGGTTCAATTCTCAGCACCACATATGAATAACTGAATAAAATAAAGGTCTATTAACAACTAAAATAAAAAAATTAGGCTCAGTGAAATAAGCCAACACAAAGGACAGATACTGTAAGATTCCACTTATATGATGTGTCTATCATAGGCAACTCACAGAGACATACAGTAGAAGTTATTAAGGGTTAAGAAGATAGGAGAATGAGGAGTTGTTTAATGTGTAGAGTTTCTGCTTGGGATGATTAAAAAAAAGTTTTGGAAATGGATAGTGGTGATGGTATCACAATAATGTGAAATGTAATTCATGCTACTGATTTGCATAGACAGATGGTTAAAGCATTAAGTTATATATTGCATGTAAGTAGAATAAAAACATTAAAAATTAGATTGGAAATATTGGAGCTGAGTTTGATCTGCACAGTTTTGCCTATGAGTAATCTAGAATTAATGCAGAATTTGGATTCCCCTTTACAAGATGAAACACCTAGCAGCTGAGATAGCAGCACAGCACGTCCAGTCAACCAGGCAGGGAGCAGGGAAAACAGGACTCAAACTCTATGTCTTTGGTATACACATTGAGCCTCAGTCTCTGAGAGGCTGGTATCATCAATAAACCGGTAAAGCAGAGACTTTCTTATTTCCTGCTCTATGCTAAGCTCTGGTACTACTGGGAATAGTCTGCAGAAATATAAAACACAATTCCCAATCTCAAGGATTTTATAGTCTGGGTTGGGAATAATAATTTGATGACATAAAAAATAACTTTTGGGAAATGCAAGATTCCAATTTTGAGACCTGAGTTGGGCTATTTAAAGTTCTGAAATACTATAGTAGGTGAGATTCAGCAAGGGATACTGACATTTGAGAAAGATCTGACCTCAAGTGGGACTTGGTGTGGGCTAACATGCTGATATTTAAAGGGTAACATGTGTCAGAGCTGCTGCATTACTGATGGACATCCTCGTGAATGTTGAGTTGTTAGGGGGCCAGTGGTACCTACGAGAAACTAAAGGATTTATCAAAGCCCCCATGAAAGTTATTCTAACTGGATTAACTGCTAACATGAACTGAGGCTTTAAGTGGGATTAACCTCGATTACAGTGAATTATTTCCTCTCTTATATCTTTTTCTGTCTTTCCCCTGTATTTTGACTCTTGGGAAAAGCCAAGTGTGACAAGGATACATGGCCATGTTGATGGTCTTGGAGTTAAAGGATCTGGGGATGGAGTTAGTGAGTGACCTTTCCCCTGGCTTTTACACCTGGGAGATGTAACTCAATGGAAAAGGACACTGACCTTGCAATTCACCTCCTCCTCATCAGCATTTCTCTTCCCTAATATTGAAGGCTTTTTTAACTGCCTTAGTATCTCCCCTCCCCCAAGTTTGAGGGAGGACTGGAGGACAAAAATACAACTTCCAATAATCTCAAAGTGGAGGCAACAGGATTGTTCTTCATTAGGCTTGATCAAGGTGACTTAACCAATGAGATCTATTTCTGGGGAGGTTTCCATGTACCTGCTGGTATGATCATTGGCTTTCCTGATGAAGAATGGTTATGCACAGAGAACACTTTACCACCCACACCTGGGTAGTGCTACTAAATTTGAATGTGTTTCTACGTGTGTTTGTCTCGGTCTGTCTCAGTATCACTGGGAACCCTTATTGGCTTTTCTCCACATCACCACACACTGACTGATTGCCTTTATGGGGAGCTAATCCCAGTACTGCCTGAAATGGTTTTAAGAAGTTCTTCCTATCCTTCCTCTAAGTTTTCAGTTGGCACAAACACGTTCAACTCTGGCTGGGTTTAAGGCTCACTCTATGACTGGGGGTTATGGATCAATTTGTGGCTTAATTCTGGATTCAGTTTATGTTTGGAGTTAAATCATGACAGTAAATATATATAAACATTGTCAATGTTTTACTCTTTTTCCCCCCATATTTTTTATTGGTGCATTATGGTTGTACATAATGATGGGATTTGTTACATATTTGTACATGCACACAATACAAGAATATAAAGTGGCCAATATCATCCCCAGCTCTGCTCTTCCTCCTCTCCTCTCAACCCCAACCCCTGTTCTCTACTGATATCAAATCCCAGCCCCTACCCCACTGTTATTCTCCTTTTTCCTCTCTAGTTTTCACATATGAGAGAAAACATGTGACCCTGGACCTTTTGAGTTTGGCTTATTTTGCTTAACATAATGGTCTCAAGTTTCATCCATTTTCCTGCAAATGACATAATTTTATTCTTCTTTATGACTGAATAAAACTCCATTGTATATATACATCATTTTCATCATCCATTCTTCTGTTGATGGACACCTAGGTCAGTTCTATAGTTTGACTATTGTGAATTGCATTGCTGTAAATGTGGATATGTCTGTATCACTATAGTATGATGAGTTTAATTCTTTAGGATAAATATTGAGGAGTGGTATAGTTGCATCATATTGTTATTCCATGACTCATCTTTTGAGGAACAGCCATATTTATTTCTGTAGTGATTATATTAATTTACAATCCCTCCAACCGTGTAGAAGTATTTCTTTTATCCACATCCTCTCCAGCATTTATTATTGTTTGTATTCTTTTTTTTTGGGGGGGGGGTAGATACTAGGGATTGAACTCAGGGGCACTCGACTACTGAGCCACATACCCAGCCTTATTTTGATTTTATTTAGAGACACTGAGTTGCTTAGCATCTTCCTTTTGCTGAGGCTGGCTTTGAACTCCCAATCCTCCTGTCTCAGCCTCCTGAGCTGCTGGGTTTACAGGTTGCCCCACTGTGCCTGGCCATTATTTGTATTCTTGATGACTGCCGTCCTGACTACTGTGAGATGAAATCTCAATGTAGTTTTGATTTGCATTTCTCTAATTGTTAATGAGTTCAGCAATTTTTTCATTACATGGGCATTTGTATTTCTTCTTTGGAAAAGTTTGTTTAATTCATTTGCTCATTTATTAATGGGATTATTTGGTTTTTGAGTGTTGAGTTCTTTAAATAGTGTAGATATTAATTCTCTGTCAAAAGAGTAGCTAGCAAAGATTTTTTTTTCCCATTCTGAGTGTTCTCTCTTCACATTTTTAATTGTCTCCTTTGCTACAGAAGTTTTTGCCATTCAATTTAAACTCTTGGCATTATTACTAAGCTTCCACGGTCCTATTGAAAAAGTTGTTGCCTGTGCCTATATGCTGGAGTATTGACCCTATGCTTTCTTCTAGGAGGTGAATAGTTTTTGATCTAAGTCTAGGTCTTTGATTTATTTTGAATTAACTTTTGTGCAGGGTGAGAGATAAGGGTCTAGTTTCATTCTTCTCCATATGGATAACCATGTGTTTTCCCAGTACTGTTTATTAAAAGGCTATATTTTCTTCCATGTATGATTTTGGCACCTTTGTCAAAAATCCTATGACTGTAGATGTAAAGGTTTGTCTCTGTGTCTTTTATTCTGTACCATTGGTCTACATGTCTGTTTTTATGCCAGTACCATGTAGTTTTTGTTACTATATTTCTGTAGTATAATTTGAAGTGAGATACTTCGATGTCTATTATTTATTCTTGTTCTATCTCACATGGATATTTTTCTGGTTACCATATTCCTAGTGTCCTGCACAGAGTCTGGTGTGTAACGGGGAATTTTAATACTTATCAAATAAATGAATCAACGAATGGCCCCGCTCTAGTCAGGATTAAGGCTCACCAGTGGCTGGGGTTAAGGCTTGACACAGACTATGTCCAGTGTGTTTTGTTTTGGAAGTAAGACTGGTCTTTTGTAGCTGAGGTCAGTATTCGTTCTTTGATTGGGAGCAGTGTACAGTGTGTGGCCATGCTCAGGGCTGAGTGGGTGGCCACAGATGGGAGGTGCCTGATCAAAGGACCCAACAGGCAAACTGGTCCAGATAGCATCAAATTATTGATCTCAAGTACATTTGCTGCTGAGTATTGTACTCTAGCATGAACTATCTACTGGGAACGGGACGTTCAACATACAGCAAACCTGCCAGAACACATCACCTCATTTCAACCTAGAACCGTAGACTGATTCTACCACACCTATACCTCCTATAGTCTGAACTTCAAAAGTAGTTTTCAACTGAATTTTAGGTAAGGGTATTTCTGACTTGATCATCTTGTGATGCCTACTATTCATGTAGAAAATGAACAGCCTCATTTGAAGTCCTAGAATAGGGGTTCTCCTGCAGTGATTTCTAGCCAGCAAGAGAGTTGATAAATTATGATTTTAAATTGTTCAGTGGTTCCATGTGTTCATTTTCTCTCTGTTCTAGAGGAAATGTCAGTCCCTGGCATTTCTATGTGGTGGTGTTTCTCAGCTGCTATGTCTGTCTTGAGGTCTCCTGGCTGGTTGTCTCATTGTCTGTCTGCAGTTTTCTTTTGTCCTTTCCTGGGTTTTAGCTGTCACCTTGCTGGGTTTTTGCTGAGACAGCACTGCTCCCAAATGATTAATAACTTGGAAAGTGATTCTGTGTCTGGTGATGGATTAATCCCAGTAGAGAAGGAGTAACTAGGAGGCCACATGCCCTGGAGAGGAAATGGAAGCTCTTTATCCATATTTGGGCAAATGTCTCCCTACCTACATCTCTGCTTGGCTATACAGACTCTTCTTCACTCTTTCACCTTCCAATAGCTAGCTCACCTTCCAGAGTCCTGTTGTATTACCCTAGGAGCATAGGGTCCTCTATCTTCATCTTTTCCTTCAGCCAAAAGACTGAGGCTGTGCTCTTAGATTCATTAGAAATCAGCTGTCAATCAATCTCTCTAGATCCATGATTCCTTACCTGTAAAGGGGTGGGGACTTGCTTTTGTGAGGATAAAATTTGTCATTGCTTGTAAATTGAGAAGTTTGAAGTTTGGTGAAGAGATGAGAATCATTTTAATGGATTCTCCCATACATTTGTTTTTTTGGTCTTAGAAGTGGGACATCAATATGATAAATTAAATCCATGAATAATAACAAGGTAGGTATCAGAATAGGTAGAGATGGGCATGTATGTTTCTTTGGCATGGTGGACATTTTCCAGAGATTTTTAATGGAAACTGATATTTTGCCTACATGTATAGATATTCTCTCTTTCAGCACACACAATTACATGCTTATCCACACATTTATATACATTCAGTCATGATGCAAATTTTTACATGAGAGGGACTAATTTGAGGTTAGACTGTACTCTTTCCTTACAAAGTTCTATGATTCTCAATGAAGTACATTTACTTTTTGGCTATAAATTACATGGTATTTTTATTTAAAAAATACAGACATATGGAATTCTATTCTGTAATTGTTTTCTTTGAATCTTTTATGACAAATGTGTTTTGCCAATGTTGTTGATCCATCATTGGATGAGGGTTCCTTCCATGTGTTATGCTTATTATCTGCTTTCTTGGATGAGAGGGACCTTCCTCAGAAGTGTCATTCAGCTAATAGTTTGGAGCATATACAGTGTGCATATTCTGCCATATTGCCATTAGAAATCATCTAGAATTAGGTAGACAAGCTCTCTCTTCTCATTAGGTTAAATTTTCCTCTTTTATTAGCTACATGCTGTTCTAAGTATTTGAATGAAGTGGTAAACAGATAAACAAGGAAATCCCCTATTCTCATAGAGAGAGCAAATGTACAAAAATCATAAAACATATTGAGTAAGTTCCATAAAGAAAATCAAACAGACTATGTGGTAGAGAGCTCCTTGAGGGGAGTACAGATAGTGTGAACCAGGGAGGTCTCCTCTGAGAGTGTGCCATTCAAGCTGAAGTCAAATAAGAAGGAGCAAATCATGCATAGATTTAGGGCAAAAGGAACCAACAAAAAGGTCAGGATAGCTGGAACCTGGTGGGAAAGTGGAAGGATAGAAGAAGATGAGATTGAGAGAGTAAAATTATCTGGGACATTGTAAGTGTTTAAGTGCATCAGGAATCTGCACATTTTAAGCAGGGAAGGTATGGTAATGTTTTTAAAAGATCAGTAGTTCATTTTGGCTTTTGGTGTGGATAATGGATTATGGGATTGGTTTGATATCAAACTCAGGCAGCAAGCCGGGTGTGGTGGCGCACGCCTGTAATCCCAGCACTTTGGGAGGCTGAGGCAGGAGGATCGCGAGTTCAAAGCCAACCTCAGCAATGGCGAGGCACTTAGCAACTCAGTGAGACCCTGTCTCTAATAAAATACAAAAAAGGGCTGGGGATGTGGCCCAGTGGTCTAGTGCCACTGAGGTCAATCCCCGGTACCAAAAAAAAAAAAAAAAAAAAAAAAAAAAAAAAAAAACTCAGGCAGCTATCATGGTAGATTTTTCAGGAGTCCAAATAGAATATTATCAAAGTTTGGGTTAGGGTATTAAGTAGTGGAGATGGATAGATGGGAAAGAATTCAAGGCATCCTTTAAATTAAAATCTGACTTGCTGGCAAACTGGTAGCAGGGTAAAGGAAGAAGAGGAATTGTCACTATCATATTTTAGTATTTTACTCTCCCATCACTAATTGTGGACTGTGAGTTCCTTGAGGTTAGAACCTGGTTTTTAAAATATCCCTTGAAATTAACACAGTGCTTGGCATACTGAGTATATGTTGAATGAACGAATAAATGCATGCATGTGCATATGTAATACAAGTAGGACCTAAATTATCTTGAAGAAAGTTGTCATTTTCCTACTTAAAAGTTTTTAAATCCCGTGTTTATATTTGATGTGCATTTTTTATTTCTTTTACATCATAATTGGATTTTAATAACACCGGAGTAACAAGCTGGCTGATATTTATATTAAAGCCAGCTGTCTCACGATTGAGCAGAACTGACTTAAAAGTCTCAAAAGAATGACAACTTCACCAGGGTAGGTTCCATGAAACTTAATATTCCATTGCCTTTTACCCTGTTAAATCCAGTGACTCCCAGTAGCCTAGCTTCTAGGGATGGACCAAATATAATTGACTAAAATTGATTGCTCATTGAAAAATGAGGGCTGAGTAATAATGATTGGAAATTTGAACTGCAAATTCCATCAGGTCAGACTCTCTGCAAGGACTCCTCAGCCCAGTGAGCCAGGCTCAGCAAACAGGGACTGGTATGGATGGAAGAGGATTTAAATTGGAGATGCTTTTTCATAGCCCTTGGAAAGCTGCTGATTCATCTTGTAAACTAGGCCAGATCAAAAGCAAAGCTGAAGCAACTTTCTCAGGCATTTGCTGTAGGAGAGGAATGAGAGCCTGGCTTTACACATATCCTAAATGCATGATTGAAGATTTGAATGGTACAAATATACATTGTATACAAACAGTGTTATGTAAAAAGATGCTCTGTTTATTATGAATTATAATGCATACTACTATTATAAGTACAACTTTGAATAAAAAAATTAAAAAATAATATAAATAAATAAATAAAATGTATTGCAGGTTGTATAATTTCAATGGGACTACAAAGACCCTACTGATGGCCATTTGCTCTGCCAATAAGCCTGGAATGCCCACTTCTTCTTTAAGCACTGAATATCCCCTTAAAGATGCTAATGGTATGGAGTTTGACCGGATGATCCCCAAGTCTGTGTCAGTGCTGATATTTTATGATATTGCCCATCTTGATCTCTGATTATGAGACCATGGAATTATAAATACTTTCCCAAGTTAATTTATTCCAGATTCTTCCAGTCCCAGATACAATTGTGCTACTGTCCGTGGTTCTGAAACAACCAGGAGACAGAGAAGAAACTTGGCCTCTCTGAGATATTGCAGCTGACAACATGTTGGGGGTCAACTAAATTCATTTCTTATGTATTTTTAATCCAGATATTTATTCATAAAGCATATGTCAAATGCCACAGTGTTCGAGTAGGAAAATTTGGAACTGGAGGAAGCAAAAATACTCACCTGAAGTCAGTGATTTGGTGGCAGATCAGAGACAAGATTTCTTAATTCTTTCCCAAAGCTTGCACTATGCCAAAGATTCCCTTTATTTAATTCACAAGTTTTCATGCTATAACCATCGTCCTGATCACAGAACAAGGAAGTGTCAGTACTAACTCAGTGGAAAAGAATCCATGTTCTAGTCCCTAATCATTGGTTGCCTAGAAGCTTAGAGGTTTGGAAATGAGTCACCTTTAGGTACATTGGTAGGCTCAGGAACATCATAGTAAGAAGCTGTTGAGGCTTGTGAATCTGGGTCTGGCTAGTACAAATGGGGATGTAGTCTGTGGGACTGCAATGAGGGTGCTAAGCCAGTTAGTATCATATATCTAATAGCAGAATTTTCCCTTATTTAAGATTACTTAGTACACCTTCATACTAAATAAGAAACTCCATCCTAAATTTGGAAATGCAGAGACCCATAATTTTGTATTGCCTATTAAAACAAGTCTAAGTGTTGCCTGATGGATATTCTTAGTTAATTTCATTTAAATAACATCTGGGAATGACATGGAATTAGTATATAATTAAAAACATAAGTGTTTGCTTCTAATTTGTGTGAGAATGTTTGGAAAATAATTTTCTCTAAGGTTTCGTAAACATTTCCTCTGAATATGTTAAAGTGTTGATTGGTTTAATACAAATTTCCTTTATAAAGGAAGTGTTTTAGCATAATGGTTAAGCTTATTATGACTTGAGTAAATCTGAAGTTGGGGTGATCCTATTTCACCAATTACTAGTTATGTGGCTCCAGGAAATTTTAGTAATATTGTAAAACCTCACTTTTCTCAGTTAAAAAATGGGCACAATGGTGTCAAATTTGTAGAACTGTTGCATGACTTAAATCAATGCATATTAAGTGCTTAGTGTAGTACCTCTCACATGGCTATTAAATAGTGCTCAGTGTAGTAGTATGATTTAGTATAATTGTAGTATAATTTATAAATACTAATATTGATCATTTCAAATATTGGTTTCTCATTTTCAAACTATTACAAATTTTATAGCTAGCAGAAGATGACAAAAGCTAAGTAAATAAAGGATACCATCACTATAGATAATTATTAAATTGAAGTGAGCAAACCTAATTCTGAACTGTTGAGGGGAAGAGTCTGGGTGCTTATTACCAACAATGTCTTCGTGAATTCTGAATTATTAAAAACCACCCACTTGAAAGAACATGAGTCCTACATTGACATCTGAAGCCATTATTTTGATACATAACTCCTTCTAAAACTTCATCTCTGTGTAACCTGTGCCCCAGCCAGGTTGCAGGATGGTCACACTTTTGCTCTATTGACTTGCCAAGGGGAATTATTTATTCGGCACCAGAAATATGCCTTGTGTTCTATGGTACTTGGTGATAATAATAGCCTGGGTTTATTTAGTTCCTTTCCTCCAAGGAATTGAGAGGACATTCAGAACCACAGTGAGGGAGAAGCTGCCATATTGCTTCTCCTAATTCTTAAAAACCACTTTGGGATGATGGTAATCTTGAGATGTACATTCCCTTGAGGGAATGGAGATGAAGATGTGCAGAGACAAAGGAGAAAACTGAGAACAGGGGCAGGAAAAGACAAATAAGGAGAGTTCTAATTTGATTAGGAAGGCAAAATGCATCTTCACATATTGCTGTAGACAATCTGTAGACTCAAAGATACCTTGACAATATGTCACTCTTATTTCTTCTAAAAGTTGATTTTTCTTTCTTGATTTGCAAAGGAATATATAGTCAAGTTCACTCAACCTCTGTCACTTTTCCTTTTTTCTTAACCTCTCCTGAGTTAGAGTAGCCACTCTCATGTTCTCATATTCCTCATTTTCCAAGCAACACTTGAACCAAAATGAATTCCCAAAGACTTCATTGTAATTTCTGATGGGGTCTCAGCCTCTTGGATGGGAGTGGATGGCATCAATCTTGTCACCTCCTGAAGTGGTAACCTTCCTCAAATCAGGGAGACACTCGGTTCTCAGTCTTGGTATTCCTATGTCAACTGGAAATGTGTTTGTGTTCCTCTAATGGCTGATGTTCTGAGGGATTTATTAAATATCGGTCTGTGTGCTTTATGTATACAAGTTCCAGACCTCTCAATTAATTTGAAAGATAGTGACCCTCATTAAAAAAAATAGACAAAATATGACTCGAGGAAGTTAAATGGCTTATACATTCACATAGCTTTCTAGTGCTCAAGGTCTTCACTGAGAGATTTTAAGCAAGAAACTAGGCATAGTAAAAGAATAGCAAAGTTTATTAGGAGAGAAAGAGATGGAGAAAGTCCTCTTAGAGATAATTCCTTTCTTGTGTCCCAGCTTTTTTTTTTTTTGGGGGGGGGTGGTAAATGTACAGATTATAGAGGGTCCTGCCTAAGCACCACTTCCTAGCTCTTGATTGACTGTACAACATTTCTAAATCCTTATGGCAAATGTCTAACTCATGAGTGTCTAAGTGAAACTCATGGAGCAAAAAGTAATAATTACAATATGATTAAATAATATGCCAAAGGCCTGAAGGCATCTTTGGTCATCTTGGCCCATGCCAACTAATTTTATCTGGAACTTAATTTCACAGACCTTGAGTTCACTGAGCTCTCCATCTTTCAGTCAGGTCAGTCTGTCTGCCTCTTATTTAAAAAAAAAAAAAAAAAAAAAAAGAGTTTTGGGTAAACACATCTCAGCCCTGTGGATAATAGGTTATGGGGTTATTAAGACACAGCAGGGCCAGAATGACTTTGTGTACATTGTTTCTTTAAAAACAGGTTGAACATTAGCACGTGGGCTCAGTCTGTGGAATTAACCTCTTCCTCTCCTTGTTTCCACTGTTCATGTCTACCTCTGCCTATCAGCATTCTTTTTCTTTCCAGCCATCATTTTTAGGGGGGGTCAGGGGGTTGCCAGGAATTGAACCCAGGGTCTTGCTTCTGCTAGAAGCACTCTACCACGAGCTATGTGCCTCCTTCCCTACACTTACTCTTCCAGTTACCTTACTTCTCCATTTTTCTAGTACAGCTTCTTTGATCACCCTATCCTGCAGTGCTTAAATTTCTGAGTCATTGCAGCAGTCTAGTTTTTTAACATTCTTATGGCAGTTACCGCATAAGATAAGGCATCATGAAATCTCTCCTGCTGTAAACTGAAACTTTCCTTAAATATTATTTGGTTATGCAACATCATGGACTGCTGGAAACAGAAGGGACAAAAGACGGAATAACTGACAATGCTTGGTAGTTACTGAGTGTTTACTATGAGCTAGGCATTACTCTAAGTGATTTACTTTCATTCATTCATTTAATGCAAATGAAGTATGGATTATGTGAAGTGTGCGCATATCTTCTCCAGGTTTTACAAATGAGAACGTGGAAATACAAGGAAATTGCTCATTTTCCCACTTCCATAGCTGTAGCTTCACAGTCACTTACATCCACAAGGCTTTGAAATGGAATTTTTTTTTTTTTTTTAAACTTATTTGGCAGCAAACCTGATCTGACCTGAACTAATTTTGTGGCGATGCTTGTCCTGGCCCAACACCAGACTGTTTATACTTATTTCTCTCACTGCATGTTAATATTCATCAGTTTTACTGCAGAAATATTTATGTGTTTAACGATGGAGCACTGCTCCAGAACTTCCTGGAGAAGGGCTTGCTGTGTGGTATTGGTATATTGTTTTCCTAATTCTGTCCCCTTACTCCCACCCCAAATCCTATGCAGAAAGGATTTAAATCAGCAGGTGGTAGTAAAAGATTCACTATTCAAATCACGCTTTTAGATACCAGACCTAGATTGACAAAAATTAGCCCAGTTTTTCTAACACTTCCATTTAAAATATTAAAGAACTAATAAGGGCTAAACAGAGACTTGACTAATAATAAATAGAAGGTAAAGTCTGTATTTTTTGGATCTTAGTAACATATCAAATCAGATAATATTTCTGTGTTCACACCTTGTTTCCTAATTGCACTAGTATCTTTGTGTGTGTGTGTGTGTGTGTGTGTAGTGGGGATTAGATCCAGGGCCTTGAACACTGAGCTACCTACTCATCCCTTTTTATTTTATTTTGAGACAGGGTCTTTCTAAGTTTCCCAGGTTGACCTTGATCTTGCCATTCTCCTGTCAGCCCCCTAAGTAGCTGGGAAGCAGTACAGGCAAGCGCCACTGTGCCACTGTAGCTTCTTGGGGGCAGAGAAAGTACTTGAAACACAGATTTCCTTCCTGGACACACCATGGCATAGTAATCAAGGAAACCCAGGCCTGGGACCAGAAGGGTCGTGTGTGAATCAGTCTCCGCCATCTACTGGCTCCATGACTATTGACCTCTTCTTTAATCGTAAAACACACTAAAGATAATGCTAAGGAAGACTGAAGGTGGGGATGGATATCAAATGTATGCAGCAACAATGAAACACATGGCATTTTCTCCCTTCATGGTTTTATATTTGATGATGGGGGGCTAAGCTGATAGGCTTTGGCATCCCCTTTCCCTACATTCTAGAAGTTTTAGCAGAAACAACCCATGTGCCTTGCTTTTCTGTTGCCACAGGAAGGACAAGTCCTGTTGGGAGCTCTTTGGTTGCCAGACAGACAGACACTCTGACCCTAATTTGGTGAAGCAAACGTGGGAGTGAAAATCATTAATCTTCCATTCCGAAAGGTATGAAGTTTGGTGTTCAACTTGAGAAACACTATTTTTCAGGTGGTATAGGTAGAGAAAATTCTTATAGATAAGAAAGGAGTTCATTGATATTTCCTAGGGAATTAATCTTCGGCCCCTGATGATCTCAATCATTATGCAGTTATTAAAAAAAAAAAAAAAAAAGGAAGATAGTCACATGAGACAATTCTTTCCTGTCCTTTCAAGTAGGCCGTATCAAGTCTGATTTACACCAAGAAACCCCCAGATGAGTATGCCCTTTATTTTCCATTAAATAGAATGTACTAGATACAAACCAAAGGTTTGGTTTAATGGAAGTGGTGGAAGCCCGCTGTAAGACCTGCTTGCATTAGAATCACAGGGAGGCTCTGTAAAGTAGTGTAGTTTCTCAGCTCCACCCCAGAGGTTCCGACTTCAGTACCTTTCCCAGGATCCAGACATACATTTTTTATGTTCCCAGGTGGTTTCATATAAAACCAATCTCCAAAGCTAAATGCTGGTATAGGAATGGACTCAATTATTATTTAACTTATTAATTCATTATAAGTTCTTATTTAAGTCTTTTGCCAACTCCAGTTCCCAGGTTTCTCATTTGTAAAATGGGAAGTTAGTTAGCCTAGCTCTAAGGATTTCTTCTCATGCCAATGTTTTGTGATTTGATTTTTGGAAACACAGCAACTTCAATACATGGTTCTAAACTGCTGCTCAGAAGGCTAATTTTTTTTTCCCCAAGACAGTCACTGTGCCACAATACAAGACAGAACAAACTGTGGGTAATTGATCCTAAATCTAGGGCAGCAGTGGAGAGAATCCTTTTTTTTTGGGGGGTGGGGTGGGGAGGGAAGGTGGTACCATGGATTGAACTCAGGGGCACTCAACCACTGAGCCACATCCCCAGCCCTTTTTTGTATTTTATTTAGAGACAGTTTCTTACTGAGTTGCTTAGTGCCTTGCTATTGCTGAGGCTGGCTTTGAACTTGAGATTTCCTGTCTTAGCCTCCCGAGCCACTGGGATTACAGGCATGAGCCATTGCACTTGTGTCCTGTGAGAACCCTGTGTTTTTTTTTTTTTTTTTTTTTTAATTTTATTACATTATATAACCAAAAATATATGAGATTTATCCTCTTGACACTTTCTGAAGTGACCAGAGCAGTATCATTAACTATAAGCACAGAGTTGTATAGTAGGTCTCTAGAACTTTTCATCATGCATTATCAAACTTTATACCCTCCGAGCAGTGATTCCTCATGTCCTTCTTCCCACACTCACCATTTCACTTTCTGCTTTGATAAGCTTTACTACTTCAGAAACCGTACATAAGTGACTTCATGCCTGTTCTCCTGTGACTGGCTTACCTCCCTTAGTACAGTATCCTCAAAGTTCAATCATTTGCAGTACTTGAGAGGATTTCCTTCCCAACACTATTCCACTATATTTTTGTACTACAGTTTCTTCATTCATTCATTCATTGATGGATATTTGAGTTGCTTCTACCTCTTGGCTATTGTGAATAATGTGCATTGAAAAATAGGAGTGCAAATATCATTTTGAGATTCTGTTTTCAATCTTATTAAATAAATATTTGGAAATGGGATTGCTGGATCATTTGTTAGTTCCATCTTTAATTTTTTGAGGGACCTATATACTGTTTTCTACATCCCTGTTTTACACTCCTGCTAAAAAAGTATAAGGGTTCCAATTTCTCCACATCCTTACCATCTCTGGTTATTTTCTGTTTGGTTTTGTTTGAATAATGGCCAGGACAATAGCTATGGGGTGATATCTCATTATAGCTTTTATTTTCATTTCTCTGGTGGTTAGTTATGTTGAACATATTTTCATATAACTGTTGGCTAGTTTTCTATCTTCTTTGGAAAAATGTCCACTCAAGTCCTTTGCCCACTAAAAAAGTTACTTTATTATTATTATTATTATTATTTATTTTTGCTATTGAGTTGTAGGAATTTCTTGTCTATTTTGGAGATTAATTCCTTACTGTATATATTCTTTGCAAACATTTTCTCTCATTTTAAGTTGCTTTTCATAGAACTATTATTTTAAAGCAAGAAAAACTTAAATTCTTTTCTTCCTTCTTTCTCTAACACCCATGGGTAGTCAAGTCCTTAATCTTTGTTAGACCAGTCTTCATGTCTGCCAAAAGGGATAATGAAATCATCCTTAACTAATTTATTTTTGCCTTGTGAACACCAAATAATTTAATATTTACTGAAATACTTGGTACCATTCCCTTAAATTATTATTTCACATACCATCTCACAATTCAATTCCGGTGTAATATGGGTTTACAGACTACTAGATTTTCTTAGATTTCTCCATAATAAGAGTCACAGAGAAGATCTTTGAAGTCTCCACTAGAGGGTGGGGAACATGCTTTTATGTGATTTCTGAGTTACCTGACCATCTATTTCTCCAACTATTCATCTCTGCATCCAACCATCCAATGAAGAATAATTAATGTATGATAATTATTATGATAAAAATGAAATTTAAGTAATTGTTATAACTCCTTACATCTGCACAGTTTTACAGTTTACAGAGCATTTTGTCATGCATTACTACAGCAGTCCTGAGAGAGTAGTTTATCCCCATTACATGATTCTTTGCTGAAGGTGGTTTACTTAAGCAAAATTTTACCTGTTTCCTTGCTACTAAGAGGCAGAGATGGCAACCTTCAATAACTCTGCCTCTCTTTAATACATTTCTCACAAAATTTTCACCCTCAAGTTAGTACAATTAGTTTAGAAGAAGTGATTTTATCTCCATTTTATATAGATGGTACCTAAAGGTCCAGAGAAAGTTCATGATTTATGGAATAAATAGAAACTTGACTGCCAGCCTTGATGTTAAGTCTGAGCTTCTCGACTTGAGTCCCTTTCTCTGACTTTGAACCCTGTACTCCCAACGACCCTACTATCCTTTCCCACATAAGCACCTCTGCCTCGTGACAGAGTATTTCATCACTGGCTCCTTGCCACCTCCTCTTCTGCAGTGCCTCCATGCAAAAAAAAAAAAAAAAAAAAAAAAAAAAAAAATCCATGTCACTCTTATCCATGTCCTAACCCCATTCTGTCACTCCTGCCGGCATGCTGGTGAAATATGTGTTTGGCTGGGGGAACAGATTTTGCAAGCCGCCAACCCAAAGATGATCCTAGCTTTGGAATGGAGCATTTGACCAGACGATGGAAGGAGAAATTATCTTCTGGTGAGGGTTATCTCCCAGTGGTCTCTGTGTTGAGAAAGACCACTGCAATTCCTCTGCCAATTTCCCTAACTTGTTTTCATAGCGGGTTCTATATGAATATACAGTAGTTAAACATATGCATGCAAGAGTTATAGTGTAAGAAACATACAGGAATCATACTGTAGTAAGGATACATAATGGCTCATGAATATAATCTTACCATTTTACAAACAGGCAAACTGAGGCCTCATAAGTTGGTAGAAATTTGCTCAGAATCATCATTCACATGATGATGCAAAGGTGGTGCAGAACTCAGGAAAAGCTTACCTGACTCTACTTAGAAAATGCATAGCTATCAACCTTTTTTCCTCTTAATGTTTCTTTGGAATTAGCACATACTAATTGTACATATTTATGGGGTGCACTGTGGTGATTCCATTTATGTATTGACCAAATGTGTAATGACCTAATCAGAGTAACTAACATTTTGTCTCCTATCATTTCTTTCTATTCAAGGCCTTTGAACTCTTCTCTTCTGGCCCTTCATAAAATATGCAATAACTTGTAAGCTATAGTCACCCTACTGAGCTGTAGGACAGCAGAGTGTGTTCTGCCAATCTAACCGTACTTTCTACCAAAAAATTTCATAGCAACTTCTATATCTCTCCATAGGACTTACAAAAATTAAGACTACACAAATTCTTATTTTATCTTTTGTTTATTGTCTTTCTCCCCTACTAGAGTGGGAGCTCCCTGTTGGGGAGGAAGTGGATTTGTCTTGTTCCCATAACATCCTAAGCATGATGCCTTGCACAGAGAGTTCTCAATAAATATTTGTTGGCTGAATGAACAGATAAATGAGTACATTAATGTAACTTTATAAGCAAACCAGAAATAGAACTTAAACTTTTAGGACTCCAGAGTGGTAGTCCTCCCTCGGAGCAAACTTCCCTTCCGTGTTTTATATTTTGTAACATATTTTATATTTAATGATGGCATGGATGCATTTTTCATTCATTTTGCGTGCAGAGGCAAAAGGTCTCCTAGCGTTTAGGATGACAAATACAAAGTGATTTAAAATTATATGGTGTCTTCACCGCTGGAACAAGACCAAGGATCGGCCCAAAGCTTGTTAGTGCCACCGACAGGACAGCAGACTGACCCAGGGAGGTTGGTTTGCCCAGGGCTGAATTGTTCCTACACTCCCTTCCCTGCTTCACTCTCCCATCTGCTTTCCATCCCTTGTAACCCTGTTCATCCCACTTCTCCACTTAATTAGACAGATGATTGATTGATTTGATTTTCCATGATAGGGCTTGATAGGCAGAGATTGGCTATACTCTTTGTCCCTCTGGTTGGCTGGATGTTAGAGCTGGTGTTTCTAGCTGCTCTGATCAGTGGAGTCCTGTTCAGGACTTAGAGTTAAGTCTCCCCCTACCCTTTAGCCCTCATCCTCAGATATTTCTGATCCCAGGCAGCCCTGTAGACTTGTGATCCTGGTGTTCTGTGTTGGTCACTCCTAGGTCACTGGGATGGGAATGAGAAGATCTTCCTGTTGCAATACTTAGCCTAAGTGGACTTCCTGGTGTAGAAGGCCTGAAAGGTGTCACTCAGCTTTGGGAGGGACTGCGTCACCATCAGCCAAATTTTCATCTGCTTCCTTGGATCAGGGGTCACTGTATTCCTCTCTGGTTGATTCTTGTTTCTAAATTATTTGGCAGCATCCTTCTTTCCACAGAGAGTATTGTCTTAATTTGTTTTGATATTTAAAAATTGGTCAGTATTAGTCTGGCATGATGCTCCATTTAATGACCTAAATTTGTCCAGTTAGAGAAGTAACAGATCCAGAGGAAATTTTAGACAAGGGCGAACCTCCTTGCTATGCTAAGGAGAGCACTGAGCTTCCCTGGGATGGGGGTTGGAGGGTGGGAATGACTTTTCCAAATTCCCACTGCAAGATTTTCTTTCGGTCTAATTTTTGATTTTTGAAGCCAACTGTGAAAGTTAAAAAATTGTTAGTAACACAAAGGCATTTGGGAAGGTAGATAAGAATTCCCCAGGAAGCTTATTAATAAAAATCCCTTTCTTTTGGTCTGTGGAAGGGCCTATGACTCCACACTTTTAACCTCTCTCTCTCCCTAATGATCCTGAGGTAGATTTTCTGAGGGCCCTGCTTGTGCTGATATGGATTATGAGAGAAACTTGATTGGTAAAGTAGTTATGGCCAGGCAGAAGAAAGTGACCGCTGGGATTGCTCCGGATACTTATAGAAGATGTAGACAAAGGAGGTGAAGAAGGTGATGGGCATGGTGGTGGAGGTAGAGGTTGGATTAGTAGTACATCTTAAACTGAGCTTCTGATTGTCAGCAAGAGACACTGGCTTAGGCTTCTCATATTAGTTTGCTGGAGTTGACATAACAAAATACTACAGACTGGGTGTTTTACACAGCATACATTCACTTTTCATACTTCTGAAGGCTGGAAGTCCAAGGTCAAGGTGTCAACAGAGTTGATTTCATTCAAGCCTTGCTCCTTGGCTTGGCTTGCTGGTGGCTGCCTTCTTGCTTTGTCCTTGCTTGGTCTCTCCTCTGGGATTGTACATTCCTGGTGTTTCTGTGTGTTCAAATTCCCTCCACTTACAAGCACAGAAATCAGATTACTTTAGGTCCCTAATTTTTTAAAGTCCTCTTATCGCCTAATATGATTACATTCTCAAGTCCTGGGGGTTAGAATTTTGACGTATGTATGTGGTGTAGACAAAATTCAGCCCCTATCACTGCCTAGGCTCAGATAGTTGATAGGGGGTTCATGGACCAGGCTTATTAGTGGGAAAAATTCAGTAGTGATGATTAGGAAGGCAACCTTACGGATGAGAGAGCAATCTAGCCTGGTGAATTTAAGGTTTTCATACTCTTCAGTTCTCCTTCTTGGAGTGATAGGCATGCTTTGAGTCCTGCTGTGTTTCCATGAAATTAAATAGATTTAGATGTAAGCCTTTCATCCAAGTTAAAAAAAAAATCAACTTTACAAATACAGTTTGAAGACATGAAGACATATGGAGAATGAAATATTGAAGTATGGATTTAAGTCAAAGAGATGCAGATAAATAGGATATTGTCAGAAGAAAGCAACTGGGCATTTTTAAATGATCATATATATGAGACAGTTAAATGTAGCAACTGTGTGTCAGGAATTGTCTTAAGTGTTATGTATTTATTCACTTATTTAATCCTTACAGTAGCCCTATGAGGTAGCACTATTGTTATGTGCATTGTTCAGATAAGAATGCTGGGACAACGAGGTTAAGGAAAGTTTCCCAAGGTCATCCGGTCAGTAAATAGCAGAGCAGCATTGAACCCCAAAGGTCTGATTCAGGAGCTTTGCACTTTGCTAAACAGTTGAGAATGTTTGGGACTTTCATAGAATGGTCAGTTCTCAGGTATATTTTAAGTTACTGAGTGGAAACATGGTATGTTTATTCTGTATGAGGCATCAGAGTAGATCTAGAACTAATGACTAGGAAGGTATATAATTTTTAAGAAGCAGTGTCCAATTCAGTACTCTAAAGAACTTTGAAATATTTCAGCCAGAGATTGGGCTACTGTGGCTGACATGGCTTATTGCCCATGCCTAATAGCCATTTTCCATTTTTCTTTGCTTTTATAACTATTGTTCATTCAAAGAGCAATGGTGCCAACTCCAAGGCATGATTCATAATTGGTCAAGACCAACTTTGGCCGTCCAATAGCCGTCTGTGAATAACTGTGAGGGAGGTGCATACAATCCTGTTCTGACCCACCAGACACGAGGGAGGGCTTTCTGGGGAAGGTTTTCTACCTTGATGACAAGGGAGAGACATAGCAGAAAAATTCCTCTTTTTTCACATCACTTTTAATCTTGCTTTTGGTAACGTCATATGAGAAAAAGTATACTTGAGGCAATGGGAAAAACCATCACTGATTTCCAACAAGATGGAAAAAATCTTTGTTGTTGGTGATGCTCTTGAGTCACTAACCAATTCTGGTGCCACCTCCCTCTAGACGTCTTGTTAAAAGGAATGTTGAAAATTTGTTTGCCTCAATATCCTATTACTGTGTGCAAATCATCCTATTGCAGCTGCCTTGGGAGGTAATGAGTTTGATGTCCTTGGAGAGGAACAAGCAGAGCCTGGAAGGCCCACTCGCAGGAATATCATAGCAAAGGATCATGCTTTTACCAGAGGATCACTGAAGTCACTTCTAGTCCTGATATTCTATTATTGCCTACCTGCCCCTACCCAACCCCAGCAAAAGTCACTTTGTGTGCCTCCCCAAGTCTGTGTGTATTAAGACGGGCTGGCAGCCACAACTGACACTTTGTCTGAGTCACCTGTAGTGCCAGGCTTTGGAAAAAGGCAGAGGCTGTGATGTCACAGCTCCTCCAATGACACAGCATCAGGGGACAGCCAGAAATAGACACGTGGAAGCCCTTGCCACTGGCGCTCTCTCGTACTCTGAAACAGCCCCATTTCTCTCAGCTCAGACACCAGGCTGCTGGAGATTTGGAGACCCAAAATAGACTGGCTGTCTAGTCACCCTTCTAGAATTCCCCATCTGTTCTGACAAAGTTCTGGGGACACCCAAGGTGAAATTCACCTGGCAGAACACTAAAAAAGCAACCGAGATTTAGCAGGGCTTTGGTTCCTAACCATTATGGGCCATTCACAAAAGAAGGTCCTGAGAAAATTCCAGAGATCTGAGGTTGGGAAGAGTTGAATATCATGGTTTGTTTCATCTCTGACTTTTGGTGTTGACTGCTTCTGAGAGTAGCAACCAAAACCTGTCTAAAACCATCGGCTAGAATACAAATAATCTGGAGATTCTGCTGGTAACAATTTTTCCATAATACTGATCATCAGAGCAGCAGCTAATATTTGTGGGACTTTAGTGCATTTGCAGCTAGCGCCTACATTTTTCTTTAAGCTTAAAATCAATGAAGAGATGGATATATGAATCAGAAAAATCGGAATCAAAATGTCAGGCCCATCATGGATGACAATGAGGTTGGGAAGTTGACTTAAGAAAGAAGCAGTAATGAATAGTTTAATTCTGTACCCCAGAGAAGAACTTTTGCAGACATCCTAATGTGTGGCTGAGAGGGGACCTCAATGTACCCTTCCAAATGCACTCTGACAAATCTCTCTTGCCCCCACGGTGAGTGGGAAGAGAGGCCAGGATGTGGGCGCAGTTCAAGTCTTCACAGGAAAGTGAGGTGAGGGCAGAGTGTCTTCCCCATCATTTTGAGTGAGTTCTTACTATTTATCAGATACTGTGCCGAGTGTCTGCATAGACTGTCCAATTTAATTCTCTTTTCAACCTTCTGAGGAAAGTACCAGTGTTATTATCATCGTCATCATCATATTGACGAGGAAACCGAAGTTCTGAAAGACTCGGAACTTTCTTAAGCTGACATGACGGTTCGTGATGAGATGGGATATAGGTGGAGTTCTGTATGAGCTAGAACCTACCTTGCAAGCCCAGAATCTCCCCTGCACAACTGCACACAGATGCCTGGGTGCTTGGGGGACATGAGAGAATGTGGGGTTTGGGATGAGAAGACTTGGGCGCTAGCTCAGGCTCTTGTACAACCATGGTGTCCTTGCCTGAAGAATGGGAACTATGAGGTCTCTTTGGAGAAGCTCATGATGTTCCCATGAGGATCCAATGAGATCACAGGCAGTTAAGTATCTTGTAGCTCTCTGGACCAGGGCAGTGATGGGCATCCAGCAGTAGGAGAGCTCTGAGTTCCAAACCTGCCTTCCTCAATGACTTTCTCAGTGATTCCGTCTAAATACCTGACTTCCAATGCCTCAGTTCTATACCTGTAGATTGCAAGCAATAGTCCTTGACTTAGGAATCTCTCAGATGTATTGTGATGCTTAAAGGGAATAAGGTAAAGAAAACACTGCATGTGATGTGGAATTGCAAGAAAGTGATGGGAATTGTCCTTCTTGTCACATTTTGGGTGCCATGTGGGGTTTGGGGCAGTGATCACTTTTGTGATAAAATTGTATTTTAAGCTCTTATAGACTCACTTGTCTGAAGAATTTTAATGGTGAGAAAACTAACCACATCTCAGTGATACTATTCAAAATAACATGTTAAAATAAAACTCTCCAACTAATGCAAAGGAAAGGCTTCAATCCCAAGCATTAACAAGTACCAGTTTTGTACTCGTCCTTAAGTTCTATGAGGAATAAAAGAAAAATATCACATGCATATAGTTTACTCTGTGCCTGCTACTCTTCTAAATGCCGTCACAATATTAATTTATGTAATTTTATATCAAACCTTGAGTGGGCATGTTATTATCTCCATTTTGTAGGTATAGAGTGGGGAAACCAAGGCTCAGAGAGGTTAGGTGACAGGTGCCTGATCTCACAGCTCAGAAACAGCAGATGCAGGATTGGAACCTAAGAATCTATTGTCGTAGGCACCAGAGCAGGGCTTTATAAAGTATAGTTCCTGTCTTCAAACAGCTTGCAAAACATGGTACAGACTAAGTGAGAAAATCCATGCACAGGTAATAGATAAATGAGAAAACCATACAGGACATTGCTGTGTCAAGTTGTGTGTCAAGTGCTGCTGTCGGACTACCAGAAAGAATTCTAAAGTGAGATAATGGAAGTAATAATGTAGGAGAGGTGGCTTCTGACCTGGGCCTTTGAGAGCTGTCGGGTTTGAGTAGGTAGGAAAAGTGATCGGACCATCCATGTGCTACTTGGTCTATCTAGTGGAACTCATTACTTGAGGAAGTAGCTAAAAATATCTCTAGATGAAGAAAACTACACACCAAAAGAGACAGCTCTAGGAATAAAGGATGGTGTTCCAGAACATTCACCAATCACAGGACAATATGTGCCTCAGTGGGGTTGGTCTCTGGAAAATGCAGATAGGAATTTCTAATGTGCCTTCCTTGCAGAGTAAAACTCATTTGGAAAATCATAAAGCAACAGATACATTTACAATGAAGCAGTAGTCTTAAAAGATTGCATTTATTTTAAAATCTTTTGTCTTCCCAATTACAAGGCTTTGCCTTCGTCGGCGGCGGAGTCTCTTGCCTGGAGAGGGGAAGAGGAAGGCATCAGGAGTGAGCTAGGAAGGACGGACACAGACCAAAGACAACATCTCCAAAGAGCCAGGCCTGTCTCCAGGGGGGCCTGCCTCAGTTCCTGCAGCAGGCTGCTTAACACATCAAGGCAGAGTTTATCTAAAAGAGGTCTCCCCAAAAAGGCCACGTGGAAGAGGCAGCCCCTTTTTGTCTTCAAAGGGAGTGGGAATCAGCAGGAGGGAGACGAGAGCAGGCAAGGAGAACAAAGTGACTTGGTCCTAATTTTCTCATTCCCGTTTTTGGCTTTGGCACAGGAAGCAGGAGGCTCATCAGACAAATTGGAACAACAGTGGGGGTAGATGTGCTTCTTCATCAGACTAGGGCTCAAGAGGAATGCTGGTCCTGTGTGGCACAGGCTGGGCTCAGAAGTAACCTGAGAGTGTGTCTGGGGATCTTGCCAGAGGGAGGGATGGGTCTGGGCAGGGTGGAGGTCAGACCCGGCAGGTGGGGAGGGTGGAGTTCCAGCAGAGCTGTAGAGAAGGCCTAGTGCTTAGCAGCAGGCAAGGTGAGGGCCAGGTATCCCAGGGTCACCAAGGCTCTGAGCTCTGGCTGAAGCAAGAGGACGAATGACAATAGTTGTCATGCCAGCTTTGATTTCTGTCATGATGGCTGGAAGGTTAAGGGGCATATAGGTAGAGATGGGAGTCGGTCCCTGCACCAGAGCAGGTGTGAAGCCCTCCCTGTGTCCCGCATGCTGCCGTGAACGTTCATATACCACACCACCCTCTCCCTCCCTTATGTCCACGATTCATCTTGATGGAGAAGCAAGAAGGAGTTATCTGAAAGATTAGAAGAATTTAATTCAAGAGAGACAGACGCAACCTAAAGTGGTCACTTAGGAATAAGAACAGACTGAATTTAAGCTAGATTGGATGTTTAGTTCAACGTTTTCACCACCCATACAGGCAAAAGAATTTCATTTTTTGGTCCTCACCCAAGGGCCAGTGTGAACGTAAATAATGAGATCCAATTACAAACAATATTGTTAAACAGTGCTTACTGAGGATGAAAGACCTACATACTGAATTTTTAAAATATCTAAGTGACATCAACTTTTGACTGAAACAATAATATACATAAAGTTTTCTGGCGCACATTAGGTGCTTGGTGAATATCAATTATTTTCATGTTGTTTGGGGTCAGTGTCAGGAAAGATAACAACTCTGTTCCTGGGATCCCAGCTCTTGGTTTTGCATTTAGAACCTGGATATTGAGTAAGAAGGTCCCAGAAGAGCTCAGTGCCTTCTCTGTGTGTTGAACCAGGGCCTGGGATCCAGAGCAGAGACTCTCAAACCTGGTCCTGCGTCCGAATCATCTGGATGATTGTTGTTTAAAAATAAAGATAGTTTCTCCTCTGTTTCCCCTTGTGGTTATGATTCAGTATTTCTGGGGAGGTGCCAAGGCATCTTTTGAAAACCATTAAAAGTCTGTTCAGATGGCATTGTAAATACCAGGGGGCACTGTGGGACATCTTCACTTCTCCCTTTCCTTCTTTGATTGTTGTTGATTCTTGCAGGCACACGTATGGGTAAGCAGGGGAAACTTAGACCTGATTATTATTATTTTTTTTCCAGTTTTCATCTGAACAGAGTCCTGTGTCTACCTGGCTTGGCTTCAGTCAATTCCCTTAATTTCAAAACAAAACAATCGTAAGGGATGATGAGGTTTTTGTTGGGCTGGGTCAAAGAAAAGGCATCTCCTCTTTCCTTTAGCAGGACACAGTCTCAAAAATCAAGAACAGAGATCAGGTGGGAGGGGAAATCTTCACTCTGGACAGAGCCATTTTTTCTGGGTATTGTCTTCTTCATTTCCCTCTTTTTCGGTCCCAGGGGGACATTGCTCTTATCGACTCTCAAACAGAGGATTTTCACTGCAGGAAAGGAGAAACGACGGCTGTGAGGATACATCAGGGAAACCTGCTTCTTCGGGCCTCGCATCTTTTATCCTACCTCCGCCACCACTTTTGGGGTGCCTTCACCATAATGTGCCCTGCCCCCCCCAACCCTTTCTGAGTCATTGTTTTTTCTGTTGGTCACCTGACCAAAGGAGAGGACCTGGTTAAAGCTGGCAAATGGCCATCGTGCTGAATAGAATCATTCCAGTAAAATATGGCTGATTAGCATAGAAATCTCCATAAGCCTTTCCATTCTAATTTTGCTCTTAGAATTCTGGCCACTCCAGAGGTCATGCTAACCTAGTTAAGGCACATGGAGAAAATACTGTCGTTCCAGCTCATTGCGTTTGCATTAAAATATATCATCCTTCAGTGGACGTGCTAACCAGCAACCTATCCTCAGCCACTTCCTGCAGAACCTGAACTATGGGGCATCATTTGTGATTTAAGTTGGAATCTGGGAAGCTCAGTGAAAATAGATGATGGGCACCTAGACACTAATGTCCTTAAAGTTCTGTCGGTGCACACTTTACTCTGGAGGAAGTGAAAAGACTTTGATAAAGAGCAGATTGCTACAAAGTGAAGGATGCTAACTGCTGAGGTTTCACCAGAGTTGCATCCCACAGAGACAATATGGTGTTTCCAAGGCCAGAGTCAGATAGCCAGGTGGAAATTCCTGTTCTACTACAAATGCACTTTGGGGACTGGGGCAGGTTACAGAGTGTATTTCTGCAAGGAAAGAGAGAGAATCAAATTATATATCATTGGGTTTCCATGAAGTTTGGATGAGGCTGTTCCTATAGAATGCTATGTGACATGTGCTCAGCCAGTTATCAATGGTGGTTACTAATTATTACTGCTAGGTATAGTCAACCAATGTTAACTATTTTTAGCAACATCTATAACAAGCCCATTGAATAGTTCATGCTTTGTAAGTGTCATTCCTATGATCCTGGAGAAAATTTTGGGAAAAGATATTTGGCTGCTGGAAATATATCAGCATAGGAGAAATGATGGTTGATACCATAAAGGTCATTGTTCCCCAGAAACAGCCTGAAAGCTAGTGAGCTTAAATCACTTTTCTTTTTTTTTTTCCCACTTGTATTTGTCTTTTTTTTTTTTTTAAACCCTTCTTGATTTTTTCATTTATTCTAAGTTATATATGACAGCAGAATGAATTACAATTCATCGTACACATATAGAGCACATTTTTACATCTCTCTGGCTGTATACAAAGTAAATTCACACCATTCGTGTCTTCATACATGTACTTAAGGTAATGATATCCATCTCATTCTACCATCTTTTTTTTTACCCTTTTGCCCCCTCCCTTACCCTCCCTCCCCATTGGCCTTTCTAGTGTTCCTCTAATCCTCCCATGCTCTGCGTCCCAACCCCACTGTGAATCAGCCTCCTTATATCAGAGAAAACATTCAGCATTTGGATTTTTGTGATTGGCTAACTTCACTTAGCATTATATTCTCCAACTTCATCCATTTACATGTGAATGCCATTATTTTATTCTCTTTAATTGCTGAATAATATTCCATTGTGTATATATATACCACATATTCTTTATCCATTCATCTACTGAAGGGCATCTAAGATGTCATAAACTTGTTTTTATTGACTGAGAGCCAGGACATTGCTTAGTACAATGCCTGACTGTAGTGAGATGAAATCTTAGAGTAGTTTTGATTTGCATTTCTCTAATTGCTAGAGATGTTGAACATTTTTTCATATATTTGTTGATTGATCGTATATCATCTTTTGAGAAGTGTCTGTTCAGTTCCTTGGCCCATTTATTGATTGGATTATTTGTTTTTTGGTGTTAAGATTTTTTAGAATGGGGCTGGGGTTGTGGCTCAGCGGCAGAGCGCTCGCCTCACACGTGCGCGGCCCGGGTTCGATCCTCAGCACCATGTAAACATGAATGTAATTTCATTGTGTACAACTAAAGTAAATAAATAAATATTAAAAAAAATATTTTTTAGAATAATGCCTGAAATCATATACTAAGCATACAACAGTTTTATTACAAAATTGTCATTGTTGATCTCATTTCTACCTGTGTTAATTTGTTCTGTCTTGATTAAGCCTCATGAGGACCTTGTGAGAAAGGTCTTGTTATTAGCCCATATTTCTGATGAGAAAACTAAGGTCCAGAGCTTCCCCAAGACTCAAGGTGAGACTTAAACCAATTACATTTTTTGTTGGGATGTTGGTTTTTGTTTGAGCTGATTTGTCATAGCCTGTGTTTCCAAAAGCAACGGGGAGAATTGGAGCTGTCAAATGTTCAGTGATGGACACGAGCTTTGTAAGGTCCTTGCCTGTGACATGTCCTTTAAAGGAAGGAGGTCACTCCTTCTGGTCCCTAGGAATCCCCTGGGGGTTGTGCTGTCATCACATCAAGAACTTGAGAGGCTGTCTGCCTGGCTCCCTGTCTTCAGACAAGAATTTATCTAATCCTTCCTCAAGAAAACAGCTAATATAAAATATTCTTACAGAAAAAAGGAATTTATACTTTACGACCTTTAAATAAAATTGGACTAACAAGCATCAGAAATGGAAGAAACCTTGAGGATCATGTAAGCCAACTCCTCCAATTTGTACCTGAGACCTAAGCCAAGGGATAGGATGCAAATCACCAAAAGTCACTTGACTAATCACAGAACAGTATGATGGCTAGGAGAGTGAGCCCTGGAGTTCCAGATCTAATCCCTCCCAGCTGTGTGACTGTGAACAAGTGTCTTAACCTCTCTGTGTCTCAGTTACCTACCCTATTAAAATGAAGGTACCAATACCACTTACCTCATAAGGTGGGATGGCATTTAAGTTGGTTCTTCTGTGTAAAGAACTCAGAACAGGGACCGGCACGTGGTCACCTGTATGTGTTTACCATTCCCGTTGTTTTGTTGACAACGCTGTTGGTATTGAATCAAATTACTTAATACCCTGTCCAGGGCTGTTTTCATTTTCCTAAGTTCTCTTCCCTTGAGGTCTTTGTGTCTAGCTGAGGTTCGTCCTGCTTTAGTTTGACCTCTTCTCAGTCTGGATCCATATGGTGTCCTGGACATGACCTCCACATGCTGTGGCCATGGGGCTCTGAGCTCAGAGAGACCTGGGTTTGAATTCACTTCACACAGGTTCCTTAGCTCTCCTGGTGCCTCCTTTTCTTCGCTGGAACTGACGAGGGATTATCTACATTATCGGGTTGCTGATAGGGTTAAATGAGCAACTATTTCTAAGAGCGTTTGTAATGCCTGACACTTGTTAGGTACTTAATACACGCAGCAACACGTTATTATTACTATTGCTGTAGCTCCTAATGGAATAGTACAAGTGATAGGGATTTTTTTTTTTTTTTTTTCAGATTATCCTGACTAGGCTGAGCCACCAGTGAAAAGGAGGCTGAGCTTTGCAAAAGTAGAGAATCTGAAGCCAATGTGACAGGGGAGTTAGGTGTGTGTTCCCTGAGCATGGCCCTGTGTCAGAACCCTTGAGGAGTGAGTTAAATATGGATGACTGGGACCCACCTTGTATCTGTTGAATCAGATATTCTTAGGAAGCAGGTCCCAGAAATAAAGGTTTTTCGTTCCTTAGCTCATTAATTGATTGGTTTAATTTATTGTTGGTGTTAGGTTTTTTTTGAGTACTTTATATATCCTGGAGATTAGTGCTCTCTCTGAGGTGTGTGTTGCAAAGGTTTCTCCCGTTCTGTAGGCTCTCCTTTCATGTTCTTGATTGTTTCCTTTGCTGGGAAGAAGCTTTTTAGTTTGAATCCATCCCATTTATTGATTCTTAATTTTACTTCTTACACTTTAGGAGTCTTGTTAAGGAAGTCAGTTCCCAAGCTGACATGGTGGAGATTTGGTCCTACTTCTTCTTCTATTAGGCACAAGGTCTCTGGTCTAATGCCTAAGTCCTTGATCCACTTTGAGTTGAGTTTTGTGCAGGGTGAGAGAGGGGGTTAATTTCATTTTGCTACATATGGATTTTCAGTTTCCCCAGCACCATTTGTCGAAGAGGTTATCTTTTCTCCAATGTATGTTCTTGGCTCCTTGGTCTAGTATGAGATAACTTCATAGAAGAAGAAAAAGAATTGATCAACAAATATGTGAAAAAATGCTCAATGTCTCTAGCAATTAGAGGAATGAAAATCAAAACTACACTGAGATTTCATCTCGCTCTCCTCAGAATGGCAATTGTCAACAATGCAAGCAACAATAAATGTTGGCGAGGATATGAGGGAAAAGGTACACTCTTACATTGCTAGTTGGACTGCAAATTGTTTCAACCACTCTGGAGAGCAGTGGAGATTCCTCAGAAAACTGGGAATGGAACCATCATTTGATCCAGCTATCCCACTCCTTGGTCTACACCCAAAGCATTTAAAATCAGCATACTATAGTGACTCTGCCACATCAGTGTTTATAGCAGCCTAATTCACAATAGCTAAACTATGGAATCAACCTAGATGCCCTTCAACAGATGAATGGATAAGGAAAATATGGTATATATACACAATGGAATATTACTTAGCCTTAAAGAAGAATGAAATGAAGGCATTTGGTAAATGGAGAATATGCTAAGCAAAATAAGCCAATCCCCCCAAAAACAAAGGCTGAATGTTTTCTCTGATATGTGGACGCTAATTCACAATAGTGGGGAGGGGCTAGGGAAGAATAGAGGTACTTTGGATTAGGCAGAGAGGAGTGAAGGGAGGGGAGTGGGTGTGGGAGTAGGAATGATAGTAGAATGAATTGGACATTATTACCCTTTGTGCATATACGATCACACGACTCGTGTAATTCTACATCATGTACAACCAGAAGAATGACAAGTTATACTCCATTTATGTACATTCTACTGTCATGTATAACTACTTAGAACAAATAAAAAAAAAGGAAAATAAAATTTTAAAGCTACTAGACATACCAGATGGGTTTCTAGATTTGGGACCCATATGATAAAAGTAGCCATGTAACTGGGGTGACTTACTGCATGCCCAAAGGTCTCCTTATAATCTATTTCTCTCATGACCTTCCATTCACCCACCTGCCGCCCATCCATCCCCGAGCATGTTGGTGCCCAGTGTTGGCCTCTGACCTGCTGCCGCTGTGGTTGGTGCACAGATGAATGATCAGGTGCTTTTGAGGGGCTGTTAGCCTAGGAGAATGGCTACATGGAGGATAAATGGCGTATGATATGCCATGAAGTGCTAGGGACGTTCAGAAAATGCACACTTATTTCAGGTTGTAGAGGAAGAGCCAGGGGAGGTTTTCCTGTACCTACGGCATGTTGCCCCTTTGGGACCCTTTTCTGTTCAAGCTTCTCCTTCTCCTGACTGTTTGCATTAGATGCCAATCCCATGGGTGTCTACAGCTTTCTGGGCTGATGCTTTGCATTACAGTTTTGCTGTGTTTGTTTATGTTTTACTGAGAGCCGAGAGCTTGGTGAGAGTGGAGACTGCATTTCAATCATCATCTTTCCCTCCACCCGAGTCAGCCGCCTACCTCTGATAGGGCAGCTGCAGTAAGTGCTCACTAAACGTGGAGAGTTTGGGTTGCTGTGTTGGTTATGCAGAGGGGGAGGACGATGGGGAGTGAGCCCGGGACAGCAGGGCTTGGAGCAGATCACAGAGCCTCTGGCATCCAAATCCAGTTTGGGCTTCAGTTTTCCGGCAATAAGCCCAAGACTATTTTGGAAACAATCTCCTTTGTCCACAACAATGTTAGAAAGATAAACAACTGGGGCAGACTGTGGCAACATACGAAAGGTAGAGATCATCTTAGGTGTAAGCTGTGATGAATCCCATTGAATGATGAAGCCAGACGATTATTCCTGTCTCTGTTCCATTTCATTCTGTTTGGTTATTTCAAGGAGATATTCTTAGATGGGCAGTCATACCTCAGCACCCTTGAACACTTATTTTTTTTTAACAAAGAAGAAATGGCACTGGCCCAGAGTCTTGGCAGGTATATTAGTTATCTAGTGCCACATTAATGTATGTAACAAATATTTTTAAAACTTCTCTGCCTTTTAACAATAAATATCTATTTAGCTCTGGAGTCTGCCTCTGGCCATGAAGACCAGGGTTCCTCTGGTCTTGATCTAGCACGACTGTCAGGTCTGGTAGTTGAGGCTCTCAGCCGGCTCTTGGCTAGGGTCACTGACTGCTCCATGGACTTCTCACACTGGCTCCAGCAGGCTAGCTTGGGCACATTCTCAATGCAGAGGAGTGACCGGCCACACAAGAGCTTCTCGTGCTTGTTGGTCTCAAGCCTGGTACCACAGCCCTGGCTGCTTCAGAATCGAGATGGAGATGTGGGCTTTTGTCTACCGAGGGAGAGGAACTCAAGTCATGTGGCCAAGAAGCATGACTCAAGAGGAATGAAAGATTCATTAAGGGTCTCCGTGTACCTACTGTTCAGGCAAGACTGTCTGGCGTGATTAGTGGAATGTCTTTCATTTTTATTTTAACCGCCTTCTATTTGTGGCAAGCAATATAGGTTTGTGACGCAAGCTTCCCATGTAAAACAAATTTATTTGACACAGACCTAAGCGGATATAAAGAAAAAAGACTTTTTAAAAGAAAGTAGCCCATGACAAGAATCATCAGAGGAAGGAAGTGCCAAGTTTGGGAAAATGTGAACCAGGGTGATGGGCCATGGGACTGGGACAGGGGATGCATGTAGGAGAGACTGCCGAGTTGGCAAAATAAGCTTCATAACCTGACAGGTTCAAGTGAGTTCAGTTAACCAAATGTGAGTTCACGGAACTACCTGCCTGACCTGGTGGTGGGACCAGAGATACCAAGATATACAGCTCAGTCTCTGGAGTGAACTGTGTAATCTAGGACGTGGGAGACTCGTAACAGCTCGGGACAAGTCCGTGTGCTATGCCAGTCTGCAGAGAGGACTCTGAGCTCAGGCGGAGGTGTGGCCCCGGGGAAGAACTTTCAGCAGGTTCTCTGCAGCAGGCTCTGGAAGGGTGAATGAGATTGCCTCGGGGTGAAAAGGGTGAGGAGGGTCCCCAGGTCCTGGAGAGGGCGGGAGAGGGTGACATTCTCCTCCTTGGGAAAGTTCCTTCTTATGAAATGACATTTGAGATGAGATGACGCTGGTGTGTTGGAGCCAGTGTTCAGTGTGCCAAGTGTGACATCCTAGAATTTACCTGGACAATAGAGGGTCACTGAAGGTTCTCCAGCAGGAAAACGACATTACTCGGTCTGTGTTTGGAACACTTGCCACGCACCCCTGTCTCCACACGGCCATCACAGCTAACCTCATCACGTTTAGCTGTATGTATAGAAAATGCACACACACACACACACACACACACACACACACGCATGCACATGCACATGGTACATATATACTGTCTATATTTATATTTGTAACATATATATTTATATGTGTTTTCTCTACAAAAATTCCCGACAGGTGGTTTACTAGCTTCTGTTTGCAGACTTCTGGTGACAGGGAAGCTCATTAAAGTCCTGATTGGAACCTGATGAAAAAGATAGACTTGAAGGATATAAAACTAGACGCGGGGATTGCTGCCGTCATCCAGACGAGGGACACAGAGGAGCTGAACCCAGCAGGTGAGCCCGGCTGTCCCGCGCGCCTAAGCACCGGGAAAACGGGAGTTACTCGAACTGCGGATTGTCCCGAGGTCCTGTTCACTTTGGAGCCCCACACGGACTGCGCAAACAAATCCCCAAACAAGCAGAGATCCGTTTTTTTTCCCCCCTGGAATCCGACAAAGCAATGCTGACACCCAGTGGCTGGTTCAGATTCTCCGCCGCTCGCAGAGTGGCGCCCCCGGAGGTGCACGTGGACTTGCCTGACCCCGGCAGCCCAGCCCGCGAGCCTTCCCTGAAAGGGCAAAGTCTAGATTCAGCTAGAGCAGGCCAGCCAGGTGACGTGTTTGGCACCGCACAAAGCATAGTTCCCAGGGAGGTTAATGCCGACAAAAGAGCTAAATTAAACCCGCAGGTGAGAACAGCATTGGATCAAGGTCAGCTCCTTCCGAAGCAGAGTTAAAAGCAGTTACCCTCAGAGTTCCCTGGAGAGCCCCTATCCAATGCACTAGGAAGAAAATGCAATATTTAAGGGTCAATTTCTCAGTCCGATCAGTACTGTTTACATGGTTATGTCACAAGAGGGAAGACTCTTTGCTTCAAAAGGAAGCCATTCCACCCCCATTCCAACAGTCAGGGTGTCAACAAAGAACTTGACAGATGAGATGGGAAAAGAGCTGCAGGATGGGGAAATGTGTTTCTCGGGGTCTCAGAGCAAAGTAATGGCAAAGAGGAAAGAACACTGTGCTTCCTGTCTGACCAGACATGATGGCTGGAGCCCCAGCAGCCGTGTTGGACCATGTGACAAAGGCCACATTTGAAGGATGATAAAGCAGAGAAGTGGAAGAAGTCTGGGTCATGAACAAATTCAGGAGGTGCCAGACTATTCTGATGTGTGGCCCCTCTGACATTCATGAACTCTCATCCACTCCCCCAACTTCACTCACCGTCTGTATGTGGTTGATGTCTACCACCTATCTGCTTGATGGCACTCTTGGAACCTCTCAGAGGAAGGTTCAGAGCCAAATCCAGGACTTTCTCCTTGCAAATCTGGTTTCCACACAGGGTCCCCTTTCTTGGTAAATGGTGCCACCCTCCATCACACAAACCAGAAATTAGAGGAACTGTCCTTGACTGTTTCTGTCCCCTAGGTCCCACATCGGAAGCATCCCAAGGCGTGAATGCACAACTTTCTAGACACCCCTTTTTATTAATCCACTTAGCAGCATCCCCCCCCCCTTTGCTTCTCCCGTTCCTGCTTCATTTCTTTCATAGCGCCTCTCCCCATGGGACGCATTTCTCGTTTGTTTTGGTCCCTGTCCTCCCTGCCAGCCATCAGCTTTCACCCCTGCCCTTGTCTGTGTCCCCTGTCCCTTCCTCAGAGGCACCCTATGGCAGCACACTCTGTTATTTTCCATATCTGAAACAATGTCTGCCCATTAGATGAGGGACCTGGTCTGTCTTGTACCTGGGGAGAGAACTTGGGCACACGCCTCATGTCCATGTGGTGCTTACAGAGAGGTGCAAAGGGCACCCGGGAAAACGTTGCCTGGTTTCAGCACCAAACTCTATTATCTGAGCCTTGTAGTTTTTTTTGTTTTTGTTTTTTTTTTTTTTGTTTGTTTTTTAGTCTTTAGTTGCAAAGCCAATGGTGCCTATCTGCCAGGGACTCAAAAAGACAGTGCTGTGGCCCCGATATGAGGCGACCCCAGAAGCCCAGTGGGAGACAGTGCAAGAAGGTTCGGAGGCGAAACGGTCGGGTTAGGAGAGTCTTAACCCAGGGGTGCCCCAGTCCTCTGACGCGGATGAACTGGGTGGAAACTGTAGGCAGGCAGGGTGTGGCTGGAAGAGGCGGGTCACTGGGGGGGGGCCCTCGGGCTTCTCCTTTGTCTATGGTGAGAGGAGCTGTGTCTGCTTCCTGGTGGGGTGTCTTGAGCTGCTTTCCTCGGCCACGTCCTCCGCCATGAGGCTCTGCCTCACCTCAGGCCTGAGGAATGGAGCCCGCGGTCTATGGACCGAGACCTCTTGGAACCAGGAGCCCCAGATCAACTTTTTCTCCTCTGAAATTATTTTTGTCACGTCTTTAGGTCACAGCAGCAACAACAACAACAACAACAACAACTGACTTAAACAGTCAGTCTGGGGTCTGAGGGAGGAGAGCACTATTTACCTCAAACATGAAAAGGGAGAGAGGATCCCGGGACCGGGTGGGTGTTGTCTCAGGCTGTCTCTTTATCATTGGCCACCTTCCCGTATAGCCAACATCCTCATTCACGCCATGGTTTAGCTGGTCCTTGACCGAGTCTACTTATTTATTTAAAATTTTATTATCATGTGCTGAAGGAGCCCCAATTAGGGAGATGGCTATTGCGGTCAGCTGGAAGCCATAAGTTCCACCTGATAATAAGTATGTATGTGACGCACCTGTAAATGCACGTGAGGCACCTGCAAAGCTAAAGGTATATAACCGGGTGAAAGCGGTCGGAGTCAGGAGAAGAATGAATTCATTCAGCCAGTCATGCAGTCACTCGGTCGGAAGAAGAGTTCGGGTCGGAGAAGAAGAAAAGAATCAGAGCGGCCAGAACGTAGGCAGAGCGGTTATAGAAGAAGAGAAACCAGATAGAAGAAGTAACTGCTGGTCAGAGTCAGGCAGAGGCTCCCGAGGAAGAAAGAAGAAAGAAGCTCTAAAAGCTAAGCTCTCTCTCTAAAGAAGAAATCTCTCTCTTTCAAACTCTCTCTCTTTCTCTCTAAGCTCTAAGAAGAAGAAAAAGCTATCTCTAATCTTTCTCTCTAAGCTCTTTCTAAGAAGAAGAAAAATCTTTCTTTCTCTCTCTAAGCTCTCGCTAAGAAAGTAGAAGTAAAAGTAGTAATAGCTTTACTCTGCCTCCGAGTTTTCCTCCCGGGTTACGGTACCAGGTAGCTTACAATGTGCTGTTACTTATTTAAAATAAACAAGCTACTCAAGGGATTGCTAGGAACTAGAGGCCTCTGCTTCCTCTCTCCTTTCTTCCCTGGCTCCACATTTGCTTTTGCGTAGATGCAGTAGCCAGAATTCTCTCTCTCTCTCTCTCTCTCTCTCTCTCTCTCCTCTCTCTCCCTCTCCCTTCTTCCTGCTTCCATGACTTTAGAACAGTAGCGCCTGTTTCTGCTCTCTGAAGATCCCCAGGAGCTGGCTGGTCAGCAGGTGGCTCCCTAGGGGGTTCTGGCATCTTTTATCTTGTAATTCTGGATTCTTTGGGGCCTGGAGACTTCTGCACAGGGAGAAAGGACACGGAGGCGCAGGCGTGGGAGGCTTTTGCGCCCTAAACATGTGATCTCTTTACAACGTAAATCGCACGATGTTCCTCAGCTGCTTCCCTCCTGCTTTGAATAGAATCCGAACCCCTCACCTTCCCAGTCTCGGCTTCTCTGATCTCATTTCCTGTGGCTTTTGGAGTTCCCTCCTCCTCCATTCTGCTCCAAGCCACACTAGGCAGAGCTTGGTGGTGGTTTTCTCTTAACAAACTGAACTTTGATCCGCTTCAGGGCTTCTGTGTTTACCTCCCCTCTGCCTGGGTGACCGGGAAGACCCACCCTGTGTAATAAGCCTTCCCCTTAAAAAACGCTCCCTTGCCCCTTCCTCAAACATACCCTTTTATATTGCGTTCTGTTATTTTCTTACTAGCTCCTAATGTAACTGAAATTTACATGCATTTACATAGTCATAAGGATGGGGACCTGTGTCCTATATGATGGTCCCTGCTTGTGGCACCTCTCTATTCACCAAAAGTCTCTCTAAGCTGCACAGGCATTAACTCATTTAATTCTAACAGCTTGGTAGAGTCTGTACTATTATGATCCCTGTTTCATAGGAGAGCTGAGGCCCAGAGAGGTCAAGCAAATTGCATAGGGTTATACAGCTAATAAGCAGAGAGGCTGGATTTTGGATTCCAGAGTCTATCAGTTTGACAGCTGTGATACACGCCCCCCACCCCCAGCGGAATCCCAGTTTTGGAACAGGATGAGGTTTTCTCTGATCATCTCACCATCATCAGATGTGTCGAGAATGCTCTGTGACGTTCTTTCTGAGCTTTCCTTCTTGAAGACCCTGCCAGAGGGACAACTTTGTCCCGAGCAAACCTACTCCATGACGCTATGTTAATTTTCCTCTCATGATGAGCTAGACTGTGCCTCCCTACAGCTTCTACCCCAAACGTCTTGGTTTCTACCTAGTCAGCTTCAGAAGGGACCAGCCTGCCGTGCCCCAGGGGTGCCTCCTTCCGGCAGAGCAGCGCCAGATTCCCCTGGGCTAGAGCTGATCTTCCTTTCTCTGCAAAGAAATGTGCTGTCTCAGCCCAGGTAACATATGGGGGAACCCATTCCTTGTTCCTGTTCTTTTTGGGGAGCTGCGAGCCAGACTTGAGGCAGAGGGGCTTCTAGGACCATCACATCTGGTTTCCCTGCATCTCACCTCTGAGGCAGGGTGATAGCAGACCACAGATGGTACAGAGGCAGTTCCTTCCTGGGCCTGAGAGTGCGTTATCTGGGCTCCTCTGTGCCGCCATTAGCATTACTTACAGCTCCCGCTCCTCCCGCGCAGTCTGAAATCACAAGCATGGGAAAGGCTGATGAAGAGACTGCCTTCTGTGCGCCTTTTCTCTCCTTGCTGATACGCTCATCCCTCGTGGGTTTCTTGCAGAATAATGGAATTGTGAAATGAAGAGAAAAGTTCTATCATTAGGGAGTATGGAGTTCCATGATGATGGACTGTCTGACTCAGGGCTGGAGGAGGACGGTATTTGCGGACAAAATAAACCATCTGCCCCCCTGTCTTTTCAAAATGGGCGTTTTGGTATAGGGGAGACTTGTGCACAATTACTTGCGTTATTTGTTTGCTGTGTGACTCTGGCTGGTTACTTTACCTCTCTGAGCTTCTTTCAAATGGAGAAATAGTCCCTGACACAGCTGTTATACAGCTTAATTACACTTTGATGTTTTGTAAGCTGTAGGTGCTGAGTACACATTAATTTAGATCACTTGGACTCAACCGAAGTTTCTTTTACTTTTTTTATTTTTATTTTTAATTTTTTAATTTGTTTTAATTAGTTATACATGTTGGTAGAATGCATTTATGCACTTTGATATATCATACCTAGATGGGATATACTTTCTCATTTTTCTGAGTGTATATGTTGCAGAATCATATTGGTCATGTAGTCATATACGTATATGTATATACAAATAGTAATAATGTCTGTCTCATTCTACTATCTTTCCAATCCCCTCCTCTCCCCTCCCATCACTTTCCTCTACCTAATTTAAGGTAACACTATTCTTCCCTAGTGCCTCTCCCCGCCTTATTGTGAATTAGCATCCACATATTAGAGAAAACATTCTGCTTTTGATTTTGTGGGATTGGCTTATTTTGCTTAGCATGATATTCTCCAACTCCATCCATTTATTGGCAAATGTCATAATTTCACTCTTCTTTAAAGCTGAGTAATATTCCATTGAATATATATACCACATTTTCTTTATCCATTCATCTACTCAGGGACACCTAGGTTGGTTCCATAGTCTAGCTATTTTTCAAAGTTCATGTTTGTGGAATCTAAATCTCTGTCCCAGGCATCTGGCTAAACCTGCTCATTAAATAAAATGGTACCCTAGAAAGGCAGATGAATCTAGAATGACAGTTGAATATGCCTGGTGCTGTCCTGTTTTGCACAGTGCTTCCTTGGGTGCTGTATCATTTAATCTGTGTGCCAATTCCGTGAGGTAAGGATCATTATTTTATATTTTTGCATACAAGGAATCTAGGATTCAGGTAGGTTATTTAACTAGCCCTGTTGTGGTGTGAACTTAATCAATACAGTCAAAAGTTTAAGATTTAGGTTATAGATTATAGAAATAAGATTTTGATAAGTAAGATAATAAAAATAAGCAACTGTAAGACATAGGATTTAAGCCATAAGAAGTAAGATATTAGTAGTAAGATGATAAGTAAATGTGTGTAGGCCCATAGGTTAACTATAGTACCAAGTGAGCATTAAATAAGTTACTAAAACTAGTTATATGAAGCAATTGTTGTAATAAAACTGTTTGATCACTTGTAACAGTTTCCTTTTGCTGGAGCAGCAAAAATGGAGTCATTATGGTTATATATGAACAAACAGGTATGTCTGTAGGAATTCCATCTTAGCTGTTCCAGACTCCATCTTAGTTTCTTTTCTGTTACTGCTCTTGAGAGAAGGCTGCTGTATGACCTATTTCTGAAAAAAAAAAAAAAAAACAAAACAAAACAAAAAAAAAAAAACAGAATGAAAGCTGTCTTCTGCTAAATTTAAAAAACATATTGCTTTCTGTACTTTGTACCCCACAAAATGTGCTCAACCCAGGCTATGGTGGCCTTGGTGGTCTATATGACTTTGAAGTAGATTCTTGCCCCCGCTAACCACCTGCTCGAGCCCAGGATATGGTTGTCTAACACCTGCTCGGACCCAAGATGTAGTTGTCTTAGTTGCTCAGCTAGCAATGGCTTATTTCTGCTTCTGTAATGTGCTTGCTTGCTCAATGAAAAAAAAATTCCATAGGATGTGGTTTTCTTCTTCAAATAGTGGACACACAGGTCGGGAGGTGCTGTTCTCCTACAGAGCTTCAGTCTCTATGGGTAACAATCCCTGGCCAGGTAATAAAGCTCTCTTTTGTTTGAATTCAGACTTAGAGTCATTTCTGAGCATCTCCCTATAACAGCCCAACCTCACTCAGTTGGTAAGGGCTTGGTCACTGCAGTAGTCCCGACCATTGTGTGTCAGGGCCTGCCTTGAATGCAGGTCTGAGTTTTAGCTCTGCTGTGGCATTCCTTTGTTGGGCAGAGTCCTTCTTGGATTTATAGACATCATCTCTGTATCTGCCAAGTTAGGGCCTGGTACACAGAAGGCATTTGTAGAACTGAAAAACAGTTTTAAGAAGCTATTGGATAACAAGCAAATCTTTCAGGGATGAAGCTTTGTAGTCCCAGTGTACTAAGCAAGGCAACTTAAAAGGGAGCCCTGTTCACCCACCCCAGACCATACAAGGGATTAGACCTGCCCCTATTTTATAGCTCATTTAAGCCTTGGATTGGAACATTTGAAATGTCTACCAGGAGAACAATTGTGAAAAAGAAATGTCAAGTTCAGAGAATCTGTATTTTTATAAATAAAAGAAGAGAAATTCTGTGAGCTTCAGGCATTGTTGAGGGCAGTAGCATTTGGTAGTGGCAAGGGGGTAGGTCAGGGTCCTTTTCTGATCCAAGCCATATAGATCTTTATGGGTCATGTGTCTCTATGTATCCATCCTGAATCTAGGACTCTCAGGACCCCTCTCCTACGCCGTGTGGTCAGCACCAGTGACAATAGACCTCAAGCCACCCCCTTAGAGTATCATCTCCTAATCTGTTTTTTTTGATTGTTTAATTGGTTCTTTTCAGTTATACATAACAATAGAATCGACCATGACATGGCTCCTCTGTAAAACACACACCCTCAAGAGGGTCATTCCCTCCATTTAGTTCCATTTCTTTCAAAGGGAATCAGCCCTATAGAACCTCTCGTATCTAACGATGTGCAGTACTCTTGTATCCATTCATTCCTGCATTTCTTCAGATCTTCATTCAGTCAACCAGTATGAATTATCACATGCTTCTCAGACACACTCAGACTAGAATGCCACAGGACTAAGTCCTTGCACCACGGAGCCCAGCATATGGATGGGAATGTGGTGTAGCCTGGTGGTTAAGGGGTCTAGGAATGGATTTGAGTTCTAAACAAAAAATAAAAAGCTGTCCTGTTTGTTAGACGCACAAGAAGTAACCTGTGTTACTTTGGTCAAGAAACTTAACTTCTCTGAGACTCTCTATTTATAAAATGAGACTATTTCCTTGTAGAATTATTGTTGTATTAAGTCACATGATCTGTGGTAGGTATTTAGTGCAGCGCCTAATACATGCTAAGCACTCAGTAGATTTTGGCTTTTGTTTTTATTAGCGAGAGGCAGATAATAGAAATATAATTAGAATATAGTGTTAATAGTGCTATGATGATGTACAGGAGGTCCTTATTCAGGTTTCAGGCAGTGACATGACGGCAAATGCCTTAAGGGTGAGCATGAGTTGACCATGTTTAGGAAATATGGAGTGTTCCAGGGGGAGGGAACAGTAGATGCAAAGTCCCAAGGGGAGAGACAGCGTGGCTGAAGAAAAATTTTGAGAATCCGCGGTGAGAGATGAGGCCAGTGTCTTGCTTCCTTGCTTTCCCTTCCCCCCTGCGTCTCCCCAGCTGTGGCCCCATCTCCTTACCCTACTTTCCCTCTTTGCACAGCTATGACTTGCTAGGGGCAAAGGCTGCCCGAGAGAAAGTTGTTTTCCCTCGGTGACTTACTTATAGATTTGCTGATGCAGGTGGCCTATGGAAAACTTGGAGCCATATTCTATTTAGAGACATTTCGGCCTTACACAGCACATCCAGCGTGTGGATCCTCTCCTTACCTATTAAGGGGACATTTGCACGGAATTAAATGGTTTCCTCCCCTTGTTCCTGAGGCAGCTATTTGCACAGTGGACCATTTGACCGGCAGTGAGCAGGAGGCAACTGAGGCATGCTTCTAACCAGTCCTGGTTGAAACACCCATCTTAGACTCTGGGGATGATAGGGAACAGCTGGGGCTGGTGAGAAGGGAGGGACAGTCTGAGATATAGAGAGGTGGGGGGTGATTGCAAAGCGGTTGAAATTTGCCTCTCCGGGCTGGGGATGCAGCTCAGTGGTGGGGCATTTGCGTAATGTGCACACGGCCCTGGGTTTTATTCCTAGTACTACAGGGGGAAAGATCGCCTCTCTAATCAACCATCAGTGGTAAACAAACATGTGGTCCATCTGCCATCTGCCTTTACCCCTCTTTTGTGCTCCCATGGCAGACATTACTAGCTGATCACAGCACTCAGACAGGGACTCAGAATTCACCTAAATGTAGCTCCAGAGGTTCACTGTGGATGGAGTTAGCACTCTTCACGACACACACTAACTATCCTCATTGCCTCTCTTTTGATATGCAGGGAAAGTTAGCCCCATCCAAGCAAAGGACTTTTCCCAAGATAAACCTGCACATTAATTGTAGTGCTTCTGTTGGGAGTTTTGTGGTTTTAGCCCAAATCACTTAATGAATTTCTTCTTTTTTAAAGTATCCTAAAGACCAGTTAAAGATTCATTTTGCCCTGTAATCCCAATTACTCAGGAGGCTGAGGCAAGAGGATTACAAGTATAAGGCCAGCCTGACAACTTAAGCAAAACCTTGTCTCAAAATCAGATTTTAAAAATTGGGCTGGGGGTGCAGCTCAGTGCTACAGTGATGGCCCAGCATGTGCAAGGTCCTGAGTTCACTTTGCAGCGCTGAAATTTTTTTTTCCAAAAATTGTGCTATACCTCTTGCTCAGCATCTTCCAATAGAAAAATCTAGTCTAAATGGATCCATGCTCATTATTTATACTTCTCTGTTCAATTCTTTGCATTTATCCTTCAGCGCTTGGGTCAAGCCTTTTGACTTCTCTGACATGGACTGGTATTAATCATATTGACCTTTAACCATGAACAACTCAAATATATCTGGTTCAACCCATCTCACTTGTTGGAGTTTTAGAAGGTTGTTTTTTTTTTTTTTTTTTTTTGGTACCAGGGATTGAACCCAGAGGTGCTGAACTACTGAGCCACATCCCCAGCCCTTTTTATATTTTATTTAGAGACAGGGACTCACTGATCTACTTAGGGCCTTGCTAAATTGCTGAGGCTGACTTTGAATTTGTGATCCTCCTGTCTCAGTCTCCTGAGTTGCTGGGATTACAGGCGTGCACCACCACACCCCAACAGAGTTTTAGACATTTTAATGGTGGGAAAGTGACATTTAGCCAGTGTGGCTGTAGAGCCCAGACCTGTGTGGAGAGAGGTGGTCTGACATTCAAGCTGGAATTGCAGGTTCCCATCGGCATTCAGGCATTGGGAAGATGTTTGTAATAGGCTGTCCATCCCCAGTACTGTGTTAGCTTTCTATTTAATCATGATTTGCTATAAGGATGGTTATCCTGTTTTATAAGTTAGACTGTCACATCTTCCTTGGGACAAGTGAGCAAGGCTCCTTGTCTGAAATAATAGGGAGAGAAAGCAAGGCATCTCTCCCTCTTCCAGGAACGATGTAAGACAAAAATGGCGCCGCGATGGTTAATTCTCTCTCTCTATTTTCACTGTGTTTCTGTGTGACCACTAGGGGCTCATAAGTTAGCTATTAAACATAAATCCGATCACACAAATTTACATTGTGAAGTCTGAGTCAGGAGCTCTATAGCAAATTCTTTAGTACATGAATAAAACAGGTTTCTAATTAGACATTAGGCTTGTAAGTAATGATTAAACTTGTGGCTCTTGCTGTGCCCCATAGTTCAGACTTTTCTAAGTTATAGTTATAAGGTTTTAAGTTATAGTTATAAGGCTTCCTTGTGATTGATAAGGATTCTTTTATCTTAGGTAAGTTTAGGATATTAGTTTAAGACATATTGATATAAGTTTTCCATGGTAGAGACCCCTTAGATCTAACACCTGATCAAAGGAGAAATACCTGTTAGCTTAACTTCTGAGAAATAGCTGTACTTCCTCCTTTCTAATTCAGAACAAGTTATTATAGGAAACAATAGTAAGTTGAGTTCAGTCAAGGTTTAGCTATGATGTATTAGGGCAATCAAGGTGTGGGACATTGTGAGTGATTTTAAAGGGCTGTAAAAATAGTTTTAGGTAAAAACAGTTTTTGTTCTTGACATTTAAGATTGATCAATATATGCTTTCTTTGCGTTTTTAGATAAGTTTAATCAGTAATATGTACTTAGAACAATATCCTGTTTCCCCCAGAATGTATAACCCTGAAATTCCTTAATGTAACTTGTTTCCTTCATAATGTATAACTCTGAAATTCTTTAATGTAACCTCAAAAGCTGTAATGCAAAAGACTGTGCTGTCTGGGCTATAAAAACTCGGGTAAAAGAAGTAAAGTTAGAGTTAGCCTCCAGACTTGTGTGCTGCGTGGTCTATCTCTCACCTTTCTGCCGACGTCTTCACCCCCCCCAACTTTCCGGAGCTGGTCTCTGGCATTAGACAGCACTTTTATGTAAATTATCTGATTTGATCTTCATGGACAAAAATTTGTAATGTCCCCACTTTACAGATGGGCAAATAGACCTCAGAAGTCCCATCTTCCCTGCCCAAACTGGAACCATGACATATAGATTATGACCCCATGGACAGTTCTCTTTTACAGGACTTTAACATGCTTACTGATTCATCTTATAAATGCAGAAATGACAGGATAGTGGTTAATAGCTCCTTTGTGCCTAAGATATTCCTAATTTTGCTCTTTTCTGAGAGTCATGGCTGTACCATATCTGATTTTCTGTCCCAGTGTCTACATGTTTCCTAGTCCAATGGCCCGTCTTTCTTGCTGATTTCTGACTTTTCCACATTTGAAATACACATGCACGCGTATGTCCTCTTCAAAAGTTATCACGTACAGCCGGGCGCGGTGGCGCACGCCTGTAATCCCAGCACTTTGGGAGGCTGAGGCAGGAGGATCGCAAGTTCAAAGCCAGCCTCAGCAGTGGCGAGGCACTTAGTAACTCAGTGAGACCCTGTCTCTAATAAAATACAAAAAAGGGCTGGGGATGTGGCCCAGTGGTCAAGTGCCCCTGAGTTCAATCCCCAGTACCAAAAAAAAAAAAAAAAAAAAAAAAAAAGTTATCACGTACATTAACTGGTTAATCTAAGAGGTAGTTCTTCAAGGGCTGAAGGTATGGAATCATTCACACGATACCTGGAGCATTTCAACTTTGTTTCCTTCAAGCTTCTACTCCAGTGACTTCTTTATCCAACTTGAGTCCCCTCTTCAAAGCCATCCTACCACTTCCTAGAAACTGTCTCTCCTTTCCGAGGCCATGCAGTTTTTGTCTTCTTTGACCACCTGTAGCTTGTATTATATATCCTGCTCATCTTGACTTATGTAAAATCCGTTCTCAAATTGCACTGCAGGGGCTGGGGTTGTGGCTTAGTGGCAGAGCGCTTGCCTAGCATGTGTGACACACGGGGTTCTATGCTCAGCAACACATGTAAATAAACAATAATAATAATAAATAAGGTCCATCAACAAGCAAAAAAAAAAAAAAATTTAAAAAAAAGAAAAGGACCAAAAAAAAAAAAAAAAAAAAAAAAAAGAATCGTACTGCATTAGTCAGTTACCTATTCCGTCTTGAAATACAAAATCCTCCGTGGTAGCTGGGCATGGTGGCCCACGCCTGTAATCTCAGCACTTGGGAGGCTGAGACAGGAGGATCATGAATTCAAAGCCAGCCTCAGCAATGGCAAGGCTCTTAGCAACTCATTGAGACCCTGTCTCTAATAAAATACGAAAAAGGGCTGGGTCAAGTACCCCTGAGTTCAATCCCCAGTACCAAAAAAAAAAAAAAAAATCCCCCGTGGTATGCGTACCTCTTCTTGTGTAGACTCCAAGTCTGTTGCCATGACACCAGGCACCCCAGAATGTTGGATAATTCCTTGATGATTTTAAGTTTACTTCTTTGAGTTTGGGTCTTCTTATTGATAACAGGTGAAGATGTATTTTCCATTTGCACAGAGAAGCAGGAGTAGCACATAGCTTTGGCCTTAGGATGCAGTGATCCTGGGTTAGTACGTCAACTCTGACAACTTCTGAAAATGCAATCTTGGGAAACTTGCTTCACCCCCTAATCCTTGTGGGTTATAGATGGGGATCATGACAGGGACATTATGAAGGTTAAATGAAGGAAAGGGTGACATTTGTCAGCAGAGTGCCTGGCACATTGTTAATGCAAAGTAGATGTTAGGAGTTATTGTAAGTATTGCTGTTTTTCTCCTTACCACACAATCTGTCAGATAAAATGACCTGGATCTGTGCGCATGATTTGGTGCTTTGACTGGAGACACATATACTAGTAAATCAGGAGACCTATTTTGGGTATGTATGTATACATTTGTATGCTTCTGCTTATTTATTTATACCTTGCCTGGTCCAAAAAAGGATTTAAGGCATCTTGTTAACATGCAAAGCATACAGCAAAGTGAAGTAACTTTTAAAATAAGAAAAATCATGCAAAAGGAAAATCAGAGAAAAGCAAAACTTAGAAATGAAGATATTATTTAAAATACATGCTACAAAATATTCTACCCTTAATGGAGGTGGGCTGCAAATCTGTTTTCAAGTGTCTGAGGAACAAGAAGGTAAAACAATCAAACTGCTTAGGAAATATGTTAGGATTCTTCATGTCAGGATTGGAAAGGATTTTCCTGTGGCTGAGAGAGGAAGCTGTGCAATGTAATGAACAATATTTTTGTGGTGGTTTAAAAATATATCCACAAGCCGGGTTGGTGGCACATGCCTGTAATCCCAGCAGCTCAGGAGGCTGAGGCAAGAGGATCGAGAGTTCAAAGCCAGCCTCAGCAAAAGTGAAGCAATAAAAAACTCAGTGAGACCCTGTCTCTAAATAAAACACAAAATAGGGCTGAGGGATGTGGCTCAGTGCTTAAGCACCCTTGAGTTTAATCCCTGGTTTCCTCCCCACCCCCCAAAAATTGTGTTTGTATGTGTGTGTGTGTGTATGTGTGTGTGTGTATCTCCATCCACAAATTGCTTTGAGACTCCTCCTTTCAAAGGCAGGCATGTGAATGTGCTAATTCTCCTCTCATAAAGTGTAGGGATCTCACATTAAAACAGGAAAGACCATTGAGGCTCCCTCCCTGGTCACTGGGGTCACTCTGTCCAGGAGAAGCCAGGTGTCATGTCGTGAGGATGCTGAAGCAGCTCTGTGGAGAGGCCCCTGAGCCCAGGGATTGAGGCCTTCTGCCAACAGCCACGTGAGCGAGCCCCGGCTGTGCAGCTCCCTCAGGCCTCCTTAGGTCTTCAGGTGACTGCAGTTCCGTCTGGCATCCTGACGACAATCTTATGAAAGTTCCTGAAGGAGAGCTATGTAACCAAGCTGCTTCTGGATTCTTTACCCTCAGAAACTGCTAAAGCAACACGGTTGGGGTTTCAGGTGCTGAATCTGGGGATGATTTGTGTGATGGCAATGGGTAACTGATACATTCCTCTCCACCTCCCCACAGGGATCCCAGTGAGGAATTTCATGAGCACACTTCTCATAGTTTATAACTTGTATGCAAAGTGGTCTGGCTTAGGCAGACATAAAAATGTCTTTGTGAGCTTATAATTTCATGGAAGGATACATCTTAATCAAGGCACAACCAACATGCTGTGGGGACTTAAGAAGGGGCACTGAATGTGACTGAAGACCTTGTGGAGGAGGTGGCATTTGGATTGGGCCTTGTAGGAGGGTGTGGTAGGACTCCTTTGTTTCCAAATGTAGAAATCCCCCTGTCGTAGATTGAGTTCCCCAGGAAGCAGACTCTTCTGAGATGAAGATTTGCATGCAGGGAGTTTATGAGGACTGTTCCTGGGGACCGAACCTAGGGGGCAGCCAATCCCAAAAGGGATTTCAGAGCTGGGGGGACCCTTCATAATTGACTGGGATGGAGACAGGGGGTCTGGAGTTTGGTGTTCCTGCACTCATCAGTCATCAAATGTGAGGTTCTTCTGGGGATGGGGCACAACTCTGGGTGACACAGTTTTATTTGGTTATGTGCATTACTGGGCCACCAGCAGGTGGCATTTCTGGCCACTGATGTCATAAGTGTCCCAATTCTGAAGGAGGATCAGAGTGGCGCACTATAGCATCCATCCTCCTAGCTTGAACAGACGTAAGTGGTCCTCACTACCACCATCACCACCATCATCACTTTTTGGTTCGGAGATCTGAAAAGCCACTGGTGAGGGTTCGTTTCAAGCGTGGCTGGATTCTGATGCCAAACAAGGTCATCAATAATATGCTTCTCTGGACTCTGTTTCTTCCTGTTGACTTTATTCACACTCTCAGCCTGGGACAGAGAAAGCCTGGTATTGCTGTGGAAAGAGTTCTCCCCTGAGAATTGCTGGCAAACGTCCTGAGGTGACTGTCATGGGCCCCCTTGGGTGATCTGCATATGCCTGAACCAGGCTCTATGGCTGGAGAGGTAGAGCCTTGAGTGGCTATGTGTGGATCGTGTATCCTTCCCAGAACCAGAGGATGGGATCATTCCCACACAGACCACCTCGACTGACTCACACAAGGAGGGTAGATTCTTGAAGAAAACGGAAATCATGTTACCAAAAAATAGAAACAGGCAAATAGTAGTGCTCAGAGGTGGGTGGAAATCAGTTAGGCAGGCAGTAAAGGGACAGAGCACCCTTCTAAGCCAGGAAGCTAGCTTGAGCGATGACATGGAAGTGTTAAAACATATGGTTTGTTCAGTGACTGGCAAGTAGCGTGTATTTATGCATGAGCACATTCAATATGTAGCACTCTCTCTGGTCTCCCCTGATACAGATACAGATCCATATTCCTTTAGTCAAGGGAAGAAGAATGCATTGGGTGTGATAAGTTATGCAGATAATATTTCTATATGCATGCAGAGTCCAACCACAAGAGACACCAGGCTCCCCTGGGAAGCCTGTCTGAAAGACACTGGGCAGGAGCTGGAAGGTGGCAGGAGAGGAGAAGCAGAATGAGCTCTGGCAGGTTTCGCTTGCCGCTGGGACAAGCTGAATGAGCCAACGATTTTCCCCGAGGCTGTGCCGTCCTGACCAAAGTGGTGTGGATTGGCTGTGGCAGCCTGGGCGGTCAGCTCTGAGATGCAGGATGTCAGAGTGTAGACCTGATAGGAATTTTTGTTGCTCTCTAAAGGGTGGCAGCTTTGGTGACTATAAGGTGACTGGGAATGAGGGGCGGCTCAGCATATCCAAAGGGTCATGGTGCCCGGCACAGAGCACTGGATCAGGAAATGGGGGGTCTCTGCTGGGGGCCACTCACACTGTGTAGGCTGAGGGCCAGTTGGTCATCTCATCTGTAAAAGGACAGTGTTGAGTCCTCAGGAGGCCCACTTCTAATTCTGTGTCTCTGGATGCAAGGGTACAGGAAGGTGTGACATGATGCAGGGAAGGTAGATGGATATAATAGTGGCATATGTCTCAGGGACAATAAATGAACCCCCTAAAGGGAGGACATGGATACAATATGGATATATGACAGGCAGGTTGACTTCTGTTGTCACTGACCTGTCTCAACCTTGCTAAGCGATCAAAGTGCCTTTAACCAAATATGTTTATTTCACATTGACTGTCTAGACATAGAACAAGAGAGAGATGTTTGGTTATGCCAGAACATTTGAAAAAAATGAAGAGAAAAAAATAGTCCCAGTTGGGTTATATTGTTTATGGCTATGTAAAAAGATATCAGCAAAGGCAGGATTTGCACTCAATCTTTTGACTCTGACTTTCTTGGCCTGAAAATAACTTTCCCCATTAGAGGATCACACAGTACTGACCAACCAAGTTAATTGGTACTTCCTGAGCTACAGGAAGTGGTAGAAGACAAATAAAAGGCAAAACAATTAGCTAGGTAGATAGGTGGGTGTACCAAGGGCTCTGGGTCAGGTGGAAGGCAGGGTCTCCACCAGGGAGATGCATTTAATTCACCCAGAGTAACAGGAGGTGATGTGCTCCAGGAAAAAAGCAAGAGACACCAATTTTCATGAACACAGTTCTAAAAACTGTTTTCTGGTCATTTGGGAAATATGTTTATTTCACATCTCTCTGGAATGTTCACAGGATTATAGCTCTGAGCTCTCCAAGAAGTCCTGCAGTAAACAAACCTGTTTTATTCTGATTCATCATGTATCTTCCCCAAGTCTCTCTGTAAAATTATATGATTAGTCAAATGTTTGCTGGAGTTCTGTCTAGCTCCTTTCATTCTAATTTGTGCATATCAGTGGTGAAATTACAAATAGAACCAAGGATGTTACTGTGGTTTGAATATGTCCTCCCAAAAGCATGTGTTGGCAACTTAATCTCCAGTGTAGCCAGGTTGGGTGGTAGGGTCTAATGAGAGGTGTTTAGAACAAATTATTTTAAAAGAGCTCAAGTACATCAAACTGGAAGCTTCTGTTCTGCAAAGGGAACAATCATCAGAGAGGAGACAACCTACAGGATGGGAGAAAATATTTGCAAACTCTACATCTGACAACAGGTTCTTAACTCAGAATAGATGAGGAATTAAAAGTCATCCATAGCTTAAAAAAAAAAAAAAAAAGTCTTTCAAAAAAATGGTCCATAGACTTAAATGGATGTTTTCCAAGAATCATACAAATGGCAAACAGGTATGCTATGGCCCAATATTACTCATCATTAGCAAAATGCAAATCAAAACCACAATGAGATGTCACCTCACTCCAGTTTAGAATAGCTATTATAAAAAATACTAAAGATAACAAGTGCTGGAGAGGGTGTAGAGAAAAAGGAACCCTTGTTGGTAGGAATGTAGATTAGTATAGCCATTACAGAAACAGTAGGGAGGATTCTACAAAATTGAAAATAGAACTACAGTGTGGTCCAGGAATCGCACTAATGGGTATATATTGCAAAGAAAAGAAAATTGGTATATGAAAGAGACAGATACACTCCATGTTTATTGCAGGTCTAGTTACAGTAGCCAAGAAATGGAAACAACCTATATGTGTCTGTCAATTGAGGAAAGGCCCCAGGGAGCAGGCCTTACATGCTCAGGCTTTAGTATAAATGCTGTGTTCAAGTCCAAATGCTGTGTTGTGACCTTGGGAAGTTCCTTAGCACATCACTGAATCAGTTTCCACATCTGTAACATGGAGCTAAAAATACTAGAACCTGCTGGGCATGATGGCACATGTCTGTAATCCCAGGCTGAAGCAGGAGGATTGCAAATGCAAATCCAGCTTCAGCAATTTAGTGAGGGCCTGAGCAACTTAGTGAGGCCCTCTCTCAAAACAAAAAAATATAAAAGGCTGAGGATCTGGCTCAGTTAAACATACCTGGGTTCAATCCCTGGTTACCACCCCCGCCCCCCCCCCCCCCCAATAAAAAATTACTAGCACTTGGCTCACAAATACACAAATACATTGTGAGGTTTAGATGATGTAATGTTAGAAATAACCCCAATCACTGTGTTGAAATATAACCCTTAACAAGAGTTAGATGACACTATTGGGAAACTGAGGGCCAGAGAGGTGTGTGACTCGTGGAGGGTCTACAGCATGCAGCTTCGCTGGCTAGGGGTGCAAACACAGGGTGAGATTCATGACTTTATTCACCAAGGGTTTTCGGGGCACCCATGATGGGCCAGGCCATCTGGAAGGGCCTGGGGTCACTCTACTGGGGAAAGCACAGTGCTTGTCTTCAAGAAGCACCCAGCACATATGTCCAAGGCCTCATCACCAGGGAGCAAAAGTGCTACTGAAAATAGACTTGGCCATGCTTCCACCTTGCTTGGTGCAGATCTTACTGCAGTAAAGCTCTGATTCCAGCAGATCCTTCTCCATGGCTCTTAATTCTCCCAAGAATTTCTCCTTGGGAAATTAGAGACTAATTCCCAACTCGTCCTCAAAGTACTATTTTGCCCATTTGGAAGGAGGGACAAAAAGCCCATGAGGAGTTTTAGATGGAAAATATGCCCCCCCTCTCTTTCTCCTATGTAAAACTATTTTTTTTTTTTTCAGGGCTTTCTGGGTCACTGAAACCTCAGTGTGTCTATTTTCTAGACTCTTCGGTGACCCCTTCATTTGCAAAGCAATCTTTCCTGTCTCCATGGAACTTGGCAGCCTGCAGGATGACTTTCCTAATAAAGATGTCTCTTTCCCAGCCTGGCTGAGTCGGAGGCCCTGCATGGGTGAGGCTTCAGGGGAGTTGGGGAATGAGATGCACATGGCAATGACCTCATTGCTGGGGCTCCCCCACCCCCTGCTGCTGTCCAAATTACCCACATGCTGGTGAAAATTCCATGGGTGCTCAGAGGGCACATTTGGTACAAAATAGCATCGCACCTGTGTAAGGAAGGCTCAAAGGAACTGCTGGCTGGTTTTTATGATCTTGATGAACTTTAGTGGCATTGCTATAGGAAAGCATTGTTGGAATTTTCCAGTAGTTTCTAGAGAACAGGGACTTCTTGTCAGTTGAAAATGCTATCTTGGGTGTCATCTGACTGCAGTAGTGGCAAGAGATAGCTTTCAGAGAGAGCCAGAGGGAATCAATCCATTCTTTGAGAGAAGGGCTACCACCCCCAGGCCAGAGAAATAGAATTCAGTTTCAGGGGGAGCCATCTCTTAAATGATCTGGCTGAGGAAATCATGTGATCAATTAATAGTAGCTAGCAATAGGTAAACCTGTAAATTGATGAGTTTGGATCACATTATTTCTAAAACTTCTTCCAACCTAAATTTCTTATTCCTGAAGATGACAGATTATTTGCAATTAGCTGGTAGTTAAAAGAAAGAGTAGAGAAGACATTGAGAATGGGATCTTCACCAATGCTCATGACCTATTAAAACAATGTAAACCATACTGGGCTTTTGTTTAGCACTCCCCCTCCGTGTGTGTGTGTGTGTGTGTGTGTGTGTGTGTGTGTGTGTGTGTGTGGTTATGGTAGATACCAGTGAAAAGTCTGTATAATGCGGGGGTGGGGTGTGATTATGCCTGGAGTGAAAAAGACCTGGCAGGATGCCATTAGTCCTGTAGGCACTTCTGATGCCTGAGGGCAGACATTGCTAATCGATCTTATCACTCATTTCCATATCATCTCACTTTATTTTACACAGGGCTCTAGGCAGCTGCTGGCAAGGCCCTGGTAGAATCTATCGTTCTCTCCTAGCCTAAGGTGTGAGACCCATAGCTTTTGTCTTGTCAGCACCATTCTCTGACCTTTGAGATCCTAGAGGGGGGTGTCTTTTCATTTGGACATCCATTCATTTATTTGTTCAACACATATATGTTAAGCCCTGACTGCACACACAGTTCTAGCCAAGCACCGCTCTAGCTAATGGTGATAAGCAGTGACTAAAACAGAAAAAAATCTCTCTGCCTTTATGGAGTTTTCACTGTAATGGGAACAGAGGAGGAGACAGGACTATAAACAAGTAAATAAAATAAACAGTATGTTAGGTGTTGGTAAGTGCTAGGAAAAACAAATCAGGGAAAGGGTAGATGGAGTGATTGTCTATGGGGATGAAATCAGGCTGCAATATTAAACCAGACTGCCAGGAAAGGCTCTGTAAAGGTGACATTTATGGAAAGACCTAAAGGAGGCGAGAAAGATCAAGTGAGGATGGGAGGGTCATCCAGGGCCATGTAACAGTGAGGTTACACAGAGAGGAAAAATGGTCTTTATAAGAAGAGGTTCACTGACGAATTGATCGCTTGTAAAACTTACCAGGTGATTTCAATCCTGAATTTTTATCTTCTTAAAGGAAAGAGTTTGGTCAAGAGACTGAGAGAATAGGCACAAATAATTTATGCAATATAATGGAGGTGGAGTGGGCTGCCTCCCAGACAGGAGAGAGCTGGGGATTTCCACAGGGTAGTTTTTATATCTGGACTCTGGGAACCTCCCTCCTCACGTGTTTCTGTATTTGGGGTGGTCACTGTGGTTCTGGTGTTGTGGCTTGGAGTGCCCGCGCTGGTTTCACCATGTTGGAAAGTTTATAGTGATACCTAAGTGAAACCTACAGGGGTTTAGCGCTGTCATGTGAATCACAGTGAACCAGGCTTCCACCAGTGACAGTGCCTCAGTGCCCTGCACATTTTTTTAAAAAAAATATTTATTTATTTACTTTAGTTGTACACAATGCAATGCATTTATGTTTACGTGGTGCTGAGGATTGAACTCGGGCCGCGCACGTACAAGGTGAGCGCTCTGCCGCTGAGCCACAACCCCATCCCCCCTGCACATTTTTGAAGTTGGAAAAATCCCTTAAGCTGGTCATGATGTAGGGACAGATCAGGCAAGGCACCAAAGATAACAGGAAACAGTTTTATTATTTGGCTGCAGCCAGGTTCAGAGGGTACAGACTTTACTGTAATCAATTAGTCCCCTGAACCCCAAGTTCAGGTAGTTTGAGAACTTTATACCCAGCATGTAAGGGGAGGGGCTTAGAAATTCACAGTTTACAGAAGTTCACATAAAAACAGCTTTTTCTTTCACTATTCTGGGCAAGTTAACCCTTCAAGGACAAACCTGAGAAGGGGAGAGCTTCCTCTCCCCTTTCTTTCCTCCTCCTGCCAGCTGTTACCATGGTGCCCAATTGGTAACTTCTCTTATCTTAGAAATGTAGACATCTCTGTGAAGCTCCAGCTCAAGGCCAGAGGCCTTGTTAAAGAATTTGTCCTTTTTTTTTTTTTTTTTTTTTTTTTTTTTGGTACCAGGGATTGAACTCAGGGGCACTCGACCACTGGGCCACATCCCCGGCCCTTTTTGTATTTTATTTAGAGACAGGATCTCACTGAGTTGTTAAGTGCCTCGCCATTGCTGAGGCTGGCTTGGAACTCGCGATCCTCCTGCCTCAGCCTCCCAAAGTGCTGGGATTACAGGCGTGCGCCACTGCGCCCGGCTGAATTTGTCCTTTTATTATAACATTTTGCATTTGCAAACACACTTCTACAAACTACTATACTGGATACATACATGCTTGTGAAAAACAAGTAAAGGGGTGTCCAGCACCTGGAGTGCTGATCTCTTCCAGGCCAGTGGCCAAGTAATAGAGCAACAGGAAAATAGGAAGTTTATCTACATTGAACTCTTCTGTAGAGACTCTTTTGCTGACAGTCCTAAAATCAGCCATGGTAAAGATTTCTGGAGAAGCTTAGTTAAGATTTTCTGTGGAGGAGGGGGTGCCACTACAGTCACACAGATTATGAAGGTAGCACTTGACCCTGAAGAAGGTGAGTTTATGGGCAGGATTTCTGTCCACTGAAGTCGAGTGATTTTTTTTGTCACTCCAGATGGGATAAGCCCTATTTTCCCCCCTCTATTCCCTGGCGCCTGTCTACCTGTCTGTCTACCTATTGTAACAAAATTAGCTCCATTCAAGCATCCCTCTCCTCTGAACACTCATCTCCCCACCTAGCATTCCAATATTTTTATTGGCTGGTTTGATGAAAATGAATAGATATTGTAAATAATTGAATTACAAAAAGTAATTCAAAGTAGTTGCAAAGTGAAAGTGCCAATTGTAGCAGAGGGAATGATTTGGAGAAGTTAATGCTACATTGGAAAAATGCTTTAGTTATAAGCAAACGGTTCTATCAGGAGGCTCCAGATCCTGCACTGGGGAGGAAGAGGCTGGGCTCTCATGCTCTTGCTCCAGAAATATTCAGAGTCAAACTGCTAGGAAAAGAGCCCTCATCAAAAGCAGTTTTGAAGGAAGTAGAAGAAACATAATTGTTTCAAAGGTTCTGTCCCTGAAATCCCTGAAAATGAGCAGAACTTTTAAAGGAGAAGAGGCAGGGGAGTGACAAAAGGCAGAAATAAGCGGGTGCAGACGTGGTCCTTGTGTGTTAGGCAGGCCTGCCTGGGCAAACTTCCTTGGTGCCTGGCGGGGTGGGGGTCGCAGCCCCTCCAGCTTCCTTCTCTCAGCAGGAGAAATTCTTTTTTTTTTTTTTTTTTTTTAATATTTATTTATTTACTTTAGCTGTACACAATGCAATGCATTTTATGTTTACGTGGTGCTGAGGATCGAACCCTGGCCGCGCACGTGCGAGGCGAGCGCTCTGCCGCTGAGCCACAACCCCAGCCCCAGGAGAAATTCTTAATTCTCAGATATAACAGTTGAGGAGACAGTTGCTGAGGACTAAATGTGATAAATTCAAAGAAGATGCTTAATTGAAAGACTATGGACAGGCTTAGGAAATCTTTTACTGCTCTTAAAATATTTTTTAAAAATATGACCCTGTTAAGGGTCATCTGGGAAAGTCAACTATGAAGGAATGAAGGTTATGTCTTATTTTGTAAGTTTTTTTTTTTTTTTGGGGGGGGGGGAATCCCAAAACTGATCACACTAATTTACTCCTTGTTGCTTTGTAGCATTGGCATGAAGTTAGTAATACCATAAGTTTAAGATAGAAATAACATTTTTTGGCAGAGGGTGTCTCTTTCCACATTTTTTATTGGTGCAATATAGTTGTACATATGGTGGGATTTGTTGTTACATATTTGTACATACATACAATAGAGCAATATAATTTGTAGAGTAACTTATTCTTTTTTAAAAAATGTATTTATTTATATGTGGTGCTGAGAATCGAACCCAGTGCCTCCCATGTGCTAGGCAAGCGCTCTATGCTGAGCTACAACCCCAGCAAGAGTAATTTATTCTTAAGGATGTTACTTTTAAGTTGAACTCTCCATTATGTTCATTTGTTGCTTAGTATACAATTGAAAGATTTGTTTTAAGTGGATTCACTTTAAATTGGTCCATTTTCATCACCAGCAAAATTCCCTTAAAGGAATGATTTAGGTTTTGACAAATGGAGAACCTCACTAAAGTTACATGGTTATGAAGCAGCAGAGCCTAGGTAATGTTTTTCTGTGCCTATGAAAGAAGACCAAAGTCAAATTGAAAGAATCCTCTGGCAGATTCATGATTTGAATCCACATGGGAAATCAGAGCTTCCAGGCAGTTAATCGGAAAACCAGCATAGTGACTTTTTCTTTTTCTTTTTTTTTGGATAGGTTTTATCTTTTAATAAAAATTATTGACAATGAGAAAAAAATAAGTGTGGACATGATTCTGATTTAGAAAACATTGCTTAAAATTTATAGCAGTCTTTAAGGAAGCTGTGTTCTCTTAAGAGACCCGAAGGAGAGGATAAAATGTGCTTACTTATATGCTGAATGTTGTAGTGATATTCTGAACACCTGTCCCCCTTAGTACATGAGTGAAAGACTTCTAATTCTGCTCACTTTATATACTACCTTTAAAATGGACAAACAATCTTAGAAGCCCTATTTCCTAGGGCACTTAGAGAAAAAAAAAATGCTTTCTTGGGTTTCTGGCTTTCTTTTTTAAAAACACGTTGCATTTTCCTCATTTAACTCATACTTTGAAATCTCTGTTGATTTGAAGAAGTTCTGAATTTGCATTTTGCTTAAACCCATAGGAGGAAGTACTTTACCTGCTGCTCACCTGTTGAATGGATAGATGAGTAGGTAAGATTGAGATTCCAAGAATACCTAGACACTTACGGAACTGAATTTAAAGATCGTCTCAGATCCCTTTTTCATTTTATGTTGAGGTTTTACAGAATGGGGAAACAATGCACCTAGGTCCCATAGCAAGACAGTGACAGATCTCACACCAGATTGCACCTCTTCTGAATTATGATTGGGGGCTCTAATTCACCCCAGCATAAATGTCATTCCGTTCCTGTATGCAATTATGCGTGAGCAGTCTGCACAGCCTGTATTCAAGGTGTCTGCTAGCATTCTCTTTTCCTTGCAGCATCCCATGGGGTTATGGTTAGGAGTATGTTATATGGAGCTGTATTGAAATACCTGCCTGTGCTTCCTAACTGACTGTTTGACTTCGGGCAAGTTCTCTATATTCTATTTCCCCATTTGCTAAATAAAGGCAGTAATATTTCTTAGGCTTGTTATGAAGATTAACTGAGATAATTGACATAAAGCAAGTAAGTGCTTGAAAATGCTGTGATCAAACACTGAGCATGATCTTAATAAATGTCAGTCATGGGGCAGCAGCATTTCCATCATCAGCATCCTTAGAATCTTCACCATCATTTTTGTTTTTGTCATTGGACAGCGGCAGCCAACCCACTGCAGGTTCCTTTGAGCATATCCAGTCCTCATGATTTAATCTTCCCTCAGACATCCCCACTGTGTGACTGGCCAGTCTTAGGTTGAACGCCTCTGGTATCAGGGAACTCATTTCTTTCCAGACTATTCCATTCCAGTTTCAGACAAGATTTTAAATATAACCAAACCAGGCTTTACAAGTCTCTAATATTTAAAATAAATTGCCTGTCCTGGCCTCATTATTCATATCCAAAATGATTTATGTACCAATTATGTAAGGAATTTATTTCTACTGTTTCTCATAAATATTATGGATCAATTAGGTCTTTGTTTCTTTCTTGTCTAATCATGAAGATCTCAGGCCAAGACTTGGCATCAGGATGATCTGGGTGCCTCAGTGGTCTTCATTTCCTGCCTGACCTTTGTCACCAGCTGCCATTCTGAGCTGCGAAGTCCTCAGTGCTCTGCTAGGAGACTCCTCTCTGAGTCTGTCACTTCTCTTACTTAGTGGACATACTGCATTTGAGATGGGTATTATCTAAAGGGATAGAAGATGCTTTAACTGTGTGTATGAGTCCTGGATAAAAATGCAAACTTTAAGAGTTGTTGAACTAGGGTTGGTGTTTAAAAGACATTGAACTAGAGAAAGTGCTGACATTGTTCTGCAGCAAAAAACACACACTCAAAAACATGATCGGACAGCAGCCATTGGATTGGCAAATATACCAATCAGATTTTCTTTCTTAGTCTTCCTGCAGTTGAGAAAACATACTCAGAGGGTCGTAAAAGTGCAAAATGCTGGATGCCGTCAATGACAGAAATGGTGTCTGCCTCCAGGTTGATGATCTTGCAATCATCATGTGAAAGGGGGATGTGCCAGTTGCTAATTATAAAGCAAGGCAAGTTTAAATGGGTATGAAGGGCAGGTGGCATGTCTGGGACAGAGAACAGGGAGGGTTGATTAATTTGGGTGGACTTATCAGGGAAGAATTCACATGGAAGATCTATCTGTAGGGAAACTTTAATGGTAAAAGACATTTCAGATGTTAAAAAAGAGTAGAAGGTCTCTCAGACAGAGGGAGCTACGTGGAGCATGGATTCAGAGCTGGGAGAGGAGCACACATAGGACCTCAAAGATTTGTGGGACCAATGAAGAGCCTCCCACTGGCGCTGTATCTGGGTTGCCCATTTCTCCTCTGCAGAAGCCAGCTCTTGAAATGGATTTGTCCCTGTGTTTTGAGATGTAGATCTTGCAAAGCCCAGGAAACTTAGAGCCTTTCACCTTATGCTGAGATTTGAAGGGCAGAGAAGAAATAAACTTCTCCCACGAGGCCAATAACGATGACACTCAAGATTGTGGATGGTGCACTTGTTCCAAAGGTTCCAATGGGTATCCGGGCAGCCCCACAGTAAATCACTGTGCGCCAGCCTTGCGGCGAGTTGCTGGCTGCCTGGTGTAATCTCTCTGGAGGAGCAAGGACAGCAGACCCAGGAAGTAGAATGCAGAGCTGCAGAAAACCTCGGCAAACTGAGGCTCTGAGGGAGCAGTCACGTATGCAGCTGATCTAAAGCAGTGGCAGCACGTTTGCTAGAACATAATTCCTCAGTTTTATTTCCTTGTGATTTTTTTCTATCCTGCCTCATATTCATTCCCTTTCTTTCGGTGTTTTGCAGGCTCAATTTGTACTAATCTTTAGCTCCAAAAGGCACTGTTCGCATTGCCGCCACGGCACTCTCTTCCCCAGCATTGCCTCTGCTCTCATCCTGCTCTCCGGAGAAGGCCCAGGGAGGCAGAACACTGGGTAGAAGCTGAATTCGTTCGCCTCTCTGAGGACCCTGGCATCTTTGCAAATGTGCAAGTGAAAGATAAGTCTTGATGCTTACTAAACAAGCTCTGCAAAGAAGACTTCACTCAGGCCCATCAGGAAAGATGGAGGGGCTGCTGTAATGGCATCCTGAGTGGGTGGAAGAAATTAGGCTCAACCCTGAATACAGCCTGGGCAAGAGGGAATTTATAGCCAAGGAATAAAGTCGGAGTTCTTAAATGGAAAATTACTAAGAGAAAATGTCAGGAGTGAGGAGAATTCTGGCTTAACCAATCTAAATGATTCTTGCTCAAGACTGGCCGGGGTGAGCAGAACTCTCCTGGGGGAGGGAGGAGGAAGAGGAACTTGATCAGATATGGAGGGTGACCACGTCCTGAGGATGGAGGAGGTGGTTCTTGCTAAACTGACTTAGCAGAGTCCTTTGCTAAAATTGGGTTTTATGAGGAAGTGGACATGGGCCTAGAAGTTTCAGAAGCCTCTCTAAAGTTTGGTTAAGCAAAGATCTTTGTCACAACAAAGATTGTCATACAAGGGACGATGGCCCTTTCAGGCATTGGAGAACACATGATGATCATTACGAGCTTAATATCCCTTAATATCCTTCTCAAGCCAACGTAGCCTGGAAGGGACTGCAGCTCTTCTTGGAACTTGATTTCCTAATTTCCTGCTTTCCCAGAGGCCCAGGCATCCTTTCCTTCTCCCACCTGCTCTCTGAAATGCTCCCAGAATGACTTGGGGACAGATGGTGGCTCTGGCTCCTGCTCTTTCCCTGGACCCCTCTTGCCTTGTAGCCAGGGTGGAAATGGAGAAGGGAACGTGATGTCTGACCACAGGGAAGGCGGGGCATGGGGCCGTGTAGGAGAAATGGGGGGTGTGGGGCTGGGGCATTCGAGATCTGTTTCAGAGGAGAGGAGGGGGCTTGAAAGCCAGCAAAGTGGGAATCTGCATGAAGCACAGGTTCCAGGCTGGGGAGAGGCAAGCCTCTTACTGCAGCCCATGGGCCCTGGGGGCTGAGGGACAGGATGGTGCAGAAGCAGAAGTTCATAGCATCAGGGGCTTTTCCCAGGGTGGGGGGTGGGCAAGGGCAGTGAAAGCTGTGGATGAAGAAGACACCTGTGTGCACGAGAGGTCCAAGGGCTGGACGCAGACTGTGGTTTGGGGTCTTGAAAAGGAAACAGTCCACTAAGCAGAACTAAGCCACCAGATCACAGGGAGGACAGCTACCCCAAGAGCCTTGTTACCTGCATCATACAATCTCCGGGTCTCAGGTGGCTCTGGCTAGGGTGGATTTCAGGGGCCTGACCAAGGCTTAGCCAGGCAGTGTTGGCCAGTCAAGTGGCCCCTGTGAGGGCACAGGGCTGGAGTACCAGACCCAAGTCCTGAGTTCTAAATCAAGAGGAAGAAGGTTTATTATTATTATTTTTTTACCTAAACCACTTCAATACCCTCACTCTCAGCACCAGTAGTCACAGATTAAAAAAATTATTCCTAGCAAGCCATTCAGGGTACTTCAGGATCCAAATCGCACGCTGGCTTGGACTTCCCATTCCTGTTTTTTAATTCTCAAACCATTTCTCCAGGCCCTGAGAGCTGGTACTGTCTCCCCAGCCCTTTCATTTAGATGACTCCTCTTCACCCCACAAGCTCAGGTGCCACCTCCTCTAGGAAGCCTTCCTTGATTATCACACCCTCTCAGCTTTAGCTTTCCTTTTCTTATTTCTTTCCCTTTTTCTTAATTCCCTGGCATGTTTATACCATTGTGATAACCATATTATGTTATAATTTCCTGTTTATGTGCCTGTGCTGGTCTTCCCTGCTACTGTATGATCCTTGAGGCTAGGATGGTGTCTTGTATATCTCCCTGTGCCTAATTCAGGCACAGCACATAGTAGTCACACAATAAACACTGCACAAAGGAATACATATATAAATGGCTTTGACATTGAATGACCTATGTAGCTCCCTTTCGACTTTGTTTCCCTAGCGAAGAATAAGACTCCCTATCCTTCCTGCCTCACAGGACTGCTGACAGAATCAAGTTAGGTGATATAAATGAAGTTATGGGAACTTTAATGCTCAGTACATATGAGCGCAAAGGATTCCTATCATCTCATGGACTCCCTTGGGCCTTGTGAGTGACTGTGCTATCTCCTGCTTCCCTTTTGGTGCATCGGAGAAAGTTTTACTCCTGTAGAAACCAATTCAAGTTTGTTTCAGATAAATGATGATAAAGAGCCTCCTCCTCCTTTTCCTCCGTCCCCTCCCCCTCCTTGGCCTTTCTGTCCTGATTCTAGCTTCCTTTCTGCCCTATTTTCATGGAAACTGCTGCCCTAGAGTTGGGGAGAGAGTCAAAATCATAACAAGCGTGTTCTCTCAACAGTTCTATATGCTGCAGAGGGGCATAAAACTCCAGCACACAGGGAGAAATTGGGGTCAGGGGAGGAAAGAATAAGGATTTGAGAGCCCAGGAACTCAGATCAGAGGTCGGGAATGGGAGGCATGCTTTCCCCACTGACATTTCAGCTTTGAGATTTTTGCCTAAAAAAAAAAATCCCTGCCCCTGGTACCTGGGGAAATTGGCTTTGGCTCAGACTCAGATACTAATTGCACTGTGCCAGGGCAGTCCCTTGGGGCTGCACATGGTAGGGCTGATTCTGACACATTCACCAAAGTTCAGTGGCAGCCCCTGTGGCCAGGGCTGGCCTCTCCTGTGCATTCTGCGGTTTTCCCCCTTGGATTCCATCCCACTCTGCCTCTCCATTTCAGCTCCACTGAGGAGATGGAAGCCCACAGTGGCATTGTCCTGTGGTCCCAGAGCTGGCCAGCCACCTGCCTGACTTCAGAGCCCTCCCTCCCACAGCACTCCCTGGCCTGGACCTGCGTCCTCCTGGGAACAATGTCATGGGTGTTTGGGGAACATTTCAAATTCCACATGATCAAAATCTGGACTGGAGAAGAGGGGAGAGGGAGAGAAGCCACTAGAGAGAATACTTCTGTTAAATCTGGGTTTTCTCTTGCTCACAATAGTGACTTTATAGAACTAGAGCCAGTAATACTATGTGGGCCCCTATTTTTCCCCCAAAATATATACTAGGCACAAGAATAAATGTTATTTTAGGGATCCCGACTTCCAAATGTGCCACGGTCAGTTTGATCTTGGACATGCCATTTGGTAACGATTAGATGAAGACTTGGAAACCAAACAGGCAGGCCTAGACCCCAGCTCTGGAGTTGTCGAGCCTACTACTATTTAGTTTTCTTTATGGGGAGAAAAGGCCCTGGAGCCTGAAGGTGCTCCTTCATTTCGAACTTTGATTTAGTATGTGCTCCATGCTCCGGAAGCCCGTGCGGTGGTGATTAACCAACTGGACATCAGACATTTTAACCATAGCCAGATGGCCTTTCCCAGGAGCATGTGGAAAATGTGGGAGGGACTTTCAGTCTGTATACCTGGTCTCAAATCCCAGTTCTATCCTGTCTCAAAGGACTTCAGCCACTTGCTAAACTTCCTCGGGCCACAGTTTCTTCTCATCTATAAAAATATGTATCGCTGTAGCAGAAACAGCCCAGCCCTCCTCTGAGGGTAGAGAGGAAAGCTACCAACTTCCCAGCCATGCAGGATTGAGTCTCCATGTTGAATTCACCCATAGTATTATGGAGCTGGGGCCTTCTGGGAATCTGAGGCAGCATGAAGACCCCCCTTCAAACCCTGATTCTTGTGATCAAGTCAGAAAGATTTCAGACATGTCACTCAGAGTAACAGGAATGAGTTTATTGAAGGGATAGGAAAAGGGAAAGGGGATAGAGTGGGTCCTCTCATAGAGGAGAGGGACAACGTGCCTCTCCTGCTCTCCAGTTTTATTGGGGATCCAGAGAAGTTGCCGAAGAGTCCCCTCCAAGTCCACCTTTTGACTTTTGATCGACAGCAAGATGACATGAGACTTTTAAGTCCCCACTGCCATGACAACTCTAGGTCATCTTGGCCCATGTTGACCAGCTCTAATTGGACTCTTAATCATACATTTGAACAGGTTTTATCGTTAGGAGGAATTCTCCTTATCTCATGGAGTTTCAGGATCTGGTCAAGAGGGTCTCTTGGGTTCCTCCCATCCACATTATGTCAGGCCTGCTTTTCTCCTGCAGATAACAGGTAGTTTGCTGAGGAATGGGACATATTCTTAGGCCAGGCAGGGCTGCAGATAAATTGCTTCTTGGAAAAGAAAGCATGTGGGGGTCAGCACAGTGTGCCTATTGTGTAGAATTATTCTCTTAACCTCACGTTCCCACCAGCCTCATCTGTCCATCCCTAACAGTAGAACCATAGAATCAGCCTTTATAATGTGATGATTTGATTAATGTTCATCTCTCTTCAAGACTGTTAGCTGCCCAAAGGAGGGGACTGTGTCACTTTTGCTCACTGGTGTGTTCCTAGAATCAGCGCAGTATATGGAAAATTGTAGGTAATAAGCAGGTGTTTGCTGATTGACTAAATGAATGAATGACTAGAAGGAAAGAGGGGAGAGGGAAGTCTTCCAGCCAGGTGACCGATTGGGGGGACTCATTCAATTTTTTGACACCTTTCAGGTGTACCTCTTCAGTTCCACTGAGAGGACAGTGCAAGAGAGTGAGAGGATGATACTAAATGTGCAATTTCAGGGACCCATCTTAATCTAAAGTAGAGGCATGGTTATTGACTCTCTCCCTCCCAGAGCTTCTCTTTCATGGTCCCAGAACACTAGTCCCAGTTGGATGTGGTGGGTTATTGTATGTGTACCTGCTGTCCACAGTGGCTCACTACCAGAACCCCAGCACTTGGCACAGAACCTGCATATGGTGGTTTCTGACTGAAGGCCAATCACCAGGCTAGTGTCAAGGAGGATGCAGAGGTCACATGGACAAGATGCCCCTAGTTAAGAAGCCATCAAGCCAGGCGAGGTGGCACACACCTATAATCCCTGTGGCTAAGGACACTGAAGCAGGAGGATTGTAAGTTCAATGCCAGCCTCACCAGCTTAGTGAGGCCCTAAGCAACTCAGTGAGACCCTGTCTCTAAATAAAATATAAAACAGGGCTGGGGATGTGGCTCAGTGATTGAGTGCCCATGAGTTCAATCCCTGGTACCAAAAAACAAAGAACATAAAATAAAAATGAAGAAAAAGAAGAGAAGAAGCCATCAATGCAGTGAGGAAGATAAGAATGTGAAAGGACCATGAATGTGAAACGCCTTGTTAAATTCTATGTGACTATAAATGATTATTATATGTGAACATGATAAAAATATGCTGAAGTTTCTGCTAGCTAGAAACTAGTAGGTTAAGTATGATAGGGTACTGTTAGGGACTGATTCTCTCCTAAGGGATCATTTATTTACTCAACAAACTTTTACTAAGCACCTACTATGTGCCATGTGACATCTTGTTGAAGAGAGATAAGTAAATAGGATGGTTGGATCTTAGTTCTGATGGAACTGAAACCTCTCAGAAGTAGCAACTTCTTCTTTCTCATCCTTAGTACCTTGTACTCCTACAAAGACGCCACAGTCATAGTCTTCAGAATCCCTTTTCCAGATTTATACAAAAATAGCACTTACCCTGGAGAAACCGTAGTCTGCCAGGCATCTAAACGCTGCTTTTGGATTTGTGAATCTTCTATCAGCCCAACTGTCCCACATTTGAATTCCTCCATCATAAGGAATGTGAGCTTCTCGATTTGATCCTCATCATTGCAGAGCATACACCCTTATGTGACCTCTGGAAGCCGCATTTCCTCATCTGTAAGTTGAGGATGATAGTAGTATCTGCACTCAAGGATGACTGTGAGATTTTAATGAGATAATGCGTGTCATTTACACAGGAAAGTACTTAACATGGTGAACACTCAATAAATTGGTTTTCCTGTTATTGCGCTGACTTGGTGGGGCATCTGGTCAGACCCTGGGGACAATGGAGCAGCACAACCAGACTCTCTTTGCAGAAAGCGAAAGCATGCACCATTTAATTCATCCAAAGGAGCTTTCAGGGAGGTGGAAGGGAAGGTGGGGAAGCGTCAAAGATGGAAGTATGGAGGCTGGCTGGCAGGCAGTGTGGCTTCTCGTCCCCGTCAGCCACAACTTCTCTGTGACCTTTCTCTCCCCCTCATTTCCTTGACCTCTAAGGGCAGGGGCAGTGCTGGCTGAGCACTCTGCTCTTCTTGCCCATGATCCCACCACTGGAACCTGTGCTGTACACGGCCCCCTCGGCAATGTCTGGAGTCAGCAGAGCTGAGATATCTGAGGAGGCCTAGGACCAGTGCCTGAGACCGAGCCGGGCCCTGCCACGTCCACCTGCCACAGCCCGAGGCAAGGAGTTGATGGCCCTATTGCCCATCAGACAGACGCCCGTGCCCTCCCTCCCACCCCATCCTCCGTTGGCAACTCCTGTGCTGAAGTGGGGACTGGTGCTGGAAACATCCCGGATACGCCAGATTGGGCTCCGGTCCAATCTGGGATGTGTGTCACGAGTCCTGCTAGACTTACTGCTCTTCTTCCTTGCTCCTCTGAGGGACAACGTGCCTGATCAGTCAGCAGTTGGCAGGAGCCAGGAGGGGGGGATGGAAAAGCAGAAATCAAAGCCCGAGAAGTGGGTGTCGGGTCCATGCTGGGTGGATGAGCTGGGTGTTGAGGTGCCTCTGACTTCATACGTGGTCAAGTGGGTGGTAGAGAAAGGTGAAGAATGGCCGTGGGAAGATGAGCCCAGTGCCCACACTGAGAAGGTGCTGAGTAAATACTGGGTGAAGTTGGAAGAGAGAAAATGAGAAGAGAAAGAGAAAACAGGATGGGGGCTGGAGAGAGAGAAGAAAAGGAAAGGAGTAGATAAGGAAAGAAAAAGAAGTTCATAGCCAGCGAGGGTAGAGGTGGTAGGTAATACAAGGAGAGCCATGGATGAAACTTGGGGAGTGGCCTGATTGTGGTCCTTCTGCACCCTTCGTTGGAGGTGCCTGAAGCTCCACCATTAGGATTAGAAACCACATGTGTTTGTGCGTGTTGGGGGCAGGGCTGCCCTCTATTAAAATCCAGGACTGGGACAAAACAGGAAGCTGATATCAGATCCTTCCTAGAGTCAATCCCTCAGCAGCGTTTGGATTCAGGCCACTGAGACTGGGACTCTGAGTGACAGGTGGGAGGTCAGGGATAGTCAAGATAGCTAAGAACCAAGGCCTGCAACAGGGAGTGGTGTTGCGTAAGATTCTCTAACGTGGGAGGTCCCTCGACTTCTGCCTTATTTGACTTCTGCTGTTCCTAGAAGCTACAGTGAAGGCGAGCTGGAAGTCCCTAGAGAGGTGGAGCCTGGAGCTCCTAACATGGGGTGCACACCCCAGTAGTGGTAACAAGAGGATGCTGTTTCTATGGAACCCAGGCAAATATTTTAACATTATAAAAACTGTGTATATATTTATAGTTACCTTCGGTTAACATAAGGGATGCTGGTTTTCCATTTATAATAGTGATGTGAATTTTTCTTGTTAAAGTTTATGCCAAAAAAAAAAAAAGTGAGGCGATTGATATAAATCAAGAGTCTTAGGGGAATAGTGATGTGGCTGGCAGGCAGTGTTTGAAGAAGAGAGGAGAGGGCACACATGGCTCAAGGTGGGGAAATGAACTTCTAGTTCACACTTGCCATTCTGCAGAGCAGATGGGGTCCTAAGGGGGAGATGATTTGCTCATGGATCAGAATCAAGGGTGCAGAGCTCAGTGAGCTTTCTGTCTGCCTCCGCTGCCTCTGTAATCTTCCTCTGATAATCCCTCTTAAAGCCCCAAGCAGCTGATCTGTTAATTAGGGGTCTGCTTGACAAATACCAAACCTCCTATTGCTTCCATTCAAGGACGAAAATAATATATTTGCCTCAAGATTACTTGTCACGGTAGCTACCTTGGAATTGTGTGAGCATTAGTCATGGTGTGACTGTTGTAGATGGTCCTTAATTTATAGAATAAGTGCATGTTGAGAAAAATGATATCTAAATCAAATTTTTACCAATCAAATTCCATTTTTCCATGGATTTACTTTATCTCAGAGGTAGTTCTTCTTAATTTTTAAGTTCTTTACACTTGGTAATTGCTTCAAAGTTCCACCTATCCCCTCAGCATAATAAAGAAAGAACACTATTCCAGGTCTGCCAAACTCACTACATCACCCTTGACAAATAGGGAACCCCTTTGCTTCTCCCAGAATGAAATGAAAAAATAAGCAGGTTTAAGACAGAGGATCTCTGGGAGTCTTTTCCTCTGTCTCTAGTCATAGAGACATAGAGCTCTGGGTTTTTGCTCTTGACCCTGGTGGTCTTCCTTTCCTCTTTAGCCTCTTCATGGTCAAGAACACATAACAGTTAAATCACCAATAGGAACACTCTCGAATCACAGCCACTAGGAGTGGTAACGTGGGGGTAAGGATACTTGGGAAGGCCGAGGCGTGGGGTGAGAGGGTGCACCATTAGCCCTTGACCCAGTCAATATCACTGCAGGAGGATTGACTGACTGTAGTCTCTGATCTCATCTCTAAGACACCTGTGACTGATTCATGGTCAGGAAAGCACCTGGCCAAAGTGGGCCTAATCAGAGTGTCTCCTGGGGAATTTAACTCTGGTTTTGAGAAAGAGAAGCTACACACTCTGGGTGTCAATGTGGACGTGATACAGAGCTTGAAAGCTGATGGTGGTCAATTCTGGTTCACGAATGCTGTGATGTTTTGGAGTATGAGAGAACAGAAGCAGGCACACAAGAGACAAAGGAGAAGAGACTATTGATGCTGATGGCAGTGGAGTTTTTGGTTCTGATGTAGGGGACAGATGAGGCAAGGCATCGAAGATAGCAAGAAACGGTTTTATTTGGCTGCAGCCGGGTTCAGAGGGCACAGCTTTTGCTGTAATTAATTAATCCCCTGAACCCCGAGTTCAGGTAGTTTCAGAACTTTATACCCAGTGTGTAAAGAGAAGGGCTCAGAAATTCACAGTCTGCAGAAGTTCACATAAAAGCAGCTTTTTCTCCCGCTGTTCTGGGCAAGTTAACTCTTCAAGGACAACACCTGAGAAGGGAAGAGCTTCTTCTCCCCTTTCTTTCCTCCCTGCTGCCATCTGTTACCATGGAGCCCAATTAGTAACTTCTCTTATCTTAGAAATGCAAACATCTCTGTGAGGCTCCAGCTCAAGGCCAGAGGCCTTGTTAAAGGATTTGTCTTTTTTAATCACATTTTGCATTTGTAAACATACTTCTACAAACTACTATACTGGATAAATGTTTGTGAAAAACTAGTGGGGTGCTGATTTCTCTCAGGCCACTGGCCAAGTGAAATAGAGCAACAGGAAAATAGGAAGTTTACCTACATTGAACTTTTTTATAGTCTCCTTTGATTATAGTCCCAAAATCAATTATGGTGAAGATTTCTGGAGAAGCTTAGTTAAGATTTTCTGTGGAGGAAGGGGTGCCACTACAGTTCCATTATTTTTCCATTATTTTATTGTGGAGGCTCAATTGCATTTTATTCTAAGTGTCAATGATATACGCATTAACCTTATAAACTATTTCTGCAACACAAATTTCTGATTGCTAAGGCTGATTTGAGTTGTGATTTGTCCCTTGCAACCAAGTATGTACAGGGACTGACCTCTATTAGAATCCACAGTTTTCTGGCTGGGACAAAACAAGAATTTTAATAAATTTTGGGGGCCCCATCCCTGACCCACGGAATCAGATTCTCTGGTTCTGAGTTTCAGGCAGTGTTTTATTCTTTAACTTTTTATTTGTTCTTTTTAGTTATACATGGCAGTAGAATGTATTTTGACATATATACATGGAGTACAACTTTCCATTTTTGTGGTTGTACATGATGTGGAGTTGCAGTGGTTGTGTATTCATATGCGAACATAGGAAAGTTATGTCTAATTCATTCTACTGTCTTTCCTATCCACACCCCACCCCCTGCCTATTGTGAATCAGCATCCACATATCAGAGAGAACATTCAGGCTTTGGTCAGATAACAAGACTTAAAACTGCCTCAGATGATGCTCAGGTATAGCAGACTCAAGAACCAGGTCCAAAGAGAAGAAAATATGTAGCCAAAAGGAGTAGAACCATAAGGAGTCTTATTCTCATTCATCTTTTACAACCCAAAGGCCCAGTTTCCTGGCTGGTCATCAGTCTCTGCATCTGTTGGGCAGAAGCAGCTCTCCTCACCTTGCCCTCTTCTCCAAGCTGTTGTGTACAGTAAAGGAACCACATGATGCAGGTTTGTGTCCCTCAGGCAGCTGCATTGGAGGGTGGAGGTTGCCAGGCAGGAGGTTCCCTAGGGAGGAAGTGCCTTCAGGACCACACCTGGCAAAGAGAAAGAACAGGTGGTATAAGGGAGACGAGGACCCCAGGGAGCTCTGGTGCTGAGAGACTCCTCAGGGTTGTTCTGAGTCACCCAGATGTATTACCACCAGTCACCTGTGGCGTAGAGCAGGCACATTTCTTCAATCTGGGCAGTCATCTAAAAGGACAGAGGACTGAAAACTTCATCTTTAACAGGGAATCTCTCAGGTCCATCACCCCAATACACGACACCCTTTATTTGGTAAGTAAAGAGAACTCCTTGTCCCCCTTCTGAAACCTTCTCCACCTCTAATGTTTCCTGTGGAAGTGTGGGGCCCCACCCGCCACTTAGCCTCCCGCTGACCCTCCCTCAACCTGTCTCCATCTGTCCCCACAGTTTTCAGATTTACCTTTAAATATTTCCATTAACTGGTTAACTGGTTTTCCGACTTTGCGTTCTGCATTCTGCTACCATTGCCCTAGTTCATTCTGCCTTCATCTCTCATTTGGAATCCCTCCCACTCCCAGATTCCTCATTGGTCTCTCTGCTTCCAAAATTCTTCCATCCATTCATCCTGCATGCACCTGCCAGAGGGATCTCTGTAAAATGCAGAGCATGTCACTCTCCTGCTTACAACCTATCAGTGGTCCCCACTGTCCTCGGGATATAGGCCAGATCTTAGTGGAGCCTAAACTAAACTCTCATCTGAACCTGTTTCTCCACCTCTCGTGGTGTGCTGCTTCCTGCCTCCCTGCATCTGCAACTGCTGTCCACTCCTCTTGGAATGGACCTTCTGCTCCCCATTCTGCTCATTCATAGCCAGCCTATAAGACATCCCCTCTTCCAGAACACCACACTAAACTCAGGCTCCCAGAGATTTTGTCCAACAGAACCCACCTTTCTATGTGACTCTGTTTGCCTCTTCTTACTAAAACTTATGCTATAATTTTCATAGCTCACATTATGTTGTGCTTAGTTTGTTGCACTGTGTTGAATACTTTGTAGTGATTGTCTCATTGAATCCTCGGAAAAACTTGATGAAGTTGACGCTTCTATCATCGCCATTATAGAGATGAACAAGCAGAGCCCCGGTGAAGGAATGCATTCAGTCACACAGGGTAGTTGGGACTGGGAAAAATGTAGTCTGATCACACCGTTCTTGTATTTTTAATTGATACATAATTGTATGTATTAATGGAGTGCAGTGTGAAATTTCAGTACATGTATACAATGTGTAATGACCAGCCTCAAATATATCACTTCCTTTTGCAGACTACCTTAAAAATCCTCTGTACAAGTTACTTGGAGATATACAAGTATTGTTGTCAATTATAATTACCTACTGTGCTATAGAACATTGCAAGTTATTCCTCTTATCCAACTACACTTCTGTGCCCATGAACTATCCTCTCTCCACCTCTCCCTCTCCCACATCCTTCCCAGGCTCTGGTAACCACTATTCTGTTATCTACTTCTAGGAAAGCATTTGTCTTTCTGCACCCAATTTATTTCGCTTACCGTCTTCTAGTTCCATTTATATTGCCACAAATGACAGAATTTCATTCTTTCTATGGCTGAAAAGTTTCCATTGAATATTTTCCTATCCATTCATCTACTGATGGACACCCGGAGTGAACCTGTATCTTGGCTTTCTGAAGGTGCCAGCCTTCTCTTATTGATCCTTTAACCTTAGTATCCAGAATGGTGCCTAGCATGTTAAAAAACAAACAAACAAACAAAAAAACCTCTTTAGCTAAATCTGGCCCAGCACCTGCATCATGGTTTGTTTTCAGTAATTTATTTCCTCTAACTTACGAAATAGCATGTTGAAGTAGGTTGAGAGTTATAATAATTGCAATACTAACTGTGTTAGTCAGTTTTACCACTGCTGCATGCAGGAGCCCTGTTTGGGGAGATAGCTAAGATTGCGGTTGACTATTGGGCCATAGACATTTTTGGGCATTTCCGCCTTCCGTAGTCTCACGGGACTTGGTCTGGGATCTCGCGGGACTTGGTCGAGGATCTCGAGAGATTTGAACGGTGACTCAGCAGATCGAGCTAGCGCCATTGCTGCTCGGGCGCATGGGAAGAGACCAGAGAGAGAAAAGACAGGGTTATCGCTATTGTATAGATATATTGTAGTTTCTTGTAAGATTAAAGAATATTTTCGTCTCCATCCCGTCTCCAGACTCCTTCCCGCGGCACTGCCGTTCCAGGCTGCAATCCCTTTCCGGCGACAACAGCTGCAAACAAAATACCTGACAAGAACAATTTTATAGGAGAAAAAGGTTCATTTTAGAGGAAGAAAACCATGAGAAAAAGGCTGATGGTTTCAGAGGTCTTAGTCCATAGATGGCTAACTCCATTCCTCAGGGCCTGGGATGAGGCAGGACATAATGGTGGAAGAAAGCAGCTGGGAACTTGGCAAAAGGAAGCAGGGGAGTGGAGAGCCAACACGGGGCAAAATATATACCTCAAAGTCATGCCTTCAGTGACCCACCTCTCCAGCCATACCCTACCAGCCTACAGTTACCACCCAGTTGATCCCTATCAGAGGACTAATGCGCTGATTAGGTTAAAGCTCTCATAACCTGGTCATTTCACCTCTAAACTTTCTTGCTTTGTCTCACACATAAGCTTTCTGGGGACACCTGATACCTAAACCATACCACTAATGCTCGATATAATTTTTACAAATGTAATGAAAGGCAAATATGAGTCATCAAAGAGTTAAAAAATGTACTGGCTCAGGGGACCGTGGTTTCTGACCCTGGATCAGTGACCACAGAGGAATAAAACCAAGATTGATCTATAAGGGACTAAATTTCAGGAACTGGGGTTGTGGCTGAGTGGTAGAGCACCATCAGGCCTGCGTGAGGCTCTGGGATCTGATCCCCAGCACCACAACATACACACCCATGTACAGTACTTAAAACTTACTGTTTGTTTTCTATTTCAGTAGAGACAACATAATGCCTATCTCCTTTTCCATGTGGGAAAGATAGGTCCTATGTCTCTTAATTTTTAGGTTATATAGAGTATATACAACTTTTTCCTGAATTGACAGATATCTAAGAATTAAAGTAACAGTAAAAATGTGCTAAGGGCTCATTAGATTTCCCTTTAACCATCTCCCAGCCCCAGTGAGTCAGGTTTTACCATCTCAGTTTTACATTTCTGGAAACAAAGGCTCAGGAGGGTAGTGTGACTTGATCAAGTTCACAAAACTAATATGCAGAAGGGGCTGGGATTCAACCTCAGCTTTATCCACATCCAAACTCTTGCTTATTCTACTATATCACACTGCAGCCTTGCCCACCCAAATCTGTTCCTGAAAAGCCTGGCTTGTCCCCAGAGATCTGGACAGATTCTAATGAGCATTAACATCCTTATGCATCTTCAATTGCTGGTACAATGGCTTCCCTAGGGGAAGGACCTGACTTCCTGCTCCTCTGCCCTTCAATTAGGCAATTTGCAGGTGGCTCCCTGGGGAACCAGGTAAAATGCTGTAGCAGAACCTTAAGCAGAAAGAGAGCTATGGTTTTTGGAAGCAGCAATCCTTCAAGGGTCTTGTTCTAGCGCATTAAGCAAGAAAGAACTAAGAGAGTTTGCATAAATCTGCAGAGACAGAAAGAAGATTAGTGGTGGCTGGAGGTGTGGGGGTTGGGTGCTGATAAGTGATTGCTTAATAAATGCTATGGGGTCTCTTTAGGCAAACTCCTCAGCTACTTAGATGAAAATGTCCAGAACTAATCATTGGAAATGTTTGAATGCCACAAAATTACATGCCTTAAAAAGGCTAAAATGGCACATTTTGAATTGCATGTACTTTACCACACACAGGGAAAAACATTTGCATAAACATATGGCCTAACTTTGTGGAGTATTTACAAACAGGTACAGGTCTCCCATCCTCCTTTGTGTCTATGATGATTTCTAACAGTCACTGTGGTCATACAATACGATTACTGACAGCCAGCTGTAAGTGTAGCTGCAGCCCGAGAGTTGACATGACTTCTCTATTCCTGCCCAGATGCTTTTCCCATCTGGGATGATAGCATGGTCGAAAATACAGAGGCTTGGAGTCAGGTGAACCTGTATGTTAATCCCAGCTTAATGTTAACTGTGCTATGTAAGAAAGTTTACTGAAACTGCATGAGCCTTATATATAAAATAATAATTTCAATACTTTATAAGGAGATAGTGAGGATTAGAATTATTACCTATAAAGAGATTGGCATATAGAAAGTGGTTAGTAAATGATGTCTATTTTCCCCTTACTTCTTAATGTAGTCATTGCTATGTCACAATGAAGAAATGCTGGGGCTAAGGGAAGAGTCAGGGACAAAGGAAAGGAATTGAGAGAGTATTTTATAAATCACAAAGTTACTAGTGATAGCAACAGTATTAATTGTTCTGTTATGTACAGACAGTGCTGTGAGCTCTTTGAATCTTTTTTCCACTCACTATCTCTTATATTCCTTGATGTTATTCTGACAACAGAATCAACTCACTGGAAATACATTAAAAATGTTCAATTCTCTAGTAATTAGAGAAATGCAAATCAAAATATCCTAAGATTTCATCTCTCTCCAGTAAGAATGGCAATTATCAAGAGTACAAACAATAATAAACGTTGGCGAGGATGTGGGGGAAAAGGCACACTCATACATTGCTGGTGGCACTGCAAATTTGTGCAACCACTATGGAAAGCAGATTCCTTAGAAAACTTGGAATGGAACCACCATTTGACCCAGCTATCCCACTCTTTGTCTATACTCAAAGGACTTAAAATCATTATACCATAATGACACAGCCATATCTATGGTCATAGCAGCTTAATTTACAATAGCTAAACTATGGAACCAACATAGATGTCCTTCAATAGATGAATGGATAAAGAAACTGTGGCATATATATACAATGGACTATTACTCAGCATCAAAAGAGAATAAAATTATGGCATTTGCAGGTAAATGGATGGAGTTGAAGAATATTATGCTAAGTGAAGTTAGCCAATCCCCAAAACCAAAGGCTGAATGTTCTCTCTTATAAGTGGTTTCTGATCCATAAGGGGGGTGGGGGCGGAGCATGGAAAAAATGGAGGAACTTTGATTTTACAAAGAGGAGGGAGAAAAAGGGTAGGGGAATGAGGGCCGGAAAGATGGTTGAATGTCATTATCTTCGGTTTATGTATGACTGCACATATGATGCGACTCTACATCATGTACAACCAGGGAAATGAAAAATTGTGCTCCATTGGTGTACAAGAAATTGAAATGCACTCTGTTGTCGCGTATAACTAATTATAACAAATAAAATATTAAAAATGTTAAAAAGAATAAATAAACTCATTAGACAGATGAGGAACTTGAGGCACAGGCAGATTAACAAGAAATGGCAGACCCAGAATTGAAACAGGAGCCAACACTTGCCCATTTATAATTGGCTGTTTCTGTTCCCAATGTCTTTTGTAAGAAAGAGAGTTTTATCATGTCTGGAGTCTGTCTCCATGGAGGCACGGAGAGACACTGTGGGAGTGTCCACACTGTCCTTCACTCTCTTTAGTGCTGGCAAATTATGAGAAATGGTCATTAGCATTGCTGTCAGGAGACCTGGGCTCTAGTGCTGGCTTGGCCATTAATCCAGCTTCACCTGAAGCCTTGGAGAAGTTAACTTATGATAATATCCTTTCCATTCTCTCTCCCTTCCCCTTTTCTTGCTCCTTCCTTCCTTCCTTCCTTCTTTCTCTCCTTCCTCCCATCCCTCCTTTTCCTTTTTTTTCTCTTCCTTTCTTTCATTCTCTCTCTCTCTCCCTCTCCCTCTCCCCACCCCATTTCTGCAATTCTATGATGAAGGAGTATTCTGCAAGATGCTAGGAATAAATGCAGCAATGAATAACAGATAAATTATTTTCCTTCCTTTGTGAGGTTTATATTCCAGTGCTTGTAAAAGATAACAAAGAAAATAAATCAATGCACAAATGAAATAATTAAAAGTGGTATGAAATATTAGAAAGGAAATAAGGGTGAACTGGGCCTGGTAGAACATGCCTGTATCCCAGCAACTTAAGAGGCTGAGGCAGGAGGATCACAAGTTTGAAGGTCAGCCTAGAAAACTTAGCGAGGCCCTAGGCAACATAGCAAGACCCTGTCTCAAAATAAATTCAAAGGGCTAGGGGTGTACCTCAGTGGTGGAGTACCACTAGGTTCAATCTCCAGTACTGGGGGAGGGGTGACAAAGGAAAGGAAATAAGAAGTCATGATGGGATCTGTTATGGTTTGTATGTGAAGTGTCCCCCAGAAGCTCTTGTGTGAAACAATGCAATAAGGTTTAGAGGAGTAATGATTGGGGTGTGAGAGCCTTAACCCAATCAGTGACTTAATCCCATGATGGGATTAACTGAGTGGAAAATGGAGAAGGTGGGGCATTGGGGGTGTGGCTGTGGGTACCTATTTGTATCTGGCAAGAGGAAACTCTCTCTCTTCTTCTTGATCATCACACAAGCTGTTACCCCTGCCATACTCTTCTGCCATGATGTCCTGCCTCACCTCAAGTCTCCAGGCATGGAGCCTGCTGTCTATAGATTGAGAACTCTGAAACCATGCGCCCTCTAATCAACCTTTCCTCCTTTAAAATTGTTCTGGTTGGGTCCGTTAGTCACAGCAGCAGAAAAGCTGACTAAAACAGGATTTAGTAGGAAGAGGACTAAGAGTGCTCAGGTCAAGCTGAGTTCTGTAGATGGGCAAAAACTCAATCAAGTGAACAGGGAAAATGGGAGAGGGGAGTGGGGGGCAGTCTTTCAGGCAGAAAGCATGGGTAGGGCGATAGATGATTTAGAGGGTCCTAGAAATGGAAAGAAAATGGCATGATGAGAGCTTAATAAGGATAGAGAAGGATGGAGCCCAGACCTGAGCCTATATTGGCACTGCAAGGAGTTTGACTTTTAAGTGGAATAGGAATTCTTTGAAATGTTTTCTAAGCGATCTGTGATCTGATTTGAATTTTAAGAATGCAAATCCAGCAGCTGTGTGGAGAATGGTCCTGAAGAGAAAGCCAGGAGCCAATTAAGAGCTGCAACAATGATTCAAGTGAGAGCTGAGTGACTTTGAACATGGAATGACAATAGAGTTGACAATAGGTGGGCAGATTGATGGTATATTTTGGAGGAAGACTTTAAAATTTGCTGATGGGTTGCCTGTGGGGACTGCTAGGCATGGAGAAGACAAAGATGACTACCACAGTTTGGGGGAAGGCCTTTTGGAGTTGGGAAGGCTAGGTTGGTGGTTTGGGAGAAACTAGTTCCATTTTGGACGTGGTAGGTGCTATGATTGGGATACTGTTTTAGTCAGATGTGTTTGGACTAAAAGACCTGCCAAGAACAACTTAGAGGAGGAAAAGATTATTTGGGGTCACAGTTTCAGAAGTTCAGTCCATGGTTGGCTGATTTCATAGCTCTGGGTCTGGGGTGAGGCAGAATATATGGTGGAATGATGGAGTGGAGGAAAGCCCATCAGTCAGGAAGGAGAGTTCTCCTCCAGGGACAAAAGGTAAACCCCAAAGGCATGTATCCAGCAATCTATTTCCTGTAGTCACACCCTACCTGCCTACAGTTAATCCAGTCAAGTGGATGAATCCGTTGATCAGGTCGCAACTCTCATAATCTAATCATTTCACTTCTGAATATTATTGCATTGTCTCAGACATGAGCTTTTGGGGGTATGAATTGTCTCCCAAAGGCTCATATGTTGAAGGCTTGGTCCCCAGTACAGCAATATTCAGAGGTGGGCCTTTGGGGAAGTGATTGGATCCTGAAGGCTCTGACCTCATCAGTGGATTAATCCATTAATAACTGAGTGAACTACTGGGAGGTGGTAGAAACCATTGCAGTGGGGTATAGTTGTAGGAAGTAGGTCACTGGGGACGTGCCTTGGAAGGGTATTTTTATCCAAAAACCCTTTTCTGTTGCTCTGCTTCCCAGCTGCCGTGAGCTGAACAGCTTTCCTCTGCTACGCCCTCCTGCCACAATGTTCTCTCCTGGTTCAGGTTTAGAGCATGAACTGAAACCTCTGAAACAAAATAAACCTTGCCTCCTTTAAGTTGTTTGTGTCAGGTATTTTGGTCACTGAGACAAATACTGACAAATACTGTCCTGAAGGAAGGGCAGAGTGGCAATGAGGAACTCTGGAATCGACAGGGGGGCAAGTTGGAAGACCTTATACAAAGTTCTTGGATAAAATAGAGTGAGTGGCTTTTCTTTGTCTGGGACCCAGTTTCTCCATCCCTAAAACAAAATAAATTGGATTAGGAGATGTCTGTGTTTGTCCTAGCTTTGACAGCCCTTGATTCTAAATAAGTTCACCTGCCATTCATGATTCCCTCTAAAGTTAACCTAAATCTGTTTATGTCTGAAATCTCTTCCACCTCTTTTAAGCCAGTGACTTCCTTCTACATAAGTGATGCTTCCTTTCATATGGTTAAAGGATCTTTAGATGTCTTCGCTGGGGACCATCTGTTGACTCGCCAGGATGGAGTGTGTCCTCCACAGAGTTTGAAACCAGAACTTCAGTGCCGGTTCTCCCATGCATTTGTCACTTCTTTGCTTCCAGGTACTCTCTCTCTCTCTCTCTCCCAGCTGGGTAGATATTAGCTCTATGGTTCCTAAATTTAGCTGCACATTGGAATCACCTGAGGATCTTTAAAAAATACCTTTGCCTGGCTCTCCTCCCCAGCCATTCTGATTTAATTGGGATGTGACCTGGGCCTTGAGGATGCTAAAGGCTCCCCAGATGACTGTAATGTGCAGCAAAGTTTCAGAACCACTGTTTTGGGGAATAATTAAGGTGCTGGCAGATAATTAAGGTGTGCACTGATAAATGTCAAGCTAACAGAGAAAGAACTTAAATAGTCACTTTCAGGATTTTAGAAGCTCCCCAAAGCCCTGAAGTTTCAAAGGACAGTAACAGTGGAGTGGCAGGGCAAGGAAGGCGTTCCTGTAGGGAAGGACACCAGCTGGGCCTGTCTGGTGGCCAGGATGCAGAATGTCTGCCTTTCTGTCATTTTCTCTTCAGCTCCCTTTAATTGAATTTAGATGGTAATCTTACCTATTTTGAATCAGAATCTTGCTCTGTTAGTCAACAAATTTTCCAAACACATTCCATCCCTCCCAGATATGAGCTATCAGTTGTAGGAGTTGCTCCTGCTGGTTCTGAATGTGGCCTCACAAGCTCTTACTGCCTTGTGATTCTGCTGGTCACTGCCTCAGTGGGTCAGAGTGGACTGGAAGATATCTATTTATCATCTCACCTCTAAGTCAGGAGCACACACATACTCCCTGTTCTCACATTACAAAACCCTATATTCCTGATGGTATCTTTAAAACAAACAAACAAACAAACAAACTCACCTCTGCACTCTGGTTTTTCTTTTTTAATGTAAAACAGGAAATTTGATGAGTTAGTGTACTTGCTGAGAAAGCACGGGAGGCCTGCAGTGGTGTTTTCTGGGCCTTGAATCAATGAGAGACAAATCACAGATTCAATCGAAGGCCACACATGGAAGCCTCGATATCTGACTAAAGGAAACCTCAAGGCCATTCATCCTCACCTCACAGGAGCAAAACAGAAATAGAAATGACTTTTGAAAAGAAGGGATATAAGATGTCCAGCTTTTTGAGCTAGCCTTTAGATATTTTTTTCTTATTCAACCTATTTCCTTTATAAAATATAACCTTATGGAGTAGAAGCATTGGAGAAGATTGAACTACAATTGCACTTTCCCTCCCTCCACAGTTTTGAAGTTTAAAAATGATGATTTTTTTTAAACTAAAGATATGACCTTCTAAAACCTAGACACAAGCTACCAAGGAGATATGAACCTTGTTTGTAAAATGTGGGGTCTTAACACTCACTTGTCTCTGAGGTTCCTTCCCAGGTCCTAGGCTCTCTTCTTTGGAGGGGATGTTGTTGCCTGGGAAAGACCAAAGGCAAATATTATCATCCTGGCACTCAGAATCCCAGGCTGTGCACATCAAAGCCTGAGAAGTATCCCTGCTTCTTATCCTGTCAGCACAGAGTGCAATGAGTAGGATCAGACTTTGGAGCCAAAGGGGGACTCCAATCCCAGGTTTGCTTCTTAGTCACAGGCGTATCCTTGGACAGCTCAGCCCTGCTGAACTTTGTTTTCCACCTATAAAGAGTAAGCTAATAATGCCTGTCTTTCAGAAGCTCAAAAGCCAAGGGCCAAAGAGAGGGCCTAGGTTGGGGGGATGCTATAGGTGGAGCAAATACACAGGCAAACCTGCTCATACCATGACAGCGACGACTTATTCCTGGAGGAACTGGATGGTCCTCAATTCTGGACAGTAAAACCCACCTCTTTTGAGGGGAAGGTGATTTTCTCCAACTGAGACCAGGCTGCCTAGGTACTCCCTCTTGTCAGTCTCTGGAGAGCTGCCCTCCTCCTCTCACTCCAAGTGGCTCTGGTGGGTTGCTAGTCATAGGACCCTCAGACCCCTGCTGCAGGAGAGGACATGTGGTCCAACCTGGACCAGTCAGTTTCTCCTCCCTGAGCACTTGATTCTTGATGAAAGCACATAAGAAATGCAAGAAGCTGGAGCTAGGCTTCCCAAGAGTGGCAGAAAGTCCCTTAGCTCCTTCTCTGGATAATCTCCCTCCCTCGATTCAGAAAATTATGCCATTTACAATACGTTCATGCTCCTTTATCTCTGCATACCACCTGGAGGTGTTCCATTTAGTCCCCCTTTTCCATGAGAGGACTAGAGTAGTGTCTGCTGCAGGTGAAGAATCTAATATATGTTGGGAATTTCTAAACTTGGATTGGAGCCTTTTCTATAACATGAGTATTTTTAACTAACCAATTTGATTAATCAATTTGAAGAGTAAGGGTTAGCAACTTTCATAAAAGAATTGAATTTACTAGTTTGGACATACAATCTTTGGGCTAAGAAAGGCCCCAGGGCATCTAATCCAAGGTCCTCATTTAGCATCCAAGAAGCCTGAAGCCTGAGATTGTGACTTGATCTTTGTCCTGTGGTCATTTGCTGGCAGACCTCAGTTTAGAATTAAGATCATTTGACATTTAAGTTAGTAATGCCCTGCCTTTTATAATCCTTAATGTATGCTTGTAGTCCTAATGTTTTGAGCTCAGCCCCTGCAAGACCAAGATAATTATTTTTTAAATTTTTTATTCTAATTTGTTATGTATGACAGCAGAATGCATTGCAATTCGTTTTATACATATGGAGCACAAGTTATACACAAAGTAGGGTCACACCATCTGGGTCTTCATACATGTATTTAGGGTAATGATGTCCATCTCATCGTCTCATTCCACTGTATTTCATACCCCATGTCCCCTCCCTTCCCTTCCCTTTGCTCTATCTAGAGTTCATCTAATCCTCCTATGCTCCCCTACCCCCCCCCCCCCCAACCCCATTATGAATCAGCATCCTTATATCAGGGAAAACATTCGGCATTTGGTTTTTTGGGATTGGCTAACTTCACTTAGCATTATATTCTCCAACTCCATCCTACAAATGCCATGATTTTATTCTCTTTTAATGCTGTGAGTATTCCCTTGTGTACACATACCACATTTTGGTTACCCTTTCATCTACTGAAGGGCATCTAGGTTGGTTCCACTATTTAGCTATTGTGAATTGTGCTGCTCTAAACATTGATGTGGCTGTGTCCCTGTAGTATGCTGTTTTTAAGTCCCTTGGGTATAGACAGAGGAGTGGGATAGCTGGGCCAAATGGTGGTTCCATTTCCAGTTTTCTAAGGAATAAGATAATTATTTTTATCCATAGGATAAAATAGAAGATTTTTTTCCCTCGCATCATCTGTGCCCTTGACCAGATCTGACATTTCAGGGTATTGGTTGAGAGAGGGGATGGGGGACAGCAGCATGAGACAGGGTTTGACTCTGTATGGGCCAGGCCCACCACACAAGAATAGATTCCAACCGCCCCCCTCACCCACCCAGTTCCCCAAAGCCTGGCTTTTGCATGAGAGCCACACACTTTGAATTTTTTTTTTCTTCACTCTGGATCTTCTGACCCCAATCAATAACTTCTATACCTTAGAAGGGTTCCACTGCTGAAATAGCAAAAACTGGGAGAGAAATTCACTTAACACTAAGAGAAATAGAGAAAACAGTTTGCTTTTCTCTTTACAGATTCCACAGAATCATGCAACAAAGCAAAACAAAAAAGCATAAGGGCAAACCATAGTCTTTTTTCATGCATTGCAGCAATAGAAGAAAGAAAATAGCCTGGCTGGTCTTATTCTAATGAACTGAGCCAAGGTGTTTATAGGTTTGTCCATTTAACCAAGGAAAAGGAATCAAAGCACTGGCTGAGACACGCTGAGAACTTCCTGTGGGTTGGACACTGGTTTCTATGTGATCAAAGCTCCACAGCTCCTTTAGGAAGTATGTGCTATCTTTTTTTTTTTTTTGGTCGGTGGGGGGGGGGGGGGTACTGGGGATTAAACCCAGGAGCACTCAACCACTGAGGCACATCCCCAGCTCTGTTTTGTATTTTATTTAGAGACATGGTCTCACTGAGTTGCTTAGTGCCTTGCTGTTACTGAGGCTGGCTTTGAACTTGCGATCCTTCTGCCTCAGCCTCCTGAGCCGTTGGGATTACAGGCATGCACCACAGTGATCAGCAGTTGTGCTACCATTTTGTAGAGGGGGAATCTGAGGGTTGGAAAGGTGAGTCCACTTGTCCAAGGTCACACAGCTAGTAAGTAGTGGAGCCATTCCATAGGCTGGGTGGTCTAAACTCCAGACCCTTACCCAGGATGCACTGCAGCCTCCTAACCACAAAGAAATATGCCCCTAACACATTTTTGAAATCTCCAATAAGCCACTTCCTTTTTTTTCCTGCATGTATAAATAAGGATAGAGACCCCAATTCATATATTTAATCATTTCTTCCTCCCCCCAAACCAACTTTTACCAAGTGCTTGGAAAGGGCCACTTAAATCCATAGCTCAAGAAAAATGTATCTTTGTGATTAATATGTGTTAAAATGAGGAGTGACATAGTAATAAAATGGAAAGGTTTGGGGGCCTTTGGGGAAATCCATCTGACTGCAGGCTGTGGTTCCAGTAATGAGGCTGCTATTTGGCGGTCATGGAGGGAATGTTTTCTGACGCCTGTGGAATGATTAACAAGGTGAAAATATCTGCCTGGAGGGAGGAGGGGTGGAGGGGAGCTGCCTGTGGGAACATGGCTCAGGCTGGGGGACTGTGGGTCTTTGCTGCTTTGTTTTCAGGATCCAGGTGAGTTTCAGCTGTACTTGGTTGGATGGCTCTCTTACCTGCCTTTTGCTCTCACACCAACTCATTCAGTGGTCCATGTGTATTGGTGGCAGGGGGTGAGGGTGGGGGAGAGGGGACAGGAAGAACAGAGGAGAGACAAGAAGAAATTCAGGAATGGGTTTCCTTGATCTAGTCTGTAGATGGTCTAGTTTAGGTCAGTATTGGCCTGTTGGGCTAACTTGGCAAGTGGAGCCGTGCTAGATATAGGATCCTGGGGTGCTGTTGGCAGGGGGTGGTGACTGTGATGATATGTGGCCAGAGGGTCCAAGAGTACACAAACCTTGCTTTTGCCCAGTTTTTCCTCTTGCCATAAGCCTTCTGGAAAAGATACATACAAAACCCTATTATTAGATGGGTTTGGCTTTACATCTCAAGGTAAGGAGGGACTGGACCAGATGTTTTCTTTTATTCAGGCCAGAGCCCATCTAGGGGGAAAGTGAAGGAAGTCCAAATGTATTTTTTTTTTCCCTCCAAATTTAGGCACCTGCTAGGTCAATGCTAGAAAAACTTACAGTTGTTTATATATAGAGAGAAAGGAACAGGAGGGATGGAAAGGTGGCATCCTCCTCTTCCTGTCTTCTCAGGGATTCCAGGCAGGACTAAGCTCAGACCTGGCTACGATGTCAGAGTAAGACAAAACCTTCAGGGCTGTGGAGATGGCTGGGCAGGTGCCCCGGGAAGTGTGGCAAAGTCTGTGTCTCTTTAAGAACACCACCCCTAGGCAAAGCAGCCTGATCAGTAGATTGGGACTCTCTGACCAACCAGATGGGGTGGGTAGGTGTGTGTTTAGGTAGAGGGGCTCCGGTTTTCCATCCTAATTCATCCATTTTTGGGGAAGGGGTGCTGGGGATTGAACTCAGGGGCACTCAACCACTGAGCCACATCCCCAGCACTATTTTGTATTTTATTTAGAGACAGGGTCTCACTGAGTGCCTTGCTTTTGCTGAGGCTGGCTTTAAACTTGTGATCCTCCTGCCTCAACCTCCTGGGACGCTGGGATCACAGGCATTCACCATTGCTCCTGGCCCTAATTCATCCTTGAGTGGAGCCGTGGAGGCACTTGGGAGACTCAAAAGGGCAAATATTACTGACACTCCTATTGTCTCTTCCTCCCCACTTGAAGCATCTTCACAGATTGCTGCCCCAGTTCTGTCCTTCTGGATGGATACAGTGTTTTACCCCAACAGTCTCTTCTATACTCACTGTCAGAGTAATTTTCCCAAAGCACAGCTCTCATCACGTGCTTATGTGCTCCAGAACACTCTGTGGCTCTCACTGTGCAGAGCAGGAGTGGGGAGCAGTCTGGCCCACTTCCTGTTTTTTTTTTTTTTTTATAAATAAAGTTTTATTGTAACACAGCTATACTTATTCATTTACACATTGCCTACTGCTTTCATGCTACAAACACAGAGCTGAGTGGTTGTGACAGCGAATGTATGGTTCGCAAAGCCTAGATTATTTATAATATGGTCCTTAATTTAAAAAGTTTGCCAAATCCTAGTTTAGAAAAATATTCCCAAACATCTATTTAAGGCATTTGTGTTCCTTGTCCATTCAATCTCAAATAATAATTCTTATCTACCCCTGCTCGCCCTCAGGTACCTCATGGCCCAGTGAAGGGAACCCCTTACTTCATACTTTTTCAGTTGTTTTTATACTTTTGTTGATTATCATATTCATATAGAAAAGTACCACTATTCTAAGTATATACCTCGATGAACTTGTGCCATAGGAACATATCCTTATAACTGATGCCCAAATTGAGAAACAGAACATTCTTCATGTCACTTTCTGTCTTGATTTCTAACAGTGTAGATGAGTTTGAGCTTTCTGTAAGCTCAGTGTTGAGCTCAATATTGTTTTATTTGTTACAATGAGTTATACATGACAGCAGAATGCATTTTGACTCATTACACACAAATGGAGCACGACTTTTCAGTTCTCTGGTTATACAGAATGCAGAGTCACACCATTCGTGCAATCATACATGTACACAGGGTAATAATGTCAATCTCATTCTGCCATCTTCCCCACACCAAGCCCCCTCCCCTCATTCCCCTCTGCCCAGTCTAAAGTTCCTCATTCTTCCCTTACCTCCCCCACCCCAGCCCATATGGATCAGCATCCACATATCAGAGAAAACATTTGGCCTTTGGATTTTGGGGATTTACTTATTTCATTTAGCATGATATTCTCCAGCTCTATCCATTTACCTGCAAGTGCCATAATTTTGTTCTTCTTTAAGGCTGAGTAATATTCCATTGTGTATATATACCACAGTTTTTTCATCCATTCATCTATTGAATGGCATCTAGGTTGGTGCCACAGTTTAGCTGTTGTGAATTGTGAGCTCAATATTTTGTTTGGCTTCTTTTGTTCAATATCACGTTTGTGGAAGTCATGTAATTGTATGTAATTGTGGTTGTCTCCATTCTCATAATGGTATATCATTTTATGTGCCATTCTATCCATAGGTATTTGCAAAGTGAATTTGGGATTATGATGAATAATGCTGCTATAAATATTACTTTACATGTTTTAAATTGATGAATGTATCTCTGTTAGGTTAATACCTGGGTATATCATTGCTGGGTAGTAGAGTAGGAACCACCAAATCATTTACCAGGGTATTTGTACCATCAGGAGTACTTGGGAACTCCATTTGCTGCACAGCATTGGGGTCTTTGTTGATGTTGATTTTTTTTTTCCATTTTAGCAGTTTTGGTAGATATATTGTAGTTCAAATTTGCATTCTCTTCATCTCTAAGGGGTAGAGCATCATGTCATAAATTGGATATGAGGTTTTGTGATATGCTGGTTAAGTATTTGCTTTTTTTCCTACCAGATTATCTATCTTTTCTTATTTATTTGTATAAATACTTTATATACTTTGGCTAGGAGTCTTCTTAGATGTGTGTTGTAAATATCATCTCTTACTCTGTGGGTTGCCTTTTCAATCAAGTGTTTGATGAGTGAAGAGTTTCTATATATTTTTCTTTATGCTTAACCCTTTTGATTCCTATTTAAGAAGTTTTTTCCATCTCAAAAATTTTGAAGATATTCTCATAGATTTTCCTTCTATAAGCTTTACTGGGTTTTTCTTACCTTTAGATTTTGAATCTATCAGAAAATGATTTTGTGTATAAATATACATGTATGAAAGAAGTAGGGAGCCAGGAACTTTTCTCCATATGGATATCCAATTGATACAACTTTTTAAAATTAAAAGGTCCTTTTCCCATTAAACTGCTGTGTCACCATTATTTTCTCAGTGTGCTATTTTCTTGTACAAATAATGTGCAAGGAAATCACTATATTCAAAGAGTATATCATTTACAGTAGTATCATGCTAAGTGAAGTAAGCCAGTCCCCAAAAACAAAGGTTGAATGTTTTCTGTGATAGGTGGAAGCTAACCCACAATTAGGGGAGAAGAATAGAAGTTCACTGGATTAGACAATGGGAAATGGAGGGAAGGGAGGAAGGATAAGAAAAAGGAAAGACAGTAGAATGGATCAGTCATAATTTTCCCACGTACACATTGGAAAGTAACACAGTGACTCCTACCACCATGTGCATCCATAAGAATGGGACTCTAAAAAAAAAAAAAAAAAAAAAAAAAAAGAATGGGACTTTAACTAGAATAAGATGTATTCCATGCTTGTCTGATTATATCACAGTGGATTCTGCTGTCAGGTATAACTAAAAAGAGCCAATAAATTAAAAAAAAAACTTCAAAATTACTAGGAATAAATATAAAAAGATAAATAACCCTCTACACAAAATATTACCAAGAAAAACAGAAGATAAAAATTATACTATATATGTGTGTGTGTGTGTGTGTGTGTGTGTGTGTACACGCGCGCGCACACACATGCATATGCACAGGCCATAGTTTGTAGTACAGAGTATACTATAATGTACAGGTGTGTTGTATGTATGTGTGTGTGTATGTGTGTGTGTGTGTGTGTGTGTGTGTGTGTATAATTTTCCATTGCTTTATAACAGGTCTTGAAATATGGCAGCATATTTTCTTCATCAAAATGACCTTGGCTAGTTTTACCAGTTTTTGTTTGTTTTTGAGATGAGGTCTGACTATGTTGCCCAGTCTGGTCTTAAACTTCTGGGATCAAAGATCATTCTACCTTAGTTCCCAAATAGCTGGGTAGTCTTGGCATTTTAAATTCTCATACAGGTGCAACCACTATGGAAAGCAGTATGGAGATTCCTCAGAAAACTGGGAATGAAACCATCATTTGACCCAGCAATCCACTCGTTGGTTTTATACCCAAAGGACTTAAAATCAGCATGCTATAGTGACACAGCCACATCATTGTTTATAGCAGCTCAATTCAAAATAGCTAGACTATGGAACCAACCTAGGTATCCCTCAATAGATGAATGGATAAAGAAAATATGGTATATATACTCAATGGAATATTACTCATCTTTAAAGAAGGGTGAAATTAGGGCATTTGCCAGTAAATGGTTGGAGTTGGAGAATATCATGCTAAGTGAAATAAGGCAATCCCACGAAACCAAAGGCCAAATGTTTTCTCTAATATGTGGATGCTAATTCACAATAAGGCGGAGGGTGGGCGGCACTAGGGAAAAATAGCATTAGATTAGGTAGAGGGAAGTGAAGGGAGGGGAGGGAGGGGATGTGGGGACGGGAAAGATAGTGGAATGAAACAGACATTATTTCTGTGTGTGTGTGTGTATGTGTGTATATATATATATATATATATATATATATATATATATATGATTTCATGACCAATATGATTCTGCAACATGTACACTTTAAAAAATGAGAAATTATATCCCATCTATGTATGATATAGCATAGTGCATAAATGCATTCTACTGTCATGTATAATTAATTAAAATAAATTTAAAAATTAAAAAATACTCATACAAATTTTAGGATTATGTTTTCATTTTGCATAAAAATCTTATGAGCTTTCAACTAGAATTACTTAGAATTTGTAGGTGAGTCTGAGAAGAATTGACTTATTTTAATATGCCAATATTTCTAATCCATGAACATTTACCTCTGTTTATTTAGATAATCTTCTGGTTTGATCAATGATTTTTGAAGTTTTTAGTGTGGAGGTTTATTGATATTTAATATTGTAACATTTATTCCTAGGAATTGGATGGGTTATGATGCTATTATAAACACTAGACTCAAATTTCACTTTTCTAATTTCTAATGTTATTAGCATATTAAAATACAACCAATTTTTATAGCCTGCCCTTATATCTAGTCAACTTGCTTATTTAAAAAATTCAAATAGTGTATCTATGGATTCTTTTGAATATTCAGTCATGACATTTATTAAAATGACAGTTTTACTTCTGCTATTTATTTTTTTCTCCTTACATCTTTTATTTCTTTTCTTGCTGTGTTACCCAACTAGGAAAAATCTAGCCTTGATATGAGTGGTGATGGTGTGTAGTCCATTTTCTTGAGCTTGGGCTGGTGCTCAGCTCTGCATGACTTATCTCATTGATTTGGTCTCCACCTGAATAAAAGGAATTAGTGGGCTAGAAATTGTTTGCAAGGGTCCTTTATGGCTGGAAAGAAATATCTGTGGATCTTTCTCATTTTGTTTTTGGAATTCTTCAACTTTTGTGGAGGAACAAAATCTACTTAATAGATTTGCTGGGTAAAGTGAGTATATAGCTCTTTCCTGGATATATAAAACATCATTAGAGGATAACTAGTATCTATTGAATATTCACTGTCTGTTGAATATTTTTTTTATCGACTTTGTTTGCATTTACTCATTTAATGGTACTGACAATCCTATAAAGTAGCCATCAGTATTTCTTTCATACCCTGGGAATTGGAGATTACAAACCTGCTTCGCATCATCTAGTTAGAAGTAACAGAACTGAGTTTTGAAGCCAGGCCATTTGACTCCAAAGCCCTTAACCACTGTGCAGTGCTGATTCTCTCCCATCAAGTTAGAATTTGTCTCCTTATACATTCTTTGTGGCCACACAGTACAAGCTTTCTGATGAAAGCCTTGCAGTTGTTTGAAGATAGCTTTGATCAGCCTTCGTAGCATTCTCCAGATTAAACATTGCTAGTTTCTGTCATGCCTTGCATGACAAAGATTAAAATTTTTCTTTTCCAGTTATCAGTTTTCTTCCCAAAGCTCATTTCCCAGCACGGTATTCAGAGTGGGATTGGAGTGCTAAAGAGCTTTGCTTGAATGATGTAAACCGTGCAGTTGAACTGTACCCTTTGTAAATATGATGCTTATGCTCTTCTAAATGCATTTTTGTGGTTGAAATAACTCAGTATAAAGTTTTGAGTTCAAAGATTTCATTCCCATTTAAGCACAGCCATTTACAAGCTGTGTGACCTTGAGCAAGTCCCTAGCTATCCCATGCTTCCATTTTCTCATTTTAACACATGGGACCATCACTCCTACCCTGGTTCCCTCTCAGAGAATGGAGGGGAACTCATTTGAGATAATGGATGGGAATATTGTTTGCAAACTCTAAAGAGCTCGATCAGTGTCAGGTATTTTTAGCAAACACATCATGGTGTTGACACATACTGGGTAGCTGTACAGAGTGGAGCTGAAGTCAGCCCTAAAGAAAACGAACAAAAGAGAATGTGGTGGCATTTAGCATACATAAGGAATTATTAGTTGGGTTGCATAGGGGAAAGGGGGGAGGGTAGAGGACATATGGACCTGAATGGTCAGCTGAGATTTTGAACAAGCTTCCATGGTCTACAAGGTCGATGGGGACCAAGAAATCAAAACCAGATCTGGTGACCCAAAATGCTGAATTGGTTTTTTCCTAACACTGAAATCAGGAGGCAGAGCCATTCCCTGCCACCCTCTCTCCATCCCACAAGGCTAATTATTATAAAAATTCTCTGTCATTGCTCTGCAACGGTCCACAGCCTAACTAATTTAAAAATGCAAATGAATGTTCAATTACAGTCAGCCTCTTTCCTGCCTTTGTACCCAGAGATGGTAGGCATTGTTTCTATAGCTGGAAATCAATCTTGGGCACCCTGGGTGATGTGATAATGGCTCGTGGCATCGTTCTGATGTCACAAGATGTGCAGCCGATGGTGGACTTCAGCAGCACTGGGGGCCATCAATCTTACACCTGTCTCAGCCTCCGCAGCAGCATGCTGCAGCACCATGTTACTTCTCCAGAAATTCCAGGGCCCTCCCTCTGCCATCTGTCGGGTCCATAATAGGCCGAGGGATGAGCCTGCATGGAGGGGTTGGACAGCTCTGTCTTAACAGCCACCCCTCCCAGCTGTGAGCTTTGAGTCTCTAAGCCTATTTGGTGATTATGATAATGATGAGGAATGGAGTCCTGGCCGACAGCTGATCCTTAGTGTGTTTTGTGGTGTAATCCTGGGACCCAGGGTGCTTTAAAGATACAGATTCCTGGGTCCTGTCTTAAACATACTGAATTGGAATCTCTAGAGACACAACACAGCCATGTAATTTTCAAAAGCAAGTCTCCCAGGTGATTCTTACGCATATTAATGTTTGGGAAACTACTGTCTTATATGGTAAAATAATAGACTACAGGGGCTAAAAGAAGCCCTAGAAACCCTCCAGTCCAGTGGTGTTCAAACTTACATCAGAATCACCAGGAGAGCTTTTAAAACTGTCAGTGCTGGAGGCCTTACCCCACATGATGTCTTTGGCATTGGGACCAGGCTGTCAGTATTGCTTTAAAGCTCCCCAGTTGATCACAACCTACCACCAAGTTGGGAATCACTGCAGTGGTCCAAACCATCAGTTTTAAAGTTGGGAACAATGTGGCGTGCTGCGGTACTGTCCTGTGGGCTCTTGGAAGCCCAAGAGAGTCAGTGGCTCAGACAGGATGAGCACCCGGGTTCCTTACTGCTCATCTGTGCTCCTTCCCCCATACAGATTGTTTCTCTTTATTGAACCATTGGCAAACCATGTCCCCTTGTTTCTATTTTATCCTGCAGAAAGTAAAGTGATACCCCAATGGTTTGGGTTTTTTTTAATAAGCTAGAGAGTATTCCTGTTCTCTCAAGGTAGACCTCCTAAGAGCTGGTGACCCTGGATGCAAGCTGCAGCCTAAAGTCCAGCCCAAGATGTAGACACACACCCTCACTCCACCTCAAGTTCAAGTGAAGCCTCTTGTCACCTGGAGACTTGTTGGGAATCAGACTTCTGGCTTGGGCATTAGTCCTGCATGTGTGATCACAAGCAAGCTGCTAAACCCTCTGGGCACCTATTCCCTTTCCTTAGACACAGTGCACATCCCTAGACCAAAGAGCTTTGAGGAGAATGGGATTGTTTTTCAATGCCATAGCCTAGTACTAAGCACAAAGTGGACATCTGGTAAGTACTGGAAGAAATAAATTAATTAAGCAGTGCAAGTATAAACATTATGCCATTTCCCCTGGTTTATCTTTTCCCAAAGTGATTTATACATTAAATCTTTTTTTTCAAAAGATTTGCTTGCAGTGAAAATGTCTGTATAATATATCTATTTTTAGCCTTAGTGACTGGCATAGTGATATCTCTAACATATGTTTTCTACTACAAATGTTGGTGAGAAAAATAACTTGTACTATGCCTTAAGAATTTTTTTCTGTGAATTTACTCTTCGTAGAATTTTGTGTGTGTGTGTGTGTGTGTGTGTGTGTGTGTGTGTGTGTGTGGTACCGGGGATTGAACTCAGGGCACTCGAGCACTGGGTCACATCCCTAGCCCTTTTTTGTATTTTTTATTTAGAGACAGGGTCTCACTGAGTTACTGAGTTGCTAAGTGCCTTGCCATTGCTGAGGCTGGCTTTGAACTCACGATCCTCCTGCCTCAGCCTCCCAGAGTGCTGGGATTACAGGCGTGCGCCACCGCGCCTGGCTGTAGAATTTAATATAACAGAATTTCCTTTAGATAAGTACTAATATTGATCATATCCTTATTACCTCTCATTGTTTTTCCTTTATTTTTCAGTGCTGGTAACTGAATCCAGGGCCTCATGCATGCTAGGCAAGTATTCTATGCCTGAGCTACACCACCAGCTTAATTATATCTTTATTAACCCTAATGCTTTTTTTTTTTTCTGTTTTTATTTTTAACACTGTGTAAAAATAGTGGGAAAGAAATGTAAAGGGCCAGAAATATTTCAAACTAATGATAATGTCACTGGTGTGTTTCATTTACATATGAGCTGAAGTTTTAGGTTTCCTAACTTAATGATGTTATCTTTCATTTAGAAAGATCATTTGATATTATCAGATCCTACACCTTGAATTATGCTTTCGTAATTTCTTACCTTTTAGTTCTAACATACTCATTTGATAGCTCTTGGACCATAGGAATTTCCAGTTCATGATCTGGATAAAAGTCAGTGGGAGGCTGAGGTTGTGGCTTAGTGGTAGAGTGCTTTGCCTAGCGTGTGTAAGGCACTGGGTTCAATCCTCAGCACCACATATAAATTTACAAATAAATAAAGGCCCATCAACAACTAAAAAATATTTTAAAAAGTCAGTGGGTATGATGAGGACATGGTATAGACATTGATTGACAGGTGTTTATTGATATGAGCTGGGTGCTGCCTTGCATGCTGGGATTCCTTATTGTCCTGCAAGACACACTATCTGCCCTGTCTTTTGGCATGCACAGCTGGCAGGGGAGATAGGCATCGCTCAAACTAGCAACAAGTTGCTGAATGATCATAGACGTGAGGAGGGTTGTGAAGGTGGAGTGTGGCTCTGTAAGCGTGTGTAGAAGACACACAGTCTGAACCTTTGAGTCAGGCTAGAGGTTCATCCTCCACAAGGCAACAGTGACTGAGCTGATGCAGGAAGGAGAAGTAGGAGCTACTGCTGCGTGTACTGGAGCAGGGACATGTTTCCAGCAGAAGGAGCAGTATTTACAAAGACCCCTAAGAGTCATGAATCTGGTGAGTTGGAGGAGCTGAAGTGGCATTTTCAGCTAGGCAGAGACATAGGCTAAGTTGTGCATTATGGCAGTGAGAAGTCAGTCTCTGATTACGATTAGGGGATCAGTGTATATGAACTTGACTTTGTGTTAAGTTTGTGACCTGGATTTGGTCTTAGTCCATGCTCTGGAAAGGGGTTAGTCTGTGGCCAGCATTAGAAGCAAGTTTGAGGACATTTAATCATTCATTTCTTTTTTTTTAATATTTACTTTTTAGTTTTAGGTGGACACAATATCTCTATTTTTATGTGGTGCAGAGGATCAGACACAGTACCTCATGCATGCTAGGTGAGCACTCTACCACTAAGCCACAACCCCAGCCCTCAATCATTTATTTCTTCAGCAGATATTTTCTTGAGTTTCTACTATGTGTGAGGCAACTTAGACTAGGCCAAGGGAAGGGAGTAAAAGTCAGTTTTCCATTGTGGTTAAACCAGTCAGCTGCGAACAGACAGCTGTGGGATTGCAGCCAGGCTATGAAATGTGAGCGTTCATTTACATTGCTTAATTTCTCTAAGTTTCCGCTTTCTCAGCCATCCACTGGGGGATAATGACAAGCCTTCAAAAAGGATGGCTCTGAGGATCAAATGAGTTAGAGGGTAGAAAATACTTGGATTCATTCTGGAGATATCATATATCTCTAATGAATATCAGCTATAAAGAAATAAGGTGGAAAATATAAGAAAAAAATTAATCTTTATTTAATTCTGGGCCTCAGACAGAAAACTGAAGCATCTCAGGGGACAGTTGAAGGGATGAGGGGGAAGTTTCCTGCCAGCTGCATCATCCACCCAAGAGACTCAGCTGGCACCGCCCTTGTCCCTTTAGATGGCAACTTGCTGCTGGCTGGGATGGTGGCAGTGGGCCAGTTACTGAGTTTAAATAGAATTTTCTGTGCAAATTGACATAGCAATGAAATTACCAAATGGCTGTGTTTATCTTTCCAAATAAAAGACAGATTTTAAGTACATTATACCAATGTAATTGAAAATCAGAAGCAAATGAGTGGGTGTGTTGTAACATCTATGCTAATGTGAGAGTCCACTCTCTGGACCCCCAATTAGGTATAGGAGAAGGGAAGAAGTGATGCTTGCAGAGTCCCCGAGCTCAGAACTGGGGAGGTGAGCTGAATTTCTGAAGTGATAGTGCCTCACCATTTGGGAAACTTGAAGCCAGCAGGTTTTCTCTGGGGATGTCAATATAGCACCATGGATTTCAATTAGAATTCTGCTATCCCCAGGATAGTGTCCTCTTCATCCTTCTTCAGGGGTGCTGCTTGGGTAATCAAACCCTCATGGCGCAAGCTGCAGGCTGCAGGTGGCTTCGTTTAACCCAAGCTTAACTGCCAAAGCTCTGGGAGACAAACTTACCTGCCTGAATTTCATGCATCACCTCCTGTTGGGGCTGCGTGTGGGGAATTGCAATGCCTCTGTGTTGTGCAAGAGGCTGCCTTAAAATACAGAACTGGGATCCTTCACAGGAGGTTCCAGGACAGGCTGGTTGGCTAGTTAGCCATCTGGTCCTCCTTCTTCCCTCCCTCCCTCCTTCCCTTCCTTCCCTTCCTTCCTTCCTTCCTTCCTTCCTTCCTTCCTTCCTTCCTTCCTTCCTTCCCTCCCTCCCTCCCCTCCCTCCCTCCCTCCCTCCCTCCCTCCTTACTTCTTTCTTTTCTTTTCTTTTTCCTTTTTTTGGCTTTAGTAGCTTGCACTAATGAGTAAGTAGCAGCAGGGGAAGTGGAGGTAGGTGTCCACCCCTTCTTCCTCCATCACCCCCATGTAGGTCATGACCAATTACAATAATACTATTTTAATGTGGATAATAAATTGTGTGAACTGAGATAGTTTTTCAATTTTAAAAATGTGAAAGAGAGCATCTTTGCTGAAACTTTACTATTTGAAAAGTATTAATCATGCATATTATGGTTTGGATCTTAAAAGTCCTCTAAGAGTGTATGCGTGGAAGGCTTGGTCACTACTGTGGCATTGTTCAGACATGCAACCCTTAGGAGGTGACTGGATCAGGAGGCTCTGACCTCATGAATGGATTAATCCATTTATGGATTCATACCTTAATGGGCTATTTGGAGGCGGTGGAAATTTTAGGAAGTAGGGCTCATTTGAAGCATATATGTTGTCTCAGTTCCTTCGTCTCTCTCTTTGCTTCTGGCTGCCAGAGGTGAGCAGCTTTCCTTCACCACATGCTTCCAACCATGATGTTCTGCCTCACCACAGGCACAGAAAGAACAGAGCCAAATGACCATGGACTGAAACCTCTGAAACTGTGAGCCAAAATAAATCTTTTTAAAGTTGATTTCTCTCAGGTATTTTGTTACAGCAAGGAAAAGCTAACACACACAACGCACTATCTAGATAAGAAGAAGATAGGTTGAGGCAAGTACCTGGGCAGATTTCTTCCCTAAACCTTTCCAGTATAATTTCCCTCATTAATACCTGTTCATCTTCTTTACTTGTTAATAGCATCCTATGGCTAACTCCTCAGCATGGGGAAGTGGGTACAACTATGTCTGGAGATATGAATTGTTCTCAAATCCAGGTATAAAATAGGTAGAAAAATGAGTATCTGTGATACAAAGTTGATAACAGTGTGCAGTTTGCATAGAACGGATAACAGAATTTTGCTTGTAGGATATTGGCAACTGAGTATTAGTCATAGAATATTGACCATGAGGCTTCAGTGGCACTTGTTTAGAGATTCTTATCTCTGAGCTTTTAGCTTGAAACTTTCACTTGGGTGAATTCTTAGGCCAACATCATTGATAGGGAGACAAAATTTGCCTCAGATGCATCTAAATTTCCCTGTCACTTCTACCTTGAGTTGCAAATCTACTCCTTGATATCCTCATTTAGTAACAAAGGAGCCTAGAGAATTAAGTGTACTTTTATTGGAGAACACATTACAGTGACATAATGGTCCAGATGAGATCCAAATCTCACAGCTCAATGTCTGCAGTACTCAAAGAAGCAACTAAAAAAATGTGGGTGTCATTATCAGTGCTATGGGCTGGGTGTCCTCACTCAGCACAGCAATGCATAAGGTAACATTTTCTTTTTTCTTCAGAGAAATGCAATGGTAACAAAATCTGGGTTGGGTCCTTGTTCTGAGCACTTCTAAGCAGGGTGGCCCTCCCTCCTTCTTTGTGCTCCCACTTGCTCAACTAGAGATAAGTAGTTAGCCCAGATGGTTTCTAAGATTCCAATGAGGTGGGAAAGGACTTGGAGTCATGAGGCTTGGGCCTGAGCCTGCCTCCCTTACTGATTAGGTAAGTCCTCTCTCTCCTCCTGACTTCAGCTTCCTACTAGAGGAGAGTTTGGGATAAGGTGTCTTTAAGATCCCTCTTGGTTCCGAAGACAGATTCTAGCAGGCAGGCAGTGGTCACATTCTGACCCCTGTAACACACTGACAGAGGCTCTTGGAGCAGAGTTAGCTTCGGAGGATGCTTCCCCTGGTGGGCACTTTCTCCTCCATCTCCGTGGACCACTGCAGGCATCCTCAGAGGTTCAGGCCATGCTATTCAGTATTGAAGAGCCAATGCAGACACATGGAATGGCATTGGGACTGCTATTTGCCTGCACTGAAGGATGTTTTCAAATCACCACATTCTGCAGGAGATGAAGGAAGTATGTACAGAAGGAAGTTATAATGATGCCAATTTATTTCAATATCACTGCAGTGAGAAAGGTTTGGGATGGAGTGACAAGTTCGTGGTTCATGAAAGTGCATTGGGACAGCAATTAAGGGAATTTTATCTTGATTTACTCATATCAATAGGGGTAGGCTTGGCCACAGCTCCATGAAGGAGGGAGGGAGCTGTGATCAATAGGTGATCCTGGATATAGGGTTCAGTTTTGCTTGGAAGGAAGTATCAACATAGTGGGGGACATGCAAGGAGGTGACTAAGACAGGTAATGGTTTAAAAACTCAGGTGGTATAAATAAGTTTTCTGAGGTGATGGGTGTTAAGCCAAAGGGTTTGGAGGGAAACCTGGTGATAAGGAAGTATCATGTGACTGCTAAAAGGAGAATGGAGAAGAAGTATGTCCTTCCACATCAACCAGTGGCCAGTTGAGACAAATACTGGGATAGGAAGATCTTTCAGAATTGCACAACAGTGGAAAGCCTTTTTGCAATAGGCCATGATCACTTATCACTCTGGGTATTCAAGTAGGAACTGGGAGGTCGATCTTCAGAGATGCTATATTGAATGGGAAGTTTAGCAAGGAAACTCTTCCAAGTCCTGTAAGGCTATGGTGGATACATCATTCGGGTGAAGCCCCCAAGTTTGAGTTGTGATTCCTGTGCTTTCTTGACATGTGAACTTGTCATCATTTAACTTTTATGAATAATATTTGTCCAACAGAATCCTCTTAATAGTAAGACTGTAGAAGCCTATGAGGATGGAATAATGCTCTGAGGAACAGGACAGACTGTGTGTAAATGACACGTTAATGATTCCATAGTTCTTCATTTTCCAGTTGTCATCTCACCTGTCTTCATCTTGTTGATGAAGGTTGGAGACTCAAAGGTTAGACTGCTTGAGTCCCAACTCTGCTATGAGATCTTTGGCAGGATACTAAACTTGTTGAGCCTCAGTTTACCAGTCTCAATAAAGGGAGTCATCAGGATAATATTGATTTCAGACTTTTATTGCAAGGATTAGAACCTTAAGTATACAAAATTAATTTCATGTGGCCTTGTGAGCAGGCTGCCCCCTGCGAGCTTTTGTCGTCCTCAGGGAAGCATTTGTCAATAGATGGTGACATCAGCTATCTGAGTTGTCTTTTAAATGCTTCTTGGAGGGACCTCAGCCATCTCTGAATGTCCAAGGCAGCTAAAAGCAGAGAACACCCATCTAGATCCCGCAAGGGAGAGCTAGGCACAGTTTTACCAAAGTTTGTCAATTTGGCGACCCCAAATGTTTTCTTTTATTTGAAAGCTCATAATATTCCATCATAAATGTTTCATAATTGCCTCATGAATTATTCACCTGCAACTTAATAACCTTAAATTTTATGGGATTATGGTTTTATGGGAGAAAAACATTACCAACCTGGGGCCCAGCTGTGAAGAGAAAGTGCTGACATTACTGATTCATTTTCACTATGCAACAGATGACTTTTTTTTTTTGGTTATCTATGAAATATAGAATATTAATAAAAGAGCAAATAAAAAAAAAAGAAGAGAGAAAAAATCCTTACAGTGATCTTTCGAAAATATTTAATCTCAAAGCTGTGTTTGCAATATTTTTTCCAATGGCCAAGAAGCTGATCCAGCTTCATTATAGTTGGTGTCACTCTTTGGTAACCCCTGTCCCCCCCCCCCCCCGCAAAATCATTTGTTTTCCTTTCGTACCTAATTTTTGGCCTTCCTATGCATTTATCCCTGACTCAATTATTTCTTTAAGTTTGTATCCATTAGTGATTTTTAAATTAGGCTCACCATCTCACCATGCTAGACTGTTAGTGTTAGTTTTGGAATGTCCTTGGGGATGTCTAATGAGTACTGTAATATAGCGAAAAGAGCAGTGATTAGAAGATTTGAGTCTGAGTCTAGGCTGTCATTTCATTGATGCATATACGTAGCAGTTCATTTAAACTCCTTCAGCCTTGGTTTCTTTCTCATGGATGAGTCAGTCTTTGTAAGAACAAGTCACTGTGTGCATGTCAGCTAAACTAGTCCAGCAACACAGGTCAGGGGAGGCCATGATGTTGATAATGCTGAGCCCCATGGAGGGATGAACAGGCCACTCCAAAGAGAAAGCTAGTTCATTTCAGAGAGCTGGCAATAAAGTCACTTAAAAAAAAAAAAAAAAAAAAAAAAAAAAAAAAACTTGGACTTAAATCTTCACTGGGAGCCAACAAACAAGGTTATACTGACTTCTAAGGCCCAGGTGATACCTACTCACCAACTGGTATCAAGATCAGCTTTTATTGAAATCATCGGGTAGGTGTGTACTTTGTAGAATCAAAGAACAGATGAAAGATAACAAAGATAATGAAAAGTCTATCCCAATGTCCCTATTCTGTAGATGGGAAAACTGAGACCTAGTGAGGAGAGTAAATTTCACCAACATTTCACAGTAGGTGAGTAGCAGAAGCTGGGACCAAGAGGCTGATTCTTTGATATCTTAACTAAGCATTTGTCTGAACACAAATATACCATAAATATGCTATGGGTAGGGGTCCCTGGAATGGAGGGCAGGGAATTACTGGTAAAAATGGAGATGGGAGCAGGAGCCAGGCAACATATGAGTAGAGGAAAGAGCTAAGAAATGCAAGTTTGCTGTAGGCTAAGGAGCTCTGCAAGCAAAGTTTGGGAATCATGGGGCATTTTTTGGACCAGTTAGATCTGAGTCATCCAATTAAAATGGAAACAGGTGCCCCAGAGGCTGCACCTCCTGTTCTCCCTACAGTTTTCACTGACTTCTAATAACGTTTTATTAAAATTCTCTGAGTCCTGATTAATTTTCCTGGCTTCTTTCTTTCTTATTGCTCTCCTGGCCACAGGATAAGGACAGTGAGTGCTCTAATGAATGGAGTGAACAGTTGGGCTCAACTCATTTGGTCTAAATGGCTTTCTCTTCTCTGCCTAATGAAGCTTTGGGGATTTCTCCCCCAATGCCATTTTGGATGGATGAGGGAGACAACACCTGCTCATAACTGAGAAGTACCAAAAACCTGCCCTAAATCCTTATCTGCAAAAGGTTTATTGATTTGGTTACTGGAGGGTCTACCTGTCAGCAAAAAGGAGATAACTCGCATTTGCTGAGTGCCTGCTGTAGGATAAGCATTTTTTTTCTGAATGTCCTCTCTGGGTTTTCTTCTCCTGTGTATCTTTGTAACCCAGAGACTCCAAGACCTGTTTTCTCAAAAGCACTGTGAACAACTTGAGGGCAGGTACTTGTACCTTTATCATAGCTGCCATTTTGGTGTGATGATCAGCTCGTAGCAAGTTCTCAGTAAGGAGGTGTTCAGTGGGTGAGTGCTGGCTGGTAAACAGGCTTCCTCATTTAGTGATTTCACCATCTTTGCTTCCAGTCCTATTTTTATAGTGACCAAAATGAGGCTCAAGGGACTTGACTAAGTCTCACATATAATATGTACAGGGCTGCATGACATGAAGAAGTCCATGCTCTTTCTACTGCTTAAACAAACACACTGCCCACTTTAAGGTGCAGCATCTTATCTCTAGGGATCTGCTAAATCTCAGCACAGATCCCAGTGAAGTGCTGTGTTTGGAAGTTGGGTTCTGAATTTGCCGGCAAATAGGATCATATACTATCAAGTTTGCCCTGTACTGGAATCATTATTATGAACCGAGAGGTGACTTTAGATATGGCAAAAGGGGAATGTGATGGCTTGTAAACTGGAGTCTGAGGAATTGTAATTGTTAGAAGGGAAGATAATTTGGGATCTTCCTTGTACAATGTTGCAATTTTCTCCAGCCCTGCCAATGTATACCTGAAATTATAGGCCCAATTATTTTGATTCTTAGTGGTTATGGAGGTTGCCCTTGGACGAGCTATGTTAGTTAATGAGGGACTAAAGGCAGGAAGAGATGGAAAGGACTAAACAACCTTTGCACATAGAAAGAATCAGAGAAAACAGAAATAGGAAAAAAGCAGAAAGAGGCAAGACTCTGGGAGATAAACCAGAGCCAAATGGAAGGTGGGGTGTTAAGGTTTGGATGTGAGATGTCCCCCAAAAGCTCACATGTGAGACAATGCAAAAAGGTTTGGAGGAGAAATGATTAGGTCATAGCCTTAACCAAATCAGTAAATTAATTCTTGATGGGATTAACTGAATGGTAACTGAAGTGGTAGGGTGTGGCTGGAGGAAGAGGGAATTGAGGGCATAGCTTTGGGATATGTATTTGTATCTGGCAAGTGGAGACGTCACTCTCTGCTTCCTGATCATCATGTTAACTGCTTCCCTCTGCCACGCTCTTCTACCATGATGTTCTGCCTCACCACGAGCCCTGAGGATTGGACCCTGCCTTCTAGAGCCCCTGAATAAACTTTTCCTCCCCTACAATTATTCTGGTTGGGTCCTTTTAGTCACAGAAGCAAAAAAAAAAAAAAAAAAAAAAAAAAAAACAAAACAAAAAAAAAACCTGACTAAATTGGGGATTTTAGTTTGGTGAGCATGACTGAAGGTGGGCTTTAGGAGTAAGGTTTCCCTCTGAAAATATATGCAGAACTATCAGATGCATATTTCAGTGGAGAGAGGGTGCATAGCTTTCATTTTACAAAATAATCAGTAACTTCAAAGATTAAGAGCCACTGATTGGGGATAAATAAAAACAAGCCAAAGAGTCTTAGAACCATCAATGGGTGGGGAGATAGGAATAAATTTCTCAAAACTGGATTTGGAAGGTGGAACTATGGGCAAGCTATAGTAGTTAGCATTTACTGATTGTAAAACATTTATAATATTAATTTAAGACCACTTCAGCAGTAGTCTATCTACTCTTCACAACAGTGTTTCAAAGGAGACTCTGTTATCTCTTATAGTTGGGGATATAGAAGCATACATACGGTGGTGATATATATTGCCCAAAGTCACATGGTGAACAAATGGCAGAGCCATGATCAGAACTGAGCACCCTAACTCCAGAATCTGCTATTCCATTTATATACTCTATGACTTTTTTTTAAAGGAAAGTGTGTATCAGGGGTGGATGAAGGCCTAGCATTTTTTTTTTTTTTTTTTTTTTTTTTTTTTTTTTTTTTTTGGTATCGGGGATTGAACTCAGGGGCATTGACCACTGGGCCACATCCCCATCCCTTTTTTGTATTTTATTAGAGACAGGGTCTCACTGAGTTGCTAAGTGCCTCGTCTTTGCTGAGGCTGGCTTTGAACTCGAGATCCTCCTGCCTCAGCCTCCCAAGTGCTGGGATTACAGGCGTGTGCCACTGCGCCCGGCCCTAGCATTTTTGCGTCTTCCTAGATCACCTGTGACCCTATGGATGCAACTCTCCCAAATGGCCTGAGCTGACTCTCTGGGACAGGATCTTGCTGGATGAGGGCAGGGGATATATTGATGGTCCCAGATAACCAGCATGGGGTGGGGGTTGTCTCCCCAGTGGCAGCAGCTGAAAGGTCCTGGAGATTTGGTGGATGAAGGAGACTTCTGTTCATGGAGCAACTTGGAGGATCCTTCCCTGAAGGGGCTTTCTGGAGCAGGACTGCTAGAGAGATGCAAAAGTTGAGGGTCTACTGGTAGAATTTAGCCAAAGAGAGCTTTAGGGATGGCTCTCCTGGAGGTTTCTCTGTTGCTTACGCAGGAGCACAGACCCCGGCGAGCCAGTGGGCTTTAGGGTCACACAAACCTGGGCTCTCTGCTCAGCTTGCCCCTCAACTCTTGCCCTTGCTGCCCTCTGTCCTTGAGCAGGTTTCCTAGTGTCTGAGAGCTGCCTTCTCCTCTCTGTGAACCTGGAGCATGTGCCACCTGGTACCACCACCTGCCTCAAAGGGCTCTTGTGAGGATTACATGAAATGGCACCTGTACAGCAGCACATTGCGTGTGATGAGTGCCCAGTGTATGGGAGCTGTTTATTCCCCTCTTACCCCAAGGGAGATCTCTGCCCATCATTTGCAGAAACAGAAATGAACCCAAACAGGATTCTGTTCTCTTCTAGACTCTCTTTAACTCACTTTCTAACCTATCTCCCCTATCAGAATGGGCATGTTGCTTCTCTCAATTCTACATAAACTCCTCTCCTTCAGAGAACCAGGGAGGAGTGTATTGGCCATCTCCAGCCAGTGGGGAGGGAGGAAGGGAGGGAGGGAGAGAGGGAGAGAGAGAAAATGATTGAAAGGAGAACTTTAGTATTATAGTATCCTCCAGCTGCCTGGTGCCACCTCATAAAAAGTGATTGTTAATTTTTCAGGAGTTTCGTGAGCTTGTTGACTTCACTTTGGCAGTTTGAAATTGGCCAAGGTGGGAATATTTATACCATAGGGATTGTCACATTGTTACACATTAGAGCTTCTGTCTTCTTTTCTTTTTTTCCCCTTCAGAGCTGGTTTCTAAACCTTCTCCAGTACACCCCGGAGTGGTCCACAGTTAGAAGGCACGCTGCGTGTCAGAGGCTGTTGTAAGAGCATTGTGTCTACCTTTTGAATGTATCATTATCATCTTCATTTGACAATGAGGGAACAGAGAAAGTGAGGCACCAGAGGTTCTGTAGCTGGTGATGACAGAATTGTGACACAAAGTCAGACAGGCGTGCTTCCCAGTCCGCATTACAGTCAGCTCTGCTGCCCTCAGAGGACTCGTGAAGACTTATGTAAGGGGCTGGGCACAGTATGTGTGCTTAGTAATGACTTGGAAAATATTAGATGTCATTTTTATATCAGGTTCTTAAGTTTTGTGACATCATGAGATCCCGTTAAAGCAAGCTATGAATCCTTTGCCCCTAAAAGATGTGCAGTGCGTACCCCCCTCCCCACTCACATTATCAGGGGACCCATGCAGTCTTGGACACCCATTGATCCTTACTCTACAGGACTACACAGAGATCCACTAGTCAGTGCCAGTGGCCTGAACAGTCTTCCAGGGCTCCAAAGATAGGGATTTTAAAGGCTAAAATCCCTTAGTATTTTATCTTTTTCCAGCAGAATCTCCCACATTTTCAACCCTTCTTCAGGGACTTCTTGTGAACCCCTCCCAAGCCACTCACTGCCCTATGGGTGTGCTCCAGTTTGCTGCTCCTCACAGTGTGAAATCCAGAGTTCAATAGTTGAATCATCCTTCTTCCCACATCTCCCAATCTCTCTGCCAGTTGATATATATATTTTTTCCTAATCCTATTTTGCTCCTGGCATCCTACCTCCAGGGGGTATTCAAGTTCTCCAGCGTCTGGGATATAAAACTATAGTTTTAACATCCCTAACACTGCTCGCACTCTAGTACATATCCTACAAGCAGGCAAAGAATTTTGAATGTGAGAATACAGACCTCGGGGTTTCTTTTCTTCCTTCTTCTAGACTTCTGTGAACTAGAGAAATCCTCTTTGGCTTTCTGCTGTCTTTCACATGCTCCTGGTATCCCCACTCTGCTACTTCAACTTCTAGGTGACCCCGCTGGTATGTCCACTTATCAAGTCTTGGGTGAAGCTTTTACTTTGACTCAACAAAAGAGGAATAATAACTAATAGAAGTTACCTGCACTTTCTCTGTGCATGAAATTTTGCATAAATGATCTAATTTAACTAAATCCATGAAAAGGCTATGATGTAGGGGTTTCAAAGGAAACTGAAGCTCAGAGAGGTTAAGTAATTTGCTAACAAGAGGTAACATAGCTAGTAAGTGGCTAAGCTAGAATTTAAACCCACACATGGGAACTCCAACCTTACACACTTTACTTTGTTGTGCACTGACTTCATTTCCTGCATCACAGCATCTAATCATGGTCTGACATGGCCCCTTTCTAGATATCTGCATTTACCAGTGGTTTCCAGAAATTAATAGTGTTTAAAAAACTTAAAGAGATTTCTGTCCCTGAGTGTTAGAGAAATTCTTGCAGGAGAAGTATCTCCTAGATTTTTGCAAATGCAGCTACACAAATGCCACCCCAATCCCCAACCAAATATTGGTCTCATGGACTCAGTTGGAGTTGCTTAAAGTCTGCCTGCCTTCACTCCTATCTTAAGAGAAAATGAGGCTAATGCATTTACAGAAAATGAAGCCAGCCTTCCTTGCAAAGGGCCCATAGCTGGATTTCTGAGAGTCCATGAAGCCCTTTAATTAAGAACACAGTTTTAAAACCTGACAGGCAAGCATCCTTCCAGCTCCCCGCAGCTTACCAGCGGCCCCTAGTGGCCAGAGGCTCCAAACACTAGAAGCCTGAGCCTTGGCCTCTTGCTGTCTTGCAGTCCCTACAGAGTCCTTATGCACTCAGGCCCTGTCAACGCATTTTGCAGTTGGGGTCAGGAAGAAAAACGAAAAAAAAAAAAAAAAAAAAAAAAAAAATCTGAAACTCTGGACAAAGAAATCATTATGTAAAATTGAAGATCATACTGTCACTAAGGTCTCCCTTTAGCATTCCTGACCACAATTCTATGAGGTAGGCAGTGCTATTTAACTACTAGGTAAACTGAGGCTCAGAGAGGTTAAGTAAGGAGGTCACAGGTTGTTTAGCAGAAAAGAATACTGAAGTTTGTATGGAAAAGGTCTAATTTTTGCCAGGCATGGCAGTGGTATGTTCTTGAAAAATCCTAACTGTAGCTTACATTTAGGAATTCTCTCTGTGCCAGGCAGGTATTAAATGCTCTTATGTGGTATGTCATTCATTCTTCACAGTTGCCATGTAAGGTAACCCCCTCCAGGCGCCAGTTTACAAATAAGGATTCAACCTTTGCAAGATCAAAACTGCCAGAGGTCACACAGCTTGAGTGAAAGAGCTGGATGTAGGACCCAGGTTGTTTAGATCTGAAGCACTCGCTTTAATGGACCTTAGTATATTCATGTGTATCCTCCTTGGAGCAAATCTATGTTGTTGGTCCTCAGTGCTTGCTCACCTGAAACACTCCTTTCCTCTCTGCCGACCTGGCTATGTGCTTAGGAGAGTTTTGGCTGATAAGACCCCAGGGACTGTGGAAGTCTATTGGTCAATGTCCTCCTCAACATAAGACTTTATAGGTTGGAAGAAGCTACATTTTTCTGTGCACTTGATACTCTCAGAAAGCCATGATCTCCCACAGCTATGGGTGGAGTGAGGGCTGCTTTTAGAGGGTCTCTGGTGGCTTCGTCATTTCCTGGAGTCTTAGTGTCAGGAAAGCATCTGGACATAGTATAGTGCTCATGAGGCAGGATTTGCAGTCAGGAGGTATGGGACACAGTTACTAAACCATGAAAGTCTCACTTTCCCCTAACTCTTTAGGAGCACATAGCAGCCTGACATATTTTTAGGGAGGTTAGTAGCAATAGTAGTAACCATGGGCAGACCTGGCTCTGTTTTAGGTGTTAGCAGGCAAGATCAGGTTGTTTCCTTGCAGCTTATAGCAATTGACTTAGACATTGAAGCAAAACCAGTATACTGATAGAAGAAGACCAAAAGCAAGGGAGTCCCACTCCCAGGGAGAAAATAGGTGGGGTACATGGTAACCAAGCCTTTGTAATTGGGAGCTGGCTACCCAAATCCCTTGCCAGGAGAGTATTGAATCTTGGGAGCAACAGGGGACAGAGCCACAAAGGAATTAATTTGCCTCAAAAGGAATCGCCATGAATTAATGGCTTTATTGAATCCTCGGTTTTTAGCTCATTGATTCCCATTTACTTTAATTCAGGTCTACGCAGGAGCCGTGCCATTACTTTGCCTGGTCGTATCGATTAGCCAATATCCCTCCTCCGCTGGTCTAGAGTTTGTTCTTCGTGCATCTCACTATGTATTTCTTGCTCCGTTTTCTGTTCTCATTTCTCCCGACCCGGTGACTGGACTGGAAGCTTGTGCCGATGGTCCTGGGCAGACCCTCTGGATGTCAGATGATTGGCAGTGCTGACACCTAGCAGGTGCACAGTGCTACCTCACCATAGGGCTCTTCGTGCTGCTTTTAACTGTGCTTTTTGCTTTAGGATTTGTTTTCCTAAAACAAACTCTGAAAATGAAGAAGTTTCCAATTTTATGTTCTCTGGGATGATTTTTCCTATACAGGTGTCCTGGGAGATTTTAAAGGAATATTTTTTCAAATTTTAGTATGCAATAGAGTCACCTGGGAACTTCTGTGGGAAAACTTTCCTGGGCCTTACTTTAATTGAAGAAAACTTCACATAACATCAAATGAACCATCTTAAGAGGAACAATTCAGTGACAACTTGTACATTAGTACAACCCTGTGTAACGATCATCTCTGTCTAGTTTCAAAACATTTTTATTGCTCCTGGGGAGACCCTGTATCCAGGAAACAGGCATTTCCTATTTCTTTCTCCTTCCCAGGATTTGTCAATCACTAACCTTTTTTTTTTTTTTTTTTTTTTTTTCCTTTGTGGATCTGCCTATGGAATCCTATACTATGAGTCCTTTTGCATCTGGCTTATTTCATTTAGCGTGTTTCAGTGTCCATCCATGTTGCAGTCTTCCTTTTTGTGGCTGAATAATATTTCATTTTTACATATACTACATTTTCTTCATTTAAAGAAGGACTTCACTTGTGCCTGCAGCTCACGGTCTTTGGTTCAAGTGTTGGGAATCACTGGCAGTGGAGATGTGGTTGCACCCAGGCAGCTGGACCCTTTGTATGAGCAGATTCTGTATTGTGCAAAGTTCCAGCTGCCCACTGGGTGTGACTGGCCTTTGCAGCAGGACCCAGCAGTAGATGACCAAGGGATGCCCAGCCAGGCGGGTTAAGCATGGTATCATGACTTAGAGACCCAGGAAGTCCAGCAAAAGGCAGGTAAGAGAGAATTGCTTTTGCACTTCAACTCTGCTCTCTGACTGTGGGCAAGTTACTTAAGCTTGATTTCTCTCCTTCCTCATTCATAAAATGGGAATAACAACAGTGTAAGTTTCGTAGCATTATTTTTTTGTTTGGATTAAACCGAGTAATTTGTGTTAAGTGCTTGGTAATGACCCTGGCACAGAATGAGTAGAATGAAGCCCAAGGTGGCCATGGTTTTCATCACTTTTCCAAAAAAGGGGTCATGTGCATTAGAGTCTGGCATGGCTGGTGGGTCTCTTGTATAGAGAGAAATGCTCTCAGGATCCTGCAGCGTCTTCAGGAGACGCCATGAAAGCAAGACATGGCCAGATGAAGAAGAAAGAGACCCACTTCCAACACAGAACACTTAGTTCTAGCAATAAGATGAATATTGTCTTAAAATGGAACCTATTGTCAGAAGCAGTAAACAAGGTTAAACTGATCAGAGTTAAGGCTGCTTGTGTGGTTTTCCTACTAGACTGTAATTATGGGGAGGGCAGGTGTCTTATTTGACATTTTCACTGCTGTGTACCTGGAGCAGGGCATGGAGTATACACTCAATAAATATCCATTGCATGGATGGACGCTGTTTCCTACCCATGACCTTTAGGAATCATTCAATTTTTCTGAGTCAGTTTCATATGCTGTTGGAGGAATCTACCCTGCCTAAGACTCACTTCTATGAGACCACTTGGAAATCTGCCTTGAAATTCGGGGGGGGGGGGGGGGGAAACCACATCTTTTCATCCTGGTGTTCCACTTTTAAGTATTTTACCTAAGGAAATCCTTAAAGGCTCAGAAAGATTATGGCTCAAGAACATTAATTGTAACATTATTTAGAATAGCAAAAGCAGTGGAAATAATTCCCTATCCAACAAAAGGGATTAGTTGGCTATATGACATTGCTTCCATTCAACAGAGTGTTGCAAAGACATAAAATAATGAAGACTATTTAATAACATAAGAAAATGTCCACATTATGTAGTTAGTGGGAGAAAAAGCAAGTTGTCCAACAGTATTTTTATATAATAATGCTCTGTGTATGTGTTGAACACTGAAAGGATTTATATTATCTTTTGCCCTGATTAAATTAAACATAATTTTATTTTCATGCTTTTTGAAAAGCTTTTTGAGGCTTTTCTGTAATTTTACACTGAATGTGTAATCAAATATAATAATGAAGACTGTTATTAAGGATTACCTCTGATAAGAACTGGGGTGTTAGGCCTCCAGAGTGTGCCTGGATCTGCATAGGCTCCTGACCAGCATCAGCTGGGGGGTATGAGAAAACTGTGGGGAGAGACCAGGACACAAGGCAGCTGGCAGGGCCTCTGAACCATCACTAGCTGGGGCATGTTGTGCTTTCTTTGCCAAAAGAAGTTCTCCATACCCTTTCCTGTCCTGTGCTCTGTCTTATCCCACAAGCTAGCATTAAATGCATCCCAGGTTCTGGCCATTTTGGCCTGCATGGAGCCTGGATCCATGTTGTACCTCCTAACTACAGAGATAATCAGCCACAGACTGGTTTCAGTGCGATAAATCTGAACCTTGCAGGGGACGAATTGACCATGCAAATTAATTCTGTTCCATGTTTCTGCAAATTAAAAGAAGGAAGCCTGGGCCCAGAAAGCACAAATGGAATAGATACTTGTATTTAAAGGGAAACGAGAGGACACATATTGAGCACGGCCTTTGTTATATTTTCAGTTAACTGGTTTTGGTCCCCCTCCTGTCTGGGCCTGGGCCCTCGTTCCTGGGCCAAGTACATCCATCTGACTTCATCTCCTTTGAGGTTATGTTCTCCCCAGAGGTTCCTGGGTCCTTTACTCCTGATGTTCCTCTGGAATTCCCTGGGGGCGGGGGTGATTTAGACTCCTGTTGGGTCCTCTTTAGAACTTGCAAACTGAGAGCCAGTGATGTGCTATGCAGTGTGTTTTAAAGGGGAAAGGAAATGGGCTAAAGGGGATGTGCTTTGCGGGTTCTCTGAAAGCAGATATTTGATTTGAATCACCTCAGTGATTATCTCTGCTGATGACCAGTGCAGTCCTTTACTTTTAAGAAGGCTAATCTTTCACTGAGCACTTTCTTTGAACTTGGCATTGTGCTAAGTGTTTAACATTGCCTATTAGTTATGGTTCTCCAGAGAAACAAAATCAGTAGGAAGTGTTTGTGTGTGTGTACGCGTGCGCGTGCGCATGTGCACACCTATCCCTCAATATCCATGGGAACTGGTTTCACAATTGTTTGTAGACACTTAAATCTGTGGATGCTCAAATCTTTTATTTAAAATGGTATAGTAATATATATGACCTATGAAGGTCCTTCCTTGTATTTTAAATCTAGATTATTTCTAATACCTGAAACAATATCAATACTGTCAGTAGTTGTACTGTGCTGTTTAGGGAATAATGACAAAAAATCTGCACATGTTCAGTACAGACATAACCTTTGTAAGCCTGACAGCATTGTACATGCATGATAAGTGAGGTGAACAATGCTGATTCAGTGCCAAGAGAGACTGAGGACCTGTGAAAGAGCCTGCAAATCACTTCATTTGTGTGGACTCAGCATAGTGGTCAGCACAAGGCAAATTCAAATTTTGCTTTTTTGGCAAATTTTTTTCTCAGTATTTTTGATCTGAATATGATTAAACACATGGATACAGACTGTCACACTCAGACACACACAGAAGGTAATAGCTTGGTATGTATTACAAAATATGGTTTGCATGATTATGGAGGCAGAGGAATCCCAAGATCTGCAATTGACAAGCTCTAGATCCAGGGGAGTTCCAGCTCTAGTTCCAGCCCACATCTGCAGGCTGAGACCCTGGAGAGCCAGTAGCCTCAGTTCTAGTCCCAAAGTGCCCAGACCTTTGACCCAGGCAGAGCCAATGTTTGAGTCCTAGCCTCCTGGAAAAGACCAGTATTCCAGCCACACAGCTAAGCAAGGGGAGCTCCCTCTTTTTCACACGAAGGTTAGCTTTTTTGTTCCATTCAGGCCTTCAACTGACTGATGAGGTTCACCCTTGGTCTACTGATTCAAATGTTTCATCTACAAACATCCTCACAGACACACCCAGAATAATGTTTGAGCAAATGCTTGAGTGTTCCAAGGCCTTGTCTAGTTGAACTAAGATTAGTCACTACAGAGGATTAAATAACTTATGCAATGATTTTGAAAGGTTATTTTTATTTTCATTTCTGTTTTAAAGATGAGAAAACTAAACCTTAGAAGGTTTAGGTCATGTGCATGTAGAAATAGCTAGTAAGCCATGAGGCTGGGATTTGAACCCAAGCAACTGACTCAGGAAGTCACATCCTTGACCATCATGTGGTAAGGAATGTTCTAAAATTGACCTCTCCTCTGGTAATTTAGCAAAAAAGTCACTAATGATAGATATTGTTTTAGACGTCCATTAATACCTATAGAATGAATAAATGAAGGTACTGTTAACATTTAACATCTATCCTCCAATAAATTCAAGCCTTAGAACCCTTTCTTGGTTCTGAAGGAGAAAATCCAGATACTGTGAGGAGAGTGTTGCTCAGCAGAAATTGGTGAACCTGGTAGAGCTTCCATTTCCCTTTCTGAGTCACTGTTCTAGGTCATACCAGTTGCATTTCCGGAAGAAGGAAATAGTCCATTAAGGTGGTAAGGACTCTGAGAACTAGGATACTTGTGTCATAAAAGGAGGATCCTTGTTTCTTGGAATGAATAATACTGTTAAGTCATTTCCTGAGCATTGTCTTGAGTGTATTAGAATGAGGTTAGGGTCAGTCAGTCTCACTGTAGGGTCTCAACAATCACAGACTCCGTGGGTTGACGGTTACTACAGAGTAACACTCCCTGGAAATACACTATGCTAATCAAATCCTGCTCTCTTATTGATTTTCATGATTCTCTGAGATATCCAGTGGCATTACTGTATTTTCTGTCTCTACCACTCAGTTTTCCTAAGTAGTTTTTATCTTTGAAATAAATTACTTATTGAAGGTGCGTGCTCTGAATTGAAGAGTTGCTTTGTGTTTTAGTCAGCTTTTTCAATCCTGTGACTAAAGGACCTGACCAGAACAATCGTAGAGAAGAAAAAGTTTATTTGAAGGCTCACAGTTTCAGAGGTCTTATTCCAGAGAAGGCCGGCTCCATTCCTCAGGGCTTGAGGTGAAGCTGAACATCATTGCTGGAGAAAGTGGTGGAGAGAAACAGCTCACATCACTGTGGTCAAGAAGCAGAGACAGACTTCACTCTACAGATACAAATATATACCCAAAGCCATGCCCAAATTCCCACTTCCTCCTCCAGCCACACCCTACCACTTCAGTTGCCACTCAGTTAATCCCCATCAGGGGATTAATTCACTGATTGGGTTAAGACTCTCACAACCCAATCATTTTTTCTCTGAACCATCTTGCATTGTCTCACACATGAGCTTTTGGGGGACAACTCGAATTCAAACCATAACACTTTGGAAAAGCAAATTTGCTGCATAGTTTTAATACAAATTGATATATTTTTCATTACAAATTTCCTTAAATCAGGGCACATCTGGATTTATATGAAAAGGTGGGAGAAATTCTCAATTAAGATGATGGGATACATTTTAATATACCATTTACCCAGTTGTTTAATAATGTGTTAAAATAGATACTGGCTGGTTGCTTTAATGTATTTTTAAAGTGTTGAGAGGACTATTGTTGTCGCCTGAAGCGATGGCCGCTTGGAGCAACGAAGCCGCCATGGGAGGAAGTTTAGAGGCAAACTGGAAACAAACAGCTTTTTATTCTGATAACTTTTCTCTCTGGCTCTAACAACGACTAACACGTGCCACCAAAATGGCGCTGACCCGATCAGCAATCTCGGCTAAGTCACTCGAGATCCCGGGCCAAGTCCCGTGAGACTACGGAAGGCGACAATGCCCAAATCTCCATGGCCCATAGTTAACTGCAATTTAAGCCATCTCCCCAAACAGGGATCCTACAGACTATAAAGTTTTTTTCAATTTAGTTTTTTTTTTTTTTTTAACTTAAATCTAAGCGATGTAGGAGAAAGTAAAAAGAAGCAAATAGTCATGATGAAATATTGTCATACTTAGGATTAACTCAACTCTGAAGCAGCTTGGGACTTTTATGACCCAGGCTGGTGGGAAAGGATGGCCTGAGTTCATTGATAGTCCAAATCACCACATCCATGCAGCAGCTTGCAGCTAAAATAATACCAGTGTTCACCATTTAAAGAAATCCAGCCAGGAGTAGTGGTGCACGCCTGTAATCCCAGTGACTTGGAAAGCTGAGGCAGGAGGATTGTGAGTTCAAAGCCTCACCTTTACACTTTTGTAACTCAATGAGACCCTGTCTCTAAATGAAATAGAAAAAAGGGCTGGGGATGTGGTCAAGAGTATCTGAGTTCAATCCCGGGGAACCAAAAACAAAACAAAAACAAAAACAAACCAAAAGAAAATTTAAAAAAAGAAAGAAAAAAGAAAAAAGAAAAAAAAAAAGAGATCCAATACCAAAAAATCTTTTTATTTGCAAGGAACCAAACCCATTCAGGTTGGTTTAAGAAAAGGAGGGTTTTGAACATTTGTAAGTGCATTTTGCAGAAATGAAACACAACTATATACTTTGCTTCAGATGTGCACATGCTTATCTTAGGAGCTACTAAGGACAGAATTTCCTCTTCTGCCTGTTTTTCTTTCTCTCTGGCTGCATTAAAAAAAATGTGGATCAGTTTCTCTTTGCAAAGCAGTTTTCTGAGACAGTTTTCCAGAAAGAATGTGGTTGCAAATGGCCAGCTCATCCCTGACTCTATGTGAACTTTCAAATTAAACATGCTCTAGTGTCTGATCATAGCCTTCTCCTTTTTTCTTTGTCTTCCTTTATACAAACCATAAAGGTAGAGTACTGATTGTTTGATAGCCAATTAGTGGGATGGCTTTTCTTGACGTGGCTTTTTTTTTTTTTTTTTTCTAGTAGTTTGTACAATTTGCTGTGACTTATACTGGATCACATGTTTAACATAACATCCACCTTGTTTCATCCCCTCAACAGGGGCTGCAAGAGAACCACAAATTTCTCTGAGAAAATGTGCTGGACTTACCAGTATCTCACAATCATGTTCCACAGGTCTTGCAGGTCCTCATCAAACTGTGGCTGTCCTCTGAAAAAAATCACAGAGGTGTCACATGACTGTCCTCTGTCATCTATTTTAAGCGGAACTCAGGCCAGTGACTGGGAGCTCAGGGGACATGATTCAGAACAAAGAGACTGGTATGTACAAGGTCAAAGCTTCCATTCCAGAAAATAAGGTTCAAAACAAGATCCTAATCTCAGAATGGGGTAGAAATTAGGAACTAAAGTGAAAGTTGTATGTGATACATAAAAATTATCTGAGAAGCTCAACTTTAGGGTACCCATCCATATCTAGTGAACTGTGAGTGAATTCTATGGATATGAGCACATAATTAATATGACACAGCCTCAGATTTGGAATCCTCTGACTTCTTAGGCCCTCAGCTATCTTCACACACCAGATTCTCAGCCAACCTACAGCCACAAAGACCTTAGTTGTCCTACTTCTATTGTGGGGCTCTTTCCTTTATGACTTCCTGCTGCTTGTAGTTGACAAAGGTCATCATATAATTCTCTTATGTCAGAGAAATTGGAGTTCTTTTGGTGTGACTATTAGCATTGAGACCAGATGGTCAGAATAGGCTGGACATAGGTGGAAATGTTGAGACTGAACTTTGAATCTATGTGTCTTTAACAACTGAGTTCTAGCAATCAGAAAAGGTTAGATATAATATTTCCTCCAGTGTCCCAGAGCAACAGAGGTTTGTTTATTGTTGATGTTTTATTACTTGTTGAATCTTTGGGGGGCTCTAATACAGGCTTCCCTATCTCCAGGGCTCAGGCTAGTTGCTAAAACAGAATGAAGGGAGAGAGAGAGAGAGAGAGAGCGAGCGAGCGCGCGCATGGCAGAGCATATACTGGCTCTTATGAACTTCTACCCCAAAAATGACATGTATTGGGACAGTTCATATTTTCTTAGCCAAGTCAAGCCCTTATATAGCAGAGATATGAAATCTTACTATGGGCTTGGAAGAAAAGGCCCATTCTTAAAGCCTTGACTTGTTTTCTAGGCATTACAGGTATTTAGAGCAATATCTGACACATGGCAGACACTTAATAATATATGTTGAATAAACAAATGAAAAAACAAATGTATTAAAGTAATAATATGTTACCCTGGTTCCTTTACACAGTTCTGAAGTGGTGTCAGTTAGAACATTTCAGGAAGTAACCATAAAAATGATTGTGTTTGGGAAAATGGCCTTTAATGCAGATTATTCATTTTTGGAAAGCCCATGGCTTGAGGAGATGCCATAAATCTGGGAGACACAAGGCCCTCGTTGCATTTTTATATTGGTACAGAGGGCAATTTCCCATGTTTACTCAAAGGGTGATTGGCAGGTCAGTTTGAACAACTGATTCTCAGGATATTAAAAAGCGAGGATGAAGTGTAGGAGTCATTTGGGGCCTTCACAATAGAGCTGAGAGTAAAACTCACACACTGACCACTGATTTTGCAGATGGATGTCATGGGGAACCCCTTTCTTCCATGAAATGGCCAAAATATGGCACCTAAGTAGTTGTCCAGGGGAGAAATGGGTCCCAAATCTGTAGACACATTGAGACTAATGGCCACTTCCATCTCCCTGCTTTGTTCTCAATTAGTGTGAGTCCTTGGAGCCACTTCATGCCAAGAGAACAAATGTTTGCAAGTGCCCCTTTTCCTTTCTGGGAAATCTAAAACATGCCCATAATTTGGCTAATTTGTAGTTGATCATGGGGAAGATAATGAGTAAGGGAAATTGAGGGAGCAGGGGGACAGGGTTGCTAGGAAACAGAGTTACTTCTCCCATCCAGACAAATAAACTAAAGAAACGGTGTTAATGAGTCCAGTTACCGACAATCTCACTTCCAAGGAAGCACAATTACAGAAGTAGTGTTTTCATGAAAGAGAAGCAGACAGAGGCAGAGCTCTGGGGAAGAGCGGATCAGGGTGTTTCAGACCATGGCTTTTACAGTGAGACAGACTGCAAAGTGAGGCACATGATAGTACTAAATTCTTAGAACAGCTTTGCTGAATAAATTAAGTGGTTTATGGAAAGGGCTTAACACAGTATCTGCATAACGCAGGTGGTCAGTTAATGTTAATCTCATCACTTTCTTATGGGATTCTTGCTCTGGTTTTTGCACTGACCTCAGACACATCTTCCATAATTAGTTGAGAACATTTCTGAGTCTCAATTTCCTTGTTCTGCCTTCTCTACAGAGATCATGGTGAGGGTTGGTGAGGTGAGATGTGTATAAGTAATTTATAAAGTTCAAGGAATTATATGTTTGCAAATAATTTTCCTCATCATGATGGCCAATAATCACTCCCTAGTCTCAAGGAATATTCTTATATAGATGCTTAGGGCTCCTTCTCTGCTGATTTCTCTTTTCTCTGCTTCTCAAATCTCAATTGTTTTACCAGTTATGAATTCTGATCTCATTTTTCTCAGTCCAGTAATACCTATGTTGCCTGCTTGACTCTACTTCTCTCTACCTCAGTTTCAAAAATTCTCTCAAGAAGAAAGCAGGTATGAATGGGAAGGTATAATAATTAATTTTATATGTCCACTTGACCAGGCTAAAGGGATGTCCAGATAACTGGTGGAATATTATATCTGGGTTTATTATTTCAGGCATCATCCAATCTGTGGAAGGCCTGAATAAAACAAAAAGGTGGAGGAAGAAAAAAAATTCACCATATCTGAGCTGAAATATCCATCTTTTCCTGTTCTCAGACATTGGTGTTCTTGGTTCTTGGGTCTTTGGTATATAATCCACCGGCCTCTTGGTTCTCAGGCCTTGCATGCAGATTCAGTTATGAACCCAGTTTTCCTGGTTTTCCAAGTATAGATGGCAGATCTTAGACTTTTCCTCCTCCATAATCAAAGGAGCCAATTCCTTTAGCAAGTATCTCTCTATGCACTTATTCATCCACTTACTCATTCTTCCATTCATTCTTTCATCTATCTGTCCATCCATGCTTTATGTTGGTTCTGTTTCTCTTAAAATACCTAATACAAGGGGTCTTACCTCATATGCTTTCTTTCTTTCAAGGTTCATAGCTCTGTATCAGTCATTGTCCAATTTATGAAAGTATCATTTTATTTTATTTTATATTTTATTGAACTGGGAAATGAACCCAGGGGCACTCTACCACTAAGCTACATCCCCAGCCCTATTTTGTCTTTCATTTAGAGACAGAGTCTCACTGAGTTGCTTAGCACCTTGCTTTTGCTGAGGCTGTCTTTGAACTCATGATCCTCCTGCCTCAGACTCTGAGCCACTGGTATTAGAGGTGTGTGCCACTGAGCCTGGAAGTATCATTTTATATATTATCTTGTTCACATTTATAGCAAAGGTTCTTGCTTATGTGAAGCAGAGGTGGGTAGATGGGTGTAGAGAACATTTAAAGAAGTATGGATTCCAAAGAGGTGCCTCTTGCTGAAATTTATGCTGCACAAGTTAGAGGGTGCTGCATTCCCTCTGAATGCCATGTGTTTAAGTTAATAACTCATATAAACACTACTGAATGGGAGGCATCTGGAGACCTTAAAAGGAAGTAGGAAATAAAGAGCTCAAGACCGTGGCTAGGGCTTGAATCTGACAGGTTTCAGGGGTATGCTTGCATGAGTGCTACCTGCAAATAGCCAAAGGACTGCCCCAGAGAGGGTAGGACACTCCTGAAAGAGAAAATTGGTCAACTCCAGCCCAAGGGCCAAATTCAGCCACACAGTGTGTAATCTAAGGAGAATTCTTTAAAAATATTTCTTGCATGATTCCGTTTTATTTTGTTTTTTTTTTTTTTTTTTATGCATGGGGGCGGGGAAGAAGAGGTTAATTTAGCTCACAGTTTGGAGGCTGAAAGTTCAAGATTGAGCAGCCCCATCAGTTCACCCTCTGGTGGGGGCTCCATGAAGAGTGGCATCACTAGGGAAGGAGAATGTGCAGATGAAGTCATGTGGCTAAACAGGAAGCCAAAGAGATTCAGAGGTCAGGAATTAACCAGTGTCCAAACAGAACTATATTAATCCCTTCTGAGGCCTGGAGAACAATGACCTAAGTCTTAGCTTGTGTATGTGTGTGTGTGTGTGTGTGTGTGTGTGTGTGTGTGTGTGCCTCAGGCATGCCAGGCCAGTTCTCCACCCAGCCTAAGCATTACATCTCAAAAGTTCTACCACCCCAACACCACCACACTCCTTGGAAGAACAAATCATATCCAAACCATAGCATGAAGATATCACAGTAAGTTTAATTTCCAGATAATCACATAGGTAAGGACAGGACACAAACCATGTCTCTCCAAAAATTCTTTTCATGAAAAAGTCTCTGGAGCTGAGGAGAGCTGGTTGGAATGCTTGACCACCATAGCAGTTCCTAAACAATGATAGTCGTCCCTATATAATAACCTCCATTTTGTCTCTTACTTCACTATTGTCTGGCCCTGTAAAAAATTTTGTTGGCCCTTTTTCTAGACCAATTGCAAGACTTTAATTTGTTATAGCAAAAATAATGAATAGCAGATTTAGAATAAAGTATTCTTTAGAGGAAAAATATTTTCCTGGATGGGGACCTGGAGGGACGTTCCTCATAGGTCTTCTCCTTATTCCTTATCTCTCACTGGATAGTTTCCCACTCCCTCAGCCCATGCATAAGAGGACCTATATTTGACCTCTTGAGAAAAATGCAGAGGCATGGGGCCAACTGGCTGAGAATCTGGTTCTGAAGTTGGACAGTTTTCTATTTGGCTGAAACAATTGTTTGATTTCAAAACACTGTTAGTGACTGTGGATGATAGATTGTTTCACTGAATTAAATTATCCCCTACCAACTGAATGTAGAGCATAGATAAAATCCTTGAGTAGCAGATTAGTGTGAAATTGATCTGTGGCAGGTCACCAATTACCAGGGGAAGATTAGCTCTTGGTCTAATAAACTAGACAGATTCCCCAGAAATGATGCTATGGGTGTAGGGACTTCAAAAGGAAAATAGTTGGTTCAGGAGCAGATTTTCCTAGCATAAAGCACACAGGTGATAGAACATTCTGGAATATGGTATAGACTGCATTCCTTTGTTCATTTATTCAATAAGAACAATCTAAGGGAGAAACAGAAAAAATATAATAATAAGTATATGGAATATACATTTAGTTTTTATTGGAATAGAATCATGTCCAGAGTGCTGTAAAACCTAAGGAAGAGGCATGCAGTTTGGCCTTTAGGGAGACCAAAGAAAGCTTCCTGGAGAGTGTGGTGTCTAGATGATTCTTAGGGGTGGTTAGAGGTTATTCAGATGAAGTTTGGTGGGGAAGCTCTGGGTGGAATAATTTAGGCAGAAGAAGGGCAGATCCATGAGAATATTTGGTTCATTCTGAAAAAATTACAAAGTTTTGTATGCCTGGATTAGAATGGTAAGAAATGATGCTAATGTGTCAAAAAATGGCAAGGTCATGTGTTATGGTTTGGATTGTTAATGACACCTCAAAAGCCCATGTGTTAGGCAGTACAGCAATGTTCAGAGCTGAAATGTTTAGACTATGAGAACTCTAATCTTGTTGTGGATTAATCCATTTCAATGGATTAATAATTTGAAAGGAATATTGGGTGATAACTGTAGGCAGGTGGAGCATGACTAGAGCAAGTAGGTCACTGGGAGAGTGGCATGGACTATATTTGTCTCTGAGTCCTTCCTCTCTTGCTCTCTCTCTCTGTGCTTTACAACTTCTGTAAGCTGAACAGCTTTCCTCTGCCATGCCCTTCTGCCACGATATTCTGCCTCACCTTGGGCCCAGCCAGAGCAATGGAGTCAGCAAACAATGAACTGAATCTCTGAAATGGTGAACCCAAAATAAACTTTTCCTTCTGTAAGTTGTTCTCTTCAGGTGTTTTGGTCACGGTGACAGAAGCTGACTAACACTTCACACTATGCTAAGGAATTTGAATTTCATCTGAGGGCAATGGGGAGATATCAAAGATATGAACAGTGGCTGTTCATTTGAATTATATTGACTTTTAGAAGGATTGTTCTAGCAGTGCAAGAGGGAGTTTAGGAGCACAGTGAGATTGGTGCTTGGGGGATATGTTGAGATCACTGTTGCAGTTATCCAAATGATGGATGGTAGTGATGTAGGCATTAGGAATGATGTTAGGAAGAAGGGGATAAAATACCAAGGAGGCAAAACGAATAGAAATAATTATTGCTTTGAAGCGTGAAGTGAGGGAAATAGGAGTTATCAAGAGTGGCATTCACATATTTCTTAAATGATATGAGCACAACAGGACAGATACACAGAAAATTAAAAGCAAGTGAAGGGATGATTAGCAGTATAAAACAGTATGGAAAATATGGGGGCTTTGGCTTGGAAATGAGGAGGAAGAAATGGCTTTTGAGACAAGTGTTGAAGAATGGGCATGTTTACATAAGGGAGAGTTGGTCAGGTTCCTTCTTAGGCAGATGAAATCATTAGCCAATGCTTGGAAGAGAGTAGGGGGTATATGGGAGTCATCCTTTACCTTCATAGGTTGATATGAGTCTGTAGATCACAGCATTTATTACTATGAGTTCTCTCAATTGACTGTGACCATGTTCTCATGAGAAGCATATGGTAAATGGCATGATCTCTTGGGTAACATAATGCTTCCAAGCTCCCCACTTTGAAAAGAGAAAAACTATGGCTTAAACAAGGCAGCGTGACTCTAGACCCAAATTGAAAAGTCAGGCTGTTTTGCTCACTGAAGGACCTAGACAAAAACAGCTCCTTCAAATGAGAACTGTTAGTAAACTGAAGCCAGTTGTGCTTGCACTGAGGGGCGAAAGTCTGAAGTTGGGATAGCAGAGCAGGGGTTTTAGAGAAATCTTCAAGGACACTGAACTAACCAGCACCACCGAGAAGCAAGAGACCTTCATTCTTTCTCTCTTGGGAAGCAATAATCTTGCATGCAGCCATTGGGGAAGGACGTACCGCAAATCCAAATATTTTTTTGGTACAAACTGAGAGACTTAGCTTTAAAGTTAGAAGAACTATAAGCAACCACCTCATCCAATATTTTTTGAAAGAGTGTTCTACAAAATGTGAATTCTATTGGGTATCAGTAGGTAATATACAGTTAATAAAAAAGAACTCTATGACCACGTTAGCTCTTGGAAACACTGGATAGACATATGCAGGAGCCCTGTTTGGGGAGATAGCTAAGATTGCGGTTGACTATGGGCCATAGACATTTTTGGGCATTTCCGCCTTCTGTAGTCTCACGGGACTTGGCCTGGGATCTCGCGGGACTTGGTCGAGGATCTCGAGAGATTTGAACGGTGACTCAGCAGATCGAGCTAGCGCCATTGCTGCTCGGGCGCATGGGAAGAGACCAGAGAGAGAAAAGACAGGGTTATCGCTATTGTATAGATATATTGTAGTTTCTTGTAAGAGTAGGTGCCTTGGTTTCTTGTGAGAGTGTGTATGTGGTGTTAGAAATTACAAGAGACAGAGACAGAAAGATTAAAGAATATTTTCGTCTCCATCCTGTCTCTGGACTCCTTCCCGCGGCGCTGCCGTTCCAGGCTGCAATCCCTTTCTGGCGACAACAGACATATGGATAGTTTTTAAATACATTTTTTGGGTTGTTTTAGTTTTACAGAAAAAAAAAAAAATGAAAGAGAGTTACAGATAGTTCCCATACATCTCATACCCAGTTTTCCCTATTGTTAACATTTTGCATTAGTGTGGTACATTTGTCACTTTTAACGAACTGATATTGGTATATTAACTAGTAACTGAAATCCATGATTTATTTAAGCATCCTTAGTTTTTTGTCCGATGTCTGCTTTGTTCCAGAGTCCCATGCACTATAGTGCATCACTGTAGGATGCCATCTCTTTAGGCTCCTCTCGGCTGTTGCATTTCACCAGGCTTTCCTATTTCAGGTGACCTTGAGATTTGTGAAGAGTACTGGTCATGTGTTTTATAGAATGCCCCTCTAACAGAATGTGTCTGGTATTTTTCTCATGGCTAAAATGAGATTATGGGATTTTTTTGAACGAAAATGAGATAGGTAAAGTAGTGTTTTACTCATTTCATCCATATCAAAGATGACAGATGATGATGTCTCTGAAGATGACATAACAGTGTGTAGCTGTTAACCTTGGTGACGTGGCTTTGGTAGTGCTTGGTGCTTGTCAGATTGTTCCAATTTAATTACTTTCGTTTTCCTGTCATCCTGTAGTTTGTGGAAGAAAGTCATTATATGCATCTTATATTTAATGTGTAAGGAATTGTGCTCCATCTCCTTGAGGCAGAGTTTCTACATGAATTACTTGAAATTTCCCCACTCATAGATATTTGATTTATACTTTGGGGGATAATTGAAAATATATTTTTTTAATGCTCAAATTGTTTCATCTTAGCCATTGGAAGCTGCAAAAATTATCTCCTGGTTTCTTTCTTTCTTTCTACTTTTTCTTTTTAATATTTTTTAGTTGTCAATGAATTTGTCATTTTATTTATTTATATGCAGTGCTGAAGACTGAACCCAGGGTCTCACACATGCCAGGCAAGCGCTCTACCACTGAGCCAAAACTCCAACCCCTCTTGGTTTCTTTTAACATAATTGTGTTATTATAGCTTTTGTTTGGTTGATTGTTTTTTTCTGTTTTTTTTTTTTTTTTTTTTGTTTTTTTTCTGTTTTGTTTCAGAACATCTTTACTTTCTGACACAATGTGTTTCAGGCTTTCAGGCTCATGTTGTCTGTTTCCTGCCCCAGCCCTAGAACCATCTGTTGTCCAAGGAAACCAACTTTTCTGAATAATAATGGAAATGAAGTTCTGGGAACTAGATATGCCTTTTGCAACTGGGGTGCCCTTGCTTCTAGGAACTCTGAGCTGATAGAGCAAGGAGATACATGTATAGTAACCGACATTACACATGTATATACACCTACCTATTTATTAATTTCACACTGATGTCTTCTGCTTTAATTCATTAATGAGTACATCACTCTCATTTCCTCCCCTTGCTTATCTGGAGTTCCCATCTTCAACAATGAAAAACCTGGTTCCCATTATCTGTCATCCAATTGTTCAGTTGTTCAGTATACATGACTACTGGTTTCCCTGCAGGAAAAGACTTTAGTACTTAGAGTACAGTATTTATATCTGGGTCCTTTGGCCTTTGATCTCATCGATTCCACTAATTTCCAACATCAGGTTTATTCTACCTTCTTCAATGAAGTTGCTTCATACATTTGTGCTACAGTTAGATTTCTTTGACATATTCTTCTACTTTCTAAATGCTTCTACTTTCTAAATTATTATCTTTTAAATTTTGAATATAGTTAGGACATTGTATTAGTTTTCTGTCACTGTGACAGAAAGACCTGACAAAAATGATTTAGAGGAAAAAAAGTGTATTTTGGCTCATAGTTTCAGAGGTGCAGTCCATGGTTGGCTGAGTCCATTCCTCTGGGACTTAGGTGTGGTAGAATATCATGGCAGAAGGGCGTGGAGGAGAAAAACTACTCAGTTCATGACAACCAGGAAGCAAAGAGAACTTGAGTCCCAGGAGCCAGGGAAAACAATCCTCAAGGGTACACCACAAGGGACCTACTTCCTACAGCCACATTTTATCTGCCCACGGTTACCACCCACTAATCCCTTTAAATTATGAATCCCTCAAATGAATTAATCCTCTGATTAGGCTACAGCTCCCATAACCTAATCAATTCACCTCTGAACATTTCTGTGTTGTCTCACACTCAAGCTTTTGGGTGACACCTCAAAACATTTGTGTGCAGGTTTATAAATGGATCTGAAGTTTGAAATCAGGAATGTGATCGTTTGGTTGTGTGGTATGAGTATACTTAATCTTTGTAAGAAACTGCTAAGCTGTCTTTCATAGTGAGCATGTTATTTTGCATCCTTGCCAGCAATGGGTATAAGTTTCTGTTTCTCCTCATTCTTCTCAGCAATTGGTATTAGAGTTTTTCTTTATTGAATTTAACCATCCTAATAGTTACTTGATGGTTCTCTTATTGTTGTTTTAATTTCATTTCCTTAATAACAAATATTTTGAACATCTTTTCTTGCTTGGCAGGATATCTACCCAGTTTGTTCATTTTTAAAATTAAACTGTTTTTTAATCGTTGAGCTTTAAAAGTTTTTTGTATATTTTGACTACAAATTCATTATCACATGTATAATTTGCAGATTTTTTTTTTTAGTCTGTCGTTTGTCTTTTTATTATCTTAACAGTGTATTTTATGGAAAAATTTTAAATTTTAATAAAGTCCACCTTGCCAACTATTTTATTTCATAAATTGTGATCACGGTGTTGTATCTAAAACTCATTACCAATGAGTTTTCTCCTCTTTTTTTTTCTGGAGGTTTTTCAATTTTGTTTTTACATGTATACAATTGAATTTGAGTTAACTTTTAAATAAGATGGAAGGTCTTTGCATAGGTGACTTTTTGGCATATGGATGTCCCCATTGGTTGAAAAGACTATTCTTTCTCCATTGAGTTGAGTTCAGCTGACAACATTTGTGTGGGTCTGTTTCTGTGCTCTCAATTGCATTGATCTGTATTTCTTACAACTATTAGTATATGAGTATAAATTATGAATAGCTAAGAAGGGTATATATTTTATGGTGTTTTTTTCAAAACTTTTTGTTTTCTTTCAATATTATGGATTGGACACCAGGGTGCTTTACCATTGAGCTCCATCCCCAGCCAATTTTTATTTTTTGTTTTGAGACAGGTCTTACTAAGTTGCCCAGGCTGGCCTTGAATTTGTGATCCTCTTGCCTTCACTTCCTGAGTAGCTGGGATCTAAACTTTTTGATTTCAATGTCTTATTTTTGCCCTGAGCCTAAATTTTATGATCCCAGAGATGGTGCCCTTCATTTGACAAAATAAGGCAGTGGACCCCACAGAGGAAAAGGTAGTTTGCTGTATTAATAGTTTGATTAGGATCCAAGCCTGAACTAAAAGTTTTTAGAATTTTGTGACAGATTCAGATTACATTTTGGTCACATTTGTAACTGACATATATCTCCACACGTATTTCAGATAATTTTACAATTGGTATCAAAGCTCCTAGAAGCACAATGCAGATATATATCTGGATTAAAAGATTTTAGTATTCATGTAGATGAATGGTTTTTCATCTAACTTAATCTTTCACATAATTGTCAGTGATTAATGGTGATTCTGTGTGTATATATATATACAATTTTCTTCCTATTCTAATGATGCAACAGTACACAATTTAATACCAAGGATAAAAATAACATAATTCTTGTTATCCCATACCTCCACTGTCCATCAGCATTTACCCAATATACATAATGGAGTGAGGTCCGCTTGTTGAAAATTCTAAATGGCAGTGATTTGAAAATTGAAGTCCATCAACCTCTCGGAGCTTTTGTTTCCTCTGAAATTCATTTTCCTGACTCTGCACTCTCCTAAGGGCCATGGGACTATGTTTTGTTGCCTTATTGTCTTAAACAGAGCTCTGCTAATGAGTGATTGTGGAATACTTTCTCTAGATGTGTTCATGTAATTGGCTCCTTGATTTTTCTGAAGCTCCGTCAGTTTATTCAGGCACTTGTGTAAGGTCATTGAAGTCACCCTTCAGGTCCCCATGCTAAGTAGCTCATAGACAGGACAGGTGTGTGACTCCTAACACCTTGGCCATCTACTCAGTTTGTCTTTTTGTTTAAGTGGGAACACTACAATTGCTTCTGTTGATGGGTTTGTAGGTTTATTTGTATACCCAGATTAACAGTGCTGGATTATCAGTAGGGGTTGAATAATGGTTACCAAAAAAGATACATCCAAGTTTAACACTCTGTTACTTTGAATGCTACCTTAATTAGGAAAAAGGTCTTTGCAATTATGGATCTTTTTATTGGGGGTGGGGTACTGGGGATCTCATGGGCTCTTAACCACTAAGCCATATCACCCACCATACCAGACCTTTTATATTTTTTATTTTGAGACGGGGTCTCACTAAATTGCTTAGGGCCTCATTAAGTGGCTTAGGCTGGCCTTGAACTTGGCTGGAATTATAGGTGTATGCCACCACATCTGTCAAGTTAAAGATTTTAAGATGAGATCATACTGTATTATCTGGGTAGCTTTTAAATCCTTGTAAGTGGGAATGAGAAGATACAGAGAGGAGAGGAGAAGACTATGGAAATGGTGGGAGAAAGTAGTTATAAGCCACAAGCCAAAGAATATGTGGAATCAACAGATCCTGGAAAAGGTAAGAAAGAACTCTCCTTTAAAGACTTTGGAAAGTGCGTAGTTGTGCAATACCTTGATTTTGAACTTCTGGCCTCTTGATCTCTGAGAGAAAATAATTGTTGTTTAATTAAGGCAATCGCAGGGATCTAATATATCTTTCCTCCCATGTTTTTGGACTTAAGCTTTAACAAATTCAGAGCATCTTTCTGCAATTTTAGGTTTGTCTACCCAGAGGGATCGTAAGGAGACACTAAAAGCACTGTAAGGGAAATAACCAGGTCTGCTTTAATTCACTGACATGTCTCCATGCCTGGGTGGCTGTTGGTGTAATTATAGCTGCTCTGTAAATATTTGGTGGATGAATTATGTCATGGAATAGTTCAAGATATCAGGGTTTAGTGGTGGTGAATTCCCATGATAGACACCATTTCTAAAATACTAAGAAGATGGTCCTTAGCCTGGCAATCACAACACTGGCCTTTCTTTGGAAACTTCCACACTCACTGAAGACATGTTTTGTAAATGCAAGAGTCTCCCCACATAAGCTGAAACCACATACAAATAATTTCTAAGAAGTCAAGGGGAAGTATGCTTTCTCAAGATCCAAAGGAAAAAAACTAGATTTATAAAAATCTTTCTACCAAGAAACATAACACACGAATGAACATATAACATGTTTCGAATATGGCTAGTCATATAAAATGAACACTAGTGTAACAAACACTCCCTAGGTTAAGAAATGACTGGCACTCCTAAGTTCTGCAGCATGTTTCAGAAATATCCTTCTCCCCTTCATCCTGGAGGTAACCACTATTCTGATTTTTATGTAATCATTTCCATGATTTAAAAAAAAAAATGGTGTAGGCTGGAATCCAGGGCCATCCTTTAAACAATACAGTTTCATTTTGTCTGTTTTAAACTCTATATAAATGGACGTGTACCGTTTGTTTCTTATTAATATCATTACAATACATAATTATATATAATATTTGTTTATTTGCTTTCATTATAGTATGATGTCCCATTACATGAAATATACTACAATTTATTATCCAAAAATAGATACCAGGTGCATGCCTGTAATCTCAGCAGCTCAGGAGGCTGAGGCAGGAGGATTGCAAGTTCCAAGCCAGCCTCAGCAACTTAGGGAGAACCTGAGCAACTTATTGAGACCCTGCCTCAAAAAAAAAAAAAAAAAAAAAGAAAAAAAGAAAAGGGCTGGGAATGTAGCTTAGTGGTTAAGCATCCCTGGGTTCCTGGGTTAAATCTCAAAAACAACAAAACAAAACAAAAAAAGATACCAGAGATTAAGATTCCTTAAGAGAATAATTTAAATATCATAATGACTGATGAGAAGAAAAAGTGACACAAGGGGAATAACTTTTTTTTACTTGTTTATTTTATTAGTGGAGAGCAATAATTGATCATAAAAATATGTTTTTAGGATGCTGATGACAAGTCTTATTTGTATACAAAAAAATGTATATGTTATTTTACATATGCCCATTATTTGAAATTTTATACCTAGCACTTTAGAATGAGACTTAAGATCTTTTTGCTGGTCTTACATTTATTAAGGCTATAAAGTAATTGTCTTGTCTTTTCTAGTTTACTTTCTACAATTTGTTCACACACGAACAATTGAATCTTCATAGCTTTTGGATTATGTTCTTCTACTTAAATGCTTTATACTGTCTTCAAATGTTTGCCAAAAGAACCTAAACTGTTGATCTGGTTCTAGTTAATCTTTTCCCCTTTTATTCCCACCCCATACTTGTTTAAAGTTCATAGAGTTGGGCAAGTTGGCACACTCCTGTAATCCCAGTGACTTGGAGGCTGAGGTAGGAGGATCGCAAATTTGAGTCCAGCCTCAGCAACTTAGTGACACCCTGTCTCAAAATAAAACATAAGAAGGACTGGGGGGATGGAACTCAATGGTAAAGCACCTCTGGGTTAAATTGCTAGTACCAAAAAAAAAAAAAAAAAAAATAGTTCTTAGAAGCCCTCTTGACCCCTAGACCAGTGCTTCTCCAATGTAATGCACCTACTTAGTCAGCTGTGGAATCTTGCTAAATGCAGATGCTGATTAAGCCTAAAGTGGGAACCCAGGGTCTTGATTTTATAAGTTCTCAGTGCAGCTGTCAAAACTGGTCCAAGAACCATACTTTAAGTAGCAAGGCCTTGGCAATATTGTGCCTTTGTATGTATGTGTCACATTTAATTGTGGTGTATTTGGTCTTTCCCTTATTTTAGAGTGAATCCTAAAGGTTAATATCAGATCTCTTTCTTTGTTGAATTACCTGGCACCTGTCAAAGTGTTTCTGGTATTATTAATAGTTTGGCTTTCAAAATGACCTGTTCACCCATTCCTCTCATGCTATTGGCAGTGAATTGAATCTAGAGAGGGATAATGTCCTCACCAGAGCAACACCATAAATTAGTGACAGAGCTGGGACTAGGAATGGGTATTTGAAATAAATACCTACCATGGCACTAAACTTTAAGGAAAGGCCTTAGAACAAGCATCACATTATTCAGAATTAGGCTTCCAGGTATTGGATACCCAACATAGAATTCCCACTGCGAGCCCTTTGGCAAATTGCAAATGTCTGAGAAAAGACAGGAAATACCTTGGGGCATTTCTCAGAGCCCAAGGAGGCTCCACAATTAGACTAATAGCTTACTTACATGGTAACTAGAGTGTAGCCAATTGGGAAGGATTGACCTAATTCTTCCTTTTTAATTACCTTAATTTTATGCATCAGGTAATTAATTGAATGACTTAGTGATTACAGATGCTTTCTGTAGCTCCAGCTGGAAATGAAAACAAGTTGCATCAGAAACATAGGTGTGTGGAGGAGGAGAGATTAGGAAATGGACCCTGATAGGAGTCTACACATGCCACTGTTGTCACACAAAACTCACCTAGCCTTTATGTCTGAGAAGTGCATCTACCTGGTAAAAGAGAAAGATAGTGCCCCAAACAGCTTCTAGGACGTGACCAGAATTTCTTAATTTTAGCACTACCGATATGCTAGTCCAGATAATTCTTTATTGTGGGGGGCTGGCATATGTATTGTAGGATGCTTAGCCTCCTCCCTGGACACTGTGCACTAAATGTCAGTAGCACTGTTTCTCCTTCCCACAAATTAGAGCAATCAAAAGTGTCTCTAGATATTGCCAAATGTGCCCTGGGGGAGAAAAATCATCTCTAGTTGAGAATTGCTGGACTAGACTCTCGGACAGGTTAAGCGTGACTAATGTATGCCTTGAAGCAAGTTTTGTACTGACCATTCCATTGAAGATCCTTCTCATAGACTTAAAAAGTACCTGTGGCAATTTATTGCAGGTGTTGATAAAGTCTGCAATCCAAGACTTTGGCTTTTGATGATGAACCTTTGCAGGCTAAGAATGTCTCCTTAGACATTAAGTACCTTAGGTAGGTTTTTATTTAAATGCAATGTAAAGACTTTGCAGAAGCTTCCAGATCATCTGGTAATTTCAAATTCCAGGAAGATCTTCCATTGGGCTCACCTCCATCTTCACCAATATTTAGCTCATCTCACCCTAAACCTGATCATCTCCAGTAACTGCATCACTTCTGAAATCTTCATTTCAATCATCTTATTCTATGACTCCCTTATTTTCAGTCATCTTTGCTCTCTGATCACCAACCCCTCTGCTTCTAACTTGATTAATCTAGCCTTCCTGCTACAACCATGTTTTCACCCCAGCTGAATCTCCAAAGCATTCACTTCATCAGTTTGCACCACGGACTGCTCTTGCCTACATTTGCCTGCTTACTGTGAGAGATGGAAAGTCCCTTGGTCTCTTTTAGAATCTAGTATTTAGCGGTGGCGCACACTTGTAATCCCAGCACTTGGGAGGCTGAGGCAGGAGGATCGCCGTGAGTTCAAAGCCTGCCTCAGCAATGGTGAGGTACTTACCAATTCAGTGAGACCTTGTTTCTGATAAAATATAAAAAAGGGCTGGGGATGTGGCCCAGTGGTTGAGTGCCCCTGAGTTCAATCCCCGGTACAATCCCCGGTACCAAAAAAAAAAAAAAAAAAGAATTTAGTATCTAGCCTATCTAGCCTTGAAGGTAAAATGACTTGGGATGTAAAAAACAAACAAACAAACAAAAACTTAAAAAAGCAGCCGGAAGGGAGAACAAAATGGAAAGCTAAAAGCAGTTAACACCGGAGTGCGACAAATTCACAGTTCCTTGACAAACTGGAGGTGGGGGGAAGGGGCTGGCCTGACCAACAGAGAAATTCATGATGCACACAACCCAAGAAGGCCTCCCTGCCACAAGACAGCAAAATGAGGTGGAGACAACTAAAGGTACAATTCTTTAAATAATAGGAGCCAGTAAAACCCAGGTGACCCTGGGAAGACTGTACACTCAGGTGTGCCTGTGCACCCAGACACCTGACCTTGCAATACTGTCTTAAAAGCCTCACTCTCCGTACCTTTTGTCTCTCCGTCCATTCTTTGGGTTTGGACAGGTAAGCACGTTTCTCACACGTACCCAGTTGAAACTCTCTGGTCCCTGACGGTCATTCTGCCCATGTAAACACCCTCCTCAACCCTACCATTCCAGCCCTGTGATTGTCTGGCTACACCCAGAGCAGATTGAATTAATTATTTACCTTATCTTCTGAACCTAAACAGATGAACATCTGCCCCTAAACGAAAAAGACACATAGCAATATGGTGACTGATCCAGTGCAGTTTAATTTCAAGAGCACACACTACATATGGGCACTCACATTGCCTAGAATTCTCATATGGGTAAATCTGTTTTCTCCTCTTGGAGGTAATTCTTTTCTACCTCTCAGATACCTTAATACCCCACCCTATTCACTCACTCTTATCTGATAGCCTTACCCGAAAAAATAGAAGCAGAGGGGACTCACTCATATTCACATTATCAAATCCGTAGTGTATTTTATTTAATCTAGGCCCCTTATCTGTGTTCTCCATCTCTTTATGGCTTTTTTTTTTTTTTTTTTTTTTTTTTTTTTGGTACCGTGGATTGAACTCAGGGGCACTCGACCACTGGGCCACATCCCCAGTCCCTTTTTTTGTATTTTATTAGAAACAGGGTCTCACTGAGTTGCTAAGTGCCTCGCCATTGCTGAGGCTGGCTTTGAACTCGCGATCCTCCTGCCTCAGCCTCCCAAGTGCTGGGATTACAGGCGTGTGCCACCGCGCCCGGCTTCTTTATGGCTTTTATCAAGAGCCAGTATCCTCTGGTGTCCTTTATGCTAGTGTCTGTGACTTACTCAAGGATGTCACTTCTATAGTTTCCCCCCACCTCCTGCATCACAGTTTCTTTTATTCAATCAAATCATCCCATCACATGTAAACATACTAAAGTTTTGCACATTTTACATTTCCCTTCCATGATCCAAATTCTACTTGTTAATCGTGTTTCTCTTTTCCTTCCTAGTCAATCTTGAAGGGCTAGTCTATCGTGCCTGCACCAGGTTCCTTGTCTCCCACTTTATTTGATCTATTCTAATCTCTGATGTTCCTTCTACCATCATGACTTCTCTAAACCATTAGTGTGGGTGGTCATTCTGCTGCTAAAACTCAAGGCTACTTCTTTGAACTCCCTCACTATAATCATTTGTTACTGGCTTCCCTCTGCATGAAACTATTCTCCTGGTTTCTAGAATATCATCCTTTCCCAATCTTGCTCTTACCTCTTTATATCCTCCTTCTCTTTTTGTTTGTGGGTTCTTCCTTCTCAGACTTACCTTTAATTGTTAGGCTTCCCTACCTATTGGTCCTGGACCTTTTTCTTTGTCTACACATTTTCATGCACTGATCTCACCCACCCCATGGCTTTAAATACCACGTGGAAAAAGAGGCTCCCAAATTTATAACCACCTACTGCATTATTTCCCGTGTCCCATATATATGCATTCCACTGACTCTTTACTGTTTCTAATTGGATATGTTATAAGTCTGTCAAATCTGCATTGTCTTAATTTATTTCTCCCTTCTCTTCTCTTCCCTTCCTGGGGGACCTGAACTCCAGGGATCCTCTACCACTGAGGTGCATCCCCACCCTATTAATTTTTTTTTTTTTTAATTTTGAGACAGGGTTTTCCTAAGTTGCCCAGGCTGGACTTGAACTTACAATCTTCCTTCCTCAACCTCTGGAGTCGCTAGGATTACTGGTGTATGCCACTGTATTGGACCCAAATTTGAACTTTCAAGACAGAGTGTTTAAATTTCTCCTTACTTTTCTTCCATATTTCTCCTCAAGACTTTTTCATCTCAATAAATGGCACCCTTACCCACCCAACTACTCAAACCAAGAGCACTTTTATTCCCTACATATGATCCTTCCACAAGATATTTCAATCTCTTGCATGTATCTTCTTTTCCTTGTTAAAGAGGAAAAGCATCAGGCACATATTAGATTTTATTCAGATTACTCCAGCAGGAAGAGACTCCACTGTATACCATGACCACTTCAGCTAAGACAAAGGTAACAGAGATTTTTAAAGAGAAGACAGACAGCAAATAATGGAGCTGTGTGAAAGTAAAAAGGTGAAGCCAAACAGGAATCAGGGCTATGAAGAAATGGAAAATTGCAAAAGACGGTAAGTGAAGAAATACTAAAAGTGGTTTGGTGATCTGGGCTGGAACAATGGACATTGCTTGATTTGGCAGTATTGCATGTCACCTTTAGGAACATGGCCTAGTGCAGGTGGTGGCCAGGGTAAAATTTGGTCAGGTCTTTTAGCACAGTGTTTGGCAAGTTCTTTTTATTATATGGGAATTTGTAGTTCACACCCTTTCTACCCTGACTTCTTTGTCTATCATTTATCTTCTGAACTTTGGAAAAACACCTCTTTAGTGCTCTTCTTGCAACTATGCTTGTGCAGTTATTTAAAATCATGGGTTCCTTAATCAAAACCACAGTGACATATCCTTTCAGATTTGCTGGATTGTCAATGATGAAAAACACAAACAAGGGGCTGTGGATATAGCTCAGTTGGTAGAGTAATTGCCTTACATGCATAAGGCCCTGGGTTTAATCACAGCACCCCACCCCCCCACAAAACAAAAAACAAAAACAAAAACCAAGAACAGATGTTGGTAAGAACATGAAGAAATTGAAAACTTCATACATGCTGGTAGAATTTCAAATGGCTAAATTGCTTTGGAAAACAGCTTGAAAGTTTTTTTTTTTAAACATTAAGTATAAAGTTACAACATGATCCAGCAATCCTATTCCTAGATATCTACCCAAGACAAAGAAAAGCACACCCCCTTCCCCCAAAAAATGTACCCAGGTGTTATTGTTGGTCCACTGTGGATCACACAAGACTCTGCTTATTTCAGACACTTAGGACCTGGGGTAGTGAGGCATTCTCCATTTCTACTATCAAATGTTAGCTGTTAGTCCAGAGGGAAAGTATAACGGACAGATCTTATATCATCAATTAAGTGATAAACATTATTTTACCACAATGTAGAGGCCAGAATTAATCACAAGGCCCTTTCGGATACAAAAGCAATGAAGAGCAGTCCTGCAGCTGCCTTGGAGGTGAACAGCAGAGACCACAGCAACCAGCAAAATGACGCCTTGCTGCCCCAGGTTAGGGCGGGTACCCCTGAGGTCCCCTTGGCTTGCTGGGATTGCCTTCATCTCTCTGCAGAGCTGGCTTCTTCACATACCAGGACTTCACCAAGAAAACATCTCTACCACGTCCATCCCAGGAAGTGCCTCCATCCTTCTCCAGTGCTTTTGGACTCTTCATCCCATTGTTTTAGTCAGTTTTTTCATTGCCGTGACCAAAGACCTGAAAAGAACAATTCTAGGAGGAAAAATTTATTTTGAGGCTCATGGTTTCAGAGATCTCAGTCCATAGATGGCCAACTCCATTGCTCTAGGCCAAAGGTGAGGCAGAATATCATGGCAGACGTGTGGCAGAGGAAAGCCACTGGGAACTTGGCACCAGCAGAAAGCAGGGGGGGGGAGAGATAGCAGACAAGGGACAAAATATATATCCCGAAGTCATGCCACCAATGACCCACCTCGTCCTGACATACCCTACCAGCCTACAGTTACCATCCTGTTAATCCCTCTCTGGGTATTAATGTACTAATTAGGTAAAAATTCTCATATGACAGTTGTTTCACCTCTAAACTTTCTTGCATTGTCTCACACGTGAGCTTTTGGGGGACACCTCATATCTAAATCATAACACCGGTCCCCCAGAGTGTTGTTACAACCCTGCTGATTTCATCATCTGCAGTTGGGACGTCTCTTTGCTTGTTTTCTTACTGTCAAACTCTTCCCACTAAGAAGATAAACTTTTTGAGGCTGTAATTTGTATTCTCCTCTGTCTTATTCATTCCTGAAACCCCAGCATTTAGAACAATGCCTAGCAGGCTCATAATAGTAAAATCAATAAATATTCATTAAATGAATGAATGATCGTGCTTTCTTACTTCTTTAGCATTTTTCAAACTGTTCCTTCTTTTAATCAAAATACTGTGTATTCTCTAAGGTCATCTTCTCTATAAATCCTTCTATTGAAGGTAATTTCTAACTCAACCAGGCACTCATAAAATTTTGCTTAGCCCATTCTTTTTTTTCCCATTTTTTATACCAGAGACTACCTTATATCTTTGTAGTTACATGCTTGCCTTTCTATTGTTTCTTCCCCATACTCAGAATTAGGTTTATGTGCCCTAATACCAAGTATTGTGCCCTATAAGTGTTTTATACCTAGTAACTAGCCAATTCAATCAATATCTACTGAATAATTACAATATTTTATAGTTAACATTCCTCATGGCATTTATTTTCTAATGGGAAAGACAAAAAACAAGCAAATAAATATATGACAAATTATTATATCAATATATATTAATTGAGATGTGATTAGCACCTTGAAGAAAATTAAAGCAGAATAATAGGGATAGACAGTGAAGAGGGAGAAGTTAACTGAGAAAAATGGGTCAGAAAAAGTCTTATCTGGAATGTGATATATGAACAGAGATCGCTACAAAGATGCAAACCATCCCAACATCTGGAAGAAGTGAGCTACTGGTAGACTGGACAGTAGGTATAAAGGCCACAAGATGGGAATGAGCTAGAAGATGTTGCAACTCACGTGGAGGAAGATGGGGTAGAGGTGAGATGGGCTGGAGGGAGATGGGCTGGAGGTGAGATGGGGTGGAGGTGAGATGGGGTAGAGGTGAGATGGGGTGGAGGTGAGATGGGCTGGAGGTGAGATGGGCTGGAGGTGAGATGGGGTGGAGGTGAGATGGGGTGGAGGTGAGAAGGTCTCAGTGGAGTGGATTAGGGTTTTGTTCTAAGTATGAAGCATCAAATCAACCATCCTCCTTTTTGGAGAATGGTTTGGAGTGGGCGCCAAAGTGCAGTGAAGAAAACCCAGTTAAGCTGTTTGGCAGAACAGATGACAGGGGAGGTAGCTTGTTTTAAAGCTGTAGTGAAGAAATGTTTGAGAAGTGTCCAGAAGGTGAGTGTGGTGTCCAGGGATCCAAGAAAGAAAGTGTTTCAAAAGGGAAGAGGATCAAACAAATTAATGCTCCTAAGAGGTTTAGCAAAAAGAGGATTTATGGCTGACACCTGGAGGTCACTGGTGAGCTTAGTATGTTGTGTTTTCCCTGAAGTCATGGAAAGAAAAGCCTGGTAGGAATGATTCCAAGAAAAAGTGGAAGCACAGGCAGAGAATATAGACTTGAATGGAATTTTTCTCTAAACAAGAAGCATAGAAATGGGCGAGGGAGTTGTAGTGTGTGAACAAATGCTGATTTAATGGATATTTTTTTTTATTTTTTTCAAGAACACCACACAGATGCATAGATAGAAAGTGGTAGAGTAATATAGAATTTCTGGCTGTTCACTCTCACTATGAATGGAAAGTTGAGGGTGGTTTTTCTGTGTGCTCCCTGAACTTCTCTCCATCCCAGAGAGGAGAAGAACCTCACCTGTTGTTGAGGGACAAAATAAACTCCAAGGGCCAGTCAGGCGGCCACCTTGTCAAAGGTTTCCAAGGAATGTATAAAGCAAAAGTACCAGAAACGCACTGGGGCAAAGGCTCCCTTGTCCCTTTAGGATTCCTCTGTCTCTCTTACCTGGGCTTTCTTGGCCATGACACTTTTTTTTTTTTTTTCCCCTCCTATCCTAGGTTTCTGCTCTGTGCTTTTGAATTTCACTCTCCAGCAAACCAGTTATCCAAGTTAGAATACTTCATTGCAGGTGGATAGGAGTGGAGAGTAAGAGAGGTATCAAAATAGCGAAAAGCAAAGCAAAAACTCTAACTGAAAAAAAATATTATAAAAAGATGAATCAATTATTTCTGTTATTTTCCTCTACTATTTTTTTTTATGAAAGAAATAAGATTATATTGTGAACTTAGAAGAAAAACTGCTACCCTAACAACAAATCATTTGCCTACTTTTAGTCTCCACCAGGGGTGAGCAAACTGCCACCTACAGGCCAAATCTGGCCTACCACCTGTTCTTGTAGATAAAGTTTTATTGGAATGCAGCCAGGCTCATTAATTTACAAGTTTTTGACGCCTGCTTTCCTTCTAAAATGAAGGTGTTGAATAGTTTTGACAGTGTATGGCTGGAAAAGCCTAAAATATTTACTCTCTGGCCCTTTTGCAATAAAAGTTTGCTGAGCCCCTAGTCTGCACGAATATTCCCCCAAACGAGCTGTCAGTGACATTATTTCAATGGGATGCTGTGAGCACACAAGCATGAAAAAGTTCAGATTAAATGAGGTTAAGCAAATTTGTTCACTGTAAGACTATGCACAGACTTTAATACACCACTATGAATGATGAGTTCTTAAAAGGGTGATAGAATATACTTTGCAGATTTAAGGATGAGATCATAAGGGAACAGAAAGGGAATTATGGTTCTGATTCCTAAAATACGTCCAAATCCTAGATTGAAAGGCATCTCTCTTTTCTCTGGACATGTGATACCCAGAAAGGAAAAAATGTAACAAGACTAGAAACATCACTTTATTAATAGCTGCTCCAGTGTCAGTAGCCAAGTGTAGGGCTCTCTGCAAATGACCATGTTGAAGTACAACGTACACCTTAACACATAGAAGGGGCTTCATTTCCTACCCCTTATGTAAGTCTTGGAACATTACCATCTTATGCAAGAGTCTTGGATGAAGGAAGTTGGAGGGGATAGTTGGAGGGCAATTTCAGATCTGCAGAGCAGGCCCTCATCTACCTTGTGTTTGGAGAGGGTGGGAAGAAAAGAAAACCATCCAGCCACATTTTCACAGTCTCCAAAGGGAAGCAGGTGGGGGTGGTACTCTGATGCATATCTCTGCTTTTAAAGTGCAGTGATAGAATCCAATCAAAATAATCCAGTCAATATTCTAGAGTTTTGGACAATCTGCTGTACAACTCCTCCTCCTTTGTTGGTGATGGGGATAATTAAAGGCAGGAGGAAAAGTGCCCTGGCATGGCAATAGGATGCTGTAGTAGGTCCTTTCCCTAGAATTCTGAACAGTTCCCTGGCTGATCTGACTTAAATATCTGTTGTTTTTTTCATAGAACTCATAGGCAGAACAACTTTTTGGGAAACCTCTTGGGATATGTTGACCTAAACCAGTAGTCCTCAATCTCTAGAGGGCATTAAGAATTGCACAGTGATTCTTAATCCTAGTTCATCCACCAGAGAGGTTCTATTTCAGTACGTTCAGGTGTGTTGTTCTAATAAACTCCTGAGTGGTCCCCAAACAGGCATCCCACTGGTCATAGTTTGAGAAACAAGGGTCTTGACTTTAGTTGGAGAAGCAAAAGGAGTCCTAAAGCAGATGTATACATAGTTCTGCCCCATGCAACAGAGAGGCAGGGGTAAAATTCTAGGCTGGGATATAAGTTTGAGTCTTGCTCTGAAATCATGTTGTAAGATTTCTTTGTAAAACTGATGCAGACAAAGAGTTGACATGGGGGCTTCAACTCTATCTGTAACATTTCATTTCTTAGGTTGGTTGGTGAGATCTTGTGTATTCATTATGTTGTTTTGTGCTTCATTCATTTTCTTAGGTATGAGGACTTAAATAATAAATATTTAATAATAATTTTTAAAAAGGAGTTGATTTAGACTTTTAGTTTGAAATTTTAAAACTGAATGTTCAGAGACATGACTCACAAATTGGACCTAGGAAACCCGTGGGTCTTAAGGATGACAGGCACCCTTTGTATATCAGAATCCACAAGGGAAATGACGATTGGAGGAATTTGGGGGTCAGACCTAGCTTTCTGGGTTATTCAAATATGCTGTCTAGAAATTGGTAGTTTCTCTGGTTTTGAAAATCACTGACATGGTGTAGATGAGGGCTGGGGTTGTGGCTCAGTGGTGGAGTGCTAGTCTACCTCATGTGAGGCACTGGGTTGGGTTCTCAGCACCACATAAAATAATAAATAAATAAAATAAAGGTATTCTGTCCATCTACAACTAAAAATTACTTTTAAAATGGTGTAGATGACATGAGAACCCTTGTATAGTTTGCTATTTCACAAGACCTTCTAGTACAAATTAAGCGGAGCTGTCAGAAGAGAATGAGGTGCTTTGGTAAGCAGTTAACTAACATTACTAAAAAAAAAGCACAAAATAAGTGGTAGAGGGAATTCAAATATGTCACTAGTTCTAGGGTTCTAAATTTCAAATTTCTACAGTTTCAAAACATCTTCACCCCTCTGATATTCTGAAGCTGATGCATTATTATTACTATTTTTTTATGACAATGCCAATTTAAAATTTCATTTCTTTAAAAAATAATCTGTGTGTCCACTTGGGGGTGGTAAAGTATTTTTTTTTAAGCATCTCTAGGGAGTCTTCAGTATTTTCTCTGCAAATATATTAGATATGAATAAAAACTGTACCAACCAGATGTTTTGCAATTCCTTTTACTTTGTAAATGACAGTTTCTTCTAGTGCATAAATAAATGCAATAGGAATTATGAACAACCATGTGCTACTTCCTTTTTTTATTTTTTTCTGTAATGCCTGGAGAGTTTAAAGCATATAAATTAAAATGATTTTATCAGCAGTAAATATGCCCTGAGTAGGTCGAGGCTGAATGACATTTGAGTTAATTCTATAATGATGGCCCAATTATATTCAATTAAATTCAATTCAATAAGATGGTCTCTAGATGGTTTGAAAGTTTCTAGGTTATAAAGCTATGCTAATACTTGAATTATTTTACTTCTCTTAAACTATTTGAAGATTGCTACATTTTCCCCATAACAGCAGTAATTTTACAAATTATGCCAGTACTTACTGGCTTAAAAACTGCACATCTACATTATATTACAGTCTCTGCGGATCAAGAAGCAAACATGGCTCTGTAAAGCGCCCTGGCTCAGGGTCTCTTGTGAGGCTTTGTAAGGTATCCACAGGTGCTGCTGTCACCTGGGGCTTGACAGGGGAGATTCTGCTGCCAAGGTGTCTCTGATTTCTCCAGAGAGAGAGCTCTTTGGGAGCAGAAGAGAAAGAGGGAAAGAATGCCCAGGAGAGAAGCCAGTCTTTTTGTAATAAAATCTTGCCAGCAGTTGCCCATCATTTCTGCTATATTCTGTATGTTAGAAGCAAGTCAATAAATCCAGCTCACATTCTAGGGGAAGAGATGACGAGAGGACATGGATACCAAGAGGTAGGGGTCATCACAGGGGACCATGTTACAGGCTACTTAACACTGGTATAGATTTTACAGCTACATGATTTTAAACAATTTCTCATTTGAAAAATGACTAAGGCAACATTCATTAGCTAATTATATTTCTAGTTTGTAGGCCAAGTATCTAGAACATATCTTGCACAGGTAGTCAGTTGTGTTAGTTTGCTTTTCAGTGCTGTGATGTAATATCTGATAAAAATAAACTTGAAGGAGGAAAGGTTTATTTTGGCTCAGGGTTAAAGAGAACGTTCAGCCCATGGTCACTTGGTCCAGTTGCCATGGGCCTGTGGTGGTCACAACATGGTGGTAGAGCAAAGCTGCTCACCTTATGGTGGCCAGGAAGGAGAGAGAGAAAGGAAAAAAGAGGAGAAAGGAGATGGAGATAGGTTGATAGAGACAGAGAAAGATAAATGGGGCTAGGGACACCATATAGCCTTCCCAGGCCATCCCCAATGACCCAATTCCCCCATCTAGGCCCTACTTCTTTACAGTTTCTATCACCTCCCAATAATCCATTTAGTTATGAACCTTAGTGGATTAATCCATGGAGGAGACCGGAGTCCTCATGATCCAGTCTTTTCCTCAAAGCCCTTTGAAGGGCTTTTTCACACTGGGGATGTCACAAGCTTTTGGAAAATCCTCCAATTCCAAACCACAACAGCAGCAGATTTGGGTCCCAGATCTTCCTCTGTGTTGACTAGTGGCCTCATGATCACCGTGTAAGTCCTGAATCTTGATTCCTGTTTCCACAAAGAGATAGGTTGTACTCTTTAAGAGCTTTCGTAGTTTGGATAATCTTTCTTAACAATCAAGAGCTAAGGGGTCCAACTCTCTTTCCTCTAGATCAGTTTCCCCCCCCCCCCCTCTCTCTTTTAGTGCTCCCCAGAACCCAGGGCCTTGAGCATGCGAGGTAAGTGCTCTACCAACTGAGCTATGACCCCAGCCCTAGACCAGTTTTTCATTCTCAGCATTGTTGACATTTTGGTTTGGATAATTCTTTGTTTTGGATAGAGGCATAATTCTAGACATTGTCAGGTAGAGGATGTTGAACAGCATCTTCTCACACCTACCAATTTGATACCAAAAAACAGTAAGTAAAAATCTTTTCAGAGACTAAGATATAGCTCAGTGATACATGCTTGCCTAGCATGTACACGGCCCTGAGTTCAATTTCTAGCACTGGAAAAACAAAATTTCAAACATTGGAACCATGGATTCATGGACCTAGGAAGATCTACATTTCAAAAATGGTTGCTTTTTCTACAACATATTAATTTTTTCCACCAAGAAAACACCCAGGGGGCTGGGACTATGGCTCAGTGGTAGAGTGCTCGCCTAGCACATGCGAGGCCCTGGGTTCGATCCTCAGCACCACATAAATAAATAAAATAAAGGTATTAAAAAATTTAAAAATGACCCAGAAGTTAACACACAGATATTAATAATTTTTTAAGTATACATGGCTTCTAATTTATGGTTGTTTGACTTATGATTTTTCAACTTTACATTGGTACAAAACTGATAACACATTCAGTAGAAGTCAGACTTGCAATGATGATCTTTCTTCAGGCTAGTGATGTGTATGATGCTCTCTCACGGTGCTGGACAGCAGCAGTGAACCATAGTTCCCAGTCAGCTTGGTGACCACAAGGGTGAACTCCTGACACTCTAGAGTGTATTGTGTTGCTGAATTATGATGTTTGCTAGGTTTGGTATATCAAGTGAATTTTTGATTTATGACATTTTTAACTTACAGTGAGTTTATTGCAGTGTAATCCCACCATTAGTTGAGGAGTTATCTATATTTTTAATTTAAAATAGATGTGATCTTTTGAGGTAGACATTCACAGCCTAAAGGTGACAGGTTGTTTCTAGTGATTGTGTCAGGGGTGAGAGGTGGAGAAGGGGCACTATTCACGCTATGAATCAACAGATCCCACAGGGTGGGAAAAAAAAATCCATGAAACTTCTAGATAAAAATTTTCAGTATCATAGAAAATGCAGGAGTCCTGGGTTGTTTATTCTATGTGTCAAATTGACTGGGCCACAGGGTACCTAGACATTTTTTGAAATATTATTCTGGCTATGCCTATGAAGGTAGTCTTTCTTTTAATTTTTTTTTTTTATAGTTGTAGATGGACAGAATGCCTTTATTTGTGTATTTTTGTGTGTTGCTGAGGATCAAACCTCACAAATGCTAGGCATGCGCTCTACCACTGAGCTACAAACCCAGCCCATGAAGGTATTCTTGAATGAAAATAACATTTGAATCCCCTTGAATAGGTAGACTAAATATAATAGATTGCTTTTGCTAACATGGCCGGCCTCATCTAATCAGTTGAAGACTAGATAAGAACAACCAGGCTGATGACAGGGAACTTCTCCCTCCTGACTGCTTGAGCTACAACACTGGTCTTCTGTCCTGGGATTGGAAGTTCTACCATCAGGTTTTCTGATTCTCAGGCTTGCACATTTGTATTAGCATTACAGTACTAGCTCTCTTGCGTCATCAGCTTGTAGGATGCAGATATTGAGACTTCTCAGTCTCCATCACCATGTGGATAAATTCCTTATGATAAATTTCCTCCCTCCCTCCCTCTCTTCCTTCCTGTTCTGTTTCTCTGTAGAGCCTGTCTAATATAAATCCTGAAGAGACTTATAAGAGAAAAGATGGTCATGGAAGACTTCTAAGGGAAAGAAGAGGAGGGAGAGGGGAATTTCAGGTAAGCCACAATTGGTCTAGGCCTCATATTCCAGGACTGGCACTTTGTTGCACTTGGGCGCGTTTCCTGCCTGCCTGGCGTCCTCCTGTAGCCATCCTCAACTCCTGGATACACCAACAACCAGGGCCCCTTCACCAAACTTGAGTCAGGCTCCTTGGAGCCCTCATTTCATTAAGTCTCTCTTCAGGTCTTTGGCTGGACTTTAGTAGAGAATCCTAAGATAGTGTTGCTAAAAGCTAGGTCCTTGTCCCTGATGCCAATCCAGTAATGGGGACATGGTTTTGAGAAAAAGGAAAAAGAAGGTTTATTGCTTTGCTCGTGAAGGACAAACACAGGTGACTCCTGTCCCAAAGGCTGTGATTCTGCCCATCAGCAGGAACAGGGGGCTTTTAAAGAGGGATTCAAAGGCTGCATTCCAAGTGTTCTCTGTGGGAATTGTAATTCATGTGTTAATTTGGGAGATAGTAATTTCTGAGATCTTCTGCTGCCATCCCCAAAGTCTAGATGACTTTGTTCCTGTGGTGGATGTGTACTCAGGGACAGATAACTCTGCCTAATTTGAGGAAGAAAGGTAATCCCGTTTCCCCTGAGATTAGGGAGGGGAGAGATTAGGGAGGAGGAGGGAGAGAGGAAGAGAAAGAAACATGTCCTTTTGAAAAAAAGTCGCAGTGGCGGAGCAACAAGGGCTATATTCAAAGCATAAAGTGGACCATGGTTACAATAGTTTATAGAGAAGCCCTCCTACCATTGATACCAAATATTGTTCCCTCCAACATTTACCTAATCAAGTCTCTCTCCTCATATACTTAACCAAGTTCCTCTTAGTAATTTTCTAGCCTCTCCTTCAGCCTGTTGGCTATAAATCCTTGTAACAGTGGTTCACTTTATTCTTTGAATATAGCCCTTGGTGCTCTGCCACTGCAACTTATTTTTTAAAAGAATATGTTTCTTTCCCTTCCTCTCCCCCTTCCCTTCCTAATCTCTCCCTCCCTAATCTCCCTTAATCTCAGGGAAACAGGATTACCTTTCTTCCCCATCCTAGGCAGAGTTATCTGCCCTTGAGTACACACCTATCATGGGAATAAAGTAATTTAGATGTGGGGATAGCACCAGAAGTTCTCAGAAATGGCATTCTCCTAGTTTAACAGATGAATTACAACTCCAGACAGAGAACACATGGAATGTGGCCTTTGAATCAACTCTTTAAAAACTCTGTTTCTCTTGATGTGGAGAATTACAGACTCTGGGACAGGAGTCCCCTGTGCTTCTCTCATGCTAACAAAGCACTAAAACTTCTTTTTCCTTTTTTGCAAAACCATGTCCTCATTATTGAATTGGCATGGAGACAAGGGCCAGCTTTTGGTAACATCCTCACTTGTCTAGATCACATTCAGAGTTGAGTTTAGTCTTTCTCTCTTATTACAATCATGTTGAATAAAGTCTTCCTTGGCATTTTGAAGTGTCCAGTGCAATTTTGTTCTTTTACACCATTATGAGATAACAGCTCAAAGAAGTGAAAACTATAGGGAACAGGTTAAGACTAAATTCTTAGACTTTCAATTTGAGGAAAAGTATTATTTTAGATTTTTAAAAAATTTATTTATTTGCGTTTAGTTGTATACAATGTGTTTATTTGTATGTGGTGCTGAGGATCAAACCTGTGCTGCGCATGTGCTAGGTGAGCACTCTACTGCTGAGCCACAACCCCAGCCCTCATTTTAGATTTTTTAAAAATCTCAGACTGAGTCTTCCTCTGCTTCTGGTTTATGCTTAGTTACCTAGGCATGTTTTGTTTTGTTTTTGTTTTTGTTTTGGTACCAGGGATTGAACTCAGGGGTACTTAACTACTGAGCCACATCCCCAGCCCATTTTATATTTAGAGACACGTCTTGCTGAGTTGCTTAGGGTCTCACTAATTTGCTGAGGCTGGCATTGAACTCATGATCCTCCTGTCCCAGCCTCCTGAGCCACTGGGGTTATGGGCTTGGGTTACCACACCCAGCCTAGGCATGTTTCAAAGCTACATATTTCTGCTATAAAGAATTTATGTCTATATCAAGGCTATAAACAAATTTTGAAGCTAATCAAATTAGAAAGAAAACCTGTTAATGAAATTTTCTTTGATGGGGTTCAAATAGTGCTATTATACATTGAAGGATTATGCTGTTTGTTACCTAATTATACAGGGTATAGAGGCTCTTTATTTGCTCAAAGGAAGCCAGGCATGGGAAGAGCTAGGATCTTGAGGCCAGAGAAATCTGTCCTGATACCAACCTGCCACTCACTGTTTTATGCTAGATAGGCCACCTTTCCTTTCTGTGCATTAGTCAGGAGGTGTTGATTTGTAACAAAACTCTGGAGTTATATACTTAGAATCAACTGAATTAAATCCCATCTTCAGTATGCATTAGCTTCAGTGTAAGTTAGCTGTTTGACCTTGGGGAAATCACTTAACTTTTCTGTTTCAGTGTAGTTTCTCTAATGGTCCAGAGGTCACAAAGGTGCCCATCTCTTGGGATAATTAGGAAGGTTAAAATAGATGCTGAATAGAAGCTTCTAGCACAGTAATTTGGAAATCTAAATAATATGCAAAAGGACTGTTACACTAGATAATTTTGAAGGCTTCTTTACTTTCTAAAATTCTGTACATATCCTAAGTTCAGAAGAACCTGTAGGCCCTGATGAATCAGGGCCAGATAAGATGATGGAAGAATGTGGGTAAATTCCCTTTTGGTCAGTGAAGTTTAATTCTGATAGAATCAGTAGATGAAATAGACCCAAGGACAAAGACTTATTTATTCTTCTCTGTGGTTTTATCTCCAGCTCAGTGACTGCCACTTGGCGTGTTTCTGGTATTTGCTGGGGTGAGACGGGGTGGAGGGAAAGTGGTCTGCATACCAGTTACAAACAGGTTCAGGTCAGGCTTATTGCCTGTCCGTCCTGCCCTCTGCGCTTACTGACTTGTACGGGTAGTAACTCAGTTGCTTCAAGCCTCAGTTCTCTCATCTGTAAAGTGGGAATGATTACAAAGCTGACTTGATGTAAATGTAGAACACATGGCCCCAAATCTGCCTCAGTGGAATTGCTCAGTGAATAGAGTGAATATGTGACATAGACTTGACATTGAAGTTCAAAGGCATGGTGTACCTAAAACTCCATTTCTCCCTGTATTGAAAGTAGTGTGCCAGTGAGCTGCCCTGGGGCTTGTCTCTGTGTTTTCGTCTCTTGAGTTTGGTGTCTGTGCAGGAACAATCATGTGAGCTGCATCCTTAACCCTCTGTCTTTTAATAATGAGAGCAAAATCTCAGGCACATATTTTCCAGATGACAGTAGGCTGAAGGTCTTAAAAAAACACAATTAATGTGCTTAGCTATCTGTAGTAGCCTGTGCTTGCTGTTTTGTTGACGGCTCTACCATAATATTGATTAATCTTTGATGTAACAGAGAAGCACTCTTTAATATACATTCGTGCCTATGTTACTAATGAAGTCCTAGCTCTTGGAAATGGAATCTTGGGTGGCTTGTTTATTTAGTAGAAACGAATGCAAAAAATGCCTTTCAAATTTCCTAGTGTTGAACTCACTTAAATTTTGCATTTGAAGGCTGTACCAAGAGTAACGTTGTCTAAAAGTGAAATGTGGCATAAAAATATATCTTCATGAAACAATATTTTCATTCCTGTTTGTCATTTTATGCAAACATTTATCTGTTTGTCATTTCTTGCAAACATTTATCATTGTACTTCCTAAGTGTCAGCCACTGTCCTAAGAATATTGCAAATAGTATATTAACTAATTTAAAACTCACAGAAACACCATTGTAGGTATTGTCATTTTCTCAACTGTGTAGGTGTGAAAATGGGGCTACAGAAAGGTTAGGTAACTTGTGCAAGGTCACACAGAATTAATCATTGTCCCAGCTGGGATTGAACCTAGGCGTCTGTCCATGTTCTTACCTGTTTTGATTGCTCTCTGTTCTGTATTAATGATTTAGTGGGGAGATGACAATATTTAGGGATGACATTAAATTGAGAGGTTGTGCTGCTGATGTCAATGAAACAGACTTGCCTGTAGAGTCTGTGTAGTGTAATGCAGAGCCTAAATCGAGGTTAGAAAGCTCTGGATTTCTAGCTCTGCTATTTAGGTGGTCTTTAGTCCTGATTCTTCACCCACTTCTGGTAATATCATACATTCCAGCCTTTGTGTGCTCTAGCCTTGTGGTACTTTTCTGGGCCCCTACCTTTGGGATTGGCCATGTGACCTGTTCAGCCTGAGAAGCTATGCCCCAGGCGGCCACTGAGTCTCCTGAGTGTCCTCGCCTGGAAACTACCTCTGCTGACTGAACAGATATCTCAGTGAGATATCAGTACTTTCTGTTGTGTCTTTGAGGTTCCCTCTAATTTCCAAGAGTAAAGTGAGGGCAAGCCTTATTCTCTTATCTGTAAGAGGGGAAAGATGACAGCCCTTGTTTCTTGGTGAAGCTGTGAGGACTCAGCCATAACATCATGAAGTAAAGCTTTATCCAGTTCCATTATTAAGGAGATGATAATAATGTCAGAATCCACACTAAAATTTCCAGTAGTTACAAAGGAAATAATGAAATTATGATGATATTCCTTCTATTGGGAAAACATTGCAGTAAGCAAGTTTTAAAGTATGACGTATATGTGTTTCTAAAGTTGAATCTAAATGCCATTTAATGATCTAAAGGGGGTAGGGAAGAAAAAGGGGATAGATTAGATGAACAGGCATTCCATGTTTGCTTGCCTTGGCTTCCATAAGCTAGGGTAAACTTAACCTTTCTTTAATGTTCTTAACAGTACATTGGATGTATTAAAAATAAGTCAACAGCCGGGCATGGTGGCGCACGCCTGTAATCCCAGCACTTTGGGAGGCTGAGGCAGGAGGATCGCAAGTTCAAAGCCAGCCTCAGCAATGGCGAGGCGCTTAGCAACTTAGTTAGACCCTGTCTCTAAATAAAATACAAAAAAAAAAAAAAAAAAAAAAAAAAAAAGGCTGGGGATGTGACCCAGTGGTCGATTGCCCCTGAGTTCAATCCTTGGTACCACAAAAATAAATAAATAAATAAATAACAAAATAAAATAAAAATAAAAATAAGTCAACAGCCAATGAGAGAGGAATGTGGAAAATGTACATCTTCTACAATGAATCTTGTGATATTTAAAAACAGTTCTACAGGGATGACAGCAAGTAGATCTATTGCTATTTTCTGAGCTAATATATTAATATTAGTAATACTTTCACTCTGTGTTCTTTATAAAATGCTGTTAAGGCTTTCATAACATATTAGCATGCTTTAATCTATTTTATCTAGTAACTCTGGGTCAAAAATCTGGTCCATTGACTTCTTTTTTTTCTGATAAGTCAACCACAACATAAAGTGTCCCATAATTATAACAGTGTCACTGAGCATTTATTCTAAAAACAAACCACACATATCACAGCAGGTTGGCAGCAAGCCAGCTTATTAATAGCTGATAAGCCTACTCTGAGGGAAAAAAAGCCCTGACTCAGAGAGCTTGCTAATTTCTATGGTATAAATATTTCCTATGTGACTGATTTCAATCTATCACTCATTTGACAGACTTGAAAAATTCCTAAATATTTCAATAATAAGTTTTTTTTCAAGTCAGTCCAGGCCAGTCACCAGTATACCACTGAACAGCTAATACTTAAACATACTGGATTTATATGTTGGAATCATGGTACTTGTTAATTATCCTACAGTGCCTTCATTTTATTAAAACTCATCCCTCAAAAGATTATATAAGATTTAAGGGCACTTTCCAATAGTGGTTATAATAATTTGAGTCACAGACGACTTTGAAGAGCTCATCAAAGGTATAGACCTTCTCTTCAAGGGAGAAAAGCACACGTTAAGAATTTTGAATAAAATAGCAATGTATTCTTTGGCTTCCTGTCATTTTTTCATGGGTCTTAGGTTAAAAATCTGTGCTATTTCTTCAAGTAGGAATAATTAATTTTGGCAAGTAACATTCTGAACAACATTGCTTCAGTTGGCTAAGTTTGTGGATAACTGGAGAGCTCAAAAATCACCATCTCATTACAGAAGAGTTAGATTACCAGTGTTTTAATTATCATGTTCACTATCTGGTTTCTTATGTCACTAGTCTAAAATTCAGATCAGAAGGAGTTCATGGAAAGATCATGAAGTCAATCATTAATCACATTAAATAATTTAAAAACCCATTTTTTACTTTATTCTAATTTTGTGTAAAATATTGTATAACTCTAGGATTTATGACCTGTCAATTTTCATTTTGAAGTATATACTTCTTACATATCTACATGTGCACCTGTGTATGCATGTATGTGGTTAACTTTTTTTTTTTTTTTCATTTTGAAACTGATTTCCACCTGAATAGTTCAAACTAGGATTGATTTAAAGTTTACTATACCCTGTCTAGGTCAGACCCTTTTTAAATGCAGTCCCACGTACAGTATTTACTTCCTAGCACACTTCACAATTAGTCTTAAATAATTGAGTGAAGGCTTTCCAAAGTAACAATCTCTTCTACTAGATGAAATCGTCCAAGGCCAGAAGATTCATAACCCAGCGTGATGCATGTCACCTGGTGGTCACTAAGTGAAGACTGTTAAATGAAAGAATTAATGAGTAAATGACAACTTTTCAATGTAAATGTTTAAGAGGAAAAGGTGAGGAGAAAACAAACAATAATAACCCCCCAAATTTTGGTCAAGCAACCAAATTACTAGCTTCAGCTTGAATTTTATTTATTTTCCTATCCATGCACTGATGGCACAGTAGTTTTAGTCCTAGTCATTGATGTTAAGGAAAATAACCCTACTAGCTTCTTTCAGAATGTTTCCACTGTAAAAGGGATGAAGGAAACTCACTTGTCTTCCATTTCTGAAATTTGGTTTTGGTGAATCTTTTCAGTTTAGTCATCGAATGACCAGGTAATTATGTTCATCAATGTAAACCACCACTGGAGAATTCTAATTCATTAAGGTTGGGTTCTATTAACAAAAGAAATTTTTAATGTTGAATCACTTTGACTATCACTATTAAGTTAGTAAATGATGATGTCAGACACCACTACTTTCATTTATCAATGAGATTATTCATTTAATTTGTGGAAAATTCAGAGACTAAATGATTGAAATGTGAAGCCAGTTCACTTTACCACATATTTATTGAATATCTACCATTGCAATAGTTACAGAAAAAAAAAAAATGAACACAAGATACTTCACGCCTTTGGCAAATTGACACTCTGGCAAAGCAAAAATATAAATCATTGTAATACAAAACAGAGTGTAGAAAAAGCTTAAGAGAGATAAATTAATTAAAAAAATAATCTCAGATGCCACATCTATTTGAGTAAATTAAACAGAGCCCCATGGAGGAGGTACCATATTGAGATGAACACTGAAGTATAGATAGTAGACAAAGAAGGCATTCTACATGCAAAGATATGCAGGTGGGGAAAACTGCTTGCATAAGAGGAAGTGATCCAGTTTTAATAGAGTACTCATGGTAGTATAGCAGAAGGTGGGTTTGGGAAGTACAATTTGCCCATATTATGTGTGCAGAGCATTATTTGGATGATAAAGGATTGAATTGCTAAGGCTTGTGGATTAGAGTCCAGTATTTGCCATTTAAACTGTCTTTGTTCCAAGATAATACACCATGCCTCTGACTGTACATGAAATAAGACATTAGAAATACAAGCTTGGACCAAATTGTGAAAATGACCAAGATTTGGTTTAGCATAATTTCGGTCTTTTTCAACCTGCCAGACAGCTTCCTCCCTCTTCCCATTCTGTTCTTCTTGAAGTTGAACTTGTATCTGATCCCATTGTCAATGAGGAGTGGATGGATAATGACTTGGAGACTGGGATGCCAGGGCTAATAACTCTAAGAGCTGTCATCTGTCATGTCATCTGGGAGCTCTTAAATGGAAAGGTTTCAGCACTCTACAGAATCATGTTTAAATAGCGCTTTATGGGGTAGTGGGGTAAATAGGTTATGGTGAAGGAACACTGTTACAGGCTTCTCAACTCAAACAATGAAAGGACATCTATATGTCTTCCATCTGGGGCTTCCAGTGGCCATTGGTTATAAGTATAGTCATGCTTTACCAGTTATGTTGTCTTCATGAACTAGAGAAGCGGCATGAGCCAGTTAGGATACTATAAAGATAACTAAAAATCAGGATTTTTTTTTTTTTTTTTAGACTTAGATCTGAGTTTTCACATTTGTTAAAAAAAGAACTCTAAATAGGTACATGAGTTTTAAGAGTCATTGTATCTCCCTAATTTCACATAAGGAGGTATAGATTGCAGAATGTCCCTCCCTGCAGTGCTGAGGCATGGAGGAATACAACTCAAAAAATCTAGGCCTTACAGAGGTGGCTCCTCTGAGAGTTCTGTTCATGGTGGCCGCTCAGGACAGAAGGCCGTGGAGAGCTGAGAGTTACAGATGGGTGACTGACAGGACAGCTGAGCACCTGTGTCTTCCGTCAGCTCCACAAGGTGGCATTCTGTCAGGAAGACATTCTGCTGGGCAGGTGGTCCCTGTGGGTGATCCTGGGAGTGCCACCTTTTGCAGGAAGGAGAGATGACATTCCGAAATGCTGCCCGGAAGCGGCGAGACAGTAGGTTGTAGATAATTGGGTTGACCGCTGAGCTCAGATAGAAGAAGACCCCTGGATTATGGGGGATTAAAATAGACATGTCAAGGAGAAACTGAGCAGGAGACGACAGGGTGAAGCATAAATATTTAACAGAGGCCTGGAATCCCTGGTGTGGCCTCTTTTGGAAGCGATGACATACACAAGGCTTCAATTGAGAATACAAAGTGCTCTGAACAGATCTATCACTTGTGACTTAAGAATCAAACAGAAAGATTAAAGAGACTTAGAAGCATGTAGGCTGGCACAGGATCTCTGATAAGTTTGGAAACTTCCTTTGATCCCTATTGTTTAATTAAAGAAAAATGTTCCCATAGCATTAATGAAAAATGTTTAAGTATCAGAGGAAGGAAATTTCTTTTTCCTCACTGGAACTTTGCTTAAATCTATAATTTGAAACTGCAAGTGATGGAGGAATAGAAAAATCAGTCAAGGCATCGTCCCTGCTGAGATTCCTTATCATGCTAAAAAGCTTTTCAAAGAAATATTCTCCCACATCCTTTCTCTACCTTTCCTTTTCCCTTGCTGGCTCTTCTGCCTTATTGAATAATTGTGTTTTATCACTTATTTTCTCCATGAGGTGCCTTGTGCATTGTCATTTTCCTGTTTTATACTCTCTTCCTTATTACCATGCTCCGTTTTATTTCTCCAAGGCCAAAATGAGTCTAAGACTGGGAATCACAGGAACTAATTTCCTATCCTGGCCTTGTCTTGATCCATAAATTTAGACAAACACTGATATGTCAATTTCCTCGTACTTGAAAAATGGGGAATAAAAATTCCAGCCTAACCCATTTCCTTACACTATTGTGAGGATCAAGTTGAGATTCCATTCACAGAAGAGCTGAGACTGCACAACCACTCATCGCTACCATGGGCAACATGTTCCTTCTTATCTTCATTAACATAATTTAGGCAGTCAGAGTGCCATTTACCATGTGCATGGGATGTGCGGGGAGGAATATGAAACAGACCATTGCTATTTGCTGTTTGTTCATTCAAGAAAGAAAAAGTGATTGAACTCTCACTGTGCTCTAGGAACTTCAAGGTAGATTATAAAGTAGTGAATTAAGACTTTGTGAGACTTGGGATAGTGTTGTAGAGGCAAGATCTGCACTAAACTCAATAATTAACAATACAGCAATTCCAAACAATATCTTCTAAGAGCAAGATATGAGATATTAACCATCAAGCTATGGCAATTCACATAATGGCATAAACTCAACGACTGTGAGGCTCATGAACAAGTTAGTGGGACTGATTGTCTGGTAGCCAGACCTTATAATGACTGGGAGATAACCAAAGATGGATGAGGCAGGTTCTGCAGGAAGAAGGCTTGACATATACAAATGTGCAGAGTGGGGAATGGTTATATTGTGTAGGAATAGCTAACACTGGCTACTAATTAATTTGATCAGAGTATCATCTATTAATGGAAGTGCTATAATATTTTGGATGAAAATACTAGTTAGTTTTTTTCTGTATCACTTAAGCAGTTTAGGCTTTGTCAGGTTTGCTTTGTGGCAGAGGAGGATATGGTACCTTGATAGGATAATGTCATTAGGGAAGCCATAATTTAGAAATTTTAAATGGTGGCCATGACTAGTCACATCTCATGTTGACTTGCCATGATTTCCAGTTCACTTAGACACTCCCATTTTCCTCATAGTTACCACAAGGGTAAGCTAAGAGCTGTAAATATTTTTGCAGTTTTGCCCTGGCTAATTTGTAAATGGGAAAACATGAAACTATGAATGTCCAGGTATAAGCCGCCCACAGCCTGCTGAGTACAGAACGGGTGACAAAGTAAATAACAGAAACATGCTTCAGGGTACATATTATGCCACTGTTTTAGTTCTGTGCACATCTGGCTCCCATCTTACATATCTATCTCTGGCTATGTGTTACATAATCTGAAGCATGATCAGCCAGTGACTCGCAGAGGGGAGGGGGCAGAAGTGTGGAGAGCCTAAGGCCAATAGTCACACCACCTGAGAAAAAAGGTCCTTGGTGGCGATTCTCTGCTTTGTTTTAGTGGGAAGAATCTGAGCTTGAAATTCAACGACTGGGTCTTGAGCCCTGTGTGCATGATTGTCCAACTAAGTGCCTTTGGGTGAGGTACTTCTTCCTGTGAGACTGTTTCTTTGACAAGAAAATGGTTTATGAACAAAAAATAAAATTCACTCACTCTGCTGCTGTTTCAAAATTTCAATGTTAGTTTTTGCACGCCCTCCCCCCCCCCCCCGCAACCCTGTTTGTAAGGAACTAAAACATTACATCTGGTGAACAGCAAAGATTTCACTACACCTCAAATGCAGAACACCTATGAAGCAGAGGAATGTTGGCTTTTTAAACAGAAGCAGATAAAAAAAAAAAAAAAAAAAGATGCAGGACTCCTTCAGTTCTTCACTAGTCTTAGAAGAACTTTCCAGAATACTGCTTCACACTGTTCTGCAGCAAATACTGTGCATTCTGTATCTGGTCCTGTGTTCCTGTAATGGTAATGATCCGATCTTCGGATCCTTCTAAAGGCTCATCAATTTTGATCGAGGCTCCAGACTCATGACGGATTTGCTTAATCCGCTGACCACCTTTGCCAATAATAGATCCAGCCAAATCTTTGGGAATAGTTACTTGTGTTGTAATAATAGGTCCACCAAGATCACCATATGAGCCACGACCCCCTGCATAGGATAGTTTTCTATGTTAGTTCTGAAGAACCAAGGGTGGGGGGAGCAATACTACAAATTGATGATATAAGTATATATCAGATGCCTGATTGGCAGCAAGTTTTATTAATCGATAACACTTGGTTATGTAAGTGGCTAATGCTGAATAAATTCTGATTATTTTTATTAGATAATTTCTCAACTATAGACTTTAAATTGTCAACCGGCTAGTGTCTATTAGTTAAACTTTGTAAAAAGTATATATATATATATATACACACTTGTTTTTCCATTGTATGCAAATTGAAAGATGTACCATTTCTGTGTTGTATGTTGGATTATGTAGGAAATGTTTGTGAACAATTCAAAAAAAATGAAAAAAAAATGGTTTATGATAATATTCACTTAACAATTTGTGATGATTACAGAAAGGTAGCATTTACAGCTTAAAAGCTCTGTAATACTGATTCGCTGCCCCTGGTGTCTAGAGCAGGTGCTGTTGCCATTTTACAGCCAAGAGACTTTGGCGTGAAGGCAGCCAGGGACTCCAGCTCTCTCTAGCATTAAAAGTGGAATTGGGGTGACAAGCCAGGTGCTCTTAGTGACTTTCCACCATGATTTCTATCATATTCTGAGGTATCCTTGACAAGGAGAGTTACAGTAGCCTAAAATCAGATTTTGATGCCCAGGAACACCCTTTGGCGGTTTTCATGAGGCCATAGGAGATTACAGGGACAAGGCATTTACTAAATAGGAACAAAATTAATCCCGTGGCCCCTGGAGGGGAAACCAAAGAAAGCACCCCTATTTTCCTGTTGCAATCCTCACACTTAAGAGTCATAAGGTATCCCTGACAACAGACTGCTGTTTCTTTTGGACCAGCAATATGTCTAACCAATCTTTGCATAACCCAAGTGTCTGCACACCAGGAGGGCAGATCCCCATGATATTTTGCTCTATTTCAGCAGCTAAGCAAGATTGCCAGTTGCCCGGGCTCTTGTTATACAGGCAAACCAGCTAAGCCTTTACCTGACACCACATGGATGAGGTTGAACACTGCAGCCAAGGACTCAGTCCACTCCTCCACGAAGCTGAAGAAGAGGCGATCAATGTGGAACGGAGTCCAGCAGATGGCAAATACTAAGACCAAAACAACTGGAAAAAGATGATGAATGGGAGAGCAAAAGGCAGTGTAGGAAAGGATAGGGACAGGCTGCTCACCAAGTCATCCGTTCCTTCTGGCAGTCTGTCCTTCTGCCCTGGCTAACCTATCATGGTTATAGACAACCTAGATCTCAAGGAGCCCCAATGCAGAATGTCCAAATGTAAGAATTAATTGTATTGAATCTAGGATCTGCTTTCTTTCTTTTTTTTTTTTTTTTTTTAATTTTTTTATTATTTATTTATTTATTCTAAATGTACAAGTATAGCATCTTTTTACATACAACTGCTTGTATACAAAGTATATAAGTACCATTCAGATCTTCAATCATGCATTTAGGATAATGATATCCATCTCATTCAACCACCAATTTAGGATCTGCTTTCTAAATGCCCAGAGAAGGTTTCTTATATAATGCGAGTTTCCTTAGAATATTTAATATAGTTCTGAATTTATTTCAAAGTTTCAAATGCTCTTTATTGTGGAAAATCAAGTATGTTGTAGGTAGATGATTGGAGTCTTATAAATGGGTTATATAAATAAATTATTGGGCTTAAGCAGTTGGTGTTCTTTTAAAGCCGTGGAGTAATAACCAACTTAATAGTATGTATGGATTCATCTTGTTACTCTAAAAACAATTAGAAGTTTCTCTGAATTTGATCATTTAAAATCCAGTGATGAGTGGGGGAGGAGAGGGAGGAAGATTGAACAATCCCAAGGGTAATATCACTTTAGGAGTATTTTGATTGGGTGGGGATGAATCCGTATTATAAATTGCTAGAGCACAGAATTCCTCCCAATTTCTTATTTTCAACCCTCCAGACAGAGATTGGCACAACTGTAGTTTCTCTTTGGGGTATTTTAACTTCACAAAGATAAATATGCATTTTTTTTTTTTTCTCTTATGAAGTTAGGAACACATTCCCACTGCCGAGACATGCTGCTTGGGATTTGTCTCTAAGTAATCTAACAGGGACTAGGGAAGAGATAAGAGTACAGATGAGACAACATTAGCTAGGAGTTGGTAATTTCCAGAGCTGAGTAATGGCACATGGCATTCATTTTACAGTGCTCTGTACTTGTAAGCACTTTTGAAGTTGTCATAGTGAATAGCACAGGTATTTCCTGCTGGCATTAAACCCATTCAGAATAAGTTCTCTGCCTGTGCTAGGGTTTCAGGGATATGGAAGCTCCTTGAGCTTATCCCCCAAGAAAAGTCCTTAATCTGCTTGCTTCTGACTATAACTCCCCTTGGATATGCATTTATTACTTGATAAAATGAACCCCCTCCCAAGGTAAATACCTCATTGTGACTTTAATGTGAATGAACTACACACATTAGTGAGTGAATAGATTATGTTCAAAGAGATAATGAAGATTGTAGGACTCTTAACAGCAAAAAAGAAAAAAGAAAAAAAAAATCAAATGCTTATAATAGGAGCTAAAAGATTCCCAAGGACAGGATTATCAGAATCAAAAGGTCAACATTGGTGACTTTCAAGTTATTTGAATGGCACAAAGTTACCTTGAGTGCCTCATGTGGGTATTATCCCTGTGAAATTACTTCTTTATAATTCTGAGTTTTGATTTGGAAAGTATGTGATAAATATCTCCCTTTTCAGTAATTCTCATAGGCTAGTAATGGATTATATTTTTTGTAACATTCTTTTGAAAGTATGATTTTTTAAAGTTTTATCTACAAAAAAAGTACATTGTTGGACACAAAGTTGTAGAATATCATAGGTGGAATGACTACTTGGAGATGCAACAGGCCAGATGTTCTTAATTTGGAATTAAGACATCCCAAGGAGTCCATGTGTGGGCATCAGGGGGTTCATGATACCCTGAGATGGATTATAAAACATTTTTTGTGTATGCTCATTAGCACACTTTTTGAAGTAGAGTTTAGAGCTTTCATCATGTGTATAATGAAACTCATTAACACAAATAGTAGAAACACCATCCAATTTTACAGAGGGGGAAAATGATGCTCAAAAGCTCAAGAGAGGATGCCATTTACCCCAGAGTATTGCCGTGAATGCAAATTAGCATGTTCTTTTGAAGGTTCAAAACATCCAGGCATGTCCCTGAAGCTTGGGTAATCCCAGAAAGTTAGACCTGATATTATAGTTCAGGCCAGTTTTGAGCCTGAAGCCAGCAGCACTTCCTCAGAACCAAATGCAAATCCTTTGCTCCTGTAAACAAAAGAAAACAAAACCCAAAGCAAAGTGGGGACTTACACAGCATCTTGGTCACTGATTTTCTGGAAGGTCTATGAATATTTGCAGTCACTTCATCTGCCTCAAGGGATTCATCTTTCTTCAGCTGGTGGAGAGATGGAAAGAGATGCTAAGAAAGGGAAGTGTTTTTATTTTCTTCCTTTGAAGATCTGAGATGGATGACTCTAGTACTCATTTTGAAGACAAATAGCAACCACCACCACCAAAAATAAATAAATAAACAAATAAACAAACAAACAACAACAAAAACCCCAGCCAAACAGACAAAACTCCCAGAACTTAGTAAAGTATAAGAAGATGTTAAATGTTTAACAGTAAGCTTGCAGCTGAGTTGGATCCAGGTCTCCTAACTCAAATGGATAGATGGTTGAGGCCAAAGTTGCCCTACAAGCATTTTTTCTTTTTATATGCAAGGCTGTAGAACCCCAAATCTGTAGTACGTTTATAGGTGAAAAGTGTTAAATTCTGAAGTTAAAAAAATGTGATCTAGGCTCTTTCATTCACTCATTTATTCAGCCATTTATTCATTTAATAGTTGTTAGATATCTATTAAAATGAAGTCCCTCTGCAGTGGGGAGTCAGGGAGTAGAAAACAAGTCCAAACACTCTTCTTGCCTTAGGAAGGTTATAGGTTCCACTGTGGGTCTTCTCAGAGCCTTTGATATGCTAACAGGGAAATAATATTTCTTTGACCAAATACATTCCCCAAACTCTCTTCAGTGAATTCCCTTGTCCCATCTTAACACACACAGTTTGAAAAATGCTATTTTACTGACATGACTGATGAAAATGCATACCTTCCTGAACTGATGTTAAAATGTATTCATCCTAATTGGACTATGAAACCTCTGAAATTTTCAACACTGCGTGTACATGCATATTTTCTCGATTGATTCAAATCCCATCTATTCCTGGTAATTGTAGTCCATTGTCCTCTTCTTCCTCTAAATTCCCCTAGCATTGAATGTCTTTATAATTTATCTCGTTGTTAAATATTCTTCTTTCTAATTTATATCGATTTTGGTTTGTAGGGATGTTCAGTCAGACAAAGGAAATTTTAAGGATCCATGATAAATGACCATCAGATATCTTGAGTTAGTATAGTATGTACTGTTGGTTGGCATTTATTTCCTTTTTCTCTTACTAATAGTACCCTAATTTTCTCTTTAGGCAATTTACTCCTTGTCTATACCTAGTCATTAGTTTGGCTGGGAATGACCCCCCAATTCTAGCTTCTGGTATTGTCCTGAAATAACTTATTCAATCAGATCTCCTATCCTCCAGTCATAATGACTTGAAAATTGGAGTCAATGAGATTTCAGATGTTGGCTTGCACTTCTGGGGAAGGGAATTCAATTTCTTTTTATTGGGACTGCCAGAGGGAGCCCTCCTTTCTGCATGTGAGGTCTGGAATTACAACAGCTACCTTTTTTTCCACCATGAGAAGAGAGCTTGGAGCCACCAGTGGACTGCCACATGGAGTTTAATATTAAAATCAATGCCATAGAAAGAAAAGAAAAGAAAGAGAAACAAACCAGGTCTTTTTTGTGTGTGTTTTGCTGGATTCATCTTTGCCAGGAACCAGCTCTACATCTGGAATTTTCAGATCTCTGGCTCCTTTGTGTTTTGCCAGACTGTGTAGAGGGTTCCCTCATGATAATAAGACAGTCCTGGATGGTTGAATAGGGCCATCATGTGGGAGAAAATTTCAAATTATTCTATATAGTCTAATGACTAGTATTTATTTCCTTTCTGTCTACTAATAGTACCCTAATTTTCTCTTAGGCAATTTAGCCCTTCTTATATCAGGATCAGTCTGACTTCCAACAAGATAGGTTGAAATTCGAGGTAAATTAGAAGTTAGTGTGATTATATGCAACAAAGGAACACACTGCTTTAAGAAGCAATGAGCTTCCTGGGCTAGATGGCATTTCAAAGAAATATTTTAGAAGAAGTATTCAAAATGAGATAAGACCTGAAACAGTGGGTCATTAAAAATTGCCTATAAGATTCAACAAATCGATAGTCTGTCTCCCTAACAAATGTTATCAGCTGCTGGAAGTCGGGTAGCTCTCAGGACACATGGGCCTGTATGGCTAATAAGCATGGCCATCTGTCTCGTGACTGTGCTGGGGCTCTGTGCATGTGCCTATGTTTTCATAAAATGAAGGATTGAAAGTGCTGTGAGATGGGACCCTTTAGAGTCACCTAGAACTTGAAAAGAAACGAGAATTGCAGTGCAGCAATTTAGGAATAGAAGAGGAAACTGAAGATGGTGGGATTTTTTAATTCACTAGTAAAATAACACTGGTAGAGTGCGTATCTCAGTGCCTGGCATGTGATACTCAGCAAAGTGACACCTAATGGCTGTTATTGTGACTCTGGTGATTATTCCAAATTCACCCATAGGATGCAATGAAAACTGAGTTTATTTTGAATGGAGTTACTTATTTACATTAGTGAGCCCACTCAAGTGGATTACTGACTTCCTTCTTGAAATACTCTTTATCTTGCTACAACTTGCTCAAAAAAACAGTGCTTTCCTGATACAAAGCAGCAGCCAGATGCACTGAGAAGAAAAACATGAGCAAGGTGAGAGCAGCACACCAGACCACACACTTTATGAGTACAGAGTCAATCAAATATACTGAAGGTTTTAATTATTTCCTGCCCTTGAAAGTTAGTTATTATGAGATATGCTTCTTCCATTACTTAATTTCAGTCCATAATTAAGAATAATGAAAAAATGTTCAGATCTATTAGTCACTTCTTGCTTAGCTTTAACAGTTCTCAGTGGAAATATCTCTACCCCAAGAGATAATTTCCTTAAAGCAAACATCAAGAAAATAGTCAACACTTTTTTTTTTTTTTTTTTCTGAACAGGCCTCCCATATAAGTGTAGTTTTCAGTGAAAGAAAAATCACATGCCGATTAATTGCTACTTACTTTGCACCTTCCTTAGGCTATAATGACACAGATAGCTAATTGGAGGAAGAGTGAAAAACCAAATTTTTATGCATGTCATACATCGTTCCAACAGAATTGATGTGGTTGACATAATAGAATAGAATGCAAACAACTTGTCTAATCAATATTAAATGCTATTTTATTACTGAATAATTTCATCTCCCTTTAGATGTTTAACAAAGTAGATATTCTTTATTATCATTAATGATTTCTGCCTTCCTCCAAAGTTTTATTTCAAAGCTCAGCAAAAAGAGGAATAAAAAAATTGTGGTCACTGTAATAAGATGTTCCAGAGCTTTCCTGCCCCACCCCCTCCAGCTATAGTGCATCCAAGTGGAGGGGGGTTCATGGACTCAATGACCCTTCAGGTTGACATTCTGTCCTGATTAGTTGTTTACAGTGATTGAAAATATCCCACCATATGGTCACTTGTATAGTTTCTGGAGATGTGGCTTCAGAATCACAAGATAGAATAGATTTTGTGTAAATATCTCTATAATCTTAACAAAATCTGTTTACCAAAACTTAACTTGTGAGTGTGTATCTGTGTAGGTATGTATGAGCATGTCTGTATGTATGAGCACAATCCTGTTTGGCTTGGTTGGATTCTGCTGCAGTCCATACCTGCGTCCTGTCAGTGCTAACACTAAAGTGGCTAGTAGGAAACACAAGGATGAGGTCGGCCTCACCACACCCCTTCCTAGTTGGGAAGGGACTTTCCCTGGCATCGTCTGTTTTCTGTCTCCATAACATGCTGCCCCTGGAGAGAGCTCTGTGGAAGATCAAGCCCTGGAATGATGGGGCATTGCTGAGTGCTAAATCTGAGCACACATGGCTTCCCTAGTCCTCTCTGGGCCTGTGATGTCATCAGTTCTGAGTTTGCTGCCTCTGGGAGGCTAGGGGACCCAGACTTGTTTACACCTTTAAACTTGCCAAGAGGGTCAATAACATAAATATCTTTAGCATTGCTTGGGTCTCTTGAAATCTCATAGATCAAAAATGCCCTTTGAAATAATGTTTCCAAGTCTTTTAAAGGTACAGAAGTTAGTCTAGTAAGAGGGAAGTCATTTAGTCTCATGCACTCATTGAGCTCCTGAGAGAAATAAGTTAATTAAGGAATTCTACAAGTATGGAATTATAAATTGTAATGAAGGAAAATCACTAAGAGCCAGGAGCACCTACAACAGAGACCAGATATAACTAGGGGATCTGGAGAGCTTTTTTGAAGAAGTATGACTTAGTATGACTTAGAGGATCACTGAGAGTTAAAAAGACAATGGTGTTGTAAGGGTGGACAGCAGGGACATCTCAGGCAAAAAGTACAAGGTCTCTCAGACCATTGCCACCGAATATGGCTGACTTTCCAAGCTTCCAGTCTAGAGGTGTTTAAGTTATTTTAGGAATGACTTTTACAGTTCTTTTCCTGGTATCCTCTGGTACCCTGGATGATGCCTCATCTTTTCTGAGAATAAGATGTCATTAAGTAGCATTACTCACAGTAAGCAAACCTAGATGGTTTCTAACCTCTTTCTGAGCTGTCACTTAGTTCCTGATACAAACTAGCTGTAAATTCATGACAGTGCAACAAAAATGCAACAAAAGTAACATATTTGGCAATGTTTCCTATTCGAATTTTAATATTTTCCCCAAATGGAGCCCAGATAAGTGATTGTTTAGTGTTGGGTGACATGATATTGATGAGTTCTGGGTGTGGGTTTCTCATGGGACTTCTGATATTTGGCAATATGTGTAGTTTCTTCTTCCTAGTAAAACAGATGCACAGGGCATTCAGCAGACATGGCTATGAGATACTCTTGGGGTGACATATGACTCTCAGAATAAATGCCAGAACTCAAGGGGAAACGAGCACAGCACTCTGCATGTTTAGATATACTCCAGTGCTCAGATGTCTGTGACACTTAAAATTTGTTCTTTCTCCTTAGACCTTGACAGTCATCTTAGGGAAAACAGGTACTCCAAAGGTTCCCCTATGGGACACTCAGTTTTGACAATCCCCTTTCTCAGAGATGGACTGAGATGGGAGTACACTGATTATCACATTATGTATACTGTCAAAGCACATTTTGTGAGTGAATGTTTTTTATTTCTCCTTTCATTTGTAATTCACATTTTGTTCCCCTCACAGTTTTATTTTCCTCTTTTTAAAAAGAATCACAGAACTTTAAAGCTAGAAGGAGCCTTAGACATGATCCGATGTGACCTCTTCATTTTATGAATGGGGAAGTCATTCCAAGAGAACTATGTGGCCTGCCTAAAGTCAAGTTCTATGTCAGCTGAAGACCTGGGAGTCTAAATGGCCTTAGAACTGTTACACAAGCTCCCCCCTTACATGAGTGTAGAGCTGTCACAGTCAAGACTTGTACCTCTATGAACTTTGGCACAGAATATACTAGGAATTGTACAGACTCATTTCTTCCCTTGTCAAAAATAGTTTTTTCCTGGCTAATTTAGTGCCGAAGAAAAAAATTAAATGAAGGACACCGCTTTACCACCATGAGCATAGGAAGGTAACTTCTAGTTTTAAGATATGTTGCAAACTAAGTGCTTAATCCCAGGGAATCTCCTTACTTTCTTCTGCTCTATCTCACGTATCTGTTGACTTCCCAACCCTTCAGTCTCCACGTGCTCAGGAGGAGACCTAGCTGATATCACTCGGCTCATGATAAACAAATCAATATGTATTTATATGTATAAATATGTATGTGCATTTCATTTTAATTTGATGTTCCAAGCATAAAGCAGCCACAAGAAAGTATTTGACTTTAAAAAGTATGTCTCTCTTGGACTATGAAATAGGGATAGTTTGTATTTTACTGAGATCAAGTTAGTACAGAGGAAAATGCCTATATAAGCAACAGATGTGGGGACAGGAAAGAGACAGTAGGGTGTAGAAGGGTCCTTCAAAGTGTGTCCACCAAGCCCAGATGACCTAATGTGTTTATTTAATGTGAGGCTCCTCGTCAGACCTCCTAAAGCAGATTTTCCCATGGGTATGGTGTGCATATTGGGACCCATAGTAAGTTTTCTAGCTAGCTGATTCTTAGAAGCACTAATATATGAGAAAAATAAGTATAAAGGAAAGAGTAATGAAAGATATGCTAAAGGAAATGGCATGTAGCTTTGCTTTTTTTTTAAGGCAATTTTTAAAACTTCTTCATTTTCCATCTGAACTCATCCTATTTTCCTCTATGCTTCCTTCCAATTCTGACTTTCTCCAATTCTAAGTTTTTCTCTGAACTTTGAGCCAGTGAAAACGAAGCAATGCTGCCCAAGCCAGTTAGCCTGGGTACTCACCCTGAGCCCCATGAGGCAGTAGAGGACACTGATGAGCGTCATGGGGAGGACATAGAAGAGGAAAGAGGTGACCTGGATGATGAAATTGTAGATCCACATGGGCTTGATGACTGTACAGGTGGCAGAGCCAGGGACCGAGGTCCCATTGGGGAAATAGTGGAGCTTGATGCCATGGATGCTGGTGTTGGGCAGAGAGAAGATGAGGGAGAAGCCCCAGACAATGCCCAGGATCCTGAGGGCCCTCCGGCGGGTGCTCTCCAGCTTAGCACGGAAGGGGTGGAGGATGGCCACATAGCGCTCGACGCTGACCGTAGTCACGCTGAGGATGGAGGCGAAACACACGGTCTCAAAGAGGGCGGTCTTGAAGTAGCAGCCCACAGGCCCGAATAGGAAGGGGTAGTTGCGCCACATCTCGTAGACTTCCAGGGGCATCCCCAGGAGCAGGACCAAGAGGTCAGACACGGCCAAGCTGAACAGGTAGTAATTGGTGGGTGTCTTCATTGTCTGGTGCCGGAGAATCACCAAGCACACCAGAAGATTGCCCACCACCCCCACCACAAAAATCAGAGCATACACCACAGACACTGGGAGGAAGAGGTGGCTGCGCGGGGGCCCGCACAGGTAGGCCAGGTAGTCCTCGGTGCTGTTCAAGTACTTCTTGATTGGATCTTCCAGTTCCTGCTGGGGGATCCAGGAAGCATTTTCAAGATTTTCCATCATTGACCTTAAAATCCCAGACTCCAGAGTCCCCTGGTATGTGGCTCAAACCCAAGCTGAGCTAGATAGCAAAGAGAGCAGCTCAGAGGCACAGGCTCAGTGAAGAAGGCTGGGAGAGAGTGAATGCTTCAGCCTCCTGCTTGGGCTGCTCTCACTGTGAGCCTTTTTGAAGAGCCCCTGAGACAGAAGCCCCGCCCCTCGACAGGCTGTGGGCCAATGGGCTTGTGTCAGACTGCACTGCCTGAGAGGACAGCTGGCTTGGGCATGCTGGCATTGTGTGCTGGGAGCAGGGGGAGGAGGAGACCTTTCTGAGAATTGGAAGAAGCTGGGAAAATAGCTTACACAGACTGAGACACTGGAACAAATAAGGAGTGGGCAGGCAGTCCCAGCAGAGCAGGTTGCAGGAAGATTGTGGGAAATACAAATGCAAGTTCCTCAGTCCTGAGGAACAGAGTACAGATCTCCAGTGATCCTTGTCATGTGTACAACAAGACAAAAATGGGAGATCAGTAGATTTCTCAAGTTATCTTGTAGCATTGGACAGTCCTGGCTCTCTGGGGAAAGCATGATCGATGTGGCATTGGTTTTGATGACATGCACAATAGAATCCCAAGCCTCTAAGGACATTGGCCCGTCATCTAGCCCTGCATGCTTCCTGACATTTCAGTTAATTTTGGCAGCTCAAAATCAATTGGGCTTCAGAATCAGACACAATCATTGAGATGTAGGATGGCTGGGAAAGTTACACTCCCAATGCCTCACTTCCTTATCGGCACTATTAATTTTATTTTGTTTAACAAATATTCCCAGAGAATTCATTTTGTGCCAGGCGCTATTCTAGGCTTTGGGGAAATATCAGAGAACAAGCAATGCAAGTCTCTGCATTCATGGGGCTTTTCTTTTATTTTCTTTTCTTTTTAATTCTGAAAGTATACAAGTGAACTAATAAATTAATAAAATGATTTGAGATAAAAATTGATAGTTATCAAGGATGGTCAAAGAAGATTTATTTCAGGATATGTCATTTGGGCTGAACTCGGAATCATAATGTCAGCCATAAAACAGCTAAGGAAGTGCATTCCCAGTAAAAGAAACAGCAAGTGCAAAGGTCCTGATGCAGAAAGAAGCTGTGTTTCAGGAATACGGAGACCAGCATAACTGAACTTCATGAGTGGTCAGGAGAGTACGATTAGATTAAAATGATTGGCAGGTACCAGCTTGTGTAAACTCTTGCAGGCTATAATAAAAAGTTTGATTCTTATGCAAACAGAATAGTCTTTGAGTCTAAATCAAGCTATAGGGAGAATTCTTTGGAGGAGTTTGAATAGGAGAATTAAGGAAGGAGAGGCTAGTGAGAGATCGTGGATTAGATTACTACAAAAGCAGTGAAGTTGAGAGATGTCTTTGGATTCAGGGTATTTGTTTTTTTTAAACAAGGGACAATACCTTGCCTGTTTTGTTAAAAATAAAATTGCAAATGTCAAAGCCCCTTGAATTTAGGAGATATTCACTAAATGTTAATTCTTCTTTCCTTTTATTTGCTAAATTGGATGATGAAACTTAAAAGATGACTTCTTCAAGAATGGGATGGTTTCCTTCTATAACAAATTATCTCCCTCTCTTAGTGGTTTAAAACGACTGATTTTTCACTTACATTGCAAACCAATCATGTGTCAACTGGGACACATTTTGATCTTTACCTAAGCTTATGGTTATATGTACTCAGAACCCTGGCTATTGGAGTGGTCACTATCTGGAATTTTGCTGGCCTTTGTTGTAGAGGGTAAGGCAGATCTAGAAGCTCTAGCCAGGTAATTGCACATTTCAGGCCAAAGGATAGGAATATATGTTGCTTTTGCTCACAGTGTATGGACCAGGGCTGGTTATATGTAGCAACTTAACCACAAAAGGAACAGGAGGTGCCTTCCTACCATGTGCACAGAAATCAGAGACAGGAAAATTTGTTGAATAGCACTAAGTGACCACAGATGTAGAAAAGCCAGTATAGGTCCAGAACTGAAGCCCTCACATTAATGATAATTTTGATGTTGAAAACACTATTCCCAACCTTGAATGTATATTTCTGATGAAACAGAAAAAAGTTTAAATGTGAGATGAAGAATCCCATTAAGATATAAGATTTTAAAAAATAATTATGAGAGTAGATAACAGCAGATTTTAAACTTGGGGTTGTGGAAGGGACTTCATAATACATAGAGCCACAGATTAAAGATTAAAAGATACCTTCACATGATGACAGGGAGGGGCTAATCAGGTAAAGGATGTTTCATTAGGGGTACAGTAACAGTTCCAGTGCATGGAGATAGTGTGGGAAGAGACAAAGGCGTGGACTCTGGGGTAACCTTGGGCTTTGAATCCTGGCTCTGCCTCCTCCTAGTTGTGTATCCATAAGAATCATATTTTGTATCTGCAAGTCTCTGTTACTTCATCAACGAAATGAGTAAAATAAAAGAATTATTTCTTTATAGGCTTGCTAGGAGAGATAATATGTTCAATATAAATAATTTGTAATAATATGTTAAATCAGTAATGTGATATTAATGATGATAAATTAATAATGAGAATGTCTTATATTGAGGAAAAAACAATTATTACTTGATTTAAAAACTGGGGGTGTGCTTGGAGTGGTTAACATGAAAGGACCTCTCAGTTTTGATTAACATTTGAACAAGAACACCAGTCAGAGTAACTGCTAAGGAAGTACATGGACCTCCACCCCCAAGTCCCCAAGGCTGGACCTGTACCTTCTGGCTATGTGAAGCTGGTGAGGAGAAGAGAGGCTCAACACCCTCTAAGGAATATGGGGTGAAGGTGGAGATGTTTTCCCTGAAGAATTCTTAGGGGGAGAGGAGTATGAGGTCATTTCCAACACTTGACAGTAGATTTGAATTAACACTGAGGGTTGAAGGGAACTTGTGTGTGACAAGTCTTAGGGAGCAGCACCAGGGAGTCGGTGCTACTGGGATTTCCTGATAATTGAGCAGGGAGCCTCTTGGAATTGTTCATCTTGACACAAAGCTGGAGTATTTGCCTACTGATTTTTGTCCCCTGTTTATTGAAGGTTGCTCCTGGGGGCAGTAACTCTGCTAAGTCCCTGAACTATTTTGATCATTTAGAGAAGGTTGTGGGTAGAAAAATAGAAATGCATCATGAAGTCATGTGCAAGCTTATCAGCACTAGTGAGTCTGAGCTTGTATGGGGCTGCCCTTTGTAGCTGTGGCTGAGATAGGGGACAAGAGGATATGAGACGAGAGTTTCAGTAGCATCTACTACATCTGTCAAATAAGGAATTACAGTAGTTATGTTGGTTGAGCTCTTGTTTGGTCAGGTACCACTGTAAGCATCTCACATGTATTAACACATGTGATTTTTATAGTATCACCATGAGGTAGGATTGAAGCACACAAAGCTATGGTGCTTGCTGATGCTCAGGTGGTGTGTCTGTTGTTTGTTTCAGGTTAGGTTTCACAAAAAAATGTACAAGTTGCAGTGGGTTAAAATAAGGAGAGTGGTGTTCCTTGTTCATTCTACATGTCCATCAAGGACTGTCTGGTAACTTCTCTTCTCTACCGCTTACACATTGGAATGAGGTGCCAACATGTGTTTTTTCCCTAGTCCTAAGGCAGGATTCCCATAGGGATCATTACTCCTAAAATTTCTGCATAGAGGTGTCTTACTTCTCTTTTGTTCACATTTCATGAGCTAAATCAAGTGAGATAGCCATTCCTAATCCCAAAGAGTGTTGTCTGAAGAACCATCTTACCACCTGCTTGGCAGGAGAAAACCAAACCTACTTACTAAATGGAATTCATGATTACACCTTCTACTCCTCTGGATGCAACATATATAAGCAAAATTTAGCTTAACTTCTTTCTAGCAGGCAAAATAACTTTCTCCGTGATGCACTGGAGACACTGCAACATTCTACCTACTCACTTCTTTGATTTAAAACTCCAGGATCTCTGGGTGGCACAAGCCTTTTTCTACAACAGAAAAGAGAGCAACATTTTCTCCACCAGCTCTGCATGTGGGTCCTCTTGTTGCAGAGACCTATAAATTCAAAGGACAAGTTATCAGCTTCCCAGGTGGACACTTCCGGCCTTTAATAACAGTTCTCTCATTGCTCAACATCTGGCCTCTAGACTAATGCCCATGTATTTTTAGAACTTTTGTTATAGCAATCCTCTACTTCCATTTCATTTAGACTCAGTAAATTGGAATAGATTTTCCTGAGGTAACAGACAACCATCAACCTGAAGAACAGTAATAACACTGCTGGGAGACGTGACTGTGAGAGTGTTGGTGGCTCACTCCCATCTTTCTGAGGAATTCCTCCCTATCTGGTTGCACCTAGTACTGTTCTATGCAATGAGCAATTACTCAATAAATGGATCATAAATGGCAAGATGTTGAAGTAATTAGATTGGCTATGAAGCAACCACATTTGTGGGAGGCATAATAAGAAAAATCATTACCATGTAAAAGAACATGTTTATTTTGTAGATAAAATGTTTACTTTCTAACAATTTGAACATGTTTTTCAGAGAACTCTGGGAATAGAACCTTAGTTCAAAGGCATAGCGTTCCTAGTTCTCAACTCTGGAGGGTGGGAAATGCTCATGTGACCTTAGTAACACCAATGAGAGGTGTGTCCAGAATAACGAAGGTTCTCCTCAGTTCTGTCATGCATGAGTTCGGTCACTGTGAGTAATAGCTCTATTTTTGAGTTCTACACGGAAAAGGTGGCATAATTTAGTGAAGATTCCTGGGATGGTAGATGGAGTTGGAGTCATTTGTCCTAATACAGAGAAAACTTGGGTTAGATATATTTTTAACTGCTTTCAAGTAGGTAAAATTAGCTCTTTTTCACTGATTCAAAGGTTTAAAAATATACATTCCTTTTTCATAATTGAAATTTTTGTTGGTTGTGTTCAGGATCAATACAGAGACATTTCAGTTTGTACACAATTCTTAATATATATACCAAGATTCTTTTAAAAAATCACATATTGTGATTCTTTTTTTTTTTTTCTTCTTTTTCTTTTGTGCTTGGGATCAAACCCACAGTCTTATGCATAGTAGGCAAGCACTCGACAGAGCCACATCCACAGCCCCATGTTGTGATTCCTTTCAAAACAGCTATTTCAGTGATTTTCCAGATTTGAATTTGAAGGCAAATTTTCCTGAAGAGATAACCAAGTGCCAATATTTTCAAATGCTGATATGCATTTAAATAAATCCGAACAATTCATAATTTCATATCATATTTATCACAAACTCAAACTTTTAATCTTTCATAGCACATTAAGAAAACTATGCTACCATGACCAAAGATGTCAGAGTACTCACAGTTCTGACAGGGCTATGATCAGGGAGTGGTTTTCTTTAGGAAATAGTTCTAAACAACATGGGAATAGAAGTAATTTAAAATGTTCAAGTCATATTAAATTCATAATGGTGATTTAAATTGCTAATTAGTATGCTCTGTTTTTTTTAGTAGCTCTGGAAACATTTTAACAAGCAGAACATTTCACCTCATTCTATTTTTTAAGTGTATTTTTTTCCTTAAAATGTAAAATTATTTGCTGTTTTTTTTGTGCGTGTTTTTTTTTTTTTTGTACAACCTGTAAAGAATTAAATATTGAATTACAGGAAGTTTTGACTTTCTTGGGTGTCAGTCAAATATTCCATAGGCATATGGGGGATAATTGCTGTATACTATAGTAAGAAGTATACTAGAAGTATTCATTTTTAATGAAAGACAAATTTTATTTATCCTAATTCATTTCCTAAGACAGAACCAAGAACAATGTGTGGCAGAACTCATGGTGAAGACTAAGCATTTGGAGCACACTAAATAGATATGGGTCTCGTGTTGTTAGAGTCATTCAAATAAGGACACCTATTTGTGGCATCAGGTTATGGTGACTTGGGTTGTCTGGCCTTTAGCTGTCCTGCTGACAATACTATTCTTGTTTCATATATCCTACTGATTACTCAGTATCTTCTCTTGGTGTTCCATAGGTATCTCAAATTTGACATGTCTGAAATTGACTCTATTACAGCTGACCTCCTGTGTTCCCTGTTCAGTGAATAGCACTACTATGTGCTAGTTGTCCCAACTAGAAAATTGTGTCTTTTTATAACTTTGCTTTTTCCTCTGTCCTGAATCAAGTGAATCCTATGAATCTGAATTTTTTGTCTTTTCAAAATTCATATGTTGATATCCTCACCCCCAATGTGATATGGTATCAGGAGTTGGGGTTGTGGGGAGTGACTGGCTCATGGGAGCAGGGCCCTCATGGATCAAATTAGTGTCTCTATGAAAAAAGTCTAGAAGAGACCCTTGCCCTTGGTGACACAGCAGAACTATGTCACCTACCTTTGAACCAGTAAGTAAAGTGAGCCTTCACCATACATTAGACCTGCCCCACCTTGGTCTTGGTCTTCTCAGCCTCCAGCACTATGAGAAATAAACTTCTGTTTTTGTTACAAGGTATTTTGTTAAAGTAACCCAAATGGACTGACACTGATCAATTTTCAAATCTTGCATATTATATCTCAAAAAGATATCTATATTTAAATACACCTATAATTTTCTATCCCTCTCTTTCTATGCCTGGCTTATTTAACTTAGCATAATACCTTCCAGGTTCGTGTGTGTTTTGTTTTGTATTTTGTAAATCAGGATTTGTTTTTTAAGACTGATTATTTTTTTAAGACTGTTATAAGAATATGCCACAATTTCTTTACTCATTCATCTGTTTGTAGACATTTGGCTGTTTTTATCACTTGGTTATGATGAATGGTTTTGTAATGAATGTGGGAGTACAGATTTCTCTTTGAGAAATCTCTTTGAGATCCTGACTTCAGTTCTTTTGGATATGTATTCAAATGGAATTGCATGATCATCATTCTGTTTTTTGAGGAATCTGTATGCTCTTTTTCATAAAATTGTACGATTTACTTTTCCACCAACAGTATACACAGTTTCCCTTATAACCACATCCTCACAAACCCTTGTTTTTCCTTGCCTTTTTGATAATAGCATCCTAACAGATGTGAGGTAATATCTCATTGTGGTTTTGATTTGCATTTCCCTGATGATTAGTGACACTGAACACCTTTCATGTACCTATTACTCATTTGAGTCTCTTCTTTGAAAAAAAAACAAAAACAAAAAACCATCTGTTCAATTTTGGCCAGTTTGCTAAATGAGTTTCTTTATCACTAAATTGAGAGAATTGTTTATGATGGCTAAGTTCCCTTATTATTATATTCCATAATATCCATGACATTTGGTTAATTATGGTAATTCTTCCATCTTTGATGACCAATCCTGTCCTCCTCTGTTTATGAATTCTGGGGGGGTCTGCATTCCAGAAGATTTATAGGAAAGAAAGGAGAATGTTGCCGCCTGAAGCGATGGCCGCTTGGAGCAACAAAGCCGTGGGAATAAGTTCAGAGGCAGACTGGAAACAAACAGGCTCTTTATTTTGTCAGCTTCTCTCTCCGGCTCCAACAACACCCCTGCACGCCATTCATGCTACTCCAACAACCACAAAATGGCCTCCACAACTACCCACAATCCCCCGGGCCAAGTCTCGTGAGACCATGCAAATGGCGCCAACCCGATCCACAATGTCCCGGGCCAAGTCTCACGAGACCATGCAAATGGCACTGACCCAATCCGCAATGTCCTGGGCCAAGTCTCACGAGACCATGGAAGGTGGTAATGCTTATGGCTCACAGCTAACCGCAATCTTAGCTATCTCCTTTATTAGGGCTCCTGCAGGAGAAGGGTCCTTGATTTATGTCAATTTTCACAGACACATCTCTGGATTCACAAAAGCCAGTGAACGTTTATGTGGCAAGAAATGTTGCATGTTCAGGATGAGAGTTGGGGGTGGCTATTGGTTTCTTTATGAATTCTCTGAAGGAAATAACATCGGTGTGTTAATCTGCTTTTCATCACTGTGACCAAAATACCTGGCAAGGACAACACAGAGGAGGAAGAGTTTATTCTGACTTATGACTTCAGAAGTTCAGTCCACGGTTGACGGACTCCATTGCTCTGAGCCCAAGGTGAGGCAGAACATCATGGTGGAAGGGCATGGTGGAGGAGCAGTGCTCAGCTCATGGCTTCCAGGAAGCCGAAGAGAAGGTGTTAGGGGAAGGGGCTGCAGGGCTGATCAACCCTTCCTGGGGATGCTCCCAGTACTTCTCCCACCTACGCTCCATCGCTCCATCGGCCTACAGTGACCACCCAGTCAGTCCATTTGAACTAGGATTAGGTTACAGCTCTCAAATTCGAATCATTTCACCTCTGAATATTCCTGCATTAACAGGAGCTTTAGGGGCCTCCTCGAATCCAAAAGCATAACAACTCACCTCAGCTCCAGTCTGAATGACTTCTATTGATTAGAAACAGAATGACGAAGGGTGTTTAAACCCCAGCAGATGGAGACTTTAGTAATTGTGTCTTTATAAGAGCGGATGCCTGAGCTGCATCCACAATGTGCGACGCTCCCTGCAGATCAGAATACGACTCAGTAAAGCCATCACCCGGGTTTGTGGTATGATTTCAAAGGAGATAAAGCCCCTACTGTCTAAATTTCATGACCCAGTAGTGTTTAAAATCTTCCTATTCCTTTAAGCATCTCATCTCTCTGAGGGAATTATTTCTACTTCTTCTTCTCATCCCCTTCTTGTTTTTCTTGTTCTTCCTCCTCCTTTTTCTCCCCCTCATCTTCATCCCCCTCCTCCCATTCTTTTAATTCTTCCCCTCTTCCTCCTTCTCCTCTTTCCTCCTCCTTCCTCCTCCTCCTTCATCTTCCTCCCCTTCCTCCTCCTCCTCCTCTTCCTTCATCTTTATCACCAGCATCTGCACCAGCGTCTCCTTCCCTAAGGGAATGTCCCCTGTACCTGGCATTGAACTAATTCTCTGTTTTAATCCTTGTGACAACCTCGGGTGAAAACATTTTTATTACTCTTGTTTTACAGAAAAGAAAAGGTAAGATTCAGAACAAGACCTGCCCCTCTGCTGTCGGAGGGTAAGGCCTTTGCACCAGTTACAACCCAGTCTCCATGGAACAGAGCTATTTTATTTACACATAAATGGCTGAGCCATGAATTTCAGGGATACCTACACTTAAATAGACATAACACACTTACCCGAGCCAGTGCGCAGCTGATGTATACTCAATTCTAGGATTCAAGTTTTAAGGGACTTCTATATGTAAATTAAAAAGTAAAATGTTATGCACCCAAGTTAATAGGACTTGTTAAATTACTTTTATATGAAAGCAAACCTAGATTGTTCTGTTATGAATTCGTCCACACTATACAGGAAGGGGCCATTGGCCATCTTAGCATTATTTACATACTAACTTTGCCTATAAATACCATTCAGTATGGCTGGTACTATGGAAGATATTTTTAATAAAAAATAGAGGAATTTTGCAGTCCAGTGGGAGAGATGAAGTAGTCAACTAATCACATAGTAATATAAAATTATAACAGGGTTACAACAGAGAGGTACTTTATTATAGTGTGAACCTTTAGTCCATTTGCTGTTCTTATAATCAAATACCATAGACTGGATAATTATAAAGAGTAAAGTTTCATTTGGCTGACAGTTCTGGAGGTCCAAGATTGAGGGGCTGCATTTGGTGAGGTTGTTCTGGCTGGTGGAAACTCTGCAGAGTCCTGAAGTGATGTCCCACATTAGGTAAGACAAAGTGTCCTAGCTCAGGTCTCTCCTTCTCCCTTTATTAAGTCACAGTCTCATTAGATTAGTGCCACCCCTTTATGGCCTCATTTAACCTTAATGATATTCCAAAGGTCCCACCTCTAAATATTATAGTCAGATTAAGTCTCTTCACTCTGAATATCTCACAATGGGCCTTAAATGTTAGCATGTGTTTTGGTGGGTACATTAAGACCATAAGAGAGTGCTCTAAGATAGAATCTAAAGCTGAGATCTCAGAGTTTGGCTAAGACTAAAAATATTAAGTATTGGGATGCAGGTTGGAAGAATAACCTTTCAGGCGAAGTAAAGAGCATGTGCAAATGTCCTGGGGGTCTGTGAGATGAAGACCATACAGGGACATGTAGGTCATGCCAAAGACTTTGGTTTTGTTTTGGTTTGTTTTAAACTATTTTAAAAATTTTTTAAAATTTTGTTTTAATTAGTTATACATGCCAGTAGAATACATTTATGCACTGTGATATATCATACATAGATGGGATATTATTTCTCAGTTTTCTAGGTGTACATGTTGCAGAATCATATTGGTCATGTAGTCACATATATACATACAGTAATAATGTCTGTTTCATTCCACCATCTTTCCTATCCCCACATGCCCTCCCTTCACTTCCCTCTACCTAATCTAAGGTAACGTTATTTTTCCCTAGTGTCCCCCACCTTATTGTGAATTAGCATCTGCATATTAAAGAAAACATTCAGCCTCTGGTTTTGTGGGATTGGCTTATTTTGCTTAGCATGATATTCTCCAACTCCAACCATTTACTGGCAAATGCCATAATTTCACCCTTCTTTAAAGCTGAGTAATAGTCCATTGAGTATATATACCACATTTTCTTTATCCATTCATCTATTGAGGACACCTAGGTTGTTCCATAATCTAGCTATTGTGAATTGAGCAGCTATAAACATTTGATGTGGCTGTGTCACTATAGTATGCTGATTTTAAGTCCTTTGGGTATAAACCAAGGAGTGGGATAGCTGGAACAAAATTACACCCTACCCAGGCACTCTCTCCTCCCTGTTAAATCCTCGCAGGGTTTTCAACTCTCCCTTTTGTAATTTTTCATCTCCTTATCATCTTGGTGGTTTATACCTGGCTTGTTTCAAAATTTCAACTACTTATACCCAGTTTTCTGAGGAATCTCCATACTGTTTTCCATAGTGGTTGCACCAATTTGCAGTCCCACCAGCCATGTGTGAGTGTGTTCAGCATCTCTAGCAATTAGAGAAACGCAAATCAAAAACTACTCTAAGATTTCATCTCACTCCTGTCAGAATGGCAATCATCAAGAATACAGGCACCAATGAGCAATCTTAACCAGGAAAATTATATGATCTTTAAAGAGATCTCTTTGGATACAGTAAGGAAATAAGTTAGGCATGATAAGAGCACTCAATATCATTCCACTTGTTAAAATGAAAGCTGACAGTCACTAGGATTTAGATGGTGGCAGTCTAGAAGAAGATAGAACACCTACAGAACTGCTTAGTGTCTCTAAGCCCCACTTCTTGGTTGTGTGACCTTGAGAAGGTACTTAACCTCTCTGAGCCACTGTTTCTACCTCTGTAAAAGTTGTAACATTAACAGTATCTACATCAAGGTCATTATAAATCAAAATGACTACCTGACACAAAGAAAGTGCTCAATAAGTGTTAGATGATCTTGGTCTTAATAGAAGTCATCATAGTAGTAAGAGTTGTGCAGTCGAGTTAAAAGAGAAAATTGGGAAGAAAATATTTCTGATAGCTAGATTTGTGTAAATACAATTCTTGGGTCAGAAAGTTAGGACTAAAAAGTTAAATTTAATCTATTTATTTGTAATATACTTTGCTAGATGTTAAAAAAGATTAATTAAACTAATTAATAATCCTAAGAGCATGTTCAAATTTTCAGTTCTACAAAGGTGACTGGCACACGTGCCCCTGAAATATTGCTAACACTGGATACCTCCAATATTTCTTTTGGGGGGTATAGTATTGTTATTTTAATTTGTTTAAAATTTAGTGGTCATTTTCCAGTTTTTTCTTTGAAGTGGTTTTTAATGCAATTTGTCACAAGTAATAAGTAGAAAACCGGTCTTTGAAAACACCATCGACACAGATTAAAGTTTCAGTAAGAAAACTTCTCAGTAAGTAGTTGAAATTTTGAAACAAGCCAGGTATAGACCACCAAGATGATAAGGAGATGAAAAATTACAAAAGGGAGAGTTGAAAACCCTGCGAGGATTTAACAGGGAGGAGAGAGTGCCTGGGTAGGGTGTAATTTTGAGAATGGTTGCTCATTTCTAAAAGACTGTCATCTGGAAGATGAATCAAAGACTTTCTCTGATCCTTCTTGGTCCAAATAAAAGTACTAGAAAAAGTGAATATTGAATGAAAATAAGAAAGAGGTTTCTAATGAGGTTCTGAGTTCTCTGAATAAAAATAAAGGCTGTTCTGTGAGAGGCAGGGACTTCCCTAGCAGGGAGCTATTTAAGGGAGACAGGAGATTGATACATTGGAGGTATCCAGTGTCAGCAATATCAGGGCAGCTGGAAAAGGTTCCAACTCCAGTAAGGGCCAGTGGCGTTTCAATCCTGAGTCCTCTGCAGACCTGTGCAGGGCATCACATGAAGCCTATTAGAAAAGCATAGCATGTGCCCAGTCCAGCTTCCTGATTCATAGTGTGTATTTCTTCACAGCTCTCAGAAGATCTGTTTACTCATAAATGTGTGCAACACTGGATTATGTGACTACTGTAGTTCTTTGTGAATTCCTGTGATCCCAGGACCTAGGCATGATCTCTGATGGAGGCAACGTGGGGCCTGATTTGAAGAGGGGCAGGAGATCCTATTAGCTGGGGAGGCTTTTAGTGTTATTCAGACTACGCTAGTCATTGCCGTATCAAGTTCTCAATAGCACCTGGAAGGATACAAAAGATGCTGGTATTGTTTCCTACAGAATCAATCTTGAACTCTTGAGTCTCCATTCTAGAAGAAATTCAGGGACCATCTGGTTAACAGTTTTTATTTCAGACAATAGGAACTAAGTGAAGAGCCATGAGGGATAATGACTTATCCCCAGGTTAAATTAAAAAATCAATAACTTTTTTTGCTTCAATTTCTAGCCACATTTTCCCTTTTTCTAGCTTGTTCTCTGTCTGAATTTTTTTTTTCTGCTCCCTCTCACACATGCCCTCCCCATGCTCCTCAGTTTAAACATTCGTCTTTTTGAGTTGATCTGGTGGCTCTCCTCAGAGCCAGATAGCAAAATGAAGGTGAGAGAGGGGTGTAAGGCTGCAGTGGGAGTCTTTTCCAGGCTTGGCAAAGCAGGTTAAGAGCAGTGCGACAGGTGCTGAAGTCAAAAGAAGTACAATAATTTTCAGGGAGGTGTGTGGTCCTCATTAGCTCTCCTTCAGGCTCTTGAGCTGATATTGTCATTGATGGCTGCAGGAAAGAATCTGGGGTCATGAGTGAGGCTGGAGAAGAAAATGGGGAATAGCATTGGATATCCTTATCTCAGCAGAGAACCTGTATAGAGAATGTAGTTGCTCCAGTGAAGGGGGCTAATTTTGGCTTGATAGGTGTGTGGCCAAGTTATGTGGTTATGTGTGTGTCCTCCTGTGTCCTTATGAATAAAAAGGAAGGATTATTCTTATATATTTACTTTTCTTTTTTGGTACTGGGAATTGAACCCAGGACCTCATGCAAGTGAGGCAAGTGCTCTACCACTGACCTACAACTCCTTCCCAGGATGGATCATTATTAAGACTGCCATTTATGAGGTTGTTGTGAGTTCCACTGATACTTTGGGGAAATGCTTTGTGGCTCCCAAGAGTGTGTTGCAGTCTCTTGTTTAAATCCTCAGTCTCCCTAGTGCAGACAGTACTGAGTTTAGGCAGAGTCTTCAGAGGTGCTCTGTGCTCTGCAGCCCAGTTCTACTGCATAAAGAACATAAAGAGGACTCAATCAAGTTTGGATGAGTGGATGGATATATATGCGGAGGACAGGAGGAGTAGGGTGATATATAGGTGAAGGGGGAGGAGGAGGAAGAAAGACAGGGAGACAGAAGGCTTGCTGCCCATGTGACATTTGAATCGTACTCCTGATACTCAGGTTTCCCACCATCTCTTTCTGGGGCTGATCTGATGTTTCCTTCGTAGCTTTTGCTTCTTAGAGATGACATTAAACTAGTTAACAGTGTGGGGGAACAACTTGAACTTTGTGGTCAAGCAAATCTGGGTTTCAATTTTCTTCTTGAAACTCTGTGACCTTGGGCAATTTACCTACTCTAAACAATCAATTTTATTCTCCATAAATTGAAATGAACAATTCCTATCTCATTGAGATTGTTGTGAGGATTAAATGGTAAAGTGAATAAATAGTTTAGCACAGTGTTTATTATACAGTAAGCATTCAATAAATGCTATCTCCTTATGCTGACTATTCAATAAATGCTGTCTCCTTATGCTGACTATTCAAGAAAGTCGATCTACAAATGAAGAGGTTTGATCAGTGGCTAGTATGGTGCTACATTGTAGGCATTCAACAAATCTTTTGAAGTGCAAGGAAGGCATAAATGCTGTATTGGCTTTGTCCTCAATCACATTTTAGTTAAAGACAAAAGTCTGTCATTATTTATTGACATGATGGAATTTTAGGAATTTTTACTTATTTGAAAATATTAATTCATACCTTTTAAAAAAGTTATTGAAATTTCCCTTTATTCTAATCTGTGATCCATTTTTGTTAAGTGTTGTATGAAAATGTGAAAAGAATATGATATATTTTGGTGTGAGATGAAATCTGAGCTCTCCTCAGGTAATTTCATTTTCCAGATTGCATCAGTTAATTTTCTATGGGGAAAAAAGAATTAATACTGCTGTAGTAGCAAGTGGATAAATAAACACCACTTATGTAGTCATAGAATACTGGGTGAGTTTCAGATTTAAAGGATGACATAAAGAAAGAGCGGAATTTTGGGTGGGAAATGATTCCGGGGAGCTCTGCTGGCCAAGGAGCAGCATCTTTGGGATGGAACTCTCACTGATTCTCTCCCTTTGGATTTCTTCTTAATAGTTCCATTCCCCCAGGAAAGCAGAATATTATCTTCGTGTAATTTTCCTGTTCAGTTCTGTGATTGGCAGAAGAGGACCTGTTCCCAACTAGTAGAAGGAAGGAAGTGACCAGACAGGCAAAAATGGCAGAGAGTCTCTGCCTTTCTTGTGAAGTTCACATTGCTATAACCTCATCTCCATGTTTCTCTCTATTCTGTCAAACTAAGCCCTGACGGTAATTAGGATGAAGAAAAATGGGAACATGGTCAACTGCATAAGAGAAGATGTCTGGGTTTAGGTTCAAATTACATCCTCTCCCTGGGTTTGCTTGTCTGCAGCATGTTGGGATATTACTACTACAGTGGTTGTAGACCACCTCCTGTCTAGTCTTTTAATAACATTAGAAATGTTTTTCAGAAATTGCTTATACATTAGTTCCCTGATAAGGTTAGAATCTGGTGGGAGCACTTGTATAATCAAATGAGGCCCTAAATTGATATGTGATCACAATTGCAGTAACTGTGATAGAAGAGAGATGCAGAAAAGCTTAGAGAACACGTACATGAAAACATTGCCTAGTCTAACAGGCAGAGAAGACATCCTGGGAAGGAATGAAGGGGGTATGTTAGTGATCATGTGGGAGCTCTTTATGGGAAGAGAGTCTGGGAAGAACATTTTAGGACAAGAAATGAGTTGAAAGAGGGTCACATCTCGCAGGTGCAAGATTCATTTTAGAGACCAAATGGAAGGCCCAGTGGATGGAGTATGGGAAGCTAATTGGAATTGGGCATGAGATGAGTCTAGAGAGTGGGGTGCAACCATGCAGGACCTTATCAATCTTCACGTGCCAGTGTTTAACCTAAGAGAAAGTGCACGTGAGTGAGACAGGTTGACATCCAGAAGCAATACCTGCAGTATGGACACATCTGAGGGGCTAGGAGTGATGGGGGGCACACACCAGGAGACAATTTTACGAATCTATGAGACAATGAGGGGACCTTGCCATAGGGCAGCAGAAGAGGTGAAAAGCAGTGGACAGGTGGGGAAATATTTAAGGAAGGATAACGGATCATTGTAGTGGTGGATCAGCCATGAAGAGCGTGGGAAAGCAGAGTGACAGCTGTGACTCGGGGGTTTGGGCTGGTGTGGGTCTACACACAGATGAAGAATACCAGAGGGGGCCGAGCCCGTGGGAGAGCTTGATTCTGGAGGTTCCGGCTTGGATATAATTTTTTATATGATTTTGTGATAGCCACGTGTGTGGTGTGGATGCCTGGCTGTTGGTTGGGTTTTCTTTTTCCCCTTATAAGTGTGACCATTGCTTCTTAACACTTTATATATAATTCTTCAAGATACTTCCGTTACTGCCATCCTGCCTTTCAGGGAGTGAAAGTGATGCTCAGAGACTTTGTCATCTGAGGCTTTAGAGCTGGCAGAACTGGGACAGGAACACAGGCCTGCCTTCTAGGAACTTTTGAAACCTCAGCTTATAGTTATATATAACTATATATATATATAAAATTTGGTACTGGGGATTGAACTCAGGGGCACTCGACCACTGGGCCACATCCCCAGCCCTTTTTTTTTTTTTTTTTCTATTTTATTAGAGACAGGGTCTCACTGAGTTGCTAAGTGCCTCGCCATTGCTAAGGCTGGCTTTGAACTCACGGTCTTCCTATCTCAGCCTCCCAAGTGCTAGGATTACAGGTGTGTGCCACCATGCCCAGCTATAGTTTTTATATTTTTTAAGTTAGCAAGTAGGCGTTCTTGGACGATCTCATACAGCCCTGGATCTTCAGGGTAGGGAATCTCCACAGTCAACATTTTAAGCCAGTTTAGTTTATACAGAATAGACCCTACATAGAGAAGATCAGGGGAAATGGAAGCTCTTTGCTTCTACCAGAAGGCTCCTAAATTTCAGTTTAAGGTGTGCAGCTTTGGAGGAGACTGGATAGGACTCTGCTTACTGAAGAGAGACAGGCTCTGGAGGTGCTCTGAAAAACTCAAGTGCAGCAGGCAGAACAGGCTAGAAGAGGGTAGTGTAGTGGCAGGGTGAGGTACCATTGAGCAGTGGTGTTAGCATTCTGGAAGGAGAATCAAGTTGTGCCCAGCCAGGGAAATTCTGGAGCAGTGGTTCAGGCAGAGAGGCAGCAATAAAGCAGTCAGTCAGCTGAGAGTAGCACTGGCAAGACTTTAATCATGTTAGCCTCACTGGCAGGCTGCATCCCACTACTAGGGGTCCTACAGCACCAGGCAAGTTGCCCAGTCAGAGGAGCCAGCCACACAGTAACCTGATATCATGGCCTTATTGGAACTGGGACTTAAAGGCACAATAGGAGTGGCAGTAGGAGGAACTTCATCATTACTGTCTACCAGTATGTATGTCTGCCCATTTGTCTGTCTGTCTGTTCGTCATTCCATCTGATGAACATTGACCAGGGCTTGCCAAGTGCAAGACCTTGTGCAGCATCCTGGGAATAAAAAGATGAAGTAAGTCCACTGGGTGTCCTCGCCACTACTAGCTCTCCACTCTCAGAGTATGTTCAGCTTTCTCAATCCTTCCCATTTGTTTTCTTCATGTGGAGAAAGGATCATCTTGCACCCCAGAGAGAAATAAAGCTTTATAGTTTGAGATCCACAACCACCAAGTGAGTTTCCAAATACTGGCATATTTTATTATGGATGGCGAATGCATGCAGATGATCAAGATGCCATTTATTGCAAATCACAGGGTCCAAACCTGTTGAGAATGTTATAAATCAGCAGTAAGCACATCTTTAACATTTGTCTTGAAGTCTTGACGTGAGAATATATACTAATGCGTTGATCTTGTGTTGATAAACATGTTTATCTCCTCTTGGAAAACACTTCTGCTCAGGCCAGGGTATAAGCTGTCTTTTCACTTGGACTGTGGAGCTCCCAAGGGCTTCATCCTATGGATATGAAGTCACCAGGACTCATTGTAAATAGCACTTGAGCTCTAGAAGGGAAAGAGACACATCACATGGTGCCTCATGCTCATGGGTCTCAGGGGCTGAGGGCCCCAGCTTGCTTGCTCAGAGGCTCTGCCCTTCGTGCCAACTCATTTCACAGCAGTTGTCTTCATCACCATGTCATTCTTTACTGATGGAAAATGTAGCCACAGTGAAGCTGGAACACAGGCCTCAAGACGGACCAGCATGAACTTGTCCCATGTTCAGGGCAGTGGAGCAGAAAGGAGACAATGAGAGGCGTCATAAACCCTTCCCTATTTTCTTCATATTTAGGCTCTTCAATGACATGGTTCTGGAGTTAATGGGGATGAGCCTTCATCAGAAACTGGTATGGATGCAGGTCCACACGTGGCCATTTCAGTTCATTGGAATTGGCCTGTTTTTTTTTTTTTTTTTCTTTCTCCCCCCCCCCCCCCCCCCGTGATCATATTCATGAAGATCCCAGGTTAACAAATCCATGGCCCACTTCCTGGAAGAGCTGACAGTCTTGTTGGCTGTCTTCTGTTGCCCTCATAGGCTGCACTCTGAGCATTACACATGTGCACCCTGGGACAGGCACCCATGGCTTCCTGTAGTCCTCTTATCCCCCTAGAAAGGCTCATGACATCTGAAAGTAGAGTATATACAGAATCTCAAGCTGCTAGAGCAGAAGAACCCTTAGGAAACACTGACTACTTCCCTGAGAGATGAGGAAACAAAGCCCAAAGATGGGAAGAGCTGACCAAGAAGCAGGTTAGAGGAGCTGGAATAAGAAGAACATCATTCTTTCTTCTATCTCTTTTGTCTAACAAGGTCTTCCAAACTTCTGCTCCTTGAATCAAAGACTTTCAGAGATCCAGGCTTGTCTTCTTCTATAAGAAAGCAATTGATGAAAATGTAGATGAGTCTGGGACCTCTTCCATTGCAAACATTAAACTTGTTTCAGTCATTTGAAGCCACTGACCTGAGCCTCTGTATGAAGCCTCAGTCTGGTGAAACGTGCTACTGATGGACCTGAAGCCCCGAAGAGATGGGCAGCATCAGTGTCGGGAGCTGGCTCCTCAGCAGGACCTGTTACCTTCCTTCTATTTCACAGTCTCCTAAACCCATTGGTACAAGGCACACTTTAATATATTTCTCTCCTTTCCTTCTAGAGCTCAAGTGTTGTTTACAGTGAGTCTTGGTGACTTCACATCCATAAGATTGTATCAGGATGTTATTGTTTCACTGTATTAGTTATAATTAAATGGAGCAACAGTGAATCTGGGAAGAACTGTGTATTGGTTTTGCTAGTTAAGGTGATCATTTAGGTTTTTGTAATGCTTTCACCCCCTGTCAAAAGCGGAATATCCTGAAGTCTTCTTGTGTGAAAAGAGATTCAAATTATAATTGAGATTGGAAATGTACTAAGATTATACAAATGAAAATGGAGCCGGTCATGGTGGTACATGCATGTAATCCCAGGAGTTCAGGAGACTGAGGTGGGAGGATTGCAAGTTCAAAGTCAACATTAGAAATTTAGCAAGGTCCTGTAGAGTTTAACAAGACCCTGTCTCAAATAAATAAATAAATAAATAAATAATTTTTTTTTTTTTTTAAAAAAAGGGCTGGGGATGTAGCTCAGTGGATTCAATACCAGGTACAAAAGATAAAAGAAAAAAATGAATACAGATTCCCTGTTGACAGAGAAGTCCTTTTAACCTCTCTCAGTCTCTGTTTTATGATATACACATCAGGTTTGGAATTGCACATCTTTTGGGAATTATTGAATGGAAGGCATAGGGTAATGCTAGAGAATTGGGGAAGGAGCTGTAACCATTTCCAGTCTTTACTGAGTTCCCTATATGTGTGGAGATAACTGAAGAAAGATATAGGGTGCTTCCCCTCTACTCTTGGGAGCAATTGAGCTCTGATTGCTTCTTCAAAGGGATTTTGTGTTTGCCAATGCACATGACATCCCCAATGAGGATGACAGGTGAACATGGAAGAGAAAACTGACTTGTTCAGGACCACCATGCCCAGAATTGGGATGTGTATCCCCATCTGACCCTGTAGAAGTGATCTTCAAAAGATGCAAAAGGAATCATGTTGTTCCCCAGTTTAATATCCTTCATGAGCTTCGCTTTGCTGGTAGAATAAATTCCAATATGTTCTGCAAGGTCCCACATCATTTGGCCCTGGCCCATATCTCCTACTCCTTTTTCTCCATTCTCCCTCCCACCCAATGCATTTCTGCAGCAGAGCGCTTCCTTCAGAGCCTCTACCTTGCCTTCTTTTGCTGCCTCTGAGTCTTTGAATATACACCTCCTTCAGCCTCTGATGTTCTCTCCCCTGGATCCCTTCAAAATGGGCTACTTTCCCTATTTCAGTTCTCTGCTCAAATGTCTCTTGTTCGGAGACTTTGCCTGACACCTCCCCTAAAGCTGTAGCATCATCTGTCCAGCTTTGGTGTTTTGCTGTCACAGCTGTCTGAATGTGCACTTGTGAATGAATGTTTTCTTTTATGGTATTTGGTTGATTTATCTTATTTGGTCTGTCTATGCTTGTGAAATTTATGAAAGTAGGGGCTGTATCTATTTTGTTTATGGCTATATCTCCAGCATCCATTATAATGACTGGTACCTGGTAAGCACGTAACATTTGCTAATACAACAAATGACTGAGTGGAAGAGTTATTCTGTATTCAAGTCTTAGTTCATCTTAGATGAAAATGTGCTATGACACTATCTACCCTGCTCTCTGAACTTTAAAGTAGGAGGACAGGTGACTCTTCCTTTGTGTAGTTATCACTGTCCAGCACACACTTCTTCTCCTTTGTCTCTTTTTCACATTTTCCTCAGTTTGCCTAAGTTAGATGTCCAATTTGGCATGTAGCATTTACTAAACTTAAAGTTGTAGTGATGGGAACCATAAATTGGAAGGAAAAGATTTGAGTATTAGACATAGACATGTCTGTAGCTCGTAGTGTGACCTAAGAAGTTAGATGCCTAGAAGATCTGTTTCTTCTATTTTTATAACAGAATATTACCCAACTTGTGTTGTTTTGTTTACCTTCTGTCCATTAACATAGACAGCCTCATCAGACTTCTACTTTTAAAAATAGCAATGACCATCTAGATTCATGTTTGGGTATATTCACTAATGATAGAAATCTGATTAATTAGTTTGTGTTGCAAAACTTATAATCTCAGAGGAAAAGCCAAGCTTCCAAATGCCCTGCCAGTGAGCAAATATTCTGTGTCCTTGCTGTGTGCCTGGTGCTTTCTAGAGTGGCCTGGGAGGCATAAAAACCAGAAGGGAACAGAATTACATCCTCATGTGGTTCTCCATCTGCTCATTTTTATAGGGTCTGCCAGGATTTTCCCAGCACGTCTTCTCCAAATTTCTCGTTTCACCCCAGATTACACACAACTCCCCCCTGGCAGAGAAGTCTGCATGTACAGCCAGATTTGTAGAGAGTGCCAGTGTTTGATATGCGTTCTCATCATCCATTACCTTGTATCCAAAGACAGAACAGAGGGTGAATGGGCATGTGGTTAAAAGATGAGACTGTGGAATCTGGAATCCGGGATTGAATCTGATGTGACCTGGGATAACACTTGACCATTCTGAGTTTCTTTATCAAGGATAGAAACTTTACAATAAAAAACACCCAAGTTACTGATGGGCTTACATGAAATAATCACACAAAATTATTTAGTACATCCCTAGCCCCTGGGCATCATTCAATAAACATTGTTTTTTTTTGTTTGTTTCTTTTATAACCCGAATAAAATCTAAATTCTGACCTAGAAGGAGAGATTTTGGTTTGTATTATTTCTATTCAATATGTTGATCTTTCATATCATTATTTGAAAAGTTAACATTTGGACTCAATTCTTTAAAGTGCTCTGAAAGTCAAAATGAATAGATTAGAATATGTTTGGCATTATAAGAGGATAAACTGTAGGCATCCTAGTTTTTCTAAGTGATCTAAAATCTCTTGATCATAGCATATTATGTAAAAGTAGCTAGGGCTTTCCCAGTATTATCACAGAATACAGAAAGCGAGTGTGTAGCAGCACCCTGAAGTAGGAACTCCAGGCGTCCCCAGAGGTCCCCTGTCCTGGGATGACTCTTAAGCATCCTAGCTTTTACTCTTGTGCTCTTGGATAGCCTCCTTCTGCTTATCAGAATTACTGAATTATGTGCCTTATGTCTATCTATTAAATGCAAACTCATGTTTCCTCTAAAATAAATTTCATGCCCTGAGTAGCAGGCAAGAGGCACATTTCACCCACGCACTGTGATAGTGTTTGGCTGACCAAGGCCCTGATACGCTGACATACTGGCAGCTGCTATTATCTCTCACACTTGGTAGATCAGAGAATCATGATGCCTCTTTCATACCAGTGAGGTGGCCAGTTATTTAATTTTTACACACTTGTGCTTCTGGCTTCAGCCACTGACTAACAATCCATTTCAATCTCAAGGAGCCTAGAGTTTCTTGTAGACTCTACAGTAAATGATCTCAGATTTCCAACTGCAATGCCCTTGTTTTACAGATGGAGAAATAGAGGTCCTGAGAGATTGTATAACTCAGTTGACACCCTTTCGGCTACAACATGACAAGCTTTCTGGAACAATAGGTGAACTATTATTTCATGATACACTCCTTGGAGTCTCACTGTTTTTATTGTTTGCTTTTGTTGTTTTAAATAAGAGCCTTGGAGTAAATTTGCATTTTTGTAGGATAGGGAGCATACTAAATTGGTAGTAATTAATACTTTGTTCAGGTTACTTGATAATCAGTTGTTAGTGAGGGCAGAACAAGACTAAGAAAAAATTCCCTGGGCAGAGGAGAGACTAGAAAGGACATGAGTAAGTGAAGAGTACAGATTGCTATGCTGAATGACACTGGATCTGGGACTGTGGGCTTTGTTGGTGACCCTGATAGTATGGCTTCCATATAGTGATGAGGAGCAAAACTTGCCCAAAGTGGGTAAAAAAGTAATTAGGATATGGGGAAGGGAAAAGATGCTGATATTTCCTGGAGTTTTTCTCTGAAAGGAAGTAAACAAATGAAATAGCTAGAGAGAGATGTGAAGCCAATAGTTGGGTTAAAAAAAAAAAGATGATTTGTAGCATATTTGCATGCTGTTGGAAATGGTCCAATATTTAGAGGGAAATTGATGATAATGATAAAGAAATGTTGATCAGGAGCAATATCTTGGGTTGGTGTTGTGACCTGGTACATATAGGGGGTTTGACTTTGTAGAACTGAAATAACAGAGCTCATTGGCAAATAGCTTGGGAGATTTAGTGGTGGAAAGATACAGTGGTTCTGTTTTCTTTCCTTTGGTTTTCTTAATGAAGTAAAAAGTGAGGCAGTATCTGAGAATAAGGAGAGAGAAAATACTGGTGATCTCAGAGGAGAAAGTATGGACATCCATCTCAGAGTGAAAGAGGAAATGATTAGGGAAATATGGTTAGATTGCTCCACAGTACTGAAGGTCCATTTGAGTTCCATAGTCAGAAATTTGAAGAGACACGTTAGACCTGTAGCGATTTCTTTCCCTCCAGTCTTCTGCTGTATGAGTGGGGCTGAAAAATGAATGGAATATTTAGGTAAAGTTGGGATTTTGCCAAATAGACTAAAAGAGGAGAAAGAAGTAAATAGTTGGGAGCTTCTCAAAAAGGAGTGGCTAAGGATATTGAACATGGACTCTCAGAGGAAGGAAGGGACTAAAGACCTGAGGCAGGTAGCAGACAATGCAAAGTGGTGGGAGCTGTGGGTGGAAGTCTTGATGCGTGTGTAGAGGAGATGGTAAAGTTGATAGCACTGTGAGAGTAACATCCTGTGTTGTAAAGGTTTCAGAAGATTTGAGTCTTTAACAACAATGATGTGTAGTGGTTGGCCATGATGGAGGGTGACCAAGGGGCGGGGGTGGTGGTCAGTGAGTTAAAGGATGAGACTCAAATGTAGACATTGGTATGGAAACATCTAGAACACTGACACAGTACAGGGTAAAGGAGGTGGAGAGCAATGATAGAGGACTGGTGAGTAGTGAAGGAGAGGTGGAGAGTCAGGCAGTGACTACCAGACTTCATTTTCAGTGAGTGAGGAAGCCCGTGAGGAAGGCTAATGACTGTCACAAGGTGGGATAGTAGGTGACAAGAGACTGACTGACAGCACAAGCTTCACAAGAGGTAGGGATGTTGGAAAGAAGGAGGAAATACTCATGTCACATGATTATGAGGAGCTTGGTGGCCATCTAGCCTCACCTTCAAGTTCCATGGAATGTGGAAGAAGAAACAGTGCTCACTTAAGAGGACTATAAAGGAGCAGTTTCCAAGGAAGGAACTAGGATTCACAGTGACACACCACTGATGGAGAAGCTAAATGGAGTAGGAAGAAATAGGTTTCTCTCTCTGTCTTTTCGTTCTCTTACTAGACAACACGTTCTGGAGCACCTCTTGGACTATTTGGGATAGGAAGTATTTAATAATATCTGTGACATCACATCACAGTAGGTGCAATCCTATCTGGGTCTTGAGAGGTGATCTAGAGCCATGCTTCTTAATCCTTTTGAATATGCAAATCCCTTTGGGATCTTGTGACCATTCAGATTCAATAGGTCTTTTGGGTGGGGTGTGGGGAGGCTGAGATTCTGCCCAAGGAAACCAACTTCCTGCTGCTCTCTGGATGTTCTCTGAGGAGCAAAGTTTTGTAGACTTGGACCAGCACGAGTCGTGTGAGGGTTGGGACCTGGGGAGGGGTGCTATAGACACATTTATTCAGCAATATTAATTCTCTTGAGCCAACATTTTTGGAACCTCAGTTTTACTCCTCTATCCCTCATCTTTCCATCTCTGAACCTGAAGCATTCATATTTAGTATATATTTCTTTCAGTAAGTATACCATTTTTGTTCCACTGGTGTGTGCCTTTTATTCCAACAGGATCATTTGATGCTTAGAGCCAGAGATGTGACCAAGAGTGGAATATTTTTACATCATGAGTCATAAGACCTAATTTCAATTCCCATTCTACCATTAACCAGCTACGGAAAGCAGTGGAAAAAATAATTTCCTTTCTGATCATTTTTATGTGTGAGGTGGGAATAATCATGCCTAGATGCCAGTGTAATGAGATTCAAATGAGATACTTGATATAAAGGTGGCTTGTAAACTAGAAAACAATGTAATAACAAGATGATGAATATTATAGGTATAGCATTTCTCTGGAACACACCAGCATGGTGTATAGGCTGGTACGTGCTCTGATTGATCAGTGAACATGTCTTGTCAGGAGTGAAATACTGAATGAAACCCGTGAATATGAGGTTTTACAAGTGTTGTTATTTATTTTTCATCTTCATAAAGTGCTACCAGAGAAGCTGGGTCTATAGTACAGTGGCAGAGCACTTGCCTAGCTTGTGTGAGGCACTGGGTTTGATCCTCAGCACCACATAAAAATAAACAAATAAAATAAAGGCATGCTGTCCATGTGTGACTACAAAAAAAAAAAAAAAAAAAAAAAGAAAGAAAAAAATTAAAGAAAATAAAGTGCTACCAGAAAATGGCACAAAATAAATACCAATTAAAGAGTTGGTTTAACAATACGAGCAGAATATATGGACTCCTGAGACATGGTGACAAGTGAAAGTGCTTTTAAATGTCTGTTTATACATTCTTTCTAATGTCGATTTTATCTGAAAGCACTAAAGTGTTAATTCTGTTCCCATTTTAAGGTGCCCTCACTTATTTCTTGCACTTGCTCCCTCTTGAGGTCCCACCTCTCTCTCTGCAGTTGATTGGAGGCTGAGTCATGAAGGTGTACTTAGCCCAGGGAAGAATGCTAGGCACAGACAGGCTGTGATTGCCTCCCCATCTATTCTGCTCTGGAACAGAACACTCTGTTCCAAGATGTGTTGTGGGGACTCAGGTCAAAACTTCTTCAAAGACATCTTGGGTGGGTTGCTATATGTGGAAATGTATTTGTGAACAGAGTCTGGTTTCTCACAGTGAAAAATATTTCTTTATTCTTGGAGATCTTGCATTAGGGAGGATTGCTTTTCCCAGGACTCTGGAATTGTGACTGAAAAGCAGGGATTTTGGAGTTATAGTTCTGGGCTCACCTCTTTTTAGCTGTGATGTATTTGCCAATTTACTCAATCTCTGTCATTCTCAGGCATCTCATCAGTAGGATTGGGATAATGATAGAACCTTCCTCAAAGGACTGTTGAGAGTAACAGACCTTGTGTATGAAGCAGGTGTACAGCATCAGCCCAAAGAAAGGGCTTCGTCATTAGTAGGAGCGCATCAAAATCTGGATATAAAAGACTTGTTTCCATGATTTATAAATAAGCATCTATGATTTATAAATAAGCATCTAAATTAAACAGCAACAAATGAGAATGGGCAAAAGATTAGAAGAGATGTTTAATAAGCAAATGCTACAGATGGAAAGTAAGCATCTGAAAAGATGTTCAGCACCAGTATTGGTTAGGGAAAAGCCAGCCAGCCACAGTGACACACCACCAGGAGGGCTGCTTCAAATGGCTGTCTCTGATACTGCTGGTTGCTAGTGACAAGTTCTGCTCCCCCAAATGTTGAAGTTTGAACATTAGAGAAGCACACTGAGGCAAGCATATAAAGCAGGGTTTATTTAAAAGGGGTAACACAGACTTCTCCCTGGAGAGAGAAGGGGGCCATTGCTGGAAACCTGGTATCCCCCTAAGCGATGCATTCGGCCCTTTTAATAAGCCCTAGGCTTCCTTTGTTCTCCTGACCTCTTCCCTTTATCTTTCTCCTTCCTGTGTATGTGACTAGGCCCAGGAATGCTCAGTGGGCAGGCCAAAGGTGGGAAACAGGTAGGGATGAAGGGGAAAGGGCAGGATGGAGCAGCCCAGGACACATTAATTAACAACTTTATAGCTCCCTGTAGGGAGGGGCAGTTCCTGGGACAGGTTACCTTGGCAACAGGTTGGGGCAGGGACAGGTTCTTGACAAGGGTGGAGGAAGGGCTTTGAAGGAATTAACATTTCAATCCCTCAGGGGACAGCCTCCAGCTTCCCAGACTCACTCAAAATTGGCTTTCTTGATCCCACCTGACTGGATTTACCTATCTATACTGACTGCCTGTCAGATTCTGTCTTCATCTCCATAGCAAGTGTTGGAAGGATGTGGAACAATAGGCATTCTTGCACACTGTGGTTGGGGATGCAAGATTGTAGAACTACTTCAGAGAAAGAATGTCACTCTCTTTAAGAGCTGCACAATCCAATTCCACGTGCCCCACTTGTTCCTCTCCTAGGCAGTTACCCATGAGAAATGGTGTGCAGCCCTACGGTGCTTTATATACAAATGTTCACGTCTTCTTGTCTAACACCCTCAAACTGGAAACAGTCCAACTTTCCACAACACTGAAGGGATAAACAAATTGTGGCTCACCCATCGATAAAAACTACTCAGTAATAAAAGAAATTAATTATTTACACACATACCAGTACAGGTGCATCTGGAAAGAATTGTGTTGAGTGAGAGAACTCAGGCAGAAACAGTGTGCTTGTATGATTCCATCTATTCATAATTGTAGAAAATGCAAACTAGAGTGACAAAAAGCAGATGGGTGGCCTCCAGGAGCCAGAAAGGCAGGAAAGAGTTCTACAAGGAGACGGGGAAGTGTAAGCTACCTGGTACCGAAAACCGGGAGGAAAAACTCTCGGAGGCAGAGTTAAGCTTTTTACTACTTTTACTTCTACTTTCTTAGAGAGAGCTTAGAGAGGGAAAGAAAGATTTTTAGAGAGAAAGATTAAAGCGAGCTTTTCTTCTTGTCTTCTTAGCTTAGAGTAGAGCTTAGCTTAGAGAAAGATTAGAGCTTCTTTCTTCTCTCTTCTTTCTTCTGTCTTCTGTCTTCCTCAGGAGTCTCGGCCTAACTCTGACCAGTCATTACTTCTTCTATCTGGTTTCTCTTCTGTCTTCTATCTGGTTTCTCTTCTGTAACCGCTCTGCCTACGTTCTGGCCGCTCTGATTCTTCTGACTGACCGAGTGACTGCCCGGCTGACTGAATTCTCCGTTCTCCTAACTCGGACCGCTTTCACCCGGTTATATACCTTCAGGTTTGCGGGTGCCTACAGGTGCGTCACATACATATCAGGTGGAACCTATGGCTTCCAGCTAGCTGCAACAGCCCTTCCTAATTAGGGCTCCTTCAGGGAAGTTTTCAGAGGAATGGATGTGCTCATTAGCTTGATTGTGCCGTGCCTACTGGTGGCTTCACAGGTATACACATGGGTCCAAATTCATCAAAGTGTAAACCAAACATGGGAGCTTACTGTTTCTATTTCACTTCAGTGAATTTTTCTTTTCTTTTCTTTTCTTTTTTGTACTAGTAATTGAACCTAGGGGCACTTAACTACTGAGCTACATCTCCAGACCCTTTTTATTTTTAATTTAGAGACAAGGTCTCAATAAGTTGCTGAGGCTGCCTTTGAACTTGTGATCCTCCTGCCTCAGCCTACAGAGCTGCTGAGATAACAGGCATATGCCACTAGGCCCAGTTCAATGCAACTCTTAAGAAATAAAGAACATACTGTGTCGCCCGTCTCCCTTTGCCTTCCCTCTGCTTTGCAATGTGGAAAGTGCTCTGTAATTTGGTCCCATCTTAGAGTGAATCTTGCTGATTATGGCACCTTCTACTTATTCTAGGCTGTTTTCTTCATTCTCTTCCTGCAATCCTACAAGGCCAGATGGTTTCTGCCTTCTGCCTCTCTGTTCATGTCATTTCCCTTGTGAAAGGCCTACCCTTTGTTTATCTTGATGAGCCACTTTTTGCCTGAGACATTTCTGCACTTGTCCATTAAACACACATCCAGTAAGAGCCACTTAGGAAGCTGACCTGAAGATAGGGCTGGGCATCAGTCAGGGAGGAAGGCAGCTCTGGCTCCTGTTCTCCTGAGGCTCACAATCTGGTCAGAGACACCAACAAGTCAATTTTTGTGTGGTTATGCATGCATTTATTATTTTTGCCTAATCAGCCTTTCTGCTATGGAGCAGTTCCCCACTGGGGATTGTTGGGAAGCAAGACCCTCTTCTCCCTAAAGCTCTTTAATTAGAGCAGATGTTCCTTTCCCCATGTCCTGGGTATAGGCATGTGACCTGGAATTGATAGTTAATGCTCCTGCCTTGAACTTGGAAGTTTTGATTGAGAGAAGCACAGACAGGTAGAGACAGGTGCGGGGATGACGGTGGTGGTAGCAGAATTGGCACTTAGCAGCAGCAGCAAGTTCCCACAGGTGGCTTTACCAGTATCTGTGTTATAAAGAGCCCAGGCCTGTGGGGCTCCTGGGGTTCTCACCTGTTTTCAGCCCCCAGTTCTCCATTCTCTGATAGCTTCTGGTAACCTTCTCATTCATTCCTTTTCTTTCCTGTTTATCTTAATTCAGTGTAGTCCTATAATTTGGGCAAAGATCCATGACTGTCCCAGTGGTATGGGACTTCCGTTGGTTATGGTAGGAAAGTTATTAACCTCTGGAGGAGAGGGCCCAGCTTGTCTTCTATTCATTTGCTATCTTAACATTTTCATTTTAGCTAGAAGGGGAATGATTAAAATATTCAAAATTTGGCACCTGAGCTTGTGGTCTTCTTCCTGAACTTCTGAACAAGGTAGAGAGAAGACATAGTGTACAGTGGGGATACTCCACTTCTGCTCCTCTGGAGTAAACATGAGCTAGATATTAATGACTATTCTCAGCTCCTCCCTTTCCTTGCATCATGCTGGTACTGTTGAGACCAGTTTCTGGTGTAGTGGAGGTTAAACAGACAAAGGCGCCCCTGTGTTCTAAGCATTCTAGGCTTAATTGGCCAGGGAGGAGGGGGGGGGGAACTCATGTAGCCCAGATCAACTTTTTTAGCTTCACTGTGTTTGGGGCCAGATCTCAAGTAACACTGGGCCCCTTTCCTATGCATTTGCTTCTCTGAGTCCTCCTCCTTCATGTGGATCTAGATGCAGATACAGATTATCTTTCTGAATCTCAGGGACTTATACACAGACATGGCTACTACCTGAAATCAAATATTAAATAATAGTATCCAAGTCTCCCCACATTTCTAAAACCTAGTATGCTGGGAATAGATTGAGAAACCCTTAACTCTGACTTGGGTGAAGAGAGAAGATTTCTTAGGGAAAGGATAAGAATATGAGTAATATGAGGTGTTTCCTAGGCTAATGTGGTCTTGGAGAAGGAGTTCAAGGATGGGAAGAGTCATAACCAAGTGAATAAATTCCTGACTTGGTTGTGAAGCTAAGAATAGTTCAGGAGTTCAATATCAATTGATGCTTATTTGGGTCTCTTGCATTTTAAATAGAACTTGCAATGGAGTTACTGATCTTCTCCCTTCATTGGTGATCTTCTCCCATTATTCTTAAATGATTTCATGGATTCTTTCTTTCTCTGTTGTCACTTTTTAATAAACAGGTTAGCATAAGGGTTAAGTGCCTAAGTTCTAAAGTCAGACTGTGGGAACTTAAATCCCACCTCTGTCACTTGGGGGTCTACTTAACTTCTCTTAGTTTTAGCTTTAGGACATAATGGTGTTTGTCTCATAGACTTATTGTGAAGGTTAGGACATAATCCCCCAAATGCTCTGCTCAGTGCTTGTCTTGTTGAGATGCTCAAGATTGCGAGCCTTGCTCTTATTCCGACTCACTAAGGTGACCTGATCCGTGTATAGAACTCCTGCAGCCAGAGGTGGTTGACTGCTGCTCACTAGAAGGCAGCACTGAGCTGGAGCCTTGTGTGTAACTAGAACACCAAGGAAAGTGCCCTTGTGTTGATGACCTTGTCACAGACCACAGGAGGCAGAAACTGAGAGGAACAAATGGCAACCAAAATACACAGGGGTGCAAATGGGATCCAGAGGAAACCCAGGAATCGAGGCTGTTACAGTTCAACCAGGGCTCAGGAAGCAAAGCCAGCCTACAGCAAGTGTCCTTCTCAGGGTAATAAGTCAGGCTCACCTGGGTGACGATTATGCAATGGGAAAGCTAGACTCAAGCGACATCTGTCTCATTGCTAAAATGACAGTTGAATTCAGAGCTCAGCCTTTTCGCCTCCTGAGGAGAAGCATGTGGTTCTCAACTGGAAAGAAGTGTGTATTGTGAGACGTAAGCCATCAGTGGGGAAGTGACTCCTAAGACAGAGAAAGGCAAGAGAGTCGCAGTGACTGATAGACCTACACAGAACATGCAACTTTACAAATTCGTCCTTTTTGTACATTTCTTGTTAGCTTGTTCTCATTTTAAAAATTGTGAACCAATGCAAATTTGGATAGAATAAAATGTCACTAAAACAGTATTACTCATTCTCTGAAAACATGGACTGAACAGATGATTTAAAGAAAATAAGTGTAAGCCGGGCGCAGTGGCGCACGCCTGTAATCCCAGCACTTTGGGAGGCTGAGGCAGGAGGATCGCGAGTTCAAAGCCAGCCTCAGCAATGGCGAGGCACTTAGTAACTCAGTGAGACCCTGTCTCTAATAAAATACAAAAAAAAGGGCTGGGGATGTGATCCAGTGGTCGAGTGCCCCTGAGTTCAATCCCCAGTACCAAAAAAAAAAAAAAAAAAAAAAAAAGAAAATAAGTGTAAAAGGGACCCATACTCAGAGACATTACCCATAATGCCATGGTGCCACTTTTGAATCCAACATGTAAAACATACATTGCTTAAGAAATGAAGAAAAGTGGAAAATCACTGTCCCTCTTAATGAGCAGAGCCAGAAAGACCCTCTATTATCATGCTAATTATCTCCTCGGTGTGGGGATGGATGGGCAGTATTTTCTCAGCAAGCCTAATGGAACACCAGCTGTCCCAGTGCACAGCCCCTTCGGCACTGGACTGAAGTCAGGGCAGTGAAGGGGAGCAAGTGGAGTGCTTCATGCAGCAGGTTTTTTTGTAACGATGGACTTCACTGTGTGCCAGATCCCTGCTACTGTCCCTGCATCAGAATATCCCTATGTCCAGGCTTCTACTGGGAGATTGGACAGCAGCAGATAGGAGGAGTAGGAAGGAAACTGGACATAGATGGAAGGAGAGGGTCATCAGCACTGAGGCTGGAGGTTCAACACCACCCTAGCTTCTCAAAGCAGACCACTGAATCCAGTGCCGGGCTCCCCTGTTAGCCTCTTGTCCTGTGTTTGGTTTCATCTCTTTTATTTTCTACATTCATCTCTTGTTCCCTCACCTGTGTTTCCCAAGCACCCTAAGAACACTGGGTACTTGAGAGATGAGAAGATGAATCAGAGTCAGTCCTGGCACTGAGGAACATGGCACTAGGTCTTAGAACAGTAACCTCCAATGGTCTAGAGGACTTAGAACCCATCTCTATATTTCTTGGGCCTCTATATTTATCTCATTAAAAAGCTAGGACCTAGAGATGGTCTTTAATGTTTTCTTAAAGTTTACTGACCTTTAAGTACTATAATGGTCTAGACACTGAAATAAAAATGGTGTTTAATTCTTATGAACACACAACAGGTAAGTTCTATTAGGATCTCTTCCATTATGCAAGTGAGGGAACCAAGGCTTGAGGTTCAATAAACTGCAGAAGGTAGCTCAGACAGTTAGTAAGAGGAAAAGGTAGAATTTGATCCCAGGTAGTCTGACTTCATACAGGGATGATATATCATTTGAAGCTACTGGGTTTGTTGAACAGTAGGCCTGGCTGGCACCAAGAGAAGTGGCCTAGGTGTATGGGCTCTGGTATCCGAATTCCCTGTTCAAATTAAGTTGCTTAACCCTGGTGTGCCTGTGTATCAGGCCATCAAAAGTTGTAAATGACTTAACAACTTTTGGATCAGAAATCATTGCCATGCTAGCCTGTGCTTTATGATTCAGTAGCCATCCATTCCCTGAGCCCTAGAATTTTGCAGTCCTCTCTGTTTCAGTGCCCCATTGCCTGAAATTTCACTATTACGACGTCGATTCTTCAAGCAGATCATGCTCCTTCTAGTATGAACTTGTTGTTAATAAGAGAAATGTTGCTGAGATTCCAGTATTGTCCTATGCTAAGATTTTTAAAGGTTTATGTCCATCATCTCTTTGTTCACAATAAACATATGAGGTATGTACATGCAGCATACCTACAATAATTAGTCTCATTTTACTTATGGGAATGTGAGGCTCAGAGACATGGCCAAGATTACAGTTTGTAAGTGGTGGGACTATAAATCTATGGAGTTAGCTCCCATTCTATAATTAGTTTCCTAACTTTTCTGATGCCCATAGATAGGCCTGGAGAAGTTAGGATGGAGTCATTATATAAACATGGATTTGTTTGTTTCTCCTATCCTTGACCCCAGGAGAGGAGGAGTCAGCACAGAGTGGAGAATGTGGCCATGTAGGGGTGAGGCTAATTACAAGGACAGGCTGGGCTCAGACAGCTAGCCACCTTCCCTGGGGGGCCCTGGAGAGTCTTCCCACTTTCATTGTTTTACAACCCATGTGAGGCTGCTGCTGGGAGACACAGCAGCCCTGATTCCAGCTGGGATCACAGAGGTCCTGGGGCTGGGAAAAGGATGTGGACAGGGCAGGCATTAGCCCTTGTCTGGTGAAGGCTTTCTCTCCATAACCTCATCAACTCTATTTGCCCCTTGTCGGCTCTGATGCCTCCTTGGCTGTGCCATTGCTACATCCTTTAGGTGATAGTCAGGTCTGCATTTTCCAGCTCTTGCTTATCTCAAGTTCTATTTTTTCCTTGATTTCTTCTCTCCTATTGATAGATAGAGAGCAAATAGCTTCTTTGTCTATACGCTGGCTTTCTGTATTTTCTAAGGCAGCAATTATGAACCACATCCTCTGCTCAGTCTGCCTGCCATCTCTTAACTTGCTTATTCATTGACTCTTCAGGTTTTAGGTCCTGAAGAGATTTCTTTTCTATAGGAAGTCTGCCTTATGACCCAGACTACACCATTGTTTTATGGGTCTGCAGCAAGATGAGTTCTGTTTGGCAGCACTTGGTACTTCAACAAGCATGCAGGGGTATGTTAAATATTCACATTTCCCTCAAGGTAGAAGCTCTACAAGGGCCCGAACTTGTCTGAGGAGGTCACATCTGGCACTGTGCTCATACATCCATTGGAAAACTTCCATGGCACGTCGTCTGGGTACTGGTGACTGTTCTTGTGAACACGACAGGTTCAGTTCCTCACCCAAGAGATTTGCAGTCTGCTGATGTTTTGCACAAACTTCTTTTTCCCTTATGGTCTAATGGAGTTTTCCATCTTTTTTTTTTTTTTTTTTCAACTTTGATCTCTTGTAGCAATTGCCAATAAAATGGTTTTGCTGCATGATTCCTCTGTCTGGCATTTCTCTAAATATTAATTGATTCACAATTGTAATTCAGATGTGTGCTCACTGCCTCAATTTAGTTTACAGACTGCCCTTGTCCTTATTTTACAGATTAAAACTCTGAATCTGGGTGGTTTTATGGATAGCTGTATAGATAGGTGATGTCAGTCACTAGAGAGGATTAGGAGCAATTTGTTCATTCAGTCATTCATTCCTTTTTTCCTTTTTATTTATTTATTTATTTATTTTATTTGTTATACATGCTTTTAGAGTAAAAGGAATTGCACTCATTCCTTTTTTTTTTTTTTTCAGTTCCTGATTTCCTTTGAAATTCCAGTTGCACTCATCTTTGCATTTGAAATATAATAAAATCTTTGGCTTTCTGTAGTTGTGGAATTTGTGGTCCTTGTGCCTGAGTTCAATAGGACCCAAGCCACTTTCTAGTTGTGTGACCTTGAGCAAATCCGTTAAACTAATTCTTAGTTTTCTGAGAAATATCAATTTCTATTCATGGGTTTGTTTTCCAGCAGGGTTAAGTAGTAAGTAGTGATAGGAGGAGGAGGATGAGTACCCCCATCACCAGGGCCACCAGCAGCATCTAGCCACAATGTGACACTTAAGACAACCAAGAACTGTTCTGAGGACTTGCATGTATTACCTGAAGGGTAGATGAACACCTGCTGGAACCGCTGTGTAGAAAAGGGGGCGGGGTTATTAATCAGCCGAAGGGACACATGGGTGGGGAGACAGAATTGGCCCAGGAGACAAGTGGCGGGAGAAGAAGAAAAGGAAAGAAGGGGAGGAGAGAGGGTTTCCGTCTGGAGAATGCTGAAGTAGTGAACCCGTGGGCTGAGCAACCCCCCAGAGGGAACCTCAGTTCCATAGGCTGCGGGGGTCGAAGGAAAACCCGTGTGTTGTAATTGGCTCTGTGAGGCACGTGGGGTGTGGTCAGCAGCATGGCCAGCCTGAGGCGTGGCCAGCCGCATGGCCAGCTGAGGTGCTCCAGAGTCTTAAGGTGCCTGGGGGGTGTGGCTAGTTGAGCTACCTGGGAGGTGTGTCCTCCCAGGAACCTCCTTTAATCCAGTCTGTGAGATCGTCACTTATCATTCCTCTATTACAGATATGGTAAAGGAGGCTCTCAGAGGCGACCTGCAAGTCCAGTGTCCCCAAGCTGGACAGCATAGACCAGAATAGGAGCCCCAGCCTCTGAATCTGCATCCTGTGCCTCCAGCCACGGGCTGTCACTGGCTCTGGATAATGTATGCAGCTCACTCACCAGGGCGCTCCAGAAAAGGAGTCTTTATCTGGCTAATTCAGGTTTATGAGTAGTCTTAAGGGATTTGTCCCACTTTTCCTAGCGGGTCTCAGAGAAGCTTGAGACACTATTATCCATTCTTTTATTTGGATGAGCCCTAAATCTGGCTTGTCCCCGCTCTAAGTGGTCAGATGACAAACTAAAAGGGATTTCTGGGTAAAGAGGCAGACATGGAGTCTAATGGGGAAAATGAGTTTCAAATGTGGAAAGTGTGTGCAGGGCCATAGAGTTGCCACTGGTCTTCCACAAAAGTGTTTGGCCCTGGACACAGCAGGACTGTTTATCAGTGTTGGTCATTTCACTGTCCCATGCTTTCTTGTTGTCCATCACACCTGAAGCTCTCAGACTTAAAAGTTCTCTTGAAAGAAGTGCGATCCTATCTTGTGTTCTTTTTTAAAAAAATATTTATTTATTTATCATTCTAAGATGTTATAAATGACAGCAGAATGCATTACATTTCATATTATACTTATAGAGCACATTTTTACACATCTCTGGTTATATGCAAAGTATATTCACACCATTGTGATTTCATACATGCATTTAGGGTAATGATAGCCATTTCATTCTACCATCTTTTTTTTTTTTCCTTCACCCTTCTGCCCCATCCCTTCCCCTCCCTAACTTGTGTTCTTCACACTCCTGCTCTGCATCTTGGTTCTTTCTTGAGAGTGGAATGTGTGTGTGTGTGGGGGGGTGCATTCCAACCGGCTATGCGGGTTCTTTGTCTTGCAGGGGGGTGAACTCTTGCCCTGTTCCCTGTCGTCTGCCCTCCCCTTCCAGCCTGCATCCTAGGCTTCTTTCTGTTCCTTTAATAGACATCCCAGGTACCAACTGGTTTTCTCCACTCATTCCTTTATTCTTTCACTCACTTCTTTATTATTTCAACCAATATTTATCGAAGTTCCTATGATGAGTTTGGCCCTAGAGATAGATTAAAAACAAAAAAACAGACATGAACCTTGCCTTTTGAGTAACAGGGGTTTGGATGGTAGGTTCAAGGGGAAGACTTTGACAGATGTTAGTGAGGGTTTTTATTAGACTGGCATTTTGAAAAGATCCTGGGGCTGCAATGGGACAGATGATTTGGAGTAGATGAGAGTAGATGCCATTACAGTAGGAGGTGAAAGGTGATAATAGCATCCTTTCCCACCATTTCCTATTTTCTCTTTGTCTCATGAACCCCTTGTATCTTAACACTCTTTCTGTCATCCAGTAAGTCAGCACCCCCTTGCATCTCACCTGGATCCCTGGTAAGCGCCTTGCTGAGGCGCCATATGTAATTATGCTCTGTCGTGCCCAGCATAGGGCCCTACACATGGTTCTCACTAGATCATCTGAGTTTTTGAATTTCAGCATCAGAAAGACCCTGTGAGGAAATAGAGTATAATCATTTTAATTAGCAGAGCTCAGAGAGGTCAAACAATTTCCCTTAGACACACATTAGTGATGAAGATTAGATTTAATATTAGCATTCTCTGTCCAACTCCAGTTTGCCAATGACTAGAAGTACGGAATGAAGTCTTTCCCCCTCTTGTTTATGGGTGGAATTCTGTACTGAACTAGGAGAGGTAGGTTCAGAGTTAATAACAGAACCTACAGAGATGCAGTATTTCTAGACTGGCAGGTCATGATGGGCCTGGAAGTACAGTCAGCAGAGAGTGTGTGACCCCATGGGGAAGAATGGGCAGGGACCACCAGACAGGATGGTGAGAAGGAAAATGTCCCCTTTCTGTCTTTCTCTTTCTCCTTATTTCAGACCCATTCAGACACGTGGTTTCTTTAATATAGTGGTGTTTTCCTTCATGTTCCTGTTTTAATTTGTGTTCAATTAACCAGACTTTGTGACACAATGGCATTTGATTTGGCATCAGACACTTGGTTTTGAGCCTGGCTCTCTGTGAGATGTAAGATCTTGGGCAGATATCTAAGACTCTCTGAGGATGAATTCATTCACTTCTGAAACCTCAAAAATCATCCAGAAAGTGACTATCAGCTGGCACAGCCATTTCTAGGCTTGTGTGCCACCAAGTCAGGGTTTTTCTAAACAGGATCATCTGCATGAGACTGCAGGTACCTGGGCCCTTCTCTGGACCTCTGGATTCAGAATCTCTGACAGTGGGGTCTCAGAGTTTCCATTTTTCCAACTGATTCTCTCATGCACTGAAGAACCACTAAGTAATTTGAAACACTGTTTAATCTGTTATAAGGCATTGATTATATAAATGTGCTTTTCAGAATTTTTATTCCCTCCCCTCCCCAAGTTGTCCTGGTCCTTACCTCTCTTTGTTCAAAAATCTCCCTAACAACCTACCTGCACAGGGTCCTTGACAGCATGTGGCTAGGCTAAGGACACATGGATGGAGTGAAATAGCTGTGGGACTAGAAGTTCAGTGGTTTGCTTTAAGCTTGACTCACCAGCCTTTTCAGAAAATTCTATGATGCTTTCGAGTGTGTGGAATAACCAGATGGGGATTCAGACAGAAAGACAAGACACGCTGCTGAACAAGAGAAAAGTTCCTGAGCTCGAGAAAAGCAGAATGAAGTGGAGGCCAGGGTTTCAGGCAGACACAGGACCTGTGCGGTCATGTTTAACATGTCTCGTTTGCTCACACGGAGAGTAGACTGTATGTTTCTGCCTCATCATCTCCTGACTAGGTTGCTGTCATCCCTCCGTGGTCTTCTAGTTGCTTGACCACCCTTGAATGTGTTTATGGCTTCGGTGGGGGAGGAGAACCCAGGTTAACTTATTCCCATGACTCTGGCAAGAGGATGCTAGCTTAGTTGAGGTGAGACAGGCCTCTCTCTTGTGATGGAAGTAAGCAGCTACCAAGGCTGAGGCCTTTTGGGCCCTGGACCAGCACTGTCTGCCCCTTAGGGAAGAAGTGACCTCAAGATTTGCCTGTGTTTGTGCTGCATGAGGACTTGGTGCCCTGTCAGGCCTGCAGACTCTGAAACTCAGGAAAGACCTATGTGGGTTCTGACAGCCCATGGACAGGGTTGTCCTGATGAAGGCTCTATCTTTGAGGTCTACTTTTACATTCTTTTATTTTTCCACTAAAAAAAATTGATTTATTTTTGAATGAGTACCAGAATAGAACAGGGAAAGGTATGAAATAGCTGGATTTATGGCCTATCTCAGAGGTGATATTTTTCCACTCATCTAGGCTAAAATTACTGCAAGCTTCTTCTTAGAGCTCCTTTGGAATTTACTTTCAATTTAGACTGTGTATCTGTCAAAATAGGATGCAGAATGATATTGCAGTTTTGAGGAATAGTCTGGAAACCTAGACTGTGCCATGCTGATAAAAAAGAAATCAAACGTATTTGTTACAAAGCCTGGCATAGATTGAAATTCCAATTTTCTAACCACTTTACCCCAGAACTTTATTGACTTTTTGCTCAGTGAGCCAAACTTCAGGCATCTTTGTAGACCTCAATGTGACTTTTTAAGACACTTTCAAGAGATCCAAAACTGTAGTATAAAAAGAACAGTAGTTAAGAGGGAACTGATTTCTGCTTATGTGTTTATCTCATTGTGGTTAAATATTTAACCTGTTGGGCCTCAGCTTTCTCATCAATAAAATGGTAGGGGGTAGACCTAGATCATCATTTATGAATCAGTGTTTTCTAGAATGCAAGTAAAATCCCTATAACTAATTGCATGTCTCAACCAACAACTAAGATATTTTTTAATGTATCAGCTATTCCCTAACCTGATTCCAGGAGTAAGTATTCAGGAAATCTGCAATATCTCCAATCCAGAAGAGAATACATTAAAAAAACTTTTTATTTGGTTGCAAATCAGGGATGAGATGGGGAAAAGAAGACTTCATTTTTCTTCTGTATTCTCTCCTTTGCCATTTACTCCATCAAAGTTTGTTGGCTCCCATGATGTTCCACTTAGGTGTGTACACAAATAAACTCTTTGAGTCACATCATTTTGATAACCATGCACAACAGACTTCACATAAATGGAACTTTTAAGTACCTTTAGTTTTTATTATGAAATATTACTGGGGGTGGTAAGTTGAGGATGAATCAATGTAGAAACCAGAAAGTGACATGATTTTCTGGATTAGGTGTGTTCTTGTCCTAAACAGAGCCAGGTTTTGAATGGCAACTTGGTTTCATCAGAAGGGCAAATTTCAGTTGATAGTAGTGGCTTTGGAATATGGTGCTGAAAAGAAATTTAAGAGATGTCTGAGATCCATTAGCCATGGTTAGCACGCAGCTGGGAGTCTGGAATGGCAGTGTAAGCCCCACTTGTAGTCTGATCCGAGCCTGACAAGTTCACCTGTTTGGGAAGATACATACACATGGGTGGAGTTTAAATAGAGGTTCAGATATCCTGTCATTGGTGTCTGTGGAGCAGTTGGAGAGCTCTCAAGAGGAGATAGCTAGGTCACTGGGGGCATGACTTTGGGGTATGTATTTTGTCTCTGGTGAGTGGAATGGTTTCCCTACTTCCTTCTTTAATTTTTTTTTTTTTTTTTTTTTTTGTATCAGGGATTGAACTCAGGGGCACTCAACCACTGGGCCACATCCCTAGCCCTTTTTTTGTATTTTATTAGAGACAAGGTCTCACTGAGTTGCTAAGTGCCTCGCCATTGCTGAGGCTGGCTTTGAACTCACGATCCTCCTGCCTCAGCCTCCCAAGTGCTGGGATTACAGGCGTGTGCCACCACGCCCGCTCTACTTTCCGATTGTCATGTCCTGAGCTACTTTCCTCCATCACACCCTTCTGCCTTGATATTCTTCCTTACTTCCATCATGGAGCAATGGAATCAGCCATCTATGGACTGAGATCTATGCAACTGTGAGTGTCAAACAAACTTTTCTTCCTCTAAAATTGTTCTTGTGAGGCCTTTTTATCACAGCAGTGAAAAAGCTGACTAAACAAGGGCGCATAGCTCACCTGTCCTCTGTAGGTACTATGGTATCTCACAAAGGAATGTGCAATATTCATCAGTCTTCTTCAGTGAAGAGTGGTTAGGTTAAACAGTTGGTGACATACTAGCTGTACTACCAGAAAGAAATAAGATATGCACTTGTAATAGTGACTACAGATGAATATTATAAGCAGTTTTATGACACTATTGATTTAATTATTTATTGATTTCTTAAATTTTTGGAAATATGAGAGATTGAACCCAGGGATGCTCTACCACTGAACTACATCCCCATCCCTTTTATTTTTTTGAGGCAGAGTCTTGCTAATTTGCTGAGAGTGACCTCAAATTTCTGACCCTCCTGCCTAAACCTCCCAAGTTACTGGGATTACAGGCATGTACCACCATGCCCAAATTCTGAATTTATTTTATTTTTTTAAATATTTATTTATTATTTTGTTTTAGTTGTACACAATGCCTTTATTTTTACATGGTGTTGAGGATCGAACCTAGGCTGCACATGTGCTAGATGAGTACTCTACTACTGAGCCACAACCCCAGCCCCTGAATTTATTTTTAATTGAACATTTCTCTACAGAAAATATGTAGAAATGGGAGCTAACTGAAGAATTGTATTACTGTCCACATGGCTTTTAAAAATCCTGAATATTAAATTTTTCCCATAGTCTAAAAACAAGTAAATTTCCTTTACAAAGAGAAATCAATGAGGTTTCCCTGAGCCTCATCAGGAAAAGCTGATGTCTAGAATTTGCTAGGAAGCTCACATACCATTTAAAGGTCAAAGCAGGAACTTCTTAGCACAAAAGAGGGGATGCTCAGAAAATTAGAATTGTACCATCAGTTTTGTGTCAGAACATGGGAGTCAAATGGGAACCAAGAAAGTTAAAAAAAAATACCCCAAACAGAAATGGGTCAGACAATGGATTTTGTTTTCAAACTCATTTTTTGACCTTACAAAGACATGCTGCATTGACTCAGGCTGGGCCTCTGGGGGAGTAATCTCAGACTCTACTTGAACCAGACATACTCTTCCAGTGTGGGTGTTCCACTCTGCCACTTTACTTCTCTTTGCTTTCCTCTGTGCTTATGTTCAGTTTCCTCATCTGGAACATGAACATGATCACGAGCGCTGTGTAGGAGTATTGAGAAAATCTAATGAGATGGTGCACGGGGACCATTAGGACGTGCTTTTCAAACCTAACATGTACACTTTGAAACTACTATACAATTGACATGCTTTCTCATTTGAGTGTGGACTAAACAGAACATCTTCTGCTTGGAAATTGTAGGCAGGAACAGGGAGAAGTATGGTTTAGTGGATAACCAAATTAGGTGTGAATCAAGGGAAGGGAAAACCACTAGTGTAGCAGATTTCCTTTTTAATCTATGAAAAGTTGACTAGTTTTTATAGCAGATGCCCATCTCTTAGAATGTATCATGTAGAGAAGAGGCATGGTATAGGTGTAGCTCTCCTTTTCCCCAGATACATACAGATACATTGAAAAAAAATTTTTAGTTATAGGTGGACATAATATCTTTATTTATTTATTTATTTATTTATGTGGTGCTGAGGATCCCCAGTGCCTCACATGTGCTAAGCAAGCACTGGACCACTGAGCCACAGCCCCAGCTCCTATAGATACAATTTTTTAGCATCTACAATGTGCTTATGATAAATAACATAGCTAACACTGTTGAGCTCTTTTGAGTGGTGACAGGTAGTGATGTGGGTAGTGAAGATTATTTAAGAATTTACCATATTTAAAAAACTGTGAAAAAGCAAAAAGATGTGATGGCTGTACATGGGTTTGAAGTAGGGGGTGTGGTGGCATAAAAATATAGCACTTGAATCTACTATGTATAGCATTATAGACTGAGCTCCTCAGCTGCTGCAGTTTGAATTCACCACCATCTTCATGCTGGATCAAATTCTCAGGAGCTCCTTCTAGCAAGTGATTGAGCCTAGGAGGAACACTAAGGCTGGCCATTGGTGAGAGATGCAGTGGTGACTCTGGCTCTAGGACCCTGTATATCAGCACCGTAGTAGGCACCATGATGCTTCCTACCTATCTCTCCTTTCTTTCCTCTCTCTGTTATAGGAACTGGCCCTATTTCCTCTAGCATCTCGCAGACTGTTCTTCCAAAAAATGCCTTGCATGTCAATCATCTCTTGGTATCTGCTCCTTGGGGGACGTCTACTAACTTGATGGAAGAATTGGTCATTTCATTTTGTGTCAGACAGTGACCATTGTAGGAATAGATAGTTGAGCCAAGATTTGAAAAAAGAGCATTTCAGACAGAGCCTCAAGCATAAAGAAACTAAAGCTGGACTTTGCTTGGTGTGTTCAAGAAATAGGGAGAAGGACCATGAGAAAGAATGGGAAAGTGTTAGGAAGAAGGGTAAGTGAGAAAAGAAGGGTCCAGTCATGTGGGATCTTGTAGACCATGGTGATGGAGTCAAGTTTTATCATTTTTACAGTATTGGTGGGATTGTAAATTAGTACAACCATTATGGAACTCAGTAAGGATGTGCCTCAAAAGACTAGGAATGAAACCACCAGATGACCCAACTATACCACTTCTTGGTATTTATCCTAAAGGATTGAATTCATCATAATATAGTGGTACACGCATACCCATGTTTATAAGTAGCAAAGTTTACAGTAGTCAAACTATGAAACCACCCTAGGTGTCCATCAAGAGATGAATAAAGAAAAGGCAGTATATATACATGATGGAGCTTAATTCAGTCATGAAGAAAAATGAAATCATATCATTTGAAGAAAAATGGATGGAACTTGAGATCATTATGTTAAGAGAAATAAGTCAAACTTAGAAGGTCAAAAGTCATGTGTTTTCCATCATATCTGGAAGCTAGAGAAGAAAAAGGAAAAAAAAAAAGCCGGGCAGGGATCTCATAAAAATCAGAGAGATCACTAAGGGACGGGAGGATGGGACCATGGGGGAAGTGCTGGGGAGTGATTTTGACCAAATTGTGTTGTTACATTGTGTACATGTACAAATACGTAACAACAGATCCCATTATTATGTAAAACTAGAATGAACCCATAAAAATATGGAAAGACACCGGCCTGGTGGCCCACGCTTATAATCCCAGCAGTTTGGGAGGCTGAGGCAGCAGGACTGCAAGTTCAAAGCCAGCCTCAGCAAGGGTGAGGTGCTAAGCAACTCAGTGAGACCCTGTCTCTAAATAAAGCAAAAAATAGGGCTGGGGATGTGGCTCAGTGGTCAAGTGCCCCTGAATTAAATCCCTGGCACCCCCCGCCAAAAAAAATAGAAAGACAAAAAAATGTAAAAAGGGGGGTGGGTATGTAGCTCAGTGTTAGAGCACCCTTGAATTCAATTCCCAGTATCTGCTCCTTCCACCCCCCCCAAAATATGTTGTAAAGATGTTGGGTTTTACATTCAGTAGGACTAAAACCCTCTGGAGCATTTTAAGCAGGTGAGTCACATGGTCTGAGAAAGCAGGTTCTTCCCACTCTGCAAATCCTTTCAATGTCCTGTTGAGCTTCCTACACCTGGTTGTGCCTGGGCCACCACATCCTCTGCTTCCATATGGGAGCAGAAAGGGAAAAGGCGCATTTACCGTGGGTGGCTGAGAGTTGAAGGAAGACACCACAGTGCCTTTACCACAATACTTTATATCTTTGCTCTTCTTTGGCCCATCTGCCTGTTGCTAGGAAGTCCTTAACCCTGTACACATAGTTTCTGTTGGCTCTGGATTTCAGACGATGATTTCCCAATCTCTCTTCACATGTGACTACCATGGGACTTTAGATCTTTAATCTTCTTCAGTCACTGCACACAGGACTTGGTGATCCTCTGTGGCCCAGCATAAGAATCGTGGGTCGTCTCTCCCTCTCTTCCTGACACAAGACCTGTTACAAGATGCTCAACAGATGCAGAGGCTCATCAGTCACTCCATGCTGATTGGCAGTACTCTCCCACTCTTCAGATCAGGCTCACATGTACAGTGGTGCAAGGTACAGACAGGTCACCTCTCATGTGCCCCTGGGGTTCATTGGGAGGGCAAGCTCCTCTTAAGTGCTTTCTTGCTTTTCAGGGGAGCAATCTTTCAATCTGGAATAAAGTGTTGATAAAGTAGCCCTCATGGGCTGACCTCTGAACCAGGTGATGGGGATTCAGGGGTGATGAGCTACACATGTAGAATCCTCGTGCATAGGTCTTAGTGTTTTATTGAAGGGAAAGAGTGTGGAATATAGAAGGGAGAAGATGGCCTGGACTTGAGTTCTGAGTTCTGTGTTTCCTTTAGTCATCTCTTATTGCGAAGTTCCTCATCAGCTCAACAGAGACACTAATAACCCCCTGCCTTCCTCTTAGGGTGATTACAAGGGAAATTATACCCCATAGCACTTTAGATTTGTTTTATTTTTAGGTAAGTTTAATATTTAAGAACTGTTTTAGATTTGTTTGCCAGTGCAGCATTCCCAGAAATGGTGAGCACGGTTCCCCTTATTATTAACTTACTATTCTAGTGTGGTAGGTTCATTCTCATTTAGTGAACCACTGTTATACATTATCAACTGAAGTTCATGCTTCACTCTTTTTCTCGGTGTTTACTGCTGTCCTACTGTTGCAGAGCCATTCAGGATGTGGCATCATGTTTAGTTGTCACATTTCCTGAGATTCCTCTTGCTGCGTGCATTTCTCAGATGTTCTGTGTGTTTTCATAACCTTGATGATTTTTTTTTTTTTTTTACTTTTAAAATATATTTTATTGCTGGCAGGAGCTGGAAGTTACTCTGTGTGGACGGAATTCGGGACCAATTGACTGCTGGCAACCTGTCCAGGGCAGGAAGGTTAAATTGATTACCAACCAAGTTCAGCATCTTACAGGAAGAGCATAGTGTTTCCTAAAGGAACATGAGCATAACAGGAAGGTGTCGTTGACTCTGAATTAAGTTTGAACCTGTTCCCTAAACAGCTACAGGATTTTGGAAGCTGAATCAATGTTATCAGATGAGTTAGAATCTGAACCAGAGCTCCTGGTACAGTTTGTTCAGAATACCACCATCCCATTGGGACAGGGACTAGTAGAATCAGAAGCTAAAGACATAACTTGCTTATCCCTACTTCTGGTGACCGAGGCCTCAGAATGCAGTCGGTTAATGTTATCAGATGATGCTCCAAATCATACTAACTCCTCCAAGGAGGTTCCTTCATCAGCTGTGCTGAGAAGCCTTCAGGTGAATGTGGGCCTAGACGGAGAGGAGACGAGGGCTCAGACTGTACAGAAGTCCCCAGAGTTTTTGTCCACTCCTGAGTCTCCTAATTTGTTGCAAAATCTACAGCCAAGTGATAGCACTTCTTTTATTCTTCTTAACCTAACAAGAGCAAGTCTGGGCTCTTCAGCTGAGCACTTAGTGTTTGTACAAGATGAGGCAGAGGATTTGGGGAATGATTTTCTCTCCAGTGAGAGCACCGACAGTAGCATTCCATGGTTCCTCCGGGTTCAGGAGTTGGCCCATGACAGTTTGATTGCTGCTACTCGTGCACAGCTGGTAAAGAGTGCAAAAACCAGCAGCAATGGAGAAAATGTCCACCTTGGTTCTGGTGATGGATAACCCAAAGATTCTGGACCACTCCCCCAAGTGGAAAAGAAGCTCAAGTGTACAGTTTGAAGGGCAAAGCATCACACCGGGGACAGCCGTGCAGCCAAAAGATTTATTCAACAGCCTTCGTGGCTGGTAGCGAAAACCGGAGAAGAGGTGCTCTGGTCGAAGGTCGAAGAGGTGGGAGAGGGGAGTCAGGGAGAAGGGAGTGTGCAAGCTCTGGTAGGAGAAGGGAGTCAGGGAGAGGGGAGTGTGCAAGCTCTGGACAGAAGGTGGGTGCCTGGTCGCACCGGCTCTCTGGAGCTGTCGGCTAAAGCAGCTGCTGTCTGGCTGGAGGCTGGAGCTGTCAGCTGGGAGCGGCCATCGGGCTGAAGGTGGTCGGTCTGGAGCTGTTGGCTGGAGCAGCTGCCGTCGGCTGGAGGCGATGGGTCTGGAGCTGTTGCAGTGGCTTCCTCCTCTCTGCAGCGACGAGCCGATGTATCTGTCTTCCTCCTCTCAGCGACGAGCCGATGTCGTGTGTCTGTGTGTCTCTCTCTGTCTGATCTGAGTCTCTCAGACAGGGCCTTATATAGGGATTTCTGGTGGGGGGTACACTAGAGCAACCCCAACACCATTGGCTCTTTGCTCATAGAACAGGGTGACCTTAAAGCCTATTGGCTCTTTCAATGTGTTTATTACGCCAGGGGAAAAGAAACATCCTGCCCAGGGAAGAAACATCCTGCCTGGGGGAAGAAACATCCTGCCGAGAATGAAACAAGGTTGCTTCTCTCAGGATGTGGAAAACTGTGAGGACGGGGGAGGGTAACCTATCTATCACAGTTGAAGGTTGTGACCGGAAATTTGTGTGGCCAGCTCACTTCAATACCACCTCAAAACTCATCGAAATGACCGCTCCTTCATCTGCCCTGCAGAAGGTTGTGGGAAAAGCTTCTATGTGCTGCAGAGGCTAAAGGTGCACATGAGGACCCACAATGGGGAAAAGCCTTTTATGTCCTGAATCCAGCTGTGGTAAACAGTTCACTACAGCTGGAAATCTGAAGAACCACTGACGCATCCACACAGGAGAGAAGCCTTTCCTTTGTGAAGCCCAAGGATGTGGCCGTTCCTTTGCTGAGTATTCTAGCCTCTGAAAACATCTGGTGGTTCACTCAGGAGAGAAGCCTCATCAGTGCCAAGTCTGTGGGAAGACCTTCTCTCAGAGTGGGAGCAGAAATGTACACATGAGAAAGCATCACTTGCAGCTGAGAGCACCTGGGAGTCAAGAACAGGAGCAAACTGCTGAGCCACTAATGGGCAGTAGTTTGCTTGAAGAGGCTTCAGTACCCAGTAAGAACCTGGTGTCTATGAATTCCCAGCCCAGCCTTGGTGGAGAGACCTTGAACCTACCAAATACCAATTCTATCCTGGGAGTTGATGATGAGGTGCTCACTGAAAGATCCCCACGTCCTCTGTCTTCAGTGCCTGATGTCACACATCACTTGGTGACCACGCAGTCAGGGAGGCAGTCATGTGAAGTTTCTGTCCTAACTGCAGTAAATCCGCAGAAGTCACTAAACCAAGGCGATTTAACTGAAAGACGGACATGAGCATGGGTGCTCCTGGAAGAGCAGCTCTGATCCCGGAATGCATGGTGGGAATAAGGATGCAAAGGCTCACGACCTGCCAGAACCAAATGAATATGTGAAGGACAAGACTCTACTTTTGCCTCTGTTCATCTTCCCTGGCAGAGAAAATGGATTATGAGAGCTTTTCTTCAGTCACCTTCTGATTCCGACAAGGAGCCAAGCAGTGACTGTGGCATGGTTAACTTACCTGCCTCTTCCCCACTGCAAATTTTTTTTTTTTTTCTTTTCTTTTTTTTTTTTTTTTTTTGTGGTACTGGGGATTGAACTCAGGGGCACTCGACCACTGGGTCGCATCCCCAGCCCTTTTTTGTATTTTATTTAGAGACAGGGTCTCACTGAGTTGCTAAGTGCCACTCCATTGCTGAGGCTGGCTTTGAACTCACGATCCTCCTGCCTCAGCCTCCCAAAGTGCTGGGATTACAGGCGTGCGCCACCACGCCCAGCCCCACTGCAAAATTTTGGGATAGATTTTTCCCTAAAGTGAATTCGATTATGTGTTGGCTTAAGTTTTCCATTGTGACTGGTCGAGAGGAGGTTTTCCTTTGAGGAGCTTTCATCCCAGACCCAGCTATCTTTTCACACGGATGAACAATGTCCTGTCACCAACCACAGAACTTCACCAGACGTTTTTAAGATGCCTTGTTGCTTTGAAGAAGGGAGTGATGTCAGTTCTGTTGTGACATTCTCCCTTTAGCAAACTGAGTAACAGACTTTCAGCCATTGGGCTGCAAAAAAACAAATTACTTTAATCTCCCCTTGGCCCAGGCTGAGGTACTGTCTTGTCCCGTACATCTCTACTTGGTCACTTTGTTTTCTTTGCTTATGGAACATAATAGTAACATGTTAAGAGTTTTTTGTTTTGTTTTTTGTTTTTTTAAGTTAAAAATCACATGATCCAGTTTTTCCCTTTAAATAAACAAATCAGCCCAGTCCAAATATATATATATTTTTTTATTTAACTCAATATATTTAGAATGTTATATTTTTACCATGTAATCAATATAACAAGTTATGAGATAGCTTACATTCTTTTTTTTTAAAGGCTTTTTTTTTTTTTTTTAGAGCAGTGTGTGGTTCACAACAGATAGAGGTAGGTGCAGAGACATCCCATATACCCCCTCTACACCTGCAGAGCCCCCATTATCAGTATCTCCCACCAGGTAGGCACATTTGTTAAATGGATGAACCTGCATTGATGTGTCCACAGTTGACTTAAGGGTTAACTCTTGGTGCCCTGTGTTCTATGGATTTGGATAAATTTATAATTTTATGTACCCACCATTAGAGTGTCATAGATATTTTCACTGCCCTAAAAATCCTCTGTGCTCTGCCTATTCAATCCTCTGTCCTCCAACTCTTAGCAACCACTGATTGATTGTTCTAGTGCATTATAGTTACATATAATAGTGGGGTTCATTTTGATATATTCATAAGTGCATTTCAGAGGTTTCTCCATTCCAATCCCCAGCACCTCCCTCCTCCTTCCCCTGACCCTCTTCCTCTGCTCTTCTTCCGACCTTGAGGGTGTTCAGGGATGTTGCTCAAGCATATTATAGGATGCTGCTCTGTTTAAATTTGTCTGATGTGTTCTCATGATTAGATTGGGATCAAGGGGCATTTGAAGGAAGATCACAGATGTAAAGTACCTTGTTTATCACACCATATTCTGGCTCAATGCTATCAACATGATATATCGTTGTCAATGCTGCCTTTGTTCATTTAGCCAAGGGAGAGTTTGTCAGGTTTCTTTACCATAAAGTTGACTCCTCTCTTCTCCCCACCTGCTGTTCTATACCATTAGAAATCGAAGGAAGTCACTATGTGCTGCGTGCATGGAGGAGTGGGGACCACGCACCACCTCTCTGCAGCAGGGATCTACAGAAATTATTTGGAATTTTTTGCATAGGAAATTTGTCCCTTGTCTGCTATTTATTTGTGTAATCATTTATTTGTAGTCATATAAACTCATGTATATGTATTTTAGACTGAAAACTTCATAATCTAATGCTATTTTATTTTGTTGCTTAGCTGTTGGAGCTTTGATCAGTGGCTGGCTGCTGTGTTCCTTTGGCACAATTCAGTCATTATGAGAGTCTGCTTCCTTCCTTCTTCCCCCACTTGTGCTCCCTCCCTCCTCCCCTTCTGAGGTTATGTAAATGGTACATTTTTTTCATTACCTTCTTCACTGAGGATATTTAACATTCTTTTGTAACATAGATTATCAAACTCTGTGTTCCATCCTGGGATTCCTCCAACTTCCTAAATGACTTTTTAATGTGTATTCATTAAGGTGCACTCTGTACTGTGAAGTTCATTGGATTTTGACAGTTGCCTAGTGTCCTGTATCTGCACTGCAGTGTCAGGCAGAATAATTTCACTCCCCCCTCCCCAAACCACTTGCCTGTCATCTATTTAATTTTCTATTTATTCCTGAACCCCTTTTAAACACAGAATTTTTTGTTGTCTCTATAGTTTTACCTTTAGCAGAATGCCGTATGAAGACAGTCATACGGCACAAAGCCCTGCGTTCTGATTCCTTCACTCAGCAATATGCATCGAGACTCACGCCTATCTTCGTGTGCCTGAATAGCTCATTTATTTTTATTACTGAGTGATATTCCATTATACGAACGTACCACGTTTTTATATCCGTTTGCTTATAAGAGGACATTATAGTGGCTTCCAGTTTGGGAGATCACGAATACAATTTCATTAAATATTCATGAACAGGTTTCTGTGTGGCACTTTAGTTACTGAGGCATTTTTGAATCATATTTTCAATTTGATTTCCAGAGCATTTGAGGCTGGAGTAATTGAAGTAGCATCACGCCCCTGTTACACTTGAAGGAGTCTCAGATTAGAAGAGATCCTCTCCTCTCCTCACCTCTCCTCACTTTTCACCACCGGCAAAGGGCAGAGCTAGGTTTGAAAGGATGTCTTCTAAGCCCTCATGGCATCTTCCTTTCGTGTTTTACTGCTTCTCCGTAAATTATTTGAAAAAAACAATTGAGAACTCTGACATGCTATCTAGATGATGGTAATTTCCTTCAGCCAGAGGTTCTCATTTTTCTTATTTGTTTTTGTCACTATAAGGATCCTCACAGAGCAAAGTCAACAACAGCTTAATATTCTATAATAGAAATGAAAAAGGAAATAAAGAGCTCACCTGACACTTTGCTACTTCTCTTTGGGTTTCTTCACTTAGAGCATGCTGCTAGGGCACTTATGCCTTTTGCCTTTTCTTGAAATCACTTTGGATGACTTAAACTTATTTGAAGTTAATACTCATTAAAATAAGTGGCCCTTGAGTGTTGACCATGTAGTAGACACAGGGCTAAGCACTTCATTGGCCTAACTTCATTATACCTCCCACAACCCTCAGAGGTGGCTTATATATTATTATCCCCACTTTACACATGAGGAAACGAAGGTTTAGGTGAATTATGGAACTGGCCCAGAGACCTGCAGCTTATAAGAGGGAGGAATGGAGCTTGGGATCTGTTTGAGCTTCACTTTTCACCACCTCATCCGTGAGTTCCAGAGACGCATTACCTTCAAAAGCAGAGTGGTCTTTCTAGAGCTGTGCCCTTGATTTTGACAGGGAGACAGAGGGAAAGCTAACATGAGGATATAACTACATTACCCCACATCAGGACCAACTAGACAAGCGTGTCTCATAAACACAGCTCCTGAACAAAAGTTGCACCTCAGGAAAGAGGAGATGTTTTTTCCCTTGGTGACACCATCTAATAAGAACAGAGCTGCTCTGGGGCACTGGCCCATTATGTTGAAGTGATAATAGAGCAATTAGCTTCCTTCCTCATTTTCCCATGTCAACCCAGGGGTAAAATGGCACACTGAGCAAATATACTAAATTATATTAAACTTAGTGTTAAATTTGAAAATCTTAGCTGCTGGCTACAGAGAGATTAGCAGGTTCCAGCAATTTTTTTTTTTTTTTTTTTTTTCCAGCTCATACTCCAGGCTCATCCCAGTGAGAAACCTCAGGCATAGAGCTGGTTGTTTTGGTCAGGGGCAATATAGCTTTCTACAGGCAACTCTAGGTTGGCTCTGTGAGGTTTGCCGAGAGAACTCTTGGTACAAGTTAGTGGAGTGACTCTCATAAAGTGTGTAATGCATATATCTTGAGAATAATAAAAGCATAGTGCTGGGCTGAGCATGAGGGTGAGGACTGTCTGTACAAAAGGACAGCCCCACCCTCTGGGGTCCTGTTGTAGTCAGCATCACTGGTGTCATGGAACCAGTGTCGTGCAGAAAAATAGAAGGGGACCTCAGCACATTGCTACCCCATTACCTGCAGAAATTCAGATGGCTTTCATATTAGTGATGATGTGATAGTCACTGAATTTGTCAAGTGTTTCTAACACATGGCTCTGTTCATAAAGTCAAACTCAGAGACTGAGGTCTTGGAGCTATGAATGTCACATTTATACATTTGGCAAAGGTTCGCTAATGATCTACCAGGTACCAGATACTATTTTAGGTTCTAGGTTCACCTAATCTATTGTGGTATGTTTGTTAACCCTTTCTGTAGGAAACCTACAGAAAGAACATTATTATTAACTAAACTCTAGATTTTATCTGACATCCACCAGTTTTCCCACTAATGTCCTTTTTATGATTCTGCAGCAAATCCAGATGCCACAGTTGTCAATCTTCTTCATGTCTCTAGATCTGTGCCAGTTTCTCCGTCTTTCCTTATTTTTCATGATGCTGACAGTTTTGAGGAATACTGGGCAGTTTTGACAAAATGATTTTCAAGTGACGTTTCTCTACTCTTTCCCGTGAGTAGACAAGAGAGCTAGGTCTATGGAAATATCACAGGGATGATGCGCCCTTCCTAGTATACCATCAGGTCACATGGCATCACTGACAGTGCCCCAACCACCTGCTGATGTACAGTTGGACTGTTTTGTCCACTGTAAAACGCTGTTTTCCTTTTCATACTCTGCATTTTGAAATTGATTCATTAATTAAGTGGTGGGGAGATGAAGCTGTGCTGTGTATATGGTAGGGGTGGTTCTACATGTATTTGGAATATATTTGGAACACTTTTGTATGGATGATGTGTCTCTTCTCTCCATTTATTCAGTCATTCATGTGAGTATATACTCATTTATATTTAGTTTATATGTTGTGTTATGATCCCAGTGCTATTATTTATTTTGTTTCATGAATTTATCCAGGCTTGGACATTGGAAACCCATGTTCAGCTCTTGTGTCCCTTTGAGATGCTCCATCAGTTTATGTTCTGAGCACTTCCTATCTCACTGGTGATACCTAGTGTTCCAGGTTCAACTTGCATTTCCCCTGCCTTAGCCCTGCGTCAGCCATTTCTCTGAGGAGCCCAGATCTCTGTGATTGAAGGATGGTGTTTGGAAACCAAAGTCTGGGTGCTGGGAGTGCTACAGAAACACCATGGCTCCAGGCTCTTTCATGAGATAGAACCAGGGAACACAGGTATGGACATTAAGCCGGGCATTTACCCTTAACTGTTACTGTTTCTGTGCCTATCGCTACATGCACATGAAGATAAATATGGATTCATACTAATTCATACTGATTCATACTATCCATAGTATTACAAGCTTCTTTTAGTCTTCTATTTTTACTTATCCATAACTTTCCTCTTCAATGGTGGGAAACCTGACATTTACCCATATCAATTATTTACTTATTTTTTTTCAACCCCAGTATACACATTAAATAGTTTCAGAATTATTGAGCTGTACCCTCACATTAAACAGCTTTACCAACTAAAACATGGGGTTTATTGTACAGTTCCCTTTTCCCTTCCCTTATCAATTTTTATTCTAAAAACCATTTTACAAAGTTTATCATCTCCCTTCTCTCCCTACTCTTTATAGTGCAGTTATGTCTTATATTTATAACAGGGATAGATTCATTTTTAACCACCTACACTTTATTGTGGAATCCCTCAACTTTCTGACTTATTATTATTATTTCAAAATTTACATACATTAATATTTCTTCTTTATAATGTGAAATCTCTGGATTTTGAAAGTGCACGAAATCTTATGCCCACCATTCAAATACCATATCAAACAGTCTCATCACTCTACAATTCCCTCTAAAGAATACAGTCATTTAATATTTAATGCAACTTTAATAGAACAAATTTACAGATCTTCGTAAGGCAGAAGTAGTATATTGGCTAACTCTCTCCCTACCCAGACCCTCCCTATTTCAGCTGGTTTTTGTATCCAACTACTCCTACATCCACCCTCCCCTAGAAAATATTGAGCTATTTTTTATCCCTGTGGTTGTGCAAATTTCAGGCTGATATGTGAATGTAGTTATACAAAATGTGGCCATTTGGTTCTTGAATCATTCTTTCTTTTATAAAGAAGCTTATGACACAATCTAGTCAATGCTGTGTGTATTCAAGAGAACCTTAGACTTAGAACTAAGATCTGGGTTCAGCATATCTCTTAATTAGCCATGTGAGACACCTTTATTTACACATTTATTGTTGTTATTTATTAAATACCTATTTATGATATACTAGGCACTTTATGATGAGACCTTAACATAAACAAGCACTTGCTCTTCATAAATACATTAAGTAGATTTAGGATTATTGAACATTTTGCAGAAAACTGAGGGTCAATAAAATTAGCATTTACACACCTAGGAAGTGGTGGAGCTATAATTCAAATTGAGGGGTATACAAATCTAAACTCTTCCAACTTCAACATCCTCTTCTACAAAGTGCTTGCTATAATGTTTTTGCTGCCGTACAGCGCTTTTGTCAGAAATAAGAAGAAAATAAAATTGGGATTGGAGGTAGGATTTTTTCCCCCCATCATACTCTGCTCTAGAGTTATTAAGTGTTAGTCCTATACCTGGCACATGCATAAACTCAAAGATGAATTTATATGAACGGTGGGGATAAATAAAAATTATGTGACCAATTAACTTTGTTTAAGGTAGACTGTGATAAGTGGAACAGAGTGCAAAGAGAATTAGAAGAAAAAGACGGATTCCAAAGTGAGGCATGTAAAAGGACTTAATACCTCTTGCACCAGCTTTGAGTAGCTGTGACCAAAATGCCTGACAACAACAATTTGGAGGAGGAGAAGTTTATTTGGAGGCTACAGTTCAGAGGTCTCGGTCTGTGGCCAGCTGACTCCTCTGTTCTGGGTCTGAGGTGAGACCCAGCATCATGGTGGGGAGGCATGGTGGAGGAAAGCTGTCAGTTCATTGCATCCAGGAATCAGAGAGAGCTCTGCCATGGGGACAAGAGAATCCCCAGGGCCATGCCCCCACTGACCTGCTTCCTTCAACCACACTCTTACCTGCCTAAAGTTACCACTCAGCCTTCCTTCTAAATTATTAATTTGTCACATGGATTAATCCACTGAGGGGGTTACAGCTCTCATAATCGCATCATTGCAACTCTGAACATTCCTTCATTAACACAGGAGCTTTTAGGTGACACTTCCTATCCAAATCATAATGGAGGCGATGACAACACATTTGCATCTTCAAAGATGACTGGGACTTTGTGCATCTGTGAGGTCCCCTCAGGGTGTGTCAGATATAGTGTACAGGTCTCACCTCCAAGTCATACCACCGGCATCAGTGACAGGAACCACATTTTCCTCTTCTCTTGGCTCTGTGTTCTCAGTATAGGCCTTAGGTGTGGTGTGTGCTGATGGTGCTTTGATGGGGATGCTTTGATTTAGAAAGATTCATTATTTTCTTGAGGACAAAATGGTAATAGTTTACTTTCTAATTTATTACTTAGAAATGTCTGAAGCATATCTCCTAGACTTTCAAGAACAGATTCTAATATGTCACAAGAAACACTCCAAGGGCTTTAGAGACATTTTGTCAGTGTGTTTCCTCTTGTGACATTTTGCTGTGTCTCCTCAAGAACAAAATGTGAAGAAATGTCATCAATAAAATGGAAAACACAAGTTAAGTTTAGGCTCATCTATTATATCTGTATTGTGCCAGTTCTATAACTTTTGTCTAAAGGGCATTGAAGTCTATGAAAAGAGAGGGGAAAATCCATAGAAGTGAATGGTTCAATTAATTCATTCATTTTTGCAAACATTTATCCAATGCCTAATAAATGTGTCAAGCATTATTATAAGCATTAGGAGTACAACAATAAACTGAACAGTCTTGGTGGTTTAGGTATATTAATTAAAAATATCTGTATATTTATCTTTTACTGCTTGTTCCTAATTCTCACCCCAAAAAGGCTCTTTGCTGATCTCATTTAAGTGCCACTATACAAGTAGTTTTGGGGGGCATAAAGATCATTAGTTTGGGGGCTGGGGTTGTGGCTCAGCGGTGGAGTGCTCGCCTAGCTTGTGCTCAGCCCGGGTTTGATCCTCAGCACCATGTAGAAACAAACGCATTGTGTATAACTAAAACAAATAAATAAATATTTTTTAAAAAGATCATTATTTTGGGGACTAGGCTATGGCTCAGCAGTAGAGCACTCGTCTCGCATGTGTGAGGCTCTGGGTTTGATCCTTAGCACCACATAAATAAAATAAAGGTATTGTGTCCACCTACAACTAAAAAAAAAAAAATCATTGTTTTCTACATCTGATTATCTTATCATACCTAGCTCAGTATATGTGTGCAGGTCAGGGACAATGGGAAAGAAACATGGGGATTTAAAAAGAAAACAGGTTTTGGAGTCAGATGGAAAATAGCATTAGATATAACCTTCACTTACCATAATCACTTGTTAACTATTTCTTGAGTGGAAGGGAAGCTTGGGGTGATATGTCAGACTTACCCAGGGGAGGAGACAAACCAAGGAGAGCATTTCAGGTACAGAGAATGGCATGAAAGACAGAGAGCCACTTCTGTGATAGGTACAGAAGTCACAGTGGGAAACAGGACAGGATTAGCCAGGCTCTTCTTTTCTAGGGCTCATGTTCTATTGAAGAGAGAGAATTAAGGTGGTGCATGAGATCGGGTCCTCTGATAAACAGGCATTTAGAGATTTATTGGACAACATGGTTGTGAAGGAAACAGAGTAAAGAGTGACAGGGAGAACATTGAAAGTCATCAGACACTACACACCTGATGCTTGAGGGGGAAGAAGAGGAGGATAGGAGCATGTGTAGAAAAGTCTCTGCGTGGTCTTCATGAAGCATTGATAAAGCTGCTGAGTCCTGCAGCTGGTCAGCAGCAGACAGAAGCATCCTGCACGCACGCAACAGGAAGGGCTGCTTTGTAAGGCTCAGGCTCTGTCCTGGGCTGGGAGCGGCTGGAGGGCAGGTGTCTCCAGTGCTCAGTCACTGAATCTCACACTCCTCCTTCAGGGATCCCAGAGGTGACTTGCATGGCCACCATGACAAAGTGTGTTGTGTGTCGTGACTGGGAAGCACAGGGCTCTAGGGGAACATAGAGCAATGGCCACAGGTGTCCCCGAGGAAGGGATGCTTGGGGTGATAGGTCAGACTTACCCAGGGGAGGAGACAAACCAGGGAGAGCATTTCAGTACAGAGAATGGCCTGTAAGACAGAGAGCCTAGAGTTGCTGAAAGGAAGGAAAGGAAAGCAGTCTGAAGACAGCATGTGACAACAGGGAACGAGGGAGGAAGAGGCGGAGTTGGGAGAAGTGAAGTTGAAAGGTGGAGGGCAATTCCTAGCCGAGCAAGCAAACAAGCCACTCAGGTTTATATCAAGGACAGTAGGGAGCATTTGAGCATGAAGTGGGGATGGGGAAGAATGGAGCTGTGTCACGTGATCACGTTTGCAGTTTAGAAATGCCACTCTGGTGGCTCTGGGGAGAGCAGACTGGTGGAGAGCAAAACCTGCAGACTGAAGATGAACTAGGAGGCTCTCTCTGCTGTGGTGCCCGGCCTGATGCTCCACCTGTGGACAGCCAAGCCATAATTACAACAACAAATGGCAGATTGCTAATTGAATGAATGTAGTAAAGAGAAAAATTAAGGCAAAGCCTCAGATTCAGTCTCATTGGCCATGGGATATGGAAGGATTACTTCAATTCTTCAGGGTTTGCTCTCTTGGTCTAAAAAATGAAGGCAATAAAATCTACCACATAAGGGTGGTTCAAAGTTAAATTAGATAAAGTAAATAAAGTATCTAACACAGGGATAGCTTTAAATGGTAATTCCTTCTGGACTTCTGTTTGCAGGAGGATATAGGGTGTACTCCTACTGGAGAATCAGATTAACTGTTGAGAAAATTAGGTTTTCTGTCTATGATCCATCCTCTCTGTTTTCCCGCTTCCATCTCTTAAATTATTATACTGCATATGAATAAACTCTACTTTAACTCAAGGATTTTAATACAGCAAATCATTATGTCAATTCTCCTGATAGGAAATCCATGCCCTTAGAGTGAAAGATGCAGAATAATTGATGACCAATCTATACCCGATACAAAATCAGGCTAATATTCCCTGGGGAATGTGTGCATTGGTCTCCCTGTTTCTCTCTTGCTGAGTCTTAACCTGAATGACACAGGCAGAGAAGAAAAACTGGAAATGGGTTAATTCAAGGAGCCTTCCTGACTGGTCTTGCTGTGGCATCCCCTGGCCTACATCCTCCTTGAGTCTCTGTGAAGTCCCCTTTACAGCCCATGTCTGCCCCAGGAAGCCAGAATCAGTTCCTCCTGCTGCAGTCGAAGCCCTGGACACCACCTCCTACAGGGCCTCTCTCCAGTGGTGTCAACCAAGAGCCTCCCCTTGAGGCAGAAAGCCAAGCACACTTACCACTGCTGGGACAATGTCTCTTGTCACAGCTGTGCACGGTTTATGATGGCATTTCCATGGGATTCCAGGCTCTGCTCTGAATACCTGAACCCTGAGCACTGGCCCCATGGTTACTAAAACACGAGCAGGGTTGTTACACTTGACTGTGCTTGTTAAAATACAGGTGCCTAAGCCCCAGCCCAGGTCCTCTGAACCAGCAGCATCTTCTGGGCTGGCTGGAGGCATCAACATGTTAAGGAAAACACTCTAATGTAGACTTTTGCCTCTAAAGTGCTGTCTTCAGACCAGAAACATGGGCATCACCTGGGAGCTGTTGAAAATGCAGACTCTCAGGCCCCACCCAGACCTAGTGAATCACTCTGCATTTTAAACAAGATTTCCATGTGCTTAGTTACACATTAGAGGTTTTTGAAGCCACATTCTAGATCTGTGGTCCTCAGTCAGGGTAGCTTTTGCTTATCCACCCACAACCATTTCATGGTTTGGAGAAGGCTTTAATTGTCATACTTGGGAGGAAGGTAATGACACCCGGTTAGCCAGAAGCCAAGAATATATTAGTATCCTGGGATGTGCTAGTATCCTACAATGTGCAGGACAGACCCCAAGCCTAGTACAAAAGACTAGCAAGTCAATAATGTGAACAGTGCTCATGCTGAGGACCTTCAGGCTAACCAAGTTGGTAGATTAGTCTAGGAGCCAGCCACCTGCGAAGGCTAGGCAGAAGCAGCTGGTTATCTGCGAGTCCTGCTGAAGGTTCTGGAGCAGGCTCTGCACTCTCAGCAAGAGCTAAGAGAAAACACTCTGGAGCCCTAAAGCTTGGGGCTAAGTCCCAGATCTTCCTCTCACATGCTGTTTTAAGCCGCTAAAGAGACAGAGACCAACCAACGAGAACAAGCAAAGGCTTTTTACTGAGAACTCGCTGTGTGAGATTTAACCACCATCATCACTTGTGTCTGGCAGACTCAAAAGGCAGACAGGCGTAGGAGTGTCTTGCAGTGGAGGACATAGAAGGCTTGGCTGGAGATGTTGGTGTAGGAAGCTGGGTCAGGCTGACAAGAAAAGGGGCTCCTGGGAGATTGCAAAGTAAAATATGCACCCTAAATTGAAAATGGGGGCAGAGGCTTGGAAGCTCTCAGCTATTAAATCCTAGTTGTGTGGGGATGATTGTTGCATAAATTGATATTTATATTTCCAGTTTGTTACTAGGAAAAAAAAAATAAAAGCAAAGTCCCTACAAGTCTATCTGATAGCAGGCTGGCTTCCCAAGTGGCTCACTAGATGAGAAGGTGGTTTCCCCAGGGTAGGTTCCTGCAGGTGGTGGGTCAGTGTTCTATTATTATCTGGTCCTACCTTCATACACTCTGTCTCTACAACTTGTGCATTACTTTGGACCTCAGTGTCTCCTCACCTACATGTCTCCTCATGTAGAATTGAAAATCTCATCTGAGTCGAAGTTAGGCCAAGGAGATGTTTACCACCATCATATCCACAGCTGTCTTACTCTCCTGGGCTTTGACCTCACAGGGTCCTCCCAAGGGGTCTGGACATCTCCAAGAGCACAGGTCAGCAAGATTTTAGGGAGAGTGTCTGCAAGCCACAGAGTGGTTCTGACATGCTTCATTCTTTTTAGCTCTAGGAAGAAAACATTACTAGAATGTGGGCATCACTGTTACTATCAGGACTGAGTCAGACGCTCTTTGGCTTTACTTATACCTGATTGAGCTCGGCTTATGAAAATCCCTGTAGACCTCTTTTTATAAAACAGGGACAATATCTGCATTTATTGGTGACAATAAACTAAATATTTCCTGTCAATCTCCTGTTAGGGCACCTGGCAGAGGAAGGACGCTGAAAATGTCAGCTGCTTATTGCTATTGTCACTGAGGCAGCCAGGAGGTAAGGATGCTCTTGAGGTGGGAACAAAAGCCTCCCATGAGGTGAAGGGCCTGCCCTCTGGGGTCCCTTGTCATTCTAGGTCTGCTCCTTAGTGCTGGAAAATTCCAATCACATGCCCTGGGGTCACCCCAGGTGTTGGTCATTGAGTAAATTCTTGTGAGTGCAGTTGATAAATCTACAGGTGATTAACTCAGGTGATGCTTACACACTGGGGTTTTGAAAACCACCCTGCAATCTGTGTTGCTGACTGTGGAGGCACAGGGATTCCCTGAGGCATCCTGGCCTCCTCACACCTAGTGTAAGTCACCAGGAAATTCACAGCTCACCTTCTCCCCTTTCAGTCAGAATGGGGATGACTTCTGAGACTATGGTCTTCTAGGCTGGAGCTGGAGTTTCCTTCCTTTGTCTGAGGTAAGCAATGGCCTGTCCTGTTCCTGGCTCTGATACAGGGTCTTGCTAAGATAACCTACCTGCACGGGCAGACAGGTAGGTGACGGACATGCAGAAGATCTCTGGGCAGAGGCAAAATCTGCAGCGGGAGCCTCCCTAAGTGAAGAGAATTACAGGAATTTGAGTCATAGTAGGCCTGCTTCTGATTTGGACGTTAGTCAGCAATGACTGCAACCATGGCTGTCTCTTGGAGGTCTCTGAGACAGTGAGGTACTCATGTGTTTGCAATTATCTGGAATCAGGATTTTTTTTTTTTTTTTTTTTTTTTTTTTGAGCCTCATGCTGGTATATGTTGAAATTTTGATTGGTTGGGGACATCTGTTGTCAGTGTGGGGGTTGGGAAGAGGGTGACGTTTGGATGGCTGAGTGCTTGCTTGTCTTCCACAAAGCCCTCCTTCCCTTGAGGCAGATGCCTGGCAGCATGAGAGCTGAGTATCGACATCTCGGCTTTATCTCGAGGTCATTCAGCCAGCACATGGTACTTTGCTCCCTGGTCCCACTGGCAAGTGGATTTTACGCCATTGTAGCTCTGAAACAGGCTACAGGCTTATGGTCCACACAGGAAGAGAAAGGGATTAGCTGGGAGCTTTGTGGATGCTGTAGGATTAGGTGCTGCCTTTCCACTGTCAGTGCAAACTAATGGGGAAGAGAAAACAAAGAGTCACGATGATGGGTCCAGTGGTGACCGCTTTAATGTATCCTTAATTGAGATTTTTTTTGTCTTAATTCCCCTATAAATTACAAGCCTTAGAATGTATGAAATGCCTATGTGTTTTGGCTGTGATAGAGGAAAACTTTGCCAAGGAGTTTGATATGAGATTAGAGTGAAAAGCTCCTGAGTTCAGGGCTCGTGCAGAGGGGCTCGTCCAGTTTCCCTGTGTGCAGGTTCTTGCTGACTCGGTGGGGAATCCTCTCATCTCCCAGCCAATGGACAGCTGAGGCCCAGGGGATTCTCTTCTAGGTGGCAGAAGGCCTGGTCACATCTGCAGCATGATCGGAGGTGAGCAGGGAACACTGCTTCTGAAAATGTTGAAGACAGACCTGGGTGGGGAGGAACAGAGAGCAGCTGGCAGGGGGCCAGGGAAGTTCAAAGACAAAGGAGCTGAGGCTGATGGAAAGGAAGGAGGTGAGAGTTCAAGTGTGAAGCGGAGCACAAGAGGGGAGAAGCTCAGGGTGGATTCTCGGGAAGTCATAACTCATACACCGGAGAGAAGATTATCAGCAAATTGTGAAGAAAGATGGTGGAAGGGGACATGCTGGCTCTGCAGGTGTGAGGAGAGGAGCACTAGGAATGGCCTTGCAGGTGTGCATGGTCCTGGGAAGTGAAAATCTGGAGAGGAACCATGGCTGTATTTCAAGCACTAAATGGCACAAGTGACTGAGAGAAATAAATGTTATCTGGCTCACTCTCCTGTCCCTAGGAAGGGAAGGGAGGATATGGAAGGCCCTTCTCCATGTCCTTGGTTATAGGAGAGATGGGAGGCAGACCCTTTTATTCCAGTTTTTCTTTGAGAGATTGCTTGTTAATAACTACAATGATGAATTTTCTGCTGTAAACTTCACCACTGTGAACTGCTAACCTAAGAGATGTCCATATGGGGATATTCAGCAGAAGGTGTTTAGAAAAGTGGTCAGTGCTGGGTTGATGGTTATGTAAATTTGAGAAGCAGGTACTAATCAGACTGTGTAAGTTTTTTTTTTTTTTTTTTTTTTTTTTTTTTTCCTTCTGTGGGAATCACAAGCTTATTAGCCAAGAGGCTACTTGAAACTCCTAAGTTCTCTGGGTCCTCTCTTCCTAACTAGATAGAGTAAATTATAATATTTCCCTCCATTTTTGGATGAGGGGCATAGGGGTCAATTTGCATGGAGAATCAAATCACTGAAGCAATTGCTGTTTTGGGGAGTGGGTGTTCACTGTAGGGCATAACCCAGCAGAGGGGGGCTGTTTTTTTTTTTTTTTTTTTTGTTGTTGTTTCTATTGTTTGACCTATAGGGTAGGCACATATATTGTAAGATCAAAACAGTAAGCTTGAGCTGGGTGCAGTGGCGCACGCCTGTAATCCTGTTGCTGCCTGAAGCGCTTGGAGCAACGGAGCCGCGGGAAAAACTTCAGAAGCAAACTGGAGACAAACAGCTTTTTATTCTGATAACTTTTCTCTCTGGTTCTAATAACGACTAACACACGCCAAAAAACACACCCTAAAATGGCGCTGACCCGATCAGCAATTTCGGCCAAGTCACTCGAGATCCCGCAACAATCCCGTGAGACTACGGGTGGCGACAAAGGCCAAATCTCCACGGCTCATAGTCAACCGCAATTCAAGCCAATCCCCAAACAGGGCTCCTGCATAATCCCAGCACTTTGGAGGCTGAGGCAGGAGGATCACAAATTCAAAGCCAGCCTCAGCAACTCAGTGAGACCCTGTCTCTAAATAAAATACAAAAAAAGGGATGGGGATGTGGCCCAATGATCAAGTGCCCCTGAGTTCAATCCCCGGTACCAAAAAAAAAAAAAAAAAAAATAGTAAGCTTATTCATGTGCTATCCTAATAAAAAATAAAGCTTCTTAAGGAGGAGATTACCGTAGGCATGTCTGTTCCCTGAACTCTGGAAATATTTAACTGAATGAATTATCATTAAGTGACATAGTGGAAGGGAAGAGAAACCCTGTATTAATAACTACTAAATCCAGGCAACATTTAAGTCTTCGTTTGGGCACTCATGCCCTAATGGCTCTTGCTAACCCCCAGGAAAAGAGAAAAACGGCATGAAACCATAGAAAATCAGCAGTGTATTGTAACTAAGCTGTCTTTGCAAGTGTGCTGGATAGAATAAATTGATGAGGATGACAAACCATATCTGTGTCTTTAGGGTGTTCCAGGAACTAGCAAGCAGTTTGCTTGTTTGCTCTCAGAAACTGTGCCCCGAAGTAGATTACACTACACTAAAAAAATGCCAAGTTAAAAAAATTGAACTTGTAGTTAAAGATTCAAAAATTAAAAATGTTGAATAGAGTTCAAAGACTGGTATCAACTTTTCTCTGACTTTTGTTCTTTAAAACTTGCTTCGAGTTGGCTGGCAGGAGCTTGAAATCGTCATTGGAGATGAACACATTTCTTTCACAACATCAAAAATTGGTTCCGTTATTGATGTTAATCAATCCAAGGATCCAGTAGGCTTACGAGTATTTTATTATCTTGTCCAGGACCTGAAATGCTTGGTCTTTAGTCTTATTGGATTACACTTCAAAATTAAACCAATTTAAATGAAATATTAGTGTGGACCTGACGGGGGTGGAAGTAGTTGTTTTTAATTACCACTATCAGGAGATTTTTGTGTATATCGATGCAGTATTTTTTTTTTTTAATGAAGTGTAAATGATTGTCTTTAATAAATATGTGATAAAATAAAAAAAAAAAAAACTTGCTTCCAATAGCAATTTGTTATGCATCGCATGCACATGGAAATTTGGTTTAAATGCCTTAAAATAGCATGTGCGCAAGTTTATCTCCCTCTTATAAGGAGGCCTACCCTGGTAACTTTGCAGCTTTTTCTCCTTTATCTGTGTGAGGTGTAGAGTGGGCAAGGTCTGCACATTCTCGACTCCTAACGAGGGCAGCCCAGCCTAGCAAGGGCCTTTCTTACAATAAACACTCTTTATTAAATGAGGGGCAGCAGCCCGTGGTCCATATGTAAGGTGGCTGTTGGTCTAGGCTCAGATCTGGAGAAAAGGATCTGATATCCCAGCAGGTGAAGGAAGACGTGAGGAGCAGTTGGATTGTCTGGAGACGGCAGAAGCCCACAACCTCAACCTCCTGACTCTTTCCATAGGCCTCTTTTACGTACAGGCCAGACAAAGAAGGCACATGCTCACAAGCAAATGTTTATGACCTTGAGCACATATGCTGAATCAGGGTGTTCATTACCTTGGCTACATGCTGAGAGCTGCCTGCCATAAGCCTCAATAAGGGAGCCTCACTATAGCGATCTTGGGCCTGCCTTACAGCTGCCCTCAGGTGAGTGCAGTAGCTCCTGTTCTAAGGATTCCGTGGGATATTTATTCATTTATTAAATATTTGTTGTTGTTGTTGATAGACCTTTATTTTATTTATTTATATGGGGTGCTGAGAATTGAACCCAGGGCCTCACACATGCCAGGCAAGCGTACTACTGCTGAGCCACAGCCCCAGTTCCTCCATGGGGTATTTATAATGAAGAAAATGAGAGCTACTATGGAGACAGGATAGAAATCAGGACTTCTGGGTCTGGATTCTAGGTCTGCCATTTATTCTTGCCCTTGGGGAAATCATTTCATTTCCTGGTTATTGTGTGAGGCCTGGGTCTTATGTCTGTGCTTTTGTTCTCACCTTGAGCTGTGGCCCTAGGATTCTTAAGTCTCATTTGAGTGTACCTTCCTGTTCATCCCGTGGCTGCTGCCCTAAAATTCTTTGTCATCTCCACTTGGAATCTCCAAACGGGTTCTGAGAATCAGGACTACTCAGTACATCTGAGTAGTACTTATTCCTGGCCACCCTGCAAGACTGGATTTTACCAGGAAGAGAGCAGTGTGAGGAAAACTATGGGAATTTCACTCCAGGCCACATCCCAGGAATTTTCAATTTTATCTGAATCTCTGGGTATAGAGTCCCTCTATTCACGCATGTTCCCTCCCTTTCCAGCATATTTATCTAAATATGTATGTGTGTAGGTAGAGAGATGCATTTAAAGTAACCAAGGTTGAGAATGGCTGGAATAGGGTATTAGATAAATAGCAGGTTCTCAAGGTATGTTTGATAAATGATCTTCCCCAGTGGTTTTCCAAAAATATCATGAATGTAAAATAGTATAGTAGAAAGCATAACTTCAACTTCCTAAACCTTTTGTTTGGCTGAAAAGAAGAGTGGGTCTGAAAGAATTTTATCTGATTGATGGAGATTCACATGTTTTGAGGATTGTTGTTATTATTTGTCGTCATCCTGGGGATTGAAACCAGCACCTCACACATGCTAGGCTAGTGCTTTACCAGTGAGACTTTTTATTTATTTTGGGGAACTGTGTCTTGCCAAGTTGCCCAGGGCGACTTTGAACTTTCAATGTTCCTGCCTTAGTCTCCCAACTAGCGGGGATTATAGGAGTGCACCACTGCGCCTGGTTGTATTCTCTGAATTTCATAGAGGGATGGAGTTTCAAAGACCTGGGTATTACAAAGAAGGAAAAGGAAGGCCACTGGGGGCCATAGAAGTGGCTGCCACCTCTGCAATTGTGGTCAGTGCTGGCAAAGACTGTGTTGAGAGGCTGTGGCTGTGCAGAGAGAAGATACTAGTGCAAGATGTAGCATTTCTATCTCTCCTTAGGCATTACCACAATCTTTTATTTAGGACTGTGACATTGCCAGGGGCATCTTATTAATGGAAATGGCTATTTAACTTGGAGACTTGACATTTCTGCTCTCAGGATTTTGACTGATCATTTTGTTTCAAAAAAGTCATGCCATATTCCTCAACCATTTAAGAAAATGTGCTTTCTTGGTAAATGAAGTTCACATTTTCCTACAAGATCTATTTGAAAGAAATTACATGTGATAGTGTGCAGCATGAACATTTTAATTTGCTAAGCCTCTACATCAGAATCCAGGATTTTAAAAAAAATTTTTTTTTTAGTTGTAGGCGGACATGATGCCTTTATTTTTATTCATTTATTTTTATGTGGTGCTAAGGATAGAACCCAGTGCCTTAACTGTGCTAGGCAAGCACTCTACCACTGAGCCACAACCCCCGTCCCCACAATCTAAGATTTTTTTTTAATAAAAATATTCCAACATATGAATATGCCACAGTGAATCTCAACATTGTGTACATATACAAGACTGGGATCCTAATTAGAATAAGATATGCTCCATATTTGTGTAAATATGTCAAAATAGACTCTACTGTCATACATAACTAGAAAGAAGAAATAAAGAAATATTGCAATCCTGGCTTTTTGCTTTAGTTATATATCTATACCTGTAAAATGTTTCCCTTTCACGTATTTTATAGTAGTGATATGTGAGAATACACTAACCATGAACGTTGGTAAAGCCCTGTGTCAAGGGTTATATGGCATCCTTAAAATGGTCTGCTTGTGATAAAGGAAGCTCTTTGAAAGCTGGTTTCTCACCGTTACCTCCACCCAACTTCATGGGCCTCTGCAAGGTGAGCATTGCTATGCTTGGCCATCATCCTTCAGCATGTTGGTATGAATGAATGTGTGGTATCTCTCAGTTTGTGCTGAGACAAGGGAAAATATTGACAAACTCTAGTGGGTAGAATAATGCCTTATCACCAAACATGGGCCCATGTCCTAATTTCCCAGAACTTGTAAATGTTACTTACATTGCAAAAGGAATTTTCAGTTGATTAAATTAAAGACCTTGAGAAAGGAAAATTTTTGTGGATTATCTGAGTGACCCCAAGCTCATCACCTAAGTCCTTAAAAGGAGAAAATCTTTCCTGGCCATGGTCAGAAAGAGCCATGACTATGGAAGAAAGAACCAGAGATGCAGCAGTTTGAGAAGTGCTCTCTGAGGTCACTGGTGCTGCATAAAGATGGAGGAGGGGGCCACACACAGAGAAGGGCAGGCAGCCCCAGAAGCTGGGAAAGACGGGGCCACAGCTTCTTCTTGAGACCCTCCAGGAAGGGGCAGTCTGGAGAACTCAAGTCAGTCTTCAGAACTTCGAAGTACAACATCGATATCTGCATTCTTTAAGCCACCAGGGTTAAGGTCTAAGTGTAGCACATGGGAACCCACTGTGCCTACTCTCCTGGAGGAGTGACCAAGGCCTTCCTGGTGCTCCTGGTCCTGAGGGCACTTTTGTTGTGCTGTGTGATCTGCTGTCTTCTCACCAGACCTGCAAGGACTTGCTTCAGATCAGTGACTTTTATGCATTTTTACCCTGGGCTTTCCATAGAAAGAAAGGTCCTGCTCAAGATGGAGCTGCTATGCTGAGCCAGGCAGGAGGTCAGGGGTCTGGGGCAGGGGTGGGGTCTACCAGGAGGGTAGTCAGGGCAGCAGCTCCTGCTGCGGGGAGGCTCTAGGCCCCACCAGCCCCAGCTCTGTGTGTGAGCATCCAGCTTCAAGGACTATACATGTGGAAGAAATTTTAAGGGCCATGTATCCTGTGGATAATCAATGAAAACCATATTATGAGGTAAGTGACAGTTGTGGAGTTCTGTTTTAATCACTTAATGCCTTCTTTAGAAAGCACATTCTATATTTCCTTAGCAGACCAAGGAGAAATGAGGGGAGGCGTGTTTTTTAAAATGAACAATTTAAAATTTGTAAGAAAGAAAAACTAAAGTATTTGTAATCCCTTCATACAGAGATCTAACTATACGTGTATGTGTCCTCTGATCCTTTTATTTTTCCGACATCCCAATTCCTTATGCACTCTAAAAGACAAATGATGTTGCTCTCAACATAATGGTTTTAAAGCAAGAAGCCCTAGGTGGGGTGAAGTCCCTCCTATGGTACAGGAGTCAACTCAATTAACCTGTTTGAGGTGCGCTCATCTATACAGGGCAGTGACACAAATAATCCTTGTTGGTGCTGTCCTGAGGATAAAGGAAATGATACTGTAAATTTCAGTCCTCACTGCACACTGGAATTACCTTTGATATTTTCCAATGCATGTATCCTGCTTCCCCAGAGAGCCCAATGTCATTTTCCTGGGTCTTTATTTATTTATTTATTTTAATTTTCAGTTATACATAACATTAGGACACATTTTGACATAATCACAAAATCATGGAATATAATTTGCTCTAATTCACTCCCCAGTGCTTCTCCCCTCACCGTTCCTCCCTCCCCTGCCCTTGTTCCTCTACTGATCTTTCTGTAATTTATTTAGTTTGCTTTTTTAATTAGTGTATTATGGATGTAGTCAATGCTGGGATTCACTGTGTTATATTTATGCATGTCCATATGAAAGTTCTGTCAGATTCCTTCTATGTTGTTCTCTTTTCCTGTCCCTCCTCCTTCCTCCTCAACCCCTACATCTACTCTACTGGTCTTCTATTTTGATGAAATTCCCTCACCCTTTTTTTTCCCCTTCCATTCTCTCTCTCTCTCTTTAATTCTTTTCCTAGGTGATATATGCAGTCAGGAATAGAACATGTATGATAATGTAGCAATGCTCTTGATACTCAATGAACAATTTTTTTTTTATGCTGTAGTTAAAAAAAAAACACAAATGGAATAATAAAACATGCTCCATAGTGAGGTATAACTCTCAAGGTCAGACGTGTACAGACTTCATTTGCCATCTACCATGTTCTGCGTGGTATTTGGTAGCACCTTATATTCTATTGATTATTCACACATTGGACACTTAGATCACTGAGTATTTCACTCTCCTAAGGAAGGTTATGAACAGGCTTGGGCTTATAAAAGTCCTTCTCTCTGTTCAAATTTCCTCAAGATAAACTCAGAGAAACTGCTGGCTCACGAGGTACAAACATTTCTGAAGCTTTTGAACATTGTCAGACTGCCTTCCTTAATGGAATGATCAATAGCATTTTGAATGTATTAGGCCTACAAATAAGAAAAAAAGAAACTTGGTTCAAATCGACTTAAGCCATAAAGGAGATTTATTTGTTCTTGTAACAGGCAAGTCTAGCGAGTAAGTGAATTTCAAGCCTAGTTTGACTCAGCATTTCAATAATATCATCTGGGACCTGTCCATATTACTTCACCTCTCTTCTTAGCTTGATATGGTATCAGCCTTTTTCTGTGGTAAAACACAGCTGCCCCAATTCCTAGGCAGCTTTCTTCCTAAGCATATTCAGGGAGAGAAATTTCCTTTATTGAAGAAGCTCTCTAAGGTAGCAAGGAAGATTCTTTCCTCAAACTTTTAGCAAATTGTGCTTGGCCTCTTACCAGTCTGGTTTTGGTTGGTCATTAGTGAGAGTGTGTTGATTAACTTAGGCAGAGGGGTTGGCTCTGATCTTAAAGGAGGAGCCAGCCAGTTGGGCTCCCTCTAGGGCTCCTGGATTGCAGGGGAGCAGGAGAGCTCATGGAGGAAGAGTCATGCAGGTGAGCGGCATTTGAGAGTTAAGGCAAGGTGCTACAAAGTTGCAAAGAAGGGAAGAAAGTGAATTTGACAGAAATGGGGTTTAGTAAAAGGCCAAGAGGCTACCATGGACAATTAGTAGAAGATTCCACTGCTGCAGGGGCAAACCAGATGGAGTATCCTGTGCTTAGAACACGCCTTGGGTATGGTGAGTGTGTTCTGTTACAGCCACACAAGTGGGGGAGTTTAGAGAAGCAGCTTCACTACCACAGGCTCTTTGATTCAACTGAAGGCAATGTGAGTAAATTCAATTTTTTTTTTTTTGAGGGGGTGGTTACCAGGGACTGAACTCAGGAGCACTCAACCACTGAGCCACATTTTCAGCCCTATTTTGTATTTTACTTAGAGACAGGGTCTCACTGAGTTGCTTAGCGCCTCATTGTTGCTGAGGCTGGCTCTTAACTCATGATCCTCCTGTCTTAGCCTCCCTATCTGCTGGGATTACAGGTGTGCAACACTGTGCCCCGCAGTAAATTCAAATTTGTATAATTTTTATGGTTCAAATAAAAACTAAGCCAACTTCTCATGGCTGACAATAGAGAGCAATATCAAGTAAAACGTTGCACTTGGAAGTCTTGTTTCTGACTAACTGCTAGTAAACCTGGGGAGAAGGACTTGGAATCAAGATCATGGCTCTAGTTTGATTTTTCAAAGGCCTCTGCTCCAACCCACACTTGTTGCTCTTGTTTTATAATTCACAAGGCTTCCAAATGTCATGGCCACCTATATTTTATAGCTAATATCTATCAGAAAAATGTCTACTTTACAAGGAAGCAACATTTTTAGGAATGAACTGTGTTTGCTTTGAGAGAGGACACAGGGAGATACTGAAGGAAGAACTGTCCAGGAAGAGCTTCACTCAGTCAGGTGATGATAGGAGGTTCAGAGACAGCAGTCAGAGCAGGAGACAAGCCAGTGTGATCTTCTTCACTCTTGTGGCCCTTGGTGCAATTGCTCTCCACCCGATGGCACCACAGTCCTCTGGAAGGATGAGCACAGGTACTGTCCCCCACCACCTCTGTTTCCCAATCCAGCAGGGCTGTGGTAGGAAGGAAGACTGAGCATTTCTTTCTTCTTCTTTTTTTTTTTTAAATTTTTTTCTTCTTTTTAGTTATGTGTGAGTGTAGAATGTATTTTGACATATCATATATGGAGTATAACTTCCCATTTTTGTATATTCCCATATATGGAGTATAACTTCCCATTTTTCCCATTTGGTTGTACAGGATATGGAGTTACACTGGTCATGTATTCATATGTAAACATAGGAAAAAGGAAAGTTATATCTAATTCATTCTACTGTCTGTCCTATTCCCATCTCCCATCCCTTCCCCCTACTACCACCTGTACAATTTTGTGAACTCTTCCCCCATTCCCCTGTCTATTCTGAGTCAACATCCACATATTAGAGAGAACATCTGGCCTTTGGTTTTTGTGGGATTGGCTTATTTTACTTAGCATGATAGTCTCCAGTTCCATCCATTTACCAGCAAATGCCATTAATTTCATTCTTATTTATGGCTAGGCAGTAGTATGTCATTGTGTAGATGTAGCACATTTTCTTTATCCATTCATCTGTTGTAGGGCACCTAGGTTGGTTCCATAGTTTATAGCAGCTCAACTCACAGTAGCTAAATATTGATGTGGCTGCATCACTTAGTATGTTGATTTTAATTCCTTTGGGTATATACCGTGGAGAGGGATAACTGGGTTAAATGGTGGTTCCATTTCAAGTTTTCCTAGGAATCCCCATACTGCTTTCCATAATGGTTGCACAAATTTTTAGTCACACCAGCAGTGTATGCATGTACCATTTTCCCCACATCCTCACCAACATTTATTGTTACTTGTTTTCTTGATAACTGCCATTCCAACTGGATTGAGATAAAATCTAAGTCATTTTTATTTGCATTTCTCTAATTGCTAGAGATGTTGAACATGTTTTCATATATTTATTGATCAATCATTTTTCTTCCGTGAAGTGTCTGGTTAATTTCTTTAACTATTTATTGACTGGGTTATTTGCTTTTTTTTTTTTTTTTTTTTTTTTTGGTGGTGTTGAGTTTTTTGAGTTCTTTATAGATCCTGGAGGTTAATGCTCTGAGGTGCAAGTGGCAAAGATTTTCTCCCATTCTGTAGGCTCTCTCTTCATGTTGTTTCCTTTGCTGTGAAGAAGCCTTCTGGTTTGATACCATCCCATTTATTGATTCTTGATTTTACTTCTTTTTTTTGGTACCGGGGATTGAACTCAGGGGCACTCGACCACTGGGCCACATCCCCAGCTCTTTTTTTTTTTTTTTGTATTTTATTAGAGACAGGGTCTCACTGAGTTGCTAAGTGCCTCACCATTGCTGAGGCTGGCTTTGAACTCACGATCCTCCTGCCTCAGCCTCCCAAGTGCTAGGATTACAGGCGTGCGCCACCACGCCCAGCTTTGATTTTACTTCTTGTGCTTTAGGAAGGACTGAGCATTTCTAGCAAGCTTCCAGGTGAAGCCGACGTGTGCCACCTGGGTGCCCTGTGAGAACTTCTGCTGAGTGCAGGGGCATTTCGCATCATGGAATAGTTGAGGGTGAGGGTTTCGGGGGTGGGGGAGGGTCCTGGATTTGAGTCCATCTGCTTATCAGCCCTGAGATCTAGAAAAGTTTCCTTCACCTTGAAACCTGTTTCAGTGATACTGAGTGGACAATCTAGGTAACAGGTGTTGCCTGAGGGCAGCTGCACCTGCCCTTTCTATCTAGCACAGTGTCCCTTACCCTGGGGAGCCTTCCTACCATCCACTACCTGGTCATGTTCATACTTTAAACACAACAAAACTCTTTAAGAACACTCATTCCAGTTTTTTTTTTTTTTTTTTTTTTTTGGTACCGGGGATTGAACTCAGGGGCACTCGACCACTGGGCCACATCCCCAGCCCTTTTTTGTAATTTTATTTAGAGACAGGGTTTCACTGAGTTGCTAAGTGCCTCGCCATTGCTGAGGCTGGCTTTGAACTCGCGATCCTCCTGCCTCAGCCTCCCAAAGTGCTAGGATTACAGGCGTGCGCCACCGCGCCCGGCTTCCAGTTTTTTGTACATTCATTTGTAGGGTAATCTGATTGATATCTGTCTTTCCCAAACAAAGCATAGTTTTCAGGAGAGTAGAGCTTAGCCTTGAGTTTTATTAAGCTAATCATGGTGTCAGTAGCTCCCAGTAGTGTACTGACATCTGCTTTGCAAATATATTAAAGAAGTAAAATTTAATATGCAAATCAATTAACAATGTTCCTGAAACATAATGCATGCTGTCCAAAATATAAATGTACAGTTAACTATTTTCAGCTAATTGTTTCAGGGATATTCGTTATCTGTTCTCATTCTTCACCCCCACTTTACATTAAAGTTTCTTAAAGTAAGGAAATGCAATGTTTATTTTTGTTGTTGTTGTTTTTGTTATTGTGAAACTTGTTTGTAAATAATTGAATCCTATCAATGGTGTGTGAGTTTGATGATGGCCTTGTGGTGAATTGCAAGGCTAAGCCAGTCAGCAGTTCCCAGGGAATGCCTGTGGTTGGCAGATGTGCTCACAGGGAGACACAGAATTAGGAATGGCTGTTTCTCTAAGTCTCTAGACTGAAGCCCCCTCCCCTGCTGGAGCTTGGGCACAGGTGTCAGGAAAGGTCTTGTGTTAATTTACTTTAAAGCAATCGCTCCTATGGCCAGATTCTCATTGTGCTCCATCCTGTCAGGAAAGGGATCTTTTGGTGTTTCCTCTGGGTGCCATTGGTATAGCAATTCTCTCTGATAGCATTCCGCTTTGCTACAGCTGTTTCAATCCCAGACCCGAAGCAGTCTGGGATGTGGAAATATTAACATTTAGATTAATTTCTCCTGGCAGTTGTGTTATTGGATTTCTCTCTCTTGCCAGCTTACTTTAAACTGGTGTAACTCTCGCTGTCTCCCGTGGACCTCTTAAACAGGAAGCATTGGTGGACTAATGTCTAGTAAAAAGGATCGCATTCATTTAGTTCACCCTCAGCATCTGGCACAAAACCGTACCGTGTTCAGCAGAACTGAAATACATCTGTAAGGGCCACAGTATGCCTATTTCAGGGACCTTTAAAGATCATTTAGTCTCTCTAGGATTTGGAGTAGAGCAATTGCTTGACCAGGTCAGAAATGTAATTGTCATGATATATGCGAGAGAACTTTTTCCTATTTCTGCTTAAAACCTTTTCATTGAAATCAAATGTTGTTTGTAACTAATCAAATAAAACTAAGGAAGAGCCAGGTGTGGAGGTGCATGCATGTAATCCCAGTGACTCAGAGGCTATGGCAGGGAGATCACAAGTTTGAAGCCAGCCTCAGCAACTTAGTGAGACCCTAAACAACTTAGTGACAACCTCTCTCAAAATAAAAAATGTAAAAAAGGACTAGGCATGTGAGAATATGCATTTAGTTGCACATTAATTAAAGAGTAAAACAAACAAACAAAAAAAGGTTCATTTCTCTCTATCAAATGGAATCAACCCAGCATCTCATTTTTCCCCCTCCCAAGTTTTGGGGTAGCCTCCAGCTCTCTAGAATCAGGGTATTCTTTGTGACTCAGGGCATGGGCTGAGTAATGTCCACAAAGTCCAGATAATCATGGGCTTACTATTCAAGCTTAATAGACCATTTGGAGCAGGGTAAGTTTCTGTCTGTCCTGAATGAGGTTCTGGCCACCTATGACAGCTTCTTGACTTTAATGAAGGGTCATGAAATGGCAAACAATATAACACATATTTATATTGAGTCCAGCTAAGGGTGTTGATTTTCAGTTCAAGACACATAAGTGGAGCATGAGTGACAGATGTCACAAAATTAAAGTGAAAGCTCTGGGGAAGGACTGAGGACTGTCCCTGAAGCCAGGTCTTTGCTCCCCGCCCAGGTCCACTGCTGCAGCACGTACCATTGCAGAACTGCACCCTCGAAGAACATTCCGAACTCATTTGTTCTTCCACTGGGAGAAATTCACCAAGAATCTAGCTGACACAGAGCATCTGTGTTTGTCCCCAGGAAGACATTCATGCCACTGCCTTTAGCCCCTGATTGCTATTTGGAGACTGGTGCTATTCCAGGAAATCTGACCTGGTCCCTGGCAATCCCCACCCAGGAGGGAGAGGGCTGGTGGTGTAACTTGCCACTCTCCTGTGATAGACAGGAAGTATTCTTTTTATTTATTTGTCTTAATTGACATAAAATTTACATATTTAGAGTATTTTATATATATATATATATATATATATATATATATATATATATATATATATATATATATAAATGTATAAATTTTGGCAGGAGTACCAGGAATTGAACTCAGGGGCACTCAACCACTGAGCCCTATCCCTAGTCCTATTTTGTATTTTATTTAGAGATAGGGTCTCATTAAGTTGCTTAGTGTCTCACCATTGCTGAGGCTGGCTTTGAACTCATGGTCCTCCTGTCTCAGCCTTCTAAGCCGCTGGGAGGGCACGCACTTCCGCCCTCTTTGTTATTTTAAAATACGTAAAAGAGAACAATGAATGAATCAGAATGCTATATTTTTGTATTCTCTAATGAAACAATAAATCTAGATAATGCTCAAATGTGCTTGGTAGCATCACACACACACACACACACACACACACACACACACACTACACACATATCCATCCAGATGTCTGTCTCTGATAGAAAACACCACCGCCACATCTGACCAAAACTCCAGACCTAATTATTGGTTCACCGAATGCACAGAGAACAGAGGGACATTTTAAATGAGAGCCAGGGAGTACAACCAGGAAAATATTGAGTGGAGAACTACAGAATCAATGACCTGGTTTCTTCAACAAATAATTTGTAAGAATATGAAAAGGGAGACAGGGAGAACTTGAATATCAAAAAGAGACTTAAGAGAAATATCCATCAATTGCAATATGTGGATTTTTAAAATGTAGATTTAAACTGTAAAATATAAAATAAAATTTATGAGACAATTGTATATTGGAATACTGATTAAATAGTTAACAAACTTAAGGAATTATTGTTAACATTTTTATATATAATGATATCATTTATAAAGTTCTAATATTATTTATGACTTTAGAATTAGAGGATGATGACATAATTCTAAATAACATATCTATCTTATAGAAGTACATGCAGAAATATTTACAGATAAATTGTTCTACTAATATTTGCTTCCAAATGAGTCTGGAGGAAAGGAAGCGTGGGGCAGGGTGGAGATGATGCTGGTTATTGCTTAATGAGCTGAATCAGGTTATTGGCACATGGGGTTTGTTTGGGTCATTTTTTTGACTTCTGTGACAAAAAGTCCTGACAAGAGCAGTTAGAGGAGGAAATTTATTTGATGTTCATGGTTTCAGAGGTCTCAGTCCATAGATGGCCAACTCCATTGCTCTGGGCCTGAAGGTGAAGCAGCACATCATGGTAGAAGGGTGTGGCAGAGGAAAGCAGAGAGAGCACCACTCACCAGGGGGAAAAAAGAATGTATATGTATGTATATATATACACACAAACACATACACATACACACACACACACACACACACACACACACACAAAGTATGTCCCTAGCAACTTATCTTCTCCAGCCACACCCTACCTGCCTACAGTTACCACTCAGTTAATCAATGCACTGGTAAGGTTAAGGCTCTCATAATTCAATCATTTCTCCTCTAAATTTTCTTGCATTGTCTTACATGTGAGCTTTTGGGAGACGCCTCATAATTGAATCATAACAAGTTTCATGATATTTTTTCTTCCTCACTTTGGCATATTTGAACTCTTCCATAATAAGAAGGATGGTGTGTGGGGCCGGGTGGGGGCTTGGGGGGGAGGGGAGAAATTAAAATCAAGTTCCACCAGAGGAACGACCAGGAGCCGAGACTTTGAAGCAGAGTTCAGTGCCTTTGAACTTCAGTGCCTGTGAAGGAAGTTGAGAGTAACTGCAAGTTGGTAAGGAAGGGTCACCAGAGCCAGATGGGGCAGGAGCAATAGACAAGGGCCAGGTCATTTGGGGCCTTTTGGCTGGAGGCTGGAATTTGAATTTTATTTTAAGACAGTATCAGCATGTTCTGGGTATATAGAAGGCTCCAAACTTACAATGGTCGGACTTATTTTTTTTTTTAATATTTATTTTTTAGGTGTTGTGGGATACAATACTTTTATTTTATTTATTTATTTTTATGTGGTGCTGAGGATCAAACCAAGGGCCTCACATGTGCTAGGCAAGTGCTCTACCACTGAGCCACAGTCCCAGCCCCAAGGACTTATTTTTTTACTTTATAGTGGTAAAGTCATAAAATTGAGCACATGCAACCACTCAGTTTTTCATTTTTGGTACAATATTCAATTAATTGTATGAGATATCCAATATTTTATTATAGAAGGCTTTGTGTTAGATGATTAACCTGGAGATAGGCTAATGTAAGTGTCTGAGCGTGTGTAGGACTAGCTAGGTTAGGTGTATTAAATGCATCTTCAAGTTACAAAATTTTCAACTTACTATGGGTTTACCAGGACTGGAGCATAACCTCATCATTAGTTGAGGAACGTCTATTTTGTGAATAACATCATCTACATTCCTTAAGCACCTGCTGGGTGGCAGCTGCCATGCTGGGTGCCCTATCCATCATGCTTAATCCTCATGCCATATCCATCATTGAAGGTGGGTATTGTTACCCTCATTTTACAGACTAAGTTGCTGAGACTTGGGCCACTTGCTTAATGTTATCCAGCCACTATGGAGGGGAAATGGAAATTGTCCCCAGGAATGTTGGACCCAAAATCCAGATTTTGTCCAACCTATTTTCCTTGTTTTGAGTCAGTTAAAAAAAAAAACTCCAGGAGAAGAGACAGATCAGATTCATCATGCTGCCTGACATTGCTCCCCAAGAAGAGGCCACACCAGTAGTTTCTGGCCAAGTGTTTGTGCAGTTCAGCTGGCTTTAATGCAAATCTACCTGAGAGAAGGACTAATAAGGATTCTGTTAAGAAATAGTGATACTGGTCTTAAAAATCAAGATCAGGTCCTTGTTGTCCCCTCTTCCTGTGTTGAAGATTAAACAACCTAGAAATGCTGAGGCTAGAACTAAAAGTAAATTTTATAATTTTATTTCAGGGGAGGGGAAGAGAGAGAAGAGAGAGAGAAAGAGAGACTCCTCTGGAGAGGAGGGACCCAGAGCTGGTACCCCTGGGGATGGGGGTGACTTTCCCCTTATAGAGTTTGTTTCCTTTCTTCTCATGCCTATGTGACCTTCCAGGGTGTGATTGCTTGTGCCAGAAAGTGCGATTTTTCCACTCCTCTGGAGGTATTAGCATTTCCCCATCGACTGGTTGCTATCTAGTTATTTTCTTTTCTTTTCTTTCTTTCTTTTTCTTTTTTATTTTTTTAATTTTTTTTATTTTTATAATTAGCACCTGTCCTTATAAGGACAAAAGTCACAGTGGACCAAAGGCCTTGCCCTATCTCCTTATAGGGTACCAGCCAAGCTGAACCAGGGCCCCACCCTGATCTCCTTAAGACACAAAATACAATGGATCAATAGTCCCATTTCTGATCTCTAGAGAGAGAAAGACTCCTCTGGAGAGGAGAGGGCCCAGAGCTGGTGTCCCTGGGAATGTGGGTGTCTTACCCCTTATAGATTTAAGGTTTCCTTAAATCTAGGTTAAATAAATTAATAATCAAGCCTACATGACCAAGAGGCAGGAAAAGAGCCATCCAGGAGGCGATTGCTCGTGTTGGAGAGTAGGGTCCTTTTCTTTCCCTGGAGGTGTTAGCACCTCCCCATCAACTGTTTGCTATCTACTTATTTCTTTTTCTTTGACAATCAGCTATCTGTATTTTGCCCCTGTTGGCAGGCTGGCTGGATAGGAGGATGTAAAGTGTGTAAAGAAGTGTCTGATATGTATAATTTGTTACTGTGTCTTACAGCATCTAAATCACTTATTTTCATATACTGAAATATTTGTGTCTAGAAATTTTCACTCATTTAACTTATTTTAATACTGTACATGGAATACTGTTGTTCTCAGAATAGAAAAAAATATACACAATGTTTCACATGTGTTGGGTGTGGGTAGAGAACCAAAAGTAAACGCATTCTGCATAAAACCTTCCCCTTTATGTTACAAAGCTAAGCATTGATCCTTTAAAAAATCCCAATTACTTGACATGAACCTAAATATACAGATATTCATTTGCCCTCAAGGATCATATCTCTTCTGCTATGGGAGTGGGAGGACTTCCACTGTCATCAAAATCTATTTTAGATACTATTGCTGAATAACAAACTCATTCAAAACTTAGTAGTGAAAAATATTGATTGAATCATGGTCACAGGTTCTGTTGGGTCAGAAATTAGGATAGACAATAAATGTTGGAGAGGATGTGGGGAAAAAGGCACACTCATTCATTGCTGGTGGGACTGCAAAATGGTTCATCCAATCTGGAAAGCAGTATGGAGATTCCTTGGAAAACCGGGAATGGAACCACCTTATGACCCAGCTATCCCACTTCTCGGTCTATACCTAAAGGACTTAAAAACAACATACTAAAGGGACACAGCCACATCAATGTTTATAGCAGCACAATTCACAATAGTTAAACTGTGGAACCAACCTAGATGCCCTTCAGTAGATGAATGGATAAAGAAAATGTAGCATATATACACAATGGAATATTATTGAGCAGTAAAAGAGAATAAAATTATGGCATTTGCAGGTAAATGGATGAAGTTGGAGAATATAATGCTAAATGAAGTTAGCCAATCCCAAAAATCCAAATGCGGAATGTTTTCTCTGATATAAGGAGGCTGATTCACAGTGGGGTTGGGACACGGAGCATAGGAGGATTAGAGGAACACTAGAAAGGTCAATGGGGAGGGAGTGGAAAGGAGGGGGCAAGAGGGTAAAAAAGAATGATGGTAGAATGAGATTGGTATCATTACCCTAAGTGCATATATGAAGACAGAATTGGTGTGAATATGCTTTGTATACAACCAGAGATATGTAAAAATGTGCTCTATATGTGTAATATGAATTGTAATACATTCTCCTGTTAAATATAATAACAGAATAAAAAAAGAATACAAAAAATAAAAAAAAAAACAAGAAATTAGGATAGAGTATGGGGGTGGTGGTGGCTTGCCTCTGCTTCAGATTCTCTGGTATCTCATTTAAGAAGGCTCAAAAAATCTAAGGGGAACTTGACAGCTGAGGACTAGAGTCATTGGGAGTCTCATTCCCTTGTCTGGCACCTGGGATGAGATGTCTTGCCCACTGAACTCAGCAGGATTGTCAATCAGAGTGCATATAGGAATCCTGCCCATGCAGCTGTGCTTCCCCCAAACGTGGCAGCCTCCAGATAGTTGAACATATGATGCTTGTGGTTCAAGGCAGAAGCTTCATTGCCTGTTATGACCCAGCCTTTGTGGTCACATAGTATCACCTCTATCCTATTTTGTTGTTCAGAGTTGTTCCCAGTCTATCCAGGTTTCCAGAGAGGAGACAGAACCCTCACACCTTGATGGGAGGCATATAAATGAGCTTTACAGTCACGTTTAAAACCTCTCACCCTTAAGTGTTAGAAACTGAAGTGTAGAATCCTATGGAAGGCAGTCTTACCTTAATTCACCTCATCACCCTTTGGGCTTCATTTTCATTGATGTCTATTGTCCACTTTGTTAGATTCCGGGTGGACAGGCCACACCTCCCAGGTAGTCTAACCAGGCCACACCTCCCAGGTACCTTAAGACAAGACACACCTCCCAAGTGCCTCAAGCTGGCCATGCCGCTGGCCACACCTCAGGTGCCTTACTGAGCCAGTTACGACACACGGTTTCCCCTTTCAAGCCCTGGCAGACTATGAAGTTGGGGGACCCTCTGGGGGGTCCCTCTGACCACCGGTTCACTACTTAAGCCTTCTCCAAACTGAAACCTCCCCTTCTTCTTCCCTTTTTCTTTTTGTCATCCTGTCTCCTCTCCTCCCGCCCGTTTTCCCTTCCCCTTCCGCGTGTCCCTCGGCTGATTAATAAACCCTCTTTACTACAAGGTGGTCCCAGTGTGGTTTCATCTGCCCTTCACACTTTTTGTGAGAAATCAGATCTCTCGCCTCCCCATCATGCCCAGAATGTGCTGGAACCATGGTGGGAAGAAAAGTCTACCTCCTTTGCTGAATACAGTTCTTATTATGGATTAAGCTAACTTTGAGAGAGGAACTCTTTGCACTGGCTGGATCAGTGGCAGGCCACCTGCCTAATGTTCTGGACATTATCAGAACCCACGTTCTGTTCAGGGCAAAGCAGTTGGGCACAGAATAACAGGCCACAACTGGGCAAGCATGCCGACAGTAGTGACTCACACCAAACGTCCATCTACCCCACAGCACTCCTTCTCCTTAGGATTGTGACCACTGGCCTCATGCTTCATCCAGAGTGCAATCGTTTTCTGGAAAAACCTAGAACCAGGGGAAAAGCAGCTGTTTCCTGTGGGTTCAGACTGTTTGAGACATGTTGTTTGGGGCTAAAGGCTTCCTGTGAGAGACTTTCTTAGCCTCATCAGGGGACTTTAGAAAATAAGGTGGTGGGTGACAGGACCTTGGGTCAGGGCAGAGAGATCTTGGGACTTGAGAACCACAGGTGGAGGTGTCAATGTCCCATTGTGGACTGCCAGGATGTCTATGACACCCCACATCCTGTTCAGCAGGACTTCAAAGCACTCAGAATGACCCATGAGCACCAGAGCTGTGTCCTGGTTCGGCTAGTGTACACTCCTGGGACTGAGTGCCAGAGGTGGTGCATCCTGCCCACCCTGCCAGAAACTGATGTGCCCGAGTGTCCTGGGGGCTGTCAGCTGTGGCCAGTAACCCTGTGCTTACCTGGATGCACATCGTCTTGTCCACTGGGCAGAAATGTCTTATCATGTACAAGGAAAAGGATTTAACAACCACTTCCCCTCCCACAACATCACCAGCAGCAGCTGGAAGATCTAGTTATAGTCTTCTTTTGTGTGCATTGCTTAGTATAGAGTAGAACCTTTACAGCTAAGCTTCAAAGTAATCACTCCATGTTATTGAGCCCTTATTATGTTTCATGCATTAAAGACAATGTGCAGTCTCTGTTTGCGTCAACATAACAATCCTGAGCTTAAGTATCAAGTATCCCAAACATTCCTACTGATAAATATTCATTGGTTTTACATGGTAACAGATGAGTTTGGAAAAGGCTGATAGTCTAAACAATGATATAAGTGGGAATTCTCCAAGAAAAAAGTAGATGTAGAATTTTCCAAACTTAGTTATAAAGCAACTCGGATGACTGGGTATTTTAAGGAACACAAAACTGAAGCTTGAGCAGACGGCATAGAAGTGAATCAAGAGAAATTATGATGTCCTATGAGGAGTAGTCTCAGAGGTAGAGTTTAAGGCATCATGGTGGAACTCATGCCACTCTCTTTGAAAAAGGGCACTTGTGATATACACGGGATGGCCAGTAACTCCTGAAGGTAACTGTGGTTTACTCTTAGAAGTGTGGCATCTACTTTAAAACTCTCTAAAGAAGCCTGTGATATTACAGGAGCAAGGAGCTTCATCTGCTTCTCACTCCCAGTCACATGTGCAAGGTAGAAAGATGCAAAGCCACTGAGATATTCCCAGGCTGCCTCTCTGCTGTGTCCACCTTCTCCAAGAACGGGGAAGGCTCTTTCCTGAGCGCAGCACTACATGGAGCCCAGGACCAAAGCCACTAGCTATGTTGACACCCCAGGATTCATACAAACTACAATCTAATGCTTGTTCTGTTTTTTAAATTTTTTTAATTTGCACACAATCTTCTTGCCTTTTCTCCTTCTGATATCAAAATATTTTCACCTGTTTTTGCAGCATTGGTACATCTTTTACACAACTTCATATTCATTCCACCAAATGCCTTTGAAGAACTCCCATTTGTGACTACAATATTTCACATCTTAACTCTAGTGATTCTGATCAGATTAAAATTGACCTTATGTTTTGTACTTGTCAGGAAGGAAATTTCTTTTCATATCAGGTAACGAAGTTTGTCTTAGTTAAACTCAACACTCTTCTAAAACAAGGCCTTTGAAAATGGTGTAATCATGTTATTTTAAATCATCGTTTATTCATGAACATGTGTGGGGTGGTGGTAAGCATAGGTCTGAGCTATTTCCAACTTCTAACTTCAGTTCAGTCTTTAGACCTGTTGGAGGGGCCTACTATTGCCCATATTTCATATTTGTGAAAATGAGGCACAAGGTTAAAGCAGGAATTGTATGTAGCTTAGACAGCCTAGCTTCTAGAGTCTTCAGTATTAACAAGGAATTCTTTTTTATATATATTTATTTATTTGCTTTAGCTATACACAATGGGTTTATTTGTACGTGGTGCTGAGGATCGAACCCAGGCCGCGCTCGCTCCAGGTGAGCGCTCTGCCGCTGAGCCACAACCCCAGCCCCAATAAGGAATTCTTAACAAACAAAACCTCATACTATTTCTATGACCATGGGCTTGATAAACACATAGCATTTTCAACTAAAATAGCACATGGCCCATGATAGGGCTGCCTTCTTACCAATTCTTCAGGAGATCCTTGGAAACATTTTTCTATGAACAAAAATTTGTTAATGGAGCCCTTATAAGACTAAAGTTTTAAAAAATTGAACTGTATAATAACTTGGAGTTATATTAAATGCTTCCATCCTGAATCATTATTGAAATGCTACAAAAACAAATATTCTTGCAGCTGTATTTTACATATTGAGATCAATTTTCTGGATGAATTCAGTTGGAGAAAAAAATCTGTTATATGCACATGATAATATTTATTCTTTATCTCCTGACACAACTAATACATATGGTTAAAATAGCATGATAGAATATTTTTACTTTAAAGCATTTTTTCTTGGCTCAAGGTGAAAAAGGGCAAACTATTAAAATGAAACATGGAACATCTTTCTGGCCACTAAAGGGAGTCCAGAGCTGCAGAGATGCCAGGCTGGAAGGTGCATGAAGCCTCCTGGCCTAACCTGAGAGTTTGGTACTTCTTGTGAAACAAAGAAGTACACGGTACAAAATTCAATGTCAACAGAACCCAAAGACGGGCAATTCCACATGGATGCACTATGTTTTTTTGTAAGCAGCATCCCTGAGTTTTCACATCTCTGTTCCCCAAATCCCAATGTTTACTTTCCATGACCTTCAACTGTGACCAGGAGGGGCTACTGGGCAGGGAGGATGCAGGGCCTGTGGTGAAACCCAACCACTGTTGCAGGCAGGCCCGCCCCTGCTACTGGCCAGCTCTTGCTTCCCTGCAAGTGGGATTACGGAGATGAAGCCACAGAACACTCTGGAATCTCCAATACTTGCCAGGGGTGTCTTCTCCAACTGCTGCAACTCCCTCCCCACACAGTTCAGGGAGGGGCCTGAAGACCAGAAAAAGATTCCTTCTGGCCAAAGCGACAGGCTCAAAGTGAATCAAGTCTACACTGGTTCAAGGAAAGCACTTCTGTCTATACTCCATCAATGGGAGCAGGTCCCCATCTACACTGGCTTAAGGCAGGTGAGTCCCCATGTACCCTGGCTCAAGGTGGGCAAGTGTATGCAGTGAGCAGTAGAGGGAGGCACAGTGGTCCAGACCTTGGAGCGGATGGCTGTTGGTCAGGCCCTTGCCCTAAGGCCTCTTTCTAAAAAACAAAACAAACAACAAACAAAACTTATTTTTAAAAAATCTTTGAGACATCAATTTTATTGTACAGTTTGTGGAAAAAAAATTAAAAGAAATTAAGAATAAATTTCTCCAAAGCATGGAAGAAAGGACAAAGAGCAGGGCAGGGGGAAGTGTCCCAGGGAAAAGTGTCTATGAGTGTCTTTGCAAGTGGGGGCAGAGGAGCCTGCTAGTGGGTGCAGTTGTGCTCCTGCCTGGAATCCATGCGGAGAAGTCTGAGCCAGTGGGCATACCTCACTCCCACAGCATGACGTCAGCATCCACACAGCTCAGGGTCTTCTGGCTGTCTGTTGGTTCCGTCTGTCTATGATGGGCATTTCCATCAGAGCCACTCTGTTTCTGGACAGTGGCTGATGAAAGCAGGGTATGCAGCAGAGTTGCTGGAAGCGTTTGGTGATCCTCCTCCTCCTCTTCCTCTTCCAACCCTGGCTGCTGTCTCGGGGTTGCTCCGTGGAGATACCTTGGGAGGATGAGTGGCTGGGCACAGGGTCATGCTGGGAGGGGGGTTGTGTCCACGTGGAGGAAGCAGAGGCAGATGACAGGCACACTGACAATTCCAGCAGGCTGCTGCTGCTCATGGGGTAAGGGAAGGGCAGGCTCACTGGAAAGCTTCTTGTGGAAGACCCTGGGAGGATCCTCAGGGCCCATGCGATGCCTGGGCTTCACCTGGAATGTGCTGGCCTCCCCCTGAGTTCTTTGGCACTGAGTGTGCGATGTGTAGCCATTGCGTCATTGAATTTTCTACTCACCACCAACACTCAGGTATTATAGGGGTTGTAACCCATATTGATCATGGTTTTCAAAATTGTGGGATCTGGGCACTAAAACTCATATCCCTAATTACAAGATTGGCAGTACCCCGTTTTCCCCAAGAGTAGCCACGACTTCAGCACACACGGTTCTGTTTCCTCTCTGTGTCAGGCCCTGTGGCAATCTTTTATTGTATTACCTCAGGGTTCTTGTTAAGAAAGTTGGTGCCTGCATCTATGTGATGGAATGTTGACGCTGTTTTCTTCTAGCAGTTGCAAATTTTATGGTCTAATTCCTAAGTTTTTGATCCATTTTGATTTGACATTACTTTGTTCAGGGTCAGAGATACAGAATGTTATGCTTCAGATATGAGATGTCCCTCAGAGCTCACGTGTGAGACAATGCAAGAAGGTTTAGAGGTGAAATGATTGGGTGATGTGAGCCTTAACCCAATCAGTGAAGATTGAGTGGTAACTGTAGGCAGTAGGGTATGGCTGGAGGAGGTGGGATCCTGGGGGCATGGCTCTGGGGTAGGGTTTTTGTAGCTGGCAAGTGCCATCTCTCTGTCTGGTTTCTGGTACCATACTCTCAACTGCTTCCCATTGCCACACACTTCTGCCATGATGTTCTGCTTCATCTCAGACCCTGAGGAATGGAGTCATCCATTTATGAACTGAGACCTTCAAAACCATGAGCCCCCAAATAAACTTTTCCTCCTTTAATTATTCTTGTCAGGTCGTTAGCCACAGCAGTAAACTCTGACTAAAACAGGGATCTAATTTCATTCTTCTGCATATGGATTTCCAGTTTTCCCAGCAACATTTGTCAAAAGGCTGTCTTTTCCTCCAACATATATTTTTGGAACATTTGTCAAGTATTAGATGGCTGTAATTATGCAGGTTTTCCTCTTTTATTCTGTTCCATTAGTTTTTATGTCTACTTTGATGCCAACACCATGCTGTTTTTACTACTATTGCTCTATTATATAATTTCCAATCAGGTTTTATGATACCTCCTGCATCACTTTTTTCTTGTTCAAAATTGCTTTGCCCATTCTGGGTTTCTTATTCTTCCAAATGAGCTTAATGGCTGTTTTTTTTTTTTTTTTCTTCTTCTTTCCTAGTACTGTGAAGAATATCATTGGCATTTTGATGGGGATTTTATTGAGCCTGTATATTGCTTTTGGAGGTATGGTCATTTGGGCAATGTTTTTACTAAGAACATGGGAAGTCTTTCCATCTTTTGAGATCTTTTTTTGATTTCTTTCTTCAGTGTTCTATAGTTTTCACTGTAGAGATCTTTCACCTCTTTGGTTAGATTAAGTCTTAGGTATTATTATTTTTTTTGGTTATTATTAAAGGGACTGTTTTTCTAATTACTTTCTCAGCTTAATCACTGTTTGAGTATAGAAAGCTATTGATTTATGAATGTTGATCTCGTATCCTACTACTTTGCTGTATTTGATTATCAGCTCTAGAAGTTTCTGGTGGAGTTTTTTTTTTTTTTTTTTTTGAGACTTCTAGATACAAAATCATGTCACCAGCAAACAGAGATAGCTTTATTTCTTTTGTTCTTATTTATATAACTTTTATTTCCTTCTCCTCCCTGATTGCACTGGCTAGAGGTTCGAGAACTATATTGAATAGAAGTGCTTAGAGTGGAAAGCCTTGTCTTACTCTTGATTTTAGAGGAAAAGCTTTCAGTGTTTTCCCGTTCACTATGATGATGTTGGCTTTGGATATGTTGTATACAGGCATTATAAAGTTGAGTAAATTCCTTCTTTCCCTAGTTTCTCTGATGTTTTTAACGTGAGTTATTGCTATATTTTATCAAAAACCTTTTCCTTTGTTGAAAGGATTATATGATTCTCATTTTTAATTCTGTTTATGTGGTGAATTACATTTATTGATTTGTGTATATTAAACCAAGCTTTCATCCCTGGGATGAAGCCCACTTGATCATGTTATATGATCTTCTTAATATGATTTGAGTTAGGTTTGCTAATATTTTATTAGGATTTTTGCTTCTATATTTATCAGGGTTATTGTTCTATAGTTTTTGTTCCTAGATGTGTCTTTCTCTGGTTTTGGCATCAGGCTTACACTAGCTTCATATAAAGTAGTTGTGAGTGTTCCCTCCCTTTCAATTTCATGGAATAATTTGAGGAAGGCTGGTGCTTTTTTTTTTTTTTTTTTTTTTTTTTTTTGGTACTGGAGATTGAACTCAGGGGCACTCGACCACTGGGGCACATCCCCAGCCCTTTTTGTATTTTATTAGACAGGCTGTCACTGAGTTGCTAAGAGCCTCGCCATTGCTGAGGCTGGCTTTGAACTCGCCATCCTCCTGCCTCAGCCTCCCAAGTGCTGGGATTACAGGAGTGCGCCACCGCGCTGGGCTCCAAGGCTGGTGCTCTTATTTAAAGGTCTGGTAGAACTCAGCCAAAAATCCATCTGATTCTGGGATTTTCTTTCATGGAAAGGTTCTAATTCCTATTTTAATTTGATTATTTGATATTGGTCCATTTAGGTTTTCTTTATCTTCCTGGCTCAATTTGGACCGATCATATATATCTAGAAATTTGTCAATGTCTTCTAGACTTTGCAATTTATTGAAGTATACATTTTTAAAAATAGTTTCTAATGATTCTCCAAGTTTCAAATTGATGTTAATTTCTGGTTTCATTCCATTATGATCTGATATGATGCATGGAATTATATATTGTTGTTGATTTTGTTTTGTATTTGCTAAGACTTGCATTGTGACCTAGAATATGATCTAATTTTGGGAAAGGTTCCATAAGAAGGTAAATTCAGCTGTTTAGAGGGTGAAATATTCTGTAGATTTCTATTTGGTTCATTTAATTTATAGTATAATAGAGGTTGAATATATCTTTATTGATTTTTTTAATTGAAGAGTGTGTTGAAATTAGCCAGTATTATTCTATTGAGGTCTACCTGGAATTTAATGTTAGGGAGTTTTTGTTGTTGTTTGTTTGTTTTGTTGTTGTTGTTGTAGGTAGACACAATATCTTTTTTTCTTTTTTTTAATGTGGTGCTGAGGATCGAACCCAGGGCCTCATGCATGCTAGGCAAGCATTGTACCTCTGAGCCACAACCTCAGCCCCAGGAGTTTTTTTTTTTTTTTTTTTTTTAAATGTAGTTTGATGAATTGACATTTAGAGCACATATTTTACTGTCATTTTATCTTCTTGTTGAACTGTTCCTTTTGCCAGGATATAGTGGACTTCTTTGTCTCTTTCTGATTAATTTTTGCTTGAAATCAGCATTGTCAGACAAGAGAATAGCTACTCTGTTTTTTGGATTCCATTTGCATAGAGCATTTTTTCCCCATTCATTTTATATTCAGCCTGTGAGTGTCTTTGCCAATAAGATGAGTTTCTTGTAAACAGTATACAGTTGAATCTTGTTTTTTGATCCATTCTGCTAATCTGTCTTTTGATTAAGAACTTGAAACCATTTATATTCAGTGCTATTGATATGCTTGTAAGATATACTGTCAGTTTGATTTTTTGTTATATTTAATTCTGTTAACTTTAATTTGGATGATTGATCTTCTATTGATCTTCTTTTTGGGACTTTTAGAATTTGCTTTTGGTTTCTTCTGTATACAGTTTATCTTTGAGAATCTATTGTAGTGCTTACATCATTGACATGTCTTCGTTCAGTTTATTTTATCATGGAAAGTTTTTATTTCCCCACTGAAAATGGAAGAGAGCTTTGCTGGGTATAGCAATCATGACTGGAAATTATTTTCTTTTAGAGTTTGGAATGTCTCATTCTAGGTCATCCCTGCTTTTCTTTTGTTGAGAATTCAGAAGTGAGTCTTATTGATTTGCCTCTAAATATGACCTGATGTTTCTCTCACAGCTTTTATTTTTATTTTATTTCCTACTTTTTATGTAAAGCATTTTGATTATGATGTGTCTTGGAGAACTTCTGATCAGGTCCATTTGGGGTCCTGCCTGTGGAGGCATATCTCCTTTCTGATATGAGGAAAGTTTTCTGTGACTCTCTCATTGAAAAAACCTTTAGCATGTATTTCCTTGTTCTCTTTTATCCCAATAATTCTAATCTTTGGTCTCTTGATTTATGTCCTAGAGTTCTTACATATTCTAATCATGTTCTATCATTCTTTTCCCTTTATTGTATTCTGTATATGATATATCCTGTCTTAAAGACCTGACATTCTCTTTCAAGGGCTGAAGTTCCATTTTCTAAACAATCCAGCCTGTTGGTGGTGGTTTCAAATAAATTTTTAATTTGATTCATTGTGTTTTATTTCCAAAGGATCTGACTGTTTTTTCCCCCAATATTTCTGTTTCTTTATTGAAGTGATCTTTTATCTTCTCTATTTGCTCTGAATTCATTTCTTAGATCTCCTTCCAGTTCATTGAATATTTTAATAATCAGTTTTTAAATTCATTTTCTCTGTAATTTCATGCACTTTCTTTTCTGTGGGATTCTTTGTTGGAGTATTATAACTTTTGGAGGGATTTTTTTCTTTTCCTGTTTCTTGTATTTTCAGAGGTCTTGAACTTGCACATCAGTTGAGGTAAGTTCCCCTTCATCTTTTATACCCATGTTCTTTCATGTGTAGTTCTTTTTTATTCTAGGATTTTAAAGTTTTTGGTATGAGTAGATGTTGATGGTTGGAACCTCAAGTTCCACTCTTGTTATTCCCCTTTGGGGCCTAATTTTTGGTGTAGGGTATTCGTTACACAAATTCTATGAGATGAAGTAATGTTTAGGCTCTGGTGGGACTAGATCATGTGTGGAGTGAGATTTGCTCTTGCTTTGTTGAATTGTAATTATTTCTTAGAATCACAATTTTTACTCTGTCATCTTGAAGTGTGCCAATTACTTTCCAGTCCCATTTAGAGCAGGTGGGGGGCATGAAATAGCACTAATGTCAACCACAGATGTATAGTTTTGAGATAAATGTTCAGTGTCTACCTTGATATCTTTAACAGTAATTTCCATCTATATAGGAATGGTAGGGTAAGCATTTAACATCAGATCAAAAAATAAGAAAAAAGAAAACCACTGTGAACTAGATCAGGCACTCAACATAAGGTATCTTATCTACTGTGTTGTCCACTATATTAATATTCACAACAATATGAATGGGGAATGAGTTATAAAAACTATATAATCATTTTATTTAATGAAATTAGTTTTTAGTTTAATGAAATTAGAAAAAAATAGGATGGGAAGGTGAGAGAAAGTTTGAAACATTTTAAATTGATCACAGAGTTGGCAGTAGGTAGCAGAATGAATAAAAGATCAAATGTTAGGCCACATAGCAACTCTTTGAAAATGCAAAAAAAAAAAAAAAAAAAAAAAAAAGAGATACTACCCTGCATTCCATCAGATCATAATGGAATGAAATTAGAAATCAATGATAAAATAAAAGTTACTTCAACACTGGAGACTAAATGATACACTCTTGAATGATGATTGGACAGAAAAAATGAGGGACAAAAATTTTTAAAAAGTACTTAGAGGTAGGGCTGGGGATGTGGCTCAGTGTAGAGCACTCGCCTAGCACATGCACGGCCCGGGTTCAATCCTCAGCATCACGTAAAAATAAAAACATTGTGTACAACTAAAAGCAAATAAATAAATATTTAAAAAAAGTACTTAGAGGTAAATGAGAACAATAATACAATGTATCACTGGGACACTATGAAGACAGTGCTGAGAGGAAAGTTCATTGCATTGAGCTCATTTGTTAAAAGAATAGAAAGTCAATTAAAAAAAAAGACCTAAAATTACATTTCAGAGCCCTAGGAAAAGAAGAACAAATCAACACCAAGAGCTGTATAAGACAGGAAATAATTAAAATCAGCTGAAATCAATGAAATAGAAATAAAAGAAACAATCCAAAAATTGATAAAACAAAAAGTTGGTTCTTTGAAAAAATAAATCAAATTGATAAACCCTTAACCATGCTGATGAAGAGAAAGAGAAAACTAAAATTACTGAAATTCATGATGAAAAAGGAAATATCACAACGGGCACTACTGAAATACAGAAGATAATTAGAAAATATTTTGAAAACTTATACTTCAATAAAATAGAAAATGTCAAAGACATTGGCAAATTTCTAGAGACATATGACCTACCCAAACTGAATCAAGAGGACTTATGCAATTTAACCAGACCAATTTCAAGCAATGAAATAGAAGATGCCGTTAAAAGCCTACAAACCAAGAAAAGTCCAGGATGAAATTCCCAGCCATGTTCTACAAGACCTTCAAAGAAGAATTAACACCAGTACTTCTTAAATTATGCCATGAAATAGAAAAAGAGGGAACACCTCCAATCACATTTTATGAGGCTAGAATTACCCAAACTGAAGACACATCAAGAAAAAAAAAAATCAGACCAACATTTCCATTGAACATAGAATTCTCACAAATAGCATACAAAAACATATT